>JAULBG010000010.1:0-1200000 GCA_030864175.1 Neonectria faginata | reverse complement strand
GTCGTTGCCTTTGCTTTCGCGTACGAATTCAGAAGCAGAGAAAAACTTATCACTGAGTGGCCCGGTGCGAAAGGTCATACGAAGTTTGCGGTCAGTCTCCTCAATATTTGATGTTCAAGTTTTTCAAGTCTGAAACGTCACAGGTTCCCACAGCGCTATACTATGACCAACATCAGCAGGTGGTCGGCTGGGGACATGACACCGCAGACGCCCTGACCCCTACGGAAAATCTGAAGCCAGGTATAAAAGAGATGAAGCTGTTTAAATTTAGTGGAAGAGACGCCATAGACATCACTGTGGCCTATCTTTATCACCTCCGTCTAACTATCCGCTCCGTGCTAGAGGACGTGTTAGGCCCGGTCTTCACTCTGGAAGAACAAAACATTCACTGGCACTTCACGGTACCCGTATCATACAACGACGACGAGAAAAGATGTCTCCGGCTCGCAATCGAAAGAGCGGGCTATGTCCGAGACCAGCACGATCCGCACCAAACACTGATTGCCGAGCACATTGCATTACTCCACTGTTGTGTGAGCTCTGGTCTTCGAAGTGTTTTCAGCCACGACGCGATCCTCGTTATTAACCTCGACATAGGAATGGTGGGTATAGTGAACACATGGCCGCCCTCATCAGTCAATGGATCTAAGGAGGAATCCTGGATGCGTTGCGAAAATCACTTGTAAGTTGCTCTAGAGACACTATCATCATATGATCAGACATAATCGAGTACTAGGTCATCAGGTTTGAGTCGGAACTTGAGAAACATGGTACGACAGAGATTTGGTAAGACCTTCATGTCCGTCGCATCCTTCATAACAATATCCGACCGCATCATGCCGGATTTTGAACATTGAGTTATGCGCGACTTCTGCAACAACGGACAGACTTGGGCTGTTGAATTCGATGTCGAATCTGGATTTTCAGAAGCGGAGACTGAAGATGGATATATGGTCTTCACAAATGAGGAAATCTTGGCCTATTTTGAGCCGGGCGTGTCTCGTGTAATCGATACAATGAAGTACCAAGTGAACGTGATGCACACGCAAGAGAAGGCCCTAGAGGTAAGAATCATTTCTTATAGCATCTTTTGGTGATAGGATGCTGACGCAAGGCTTCTGGATCTTAGTGTGTGTTGCTTGTGGGTGGCTTGGGAGAGTTGGGGTATCTATTCCAACGCATCAAGTCATCTCTACCTCCAAAAGCACAGAACAACATTGTCCGCTTTTGGGATCCGAAATTGGCGGCTGTGTCTGGAGTCATCACGCGAGACAGCAGAGACATGGAGAAGACTGGGGCAATGAGATACCACACCTAGCAAAGATATATACAAAACGTAAGATAGCCGCATCTGGTTGAATCTCACACGCTCCCAGAGCCAAACCGCCACCGAAATAGTGAGGTGCAATGAGCGGGGGGGTAAAGGTCTTGACGGAATAAGGCAGCATCGAATGCGACTTTGCAGATCATGAAACGCTCGGGCGTGGCTGTGTAATCTAGCGTCAAAGGCCAAAGTTCAGCTCATCGGGTCATACGGCACGTCGATCTGGAAGAACCAGCCAAGGCCGACGAGCCCTGGCAGTCTGCCTAATATGTAGGATAAGCTATGCATAATGGCAACGCTTGTTCCATCAATGAGAACGAACCTGCACGGATTCGCAGCAGGGATTTCCTAGCCAAGTTAGCACGACATCCAAAGCTGGGGAAGTTGCTGGTTAGCTTCGAGCTGCGTTTCTCGGTCTAGCCCATTCTAGATGCCACTCGTACAACGCACCGTAAGCAACCGGGGGTTTTCGCTCTCTGCGATGCCTAGCATGCGGCTGGATATTACCCCGTTCAACGAGCGGTAAACGAGCGCGGATCCTCGGGGCGTAATCTGGCATGAGAGTCAAAGTATTTAAAGGGCCCGACATTCCGTTCAAGTGCCTGTGGAATTACGCCATACTTGACAAGACTCAAAAGCCACCGTCTTTGTTCCTACTGCTCTTTCACTTTCTTAACATACCAACACCTCGACTTACAACATGCGTTTCAGCACCGCCCTCCTCCTCCTCGTCCCGCTCGTCGCAGCGGTGCCAGCCACAGACTCAGCAAAGGCTCTGCCAGACCTTTCTGGTGCCGGCCAATCGGGTTTCGACTTTTCCGACGATTCAGATGGGTTGAGCCTTGCGGCCGCAAAAGTCTGCCCTACGAACTACCCTCGGTACTGCTCCATTGGTGGCTTCTGTTGCAGGACGAAGAAGTGTTGCAAGAAGCAGTGTTGCCAGAACTCGGCCAAATATTGCATCAAGGGACTTTGCTACAAGTGATTGAAGCGGTATCACAAACAGGGTGTTCGGGGTGCGAAATTTGGTTCAACAAGGTTGGGTGGAGAACAGTCTCGGGTTTGAGTTGATCAATTACGCAAGTAGTTATAATACGGAGAGATTTACAACAATCCATGAGCTTGGTTTGATGACTTGATTTGGACAATGGTATCCTTACAACATAACGTTGTTGGAACTGTAACGGTTCGGTCTAACCTAGAGGTGTAGGGTAGGTCCGAGACGTGGGGTATAATGATCTAGTGGATCAGGACGTCGATTGAGCAATGTAAGTTATGGTCTAATAATGTGCAAAGAGGAGTCTTTATGTAATCAAGTGTGTTAATAGCTAAGGAGCTTAAGGCTCTTATTTAAGGTGCTAAGTAAATGTATATATATACTTTGTAGTATCCTAGTGGATTACGGTTTAAGATCATAATTCTGTCTGGTAGATCACAGTTTAGACTCATAATCCGCGAGGGATTACAGTTGAAAATTGTGATCTGTGCGTGATTGGTAGAAAATTGGTGGGGGCGGGTATAATGTGCACGCACCATATGACCGGGGTCAACCTGGGCCGTGACAGGAACGGTTTCAGCCTTATTTTTGAAAATCTCTTAATGTATATAATAAGCGAGCGGCGCAAACAAGCGAGCGGCGCACTTTTCCTTCTTATATCTAACTTTTTACTTTATCAATTAAATCTTCACTACTAAGTATATTACAATTTAATACTAAAGTAAATATTCTTTTTGCCCTTTAAGCCCTTTAAGCCCTTCAAAATAACCTAAAACTAAGTCTTTAGTAGGCTTCTAATATCTATAGAGTTAAAGAGTAGATACTATATCGCTAGCAAAAGGGCATTCAATCTTAATGCAATATTATCCCTAACTTGTAGAGACTATTTAATCTAGAGAAGCAGATTATTATTTAGTTTATCCTCAACCTAAATTCATAAGAATTTCCCCTATAACTATATAGTATTGAAAAAATAGCTAATTAACTGCTTGCTGACCACAATGCATTACCTATTAGTAAGCGCTAGGCTTTTAACTTCATTAGACAACAATTAAAGCTTAAGATGTGTTCTTTTTGTAAATATAACTATTAAAGGGTGTAAGAGTTAGGGCAGCGTTCCTAACCTTCAATAGACCAGTCCAGCCGTTAGGCCAAAAAGATCAACCAATTCAAGTAAGCTGCGTTACTGAATCGCGCCACACAATAGTTCATAAGGAGTTAGGCCTCACAGCACACAGCGGCGAGCCCTACAGCGCATACGCGCTGAACCCGCGGCTAGCTCCTTACAGAGGGCTAAATATAAAGATCTAACTATTATTTGCAATTAATTCTAGCTCATAGAGAACACAATTGCAAAATATAATATCAACCTAGCTAATATTTTGGCGGCAGAAAGGGACTAAGAATAATACCCTAAATCGATAGCAGTCCCTTAAGAAGGTATATAGTAAAGCATCATATAGATATCTTTATCAGTCAGCTTAAAGCTACACTAGATTATATATATATACTATAGCAGTCTTATGTTTAGTACCTTCTAGTAAGAAAGTATCTTATGGGAATGATTATTAGGTTAGTAGTAAGAAAAGAATATTAATAAAGCATTAAAATGGCTTATTACTAGCTTAATAATTAGTATATAAAGGATAAAGAGTAGATAGCAATTTGTATTATAATTAGAAAAGAAGGATCTTATATTCTCTTATAAATAAAGGTAAAGAACTTAAGCTTTAAACTTAAAGAGTTCTCTTTTTCTTATATCTCTATAAGAAGGGAAAAATCTCTCTATAAGTAAAAACAAAAAATCTCTCTAATCTTTCTTCCTATTAATAATAATTATAATAATAGTTATTATTATGATAATTCTCTTCTTGTCCCTCTTCTAACTGTCCACTTTATCCCCATTAAATTCCTACTAGTAACTTGCTAGCCTACCTGTCTAGGGACCCCTGCCACAATATTTATAACTTTGATAAGACTGGCTTTATGATAGGCATAATCTTAAGCAGAATAGTTATTATAAGCACAGATAGGTATAGAAACCTAAAATCAGTATAGCCTAAAAACTAAGAATGAGTTATAGTCATTTAGGTGATAAATGCGGAAGGCTAGGCAATCCAGCCATTTATTATAGTTATAGGCCAATATTACCTTACTAATTAGTACTAAGAAAGCAGCTTCCTAGGTGATTAGGCTATTATAATAACTTAAAATGGCTAAACTAACAATAAGATAGGCCTTAAGTAGCTTAAGCACTTTAATTAGCACATAAAGGATTAATTGACCAATCGCTATTATCTTTTAATCCTCAATAGATATAAAAGTCACTACTCTATCAACTTTAAGAAATATTATGAAGAGAATAACATAATTATACTTTATATATTACCTTATTTATTTTATCTACTTTAGCCTCTTAATGTTAGGTACTTTAGGCCACTTAAAATAGCCTATAGTTAAGAAATTAAGCAATTAATCAAATGCTTTATAACTTACATTATAAAGACTAAGTTCTTCCTAGCCTTCTATACTGCCTATATAGCCACTATAATAAGGAGTAATATTAAAGAAGGTTTTTAAAGAGCTAAATTTATTCCCTTAAACCTAGAAAATATCATATTAAAGCTTAATATATAGCTATAGACTTTAATACTGGCTGTAGAATAGGTTAGTATGATGGGGGTCCCTAGATAGATAGGCTAGTAGGTTGCTAGTAGGGATTTAATAGGAATAAAGTGAATAGTTAGAAAAGAGATAAGAGAATAATAATGAAAAACTATTATTATTATAATTAGTTAGAAGAGAGATTAGAGAGATTTTTGTTTTTACTTGCAGAGAGATTCTTCCCTTCTTATAGAGATATAAGAGAAAGAGAGCTCTTTAAGCTTAAAGCTTAAGTTCTTTACCTTTATTTATAAGAGAATTTAAAATCTTCCTTTATTTTTAATTATAATTTAAATTATTATCTACTCTTTATCCCTTATATACTAATTATTAAGCTAATAGTAAGCCATTTTAATATCTTATTAATATTCTTTTCTTACTACTAACCTAATAATCAATCTTATAAGATACTTTCTTACTGGAGGGTCTTAAATATAAGACTATTATAATATATATATGCGATTTAGTATAACTTTAAGCTGACTAATAAAGATACCTATATAATGCTTTACTATATACCTTCTTAAGGGACTATTATTAATTTAAAGTATTATTCTTAATCCCTTTCTACTGCTAAATTTAGAGGTTATAATAGGGCAATAAATTAATTAATTTAGCTTAATAGGTAAGATTAATTAATATACTTCTAAATTACTATTATTAGACTTAAGGAAAGCAGAAAGATAATAAGAAATAAGAGATAGAGAAAATTAAGACCTCCCTAAAAAGACTTTAAACTTAAGGACCCTAAAGGATTATAATAAATTGAACTAGTAAAATCAGTAATATATAGCTTAATTAAAACTACTATAAGAAGTAAAATAAGAATAAATGCTTAAACTCTAAACTATATTACTTATTATTATACTTACTTCTTCACTCTAATAGCTCTAAGAAAAAATAAGGTATACTTAAACTTAGAAGTATCTTATAGTATAATATTATAAGATTTTTATAATTATAGGAGTTTCTTATAAGAAAAGGAATGCTATTTAACCTTATTAAGCAATTAGTAAAGTGAGAACTTATATTAGCTTAGATAATAGAAAGGTATTATTAGAATGATTATTATATAATTTCTCATAAGGGATTAGTATTTAGCTACTCTAGCTTTAATAACTCTTTATATTATAAGAAGTTAGAAGTTAGGGAGAGATAAGATAAAAAAGAGTTTATTTAAAAAGGAAAGAAAGAGAAAGAAATAAAAGATATAAAGATATAATAACTTTTATAAATAATATAAAGAGCGCTAAGATTATAAGTTTTAATCTTTATTAAGAGATTTATAAAGATATTTATATAAAGATTATAATTAATTTAAGTTTTATCTAGCATTTTTATTTATTTTTTATTTATTTTATTCTTTAATTATATTATTATTCCCCTAAGAGAAATAGTATAATAATTAAGGCTTTATTTTATTATGGCTAATAAGGGCTATATCTAGAAAAAAGAATTACTTTCTAATAAGTAAGAATCCTAAGGGCTATAATTATAATTTTATTATTACTACTAGAGTAGAAAGGAGAAAGAAGAAGAAAAAGGCATTTTATTTAATGCCTATAAAAGTAGTGCCCTAAAAACTAAATTGATTCAATATGTATATAAAGTCTCAGTTAGTACCTACTATACCCTTAATTGAGGACCTTTTGCTAATTTAAATACTAATTGATCTCAATATTAAGATTGACAAAATAGGCTTAAAGGTCTTAAACCTAATAGAGAAAGAGAAGATAAGTAAAGAACCTAAAGCTTTTATCCTAATCTATATATTTAATTATATCTTTAAGGGGACTAATATTTCTAGCTACTTAAGGATATTTAAGAACTATATTAAGAGATAAGTTCACTTAGATAAAAAGAAAGCTTAATTAATACTATACTTTATCTATAAAGATATTAAGATAAAAGTCCTAAAGGCTACTAAATATAGTACTTAAGAATAAATTAAGGTAAAGCTTCTTAAAGACTTTAAGAATAGTAATAAGGAATAATAAATCTAACCCCTCTAAAAGGTCCTCAAGATGAATATTTAGTCTATAAAAAATATAATAGATAAAGAGATCCTTATTTAGCTTAAGACCTATAGGGAGTTATATAATAATATTAATAATAGTAGGAAATTTAAAGAAGGAAACTTTTATATTATCTTCTATACTCTACTCTATAAGGTTATTATTTAGGTATATTAATAGAAGAATATCTTAGTCTAGACCCTACAATCTAAGCTATATAATACTATAGTCAATCTTATTATATACTTATTAGAATAGGACTAGTCTTTTAAAGACCTAATTAAGGAGCCTTAAGAGAGAGAATTCAGTCTAGGGAGAATGCCTTAAAAGATAGATATAGATCTATAAAACCTGCCTCTAATAAAGCTAGCTATTAATGCTACGATTAATTCCCTAACCCAGATAGTCTAGAATATAAGCATTAATGCTATAAAGAGATATAAAGACATAGAAGCATATCTAGCTGCTATGCTCTAAGGAAGTCTTAATAAGTAGAGGCTTTTTAACCCTCCTGATAGCAATCTATCTATTAATTGCAACCATTCTAGGTATATAGGACCCTATGGGATAGATGGCTAGGATATTCTCATTAATACTAGCTATAGATAGAAGCAATTAAAGTGTTTCTATTGTAGAATTTTAGGCTATTTCCCAAGCTAATACTATAAATTGTAGAGGGATAGGGAAGCTAGCTACTATAACTTTAACTCTAAAGCAGGCATAGCCTAGGTAGGATGAAGAGAAGCTATTCTCTCTCTAAAGCTTGTCTAGAAGATAGGACTTCTTAGAGGAGTTAAGAAGCTTACTATTATATAGATAAGGAAGTTCCTAAAGTTACTAATAATGGGTTTTCTTGATAGAATGATATTAGGGTCTACTATCTACAATTAGAACCCTAGCTAAAAAGAGTAAGACCTTATAACTAACTTCATAAAGAGAAATTAAGATACTCTTTATAAAGATATAATTATTAATAGGATTAGTAGAAGGATAGAGCTCTAAGAAGGGAAACTTATTGATAGAATAATACAATTAAATATTATCCTAATTGATAAAAGAAGCTTTAAAGAACTAATAGGTATCTTAAATAATAATATTACTTTTAATATAGTGGCTAATAAGAGGCTAAGGGTAGATAATAAGACTGAAGAAGTTAAATAAAGCTACTCAATCCTAATAATAACCTTAAGGATCCTTAAGCATATAAACCTAGAGAATTGAATGATAGCTAAGGCTATTGCGAAAAAAGGACCTAATGGAGATTCCTATCTAACTATAAAGCTTAAGAATAGAACTACTTTAAAGTAGAGGGTCTTAACTATAAAGATTAGAGTTATTATTCTCTAGATCATTATAAATGACCTAGAATTTAGATGATCTATGGCTAAAGAGCTATCTAACCTCACTGACGGGATTATAGAGACTGTCTAGATAGACCCTAACCCATTCTACAAGACGAAAAGAGCAGGGGAGGTCAAAATAAACAATATTACGGAACGGACCGACCTAAGCTTCTCGGATGCTTATTTTGACGAATTGTCTCAGTGCTATATGGGGAGGGGCGGAGAGGAGGAGGATATTTAGGTTACTAGAGAAGACTAGACAAACTGCATCTATAAAGAGAAAAAACCCCAAAATAATTACCTAGATTGAACTTTATGCCTACTAAAAGACAAATAAATCTTATAAGTAAAGGAAGAGTAAGAAAAAGGGAGCCTATCTAGAAAAGAAAAAAAGCAATAATAGCTAAGCAGTAATATAGGATATTAAGCATTTATTACTTATTGCTTATTCTAGGGAGGAAGTCTTCTAATAAGAATTGCTAATCTAACCTACTAAAAAGCCTAATATCTACTATAAAGAGTCTAAGTAGAAACTTAAGCAGCCTATCTGCAGATTTTAGCATTAAATAAGCTACTATACTTAGAGGGATACTCTAAGATAATTTAAGGATAAGAGTGAGGATTAAAGATATTAGAAGTAAAAGAAGTTAATATATTTAAAATAGTAGCTTTACTACCTAAGGGGAATTTCTAGAGACCTTCTTCATAACTTAAAGCTAAGTATCTAAGAAGAAACTTCTAATTGCAATTAAGATAGTTATACTAAATGCAATTAGTATACTAACTGCTTATAAAGTTTTAAACTAAAATATAAGTATAGAAAGGAGTTAAAATGTGCTCCTTAAAATGAGTTATTATTAAAAAATAGCTATAAATATAGCAATAATATATAATTAAGTTAATAACCTTAATAAAGGTAATAATAAGAGCTTTAAGATAATAAGGCTAGGAAGGAAGGGTAGTAAAGAAGTAACTACTAAGATGAGCCCATTTAGCTAGAATAAAGATAAACTAAAGAGTATAAATTGCTAGAAGCCTAATCCTAAAAGCAATTATTCAATCGCAGAAAGGAAGTTATTAAAGAAACTAAATAAAGAAAGATAAATAATTACTAGAAGAAAAGAACTAAATATCTAACTCTATATATATTGGGCAGCTAAGTTAATTAAGAGTCTAAAAACTATAGAACTAAACCTAAAATGATTTTAGGACTTAAAGAAGTATCTTATTAAATTGTCTACTTAAGTAGAAAAAAGAAAAAGGAACTTATTAGGGTAGGAATTAAATTAAGGTATAATATAGGGAAAGGTTTAAGAAGAATAATATTATAATCTTTTTAGTAAGTATTAGCCTAATAAGTAAATAAACTAGAATTAACTTAATACTTAGTAAGATAATAGATATTTAGGAGCTTTAATTAAGGAAGACCTAAGAGGATAATAAGCTTATCCTAATAAGTAGCTATTATAGCTAGCTAAGATGCTAAAGAAAGATAAGGGAAGAAAATAATTAAAGAAAGCTATAAAGAAATAATAAATTTAAAAAGAGAAAGAAAAAGATAATTAAAGAAGTATTAAGCAATAAGATTTAAGCCTTAAGATTAATTTAATATAATCTTTTATAAAAGAGGAGGTATTTTAAGAAGTAAGTATCTATATTTATTAAATTAAATAAAATAAAATTAGTAAGGTATTCTAATAAATAATAACTATTATTACTATAATTTACTATTATAAATAAAGTAATAATCTATAGTAAAGAAAATATTAGATATATAGCTTCTTAAAAATACTAATATATAAGCTCTTCTCTTTACACTCTAACTCTAAGTAAAGCCTATATTATAACTCTAGCCCCTATACCTTAATTTTCCTTCTTTTAAGCCTAGATTTTAATAATTATCTTAATCCTTACTTTCCTATAATCTATCTATCTTTTAGAATCTCTATATACCTTAAACTACTGCTATAATAGCTACTTCTAATAATGCTAAGGAGATTAAGTAGTTCTTCTACCCTAATAAAGAACTAATACTCTATAAAGGACTTATCCGCAATGAAGGGGACAAGTGAAGCTTCCTATATTATAATGAAATGCTATCTAAGATGCCCCTCAATTAATGCCTAAATGAATAATCTACCTTCTATCTGTCTTAGCTCGATTGGTTATATTGGAAGGATATTAGCCTGAATTGCCCTACCCTTAGAGATAGAGAGGGGATCTAAGCTTAGGTTAGATCTATTTAGTATTATTTAGATTTTAGCAAAAAAGACTTTAACCCCTAGAAGGAATACTATGCTAATCTATAGAGCCTCCTAAGCAATCTTTAGAATAACTAAATATTAACTAACTTTAGCCTCCTTATATTCCTTCATTTGATAACTTATAATCTAAGAGACCTAATTGCTATTGCCCCTAATAGCCTTAATCTTAATATCTTAAATGTTTAAAGTAATTGATAAGGATAATCTAAGTACTTAACTAAGCTCATCTAGAAGATAGCCTCTATCTTAAAGAATTGACCTACCTTAGGATTCTAACTGCTATAAGAGGTTTAGTTTAATTGCTAATTCCTTATTAGGATTGTCCATTTTGCCAATTAGACCTATTAGGTTACTTATATTTAGGATGCTAAAGATGCTTACCTTTGCGTTTTTAACACTCTAAAGAAAGGGAAGGAAGAGCAATTTATAGCTATTATTACTACCTAAAGAGAAATTATAGCTAAAAATAGTATACCTTATAACTTCTTTATCTTTAGAATGCCTACCTCTCATTAAGATGGCCAGTAGAAATATAATTATTTTAGAACCTTCTTTATCACTCTAGCTATCTAAGGGTTAGTTAGTCTATTGAAGGGATAAATGATCGATAGAGGTATTACTATAAAGAATCTTACCATTTAGGGAGTCTTAAATAAGTTGCCTAAGGGAGCTAAATTTACCCTTTATTTTTAGGACTAGAAGATTGAACAGTCTAGAAAGGCAAAGAAGAGAGATAAAGGAGGAATATAAGTGCTCAATCTTGACTAGATTAAGAGCTTCTTTAGCTATATAATTATGAAAGAATTAGGGATTAAGGACTTTAAAAATAAAAGAGGAAAGACTAATTATATAATTAAGCAATTTTTAGATACTATATACTAATTCCTACTGGAAAATTAGAAGCTTTAAATATCTAATATCTATACAAACTATAGTAAATTCCTAATAGTCTTTTAGTCTAAGGCTAAACTCTTTAAGCTTCCTAATTAATACTGCCTAATTTAGCATCTTATTGTACCTTTTAGATAAAAAATTTAAAGTTCTTCTATATATTAATTAAATATTAATAAGATTAAGTTTATAATGCTTAATAATCTTATTAATGCCTACTTAAAGATAGGATATAATATTATTAATAGGCTCCTAAAAGAATATAGCTATAAAGTGTCTAGAAGTATTATCTTACTTAGCTTTAATAACTTACTATATTAATTATTAATTTAAATCCTATTATTACCTTTACAATCCCTAACAGCCTCTACCAATCGAACTAGGAAGACTCTAATTATGATTTCCTCATTGGGCAGCTTGCCTAGATAGACTTCACTAAAGATGCCTTCTTAAGCTTAAATACCCCTATAGACCTTAAGAAGTAATATCTTAATAAGAGAAGTATTTAAGAGCCTAATAAGAAGTAATGTTTTAATATAGGATATATTGCTAGCCTTTACGCCTATAAAGACCTAAATAACTCAAACTCTAATAGTCTTAATAAGCTAGTTTATTAGTAATGCTCTCCTATCTATATAGATGATTAAAAGGTTAAGGAAGGGTAGGAAATATATTATGATTTCAAAATGGGCAATAAGGCAAAGAAAATAACTATTAATATTAACCTAATGTATTTGCCCTTAATTACTAAGCGATTAATATTTTATTTACTTAAATTGAAGACCTATATAACCTATATTCTTAAAGGTTTAATCTCTTTAAGTTAGTAAGTAAACCTAATTAATTCTGCCTATAATACTATTATATTGCCTATAATTATAAAGATTACCTAAGAGGAATAATATTACTTAAAAGAGGAAAGAAAGTAGTAATTCTCTTAATAAGATTATAACTTTCTAATAGGGAGATAAATTCTAGAATGAGAAGGTAGATTATTAGGTAGATTTCCTTTATTTATTAAATTTAGTTTTTAAGAAGCTCTTATAAGATACTTTTTATTATATATATTTATTTCTTTTATTTAATTTTTATATAAAGAGGTAATTTTTTATATATAATTCTAGCCTAATTGGAGGCAATTATTAGATTATAGGGGAGGTATATAATAGGGGTCCCTAAATAGATAGGCTAGTAGGTTATTAGTAGGGATTTAATAGGGATAAAGTAGATAGTTAGAAGAGGGATAAGAGAATAATAATGAAGAACTATTATCATTATGATTAGTTAGAAGAGAGATTAGAGAGATTTTTGTTTTTACTTATAGAGAGATTCTTCCCTTCTTATAGAGATATAAGAGAAAGAGAGCTTTTTAAGCTTAAAGCTTAAGTTTTTTGCCTTTATTTATAAGAGAATTTAAGATTTTCCTTCATTTTTAATCATAACTTAAATTATTATCTACCCTTTATCCCTTATATACTAATTATCAAGCTAGTAGTAGGCTATTTTAATGCCTTATTAATATTCTTTTCTTACTACTAACCTAATAATTAATCCTATAAGATACTTTCCTACTAGAGAGTCCTAAATATAAGACTACTATAGTATATATGTACAATTTAGTATAGCTTTAGGCTGACTAATAAAGATGCCTATATAACGCTTTATTATATACCTTTTTAAGGGACTGCTATCGATTTAGGGTGTTATTCTTAGTCTCTTTCCGCTGCTAAATTAGCCTTCTTAACCCTTAGGTTTTAAAGACCCTAAAGATAGTGCTTAAGGCTAGTTTGCAGTCTGAATACCTTAAAAGATATTAAAGCTGTAATTATAAAAGGCAATAAAACTTCTAAATATAGCAATTTAAGCTTATATTTAAGCTTAAAAATTCTATTTTAAATCATACAATAATATGCTAAAATACAGTATTAATAATACCGTTCGCACTGTTTGCACTGTATACGTCATCATTGACCAATCGGGATTCTATTCCTCCGTGCTTTAAAATCAAAGATTTCTGATTTCAAATCATTTAAAATCAAGATTCTGAAGCATCTGGATTTTGTATGATAAGAAGAGTGATACCATTGGAAAGCTCGAATTTCGGGCTTCTGAATAGTATACAATATGTCCCGATTAGAGGTGAATCGGACCGACAATTTGTTTATAAAAGAAGGGCTTCCTCTGGGATTTATTCCTTCTTATTTTTCTACTCTATATAGATGCATAGATCCTCTACATGCATAATACACTATTATCCCCCTTTATTATTCAGTTCTCCCTATATATATCTCTATAAGAGATATTTATTTATCCGATAGTTCATAAACCTTCCACTTGCTTAATAACCTCTAACAAAAGATAAGTAAAAAGGCATTAAAGTAGCTCTTTAGTATCTATCTTTAAGGCACTTAAGTTATTTTCTAAGGGAATAAAGGCAATAATGCATTAAATAGCATTATTAAAGTCTAAGAATTAGATCCTTCAATCGGCAAATAAGACTCTTAGTAAGCAGCATAGAGCAAAAAGAACCTACTTATAGAATAGAGGAAAAATAATTATAAATAAAGGAAGGGGTAAGATAGATTAGAGAGATATTAATATATAGATAGTGTGGCAAGGGTCCCTAGATAGGTAGGCTAGCAAGTTGCTAGTAGGGATTTAATAGGGATAAAGTAGGTAGTTAGAAGAGGGATGAGAAAAGAATTATAAATAATAACTATTATCATTATGATCAGTTGGAAGAGAGATTAGAGAGATTTTTATTTTTGCTTATAGAGAGATTCTTCCCTTCTTGCAGAGATATAAGAGAAAGAGAGCTCTTTAAGTTTAAAGCTTAAGTTCTTTGCCTTTATTTATAAGAGAATTTAAGATCTTTCTTTTTCTAATTATAATACGAATTACTATATGCCCTTTATCCCTTATATACTAATTATTAAGCTAGTAGTAGGCCATTTTGATGCCTTATTAACATTCTTTTCTTACTACTAACCTAATAATCAATCCTATAAGATGCTTTCCTGCTAGAGAGTCCTAAATATAAGACTACTATAATATATATGTGCGATCTAGTGCAGCTTTGGGCTGACCGATAGAGATGCCTATACGACGCTTTATTGTATACCTTTTTAAGGGACTGCTATCGATTTAGGGTGTTAGTCTTAGTCCCTTTCTGCTGCTAAAGGACCTATTAAGTTATTATTAAGACATCTAAGGAAGAGTATAGCAATTAGTTTTAATTAATTTAATATTGTATTGTGTTTTTATTTTAGTTCTTATATTAAAGGTTAAGAAAAGTGCGCCGCTCGCTTGTCTGCGCCGCTCGCTTATTATGTATGTTATATGAATGTCATTTAGTTGAGTAAACGAACGTAGTTGTGATTTGTCCAGCTAAGCTTACGTGGTGATTCGAGGAAACACAAACGAGCATTAAACACACAAATACTGCTACTTAGAACAAATGATTTCTACCTTTACAAAACGCGACAAGTCCAAAAAATCCGTACAAGCCAGCTACAGGGTGGCACGGGCAAAAACCTGCCAAACAGTCACGACTCAGTCCGGGCCGAATTGGATCACTTCTGCCTAAGTCAGTCGCCAAAGGTCACGTGAGCCCCGATTAGATAAGACGCGGAAGTTTGCGCCGGAAAAGCTTAGCGCGCATTCAATGCGCGCCGACGCGCGAGTCACCAAGTCTTAGTCAGCAGGAAATGTGAAAGACTTTTGCATGCACAGTTTTTTACCGTCGCGCCGCTAAACTTGGAGCAATTCTTCACGGCCGCCTCCAACGTCCCGTCGATCCCAACCAGCAACCGTCAAGATGCGTGTGGTTCTTGTGAGTGGCGGAGTCATCTCTGGCGTCGGCAAAGGTGAGTTTCCCGGCGTCCTGGTCATTTTTGCGCTTGTGGCCCTGTCGCCGTGCGATGCGATAAGTCACGATGCCTGCTGAACTCACCTTCAAACTCACCTTGTTTGGATCCGACATACTGACTCGACGCTGTTTAGGCATTATCGGTATGGCGATCGAATCGATGTCGGCTCTTCTTTTCGTCCACTGACGAATCCCCTCACAGCCAGTAGCGCTGGACTTCTTCTCAAGACCCTGGGTCTTCGCGTTACGGTAAGCACAACACCATGACAAATTCACTATGTCCCCGTTTCGCGCTCACACCGCAACTTCTAGGCGCTTAAAATAGACCCCTACATCAACACGGATGCTGGGCTGCTGAACCCTCTAGAGAAAGACTTCCCGAGTCCCTCATGGCCCAAATCTCACTAACCATCCTCCAGGCATGGAGAGTGCTTCGTTCTGGCCGACGGAGGCGGTAAGATAAGGCCTTTTCTTTCCGGTGAATGACGCTGACACGACTTAGAGACGGATCTGGATCTCGGCAACTATGAACGGTTGGTTTTCCGAGTTTCTGGGCTTTATAGACGCCATTGCTGACGTCGTCTCAGATATCTTGGCATTCAGCTGAGCCGCGAGAGCAACATGACCACCGGCAAGATCTACAAACTGGTCATTGTACGGCACCGCCACCATTTCCCAAATTTTAAGCGACATTTTGATGACTGATGCTTTTCCATTTCAGGATAAAGAGCGACGAGGTGACTACTTGGGAAAAACTGTCCAGGTCGTTCCCCACATCACCGACGCCATCCAGGAATGGGTGACTCGCGTCGCCAAGACTCCCGTCGACGACTCAGGCGAAGAGCCCGACGTCTGCATCAGTATGTTGTCAAAGCAATCACCCATCAAAATCAACACATACTAACATGCCCTAGTCGAGTTGGTACGTCAGCTTCTGGTACTCATACAAGGACTTTATCTGATTCTAACTGCTGTGGTTGTAGGGTGGCACCGTTGGTGACCTTGAGTCCGGCCCATTTGTCGAGGCTCTGGTCCAGCTTAGGCATCGACTTGGTCGGGACAACTTCTTCAGCATCGGCGTGTCATACGTCCCTATCATCAACGGAGAGGAGAAGACCAAGCCAACCCAGCACGCCATCAGGCAAATGCGCAGTGCCGGTCTCATTCCCGACGCGGTAGGCACAAATCACCAAGCTTCAGAGGATCCGTCTAACAGCTTTGTCAGATTGCCTGCCGTTGTGAACGCTCCCTCGACGAAGCCACCATCCGGAAGATTGCCAGCAGCTGTCAGGTTGAGTACGAGCAGGTCATTGGCGTACGAAACATGGAGACCATTTACCAGGTACCTCTTCTCCTCAAGGAGCAGGGCCTTCTTAAGCTTTTGCAGCAGGGTTTGGTTCTCGACAAGCCTGTCTTGTCGGAAGACAGAATCCAGAAGGGCCAGGCCCTGTGGGACCTGTGGAAGAAGACGGTCATCCCCGAGAAGCATCTCGAGCCAGTCAACATCGTCTTGGTTGGCAAGTACACCAGCCTCGATGACGCCTATCTCAGCGTCCACAAGTCGCTCGAGCACTCGGCCATGCGATGCAAGCGCAAGCTGAACCTCATCTCGGTGGATTCCGAGCATCTCGAGCACGACATGCAGCAGAAGGACCCCACCAAGTACCACAATGCCTGGAAGGCCATTTGCGAGGCCCAGGGCGTTCTTGTCCCTGGTGGCTTCGGATCCCGAGGCATCGAAGGCATGATCGAGGTTACCAAGTGGGCCCGAGAGCGAAAGGTTCCCTTCCTCGGAATCTGCTTGGGCATGCAGGTCGCCGTCATGGAGTATGCCCGTAACATTTTGGGACACAAGGGCGCGACTTCCGAGGAGATTTCTGCTAACGCAGAGCACCGCGTTGTCATTTTCATGCCTGAGGGCTCCAAGGAGTGAGTTTCATCCTACAAGTCATAAAGTATCAAGTGACGAGACATGAACTGACACATACTCTCAGGCAAATGGGTGGCACCATGAGACTGGGTACGCGGACGTCACACTTCAAGCCTGGCACCGAATGGAGCAAGCTTCGTGCCATGTACGGCGGCGTTGATGTAGTCGAGGAGCGTCACCGTCACCGCTACGAGGTCAACCCCGAGTACCTCGAGGAGCTCGAGAAGGCCGGCCTTGCCTTGACCTCGATGGACGACCTCGGCGTGCGAGCCGAGACCATCGAGCTGAAGGATCACCCCTTCTTCGTCGGGTAAGCAACACTCACCAATACTCGTGGTGCGGTTTCGCTAACATCATTGACTAGCTTGCAAGCGCATCCTGAGCTAACCAGCAAGGTGCTGGACCCTTCGCCTCCCGCGCTTGGTTTCGTGGCGGCTAGCGCTGGATGTCTCCCCCAGATGATCGAGGCGGCGCGGCTGAAGAGAGAAGGGCTGGCGAATGGCACTTTTGATGCTTCTCATTTCTAAAGGTAACAGGCTGTCAAGACGGGTAGAAAATTAAGACGAGCGTGGGACTAGATATACTTGAAATTTCGAAATTTCTGTGTAATGGCATATTTCATCCATGTACCATCTGCGACGCGCATACGACTGAGGAACGAAAGGCCGCAAGGTGATCATCTGAAGGGATCTGGATGGTTATCACAGCTTCCGCAATGGCAAAATCAGGCAGATACAATAAAATCTACCAAATCAAGGCCAGGCCGTTCAAGTGTCATCGTCCAGTCGTGCCTTTGTTAATGTTTCGTAGCATCCAAAATCTTTGTTGAATGGGTATTGTTCAGATAACTGCGAGAGAATACGAAACTGAACGCAAAAAAGACGGAATCATTCGTGGCGTGATGAGGCTAACTGTGTATCTAGAAATAGGCAAAGAAAGCAACTAATCATGTGATGATCTCATCTTTCAAGTTTCTTTGCACGCCTGATAGGCACCTTTGGCCGCGTGTTCTCACTACACTCGCCATTAGGCCGTGAGCGGAGGAACTCGGTGTGCATGTAAATGGTGTCGTCCAAAGTGCGCATGGCGAAGCTCACTATCCTGCCGTGTACTTCAAACCCAAGCATGTTCTGGTGGATTGTTGCTTTAGTCTCTGTCAAAGTATCTCGCACTCTCATATGGTCTGGTGGCAGCCCAGAGCACGAAGGTGGAATCATGGGCCGACCTATATCATCCAAGACTACGTCGTGCTCAATTTCAATAACACGCCGGCCAACATCGTATATCGTGCTGACTTCCCAAAGATTCTCCCGTGGTATCCCGAGGACCTTTATCAAGCGCAAGGCGTCCAATCTGGTGTCCAAGCATCGACATTTGCAGACGGCAAAGAACAGCATCGGGGTGAAGCCTGTCTCGAAGATGAACTTTGGCGAGCGGACAGTGACGCGAGAGCCTTCTGGCACGATGGCAAGGCTCTTGGCCAGGGCCATCAGCCGGCGGAAGCTGTCGAGATATACATCGTAGTCGGTCTCGTCAGCTGAAAAGGCCAGTTCCGACCAAATGCGGCAGACCCCGTGACGGATCAAGAGGAATTTACGGAGCATCTGGTTGAGGTAGTCTTGCCTGAGGTTGAAGTGCTGGCTGACAGCTGTTGTTGGCGATGTCAATGCGGTCTCGAAGTCGGCAAACAAGACATGCCACTGTCTTAACCGAGCCCCGATCCTCTCTTGCTCTTGTCGTAGCTGCATCGAGACTGGCTGGTGTCTTAGACCTCCAGTGCGATGTACATCTCCCCACCGTACCAGCCGCACGGTCCGGCAGAATATGTCGTCCACCATGGCTTGTGCATCGGAGAAGGAGGAGAAGACGGTAGGAACACTGTCATCCCAGGCGCCGAGACTGGGGAAGTCGGTGGTGCCAGTGCCAAAGAAGAAGGGCACAATGCTCAGACGTCGAAAGATGGGCAGCAGGTGCTCTTTTGTCCATGGATGAACCGATGCTACGTTTTGCATAATGGCAATGCCGGCCTTGCAGTGGCGGATGGCGGCTTCGCGGTTGGACTGTAGACATTCGATGCAAGTGAAGAGAATGCAGACCAGCAGCACCACCGACGGGTTGTCCATGGCTTTCAGGTCGTTGATGGCGGCGTTGTAATGCCGCAGCGCAAGCCGGTTGTCACCAAGCCGAACATCGACAGCAGATTGGGCATCGACGTGGACCTGCTCATACAGCGAGCTAATAGCCACGACGGAGTGTCTCACGGCGGGTTCAAAGCTGCTAAACTGCATAACGAGCTGGGTCCAGAACTGCGGATCCATGGCCCCCGACAGAAACGGGCCGGCCGTCTCGCTGAAGAACTGCAGGGCCCTGCCCTCGGCCGCCGTGTTGACGCCGCCAAACGCGTGCCCGGGCCGGTAGCTTTGCAGTCCGGATTCGGGCTTGGACGGCGCGTACCCGTCGCATTTGCGGCCCGTGGTGGTGCAGCGCTGGCAGTCCGGCTTGGTCTCGTCGCACTTGACCTTGCGGGTCCTCGTAACGGTTAGTCGAGGCTTGCATGAGTTTATGCGCGATACTCACTTGCAAGTGAGACAGCCGGTCCTGACCTTGCGGCTTCCTTTCCGAGCCATCGGTGCTGGATGAAGAGTCCGACCGAGCCAGTGAGAGTCCGCGGTGTTGTGCTTCACGCGATGCGAGTTGTGCAGGCCAGGTCATGGACAGAGAGTGTTGAGGGCGCGGTTATAGATGGGCGGTGGGATCGAGTCTGACTGACAAGATGTTGATTGTCTGTCTGACGCTCGATGATACCTCGAAATAGGCTAGACTGGAGTGAGGCAACTGGGGACAAGTGCGACCCGGCGAATCAGAGCGGTCTGTATGGCGCTGTGAAGGGCAGTGATCGCCAAAGTAAGCATTGGTGCCCCGGCTAGCGGCTTGGCTGGCTACGGAGAATGAGCAGCAAAAGTGATGATTGTCCTTACAACAGTATAGTACATCTCACGATGGCTTCAAATTACTTTTAATGTGCAGCTTCTTGCCACAGGGAGTGTCTGTCGTCCTCGCTGACTCTGCCACGCGTGGGGATTGGGAGAAGACAAGCCGTCATAAGCACCAACGATGCTGACACTGTGGGAACGTTAGAAAATGCAATATTTTATCAAGCAACATCTGATCATAATGATTGAAACTGCCACGTGTCACGGAAAGCTGAGTTGATCTGTTTAATACGCTCAGCCAGGTTAATGCTAGGCTCAGTCGTGATAGGTTGCCATGAATACGGATGGAATGATTGAATAAATATGTTGACTACAATAAGAAGCTTCCCGAAATACAATCAATGGATTAATAGAATCGTCTTAATGTTCAGTCACAAAACAAATGTGTCACTTGCCCGGTGAGTACCTATAGTTAGGCATTGCATCCGTTACGAGGTCGTGTTCAGGCACCTCCCTTCCGCTTAGACCAACGGCGCCCAAGTATGACATGCGTCGGAGTGCAGTCGGCGATGGGTGGTCCCCGAGGAATGGCCCCATCGCGTATAGATCGTATCTTACGAAGGAGACGCCGAGGGCCAGTCGAAGTTGTCTAGAATCTACGAGACAGCCAACTAAAAATGAGTCAGCATTTGTCGTCGTAGACACGATGCCGTACGTTATTAGGGAGAGACGCGAGGGCGCATGAGTATACCATACCCCATATTCTTGTTTCATGCTCAGTCGAACCGTTACAGGCTATTTTCAAAGAATGATCATCTACGTCGGGAAAGGGGAAGGGAAAGCTCTGTATAGTTTGGCCTTGCCACATCCGAGACTTTGTTCTTCGGGAAAAACATAGTTCTAGTCGAGTTCCATGGGCAAAGCGATCATGAACTTAAACCTTACATCGTAACGATACATTGGTCTAATTAGTTTATAGCTAAAATACACTCCAGTCTATTCTATTCGTCATATCTGCATACCTTCCAGTGGGTATTTCTTCTCGTTCGCATCGATAAAGTAGTTCTGCTTCTTGGCGTGGAAGTGCCCGTGAAGCCGCTTCACAAACATGTCCAAGATGCCCTCGCGCAGGTTCCTGATGGGCCAGTCCTTGTGGAACCAGTGATGGCGCACAAACACGCCGCCGCACTTCTTGTCGCCAATGTAGGGCGCCCCGTTGCCGTCCATGCACGGGATCACCCGCACATCGTCCGTGTCCTTGTAGTCGTAGCGGACGTGGTTGCTAAAGGCGGCCTGCTCGTGGGCCCAGTCCTTCGCCCAGCGGCGACAGTCGGGATAGCGCTCGCCGGTCGGGCACTTTTCCCAAATGTCGAAGAGCTCCTGGGTGCGGTTGCTCTGCTGGGCGACGATGAAGCCCGTGTTCCACATGACCCAGCCGTTGGCGTCGCGGTTGCGCTTCGAGTCCGGGTCCTCGGAGATGGCCATCAGCGTCGACGGCGAGATGTTCCACAGGCTCATCAGCCACTCGAAGGGCATGTGCGGGTACATGAAGACGGCGTCGGAGTCGAGGAAGACGACGAAGTCGTGCGTCTTGAGGGCTTCCTTGATCATCGGGACCTTGACCCAGGTGCCGTGGCGGTCGGGGTACTCGGGGGCGCGGACGAGGCGGTAGTCGTAGCCGTGGATCATTGCTGGGGGGGGGGGGTTGGGTTGTTAGCAGACAAAATTACAAACTTCTCAAAGGCCATGCCGACGACATACCGTACAGGTAATGGTCTAGCCACCCGCCAGTCCTCCCCGTGACGTTATCCTGGCGCAGAGGATCCTCGTTCAGCAAGGCGCCGGGGCCCAGATCCAAGCGAGTATCCACGTCGAGGATGAGCAGCTTCTTCCCCAGCGGCTTCGTCCAGCGGTGCGCCTTCTTGGGGATGTCGTACTTGTAGCCCTCGTCGGTGACGAAGGTCGTGTCGTTGACGTTGTGCAGCATCGGCTTCCACAGCTCGGATATCAGGCCGGGCAAGTCTTTGGGGATGGCGCCCGGTTGCGACGTCTCGGCGTAGATGCTGTTTTGCACAACATTATTAGTCCCTGGTCCTTGGCATCTTTCCATCTTGCATCTTGGCGGGGCAAGGGACCTGACTTACTGATGCGGCAACGGCTTCTCCATGGTCGTGTATAGGTTATGGGCGTAAAACACCAGCCCAAAGGTCAGGAAGACACCCACCGTGCTCAACAACCATTTCCGCTGGCTCTGGATGCTCTGCACCGGTAATGAGATCATGACTGGTTAGGTAAAGGAAAGGCACGATGGCCTGGCGAGGAAGGGGACAAAAAATGGGTAAAACGAGTGACGAAGCAGCCTTGTAAGGAGGAGAGAGCATGAGCAAGATCCGCAAAACAAGAAAACCAATGGACCAGGTGGAGTGACGCAAGGTCCCCTTTTGTGTGTTTCTTGCCGGCCTCGGTAAATATTGATCTGGCGATGTGAACTACGGCTATCTCATGTTGGTAGGGCGGCGGGTGTATACGAGAAAAAAGATTGGTCTAGCCGGCCGGGGTAAAAGAGACAATGGCACCAGCTCAGCTTCAGTTTACGAAAATGCGCAGCAGGAAAAGCACCAGACCAGACCCGACCAGGCCAGCCGTGAATAAAATGAAGGGATAAGGCTCCCGGCGACCAAAGTTCGGAGACCCGGTTGCGGTATAATTAATGCCCCCCCCCCTTCTATCTGTATCGGGGCAGTGTTCTCGGTTATTTGGCTGGTCTCTTTTTCCCCCCCTGCGCTGTCTGCACCCTCGTATTGTAGTGTGGTTTCTTTTTTGTTTTGTTCCAACCAACTCTCGTCGCCGAGTCCGTGGTTTCAGTTCGTCCATCAGTTCGGCTGCCAGCACGTGGAGATGGCATCAGCGAAGCCGCCGACCCAGGCGTTTCGATGAGTTCGATGGGGACAATTTTGAGTGGCCCACTGTTAAGTCGAGTTGAGTTTACGAAGGGACCAACCGACGGTTGTGTGGGCCGATGGACGGTGGCAGAGCCACGCCGGATAGCCGTTCTGGCTTCTGTTGGACGGGGCATTCGGTGAGGCTTGGACAAGCAAGGGGGCGTCCCTGCGTCCGTCCGAGTGTTCGTTCGTCTCCGTCTGGACTCTGCAGGTCCGCGATTACAAGTAGGGCTGCCCGTCTGGCCACCATATTCCATATTCCCACCCAGGGATCATGAGAAAGTTGCATCCCAGAGGCCCGTCTTTTCTCCTGGATTCGGCACACCACTACCACGTTGTCTTTTCCATCCCCCCTCCGCTAATCGGCATTGCCCACCCGTCTGCTATTCGTTAGGCAAACCTAATCTTATAGTGGAGAGACTTCTTGCCAGGGGTCCGTTGCGTGTCGCCACATTACCGCGCGGTGTGGATTGGCCCTTCGTGGCCCAATCGGTGCTTTGCGGTGACAAAGGACGCATCGGGGACCTTCGCTATCTCCGGCACTGCGCCGTCGGCAGGCGATATAGTACTACAGCGGGAATCCCGTCTGATGAGGCTCGGTTTTCTCGTGATTTATCCGTATTGCGCACCGTGATTGCTGGACTGGTCGGTCGTGCGTGTCCAAACCTCACAGATTGCACTGGCAGCCTCGGTAAAGACTGCCAACACCATCATTCTAGAGAGATCGTCAGTCGAAAATTCCAGCGCGCTAGGATGCTACCACAGACCACAAAGCTTGATTGCATCTGAAATCCAACCCTGGTCCTGTTTTGGCACGTCATTTCCCTCACAAAAGACAAATCAGAGCCAAGCAGGATCAACATGTTTCCAGTTTCCTGTTTCCTGAACCCTGGGTTGACAGCCACAAGCTTTCCCGCCATCAAAAGCCAAAGAAAGAAGCCAAGTCAAGTCCGGCAGCTGTCAAAAGGCAAACTTTATCCCGTCGTCGCTCGCCCAGACAAGGCTGTTTCTCGCTGCTCTTCATTCTCCCCTAATTACGACGCAGCTTCAATGCGACGCGGCGGGAATGCCCCCGGGTGCGCCTCTCAGTCGCGAGCCAACGCGGTCGGCCAACCTCAGGCTGTTTAATCCGCTAAACGGCCTGCTGGCGGCTTGTTGGCACTAGACCAAGCCGAGGCTTTTCGCAATCGATCGCTGGCTGTGCGCGCCGAGTCTGGCTACCTTGTTTCAGCTCCTGCGAGGACCGACCAACAGCGTCCACCTTCTGCCAAATCAAGGCAGAGAAGACCCTCGTCCGTCATCGATGAGCAAGTAAAATGTGCCACAATCTGAGCGAAATGATATGATCCAAGCTGCGAGGGTCCAGACACATCCCGGTGCTTCCAGGCGCAGTAATAACTCGCCTCTACCTCGTTTGCGCCGCGCTCGATAGCCCGCACAGCATGCGCAAAAGGGCACATCGCTGAGCTGCGTTGGAATTACTCATGCTTGAAATAGGCTAATATCGAGGATTGCGTCATTAGTACCTTCATGTTTCTGAGCTACGCCAATCATCTGTCGCTGCTCGCTGATAAAGAACCTAGGCAGATAATACTGCCCACACTTCTCTTCGACCTCGTGAGTCGATGGAACGGCAAACGGTGAGCGATGGACTCTCCACTAGCTAGCAACACGCTGGTTCCCTTGGTCTGTCCCTGGAAGTCTCCAAGGTGGCCTTCTGCAAGCACGGCTGATGGTGTCTGCTGCAGATAATCCAGCCAGCCGTTCGGTCGATCCTCATGGGATCTGCACAGCACAGGGAAGACTTCGATCATGCAGCGAAAACACTGAGCGTTGGCGGCAGCATGATGATTCTTGCCTGTGAGATCGCGCAGCACAACCATGAATATCAGAAAGGCCAGCGGTAGGCTAAGCGGAAAAGCTCGAGTCCCAATACCATTGCCAAGCGTCGGCTCGTGGCCAGGTCGGGAGTGCTGCGGTCGGGCTGGCGGACCATGCCGAACTGGATTATCGACACTGAAGCTGTCGACTCGTTGCTGAACACTATCCATCTTGTTCGGTTCTCTATATCACAACAGCTCACCCGACGACAACCCAGCTGATGAGCAAATAAGACTGACTGACTTACTCCAAGGCGCGACAGAGCACTTGAGCCTTTGTTGGATTCATGACAAGATCCCATTCGTTCCCGTCGTCCTGCCGCTTATACCAGGAAGGCGGGGAGTTTGCGCCAGCTTACTTACTCGACGTCACAAGTAGAAGGTCTGTTGGCTGAGGTTCTCCAACTGTGACTGCGTTAACGATAGAGAAAAGTATGCAGCAAAAATGGTGAAACAAATAGATTGCAATCTGATGTCAAAGATCCACAGCCATGCTTTTCCAAATGAAAAGCCCACGACTCCACGTCATCCAAAAGGAGTGTGTCTAGCGTCAGCCCAATATTTCCTAGAGCACTGATGTTCTAAAAGGGCAGGAGTCGTATTTTAAGTAGCATCAATTGCGGGACTCAACGCATCTTTGTCCGTCCATCAGTGTTGCTGATAGTGTGCAAACAAGAAGCCGTTGGAGTTGAACAGTTCATTCAGCCCACGCATTACTACCCACGACGACAAACTTAACAATTCTCGCCAGATTTACCCACCCAACCGCGAATTTGCTGCAGCTAGAACATGGTCTTATATCGAGTGGCTAGCTCCTAGAAGTTGTACATACTACATTTCGAAATAACAAGTTACGCAAAAAAAGACCTAATGATTCAAATAAGATACAAGTCCTCCTTGACTGAATCTTGTGCATGGTTCCAGGACCTAACCCGGTATGCTGTCCACAAACCCACTCGTTGATACACAGTGGGGAATTCCCGAACTTCCTTCGGCTGTCTGGCCAAGTCCTTTCCATCCGCCTTTTTCAGCACCAGGGCAAAGTCGTCGTCCCACGCATTGCCGGTGCCGATCTTTGTACAGAGACGAAGACAGTAGAGCTTGCATTTGCCAAGCTTCTGTAAGCCGGAGATGCTATCGGGGTGGCTCAAGTTGATTTTCTCGCCCAGCTTTTCGAGCCAGACCATGTTGCCGGCGATGCTGAAGTCTATCTCCATGATACGACCAGTGAGGAAGATGTAGCCGTGGTCAACCTCGCCGTATGGGTTTAGTCCTTTCGGATGACATTGCGTACGAGACAGATCGATCTTGATGAAGGACAATGTGCCTTCGAATCCCTGCGTGCCCCAGGTCACGCCACGGCGGGCGTTGACCCAGCTCCAGGTCGGGGCGACGTACGGCGGGTCGTCACCCAAGTCTGTTTCGGCTTCACTGGGCCACCAGCGGAGACCGCGGAGTACATCCTTCTCCCACAGACCTGCGAGATACCTCCCAGTCAAGTCATTCGACCACCTCAGTGCCAAACCGCCGACGGCTGGGAGGCGATCTGTCGTCACGGTAATGCCCTTTTGCGAATACTGGACGATCAAGTCCCGCCAGCGCTCGTGATGTTCGACAAACCCATCGGGGAAGCCCGGTTCCTCGACAGCATCAGTGTTCTGGGAATTATAGGGGTTCACTAGTCCTTGAGAAAGACTGGTCAAACCGCTGACGTATTTGTGGCCCGTCTTGATAATGCGGCGCAGAGCGAGGTGCGAATCGCCTTGATGTCTTGTAAGCGTTCCGCACTCGCACTCCATCGCCGTCAAGCAGTCGAAAACAATCTCGTCCTTGGTGAAGTGGAGAATGGTGGTGGCTAATAGACGTTCTTGGAAGCACCACGCCCGAGTCATCAGTGGGAAGTTCTTAGTGAAATGCGGGTTCCCTTCGCTCGGGAGATTTGTTGAGCCTTTTACCATGTCGCGCTCATCCTCGCCCCAGCCAAAGGCGTCATGTTGGATGATCTCACGACCATAGATGTGAAAGGGCTTGTCCTTCGGGTAGGAGCCTGTCCAGGTCAGGAACGGCCTCCTGTTCTGGAGGACGCCTGCAGTGCTACCACCCGATCCAGTTGCAGAGAGCACAAGCTCTGCGTCGCTGTAAATCGAGGACATCTTGGCCGCTTCGATTTCCCAGTCCTGAGTGTCATTTTGTATGATGCACAGCGAGTCGATCCAGATGTAGCGGATGCCCAGGCCTCTCGTGATAACCACAGCGTCTCGGAACGTGCGAGGGAGAGCTTGAAACGGGATATTGGCCTTTCGCTGGGCCAGAGTATCCCTCGTCAGCGTCAAAGGACGACTTGTCCCCCAGCAGTGAGAAAGCGCTATGTATGGCTCCTGCGGAGGAGGTGATGATGAGTCGTGCTCCATAACGCGAATCTCGTTGTTTGATGCTGACCCGATGCTGATGATTCGCTTGGGGAAGCTTTTCGCTGTCGTTGCGTCGGCTTCGTTACAAATTGTGTGAACCTTCTTGCAAGTGGAAATCCATCCCTTGATCGTGTTGAAGCAAGCGTCGGTATTGAAGTCGGTGGAAATTTGAGCCGCCTGGCCCCCTATAACCGGGATGAAGTACGTAGGCGATACCCTGGTCATGTTACTTCCAATAGTCGGCCACGGAGAAGGCGAACCTCGGAAATTTAGTTTACGGACGCCATGGAGCAATATCAGGCATACCTGGAAGTGTGTAGATGTGGTAAGGTCCAAAGACCCATTCCGTCTCTTTTGGGCCTGTTGAAAAGAAAAGCACGTCGCCCTCTTCATCCTCTTCAGTGCCCCTCGTTATAGCAAGTGTCAAAGCATGTCCTCTGCAAAGAACCAGTTCTGCGAAGAGCAGCGGATCATCAAATGCAGCTGCGTTGTTCGTGAGTCTGATTATGAGGTCCCTTATCAGCATACA
Organism: Neonectria faginata; assembly: GCA_030864175.1. Classification (NCBI taxonomy): domain Eukaryota; kingdom Fungi; phylum Ascomycota; class Sordariomycetes; order Hypocreales; family Nectriaceae; genus Neonectria; species Neonectria faginata. Next base: position 1,172,009 of record JAULBG010000010.1, on the reverse strand, counting down.
GGTGACACAGCCTGTTGTCGCCGTCGCGTCAATTTCGGGAAGAGGCTTCTGAATCTGATACGTCTTGAAGTAGATGAATTGCCACGTGAACCAGTCTCGAGATCCTAGAGTCTCTTCAAGTGGCGACAGCCTCTCCAACGTATTGTCGCCAAAGTCGTTCACTGATACGCCGCCCAAGGGTGCAATGTGAGAGAGAACGACAGGGCAAAGGCCGAAGCAGGAGTAGCAGAACTTATGGCCGCCAATGTCCCGCAGGTACTCCCTTGCCGCGTCTTGAGTGTCGGTGACGACGTAAGGAAGTTTAGATAGGTTCAAGAAATCCGCCATGATTGCTTTTTAGTGGAACGACTGGGAGCTGCGTGCGAATAACAGAAAACGGCAAGACAAACAGCCTGATGAGGGGAAAGACAAAACGACCCACCTTCAGCGTAAGATGAGTATTTTCTTGAGGCTTATGCAGGTGCTGCAAGGTCTGCTATTTGACAGCCTTGTATATTTATCACGTGGCAGCCCAGCTTGCGTGTTCATTCGCTGTTCGTTGTGTGTATTGGGAAGCTTACTACTATTTTTAAACCTGGAGTCCGTCTGTGTTTCCCCTTACCCAAAATTGTCGGTTCCCCTTCCTCCAAATTATCAAATAGCCTAATATGTCAGAATATTAGGTGCAGGAATGTTTTGATATGCTACAAGATTCGCGCTTATACGTTCGCAGTTGTGATTCGTTGTTGCGTCGTTCGTCATGCATTGCAGGAAGCGATACAAGAGGTGCACAGTGGTAGGTCCAACATATTACAGGAGACAGGAGAGACTTTCTATTGATCATCAGTGTTCCGATAACGGGAAGATTTATAGATAGCTGTGTAAATGAATTAGATCCCTCAGAATTGTGTCAGTCATTGTTTGAACAAATCTCCCTTTGGATAACAATGGCAAGTAGCGAAAGACTCCTGCTGTACAAGGGGTTTGCCTGTCTCTGTCGATGAATTTTCGGTTAAAAAACATGGAGCAATTCAGAAAATCAGCATGAAGCCTTCTAGGGTTTTTTGCATATTGTCTTTTCCTGAGCTGCGGAGTGTTTGGTTACTAAACAACAAGAAGTTTGTGGCATTCGAGGTGGGCTTCCCTGTTTTTAGGTTCCCGAAAATCCAACCTTTTTATCCGGTATCTTGATAGTAACCTGGACTGTGGAGACATTGAGGACGTCTAGATCTCTCTTCACATTATATATAGAGTCTGTTTGTCCTGTATGAAGAGAAACACGGTCGCAAACGGCTCGGGCTCATAGTTTCCGTTGTCGACAAAGCTGTCACATACGACCATACCCACTAGAAAATACGGGATCCCGTCCGCTCTCCCTTAGTCAAGCTGGTGAGGGGCGAACTAGTACTCGGGTCGGTGACGACCGGGGAATCCTCGCTGTTGTATGTTTTTTTTTTGGACTTTTTGTGACTTTATTGTGGAGACTTTATCGTGGAGGTCCACAAGTGTGGATAGGGGCGTATTAGGCCAGATGTACCGTAGGAACTCGGTCAACTCAACCAACTAGCGCGCCCCACTGGGATGCAGATCCCCGCCACAGCGAAATTTAGCCGGCGGCCAGTTTCAACTTCCACACACCACCCCCAACGCAACCCACAGCGGCCTCTAACAGTGAAATGACTGCTGCTGGCTTCCTAGACGTGATATGTGTGTTTTTGGTGTTGTGGTCACATAGTGAGGCTTTGCGCTAACCAATCAGATGTCATAGACGACTATGAGACCGCCTCGTGCTTCGAGCTCGGACGAATCTACACCCTTGAGTACTGACTTCCCTCGACCCCTAATATAAATATAGGCATTTCCCTTACAAAAGATAGGTCTCATTATGGCTGGGTAAGGGAGATCAGTAGGCCCTTAGTTGAGGATGTCTTAGAGGCTAAGAAAGTGGTGTTTTGCCGGCCTAAGAGCTATAGAAATAGGTAGAAGAAAATAGACTGATGTCTTAGCATTGAGAGGGAATGGCAGGAGGGGATTGTGTTTTTTTGGCAAGATGACTAGATCATAATATATTATAATAATGCTAGTGATCCTAGCTGCAATAGATAGTCTCCCTAACTTCTAAGTCTTGAGATTTCTATAAGTCATCCTCCTACAGCTGTCGAACCAACTCTGACTTCTTCCCTAATGTCTTAAGCCCCCTTTTCTTTAGCTGTCCTTATAGATCCTTTACTAGCTTCTTATGATATCTTATTATTATTAATAACTCATTATTATCCATAAAAATTATCTCTTCTTTGTCTAGTAGCTTATCTACTTTATCTTTAAGTTTAATAAGTATTTGCTCTACCTCTTCCTACCCGGTGAAGTCGATCTGATCAGATGGGATATCCTTGATGTTAATAAAGCAGTCTTCTTGGCCGTTAGGGCGTACACTAATTCTGCAGTTTAGGAATGCCTTCTTCACTAGATCTGCCCGCTTAATAAGCTGCTAAAGTGCCATAGCAATAATATGTGTTATTATGATCCTTTTATCACTGATAGTCCACTTGAAGTTAGGCCCTTCTTCCTTCTCCTTGCGGTCAATATATTCATCAATTGCCTCCTCTAGCCACTGCTTAAACGACTTATTTATAGCTATATTGAGAGGTTGCAGGAGACTTATATAGCCTCCTAGGATGAGGGCGAGAGTGATCGCCTATTCCCTAAGTTTTTTCTTAATTTCCTCAGTATTATAGAATGTAGCTATGTCTATAACTAAGAGCATATCTTCATTATCCTCATCACATAAGGGCATAAGTTCTTCTTCAATCTATTATAAGAGAAGCTCTTCATTATTGTATGCGGTTTTATTGAACGCTATGGTGACGTCTAGATGGTAGAGATAACCTTCCTTTTTGTAGATTTAATTGCCTTCCTTAGTAGGAACTCTATGGAAAATAAGCTTCAGAGGAAGCCTATAAATGCTATCTATAAAGATATATAATATTAGGGTTGCTTGCCTCTTATTCTACCCACTGCGGTCAGTATGATTAGCTATAGTCTTAGCACCCTTTATCTCCTACATTAATCCGTCAAGAAACTCAAAAGGAATTAGGGTCTCATTAAGGTTAAGTATAAAGCGCTTAAAAAATCAGCATTTTAGGGAGTTTAAGATGATAGAAATGGCTAAAGATTGTATTTTTATTGAAGAAATGCGTTTAATAAATCATAAGAATATATTCATAATGTTAATATAGTCTTCTAGGCGCTTAGTAGACTGCTTTATAATTTGGCGCTTAATGATATTATAATGCTGAAGAAAGCTGCAATACTAGCCAATAGAGAAAGTAAAGAGATCTAGTAGATTTAGGTATAAGGACCTAAAAATCTCTCTAGACCTCCTGTAGAACCATAAGGTCGTGACAATTTAAGATTTAGACCTCCATTTAAAGAACAGCTAGTAAAGCTAATCCTTAAGTCCTAGCCATTTTAGTGCATAACTACAGATCTTATTGATAACAAAAGACTTACTATATGCCTCCTTCTATCTGTAGATCATAAGTTTTAGGATTTTGAAGTGAATTATAACTTCCTGTAGACTAAGAATGCAAAAAATACCTCTAACTTCAATACAGTAGTGAAGAAGCCACATCACAACTTCCTCCTTCTTCTTCTTTGTGTATATGCATTGTACATAAAGAGCCGGTTTTAATAGCTTAAACTGGCGATCTTTGAGAGGAGTCTTCTTGGGGCCACGCTTCTTGGCCCTTAGAGTGAGCCCCCAAGAAGTGACATTGGGATCGATCTCTTGAAGGACCGGCATTGTATGAAAAAATGGCTCATAGATGACTTCAATTGACTGAGAAATGGGGGAAAACGCAGATGCATGAAAACGCGCAATCTGCGACATAAGAACTTTCTGATATCCTACCCCTCAGTTCGCATTATAGGCTAATTTGTATGTAGAATAGATCTACATTACAGTGGGGGGCCAAGCCTTTTAGTCTCGCGCTAGTTGGTTGAGTTGACCGAGTTCCTACGGTATTCCTTCAAGGTCAAGGCCACGGGACTTTGACGAAACTTGCGCTGTAGAACGATGGCAAGTCTCTTTTTCGTATCCTACTGAATTTCTTCGGTTGGCCATGGTACTTGTTGTGGCGGCATTTCACATGAATCCGCTCATGGATGAATTAGACCTCTGTTGCAATGATTGACTTTGCAATGCTCGCTGGGACAATGATCTGGCACGGTCCTGACAAGCTCGCATTTCAACCAATCTAACGCGAGCTATCTATATAGATTTGTAGTATTTGTATGACTTCTATCGGCCTAGGAATACTGCGACTAGCTGGATATCCAAGCAGTCTCTCATTTCCTTTATTGGTTCCTACTCCAAGCAGCCCTCTTCTGCTCAGGAATTGGTTCTGCATTCTCGGCACGTACTCTTTCCCTTCATTGCCAACCTATGTAGACAGAGACTACACTTCCCTTCTTCTCTTGCCTGCTTGTAAATTCCACTCTTGTAATTGCGCTGCTTAGCTAAACAGTCTTCACAGCGCGTCTTGCCCTCGGCTATGACCCCAAGCCGGCACGAATGACATTTGCCTTCTTGTTTAGCCCTGTGCCTTCTGTCTCGATCATAGCAGAGCTTGCAGAGGCCTAGACGGAGCCTGTCTTTCTCGCACTGTCCACAGCTTGTGCATTTCGGAGCGTCTGGTGCGGGATCAGTGGTATCGTTGGGTGCCCTAGAGCTTGAGGCATGGCGAGGCATTTGGGCCAGCTCCCGCGCTTTGCGAGCGGCTGACGCTTCAGCACTTTCGGTATTCTGGCGGACAGATAATCTGTTTTCGTAGTTGGAGTAGCCCATAACAGTTGGTTCAGAGAGTTAGTAAGTATTTCTTAGATATGTTCCATATATTCGGAGTCTTGGATCTCAGCTCCGCTGATAAGAAAGAAAGATGCTATCAACACCCTATATATACGAAAGATCCGACTGCAATTCACCAGTTTGTTGTGTTGGTTTAACCACAATGGAGTGCTCAATCTGTCTTTTCCCAATCACGCACATCAACACTGAGCTCAACGTCTGTGATTCTTCATTGAGGGTTGATTACGGTCACATTGACGCAGCTCGAGGTTCAATATCTAAGAGGAGGATTAGTAGAGTCCACGCTCCGGCATCACTGCCACTACCTACGCGCTTGCACATGCCAAGAATGGGCGATGCATAGCGGAACATCCAAGAATATATTTTTGAACCATTTGCTGTGACTTGGTCAAGAGCAGTTTATTACAACCGAGACGAGGTGTTCCGAAACATGCTGCGCCGCGCGTGGAGCGGTAGGTAACTTTACTCCTGTGACGACGTATAGCCGTTCGGAGAATCCTCTTAATCTGTGCTAATTATAACTGCCATACCATTTAGGTACGTCTTGTTTCTTTTCCAGTCGACCACAATAAGTCGGCTTTAGAGGTAGGAATGTTTCCGGGGTTGTTAAATCACAAACATTGAGGACGATAATCTTGACAGAGACGGGACATTGTTGAAGTGCCAATATTATGGCCTATTATTTTATTTTATGGACGAGATCCAGGAATATTTACCAGACGATGACGTGACATGGATATCCCGGGTTACGTTTCGTCCCCAGCCATGAGCTTCTACTCCTGCATCCACATGCTCATGTATTCCTTATCAGGCAACTATAACCACAACCCAAGTTAGCATTTTAATCTATGGCATGAGGGATAGAGGTGATTTGGGAAGAACATACCGTAGACCAGCACACCGTTGTCGTTACCGATGTACTCAGAGAGGTTGAGATCGCAGGCGACACCCTCACCGTCGAGGTTTCCAAGAGTCGCACGGAGAATGGGGACATTATCGTCGCCCTCGAGCTCAAGCGAGATGTCCTGGGCGGAGTCCGCAAAGTCTAGCAACGTGTTAGTACGGGATGGAAGGTCGGGGGAAACTACCCACTCTCACCGCCCCACTGGAAGGAGCCGTTGTCGTTTCCGATGTAGTAGTTGAGGTCGAGCTGGCTGTCGACGTAGTCGCCGTCCTCGTTGGCCACCTGGGCGTGGAGGATGTGGCCGTCCTCGAGGGAGATGTCCTGGGCGCTGAGGTGGAAGTTGGTCATTGTGGTGGTGAGTAGTAGAGATGGCTAGAATATGTGTTGCTGTGAGGAGAGAGAAACCTTGGAGACTGGACGATTAGAGGGTTTTATCGTCGTCCAGGTCCCGGAGGCCTCAAGTCGTCAAGCCCCCCCCCTCACGATGGGCTGCATCTCGACATCAGCCAAGCCCGACGGAGCCGTCTTGGGCCGGTTACTGGAGGTGACACGATTCCCGTCCCCTCAATCAAGTCCCCGTGTTTTGCGGTTGCTTGCCGGCGATGGCTTCGTCTTGGCGCTTGGCGACGGCTCGGCACGACGGCACCGGGCTACGACTGGGCCTGGTGGCGTGCTTGGCTGTTTCGCGAGGTGCCTATCGATGGCCTTGGTTCGGAGAGAATGGCCCATAGTGTCTCTTTACCGTATTTCAGTACAGTGAGGTGTCTGGGGCGAGGTGCATGCAGATATGCGGAGCTGATGGTCAGCACGCCGACACATTGGACACAAGGTCTTGGCAATGTCCATTCAGAGCGGGGACGTAGGGCAGAGGTATCTATCTGTCTTTTGACGGCGGTATTCAAAACCTCTGCAAGGTTGAGACTTCGTGGATCTCCCGAAGGCGTGTCTGTGTTTCCACTAGTGACACCAACGGATATTCGCACGAATATACTCATCGTGTCGATCAATCATGCAACGACGTAGATCCGGGAAGTCGTCCCTGCTTCAAGTGTCTAGTCGATACATGGCGTAGGCCCGGTGTAGCAATTCACACGAGTGTCCTTTGTGAAGTCTTTGTCTGATCTAGGTGGTTGCACGGCAGGCATTCTAAAGTGTAGTTCGCTATCAACAGTGGCGATCGCCCGCCTTAAGTATTTCGGCCAGGGTCACTACCACTAAGTAACCTGTCAGTCACTCTCCGCAAAAAAATCCCCTCCAATACAGTGTCTGTCTTTAGCAATCTATTATTTAGATCCCATTAAAGCAAAAAAGTAACAGTGCGCCCGAAGGGGGTCTCGAACCCCCAACCTTGTGATGGGAACTTTTGCAGTAGGCCTAAAAAGGCTTTCTTTTAAGTAAAAGTCACACGCTCTAGCCAATTGAGCTACCCGGGCTTTCTTGTTGGGCTGCTCTGTCTCTTGAAAAGATAATCTATATAGTGCAGCCTTCCTTAATTCCCAGGGGTACACGTCGTCGACGAACCTAAACTTTCCGCTCCATAAGTTATCAGCTAGGGGATTTGCCTTGTAACAGACCAGATAATGGCCGGACTAGACATGTAGCAAATGTCAGTATATACAGTTTTTTTTATCTCTTCGCTTTATGAGCTAAAGCAGCGTGGATCGGAGAGGAGATCTTGGCTAGAGGACTCTGGTAGTCTGGTAGGTGGATAACAGTCTCCAGCTGACTAGACACATCATTCCAGATATCGGCTTCCTACGCATAGTTAGGGTAGCAGTCGTTTGCACTAGCTTACTACACGCCGATCTTGTCCTGACCGACTATCTAGTAGATCATGCACATGGCGATCCCGGACACAACCATATTCAGGCGTCGGACGAGATGAAGCCGGACAAGGCCACGGAAATCTCAAAGGCGATCATCCGTACTGGCTAGGCGTCGATTGATACTCATTTTATGCGATTTAAGGCAAGAGGAACAAAAAGAGCGATTTTAGATCCAGCCGCAAGAGATGAAGACAAAATGGAAAACACCAGACCCTGACCAGACTCAATGGTGCCTTACTCTTTGCACGAGAAGCTGTCCGAGCTGGTGGGATCGCCGCCGTCAAAGGTAGTCTTCTTGGGATAAGGGCACAACGACCGATCAAATTTCTGGCCGTGGGAATCCTTGATCGTGACGGGGATCGTCTCAGGCTTTTCCCCATCCTCAACCCACAGCCGCAACTGCTCAAAGCTCGTTATCGGTGATGCATCGCTGCCTCCGGAGCAGTGGCCGTAACCCGGGAGGTGGAAGTAACGGTAGAAGTCGTCCACGTCGTCTGTGCGAGATGCGACCGAGTCATAGTAGTCGTCCGAACCCTTGTACGGGATGAGCTGGTCGTTCTGTCCTAGCGTCAGCTTGTTCTCTGGTAAAAGACGACCTCTGGGAAGTTTTAAGGCTTTCCTCGGGGAAGATGGGACTGACCGTGCCATGGAATACCAACAACTTGCCGCCAGCATCGCGGAAGGAAGAAAGGTCGGGATCAGAGGTACCGATAATAGACGTGTATTGGACAACAGACTCATGGAAGATGCGGTCAAAATCACGACGTGATATCGTGTTATAGTCGAACGACTTATTCTTCTCGACGAAGAACTGAATCCACTGCGTCCCAAGCGCCGTCGGCGCGCCAGCACACGTACCATTGGTGCAGTCCGTAGCCGCGATGCCTGCGCCTTGCGAGCTCTGGAAGTCAGATCCGTAGCCGTTGCCATACCAGAGGAAGCACCCATCGGAGCTTCGAGCTCCTGTCCATGTCGCATTGGCCACGATGGCGGCGGCCTTACTGAGATGCACGCTCTTCCCTGTGTCAGAGCAGTTGAAGACGTTTCCCACACTGCCGAAAGGATCGAAGTGGCAGTCGTCCATGTTCGAGATGACTCCGTCGACAACGCCGTCGATGGCGTCGCATTCGCTCACGGCAGCTTTTGCTAGATATGCGAACTCGCATGGGGCCGGGTACTCTCCCAGCCCGTTCATAATGACCTGAGGCCAGTAGAAGCTGACGAAGAGCTCGGGGAATTTTATAGCCGGCGCAGTTGCGGCGATGCCGTCAAAGGCATCCGGATATCGCTGGGCAAGCATTAGGCCTTGGCGACCGCCTTGAGAACACCCGCTCCAGTAGGAGTATTTTTGGGGGGTTTCGCAGAAGTCCTTGATGGCCGATTTGGCAATGATGGCCTTTTCACGGAGAGTTAGTCTCATTGATCCATGTTGGCTTTGTGAAGGCGGTCTAAAACCTCATCCAATGAAGTAGTTTCATACCTCGTCGTTGAGAGACGTAGAAGCCAAATTCTGCAGGGCATAAAGGTTGACATTTCCGGGACTCAGCAGAGCCCAGTCTTCGGGATACGAAGAACTTCCCAAGCCTGCGTCAGTCGTAACAGTGGCGTAGCCCTGACCAAGACCTGCAACCATCATCGTCTCAGAGTAGGAGAACCGGCCAGCGACGTAGCCGCCACCGCCAACAGCAAGAAGCCACTCATTCCAGCTGCCGATTGGCAGCCAAATCTCGACATTGATGAGGTCGTCCCGCCCTGGGTGGGTGTACGTGACGGTCACATTGCAGAAATCGGCGTCTCGAACCTCGATGGTGGGATGATGGACTGTGGTCTGGTATGGTGCAGTCGCAGTGTAGTTTGAGACGACTTCAGCCGAGAAGGATAATATGTCGCTGCCAAAAAGACGGGGATCCGTGAATGTCGATGGGGTGCAAGCTGATGCGACACCCGCTGCGGCTCCTAGGCTTGTCATTTGATATGAGGATACTGGGGATTTTTGTTTGGATGTTTGTAATTGATGAATTATTGGGGTTTCCAGAAGACAATCCAAGGTCGTGTTGAATGTGATGAGATCCGATCAAATGCACTCCGACCGATGCTTGATATTTAAATCTTATTTTGTCCTCAAAACCATTCATTTCCTCTATGCCCGGTCTCGACTCACGATGAAAACTTTCCATCGATACATGTTGCTGCATGACAGGCAGTGAGAGACTCTGAGCCAGGATGGCTCATTTGCTGCTTGCAGATTTGTATGGCTAGTATTCACCCTGGCAGTCGTGCCGCAGGGGATAATTACGTAGCTTGCTTACTTGACGACCAGAAGTGCATATGATAGAACAGGCATTGCTATTAAATTCTCTTTAGGCTTAAGCACTCAAAGAATAAAGGATCTGATTCAATTGTGCTTCCCAAACGTTTCAAATTTGAACAGCAACGTGAGATACGTTGTATTTTTTCCGGATAAAATCTCAACCACCTACTTCCGTCTGCGCCTAATGATCTCTGCGTACATCTAAGCGAGCTTTCTTTTATCGAGAATGTATAATTTTGAAGGCGACTAGCTGGAGTAGAATCTACTGGATGGCCGCAATGCCGTTGACATAAAGTGTGTGGGTTCCCTGATCAACATTCGCCAAGGTACCGCTAAAAGCAGAGATGTAACTGTCGGCGCTGAGAGTCCAAGAACTAGTCGAGTCAACGGTGACGGAAAGACCAGCTGCTGTCGTTCCGTCGGGATTTATAGCGCCAGTCAGGTCGGATTTATCAGCAATATTGACGCTCAGGCTGGAGATGGAGTCGGCGTAGAGATTGCCCGCAACGGTCTGACCAGAAAGGTTCAAAGTGGCATTACCACCGTTTGAGCCAACGCTGCCCCAGCCGTTGGAGGCGTCGTTTCCGGACACGTTGAAAAGATAGTTGCTGTCGCCGCTCAATGTCAGATCAGCGCCGTTGAGAGTAACCGCAGCGTCGGTGTTGGTGACATAGAACATGCAGCCGCTCAGCGATTCCATGGATCCACCATTCATTGTGAATTCAGCGAGTCCATCTTCCGCATCGCCGGACATGCTCTGATAGAGCATCACGTTGTGTAGCTGCTGTGTCCCATACACGCTCATCTTTCCCGAAACCGTGCAGTTGTTGATGGTCAGCTCGTTGAGACCCTCGATGACGAGTGCCTCGCATGCGGCGGCGTTCAAAACGGCGTTGCTCACGGTGAGGTTGGCCGTGGAGTAGACAGCCGGCGCACCTTGGGAACCAGAAGTACGGTACACGCCTCCGTCAACCACCAACGTGCCGCCGCCACGGTCGCTGCGGATGGCGGCTTTGTTGTTGGAATCAATCGTCAAGTCCGAAGCGTACATGGTGCCGCCGCCGGCAACTTCAATGCCGCCGGAGTTGCCTCCCTCCACATTGATCGTAGTGCCAGTAATGTAGATAGTGGAATTCCCGTAGGCGAAGACGCCGTCAGACCCCTGGCCAGTGTCTTCGACTGAGCCACCGGTGATGTTGAGAACGGCGTTGCCGACAGCCAAGATCCCTGCGTTGAGACCGTAAAAGCTGCTGTCATCGTCCGAGGAGGTGTTGCCCGACTTGACGACCGTGACGTCGATCAGGGTGGCGCTGACGGTGTTGTTGGCGACGAACACGCTGGTATCATTATCACTGCACGAGTATGTTCCGCCATTGACAACCTGACCGTCGGCCAAGTTGTAAAGGCCGGTACCACTGTTGACGGTACCGGAGGGCGGAGAACCGCCAGGGGGTGCAGACTGGGCGATGGCAAGGCCGACCATCAATCCTGCCTTGAGAAAGGTGCGCATTTTCTTTGCGAAGCAGATACAGCCAGTGTATGTGCCTAGGCGACGATGTGTTGGAGGATGAGGACTGGAGTGATAGTATGCGAATGGAACTTGTGATGGGAGGGTGAGACGGACGGGATAAACAAGTCTTGATGTATCTTTAAAGGCACATAAGCCATTGCAAAATCGTGAGATATTTATCTACAAAAGATCGCAGCGACGTATTTTACTTTTGAGATAGATTGGTTGGTCGTCGTATATCCCTACTCGTATCGTGCCACCAACCATACTACTAGCGATCCCACATCGCGATAAATCAGCAGCTATTGCGTAAGCCCTGACCAACGTCAAACGAAACGCTATGCAAGGAAACTCTATTGGACTTTTAGGTGACGAATTGTTGCGCCAGTGGTCATATATACGTCGCCTTCACTAAGACAGCAATGGCACGATTCGCCCAAGGCCGCTGTCTAGTATGTAAGTGTTCAATACAGATTCAAACGAATAAAATAGGTGGTAAGGCTACAAAGACTCTGCCCAACTCTCGCGAATGCATGGTGGTAATTAATGGTAATGAGGCTAATGATCAGACATTGTTCCATCCGCCTCCTAGAATATGGAGTATACCTTCTCAATCGACGGTTGGTGAAGCCAGCCGCGACAACGCAGTTAATCTGTTCTCTTCCTAAACCGCATGGCGGATCTCGATTCACCTCCAGTACCACATTCGAGAAATAACAGTGGTTGTTTTATTGATATCGCCGCTTAAGAAAGCTCAGGCTACCACTTCAGTCGCCAAGCTCAGAACTAAACATTAAGTAATAGAAAGAAAGAAATGGAAAGATATCAAAATAATCCGCTAGACCACTCTATGTGACTTGCATGCAAAAAGGCACGAAATTGGGAAGGGCGGAAAATAATGTGTCCTACGTGGAAAAGATCAATGCGGCATCATCCGACTTTTGGGGATGCCGACGCGTCACTTCGTGTTTGAGTGTTTCAAGTGCCAAGGGGCTGAAACTACCTGACGAAAGAAAAGGGGCAGGGTAAGCTGAGAGATGAAATGCAATGATACTGGCAATGTTTCTTAAGCAGTAATTGGATTCGTAACGGTTACCAGGAGGTTAACAATTCCCCTTAGTTACGTTAAGCCACAAGCACCCATCCACCAGCCTCATAATAAGATATTCTACTAATCTACCTCTAGCGCATACTTAGAAGCTACTGAAAACAATATTTACGCTTCTTCCTTAGAGCAACGTTGAGAAAGATTGTGTTGTGAGCGGGTTGGCTGGATTCGCTTTGGGGCTCGTGTTAAAACATGTGGTCGCCTTATTGGTATCTCTCTAGTGTACCCAGTAGCGATGTCAAAATCCTGACTGGGTGGTTTTTGTAGCTTCAGTTTAATCCTGTCCTAGCTAATAGAAACTGGGTCCTCAGTAGAGAATAACGCAGCCAGACATCGGTGACCTGTCTGAACGGGTCGCCTTGGCCAGATTGGAGCTCTCACGGTGTGCATTATACTCATCCTATATGCTTCGCTTCCAACTGAGATTAGCATACTGGAGTGGCATTTCACTGTTTCATGGGTTAGCTTCTTGTCAGCCACTGCGGAAGTCGGGTTTGGGGAACCTGAGTTATGACATCGTCTGAGTGGGCTCATGATAGGATAGGGCTGGTGAGACAAAGGTAAAGTAGCGAATGTCCGTTGGATTAAAAGGCGGGTCTGATAAAATATATTGGTGGCTGGGACTAAACAACTGAGCGCGAGATGGTGATGGTGCAGCTTTCGCTAGGAGGCTCCTCTGTGGTCCGTCATATCCCGGCACGTTGCGCTCGGAGAGTAAAAGGATAGGCGCTGGGATCACGAATCCTTCTGTTGGCTTGCTAGTGGGACCCTGACATGCGAAAACTCAATCGGTGGCGCGTAGACAGGGGTAGATGACCGAATAGATTGCATTTCTCTTTAAAAAATCTTGTTGCTGTTAACTAGCACTCTGCATAAATGTGATAGAACTGCTAGGACAATGCTGAAGTGTCCCAAGCCCAATTCCCTTCCACTGTCGCTACATGACCCGGCGTTCCTGGATCTAACAATACAAATACTGGCTTTTACTTCTTTGATCAAGGCCCCGATGTTGACTGCCGAAAGTGCCGTTGCACTCGAATGCCGTGCAGGGGGATTTCGTCTCCGCTGTCATCGGATCGGTCGGTGCTGGACTTGAAGCTCTTGACGGTGAACTCGTAGCCCTTCACATCGGGCCGCAGTGCCACATCGACTGGCGATTTGGGCCCCAGATCTTTTCCTTTTGCAACGCCGTCCGACTCGGTCTCGTCGGAAAGTCTGTAAAACATATCCCCCCTTTCGTTGGCCTCGGACAGCGGCACTATTCTTGCTTCGGCGTCTTCCCCAGACGAGAGTCCCTTGCTGAAGGCGGACCTGTCCGTCTTGGATCCGAAGCCCGATCTCGATGTGCTGCGCACTGTGCCTGCAAGGCGTTGTAGGCCGGTGTAACGGAAGAAGATCCTTAGCACTGGTAGCAGAGTGGGAAGGTTGGCGGAGATGATGCCGGCGGACATCTCGATTGCGGTCCAGCCGACTGTAGGGGCGAGCGTGTAGGTGGGATCGGTGGCGGAGTAGGTAAAGAGGACGCTGGTTCGGTAGGCAGACGCGAAAACGACACTGGGGCGATTGTTAGCCGGGTGGCTCGGAAAGGCGACTACGAGGAAGAGCTAGATGTGCTTTAACGTACAAGAAGCCGAGGCCAAAGGCGATGGACAGACCAGTCTTCTCTTGCCTCCCCAGCTGCAGTTTCCAGATGGGCTGCAGGGGCAACAGCAAGATGATGATGTCGGTCAAGATGGTGGACGCGGCATTGGCAATCCAGGTGCCGACCTGGTTGATGCACCGGCCAGGCAACTCGGGGTACCAGAGCTTCTCGACGGGGATGCAGATGAAGATGAACAGGAAGGTGACGGTGACGACCCAGGCCAGCACAAAGATGCTGACGTACCAGGCCATCTTCTTGAAGTACGGCACGTGGAAGATGCGATAGTACATCAGCAGCAGGCTCAGCTTGGTCCAGCCGAGGTTGAAGGCGTACAGGATCTCGGCCACCACCAGCCACTTGGCCATCATGACGATGTCGTCCATGTCGACCAGGTCGGCGTGGATGCCCATGCCGCACTTGTACATGGCGAAGATGAAGCCGATGACGACGAAGTTCCAGCCCTTTGCCCCGTTGTCAACATGGCGGAAACGGGCGTTGTAGTCAGGCTGCCACTCACCATAGAAAACAAAATCACCCAGTCATCCCACCACAGCTTCTGGCCCTTGAGGTGCCGGCTCACCAGGCGCAGAACGACGGACGTCACGGCCAGCACTGTCATGATGATGACGACCTGCATGATCCATGGCTGGATGTTGTGCGGGTTGTAGCCCGGCAGCCCGGGAAGCTGAGACTCTGAAGACGACGACATTGGACGAGCGCTCTGCAATTCCAACTTGCAACTTGCATCTATCGCGGAAGCAGGAGGAGTGCAGGAAGCGTCCGAGTTCTTCAATCATCTGAGTCCACCTGCCATCCAGGTCCAGCACGGCGTGCTCCGGTGGTGCTATCGATCGAGATGACCTGAAAATCCTGTCCTCACTAACGAGTCTTCACTCAGGGATGCTACACGGCCCGGCTTCGATACCAAGCCCGCCAGACCCACGCCTCCCCACCAGACCTACCACCACTCCCCACTGCCGATCCCAAGGGGGGGGGGTTATACTCCGGCAGGGATTGGGGAACCGAACGATAGGGGGCAAACGCACGACTTGGGTCCACAGGCGACATCCTCGGCTGGCAAACTGGTTCGGAGTTTTGGCCTTCGGCGGAGACTGTCGTCTTGTGTGGTACCGTGGTTTCAGCTTGCCTTACTCTGGCCGTGGTGTGGTGGGTTGATGCGACGCTCCGGTGCAATTCCGTTCTGCGTTCTGCATCGCGGATTTGAAGGCGACGGCGATGATCGTCCGTCTCGATCCAACGCTGGCTATCTCGAGTCAGGTAAATGCCGCGCAACGCAAACACGCCAGCGCCAAGGGCCGTTGATCCCGTTTGTGCCTAAGAACGCCCAACGGTCCGGTCCGCCAGACTAGCAACGTCCGTTTGTGAAGTCTACCTTATTCATGAATGGGTAGTGACATCCCCAACCCTCGGGAACCAAGTGGTTAGTGTCCTGAACGCCGACCCGTTTCGAAAACCCTCATTTGTGGCAGCGAGCCCGCTAATAACTTAGACAGCCGTACCCTTTCCAGCTTGGTTTCTCAGGCCAACCGTCGCACTTGGCGCAGTCCGCCGAACCCCAGCGCCGGATCCAGGGCAGAATCCCTGCATTAGCCCGGCGCGGTGGTTCGGTACTTCTCGGTATTGTGGCCGGATGTGGCGCCGATCAACACGGAGTGCGACCTCCTTTTGGCCTCCATCTCCACTCCTTGGCCGCCGGATGCTCCGCCAGGTACGACTTCAACACAGAGGGACGTGTCCTATCGTCTCTGTTCCTGGGAACGAGTCTACCGGTAGTTGCCCCGTGTCGTCATGGCCCATGCTTGGCACAACGCGCCTTGTGTACTTTAGTCGCCGAGGTTTGGACGTTGAACTGGTGCTATTCTTCCCTCTCTTCCCCTCGATTCATCCGTCTAGCTGGTTTGTGGCCGATATCCCGTTGTTCAAGCTCTCCGTCTCGCCGTCCAAAGACAAATATTAATTAGCTCACGAGGCCCCCTAATATCTACATACCTACATTTTGCTTTTTGTCTGTCCATCCTCGAAATGGCTGCCACCACGACTATCAGGGTTCCCCACCTCGGGGGCATCACTGCCGGCTACCGAGTCTCGGGCGAGGGCATTGACACGGCCAAGCCCACCGTGGTGCTCGTCAACTCCATGTGCACCACCTCGTCCCTCTTCAACGCCCAGTTCACCAGCAAGACCCTCACCGATGCCGTCAACCTGCTCGCCATCGAGCCCCTGGGCCATGGCGCAACCAGCTGCCCCGTGGAGCACTTTACCTACTG
This sequence comes from Neonectria faginata, assembly GCA_030864175.1. NCBI lineage: Eukaryota > Fungi > Ascomycota > Sordariomycetes > Hypocreales > Nectriaceae > Neonectria > Neonectria faginata. The sequence continues at coordinate 1,155,574 of JAULBG010000010.1, read as the reverse complement.
GGACTCGGCTCTCATGTCGCTGCAGGTCATGGAGGCCCTGGGTGTCCCAAAGGCCTTTGCTTTGGGGACCAGTCAAGGAGGCTGGATCGTTACCCGCATGGCCCTCTTGGCCCCCGACAAGGTACGTTGAGCGATCCTTCCCTCCCCCGGTCACGTAGTAGCCCCGATTACCCAGGTGTTGGAAAATGAGCCGAGCTAATATCTCGTCTCTGACCCCAGATTATTGGCCTGCTTCCTCTCGGTACCTCGATGGACTACGAGTCGGCCGTGTCCCGCGAGAAGGGCTGCTGGGACCCCAAGACGCAGCTCGTTGGCTTCTACGAGGGCTGGGGCAGCGCAACGCCCACGCCGGACTTTGTTGTCGATGAAGTTTGGCGAGGTCTGGTAGCCTCCGTCGGTTTCGGTGCGGCTGTGACCTCTGAGACGCTTTCGTTCTGGGATGAGACTCTCAAGAACGTCTACACTGGTGATGAAGGCCGCAAGAAGCTGAGGATCGCCGTGGCCTGTCTCCTCGAGCGAGACGGCTTGTTGCTGCGCCTACGGGACATCAAGTGCCCAGTTTACTGGCTCCAGGTTAGTGAGTTCTTATTTCATGAATGCCAAGATGCTAATGAGAAGGGTTTTAGGGCACGGAGGATCCCGTCTTCAAACAGATTGTGCCCGCCGAGCACATCAAGCTCTTCACTTCGGCCCCTGAGGCTACGCTGACCTTTGTCGAGGGCGGTGGCCACTATCTGAGCGCGACCAGCCCCAAGGAGATTGAAGAGGCTGTGTTGAAGATGGTCAAGAAGTATGCGTAGAGGCATTGCTGCCAAGAAGTCCATCCTCAAGCGTTGTAGCTTTGATTATTCCATAGCGGTCGTCTGTAGCTCCCGGTGCGTGAAGATATTCATGGGTCCTTGTGATATCAATCCAATCTCTAAGAACCTTAGTATCAACGTTCATTTAAGAACATCCTGAACTTGACACAATGTCTCTGGTGTTTATTAGCTGTTGCCTCGCGGCCCTGACGCCAGCTTTCCACTTACTCGGCATCTTCGTTATCGTTCTCCACTAGGTCTTAGGTTTATATTCTAAGGGGGTATTCTAATTGGCTACTAGAGGCTCATATTACTAACGGTGGCTCGGCCCGCAAGTGTTACCCCATAGTGTACGAATATAGCGAACTTGGCTAGGATCAAATGTTTACAGTAGCTGATTCTCCTATCATGTCAACTAATGCTCCAGGGGAGATGTTTCAACTTCCGCAACGCTACCAGGCCCTTTTACGAGCAAGTGCACATATGATCACACTTTAACACTCACTATACGATACGCGTACCCGCGTGTTTTGTCACTAGCTCTTGAGAGCTGTCCATATCGTCTTTCTAGCGTTGTTACTGAATCCCCGACGCGTATTTCTCCCTGACAGATTGTAGAACGCATTGATGACTGCCACATTGGGTACAGCAGGAGGTTGGGAGAGAATAAAACGCTGGTTTACCTTTAGTCACGCGCAACTACCCCGACTCAATTCTGTGACGTTCAACATTTTCCCTACGATACAGGGAAGATGTGAGACTATGGAGGTTGGACGGTTTGGCGACTAATTAAATGCGAGAAGATTGCAAGAAGTGAAACAGCTAGGTGACCTGGTAGCATTTAACTAGAGCGCAATAACGTTGGGTTTAAGGTAGCTTAAGTTGTAAGTGAAATTGTACTACTGATGAGTTGATGCTTCACAACATTAAAATTGCGAGCAGGTTAAAAAGTGCCTGACCTTTAATATAGTGTAGTCAAAGCAAAACTCCTCTTACCTCCATTGTTCTCGTCTTTTTCTTTTCTCGAGCCCTCATCCTAGAGCAACTTTCACTGATGGTCTTTGAGAGTTGCTACTTTTTAGTGAGAGGGCGCATTGTACAAGGACCGCTCGTGGAGTTGGAGTCGTCACTACGCCTGGAGGGAGCTAGTATGAAGGACTTGACGCTTAGTAACCAACAAACCCCAGAGCTAGTCTAACTCTTCGCGAAACGGTTCCGAAGTTCCTAAGATAGAAGCTTGGCATAAATAAGCTTTTTCATACAGCGGAGGAGACATCGCCGTGAACAAAAAGGGCTGGTGGTAAGCGTCCCCGCACCCGGGAATGGTCAATATCACAGAAACCCCGGGACGCCCGATTCTTGTCTAGAATCGACAAGTTTGCTCTCATCTATTCCGATTCTTCTTTAAGAAAAGACATAATCGTCGAACTACTGCGAAATAGAACTGAGAGCCCGTCTGATCATGCACCCCGGATTTGATACGAACGTCAAGTGCTGCAGGGTAGGACAGCAGTCGAACGTTTTAGACTAAATTGAGGGACGAATTTCTCCACAGGTCACTAAGGATGAAACATCTCAATGGCACCATGACGAGAGCATTCATTGGAGCGAAAATAATCACCCTAGCCTTGCGCCTCTCGTGATACCGCCGGGAGTTAATGAAGACGACGACTATTAGTAGGCATGTTTCCCAGCCCCAGCGTTCGGGGCGTCCAACTTGGTTTCGACATTCTTCAGTCTTCTTACATTGAACTTGTGCGACATCCATCGGCTGGTCCAACGTAATCTTCCCTTAAGATGCTGGCATCCCTCTTCTCCTCGGCGCTTCTCTTTTCGTCGGCCGTCTCGGCGGCCTTGACCTACAAGGGCGTCGACTGGTCGTCCACGCTGCTCCAGGAAGACGACGGCATCAAGTACTCCAACAGCGCCGGGACGAACCAACCGCTGGAGACCATCCTCAAGGACAATGGCGTCAACTCGGTCCGCCAGCGCGTCTGGGTGAACCCGTCTAACGGCGACTATAACCTGGACTACAACCTCGAGCTCGCCAAGCGCGCCAAGGCCGCTGGACTGAGCGTCTACCTCACGCTTCACTTCAGCGACACCTGGGCCGACCCGGCGAACCAGAAGATTCCCTCGGGCTGGCCAACCGACATTGAGAACCTGGCCTGGAAGCTGTACAACTACACTCTCGCCGTGTCCAACTCGTTTCAGAGCGCCGGCGTCCCGCCCGCCATCATCTCCATCGGCAACGAGATCCCGTCCGGCCTGCTGCATCCCGTCGGCTCGACCTCGTCGTACTCCAACATCGCGCGACTGCTCAACTCGGCGGCTTGGGGCATCAAGGACTCCAAGCTCAGCCCCAAGCCCAAGATCATGGTCCACCTCGACCGCGGCTGGGACTGGGGCGTCCAGGAGTACTTCTACACGACCGTGCTGGCCCAGGGGTACATCACCACGAGCGACTTCGACATGATGGGTGTCTCGTACTATCCCTTCTACGGCAGCGGCGCCACCATCTCCGCGCTGAAGTCGACGTTGGGCAAGATGGCCAGCCAATGGGGCAAGCAGATTGTTGTCGCCGAGACGGACTGGCCGACGTCGTGCCCGTCGCCGGCTTACGCGTTCCCTAGCGATTTGACGGACGTTCCTTTCACGGCTGCGGGACAGACTGAATTCCTGACGCGCGTTGCCAATGTCGTCGCGGGCGTGAAGAATGGCGTTGGGTTGTACTACTGGGAGCCGGCGTGGATGAACAACCAGGCTCTCGGGTCCTCGTGCGACTCCAACACCTTGTTCGCTTGGCCCGGTAAGGCGCTCTCGAGTTTGGCTGTTTTCAAGTCCATCTGAGCAATGGGAGACCAGGCGAAGGCTCGAGAAGTTGGCCATTTAGTTGTACATGTTACCATAAACAATGTTTGATATGGGTACCTTTGAGATGGTGCAAGGACAGCTCCTTTAGCTTATCTTGCGAGGACTGTGGAAGAATTTCCAACTCTGGATTTGATTGGTGGATTAACGAGTTGGTGCATGGTTGCACAACATGTTGGTTGTAGTCGTCCCTATTGCAATCCTGCAGACAGCGGTAGACAATGCATCCCGCACACACCAATATCGAATCAACATATAACACCACCATAAGATGAAGTTCAAATCAGCCAAACCTTCCACACACAGTCCACCCTAGTAGCAAAACCTCTCATAGCAAGGGCGGTGAACGGACACCCACACTCCAATTGATACCCTGTTCGGCTCGGGCGGACTTTTCTACGACAACCCCGCATCCACCACGATTTGAGGCTCCTGGCTTGCTCACACCATCCCGCATCTTTTTTGTTATCCCCGGTGCTGTAATACGATTCAAATAGAAGTCGACGTCCGACAGATCACATGTGACTGGGCCATGGAGACGGTGCAGGCAACTTCCGGAGTACAGGTGGACGACGAAGACTCCCAGTCGGATCCTTCCTTCGGTGAAGAAGACATCTTTTCCACCAGTAACACCATCACCAGTAGCGTGCGGAAGTTTGAGTGGAAGTATGGACGGCGATACCACAGTTACCAAGCGGGGCGCTACAGCTTCCCCAACGACGATACCGAGCAGGACCGCCTCGACATGATCCATCACGTCTATTATCGCTTGCTTGAAGATCGTCTTTTCCTGGCCCCTATTGAGCCGGCCGGGCTCAACGTCCTAGACATCGGCACGGGAACCGGCATCTGGGCGATTCAGTTTGGGGATGAACATCCCTTGTCTAAGATAGTGGGAAACGACCTAAGCCCTATTCAACCGGACTGGGTTCCGCCCAATGTCAAGTTTGTGGTTGACGATGTCGAGATGGACTGGGTAGAGCCGATCCAGTACGATTACATCCACTGCCGCTACATGGCCGGCTCCATTAAGGACTGGCCCCGGTTGTTCAAGCAGGCGTATGCCAACCTCAAGCCTGGAGGGTGGGTAGAGTTCCAAGAGACGGCCAACACTCTGTATTCCGACGACGACACCCTTGCGCCTGAAAACCCCATGTTGAAGATGATGGAATATTTGCTATTCGCCTGCGACAACATCGGCCGCACTATGGACCCGGCGCCGTATTTTGGGCAATGGGCCGCGGAAGCAGGGTTTACGGAGCTGAGGGAGGAACGGTTCAAGCTCCCAATCGGCACGTGGCCGAAAGACCAGCGGTTGAAGGAGATTGGTAATCTGATGAGAGCTAATTTTGACGAAGGCGTTGGTGCGTTCACGGCTGTATTATGCACGGAGGTCTTGGGCTGGTCTAGGGAGGAGATCGAGGTGTTCAACGCGAGCGTCAGGGAGGCATCACGGCAACGCTCAGTTCATCCGGTACTTGACTTTGTGGTTTTAACGGGGCGAAAGCCGGGATGATGACTGCTGCATATCTTGGCTGCGTTGCGTCATGATTTTGTTTTATTTAGGGTACTGGCTTGGGCAGATTCATCTTTTCGTTAATCAAGAGTGTTGGTTCTGCTGCATCGGAACCTCCCAAAGCAGCTGGAAGCTCCACTATTCCGAAACGCTCCGAGGACACCTGCCGGTATATGTCATTGACCCCATGTCTAACAATGCTTCTAGTCTTGGTGCAAGACGCCGTGAAGACGAGGAATGTCTATTTCTCTGAGCCGAGGGCTGTGAACTCTCCTTGATCTCCAGGGCCCTCACTCTCTTTACCACAGTGACTATAGCTCGGCACAAGGACCGATACGGGGATCTCCGCCTCGAAGGCTCCCATGCAAATGCCACTGCTAGCTCAAATGGTGGAAAGATAAGCTTTGCATAGAGGCAGTTAACCCCCTGGTGGAGTTACACAACACATGAAAGTCGCACATTACAGGTGTATATGCGCTATAAGTCTATATATAAGTACTAACTGATCATTCAGAATTTACCAAACTCCGCACAAGTTCGTGCAAGTTGAGATCTTTCGGAACCAGGCGTTTGCAATCTCCTTCGAAATCCTTAGGCTCAACCAAGAGCTTGATGTCTTCCCTCGATGTGATCATGCGTTCTAAGGGATCCCACTCCTTGTAACGGCCTTTAAGGTGAAGCTTAAACCCAGCATGGAACGATTCTGTTAGTTTTCCCTGGTCCTGCTCCAAGAGTAGAGCCATAAAAATCACTATCTCGCTACTTTTGAAGTTCTTCAGCTCTAAGATGAAGGAGGTATCTTCGACGTCGCTCTTGGCTGGCACATTCAGCCTTTTCCTTCCCATCTCTGGATCTCCCTTGTTCAGCGGATATTCGGCTCGATTGACTATTTTGGGCCCGGGTACCGTATCGCCAGTAGTACGGGTGAATTTGGTTTCGACGCTGTAGGTGGCCAGGTTGACTATTACTGGAAATGCCGTGAAGATTTCCAGCATCATCAGAGCCCCATGCTGCGGAGCATCCGCATTGAATTGTACTGGAACGCAGGCTTTACACACGACTGCGGATTTGATCATCGTATTTCCGAACGTTTGAGAACCTTCGTTGACGGGACCAGTGGCTTCTTGATTGCGGAGCATATTTACGATCTCTGCCTATCGGTAGGAGGATAGTCAGACAAGTGCATTCGACGAAAGTTATAAGAAGGAGAATAATACAGTATGCCAGAAGTGGGAAAATATACATGACTCTCACTTACCATCTGCATAGGTTCAGGCTCAGACACAACTCTTGTAGTCCTGCTACCGGCAGGTGCTGCATTCTCCCTCGCTTTGTCACGGTGTTTGGAGGTTGAGTGCCTGGCATAACTAGCCTTTCGCTCTTGTCGATCTCTGGTTCCGGTACGGCTAGGAAGTTGCCCAACCGCTGTCTCGACCTGTCCTTTGAAGCCTCGGGCGGCGCTTTGTGATGGGTCATTCCGACTCTGTAAGCTGTCGCTCCTCTGGGAGATGTGAGGTGATGAAGGCGGGTTGGTTCCCCGCCTTTTAGGGGATGCCTCAGCTGGGCCTGGTGAGAAGGCTGCCAGTTCTGGAGAAAGATGTGGGAGTCGGTACTCGTCTGTTTTTGCGAAATCGTCCAAGGAAAACGGCCATCTAGATCTGCGGCGGACGGGCCGAGGCCGTGGTGATTGTTCTTCTTCGGCTTTGCGTGACTCCTCGGCCTGAAGGGCTTCTTCAAGGCGAACGCACTCGTCCATGGGAATGGCGGTTTGTAAATCTATCGGAGAGCCTGGTTGTCCACTGCTGTGATGGTGAGCCTCGCGTAGAGTCGGAACCTAGATGGAGAGGCAGAAGCAGCAACAGCACGAGGTAATGATGGCTTACCATCTCTTGATGATCTTATGACGTGTGGCAGGCTCAGGCGCTTATGCATACGCGAGCCAAGGCTTAGGCAATAATTTTCCCCAATGGTGCTTTCAGCCAGCCTCATTAGTCTGTGCCTCACCATCACATGCAGTGTGGCCAATGGTCTCTGGCGCAGGCACCTCAAGTAGGTAGCAGTGACGCCTATTCCGGAAGTGTCGGCGAGTCTGTGTCGGGTCAGCAGACGTTGCTTAAATTTATGAGGCTCGAAGATTGAGTGCTGGAAGAAATGGTATTTGAGGCTGGAATTTCTTGTTTAAAAAAAAAGTACAAGGCTCAAAGTTGAATTCCCTAACCCTCTCTCAACATATTAACCACACCCACCATGGCCGCGCCACAAGGGGAAATCTACACAGCCATATGCTTGGTAGCGATCAAGTTTATTCTTATTGTTCTAGAAGGATTTTTGCGCCGTCACTTGAGTGACCAAGTGCACCAAGCAACCTCCGACCTCGAGAATTTCCCTACTGTTCCCTACAATCGGTGTCGTAAACAGTTCGAGCGTGTTCAAGTCAAGCTCGAGAAGCTTTGCAAACTGCACAGTCGGTTCGGCAGCCAGATTTTGGATAGTGAACCTGATGTTGAACCTTTGAGTTGCGATCTAGGCGATGACCAGCAACGGGTATGGCTTAATCATCCTGCAGCCAATGAACAAGTGAACTCACATTTTGGCAGACAAATGCTCGTCCAAAATCTGAGCGAAGGCGTTCTAGGCCATATCTAGGCATGAGGCAACTTGCCGAGCGTATTTGCGAGTCACTTAAGGAACCTCGTGACAATACAGCAGCCTCTGAAGGCCTCAATGAATTATCCAGCAGGCTATCGAAAGTTGCGAGCTACGTCGACCGCGATCTGACGGGCTCGAGCGATAACATTCTTCTGGATCACAAGGAAACTAGACAGTTGTAGAAGGACATTGAATTCCTTCATAATTTCTTCGGCTCCCTTGGCGAGAATTTTATCCCCGACCAAAGCCTTTTGAACGACATCAAGAACAAGTAATGGCGTTTCGCCTGGATCTTTCGCATGTCCGGTCTCTTTATGGGCGCGGCTTCTATAGTCCTCGGGGGTTTCACCTTCGTAGGAGCTCAAGGCGTGCGCCTGGATGAGGAGCACCAATGCTGGGTTGCAGATGCAGACATCATCGGTGATGGTGTCCGAGCCGGCACCTGGTCGCCAGGCGCCATCCTCTTCCTGTCTACCTTCTTGGGCTCTTTTCACCATAGCCACACGGCAATAAAGGAACTCGGAAGCGGTCTTCTTGGAATGCACGTGTCGTTGGCGTTGGCCTTCCTTGTCCCTCTGGTCCAAAGCGAGCTCTCTCCGGTTGATGCCGTTCTCGGATCCATGGTTCTGGACGTCCAGAACAGTGCCCTCTCCATGCAGCTGATGGAAAAGGAGACACTAGCCGCTCGGCGGCAAGTAGGAGCAGTAATGGTAGCACAGCTCCTCGCACTTGTCACGATCGGAATCATCATGCACAACTTCACTCAAGACAAGCTGGCCGTGGACAGCTGCAAATGCTTTTCGCATTCTGGTGGACATGGTTCAGCAATTGCCCGACAGGACATTCAAGCCGTGTCTTTCCGTTCTGGATCTACTATAGCTTGAGATGCCTGAGTACTGCACATTCGTGGCTTCTCTTGCTTAGCAAGACAGCGTCGTACGACGAAGCACTGAAGTGGGAAGGCGACAATCCCTCACGGCTGTGCCAGTCTTGTAGGAATCGAAACCACAGCGACGATCCGGCTTCTCCTTGTAAATTCAAGGCCTGCACCGAGTCTCCTTCGGCCTACGAGAGCCGCGGAAGGCTAGCTTGTTGCTTAGAGAGAGAGGTGCGCTGCGAACCTTGCCCCGACTGTAAGCAGTGTCAAAGCTGCAACCATGCGGGTTTCGAATTTGAGGCAGTATACATGAAACTCGGCTTCAGGATGCACTCAGAGCTTCCAACCACAGTCAGCCAGCTATATCTGGAGCATGGCGCGTTTGCCTGCTTGAGCCTGGTGGCTGCTGAACGCACCATCACGATGCAGTCAATTCGCCTCACATCACCTGTTTACTCGATTGGGCAGATCACTCCTATTGTGATTGCGGGATTAACTATTCTGCGTGTTGTCTGGGTGACCTCAATGGAGCTTCATAAACAAAATCGGTAGAAGAATGGGTTGCATGGGTACCGAAATGATAGTTGGTCCGCTAGTTGTCGAGATTTAAGTGGCTCTTCAACGCCCGTCGTACTTTCTAAGCTCGTTAGGTCCATGAATTGGTATCAATAACCTAGCACTGATCTATATGATATGTATAGAGAAAACTAGAACACGTCGCGTTGTGTTGTGTTGCAGACGCGGCCTTCCCGCGCAGCCTCTGATATCCCTCTGACCGGGTCAACCTGGGATGGGAGTGAATACATCGACGAGTAAAATCAATGGGCTAGATGAGATCCAGTATTAACGGAGAGTTCAATGATAGCTTGCGCATTCATATGTAAAACGAATATGAGCTGTTTATTGGCTAGCAAATCAGGACCGGGTACTGTAGTCGTCTTCAGTTTGAGGGTTCAACATTTTTCTATATGCTACAGGAGTCCCTTCCTTTAGCCGGTAGCTTACTAGACTTGATGTCATTATAGCCTCAAAGGTAACCCGTTGTTCAATCTGTGAATATCCCGCAAACCTTCTTTGACATAAGGTGTACCGAATTATGAAGATGAAGAACCTGGTTAGCTGTAGTCTAACTTTGCAATCTTCTGGCATGGCCGATCAAGTAGTGACCAATGGATTAGCGTGTGCACCAAGGGGTTCAAAAACTCGTCGACTACTGATATTGGGCCATTTTCACTCGGATTACCATGATGGCCGTCCTCGGAGAAAGGCCGACCATCACCTTTTGACGGTCTCACTTCTGGCCACCGAAATGGTCCTTGCCGTTTCATCCGCCTTGGATGACATTAGTAACGCTTCCTAGTTGCGAGAACGCTGCAATCTTCCCCATAACCTCAATCCGGGGTCAAGACCAGTGGAGATGGGGAACCCTCAGCCCAGGACAAGTATTGGGCAAGATCACGAGCATGCGACGTAGCATCACGTAAACGTACGAGTTGCCGGACTAAGGGACGGCCTCAGCAGGAATCCACGGCCCCGGTTATATGACTTGATATTTATGTTATGGAAAGCCATCAATTTGCTAACTCTTACGTGACAGCGTCCGGGCTGGGATCAGCACCCCGGACCGACTTGTCCGTCCAAGCGCGGCGTCCCGTGGGGCTCCACGACCGAGGCTCCGCTATGGGGAAAGAGTGGACTCGCGCGCATGGAGTCTCTGAGGGCATCTTGACCGGCGGATTTCGCGCAGTCGTGCAGGAGACAGGGCGGTGTTGTTGGGTTGGGTTAGTGTTTGCCGCGGATATGGGCGACTCCATCTCGGAAACTACATTGATGGCCTGGATCCGCTGGAGAAGGTTTGCCAAAGTTCTCTTTAAATACCGTGAGGCTTCCCTCGTTTTTCCTTTTTTGTCGAGTCTCTTTTCCATTCTACCAGCTGTAACATTCTGCAGAAATTTCAATCATCAATCTGTTCCCGTCTGGGCAGCCTCAGATACATCACCGTTTGCCTCTCCCAATCACAACAACACAACACCTTTAACACGGCAATGGCTGTGGAGACCAACACAAGCAAGGCAGCCGAAGAGGGCATCGACCTCAACAATGAATCCGTTCCTGTTGAGAAGCCCCAGCTCCCCAACTCCGACACCTCGAAGCCACCTCGAGGCGACCAGATCACCCACGCGGACGACGACATCGAGCAAGCAGACACCAAGATCGAAGAAGTCGCGCCCGCCGAGAACATCTTCAGCCAAGGCGGCAAGAACTACCGCACGCTCGGTAAATGGGACACGGTTTTCGTCCTGGTTACCAACCAAGTCGGCCTTGGCATCCTCTCGCTGCCGGCGTGTCTCAAGGTCCTCGGCGTCGTCCCCGGCGTCATCGCTATCATCGGTCTCGGTTCCTTGTCTGCATACACGGCGTATCAGCTGCTGCAATTCTATCGTCGCTATCCTCATGTCGTCAACGTCGTGGAAATGTGCGGCATCGTTGGTGGTCGACCCCTTGAGATCATCGCCGGAATCGGGTTGATGATCAAGGTGATGATGACCTGTGCCTCGGCGAGCGTGACCCTCTCAGTCTCGTTTAACACTCTCAGCAACCATGCCTTCTGTACCGTCGCCTTCATCACCATCGCTGTCATTGCCTGCTGGGTGATATGTCTCCCCCGCACTGTCAAGTTTGTGTCTCAAAGCGGAATCCCTTCCACCATCAGCATCCTCGCCGCGGCTCTCATTGTCATGATTAGTTTGGGCGTGGCTAGCCCTACGCAGGCCCCCCCTGGCTGGGACAAGAAGATTAAGGTTATTGGCACCCCGACCTTCCGCGAGGGTGTCAACGCCTGTCTCAAAATCTGCTACGCCTATGCTGGCAACATCAGCTTCGTACGTCTCACACCCCCTTCCGCTTGTTTGTCTATTCAATGCTAACTATCTTTTAGGTTAGCTACATGGCAGAAATGAGGTCGCCTGATAGAGACTTCCCTATGGCCCTAGCCTTCCTCGAGGTCTTCTCCATCACCATCTACACCATCGTCGCCATTGCTATCTACTGTCTTGCAGGAGATTACACCACCTCTCCGGCTCTGGGCTCAGCACCTTACATCCCTGCGAAGGTCGCCTATGGAATTGTCCTCCCAGCCGTATTTGCTACCGCTATGGCTTTCGGCCACACTGGCATCAAGTACATGTACGTGGTGGCCATGAGGTGGATGAAGTCGACGCATCAGGTCACCGACCGCAGCGTCAAGTCCTGGGGCACTTGGATTGCCTGCGTGACCCTATACTGGGTTATCGTCTGGATCATTTCAAACGCCATTCCCGTCTTTGACTCTATCCTTGCCATCTCATCGGCTACCACTATCGCTTGGTTTACTTTCGGACTCAGCGCCATCTTCTGGTTTCACTTGAACTGGGACTGCCTGTTCAAAGACTGGAAGAAAATCCTCCTCACTATTTTCAACGCCCTACTTATCGTTCAGTCCCTTTTCATGAACGCCGGTGGCCTGTGGTCCTCGATCACCGAACTCATGAGCATTTTCGAGAGCGAGAGTAGCAAAGTCAAGGGTGCCTTTTCCTGTGGCGACAACTCATCTTTTTAGGAATGCATATCATACAAGGCATCAGTTCGATACCCAGTAGTCAGTCCACTGAGTTTGCCTTCGACACAAAAGCGGTTAGAGTTATGTTTGGAGTAGAATTACTTAGTTACGATGAATGAATAAACAATATTATTATTAACGAGTCCATCACGATGTCAATCTTTTGTCACTAATTTGTGACATAAATGATGAGTAACACATGCATTTATCGTACGTTGCGAAACATAACCTGTTCATTGCATCGCTCCCTGCCGTGTGGAGCATGGAGGCAAAAGGAGTTGAATAAATAACGCCGAGACAGTGTATGTTGAAGCAACTTTTACTAATTGCGCGCAACACTCACTATGAAGCCGAGTAAGACCAATAATAAATTCCTTGAAATTGATTTTCAATCCAATGTGTCACTTTAAAGACACTTTTGATGTTTCTAAGTCGAAACAGCATATTTATCATCCACTACTGCAGCATATCTGTTAGTGGAATATGATCCCCCAAACGTTCTACGAATCTGTTTCCACAGCTTAGCAGGCTTGGATCTCATAGAATCCTTTCGTCAGATGCGCAAAAGTCGACGTAGGCACTGCGCAATGTAGAGCCCTGACTGGATAGGACGAGACAGCCTTAGATCAATCGCAACAAAATCCATGAGTCTTCTTGGAGAGGCGCTTTCTTCTTTAAATCTCAGATACTATCTATTAGAACCAGGTTCAGGAAGTCTTGATAATAGGTTTGGAGACTGCTCACACCCTCTAGTTGACTCTGCGAATATACGAAGCTCGCCCATATCTCCGTTGCCATCTTGGGTATTGAGTTGGGGGACGGGGTGCGAGATAATCCAAGAATAGCGTACTTACATTGTAATACAGTTTCCTCGGAAGATGTCAATACAGGAGATGCTCGGGTGCTTATAATTTGCTGGGAGGACAGACAGAAGCACAATCTACCGAAAAGGAACCTTTTAAGACTGGAATTAAATACTAATATAAACAACAGGACTGACAAGACGAATGCAAACGACAACAACAAATGGTATTAAATTAGTGCCAGATAAATTTGAAAACGAATACACCGTCTCCCGAGTCAGGAATTGGACCAGGAAGTGGTCGTCTGCCCGTAGGAAAACCGCAACCCGTCTTTAATCACCCCTATCGTTTGGGCGAAACTCTCTGTATACCGACTTGTAAGCTATGGGCTCTTTACGTAGGCTCTACGGTGGCTTTCTAGTTGTTGACTGCTGTCTATCATGATCGTGGTAGTATGAACGAGGGAAGGACTGGCTACAGACATCAAATCTATACGACTACGAGCCTCATATCTTAGAGCATGTCTAGCTCGCGGTGAATTAATGACGATTTAGAATCAAGAGTATACCAAATACTAGAAGAAATCATGGAAATGTATTAAATCCATTACGTAATGATGGTAAGCCTATTGGACCTCCCCCCAAATGGATTTCATCCCTCACACCTCCGAGAGTTAACCCTTACACGTCCCCTTGTTTCTTGATAGGCTTAGTGCTTATAACTGAATGTTAATAGTCCTCTTGGCCTTTTTATCTAACTTCTCCATGCTGGGCTTAAGGATACGACCGGCGCGGCGCATGACTTGGCCACCACGATCAGGCGAACGGCGATGGAGCGCTTGAGAACGAGCTCGGTACGACGTTCGCAGCAGCATCAGTGTCCAGATACAGGTCGTAGCTGAGCTCCGCGGTACAGCTAGCGGTGGTAGAAGTGGGAATAGTGCTAGAGCTAGGAGGAGTTGTAGTGGTGAGAGTAGCGGTAGAGGTAGAAGCGGTGGCAGAGCTGCTCGAGAAGCCGGAACCCTTGGCAACCAAGAGAGCGGCCTAAGTACCCTTACTCGTCGTGCTGCCGGAAATGGAGCTGAAACCATCGCACTCGCCCGTCGCAGGGAAGAAAGCATGGCGATACACCTGTCGGTGTTGTCACAGAGCTCATGCAACCTTCGAATGTTGCCGCGGTACCGATAGCCCGAGCGTGAGCGTCTCGAGCCTCGACTCCATCGCGTTTGGCATTGATCTCAACGCCGCTGAAGCTTCGGAAGCAAGTGATTCGGAAGGTATACTCGAGGTTGGTGAGGTAGACGGAGCGGTCGCTGGCGGGACAGCTGATTACACTGGAAGTAGCAGAAGGCGTGGAAGTGGGATTGACGGTGAAAGTAGTTGGGCCGAGAGTGACGGTGGATGGGTCGGCAGTTACGGTAGTTGGGACGCTCAAAGTCACAGTGCTAGTTGAAGGGCTCGTGATGACGGTGACGATGGCAGTCTATCCAGCTGGAAGCTGACAGGTGTGGCAAAAGCCAATAGGACCTTGGTAGAAACCATCGAACAATCCATGGTGTCCATGAGGATATCTATGAGAGCCTTCATGCCAAGAACCATCGGGAGAGTGGTATGAATATTGATGGGAAGAGCCACGAGAAGAGCCATCTGAAAATCCATCCGAAGAGGATTCATGAGAAGAGCCCGACCCCTGGGAAGAACCGTGGGAGGAGCCCTCGAAAGAGCCATCTGACGAATCCTGGGAAGAGTTATATGCAGAGCCATGGGGAAAAGAACCGTGGACAATGGCGGCTTAGCTCGTTGAAGGGAGCCAGGTAGATGAATTACTCGCTGTCTGGTGGCAGACCTTGAGCTCTTGGTACTGAGCCGTGACGTGAACAGGAGCCGGGCCAACGCCAGGGGGACAGTCACTATAAAGGGGGCAAGTGCTAAGGATCGACTCTCCAGCACAAGAGTGCTACGCGGTGGTAATGATGGATTGGACACGCATGGTTGGCTTGGTAAATGAACAATGAAGCGGGAACAGTGAACAAAGGGACAAATAGTAATGAGTGTGTGGTTGAAATGGAGACATTGGACGAAACGGGGAAGATCGTCATGAGATATACATATGTGACTGGATGATATGAGCTATGAACATGGGCTCCCAGTTATTGTCTGAATTCCAAGGGCAAACGTGGAGTAGGTTCTGGATTCATCTCCTTCAGCCAGATACGGAAATACAATCCCAACATTGAGCAGACTGAGGACCTAACGTGAGACATGCCCATATCCGACTTTCTCACCCTTTTTGTGAACTGAATTTGATATCATCTGAGACCAAGAGTAGTAGGTGCTAGTGTGAGCGATGTCGGAAGTTCCGAAGTACGAGTGAGTCCGTTTTTGGGTCGGTAGCCCCGTGAGACTGGACGGAGGCAGATTATGGAGCAGGGCGAAGGGTATAGGGCATAGGCATGCGATTGAGACCCAGGGCGATGACAAGTTAATGGGTAATTAAAGAACATGAGGAGGCGTCCAGTAGGTACGGCGGTTTGGGCGATACTTTGCAGTGGCCGTGTACTCGGAGCTCAGCCGCATGCCCATTTTGGCCGTATGTGGAAAAGGCCGAGAACTGTCTCTGCAAAGAAAGAAGAAATTACCATGTAATAATCGTGCTTCATCGTGATTCCCACCATGAACTCGTTCCCGCGCCACGATACTGCGCACTGGTCGGTCACTTCACGAAGCAGTCTACCCTGACCTTTCGCATCAGGAGCTTGCTCTTGCGTCGAAGGGTATACATTTTCTACGATTGTGCTCTTCTCGCAACTTGGTATACACCCGCTCTTCTTGATCATGATAGGCATGCATCATCCGTGCTCCCCAAGCCCAGGAATCCTCTGCAGGGGAGCCTCTTACAGAGATCGATAGCATTTCTCAGCATGATACGGACTTTCAAGAAAACCAACTAGTAGAGGATACAGCCCTTTTTGGACGCTCCTCGCCCTACCGAGCTAGGCAATGGGGCAAAGGTAGTATGGACGGATTAATTACACGTGGATGTTCCATCTCATCGTAGTAACCAGACTACTCCACCAACACCCCGCGATCGCGTTACTGCGCCAGAAACCCTGGGTTTCTCATTTATCTCTGTCCGAACTGTGACAATGTTGAACTAGCTATAAAAAATAACGAATAACATCCACAACTCCCCACCAGCCTTATCGTCGGCTCTGGAAATCTTGAAGTCTGTTTAAAGGAGTTGTATGGCAAACAAGCATGATTTGCGAGATACGTGTGAAGTTCCTGAAGCAGAACTCAATCTTCTATGGCAACGTGATGCGTCCTGGTCCGCTCAGTTCATATCTCACATGGTTGGGAGAACGCTGAGCTACAACCAGAGACGAACTTGCGGATAAGTGGCGATTCTTCGCAAGCCAAGATCGAAACGAAACACAAAAATATTGCATACTGGTTGAGTGAATGTAGAATTGGATGAGGGGCGGCCACAAAGACTCTCATACGAATAAGAATGAGCTCGAGGGATGATTATGGATGGATAAAGCTCATCTTAATTCGAAAGCCCTTTTAGATGTGTAGAAGAATGAACCTCTTCTCCCAGAAGCTGAAAAGCAGATTAAGCATATCTACAGCTGCGCTCGGATTTGAGGGCAGGAACCTGTGTAGGTTGGGTCGCGGACGGGAGAATTTATTGAGGCTTGCCCTGTTTCAAACGGAGAATAGGCTACTCCAAGCCGTTTCTATAGTTACCTACCAGAATCGGTATGATATGCTCGATAGGAAGCAGTAATGGGACCACGGGATCTACTAGTGTTATTTACTTCGCAGTGGGGGGGAATGCTCACTGTTTTCGTTTGTAGTTGCAGATCTTTCTTCTGGTTACCTCGCGTAAGCTCTTGTAGAAAGGTATATCGGGTTATTAGTGAGATGCGAACTGGAACGGGTCATAGTGTACTTAAACACAGGTGGTGGCTTGCCTAGGGCGGGAGTACTTCTGATGATCTAGTTATCCCAGTAGTGTTGGGGTAAGATAGATGATGTGACCTGCAATGCCCCTCACTGCGCGTAATCAAAAGAATGAGTCACTAAATGACTCGGCATCGATGACTCTAATAAAGCAATCAATCAAGGCTTAGTATCGACGAGTCTAAAATAGCGTCATGAATATCAGGCCGCCATCTAAGGTCATAAATAAAACCACAACTTACTCGCATTCAGCTCTGTCGTTCACATGCTTGTTAAAAATGTCTGCCAAAATGTTCTCTGATACCCCGTCGGCGTCGACACGTAGTAATGCACCTCAGGTGCAGACACTGCCAAGTCTCCCGGTGGATTGTATACGGCTTGTTCTGAAAGAATGCCTGGACTACGACGAACGAGGCTGGGTGAATATTTGCCCGATCCTCCGCCTTCGATATGTATGCCGTGAGTAAATACCGCCCTCTCACGTCAGGCGAATTGAATCTAACCTTGGAAAGGATCCTTTGACGCCGAGGTCATGCATCTAATATACCTCACTGGCCTGCTTTGGGAAATGAAAGGAGGCTCTTCCATTGCACAACTTCATCAAATGGCCCGAAACAAAGATATTGTCTCGAAGAACTGCGTCGCAACGGTGAAGGGAAATGCAGCGCCTTTCCTGGCACGGTATATTTTTCTCCAACGTCGAGACCCAGCCGTGGCATGGAACACAAACATGTGTTCTGTCATCAACGCGGTTGTTGACCGTGTCCTGTCAGAGGACGGTCTGGCGCTCGATAGTGCAGACAGGTTGCACTATGTCTGCGAACTCACTCGTGCGTTGCCGATGACGCATGGGTATGAGAATCTCGACTTTGGTATCTGGGATCTCTTTACGTCGCGGGGCCGGTCCGTCATCTTCCCTACCCATCCATTTATCACAGAGGCTGGTTTTGAGGAACATGTCCTTCTGGCTCGAATCTATCTCAAGGAACCGGATGTCGTAAGCAAAGTTAGGTCGTTCTTACTAGACCACGGACCCCATGCGCTTTCGACGTTCGGCTCAGTGCACAAGAGGGCTCAACCTCTCTTCGGAGGCTTTCTGAAGGCTGCAATCAGCACTCAAAACCTGGACCTAGTATGTATTCTTCTAGCACACGACGTTGATATAACCCACTCCAAACCGAAGAAAAACGGCTCGAACAAGGCAAAGCCTTTCTACGACGGCTATTTCCTTCACTTGGCCATCCGCAGCGGCGACTGTGACATAATCGATACCCTCATGCAGCGATGGATGAAGAACAGGATCAAACCAGCGGAGCTCTTCCGCAGTGCCATCTGCTCTGGACACGGACACGTGGCCCGCAAGCTGCTCTCACACTTGTTTCCACTGCAAGAAGTTCCTCCCAAGGGCGAATGCAACCTCTACTCTGGGGACAAGGCGAACATCATGGAGAATGCGCTACACGAAGCATGCAGCCACAAAGACAGCGCGACAGTCGAGCTTCTTTTATCCCGACAGTACACTGCAACGTGTTCCGGCTGCGAGCAAACGTGGGATCTTGGTCAGAAATCAAGGGTGTTCGGCCACAAGTCGTTCAGACGTCGCTGGGCCTGGCTCTCGGGGGAGGGAGTAAGATCACCACTGGGAGTCTGCATCAAAAACAGAGACATGCCGTGTCTAGAGCAGCTGCTTAGCAACGACATGAGTCCCGATGGGAAATCCGTCTCTACATGTGGACGCGCTCACGTGTTTGCCATTGCAACCAAAGACAAGAGCCCGATGCCGATAACCTTGCCTCTCTGGATGTGCGCATGGCGAGGCACGAGACTGCTAACTCGTCTACTCCAGGAGGCAGAATTCTGCTGTACGACGAGGGAATGGTTGGCAGTTGCCCTGATGTTTACCAGCGGCCCTCGTATATTTGAGACCATGATTGAGCCGCATCGCCCTGACGATCGGATAGACCGGGAAATGGACGGACTGGAATTCTGGAAATGGTTGACCGGAGCTGGCGCGTTTACGATTGAGGATTTACTGAGCGAGTGTGATCGTATCAAAGAAACGCAGGGGCAGCCAGGGCCCGGGTCGTTTGATGTTGAGACAGTGAAGGCATTTTTGCTAACGGAATAGAAGTTTGGAATTTAGATACGCAGGAATGCAGCTATTCCTAGAATCATTTAGTTCCGGGCTGGCCTTGATTTCCCGGCTGATTTCCTGCCCCAAAGCCACCTACTCCAGCCTCCAGATGACTGCCCGGCGGTAACAGTCCAGTCCCTTGCTGCCGAGACGCCGAATACATATCGCTGATACCTTGGTTGAACCAGGTAGGACTGCGTGTGATTCGCTGTGGAGGTTGATTCTCTCCTTCTCCAATTCCAGGCTGGGATCTCTGGGAAGGAGGACTGCCAACATTAGAACCTGGGTTGTTTCCCAGCTGGGTGCCAGAAAGCTGTTGTCCTTTCCGTGCCATTGGAGGAGGATTGCCATAATCTGGCTGAGCTGATACAATGTTGGAGTAGTTCTGAGACTGCGGTTGCTGCATCGCTAAGCTAGGCTGTTGTTGAAAGCCTTGTGGCTGTTGGAAACTCTGAGGCTGCAAATTCTGGCGTTGCTGGAAGTTCTGCATCTGTTGGAAACCCTGGGGTTGCTGATAAACCTGTGGTTGCGGCATGCCTTGATATTGCTGAGGAGCTTGAGACTGCTGGTAAGTCTGCGGCTGTTGGTACCCTTGGGATTGTTGATATCCCTGTGGCTGCTGAAACCCTCCATACTGCTGGACAGCACCTTGTTGCTTGGGCTGTACTATACGAGTAAAGGCCGCCTTCCAGTCGAACCTATTTTCGCCGCTGCTTCCACCCATTCCAACGACGTGGTTATTCTCATCAACATATAACGCGCGCAGCTTACCCTCCTTAGCACGCCGGGCGGTGCTAGACCCATAGATGTCGTTCATATACTTGTTAAACTCCAAGTAGGCGTTGCGCACCGTGTTGAAGTGCTCCACGGTAAGCTCAACCACGGCATCCGGATTAAGAATGGCCTCATGACTGCTCCCCTGCGCCTCAAACTCGGCCAGCGCAAGCGCCGTCTGACACGCGTTGCGGATCTGGCGGCCGTTCCACCGCGCGTGCGGGTACTCAGCGTAGTGGTTGGACGCGAAGATGCCGATCTTGAGCTTGTCGATGGCGATGCGGCGCTTCTTACGTGCGAAGCGCTCTTCGATCAGTTCCATGTTGGTGTTGAAGACCTCGACCGTCTTGTCCGAGTTGAGCTCGGGGTAGTACAGGCTGATGTGAATACGCGACGTGAAGGCTTCGTCGAAGTCGCCCACTCGGTTGGTTGTCAGGAAGAGGATGCCGGCGTAGTACTCTAAGACTCGAAGCAAGGCTATAAAGAATAGATTAATCTCAAAGTTGCGACCAAATTTGGGGATTTACTTACCTGCGACAAGTCCGTTACGCTTAAAGTCCTCCATGGTCCTCTCGGCAAGAAATACGTCTGCTTCGTCGTGTAGAAAAATGCATCCCCATTTGCTAGCAAGGGTGAAGTTCGTCTCAAGTGTTTCCTCGACCTCTTTTGCGGTTGTTCCTAGGTCGCCTAGGAACGTGAACCCAGTTAGAAGCCTCCCATCAATCCACCATCAAAAAGCAAGACGCAACTTACCACATGTTATTTGTAGCAGCGGCTTCTTGAATAGCTCAGCTATACCCTCTATTCACCCAAGATAAACGCCGTTAGTCCAAGTGCTACATCCGTTCAAAAAAGTAGATCGCATACCTGCTGTAGAAGTCTTCCCTACTCCAGGAGCTCCATGAAGCAGCAGAATCAGACCCTTTCCTGGGGCTGGAGTCAGTCATACATCTCCCTGAATGAGGTAAATTCAAACATACCTTTGCCTTTTACAATATCTACTTGCTCGGTTTGGCTGCCCTTGAACTTTTTGTTTCGGAAATGCTGAGAAATCAGAGACACGATCATCGGTCGGTGTCCTTCCTCAAGAACCAGACGATCGAAGGCCGTGGCGGGCTCCTCCTCTCCGCGCCCACCGCCGTCTTGCTTCTCCCCTCCCTTTGTCTCTCACTACTCGGTTCGCCTGGCTGAACGTCCGAGAGATAGGTGAGATCCAGCTGGGCTGAAGTTAAATAGGTATGGTCAGCACATAACAATAAGAGCAAAGAGTGTGAGTCCACTTACCCCATTTACGACTACGAAGAATAAACCCAAAGACGCGGTACGACATGATGACCAAATCATCATCCGAGACAAAGAGCGAGTTGTCAGGCCCGGTCTGCAGCTCCTTCAATGGCCGAGGAATAACAACAAATGAGGGAGCATCCTGAGCTGGCGTCTTAGGCAGGAGGCTGGCGATGTACTCAGACCGCTGCTTCTCGTCGATGTACGTGTCGTCGTGCACATGGGGCTCGCGGCTACAGCAGTCACCATCGCAGGAATACTCGCTTTCTTCGTCCTCGTCCGTTACGTCGTTCCCGATCAAGACCTCCAGGACCGGCTTCTTCATACTGTACTTTGACTCGTCCTCGAAGGAAAAGGCCGTCTCGAAGTCGATGACAACCTGGCTCTCGACTTCCGCGCGCACTTCCAGCGTCGGTCCTGCGTAGTATATGTGCTTTACGGCAGCGGCCTCTAGAAACTTGGAACCGCGATTTATGAACCTTTGTCGGAAGCGCTCGGTCGGTGGGTACGCCTCGAGATGCTTCCACTCTGCGTCGCTCAAGCCAGACCGCTTTGTCAGCTGGCGGAAGCGAAGCGGGTAGACCTCAAACGACGTGATGTCCTTCTCGCCTTCGAACCGCTTGAAAGCAAACGTCCTCGACACGGGTCCGAGATGGCTGCCGTCGAAATCAACGTAGACGCAGGTGACGCTGAAGGCTGCCTTGGCTTTCTTTTCCTTGGGGCTGGAGTACCAGCTGTCCCAGATGGGAGCTACGCTGTGCGCGGCGCTGTTGACTTCGATGACCCGGTAGGCCTGTTTGCCGTCGTTCCCGATGACTTCCATACCAGGGCGAAACAAATGCCAAAGGTCTGAGAAGACGACGGTGCGGCAGTTTTCGTCGTTGAGGTAGTTGCGCTTTTCAGAGATGTCGGTATCTAGAAACTCGATTAAGCATTTCAGGTGCGCCAACGCTGTTGGTGACTTTGTCTGGGCAGAATCCGCGTCGGAGTCAGAGTCGGAGTCGGATTCAGAGGCTGAGTCTTCCCCGTCTGCATTTTCCTGTCTTTGCTCTTGTTCCTTGGGCTTGCTTTGAGTCTCATCGCCGAGACTGCATCTTCAGCCCCCAACTGTCGACTTTATCCAAAACCGCCTCCCACAACACCATCCAGTCTTTGTGAATCCACCCGTTCACTATGATCCCAGGTCAACAGACTTCGTGCCCAACAACCAGGCATTGATAGAGCGACCAGACAACGGCGTTCTTGCACCACCAAGACCTCATGCCACACCGATGACCGTTTCTCCTCTCCCACCACTGAAAAAAACGGCGCTTGCATCAAGGCCGGCTTGGGAAGACACCACCGTCATGGTGTTTTGGAACCGCATCTTCTCTGAAGCGTTAACCAAGTTCCAATTGACGGTAGAACCTAAAGGTCGGTCTAGGACTAAGTACAGCATCCGGAACGAAAAGGACTGGGAAGCCATCTACGGCAAGCTTGAGAAGGCACATAGTAACTACCAGAAGGATGCAGGCGCTGGGGGGATGGTTGCGCAAGGTCCGCAGGAAGCGATCCGACAATACTGCTCCAGTGGCAGAAACGGCGAGAATCGTTGGGAAACTTGTTCCAGACAGTGTGTTTTCGACACCAATTGCAGGTGCAGTGCAAGTCCTCTTGGATGTGAGTAAATATAATCAGTGTACAACTAGAATAGACTAACGAAGAATGCGTCCAGGCTGTCAAAACTGCTGCAGAGGTGCGCGGCAAGGTTCTCCAGGGCTTGGACGGTCTGATGGCCATCTTCTCGGACGTGGAGCTGTTCCTGGGAACTTTCCCTAAGGATACAAGCATTCATAAGGCATCCGTAGAGTTGACCGTCACAACTCTAGTAGCCATTGAGCACGCCATTGGAAGCAACGAGAGTAAGTCTCCAGCTTGAAGTGTGTGATGGATGCAGCTGACGTATTCAGTGCTCAAGGGCGTGAAAGCGCTCGGTATGGTGGCGAGCTACGAGGCTCAACTGTTGCAGAGCCTGGAAGCATTCAATGAAAAGAGCAGAAGTCTTATGAAGGAAGGTGCAAAGTCACATATATTCGAATTTCACCTGTGTAAGGATGCCTCTTTACGTTTATAGTCGGGCGCCGACTGGAGCTAACACGCCTCGCAGACTCCCAAGAAACACGCAAGATTGGCAAGCAGATGCTGGAACGGCAGACGCAGATAGCCTCGGATGTCACTGGCATTAAGGACTTGTTGGCGGATCACGTTCAGCAGAGAGACAGTAAGCCATACACCATGTAAGACCTTGCTTTTTACACCCGTTAATGTGCTGTACAGGAGAAATAGCGATTGAGAGAGAAAGACACAGACGTAAGTTCAGGAGCGAGGAACGGGTACATAGGGAGCTGGCGTTGTAGGATTGTTTAGCAGTAGGCGATTCAAGGTGATACTCGCGTATCCTAGACTGCCAAGAAGTTGTGTCCCACGTAAACAGTGGAGATGCAGATTGATCTCGGATACAGCGTCCCAGATGGCTTCACATTCTAGAAGCGGGCGTTGAAGATATCCCGGATAAATTTAGATCGAAACCAGAGAGACAGAAACCTTACTGGTTCCAACCATGTTAGCGGTGAATGCCGCAGAGTTCGTTCGAGCGCATGCCTCCCGTTCCGATTCCGGCTTGGTCGTGGCTCCGGCCGAGGCCTGATCCCGGCGTGTTCCAGGCGTGTTCCAGGCGTGTTCCACTTGGTGTCCCCAGTAGTCTCGGCTACAACCGCCGCTATTGGACATTGATCTTATCTGATCCTCCTAGACGGGCGGGTGATTAGTTACATCACAGGGCCTCTGGCTGCCTGGAGTGAGTGAGTTGTTTGTTGCGCCTTTGCCGCGTGACACCCCCACGGTGACAAATCTGCTGGTACATAGACTCGGATCATGGGTGCAACCCCATCTCGTGGCCTGCATGCTCTACCACGCACACACACACACTTGAGCGTCGTGGATGAAGCACTGAAGCATCGTGGATGAAGCACTGAAGCATCGCGGAGAGTACTGAAGCATCGTGGACGAGCTACCGAGTCGAGTCGAGTGAGTATGCCCAACCGCTCCGAAACCGCGCCTCTTCTGCGCGCATCCTCCTCCTCCTCCGACGATGACCAGTCCGTCGTCGACCACGCCGCCATGAAGCCCTCCTCCGGCGTCGCGCGCATGGCCGCCGTGTCCGCGCGCTTCACCCTCGCCGACCGCATCTGGCTCTTCACCGGCATCTTCCTCGTCGGCTACGCCTACGGCCTGGAGAGCCAGGTGCGCTCGGCCTACCAGCCCTACGCCACGTCCAGCTTCTCGCTGCACTCGTACCTGTCCACCATCAACGTCTTCCGCAGCGTCGTCGCCGTGGCCGTCCAGCCCACCGCCGCCAAGGTCGCCGACGTGCTGGGCCGCTTCGAGGTCATCGCCGTGTCGACGGTGCTGTACACGGCGGGGATTGCCATCGAGGCCGGCGCGACGTCGGTTGAGGCCTTTTGCACGGGGAGTATCATTTACCAGGCTGGGTATACGTGCATCGTGCTGTTGATGGAGGTGTTGATTGCCGACTTCTCGTCGATGCGCGCCCGCGTCTTCTTCAGCTACATCCCCGCCGTTCCCTTCCTGGTCAACACCTGGATCAGCGGCAACATCACCTCTGCTGTGCTCGCGGTCACCACCTGGCGCTGGGGCATCGGCATGTGGGCCATCATCTACCCCATCGCGTCTTTGCCGCTCCTTACCTGTCTCTACTCCTTCGAGCGCCGCGTTGGCAAAGCCGACGTCCCTGAAACTCGCACCAAGAGATTCAACGCCGACCTCTTCCACCAGCTGGACATTGTCGGCCTCATCACCCTCATCGGAGCCTTCTCTCTGGTCCTCGCTCCACTAACCGTCGCAGGTGGCAAGGTGAGCCACTGGGGCAACTGGAACATCGTCCTTCCGCTCGTCCTCGGCCTCCTCCTCGTGCCCATCTTCGTCGTCTGGGAAAAGCGCGGCGCCAGGTATCCCCTGATCCCGTTTCATCTCCTCCGCGACCGCGGTGTCTGGTCTGCCCTGGCCGTCCGGAGCATGCTCAACTTTGCGTGGTACACCCAGGGCAACTACCTGTTCACCGTCCTCATCGTCGCCTTTGACTTCTCCGTCGAGAACGCGACCCGCATCCTGTCCTTCTTCTCCTTCTTCGGCGTAGTCAGCGGCATCTTGATTGGTCTAGTCATCTTCAAGATCCGCCGTCTCAAGTACATCATTGTCGGAGGCACCTGTCTCTTTATGTCCGCCTTTGGCCTCTTGATCCTGTACCCCGGCGGTGCTTCCGAGGCGTCCAAGTCGGGCCTCATCAGCGCCCAGGTCTTGCTCGGCGTGGCTGGAGGTTTGTTCGCATATCCCACTCAGGCTTCCATCCAGGCCTCGGCCTCGCGGGAACACGTGGCCATCCTCACCGGCCTCTACCTGTCTTTCTATAACGTCGGAAGCGCCTTTGGTACATGTCTATCCGGCGCTATCTGGACTCAGACGCTTTACGGTACCTTACAATCCAACCTGGCATTCCAACCCAACGAAACCCTGGCACAGGCCATATACGACTCGCCCTTCTCCATCGTACCGAATTACCCAGTCGGGACAGAGATCCGAGACGCCATCATCGCCAGCTACTCGCACGTCCAGAAACTGCTGTGCATCGCCGGCATGTGCCTGTGCGTTCCCATGATTGCCTTTGCGCTGGCCCTCAGAAACCCGCGACTGTCCTCAGAGCAGGTCCAGCCGGACGCCGAGAACCCTTCTCATCTTCGCGAGGACTGAAATAGACCTTCATATTCCTTTCAGCATAGACTTTTATACTCACTCTCGGGAGTGTACATGCATGGCTAGAAGTCCCATCGGCTTCCACTCTGGTGTTGGCGTTGCTCATTATTGCCCTTGTTTGTGGTTATCGAAGCTGCTCGTTTCAGCAGAGGCATGGAAGGGTTTGGACGATATTGGAGGCAATAGCACGGCTTCGGGTCTAAGCATCCAGCGGTTTACACGATCAAGATTTCCTAGATTCGTCATCGGATCCAACATCAGACCCGCTAGAATATAATCTCACACAAAAAGCATGCGTGAGCTGCACTACCGAATACAAATAACTCGCTGCAACACTCCGTCCTTCTTCACGTAGTCATATCCATTCTCTGCAGGCCTGTGCATCCCATCACAAAGACGAGCCCCCGTCGTCGTCCCCGGATTGAACCGGTCAAAGCTCTCCAACGAGTCCCACATAGCCTTGATCGACTCCGCCTCGTCCAGAACAAACGCTCCGAGGCGCACGTAGTATTTCTCATCGCCGCCCTCAACGCTGCGTTGGTCGACGATAATGCCGTGCACCGCCCTCCGCACTCGCGTCATGTCGACAAAGACTGGCACGATGCACGGCATCTCCGCCTTTAGTGCCTCGTCCTCGTACGAAACGTCCCAGTAGTTTCTGCTCTCAACCACCTTGTGTGTGCCCATGTTATCAAAGTCCGGCAAACCGAGCGAGCGGATACGGTCAAACCCAGAAAGAGGAATCTGTGAGCACCGGAGGCGCATGTTGGATCCCGGCCCGCAGCAGTATTTGAGGCCGCTATCCTCGTACGCTACATCAAACCCCGCCAGGGAGTTTATCTTCACCTCGAGAACTTTAGTGAGGCACAGGTCGCTTGTTGCTTGCTGGGGCTCGACGAGGGCGTCGTTGAGGGAGCACCAGGACCAACTCGGTGCGACGTAGGTCTGTGGCCGTCGTCCGAATCCAGGCGGTGCGTTTCCGCTGAGCTGCTGGCTCTGGACTTTGGATGTTGCTCGCCAGGCTAGTTGCATCTCCATTCGCCGTCTCCAGAGGCCACCGACAAAGAGAGCTTCCTCGGCTTTGTTGGAGTCTTCGATATCTTTGGGTTCCTCCTTTGGCGCATCGAGAGTGTCAACTTGGGCACCTTCTCTCTCCGTTTCCTCTGGCGTCTCTCCCAAATGTCGACGGAACAAGCTCGTAAACGAATCCACAACCCCCGTAAGAGCAACCATCTTATCCGTCTCAACAGAAAACCGGCCATGCGAGTAATTCCGCACAATCTCATTCCACTGCTGAAGAATATCGTCCACACCCAACTTCCTCTCATTCTCGCCCGCCTCCGATATGAACCGCTTGATCTTGCTCCCCGGCCCGCCCAACTGGCCAACGACGCGCCCAAGGTTTCCAAACGGAAGCCGCTCGCACGCAGTCGTCGCGGGACACTCAAACGCCATCTGCTCAAGCCCGAGATGCAGCACGCGCGGCGCAAGCATGCGTTCCTGAAAGGCCCAGCCGCGGCGGTTCAGCGGCGCGTTGTCCAGTTTCGTCCACCAGTCGCGGTAGTCGCACACGTAGAAGTCGCCGGCGAACTGGGCGCCCCAGTCGCGGCGGATGCGCGCGGGGAGCCAGGACTCCGGGTCGCGCTGGGCGGGCGGGCAGAAGAGCCCGTGGGAGGCGTCTTCGGCGGCTGTGGCTGCGATGGTGAGGAACGAGTTGCCGAAGACGGAGGACATGCGGCCTGTTTCGAATGCCCAGTCGGCGCGGTCGTCTTGCACGATACATAGGGAGTCGATCCAGAGATACTCGTGACCTAGTCTTCTTGTCGCTTCGCAGGCGTCGAGAAAGGTATTGGGTAGGCTGTCGATGGGAATGGAGGACTGGAATCTCTCGAATGTGTCTGTCGTCAGCCGCAGAGGGACTACATTGCCCCAGCAATGGCTTAGGGTTAAGTATTCTGCAGTTTCTGGAACGGAGTTTCCATCGACGAGCTGTATTTCCATCGGCTCCGACGGCGTGCCCAAGTGCAATAGCCGTGTTGGCTTCCACGACGTGTCTCTTTGACGGCGACACTCTTCGTGCTGGGAGGTGCACTCGGAAAGCCACCACTTGATGCCTTTCCAGACAGGCTCGGACTGATCGGAGCTTGCCAAAGGTGTCAGAGTAATCAACGAAGAGTCTTCAATTCACTGCTGTTAGTCCAATGCCGCAACAACAGCTAAGTTACTCACCATTAGCAGGCAACAGATCGAGCGTCGCCCAGCTAGTTTCCATATGCGGCCACGCAATCCGTTGCTCGATCCCTCCGCCAATCCAGTCATGTAAGTCAACATACTGCAGCTCCACGTCACTCGGTTCAAATACTCCCTGCAGAAGCGGATGCGATATCATCGCGGCGTCCTGACCATCTTCGACGAGGGCGTGCGCCGACGCCTCGAGCGAGCGCACCCACAAAGCACAGTAGCCACAGAACTCGGCGGCCTCGAGAAGGTCGGGAAGTTTTCGCACGTGATTGCCCGGGTCCGCGGGCGCGTTAGTTAGGCTTTCATGGCAGAAGGAGCAGAGGTTGCCGTTTTCGACGGTCAGACGCTGAGGCCCTCGCGGGGATGTGTCTTGCGACGTCGTGTCTGATTCCATGGTTGTGACTTTGGGTGGTGATGCACTGCGACCAACAGCTGGCGATGGTGGTAATCACAGACATATAAGAGACTGCGAACAGGACATATGTAAGTTCACGGTCAGCGTGAATTGGGCCTTGTTGCCTGCTAGCATCCCTTAAACGGGGTAGGATGTGGCGCAGGATCTGAACCCTGGTCGTGATGTATTTAGCATCGCGGCGAGGCAGAATTGAGGCTAAACTTGAATACCAATGAGGTGATCCATTATAGGTGCATCACACTAGAGGTACAGTACGCCACACAGCGATTATAACGCCCGCTGCTGTGAGGAATCAAATATTCAAGACATCATTTGGTGTTTCACACGGTAGATAAGAAGGAAGACCAAGTGAGAGAATCGCCTCCTATTTTTGCGTTTCTTGTTTACGAGTACGATGACGAGGTGCTGCACCTTACTTGCCTCCCAGCTTGTCTTATCCTCGCCTCTCAATCAGCCAGAGCCCGCACTTTGGCGCAGACCTTATGTGAACTTGGGCCTCTCGGCCTAACAGCCCACGACGCAAAGTCAATCCTGTACACGCATCTCCAGTCTTGGTTGTTCAAGTTTTCTTGAAAGGTAGTGTCTTGGTGCCTACCATGCATGGCTGGCATATGACAGAGATTGGCGTATAATCATCCTTGATGGTGCCACACTTCTCCAAACCCGCTTTCTTCGCAGCAGCGCATGGGCTGAGAGACATCCACTTCACATTGACTGCGCGACATACTGAGCACTTTTCCTTGAGCCAGAAGTTCTTGCACATTTCTGCGATTTCGTCTTTCTTTTCGGGATGCAGAGACCAAGTTGATGGCAGTTCGGTTGTATGTTTGCGGGCGAGCTGTGGAGTTAGTTGTTAAGTTGGGTGGGAAGCTGGTTGAAGAGAAATAAACAAGGGGAAATTACTTAGTTATATATATAATACTATAGTTACTAATGTGATTAATAACATGAACATCATAAACGCATGATTCCAGTACACTATTCGCCGCTTTGGTAACAATCACCTCATCATAATTATTCCACAGCAGCTTTGGTTCATCACGCAAAACTTACTTCAGGCATCAATTCAACTTCTGTGCAACGTCTTGATTACTCTTCATGTGCAGAAACAAATTCCAGACAGGTTTCTAACGTCGGGTATCCCTTTGCTTTTGGAAGAAGTGATGTGGGCGTTAACGCTTGTACCCATGTGTCCAGTTAATTATTCACTACTCCTTCTTGTCGGTGTATCTAGCGTCTAGAATAATAATGATTAGTTTGATATTCGTTAGTATGAACACTACTAGTTCTTTTTTTCAGCCTTAGATGCTCGTCGCTGCTTAGTCTTGGGGATATCACTGTTCATGATTTCGTGTCTGATTCAATGGTTGACGTATGAGTGGTGATGCACAGCGACCTAGCGATAGCGGCAATCACAAACATATAAGAGACTATGAATAGGGTAATGTTAATTCATATCCTAGGGACGACATACTAAAAAGGGTTACAGTCTGTAAGACATATCTTATCTGTAATCAAAAACTCAAGGCGTGAGATGGCATATATATATGACAGCCACCCACCATTTATCAATCAGGCCGAGTTCTGAAGCTTAGAAATAATGGCAGTCATTAATCATTTCTATTGATATTGCCTCAATTAAACATGGAGGGTTAGCGTTTAGAACATTGCACGTATTTAAGCGAGAATAAAATCACGAATGGGTGTCTAGAAGTTGCCTAGTTGTAGTTTATGCTAGGAATCAGGCATTAGAGACATGGCTTGGGGCTTCACATGGTGAATCAAAAGGAAGACTGAGTAAGAGGACTTTACCTCCTATTTTTTATATCTTATTTACCGAGACCTACGCGTGCCGCGACCAGCTGCTGCACGCACCTTGCTTGTCTCCCAGCTTGTTTTAAACCTCGCCCTTAAATCAGTTAGAGCCCACGCTTTTGTGTGGACTCATGTGCACTTAAGCCTCGGCCTTATAGACCACCCCACGAAAGTCCATCCTGTGCGGCATCTCCAGTCTTGGTTGCTCAAAACCCGTTTGTAAGGGGCGGGCTGGCTTCAATGCACGGACCGCAAAGGGCTGTAGATGGGCTCTCGACATCCACTATGGGATCGCAGTTGTGTAGACCAGCTGCCTGCGCAGTAGGGCGTTTGGTGAAAGACATCCACTTGCGATCGATTCTGTGGCACTGCGGGCACTCTTCCTTATCCCAGTTGTATGAGCACATTCCTACGGTTCTTGTTGGTGAAGCGGAGACCGAGTTGATGATGGTTCAGTTGTGGATTTGCTGGTGAACTTTGGAGTTGGAAGTTGAGCTGATCAGAGATATATAGAAAAGGAAGACCTGGTACCTATATATGCAAGCCTGGATCATGGTAATTAGTAATTTGAACAATAAGAAATGAAAATTCCGGCGTATAGATATTCACCGCTTTGCTCATATTCACCTTAGATTCATTCCACAGTCTCTACAGTCTATCACATAGAGGTTGTAGGCATTGATTTAAGTTTTGTGCAGTATCTTAGTCACTCTGAATCCTCAGCTAGAATTCCTTTCATAATACTACAATAGTGAGCCCAGATTGAACAACTAATTACGACAGCGCATAGGAAACTTTATATCATTAAACCGCATTTCTAGGGCTCACTGCATCCCTTTATACACTTTTAGAAGAAGTAGCGTGAGCTTTAACATTCGTACCTACTGCTTATTTTGTCATTCATCACTTGTCCTTCTTGGTGCATCTACGGTGAGAACTTAATGTTTATTAGTTTAGTCATCCCCTTAGGTATATATCGCTGCTTGGTCCTAAGGAAATACTACATCGCTGTTCATGATTCGCAGAGCGAGGTCGGATATCTTGGAAGCGCGGTTGTACATTGTTCTGTTTAGTTACAAATTGGTCTTCAAATTGAATAATACACACTCCCTTATTCACCATTATCTTCTTTTCGCCTCTATAAACTGGCTGTTAATCCTAAGAGCTAGTCTAAGTTGACAGTCTTGACTTGGTTAGTGTGACCAGGCTTCCCATCGACATCGTCTCCCTCCAGGTCAGAAGCCCCGGGGGAAGCTGATACAGATTCAACATCGGCCTTGGCCGCTCGCTTCTCATCTCGCCACAGCAGCAACTGGATAGTAGCAGTTACAGCAACTAAGTAAGGTGTTAGTGCATTTCGCTCTTTGGGTCGTGTATATATGCTTATACTTACTGATGAGGATTTGAAGGACGATTGACCAAAGGTAACCATTTCGAGCCGCAGGAAATTCCTTGGTCTTCCACACGAAATTGGGCGCCTGAAATTCCATCTGTTAGTGCGCTTCCTATTTTAGTGATAGTTCAAGACTTACCACTGCCTGGACGACATAAGCAAAGTCATTCGCCATTCCAACAAGCAGAGCTCGCTTTTCTGTGTCATCGGAACAGATCTCGTTGATCCAGCTCAGGATGAGAGGACCAGCACCAAGCTAAGGTTCAAGTAAGCGCATGCAGTCGGACTTTTGGGAAGCGAACATACACCAATTTGACTAAGCCAGTACACGATCTTGCGGCCATGGATGTTGGAGTAAAGAGGCATCTGACGAAGAAGAACGACGAAGATGAGCTAGCAGAGTCTCGTTAGTGACTGTATTCAGGTCTTCAATAGAAACAGACCGTTCTGAGCGTACCGTGATGATCGAACCAGCGTACATAAATGGCCAGCGACGGCCATGCAGAGGACCATCAGAAAGCCAAGCCCAAACCAAGGCCATACCGACGAAAATAGCCGTTGTCGGGATTGGCACTAGTAAATCGTTAGCTACTCGATTTGTGTAAGGTCGGGCCTTGTTCGAACTTACAGTTGTTGATATCAGCGACAGAGTAAGACTCTCCGGGAACAGGAGCAGGATCGGTGTTGAAGCTCTTCAGCCAGTAACCCATACCGGCCTGCGGCCAGCCGTTGTTCCAGACGACGTAAAGCATCGCTGCGATTCATGATTAGCTCGAGACTCGGTAATGTCTAGCTGAGACATACGAAGAAGGTAGGTGTGCCAGCTGAGCAGAATGCGTTGCACCTTGGCCCGCGTCCAAGGTTGTTTTCCGGCACGTCCGACCGCGGCCATTCTCGCGACTGAGATCTCGTGCTCTCGTTCAGTTGTCCACCACGTCTTCTTGCCGTCTTGGGGAAGGTTCGGGAAGAAGGCGTAGCCGGCCAGTGCGAGTGGCAGTGTGATGATGCCGTCGATGATGAAGAGCCACCGCCCTAGAATGTGTCAGCTTTCATCTCTCGATACTATCAGGAGCGAATAGTGCTTACATCCGGCTTTGCCATGAACACCGTGGAGATTCGTGTATGCCGCCGCCTGGAGGAAACCACTGAACATAGTACCGATTGATCCGGCGAGCCAGAAAATCATAGACCGCTTGCCGATTTCTCTAGGTGTGTACCACGATCCCAGCATATAATGGATTCCGGGGTAGAAGCCTGATCTATGGTTTGCGTTAGTGACCGATCCCTTACCAGAGTATCGAAACCACTTACTCAAACAATCCCACGAGGAATCGCAGCGCGTAGAGAGCCTTGTATGATTTCACAGCAGAGGTACAGATAGTTGCGATTCCCCATCCCACTTCGAGAGAGGGGATGACCCATCGCGGCGACGCTCGGGTAAGTAGCAGGTTAGACGGAATCTGCCCGATGACGTATCCCACAGTCCAAATAGAAGTGCCTGATTGATGTTAGGAACCAAACCAACTGCAAAGTCTCAATCACGTACTTGTCACAAGTTCGTTACCGAACATGCCAAGGTCCTCCTTCATGCCGCTAAGGAACGCATTGTTGACATTCGTCTGGTCGATATTCTTCAGGAAGTAACCAATCGAGGCAAAAGTAAGCACGAAAGCATCGACTTTGAAGAGCATCCAGCGCTGCTCCTTCGGAAGCTCCCAGGTATCCCAGACGTAGCCCTTCCACGTCTTGACGGACTGGGTGACGATGACTTCATGAGGTCTTTCCGGCGTCGCTGTAGCATCCAGACTGTGGACGTCAGAGTCCTGCACTCTGTTGGCGTCTTTGGCGATCGCCATTGTGATTGATGAGCCTGAAACACGAATGAAGTCGTGGGTTGTTGAGACTCGGCTTGGCGAATGGAAAAGAGCTGCCTGTCGTTGGTTCCATTGCAGACAGCCCGGGTGTTTTATGCGGATGGAGGCAACGAATGCCTCTATTGTCCCCAGTAATTGCGTCAGTCAACTAGTTCTACATAGTTGGGTCTCCCTGGTCTACTCACCCCATTATCCCACACGTTATCCCACACTTGAATCTGCTAGCCGATTGGCGTCGATACCCCCGTCAGCAGATATTTCTCTAGCAGCCCCATTTTTCGCAGTGTCGTGAAGCTCCGGAAGTGTCTTGCGTGATCCCCATATAAGATTGCACCTTTCTTAATGCGACGATAATAAGTTATCACTTTCCAACTATTTCGCGTACGTGGCGATCTTAGCCTTGAGCTCGGTCTCGTCCGTGGTCTACCCTTCGAGGGATTCGGCGTTTTTATCCGTTGAGGTATTGTTGATCGGTGGTTGATCTAGTCACGGATTACTGTCTCTGGTCATCATGACGCCTTGAAGGCCCTTGCGAACGATGGGGTACTGAACACAGCATCTCTACGATCTGACCACTTTCGCAGCTTCCTAGACAATACTCAGCTCACATCTGCCAGAGATATAGCAACCATACTTCGAAAAGAAAAGTCGCCTCACTCCATTTTCTTGCTCTAGACCGGGCTTTTCAGATACAATCTGACGTGATACGTCGCTTTCCAAGGGTCCCTAGCTTCCACGCTAACCACCGGGTGATTTCAGGGCTCCCCGAGCAGACCTTGCGATATCGCCGTGTTGGGTAGCGGTGTTTTTTGCCACCCTAAAACACATCTGTGAGGTCCGCAGCACGCGAACATATGATCTGCTTGAGCTGTCGTATGAGCCTTGCCTTGATTTGGGTAGCCTTGCTTTATCTGTACCCCATTTCCTGGTGTAGAATGGGTCTACTCTGGGGCTCGTTGTGGGATATCCGACTTGTCGGGATGACAAGTTTGCCACGTGCTGTGCCTCAATTTCGAATCTTCCCCGAGATTCAAGTCTAAGGATTTGTAAGTTAGTCATCCGGAAGTATAGCAAGTGTATCTATTCTACTCAACCAATGTCAATGTACTCCAGTAATGATGGCCGTGTACCCGATTGCAGTGCTCACGGAACAGCAAGTTATAATGTGAAGAGTCGCGCAGTATTTATATCATAATTTACCGATGAATTTGACTCCACTTAGGTTGTTTGATGACCGTCCTCTGAACCGAGTGATCTGGACCTTCTTTCAGTATGTACCCTATAGCTATTGCTTATTTGCCTACGGGAGCCTAGACACACTCTGGCCCTTCTTCTATTTCCATGTAAGTCAGTCGCACCTCACTTACCGACGAATTACTAGATAAAAGCTGAATACTAAATTCAAGCTGATCTCGTTTTGTGTATGAAGGTGAGGCAAAATCACAAATTAGGATATAGCGATGACGATTTTAGCAATATCCGGGGTATTGCAATCAAATCAGGCTGCAAGTTTGAATTTAGTCAAAAGTCGCCAACCTCGTCATGTTTTGAGCTGACATTCTTTCTCCTGCATCATCACTGATGAGAACTACGATCAGCTTACTCCGTCCGCATCACTGATTCCAAAAGCCTAACAGTAGTTCTTAGACAATCGCCCTAGTCTTGGTCCAAACAACTATTCACGATTGGATCACTCAAACTGAGAGTATGGCCAAACTCGAAATTCTGGCACTTGCAGTGAAGAATAAATGGCATATTAACAGTCGAGAACTCTAGTCCACAATGAAAATCCCCCAGAGTATCCCGAAACTACGAAAAGAGGGGCTGTTAAGCTACATCCCGACTGGATAAACATCGCCGATATCCGCGACTGGATCAACACCTGCAACTCTGAGCATGGCGCCCAGTGTGGTCCTCCTCCAGGGCTGACTGGGCGTCCAGAATGGCTTATAGATGTCGAGGCGAACTCTATCGTCCCTGCAAGACCCGACCATCGGTATTTGGCTTTGAGTTATGTCTGGGACCAAGTTCATGCTTCCAAAACAACAACGAAAAATATCGAAAGAATGCAGCGACCGGGTTCACTGTCAACTGTGAATGACGAGGTGGTAGTACCCAAGACAATTCAGTACGCCATGGAACTTGTTCGGCTACTCTCTGAGCGATATATCTGAGTCGATCGTTTCTGCATTTGTCAAGATAACGCACAGTCTGAGCATGACTAAATCAGCAAGATGAGTGCCATCTATGCCAGATGCATATATGACAATCATCGCATCGAATGGATGGGATGCCAATTATGGACTGCGCGGCATCCAGGGTGTTACGGAACCACGCCAGATCTCGCCAAACTTCGGCCATGACTACTGGGAGTCTCTACAGCCTCACTCGACCAAATGGGTATGTGAAGATTCCGAGATGATCCAGAAGCAATCGGCTATTTGATTAATGAAACTAATGACCCCTTAACACACAGTACGACAGAGGCTGGACCTTCCAAGAACTCTTCTTCTCCAGACGTAAACTCTTCTTTCAGTACAAGGTTGCTGTATGGGAATGCTGTTGCGCTACATGGCATGAAGAAACAGGGACAACAGGGAAGTTACCTAAGACAAACTACGGTACTAAGAGGTTCAGTCGACTAGGCGAGCCAAAATTGTCCAAATCGCCATGGGGACACTCGAAAATCCCGATCAAGTTGGACCTCAAGCAGTATTTCGAGTACGTGCGCCACTACAATTCACGATAGTTCAGCTTTCCCGAAGACGGTTACAGAGCCTTTTTGGGCGTTATCTCAGCTCTGGAACCTGTGTTTCCGGGCGGTTTCATCTGGGGATTGCCGGTCACGCAGTTTGCAGAGGCTCTTCTTTGGGTACCTCGACAACAAGGAAAATGTCGACAGTGGAATTCAGTGTCAAGGCTGTTCCCAGGCTGGTCTTGGGTTGGCTGGGAAACCCCTGTCAGTACAGTATCCTCAACGCAAGGAAATCGCTGCTATTCAGATCCACACCCGATTTCGGGCATCAAAGTCATATGCCGATGGAAACACGTGTATGATGAGCATTTTTTGAAGTCCGTGACTGGTTCGGATATCCATCAAGTGGACAAAAATGACATTCCGCACTTTCTGCAGATCGAGACGGAGACTGCTACTTTCTCACTACACTTTATGATATATTGGCTTGACGGCATGGGATACAACTGGAGAGGGCGCCTTGGCCCCTCCCACGCGTTCAATCCCCTGGATCCTGAGTCGGAAGAATTTGAGATGATGTTAATTGCCAGTTCGACTCGGCAAATTAGAGACTATTACCTCTGTGGACTTAACGACGTGGAGATGTGGGGCTATAGCGGCGTGTTGTGTAATCTGATCATTTTCCGGAGGGAGAACGGGGTGGCACAGAGACTTGGTGTCGTGATAGTGCCTGAGGCGCGTTGGAGTACTGCGATGAAAAGGAAGGAGACTCTTTTACTTGCATGAATAGAGATGTAACAATGTTCTACAGCAAGCATCTTGGCTCCCCAATTACCGAGCACGGATGAGGAAGGCGGAGATTTGGAAACGGCTAATGCTTATGTCACGTTCTTACATTGCTGCTTTGATGAAGAGGCTCTACAATATCCATTTTGTTGTCTTAATCTCGATACTGCAGATACAATACACAGAGTGAACTTGGATAGCCTACGCAGTCCAGCTCCGATTTCTCACCACAAAGCCTCAAGGCCTGTTCGTCATCTTTATTCTTCGTCAACTCTAGTATAATCCTCAATGCCCTTGAACCGTGATTCCCTTATTCTAAATGCTTTGGTCGCTTCTCAAAACTACAACTTCGAGCTCTTGTCGAACTAGGAAGATCAGCATAGCTAGTAATTGCGTCCAGGCCATGACCCTTCTGGAGCAAGACAAGACCAGCAGCATCCCTTCAACTCTTTGCCACTGGCTGGAATAACACGGATTGGATCTTAACGTTACGTGTGGATCCGACTTTACATCTCCAGCTGGCGACTCACAGACCTCAAAACTGTTGACGTGATCGCAGCTAGTCCGTATCTCCGCATTTCCCCATTCCCGAGCGGGGTCGTTACAAATCCTTATCCCTCACTGATTCTTGTCTTTCGAGACCCATGAGTAGAAAGAGATACATTCACACAAGAGTCAACAAGATTTGTTGGCCATGAGTGACAACATTGCGGACTCCTTATACAACTCAAACATGTCAATCCACGATGGTCCAGATGACTCGTGGCATGGTGTCATTGCAAATAACGGCCAGTTCCCACCGGAAGCCGACCGATATCACCTGTACATCGGGCTATTCTGTCCATTCGCTCATCGCGCCAACCTGGTTCGCCATCTCAAGGGGCTAGAGTCTCTCATTGACATCTCCATTGTTAAGCCCTATCCGAAAGGAGACGACAAAGGCTGGCCCGGGTGGCAGTTTCCTTCTGCGCCGGATGATCTTTATGAGGGCGCAACAGAGGATCATTTGTTCAAGTCGAAATTCCTGCATGAAGTCTATTTCAAGGATGATCCGGACTACAAAGGCAGATACAGCGTTCCTCTGCTCTGGGATAAACAAGCGGGGAAGATCGTGAACAACGAAAGCGCTGAGATGTTGCGTTGGCTCCCGACAGCGTTCAACTCAATTCTGTCTGACGACAGTCCCGGTCGAGATCTAGATCTCTATCCAGAGCATCTACGAACCATAATCGATGAAGTTAGCGTGTGGATGCAACGGGATCTCAATTCGGGTGTCTACAAGGCCGGATTTGCGACTACTCAGGAGGCATATGAAGAGAACCTCCCCACGGTTTTCGCGGCTCTGAATCACTTGGAGCAGTTGATATATCAGCATGGAGGGCCGTACATACTTGGCAAAGAGCTGACCGAAATCGACATCAGGGCGTATGCAACCGTCATTCGGTTCGACGTCGTCTATGTCCAGCATTTCAAGTGCAATCTCGGAACCATTCGTGGCGACTATCCTGTTATCCACGAGTGGCTGAAGAACCTTTACTGGAGCGTCAGAGGGTTCCGAGAGACAACTGACTTCAGGCACATCAAGGAGAATGTGAGTTTAGTTACTGTTCTGCCGGAGGAGGCACTGACCATTACGACAGTACACCAAGAGCCATTACAAGATCAATCCCCTCGCCATCACCCCTGTTGGCCCGTACCCTGATATCAAGGAACAGGTTGATCTGGATTTTGGGAAAATTGAACCCGGTGCTGTGCTGCATCCTGCAGTAATCCAACGACAGAAAACATTGTATCCAGGGGTCTCAAGCAAATTCTGATTTGGTGCGTTGTTAGTGGATGTGCACGACCTCGGTGACAAGCTCGTCGTTGCAGGTCTTGGATACGGGTACATTCTATTAGCTTCTTTGTTTTCACGTTTTTCTTTCTTGGATTAGACCCTGAACAAAGCATTTAGGGCATTATAGCGTCGGCCTAGATTCCATGGAAGAATTATCTCACTATACACAATGATCTATCATCCTCATCTGCCGCAGCTTTTATGTCCTTGAGTAGCCATACGTCAATATGGACAACTTTCATACGAAGTGTTTCTTCGCGTGTTTGATACACTCTTGATAGTGCTTGTCATATTGCTTTTTCTGACCTGGTGTGCAGGGATTTTGACCAAACACCCAGTTCTTCCTTATCCTGGCCATGAACGGGATCAAGTCTTCACCCACGCTTGCATCCGCGATGTTCGGATCATCCGCTTTACAATCGGCAAGGGCTACTCGGTCGTTGGAGTCCTAGTTATGACAGGATACTATGGGCCTTTCGTGAAGGCTGGAACGTCGGTGGACAAGAATTTGCCTTGACTTGGATGGTGATGTGGCTTCGCACCGGAGTTAGCTGAGTGCTGATGGAGTCACTGATTACGAGCTGCATTTTTCTTCAGTTCATCTCCCTTTTCCTCCTTAGCTGAGTCATGGTCAAAGTGACTAATTGCATCTTCCTGTTTGAATTGAGCAGTGGATGGTATCATCTGAGATACGTGTTACCCGCTCACGAGACATATGACATGTTGGTTTATGCTTGGTTTGGCTGCCTTAATCTTTTGAGGGTTGCTCTTCCCGTCATGTTCACTTGGCTGGTTGGTAGTGATGCGAGTTCAAGGTAAGCTAGTTGCACATTAGTATGAATGATATATCCCCAAATGGTTGAACTAGTACAGGATTATGGCTACTGCGAGTGTTTTAATGTCAGCATGGACGCACGCAAAATACGGGTTCTTACTGCCAAGCGTCATGAAGCAGTAAGATACAAGGAAAGATGAGAAACTAGCCTCATAATGCCAGTTGATCGATTCCTGTTCCCAAATTCACTCATGGCGGGCCGACTTAGTCCGACACCTTTGGCGTGACTCATAAGCTGATGCGAGATGCTTGATTTGTAACTGCGAACCTCGGATCGTCTATTGTTTTCACGACGTTTAAATCCCTATTTTCTTTTCATCAATTTACTGTCTCCTACTTTATAGCACACAGGCTGCTATCATTGTCCTCTCATCTAAACTGAAAATGGCTGATGTACTGCCTACCCGCGTCGGGGACGTCACAATCGCAAGGGCCAAACCAGAAGACATACCAGCCATCAAGGCCATCATCGATGAAGCGTATACAAAATACATTGAGCGTATTGGCAAACCACCAGCTCCGATGACGACAGACTACAACGAACTTCTTAACACGCACGACATTTTCGTTCTTCGGACCGATGCAACCAACACCATCGTTGGTTCGATTGTCCTTGGCATAGACGGCGAGTCCGATTCCATCAAGATCAATAATTTAGTGGTAGACCCTGCCGTCCAAGGTCGTGGGTATGGAAGAATTCTCATGAACTACGCTGAAGAGTTGGCGCGATCACAGGGCCGCCCAGCTCTCACGCTCTTTACGAACATCAAGATGTATGAAAATCTAGGCCTCTACGCGAAAATGGGATTCGTAGAAACTGGGCGGAGAACTGAGTCGGGCTATGAACGTGTGTACTTTCGCAGGGATCTGTAGCAAGAGCACTTTGGGTCTTAGCACTGAGCAGCTCAGTTTACCTGAGTTGAAACATATTAAAGTACCACTTTAAGGCTACTGCAATTTTATTGTAAAGACAGATACCATGCATCAACTTAAGTTTTTATATCAAGATGGAAGACATTCAGATCCAACGCCCCGGCGGCTTGACTAAGCAAAGAATGTGCCTGCATGAGGCTGTCGGCTGTGAGTGGCTTTTCTCCTCACCCCTTGGCTGAGCAATCGTCGTTACATCTAAACAAATGGCATCTTCAGTTCGATCGCAGGGAGCCGCGGAATTTGTCGTAAAATGGCGCTTAATCCAAACCAGTCCATCGCCTCAACTCTCTATCAGTCTCTCAGACAGGATAGCTCAGACGACAATATCCAAGAGCTGCGCCTACTCTCTGTCGACTCCATCCCCGCAGATACAACTTCTGGCGAGTTCATCTCCTGCACCCTCCGGACCTCCTCTGTCTTCGTCGCCCATCAGACTGGCTACTTCGCACTCTCGTACGTATGGGGCGACGCCAGCGACACGCGACCTATTCTGGTCAACGGCCTCACCTTTGCCGCAACGCGCAACCTTGTCGACGCGCTGATTCATGTCTGCGCCGCCCAGCCGGCGTGCCGCATTGGCCTATGGGTCGACGCCGTGTGCATCAACCAGATGGATATCCCAGAAAAGAACGTCCAAGTCGCCATGATGAGCAAAATCTACACCAGCGCCACTGAGACACTCGCCTGGCTCGGTGCTAGCGACGCTCTGAGCACGGCGGCAATACGACTTGTCAACCGACTTTGGTCCGACGACGAGATTATGGGCGTTGGGAGAGACCCGAAACTCGAGAAAATGGCTGGGCTGGAACTAATTCCAATCCCAGAGGAATTAAAAGACGAGACAAGCCCTATTGGCGTCGAGGTCTTTAACAGAAGGCCGTACTGGGATCGCATTTGGACGCTCCAGGAGGCCGTGTTGGTCGTGTCGCCTTATCGTCGGAACCGAGACGTGTTTCCTCCAGGCCCTGATAGATATCATGCAGTGGTCAAGTACGGCACCCTTAGACGAATTCGTTGCCCGCGATATGTGTGCTGAATTCCTCAACGACATCGCCACGACTATGGAGAGAATCCAGGGCATGATCCGCAACATTCAAAACGACGCAGAAACGAGCCGACCAATCACTAAACTGTGGTAGACTAGAAACACTGCCTTGAGGGTTGGAGTCCGACGGAAGTTTTCCGGCGCAATACGGACACTCGACTGCCTGGGCAACGCGTCAAGTCGGAAGGCGACGGGTTCGCGTGATAAGCTGTTTGGTCTGGCCGCCCTCGTAAACATTGGCGTGGACATCAATTACAACATGTCAACCAAAGACCTTTATGTCGCATTCTCTAAATGGGTCATCGAAACGCTAGGCCCCGGGGATTCCTTGACAGTGCACCGACTAAGGATGTCGGCCGGGTTGGCTAGCCAGTCGTCCGCGCTTGGCTTGCCCAGCTGGGTCCCCTACTGGGGAATTCGTCCCGTGGCAACTCCCTCGTACAGCCGCGATCTTAGGATACCCGACATATCAAGTCTTCGACCTGTGGTTTTGGGTGCTGCATTACAAAACAAGGGCGTGCTCCTAGGTACCGTCGAGTCGACAAGCTCTCCATGCCTTATTCCTGGCCTGCGGGAAAACATGAGCGTGGAAGAACAGTGCCGCCGCGTCTCGGAGACTGCCGAATACCTTGTGGGCTACTCTATGACAACCATTATGGACGAGATTCTCACCCAGCCACTAACCGCGCATCGGTACAACGATGACATGCCCTTGCTGGTCGCTGTTTTGGACCTGTTAATGCCAAGATTCATGCAGTCTTCGCAAACAAGACACTGTCCCTTGTCTCGGGATGTTGCATTTCTAATACACTGTTTCTTCATCTCGGGAGGGATATCGCTATTGCCGGTCGAGAACGATGGCTCCGAGGTTGATGGTACTGCCCGACGGTGCCACGAACGCCAAGTCCTTTCGAAGATATACGACGAGCAC
This sequence comes from Neonectria faginata, assembly GCA_030864175.1. Classification (NCBI taxonomy): domain Eukaryota; kingdom Fungi; phylum Ascomycota; class Sordariomycetes; order Hypocreales; family Nectriaceae; genus Neonectria; species Neonectria faginata. The sequence goes on along the minus strand of JAULBG010000010.1, from coordinate 1,112,694 downwards.
AGAACTGAAGCACTCGACAGGAACGACATCCTTCACGAGGCCACGGATCATTTTCAGGAGCTGAATTTCAGCAACACGCTATTTGGAGATGGTCACGAGGGTATCTCGAATTTAATTCGCAATGTGTGTTTCCGAATGGTTGATGGCCGTCTGGGATACGCAGGGAATGGTATCCAGGCCGGTGATTCTATCTGCCTACTAGGCTCCTGTACGTACTTCGTGGTTTTGCGGCTGGTGGGTAATAATTTCACTTTCCTATCACTGTGCCGTGTCGTAGGATTCGGAGAAGCGAGCAGTACTGATTGGGGGGACAACTTTCAAGCCAGGCGAGGCTATTATGATTAGGTAAGAGGCTGTAGTTAATGGTACTTGTCCAAGAGCTATATCTCATATCAAAGGTAATGAGACAAGTAAACTTGTGCATTTATAACTCTAGTTATTTGCATGAGTGCTAGTACTTGATTTCATATCTTTGGACCATCTCTTCAGACTATCCGTAATGAATGAGATATAGAGAGTTCTCTCGGAATCTGGGTTGACACATGTAGGTTTCTTTAATACAAGAAATTCTAGTCGAGACCTTAACAAGAACGTGATCCCAGATCTAGGCCTGTGGGGCAAAAATGACTGCTGGCTCACATGATAGTATTACTTGATCAGTATTTCTCACGCTATTCAACCAGGCAGATCCGTTGAAGTCGTAGTGGGCCTTGTCAGACATAACGAACTTTCGGGTCTGGGTTGCTGGATGACAGTGTTGAAACAGGCCTGGCAGTTCCTTGGCAGAGAGCCTCCGGCCTTTCTTTTTTCCATACCTAATCAACTGTGCCTTAACGAGATCCAACAGCAAGCAACAGAACGCCCACTTAATATGGAGGCGCCGCTGATGAGACCTGTCTACTATACATGGATATTGACTGTTGATTTCCACCACTCCACTGCAGAAGTGGCAAATTAGTCCAGGTCTCGAAAATTCCAGACACAACTTGAAGCTCAACTCCCTGAACGTTCTGATCAGAGTATCGGCCCTACATGGAGTTATTCACCAAACACAATCATGGCCTGATCGTCTCACTTCCGTGACTAGAGGCCTTGAACACGTGGATAGCCGCTGATTGTGGTTAGTGCTTACTTTGTGGGAATCGCGGGGATATAAATGCTCACTCGAGTCCATTTGTAAGACTGATGTAATCTCAAACTTGTCACGCAAAAGCACCGGCTCGACCTGAGATCCATCACAATGACCAGTCCTATCCCCATCATATTATGTGGCAAGACCGAGCAGATTGGCAAAGGCGTCATTGCCGGTCTCCAGCCTGAGTACGAGGGTAAGTCTACACCATATCTCAAATCAATCATCGGGGAGCTAAGTAAACACACCAGTGATACATTTCATCCTCACTCCAGAGGCAGGAGTCAAAGAGTTTCCCCTGATACTCCAAGGGATAGCGCCGAATGAGGAAAGCAGCAATATTGGATCTGGGAACCTCGATCGGGGCATCAAAGCAATTGTCCTTGGTGGTGCCTTCGACGATGAGGGGATATCCCTTATGAAGGGGGCTGCGTCACAGATCAACAAGGTTGCCTGGCTCAGACAGGATACAACAAAACCCGCACCACCACTTGGACCAGAGTACGGCAAAGAAATGGTTCGGAGAGTGAAGGAAACACTTGGCGAGTTGCAAGAATCAGGGAAGCTAAACAATAGTGAAGAAGGTGTCTTTTGGTACTGAACGTTGTTCGAGATTCTTTGAAGATGACATTAGTGAATGCCGGGAAGGAACGCTACCAGGCCGTTGCAGAAAGGGTTAGTTAACTATACCTAAGGAAGAGTCGAACATTGTAGCATTAGTAACTTGGGCCCATGCAACCCTAAGAACAATAAGCCTCATTTCTTGATACAGGATTCAGCTTATCCATTAGGCTAGTCTAAGGTAGCTAGGAAGCCTAAGGAGATAAACAGAGATAGGGTCATAACCGTGGCTGAAGCAACCGTTATGGCAATGGTGGCGTGATCCAGGGCGGATGAAACAGCGACTAGGACGAGTTTAGGGACTAGAGCGAGGCTGATTATGCTGTTGTCAAGTTCTTGCCCTCATAACATAGGAATGCCATTGTGAGAGCTTATGAGGTGGTCTTCTATGGCGGTGATTGCTTCAACATGATATTCCGCGTTCACTTCTCCAATGCTGTATGGGACAATGTGGGCGGCTTAGGAACTCACAAAAAGAGAGATGGCTTCATCCACTCCATCGGTCGCTATCCAGCGGACTCCTCGATTTACTGCCCTTCAGGGACTTGAAACCGTCCCTGAATATTTCATACTAGGTACATAACGAGTGTTGGGCTCAAATGAACATGTCAAAGGTTGAGCGCTGAGATCTTCTCCAGCTGGTTGGCATAATGAGACTGCGACATCCTCGACGTTAAGTCTAGGGGACTTCGCGAACTTGCTTCGAGCAGTAAAGTTTCAGCACATTGCTAGCGTCATTTGTAGCGGTAGAATTCGTCGATTTGAGGCATTTAATGCTTTAAAGCTGCACTGTACTACTTAGCTTCTTCTTGCAAAGCCGCAATCTTCTCCCTCAATGGTGCATCGTCGATGAAGACATGCATATCCTTCACCTTCACCATCCCGTCATCTGCCACCAAATCAAACTTGGCTGCAGCAGGAATAGTCACAGTGTTGTCCAAGCTGTCTCCTTTGGCCCGGTACTCAATTGAGACGACAGTGTAGACGGTGTTTCCAACCACATCTGCATTCGCTTAGTTAGATTCATACCGAGGAACTGACTGTAGCATTATCGTCACGAACCGCAAGACACAATACTGTGTTTCATGTGATCTAAAAGCGAGAATCGGTTGACCATGGCATCTTCAATGACGTCTCGACTGTTGAGAGTAGGGTAGTTTGCGAAATGAAGTGCCCCGTCCTTAGAAAAGGCAGATGCCATCTGCGACGGGACTAACGAGTCAGAAAGATCATGGAACTAGATGTTGTTAGTTATCATGCAATCCAGTTGAGCGATACAGCCTGCTTCTTACACTTCTTACGAACGCGACAGCCTCATCTCGGCTTTTTGGGATAGAAGACATGTTGGCAGCTATGAAGAATCAGGTACGGCACGCTCACAGGAAGTACAGGGGAGATGTCCTCTAATAGTTTGCTAAATTCAACCCAGCTGACAAATTAATTATCAGTCCGTAAGCAATGCTGACATATCGACCAAGTCCATAACATACTGTAATAAGGATAACGTCGGAGCGACATCGCAGCTGACAAATCACGTATCAGGTCCAGGACCTATTTACCGAAGCCCCTCTCCCATAAGCTGATCATGGTAATTGAGAGTGGATAACGCTACGATTTTTGTCATCAAAACTTGACCCTGTTCCTACATCTCGTAGTGTGCCTGGTACTTATCCATTGCGAGTTGATGGCGCTGAGAGGCGCGTAAATTTGATCACTGGAGCATATCAATGCAATTACTTAATAGTATGCCACAATACCGCGTTTACTTCACAGATATGTTGAGGCTGTGGTTGTGAAATATGCAGGTCGCGGAATGTGGTGGCGGAGGCCCTGGTAAGCTTTCCACCTTCCACCATACATGCCAACCTATCAAGATGATGACCATGTGAATGCAAACCCGTGCTTGAGAAAGAGGCTTCCAAACTCTCTTACCACATCATTATATTCAAAAGTAAATCTCTCCTTTTAGCATTTTCTATTTGTTACGTTTTATGAGACGTCAATGCCCATAAGCTATCTCAGCACTTCAGAGTTTGTGTTTGCCTGGAACGTACCGAGCTCTTCACGGTCATTACCCTCGTAGGCATGCCTAAGCTTCAAAACTAAAAGCTTCTTTCATGAGCCATATATTCGTGACCATTTGTCTGCATTCAAGTTTTTGCTCAGTTTGCTCTTCGCATCATGCAACACCTCGTGACTACTTTCTTTTAGTCACCCGTTCGCCGACGTATTGAGCCAGTCAAGTCAACCTACAACGATGACGACAGTTTTCCAGGATGAAAATAATTCACCGTCTTTTCGGCATGTTCAAGAAACAACGAAGTATTAGTGGCAACGAAATAGTGTCCGGGTCCCCCCGGAAATCGTCTTTGCAATCTGCCGATACCTTGACTCAGTTGACCGGGCTGCGCTGGCACTTACTAGGCAGAAGCTGCTCTCCATGGCAGGGAAAATATCGCTCCGCCTCGAAGAGCCCTCGAAGTTTCAGCTCCTTGATCGTCTTGAACGCGATGGTTTTCATCTCATGGAGATCTTGTGTCCCGTGTGTCGTATATTCCATCTTCCGCGGTTAAGCAATCCGACTGTCGACGAAGAGGGTGCTCGTCGATGTTTTCAACATGGAAATGAATGGATACTACGGAAGAGCACGTCGCCCAATCTCCCCAAGTGGATCTATTTCGACATGGTCGCGGCTGTCACAAGAAGCAGTCCGCACAACACGGTTTACTACAAGCCGAAGATTATGGCCACATATTTACACGTACTGCCGACCCCGAGACGGACGAGTGGCGATCTTCAAAGACTACTCTGTTAGGGTCGTCAACGGACATTTTCTCCTCAAAACCGAGACGAGACTCTGGCCCAACATCCAGAGGTGTAGCTCCCTGCACAATGTGCCCGTTCTTCAGGCCCTTCTGAGTACACACGTGGGTCTGCAAGAGTGCTGCGAGCATATCACCTGGTTTCAGGTGCTGAACTACCTCTTCGAGCCCACTGTCGAATCGTGGGCCAAGCATCTCTGTTTGTGGACTCATCCTCAAAATTGCTGGTACCTAGAGCGAACTGCAACTTGCCAGGAGTCCGTGGGTAGCGACATGGGTGAGATTCGATCTTGCAAGAGGTGCTATACTGACATTTCTATCAGTCGCAGGGACCTCATAGACGAATGTAGCCTTGTCCTCTTGACGTCGTGGAAGGATCTAGGCTGCGGGAAAGACATTGAAGATCCCTACTGGAAATCCCACCGAGGCAGTATCTTAGGTGACAATTATGTTGGTCGCCATGATGTGATCGGTGATGTTTTTGGGAGGTTTGAGAGGTTTGAGAGGATCGAAGGCCCCTTTCGCTACCGTGCTAGGTTTCGTGACTGAGTATTGCTATGTATATCATTTTTTTATGTAGTACTAGTTAGTTAATCTACAGTTCCAAAGACTGAAAATAAATAAGAAGGCTTAGCACCTAGTTAGCATAGGTCAGTGCCAGACAGTGCGACCACAATTGAATAAACTTTACCAGAGTAAGAGCCAACAATGAAACATTAATAATTACTAGTTATAGGTCCATAATCCGCCCCCATCTGCCACAGCGATATATAGGGCCTAAGGAGACCCTCCTCGCCTCTACAAACATTGGCGAGAAACAAAGATGCAGACTGCCCGAAGGCCAAACTCGAACCAGAGAACTGGGAGCAAAACCACTAGAGTCGCCACTGCCATCATAACAGATTGCCCCTGCTCCAGCCGCCACACCATGATGGCAATCATGGTCAAAATGATGGCAAACCCTAGCCAAGGCCCCATGGACCGGCACACGACGCGCTCCTAGCGCTGATGGCCTGCGCTGAGGGAGCTATAATCCTCCCTTGTGAGGGAGGCGACACACTGCACAGCGAGGGCACCAGCCATTAGGGTGCTGCCAACAAGCAAGAACTGGGACCACTCCCATCGGTGGTCCAACCCATCTGGCTGAGTGGCGTACAAGCCCGCAAAGTTAACGCCCTTCAGGGCGAGGCACAAGCCGGCAAAAGATGCAGCGTGGGGAGCCACGGGACCTGTCGTTCCGTTTGACACCCGAGACGGTGAGGGAGGGGGAGGTGCGACGTGCTGGGGGTTGGAGAAAGGGCAACTAGGCGAGCTAGTAGTTGACCCCGTCAAGGTAGCGGCGGGTACGGTCGGAGCCGGAGTTAGGGTAGCGGGGGTAGCGGGGGCCCGGGCGGGAATCATGCCGGGGACTGTTCCGGGCATGGGGTTCGTGGCCGGGGCCGGGGCCGGGATAGTGCCGGGGGCTGTTCCCGGGGTGGGATTAGGCGCCGGAGCCGGAGAAACAGCGATAGGAACGGCGGCGGGGATGACAGCGGCCGGGATGACGGCGGGAACGGCAACAGGATTCACCGACGGGGCTGATCCCGGGAGAGACACAGACAAAGAGACACCACTGGTGCCACCAAGAGGCGCAGAGGAAGTGGGTTCGTCTTCGGGACGACGACGTGGAGGCAGCAAATCGAGGAGTCTGCCGGGCAGTAGTCGCGGGCGCGGGCGCAGGGGAAGCCATCGCTCTCTAGTGTGTGTGTGTGTGTGTCTCTGTGTGTGTCTGTGTGTGTTTTCCAAGCCGAGCAAATGGAAACGTAAAGACTTCAACGTATTGTCATGACAACAAGCAGTTCTAAGGCTGAGGAGCCATGGGAAGGAACGGCCCTATAAACCCCGGTAGGATCGCCAGGTACATTCAGCCATCCAGCAGGCCCCAGACACCAATAGGGTAGGAAAACCCCTGCTAACCAATCCTAACCAGATGCCATGCTTTATTGTTTAGTTTTAGTCGTCAGAACTGTGACTTCGTTGCGTACATATCAATTCGAGAAATGATTAGTCTTAGTTTACATATATGCAACAATACTCAGTCACTATGAGGAGCGCAGCGAAACGGGGGTCCTTCAATCCTCTCAAATCCCTTACTTCTCACTATTTAATTCACACCTTTGCTTCGATTTCTTATCCACAAGACTCACAGGTACCAACAAACATCGTGGAGGGAGTCAACGTCAATACCGCGGGATAGTTTAGCAGCTGTTAACCCCCAAAACATTAAATGAATAATAATCTTCCTCAGTTCGAACCTTTAACTAGTGCCAGCGCGACAATGATGCTAAACACATTTGGTATCTTCAAGGCGTTCGTTATCTCGTGAAGCTTCAACCTTTAAAAATCCCACTCATACCATAGGCCAGCAACTTATCTCAGTGTCCACTAGTGTTGTCCTTGAATGTATTAGCAGCCAACCAACCGCTAATGATAACCGGCCTTGGTCATGCCAGAGCACATTAACGTGTGATCCCCGCATTTCACGTCCATCTTAAAGAATGCCCCAATCGCCGTCAGTCTCAGTGGCGGGTGTGCAATCCGGGAAACACGAAATGAGACAGACTATCCTAACTGGTGAAATAGGAGAAAGAAGTCGAAGTGCCCGGGGGAACGACCAATATACTCATACTGCCAGTGACTGGGCCAGCAGTGCATATACAGCGCTGCTGAGCCTGATCCCAGTCAATTCAGACATAATCGGAAAATTGTGAGTCGACATCTCCCGTTGGGAATGATTCAAAGCTCTATTGAATAATTAACAAAGGCTTAGGAATATCGAATGGAGGCATTGGAAGGCAAGTTGAACCAACTGATCCAAAATCTAAGGTATTATAACCACTACAATTCACACGCCATACGACAAATACTAATTATTGCAGCCCTTCAGGTGCAACATCTCGCCACACAGCACCATATCGCCAACCTGGCACTCCCCAATCCCAAGTCGTCCCGGATGAGCCCTGGAACGACCAAAGCCAAGGAATATCTCAATCTTTACCGTACGCAAAGCTCTACTTCTCATCGTTGTCGTTCTGACACGTCATAGGGACACATTTACAACCGACCAAGCCCTCCTCGAGGCGGGCCAGCTCTATGTAACGTGGTGCCACAACCAGCCGATCGCCCTTTTCAAGGAAGAGGGTTTCGCCAGCACACTGAACGATCGGGACCGCGAAGTAGTTCTTGCCGTCAAAGCCCTCAGCCTGCGATTTCCTCCGGGTACTTTAAGCACTCAGAAAAAGGAGCGGCTCAACGTCATGGCCAAAGCCGCCCGTCGACTGGTCATGGATCGTGTAGCAGATGGCCACTTCAGGCTATCGACGCTGTAGACGCTGTGTCTACTGAGCGAGATCGACTTTGTGGGTAAATAGAGAAAAACCCCAATAACTGCGAAGCCAGAACGCTGAGTCGCGACCAACAGACGGAAACGACGTGCAAGCTGGGTTAAATGCTAGCATGGCAAGCCACCTCATTCTCTCGGCAACACGACTGAGTTCCACTTCTGTGTTCAAGGAATCTATATACTACAAAATCTCCAGGGATCCTTGATTTCGTCGCCAAGCTCTTGGAACACGATGGTTCTCGCCCAGAACCAAAAGTACTCCAGTAAGCACGCTGGTCGCACGACCAGTCAACAGAGTCCCGAGTCAATGGTGCCAATCGACCTTACCATCAGAGGACAGAAGGGCTCTGGTATTCTCGCTTACACGGCGAAGCTGACTGACGTGTAGCGCATGGCGAGAGCATACGCAGCTTCACATGTAGGGTCGGATGAACCGCCGCCGTGGAGCCCTGAATCTGACTACTCGTCCGTCTTGCTCCGCCACCTCGAGATTGACTGCAAGGTGCCTTTAAAATATCGCTTCTCTGGGAATGATTTCGGTGCCCACGGTCTCGAAACGCTACAACAGGAACGCAGCTACTGGGGCCCGTGGCTCTTCCTCCAGTTCATCTACGCCGCTATTCCATGTCTCCTCAACTACCCCTTCCTGCTGTCCATGCGCCCCCGGAATTTCCGCTACACGATGCCACAGTCTTTATCCAGCAGTCGTTTGATCAGATCACTCAACATGCGGGCTGGGTCATCTACTTTCTCGACCAGCTGGAGCAGAAGGATTTCCTGGCGTCGGATCCGTCGCTTGGCCATTGTGTCGCCATCGTCGCCACCATACACCTGCAGCACAGCTTCGTCAAGGACTCCACCCTTCGTGACAAGGCCCAGGCTGGGTTTGAGACGTGTATGAGGTTTCTTCAACGCATGGGCCTGGTGTGGCCAAGCGTGTCGATAATGGTTCGTATTTCTCAGATACTTCAAAATGATCCCCTGGCCCAAAGCTGACACTTGATGCACAGGCTCAGAATCTCCGCAAGCTACAGGAAAGCATCGTCTTCGTCCCGTCCCCACGACCAGAGTCCTCAGAAACCGACGAAAACCAGTAGCCTTGGTCCATCGACGCGCAACTACTGTGGGACATCTTGATATACGAGAGAGCAGGACGCAGCGGCGCAGTTCGAGACCTGTCCATCTTCGACGACGCCCTCACAGCTGGACCCGCTGGCCAGAAGCACGACGTCGCGGAGTTTGATTTGGTGGGTTCCGCCGGCATCTTCGGTCACAATCCGGCTCCGAAAAAGGTGTCTGTCTATGCGCCAGGTGACGAGGCGAGTCCGGCGACGGTATCTAATCCTGATGCCACGCGAGGGTTGACCGAAATGACTGGTCCCACCGAGGATCGAGTCTTTGATAGGTTTTCTGGGATCAATAGCCAAGATGGATTGTTTCTGCAGGCGAATGACTTTGGAAGGGCGATTGATAATTGGTTCAATTTCGATATAGTGTAAATCACACATAGCTCATTTGATCATTGCGTCCATGCTTCAATCGACCATTACATCGGAGATTCGATTGTCGAGCGACTAAAAATACCACGAAAGCTCTGCTGGCTCCTTTCCAGAACAGTCAAGGCCGCTGCAGAAGTCGATCTCCTCCTGGTTCTTTTCTGACACGACATGCTTGGGTGTAGCTGGCCAAATCTGCTTTCCGATAGCTTCTTCCTGCTGATGATGCTTCATGACCAATTTTCTTGTCAGGTTCTGGAAGAACAACTGGCCCTGATAGATGTAGAGTTAGCAAGTGACTGTATAGAGCATCTTTGAGAACCAGGGCTTGCCTTTTCCACTCGAGGATGGAGTTCACCGTTTGTGAAGATCCCGGCGTTGAGGTTCTTCTGCGCCGCGTTGCACAAGTCCTTGTCCTCTAGCAGTGTCTGCTTGAACGTCTCATCTATATGAGTGAACTGTTCGTCCGTGGCGTCGTTATGGCGATAGACTTCGTTCTCCATCATAGTCTCTGCGGCGGAAATGGGGATGCAGCGCATGATGTAGAAGAAGGATGGCCTTTTTTTGTTGGTGTTAGTGAGTGATGTTGTACGTGCATAGTTGCAGGTCTACTGACGAGATTGTGATGGATGCGTTTGGGTAGTAGAATATACTATAGATCCCTAGCGCAACGTTCCCATCAAGGTCTGCCTTGTCGACGTTGAAGTGTTGGATATGGCCGCCGGTCGTCTCGACCCAGTACTTGGACAGGTTTGAAATAGCATTGACGGTAGGATGGCTTGTTGGACAGTGGTAGCACTTCAGACACACCGATGTTAGTTCCATGAGACGCGAGGTATTGACAGAACGACTCGCTTCGTTGCAATTATCCGCCAACGTCTTCCAGTTGTAATCACCAACCATCCCCCATTGATGATCCAAGTGATACTGGGTCATGTCGAACTTCTGCAATCGGCTCTGGAGGTCAACAGAGGCAAAGTACTCGGCCCACGATACACTCGGCTCAGGTTCCGAGTCGAGGTTGACCCAGACGAATCCAAGATGGTCAACATGGACGTGGATCTTGAACAAGCTGTTGGACGTCTTGTCGAATGTCGGAAGCTCGGTGATCTGCACGTAGTCGCCGTCGTTGACGAACCTCGCCTTGTGAGACACCACCATCCAGTGCTTGGAGAAGATGGCCCGTCTCTCCAGCTCGTACATGGCCTCGGAGCGATACCAGGATGCCGGCATGGCGCGCACGGCCCCGTCTCCGCTGTCGACCTTGTTAGTAGCGGCTTTGCCGAGTCCGAACCCGGAGCTCATTGTGAGGTTTCTAGGCGATGGTGTTGGTGGAGTGTCTGTGCTGGCTTTAGTTTGTATGGGGCTGTTTATTGCCTGGAGCGTTGTAGAATTCCCTTGATTGTATTCTCCTTATAGCTGCCATCCGCGTGCCGCTGCCGTGCTCTGGTCCTCCCATCCTAGCTCACCGTGATGGCTGCAGCTAAGGAGGGAGTGGGGACGGAGATTGCGGAGGTGCCAAGAACGGGTCCGGCCCGTCCTCCGTACCCACAGAGGAATTGCCCTATCACCTTGTTGACATTGGATAGGCGGTAGTTCAAGGTGAGTAGTTCGAAGGGCGGAGAAATGTTCCGTGTGTCATTGCATAGTACGTTTCGTAAGTCTCATAGCTGTATTTCAGCGTCGATCAGATAGCCAAGTCCTAAGGTTATCACCACTCTTTTGCTTTTGTTTTCACTGCATTGCCACTCCACATTCCTGACAACCGCTGTCATGACCTCCCGAAACCCCGTCGCCAAAGCCGACCCCATCCTCATCGTCGGCGCAGGCGTCTTCGGCCACTCAACCGCTCTGGAGCTCAAGAAGCGTGTGTTCCAAAACATCACTGTCCTGGACCGCTACCAGCCGCCGGTGGCAGACGGCAGTAGCGTAGACATTTCTCGCGTCATCCGCGTCGAGTACGCCGATGAGCTGTACGCGAAGATGGCCGGCAAGGAGTTTGCAGGGATGGCAGATGAAGTCTCCCTCAAGTTCCAAAATGTAAAGTTCATGACTTTGGCCCTCTCCATCCATTTCTCGTAATGCCTACCTTTCGGAACGCAACTCACGTCACCCTAGCCGCATCTACTCTTTCCGAAAGCAGCATTCTATGTGTTCACATGATGGCACCTCTTTCCAATCACAATCCGCAATTGTATTAGTTTCCAAGCATATATCACTTAACCAAACAGCATAGACTATCTTAAGATTGCACCGTCCGGGGCCACTAATTGCAACTCCGTCCCCACCCCGGCCCCAGATCCGGCTTGCTTCCCCTCCCCCATTCGCATGATAAGAATCATGATCGGTTGCATGAATCAGTGTGATAAGCTATCTCTCTTGACACTTGCTGGCTTGACCCGGACCGCTTCCAGGCCATCGCGGCCATTGAATTCCAAGTATCTTGGGTAACTAATACCACGAAGAAATCTGAACCAGCATTTAGAACTCATCCCAAACCAGTCTGGTATCGAACCAGCAATCTAGACACTGAACATGAACGACACTTTGAAATACGAGCCTCGGCGGCTGCGTTGCACAATCATTTGCGCCGGGTAAGTTCTAGGCTTTTACTGAAACGCGGCTTCTAATCATTTCTTCGGCCAGGGTCTCCGGTTTGCTTATGGGTAAGAAACATGGCAGAATCAAATATTCGTAACACTGGCTAGCAAGAATTCAGCATATAAAATTTGGAAGCATCTGTTGAACTATGTCGACTTCGCTATCTATGAAAAGTCCGCAGAGCTCGGAGGAACATGGCATGAGAACACATACCCAGGCAAGTATCGCGAGCCCAGTTGTATGCCTATAGCTAAAATCAATTTCAGGATGTGCTTGTGACGTTCCTAGCCATTGCTACCAATACTCTTTTGCACCAAACCCAGCGTGGTCCAAGTTGTGTGCAACTCATTCTCCTTTTAATACTGCTTGCTCATTACGTTACCAGCTACGCTTCCTCTAGAGAGATCAAAGAATATCTCAAAGGTGTTGCGCGGCACTTTGAGCTGGAGCAGTTCATCCACTACAACAGCAAAGTCACGTCGGCCATATGGTCCACCAAGAAGAGCATGTGGACAGTTGAGATTCCTGATGGTCAAGTTGTGGAATCGGAAATCTTGATAAACGCAGGTGGCATCCTCAACCACCCACAAATGCCAGACATTGAGGGACTTTCCGGCTTCTCTGGGCCACTGCTACACACAGCTTCTTGGGACTCGTCCGTGAATCTCAAAGACAAACGCATCGCCGTCATAGGATCCGGAGCCAGTGCAGTCCAATTGCTTCCACAGCTACAGCCGCTGGCCCGGAAGATGCAGGTCTACATCCGCACCCCTTCTTGGATTTGTCCTCCAGTCGCGCTGCCGAAGGCTGACGTGACCAACTACAACTACACGGAGAGTAAGAAGGACAAGTTCAGATGGAACGACGACAGTTACCTCAAGACCCGAAAAGACCTCGAGAGCCAGTTCAATGCCACGTTCCATGCGTTCTTCAAGAACAGCCAGGGTCAAAAGGACATTCGGCCCAAGTTTGAAAGCCGCATGAAGACTTTGATCCCTGATGAAAACTTGCAGAAGCACCTGATTCCTACGTTCGAGGCTGGTTGTCGGCGGATTGCAGAAACCGAATGTTCAGCCAATCTCTGAACCGATTGAGAGGGTCACGCCAAATGGCATCGTTGCCGATGGTGCCGAATTCTAGGCCGACATCCTCGTGGCAGCAACCGGTTTCAATACCACATTCAAGCCTCGGTTTCCTATTTTTGGCGCCAACGGGGACAACCTGCAGGACTTGTGGGCTCAAAATCCTGTGTCGTACTTGGGAACCGGTGTCGCTGGCTTTCCAAACTACTTCATATTCCTTGGACCCAACACCCCAATTTCGAATGACAGTCTCATGGGTAAGTCCAATGGTCAATAAGTCTTGAACAAGTCGAACTGATGCGACGAACAAGGCCCGTTGAGGCAACTGGTGATTACTTCATCAGCATCATGTGCAAAATGATCCGGCAGCGCATTCTCTCGTTTGATGTACGACAAGACGCCCAAAGCGATTTTGACGAGCACACGCAATCTCGAATGAGAGACATGGTCTGGACTGGTAAGTTCTCCATTTGAAAACGCCTCGCTTTAATCTCGTTAACGCTGTCATGACAGTCAAGCGAGGGACCGACGGCAAGGTCACGGCCTTGTGGCCTGGCAGTGCCCTGCACTACATGCAGGTCCTTGCCGAGAACAGATGGAAAGACTATAACTGGAAACATGAAAGAGAGCGATATGCCTACTGGGGCCATGGGTTCTCGTGGATTGAGCGTCCTGAACTCAATCCCCTTGATGTTGAGGAGCAGGAAAGTCTCAAGAACACCACCACGCTACCCCAGAAGGACTCCATTTGAGCTTCTATCTTTGGAAGAGTCCCCCACTGCCGCGGACCGTTGTTGCTTCCGAAGAAACGGACGAGGCTCAATTCGAGTCAATTCTACAGCCTAGGCTTGTTAAAGTCAACGGACTGAACGGAGTCAATGGGGTCAATGGGGTCAATGGAGTCAATGGACAACATGGAGTCAACGGTGGCGTCAATGGAGTATGTAATTCTCAGATAGATGGTACGAATGGAGACGAGGTCTCCGTTGTGATCCCGGTATGAATTATGACGTTTTATTAATTCACAAATTCTACCATGCAGGCCCAGCTGCTGTGCGATTATGGAAACACTCAAACAGGAAACCGAGCACGTAACCAATGTTGAAACACGGTCTCGAAGTTGATTGAAAATTGAAGACTGTATTTGCAACGTTGTTCTGTTGGAACAATAATGTATATATTAGCATAAAGCCTTGCAAATACCTTTCAGGATAAAACAGCTAAGAGGCCTTGATTGACTTTTTTCAAGGGCCATAAGGGATTCAGATGGAATTGGAAGAATGAAGTTTTCTTGTGTCGAAAAAGACAAACCCGAGTCGGATGATGTGGAAAAGGGTGAGAAATAGTTTGACTGACCATGATTGATGACTAGACGTAAGGGAAGTTGGAGTGTGACTCGGAGGATTTTGAATTGGAGCTAAAAGTACGCTTAAAGATGTCAAAAGCTGAGAGGGACAATACTGACAGGAGAGTACGAGAACGAGGACAAGACGCCCTTATCTTATATACTATACGAGACATGCCACTATGTGCACGGGAGGACGCATATTCGAGGCGAAGCTAATTAAAGAAGCTGACAAGGAATTGAAACGACCATCCGATAGACCGGGAATTACGTGAGCCATCACCAAATGATTGGACGGACATGCTGGCGAAACGCCGTCTATAATTAAGTATGAGCGATGCTAGAATTTCCCTACGCTTTACATGGATGTACTTCGTATGGATGTAATCAGGGGAATCGTGCAGAGCCAACCGGCGGTTGGTAGCCGCTCGGGTAGAGAGCAAACTCCATGACTTGGCCTCAAGTAATTACCAGTACCAAGGGGCAACCAACTAATTCTACCCAAGACCGGGCGTGAGGGCCAACAGTCTGACACCGAAGTGAGGCAGGACGACCAACACCCAAGATCTATATTAGGTTTGCCGGGCGGTGGCTGGGGGTAACATTGCCTTTCGAGCCGGAGGTGAGACCAACAGCATGATACATGGGGGATCAGCACCAACACCGAAGATCCTGGGAGGGGGTAGAAGGTTGTTGGCGGCAGCGGGGTTTCGAGCCTTCGTAGTTTATTCCTCGTGATAACGGTAGTACCTAGAAAATAAGTGTTATTATTGTAGGTCCTAAGGGAAACCACAGATGAACGGATTTACAAGTAAATACTAGATGAAACCTTCAATGTTGAGCTGTAACGACAACAAACGCAGTGTTAGCTAAGTTATCCGGCTATTAGCGGAGCAGACACCTCTCACGCCACTCTTGATCTCGCCAATCAATCGTCATTAATTAAGCGCCGACCAAAAGATGCGAACCAAATACCTTACTGTCATCACAGTTTCTCCCTCTTCCCCAAGAGCCACGAGGCATTTTCCACTTTGCAACAAGTCGGCGTGGTACGACTGCACTGCTCCCTTCGAAATGGAAAATTCGAAAGAACCCTATACCGAGAACAAGGGTTTATCACTCAACACCAGATCGGCTTGTGATGACGCCCCTTCAGTCATCCAGGCGCGGGTTCACCAAGTTCACACGCGTACTCTCTCATGCACAATGGCCGTCGACATCCTGAATGATGAAGGGCTAGGAATCACGGAAAGCACAGCGTTCCTGAAGCTTTTTGATCGACGTTTTTCTGATCAACTTCGGCGAGACAACGGCATCGAACCTTGGACACAGGATATGGAACAAGCCTACAACCAGTCAGTTCAGAGCGGCACAATCTACCAGTTTCTCGACGATCTGCACCGGATTGAGAATTTCCAGGACGACACAGAAGAAGACTGGGATGATGCCCAGAATGAAGCATTTCTAGCCGACGAGCTCTTGCGACTTTACAAGACCGAGATGGCCGTCTACGATAGACTGCACGAGTATCAGGGCCGGGTAATTCCTCGACTCCTTGCAGCGATAGATATCGACATTGCACCGACCGGCCATACCGCTGAAGTGTCTGAAAAGGGAGGATTTGAACCATTCAAAGTCAAAGGTCTCCTGCTTCAGTATATAGACGGCTGCGACCTGTGGAATATTGTCCATCGCTTTCCCCGGTCAAGCTGGCAGGACATTATCGATCAAGCGCTTGCAATCATCCGCATTCTTGGCGACTACAACATCTTAAATAAAGACGTGCGACCCGAAAACTTCATGGTGTCTATTGCCACAGAGAGTCTTCAACAGGACGAGGAGGGACAACATCGTGTCTTCATGATTGACTTCGCGCTATGTAGATTTCGCGGACAAGACGAGTCGGACCTCGAATGGGGGCGCGCCAAATTTTCCAAGGATGAGGAAGGGGCTATTGCGCTAAGGATGAAAAAGCTGTTGAGTGAGAAGCATGACTTCCAGTTGTACTATGAAGACCCCCTCAGGTATCTAGAGTGGGCTGAAAGAGAAGACAGCTTTACGGACCAGGCGGTCAAGGCAGAACTGGGACAGTCTGAGGCCGGCCATGGCGAACGGGGCATCCAGATAACAGAGTAGACTGTCACCATCAGAGGATAATATCACTCTTCAATTCTCAACCATAGCAAACTTAACAGCACCCACCAACTAACCACTCACTACCAAGCGCCAACGGTTTCTTGGACCACATGGTCAGACACACCGACGTATCCTCAGTTAAAAGTAGCTGTGTCCACCGGAAGTGCCAGCGAAATTAGACCAATGACGATGTAACAGCCACAGGAAACCCAGATTGGAGCAGAGTTGGTCACATCCGAGAAGGTTGCGATGAACGGCGCGCTGAGAGACGAGACTCGGCCGAGTGCCATCAGGAGGCCAGTTCCCAGTCCATGATGCTCCACGTTCAAGGCTTGGGAAGTGTAGCAAGAAGAGTTAGTTGGTATAAGTCTTAAAAAATGCACACAAGGGCTAACTCACGAATAGATGACCGCGTATAGCCCGTTGAGAGAGAAGTTGATCATCGACGAGAACGCGAGGTTCTCTCCAGCAGTTCTGATCTTAGTGAAGGCTCCGGAGAAAGCGGTACGGACACATGCCATGATGAACAGCGACCTCTTGGACCGGAACCACTTGAGGGACACCATGTACATTGCCACGAAAGGACCTACAACTCCCACGGCAGACGAGACTGTCCAGTCACGGTAGGTCGAGTAGGCGCTTCCGTCACCGAGATCAGCTCCGTGAGCAGCAAGATTAGTATGGCAGGAAGACGGTGTAAAGCGGGTATCTGATGCCACTGTCAGTTCAACGAGATCGGCAGGCACAGAAGGAAACGTACGCGATTCCAATCAGCATCCACATCATAACCAAGCACGCCATCAGGCGAAATTGCTTTGGCCCAGAGAACAGTTTCGCAGCTCTCCGGACATTTTCGTGTACGGACAAGGTCTCCTTGTTGGTCTGCTCAGGTACTGGAATGAACTGACCAACTAACACAGTGTAATCGGATCCGTTTGTGGAGCTAATGGTGTTCAGTACGCCGACGGCCTCGGGGATTCTCCCACACGAGATGAGCCATCTCGGCGACTCCTGGGATCTCAAGACAAATGAGCGGATCAGTGACATGATTAGGCAAAGTCCTCCGAGTACAATGTACAAGTATCTCCAGCCCATGTTGTCTTTCTTGGAGCAGTTGTCGGGAGTAGAACCGCTGGGGCAGCCAAAGTTGACGAGCAAAGGCCACGCTAGGGAGTGTCAGTATGAGGCTGTTGCGTCGAGGCATCACCTAGATAGCTCCGTAGCTTACCAATGAGTCACGTAAAGACGTTACTAACTCCCCAGATTCCAGCAAGACCAGGGAGCACAAACGACCATCTTCGGGGGATGCTTTCGGCGAGGATTGTCAGGTCAATCGCAATTGTAGATGTTGTCAACAGTGAGTTCCCAGACCTCGTTCTAGCTAGCGTCGGTTCTTAAGGTTGCCACCACCAAAGACACCACAGATTGCCAGAAAGACGTTCAGGGCAGCCCAGCTGGGAGAATTGGCAGCAACCATGGTGAAGATGGAGATGCCAAAAATGGAGGCTTGCCACACAAGCCTTCGTCCAATATTATCAGCCGAACCGCCCAGTACAATGGCACCGACGAGTAGACCAGCGTAGTTCGAGGCGGAGAGGAGCGTGGCGTATTTGAGACCGAATTCCATGGCTGCCTACGGAGTAACCAGGCTTATGGAGATGAGAAACATCTGTTTACGCGATAGTCAGGATCAAGTTCTGGATATTGGCAGCACCTTCTCGTGCCTGGTCTACAAGAAACCCAAATCCACAAGAAAAGGTGAGCTGCCACTGAAACTTGCCAAAGCCAATGGCCTCGATAGCTTCGTCGACGATGACATTGTTGGTGACGAGATCGCCGTGGGCATCAACGGCAACAATGCTGCCTTGGTTTTGGCTAACCACGCGCCCAATTGGCTTGGACATGGACTGCCGTTTCTCGCTGCTGGATTCCTCGGAGGCCATGGCGGGGATGTGTTAGAAGAGAAGATGGTAGTTGATGACTCGGAAGAAGGAAGCCGTTAGAATGCAACACTCAAACAAATGGAGCGAAGCTAAGGGGCCAATGAGGGTTTCGACATTGGGAAGTGGCTCCAGCAATCATATATATGCATTCGCATGTACCAATCTTGTGATTAAGCATCATCTGAGGGGGCGGGTCACATATCTCCAACCGATAACTCATTGGACTCTGAGTAGCCCCAAGGTAATCTTGAGGTCGGTGGCTGTTCTCAGCCAGCCTGTCAACAAGCATCACGAGGGTATCTCTTGGAGCCAAGTTCACGGGCCGGGTCATCCGAGGAGGAGACAGGACTGATAACGCCTAGCGGCAGACTAGCTAACGGAGGCCGGGGAGAGAGTTATCACTGATTACACTAGGCACAGATAAACACTACGTTGAGCCGGGACTCCACAGTCCGCCGATTAGGGTAGCTTGTGATGATCCGGAAGCGGGCCGTGTTGACCGTGTCGGCCGTGCTGTTCCAGGGCGGAGGCGGTCACGGAGCATTCCCCGCTCCATGATCAGACGAGATAGGATCATCAAATGGGATTGTATCTTCCTGGCATAACTAGGCCGTCACGGGCAATATGCATACAACCGCTCAATCTTGGAATTAATTCACTGCACACCTGACAATGGCACAAACTGTTCAGTTCTACTTTCTCAGTCGAAGTGGCGACGTCCCGAATAACAGACTGCCGGTGCTACACTATCACGGTGTGCTACCGGAACCATATACAGAAGAGACAACTACGCAGTTTTTGACCCCAAAAAAATGGGAAAAGCGAGTGTGTAGATCGATTGCGCCGGGGAGTTGGCCATGCTCATTCCGCGTCCTAGGGAACTTGGGGTCACATTGCAATTCGGCATTTTCATCCTAATAGCCATGAGTGCTACGGCAAGTTAATCCATCTCTTCAGCCCTATCCGAGTCACTTAAGCTTACAATTTCCAGGGATCTTCCGAGGCCATTCAACCCTACTTCTCGGCCAAATCTCGTCCGCAGAAGGAAAGGGCCTCGAGGTTAACGTCAAAGCCGGTGATGTTATTGTGCTACCTGCAGGCACCGCACACTCCTCGCTCCGGAGTTCTCCAGACTATCGCTATATCGGCGTCTATCCTGAGGTAATGAGTGGACTTGTTAATGCAGACCGTAGCTGACCTTGGCAGGGCTGTCCTCGCTGGCGGAACGAGACCGGCTAGAAGCCTGCGACAAACTTCATACAGAATATCAAGGACGTGGGGATGCCAGAAACGGATCCTGCGTATGGTTCAGAGGGGCCTTTGACGAAGTTATGGGGAAAGCCCATTCTTCCTAAGCTTTGATAGGGACATGATTCTTCAAAATGTTAAGGTTAAATAATTAATAACCACTGAGAGCCTGCCTCGTATGAGAATTATTAGTCCTAGCCTAATCTAACCATCACTCTTCCACACCGTAGGTCAAGAAACTACTCGCAGCCCACCCGTTAATAGAATCATATTCACCAAACTCCGTCGTCCCATGCAGAACCTCATATCGCCGCATATCCCCACTGGGAACATGGGCACTCATCTTGGCTCCGAGGAGGCCGGCGATGCGGAGGCCAACTTCACGTCCCTCAAACCAAGCACCGTGCAAGAAGCCGTAGTACTGGGCAGAGTTGGCCTCGCCAGCAAACCACAGTCGGTCAACATTGGCTCGCAGGTTTTGGTGCTTCTCGAGGGTCATGCCGACGGGCCAGTTGGAGTACGATCCAAATGACCACCTGCAGTAGAAACGTCAGTATTTTGAGGGTCCTTCGAGGTGAGTTGTTCATAACTTACTCTGCTTTGCTCCATCGCGGATACATGAAAGCGGTGGGCTCGGGGATCTCTTTGTCAGGGAACATCGACTTCAGAACTTCCATCAGTTCAGCCTGAGTCTCCTCATCCGTCTGCTGCTCGATCCGATAGGCCTCTGAATCAACCACGGTGGCGAAGATGATGTGTGAATCCTCAATGAAACCCGGGGTGTCCAGAGATTGGAAGACTGGATAGTATCCACGAGTCTTTGGGTCGGCGTATAGGAAGAATTGCTTATCCTTGGGCCAGAAGGTCTCGTTGAACTGCATAAAGATCTTCGTGTATGTGCCCATCTGGAACTGTTCAATGGCGTCTGTCTTCCAGTCGGGTAAAGACGGCTTGAAATCCACAACGTCGTTCTGAAGCACGCCAACGGAAAAGGTGCAAATAGCGTAGTCTGCCTTGATGCACTCATCGTCGTCCATGTGAACCGTCACTCCGTCGTCCTGGTAAGCGATAGACTTGACCGTCGTGCTCAGCAGTAGACGGCGGTCGTTCTTCTTGAGGAATTGATTAGCCTCGCCGATGACGATCTTGTTGAAGCCTCGCTGGTCGGTGACGAAGTTGTTGGCGTCGCTGAACTGGTAAAAGGTGAGGTTGTATCCCGTAACACCAAACTGAAACCCAGACTGCTGAGGAGCATAGGATGTTTCCCAGTCCCAGTTCCACCATTCCACGGCCTGTGCCATCATGTTCTTCTTCGGTTTCCAGTCCGCTGCGGAGAGCCCAGCACGCATGCTAGTATCCTGCAGGTTCTCCCTGAGAGCCGTGCCAGCAATCTCAGCTGCCACGTCGTACTTGGTAGAGTAGTCGTCCAAGAGATGCGTAAAGTCATTGTAGCCGTTCTGGTCAAACGTCGAGATGGAGTCGTAGTCGGAATACGTGTTCTTGATCTTGTACTTCTTTCCCAGCGTCCAGATGGGGTTCTCGGGGCCACCGGGCGATCCGAGGCCTTGGATCCAGTTGGCGCCGAGCTCGACCACATACGGCGAGCCGTTGGGTTTTGAGCCAAAGTTGGTGTGTTTTACTCGGCCGCCAATGTAGTCGTTGCGGTCCACAATGATGAAGTCGGAGATGGAGGAGTTTGAAAGCGCTTGTGCTGCGGTGATGCCGGCCACTCCCGCACCGAGGACGGCCACTTTGGTCCTACGACATGCCTTGCCACTTCCACTGCGTGGGACTGCAACCGCGTCTGCAGTGAGCAGAAGGCTACAGGCAGCGAACAATAGAGGTTTTGACGAGACATGCATGGTGGTAAAAGCCTGAGGGAGGGAACAAAAGGTGGATAGTCAAGAAGGCGTCCTCGACGGTATCGAGATGATCGAGTATCACAACAGCTGCATCACGCAGGGTGACACGGTGGTTTATATACTCCTCAAGCAAACAACTAGCCTACTAGCTGGTAGGCTTCGTAGGCTCCTCAACCAACAGCTTATCTTGCTATCTACGCCGAAGACACAGCTCCCCGGGTATCGCATCTTGTCTACGACGCGTACCTGGGAGATGCCAGTAATGCAAGGGGACGATCCCAGAAGCCGGGGTATTACACGGGATCCCCGGCCTCGTGGTCCGAGTGTGGAGTCGGTCCGAGAGCCAGAATGTAGCCGTTTACGGCAGTTAAGATGCACTTGCAGCCAGCTACTAGGGATACGATATCTGTCTGTAATCGAGCGTTGCGTCGTGTAATTAACGCAACGGCACTTTTGCTACTACAATAGGGATTGAGGCCGGGTGTATCAAGTGCTGGTGCAAAGGTGTATCTCGAGCTATCTCCGCAGTTTGATTTGGAGGGGCATGAACGTGTGGCCAACATCCCGGCCTGGCGCCAAGGCTAGACTCGATGCCGAGTTGGTTGCCGTCAGGACAGGGAGCAGCTAAGTAGAAAGCGGGCAATATCAGGCATAGATTGGTTGATCGTCGCATGCGGTGTTGTGAGAGGACGAACGAGAACTCGTTACGCGGGGGTTTTCTAGATGCGATTGATGAACGGCGTCAAGTGCACAGGGGAACACTCACACTGGGTCTGCACATGTGTCATGCGCAAACAAAAGATCTGTTAAGGTCATAAGTGTCTTGTCGATTTTAGGCAAGAATTTAGGCCATTCTACGTAGTTTAATGAAGGACTCTATGTAAATGCGCGACATCTACCCTCTTTCTCAATGCGCTTACCCTAGATCCTCGTCGATGCAAGAAATGATGTAGGGGAGTACAACTTCAAATCAATATGGACGCTGAGGAACTTTATCTGGAAACTCACACGGACGTCCTGTATTAACACTATTTTCAGCCTCAAGCATATCTAATCATCAGAGATCCCTCGTGGCTTAGTTGGCTAAAGCGTCCGACTGTTATTACTTGACTATCGGGAGATCGGAAGTTCGAGCCTTCCCGAGGGAGTCCCTCAATCTCCTTTTTTCCAGTAGCAGTCTACACTGCCATTTCCTTTTTACACATACCAAAAGTGTCTTTTGACATCTTAGATAGCTTCTGTCCGGCAAATGACAGACTATGTAATAGCGGGTGCTTGCTTGAGTGGGAGGTATGGTTTGCTTTTTGCTGGATAAATGCAGAGTGGTAAACAGTACCTTGGTTACTTGGTTGTAAACTGCAAGATATTTGGGGATTTACGTATAGAGTAATGGAGATTGTCACACCAATGCCAATTGGCCCTTCACTTCCTGCAGTCTACCTACTGTAAATACTTCGTTGTCTTCATGAGGCATGGAAGGTCTGAGGTTTACCATGCGCTCTGAAGCACTGGAAGCAATACGTATGCAAGTAGAGAAGAGGCTCTCTCAACGATGTGAACGATGCGCGATTTTGAAAGACTTGCCTATTTCTATGTGTGCAATCCGAATGCCTTCAAGTGATAACTTTGAACCTCCCCCGTGTGGCGAGACATGTTGGGTTCAGGGAGCTTTTGTCTTTGCCCAACATGCACGAACCGTCCTCGAACTGGCATCTCAAGTTCAAGGACCATGCTGTATCTCTGGCTTGATCTGTCTCCCGTTTGTGACTCCATGCTCTACAGCAATGGAGGTTTCGCCCCGTAAGTGTGTCTAGAATGTTCCTCTACGATCATTTCTTCACGGATGATGTTGCTATAATAGAATAGACAGCGGCCTTCAATCGTCACAAAGCGAAAATCGTTCCTTGGAAGGCGCAGTTACGATATCAGCCACGCATTGGACCCTGGTGTCGCCACTCCTTGCAGGGTGCGATTTGGTGGACCAAGTTGACCGATCGAATTGTGCGGTGAGCAGCAAACCTCACCGTGCCCCCGCACCATGAAGCACATACCGAGACCTCAGCGCTTGGGTGAATGAGGAGTGTGCAAATTTTGGGGACAAGCTCAATGGTTATAGACGATCAGCGTGATTCTTCCCTCTTCTTTTTGACCAATTCCCACGACTTCAGTTTTGTTCTGTGAACTTCAGTCTAAGAAGACCCGTCCGATGTGGCTGGGAGCTAGGATAGCTGGAGCTCGGGAGATGGCTGGAGCTCGGGAGATGAGCTGTCAGTTGTGTCGATCAAGCAGGCAGGCAAGGGAGCAGGTAATACCCGGGAAATCTGGCGTGGAGTATGAGTTGAGGTGGGTTGAGGTGTGAGCGCACGATGACGAAAGATGCCATGGAACGTCACGGGAAATAAAATGATGCAGGTCTAATGTTTGTTGGTTGGCTGGCACGCTGGGAATGGAAGGAGGAGGGGGGGGCAGATTGAGTAGTGGCTTTTTTGTCAAGGTAGCTAGCTACTTGGAGATGTATCTAATTGCTTACTTACTCGCTGACTCTGTCCTTGTGAGACGAAGTTTCAAATTCTGGCCCCATGTCTCGAGCCGCCTGCCTGCAAGGGAGTTGGGGAGGAGAGGGAGGATAGGGAGGAGTGGAGCCAAGGAGCAGGCTCGGAGTAATCGTGCCGGACCATCATCTTCTGCGCGCTTCCGCGCTACTCCTTCGCCGGAGGCTCCTCTCCGGACGCCAAGCCAGAACGGCTCTAGAACGGCTGTGGCTGATGCGGAGCGTTTGGCGCACGCTGATGTCATGGCGCGATGTGGCTCGTCGCATTCCAGCCCGTGGCTGCAACGTACGTGGCGCGTGGCGTGTGGCGCGTGGCGTGTGCCCGCAAACTTGCTTTTTTGCTTGTATACCTACGCTCGGCTCGGCTCCGTTTTCCACATGTGCCCGTGTTCGGGGATCAGGATGGAAATGAGACGGCCGGAGCTTGGTTCTCAACCGCTGCGAATCAGCTGCCTGCAGCCGCATGTGTGTGCGAAATGCTGGCGTGGTTGCCGAGCGCCGCCCAAGACTCCGAAAAGCTACACCCCGGGTAGTTCAGGTAGGTAGGTGTTAGTGAATGAATGGATGGCTGGATGGATGGATGCCCGCACTTCTTCTCCATCCGTGCCGTGCAAAGTGCCAGTAGTGTTCCACTAACCGCCCGTGCTACTGCGTGAAGACGGGCAAAAAAACCTGCTTACCAGATGCACCGGAGGAGGAATGAATGAATGCCTGACCCCCGCAGCACCCACCGTTCAAACACGTACGTTTCCGTTGTCTTTCTCCTTCGCCTCCCCAATCACCCGCCAACCCAGCACAGTGTTACTTCCGTGATGAATGGCGCGGGAGCTTTAGTTCCGCCGCGGCCCTGGCGCTAGCAACCAGAGCTCTGGAGGCGGGGGGGGGGTGGTTTCTTTCGTCATACCTGGTCTAGCCGTTGTGGATCGTCGCGGCATCGACGATCCCAGCTATTTTCTTTCCAGGGTGCATGCATGGCTGCTGCCGTTTCCGTATATAAGTGCAAATGTCTCGGGCTCCTCAGTTCTTATATTCGCCCTACGTACGTGACGCTGTTCCCTCCACCGTCATCACCGCCGTCCACCGTCCACCGTCCACCACCACCAATCATTCCCTACTCTCGAATCCTCTACCTACTACCTCCAGCTTCTCCCGTCGCCGTCTTCCTGCCTGCAACGAGGCAGCCCTCCCCGTCTTCCTTCCTGCAACGAAGCAGCCCTCCCCCCTGGCGGCCATGCCTAAGAGATATCTCGATGTCGGACCCATGAACCCAACCATGGACCCCGACGCCCTCCGCCGCAAGGTAAATACATACCACAGCCCGCCCTGGCAAACCCTCCAGTTCCAATCCCTAACTTCCCCAGACTCAACGATCCCATGAACAGAACCAGGAACGCGCCTACGTCGCCGCCTCCCGCCGAGCCGACCGCAGCATCGAGGCCCGCGTCCAGTCGGCCCGCATGGCCAGCCAGGTGCACAAGGCCCGCACCGGCAAGGCCCTCCGCGTGTCCGAGGAGATCGTCATGAAGGACGAGATGTACGAGGAGGAGGACGACGGCTTCCCGCGGTCGTGCCACATGCTGGGCCCGCACCTCCAGACCTCGTCGGCCGACATGAACTCGCGCGTCGACGCCTACCTCAAGAGCCGCGTCTCCATGGCCCATATGGTGTCGGCCACCGAGCGCGACTGGCGCGACAACGACATCAACCGCCAGTTCGCCCAGTGCTTCCCCAGCGCCCACCAGAACATCTCGGAGCGCTGGGCCACGCCGCGGTTCTCCATCTCGCAGGCCGCCCCCGACGTCCAGGCCATGCACTACGGCCCGCGACACTCGCTCTCCAGCACCTCGTCCAACGAGGACGCGCTCTCTGCGTCGGCCCTCACGCCCGAATCGGCCCCGTCCCCGGCCACGCCCCAGCTGCCGTCGGCGCCGGCCTTCGAGACCGCCATGGCCCCCAGCTCGTTCGTCGACTACGCCTCGGACGGGTCGCCCTTCACCGCTGAGCTGCCCCTCGAGGCCAAGATGCTGATGACGGGCGGCGCGGACCGCCACGACGCCTTCGACCCGGCCATGTACTGCCAGCAGTGGGATACGGCGCTGACCAACTCGTACGAGGTGCCCAAGTGCGCCAACGCCGACGACGAGCTGGGTTCTGGCCAAAGCTTCTACTTCGACGGCCTCGACGCCATGAACTGGGATCAGGCTTCTCCCCCCAACAACTCGGCCGACGAGCTGTCCTGGAACACCTTCATCAACGATTCGGCCTGGAGCAGTGATCAGCAATCGGCCACGGGCCGTACCTTCTCATGATTTATACGACCTTTATTACGCCCTAATCACTTTTTACGATAATACACGACGTGACCTCGCACGCCGACCAAACGCCATCAACCGGTTTATTTACATGGATACCCTGCAGCATTGGGTCGGACAGTCCCAAAAGATAAAAGAAACAGACACAAGATTTAGGCAAATATTTTGGAGAGAGCCGGGAGGGGGGGGGGGGTTAAGGGCAACTTATTGGAATGGCGTTTTTGTTTGTGAAAATCCCCTTTGCTATTGGCGTCGCCCGGGTTGGGCTTTTCCATCTTGACTTTTGTTTGCAACTACGAAACTGGATATACCCGAGGCGATGAGGTGGTGATGACTGCGACGATGGAAGTGGCGATAGCACACGGCGACAAGTCGTGCATGTAGGACAGTTAAAGTCGCTTGAAACGATTAAAATTACCTTTACCTTCCACATTTGTTTGCCATACGTGTCGTTTTTAGCTGAGCCAGTCGAATCAACGCCTCCTGATTGTATCTAAATTACCACACATGTAACGAAATCGGCCGCCGACGAACAATCAATTACCCAAAACACGCCCTGTGCAAAAACCAATCCCTGTGTCAACACGGGAGAAGATCCTTCGACCTCAGCAGCCCGCCCAACGCCTTGAGCTTCACCGGCTTCGTGAGGAATAGGTCCATGCCGCTGCCAAACGCCTCGCGCTGCGCATCCTCCGACGCCAGGCCGGACAGGGCGATGATGGAGACGGGGTCCAGCCCGCTCTGGCACTCGTACGCGCGGATGCAGCGCGTGGCCTCGAAGCCGTCCATGACCGGCATGGAGATGTCCATCAGCACGCACACGTACGCCCGCGGGCTTTCCAGGTACCGGTCCAGGGCCTCCTGGCCGTTCATGGCTATTTGGTACTGCAGGCCCAGCTTGTTCATGTATGCGGAGAGGACCTTGAGGTTGATGTGGTTGTCGTCGACGAGCAGGAATTGGCTGGGGGGACTGGGCTCTGGTGTGCATTCTTCACCCGTGTTTGGGCTCGGTGGAGTTTCCTTCATCGAAGGAGGGGCTGTTGGGACTCCGTTGCTCTCCGTCGTGGTCATTGGCTCTGTCCTGGTTGTGTTCTGGTCTGTCTCAATCATGTTTTGATCTGTCTCAGTCGTATTTTGATCTGTCTCAGCCGTATTTTGATTTGTCTCCGTCGTATTTTCTTCTGTGCCCACCGTGGTTTCCACTCCAGCCGTGGCTTCTGCTTCTTGAGCCGACGGCACCGGTGTTAGGGTTGTCGCGCCAACATCAGACACGGTATACGAACTCGGGTGCCTGTTAGGCCCGGCCGGTCGTTGAACCAACAGAGGGCCTGAGGCGCCGGGTGTCGGGGACTTGAGGAGACCCATCCATCGTCTGTACGCAAGGAGCAGCGTCTTGGCAAGTTTGCGGGGGCCAGTCCTAATCACGGGTCAGTTTACAGTGCAAGAGCCAATACAACGAACGCGTCGGGCTTACGGCTGAGATATAAACTCAAATATCCCGCTGTAGCCCGCCGCCTCGACGGACTGCGACTGGCGGTAGGCTTCCAGGGGATTCGAGCAGATGACGATGTTGGGGTGGCTGCCGAGCGTCTCGAGTTCTTTGAGGTCCTTCGGCAGAGCGTCTTGTGACCAGAGGATGAGGTCTGGCGTGAACACTTTGCCTTGGGCGTCCAGGATGACTTCCATGTGGAGCCACTCGAGGCACACATCTTCCAGTTTGGCCCGGAAGCTGTCCGGGCCAGCCCCTTTCTTGTCGTTGGAGCACTCGATTCGGATGCGGAGTCCTCTGAGGTCCCGGACCCGCTCCTCAAACTCCCTGTCGTCTTCCGAGAGCGTGGGCGCCGTCTCCAACGACTGCGGTACCTGGTCCAGAGGCAGTGCGACGGAGACGGTCGTTCCAACGCCAACTTGGCTGGACACTGAGATCTGGCCTCCCAGCTGCGACGTGATTTGCTTGACCAAGCTCAGGCCCAAGCCGGTTCCCGGAGCGAGGTTGTCTTCTTGACTGAACGGCTTGAACAGGCCCTGCTTGAGGTAGTCGGCGCTCATTCCCTTGCCCGTGTCTTGGACGGCGAACCTCACGACGCGTTGCTTCCTCTGCTGTTTGAGCGAGAGGGTTTCCTGCGTGAGCGTCACTTTGATGCTGCCTCGATGTGTGTATTTCAAGGCGTTGCCAAACAGGTTCATTATGATTCGCCGGAACGCGCCCACTTGGACGTAGTAGGTCCAGTTGCAGTGCGGATCGATGGAGAGGAATATCGACACCTCTCCGAAATGCAGCTGCAGGTCTCCGCCGCTGGTCAATCTCGGATCGAGCTGCTCTCTGGCCTGAAGCGCGTCCAGGTGGTGGGCGGCTCTGCCGTCGCTGGTTTCCGATCTCGACCGCCTGCTGGAGAGCTGCTCGATGGAGAGGTGCTGGAAATTGAAGCCGGCAAAGACGCTCTCGATGACCTCTTCGACGAGCCCGTCGAGCCGGGAATTGCAAAACAAGCTCTTCTGGCCAAAGTGCTTCCAGTCCGCCCCGAGGGCCGGAGACGCCGCGCGGGCCTTGAAGGAGTTCTTCTTGGTGGCGAAACTGTTGATTTTGGAATAGTCTAGCAGGTGATCTATGGTGTCGAGAAGCGTGCGCGAGCAGGTCTCGATGGTATGGACCGCGTTGCCCTGGAAGACATCGAGGTCCGTGTCGATGAGAAGTTCGGCGTTGAGCAGGACGCCGTGGAGGGGAGAGCGCAGCTCGTGAGAGAGCGAGCCGAGAGCATCCGACTTGGCCTTGTCCTCCAGCGAAGCGTTGGCACGCAGGACCTCGGCCATGGCAAGCATCCCGAAAGCCCTGAGGTAGCTGAGCTCGCCGTGGAGGGAGAAGATGCGGGTCGGGGTGTTGGTGTAGATGAAGCCGCCGGCGTACCAGCGCTCCTTTCTGGGGTCCCAGATGGGGACGAAGGCCACGCTGCGGGCGCCGGGGAACGCTTCGAGAAGGACGCTCCCTTCGCGCTGTCTGGCCCAGGGCCGCTTGATTTTCAGGCGCTGGGCGCGCGACATGAACGAGGCCGCGGAGGTCAGCGATGGGAACTGTCCCGTGTTGGCGAGAGGCCGCGGGGAGAGGGTCCGATCTTCCTCGGAGGAGTCGGAAGATTGCAGCTCCCCGTCGGCGCCGAAGTTGAATATCCTCCCCTTTGGATATCGCCGGAGCAGCTTGGCAAGCAACTTCTCGGCGACACTCGACCCGGGGCGCCTCTGCGAAGCTCCGTCGACGCTCGAGGCTTCCGAGGTGGAATATCCAAGTAGCTGGCAACGAGGCCAGGATACCTTGCCGGCCTCCGGGTCCAGGCTTTCGTCGCTGCTGCTTGTCGGGGACGACTGGCCCACCAACGCGGAGGCGCGGCGGTTCAGGGTCGGGGAGCGGTAGGACCCCATGGTGGCGTCGAAGAAGAAGCAGCCTTCTATCTCGATGGACTCCCGGATGATGTTGGCGGCCTTGGAGAAGATGGCCGCGGGGCTTCCGTCGTCTGTCTCGGGGACTGCGTCTTCGGGGGTGGACGTCGTGGTGTGCATCCCGTCCAGGTCGTCCTCGGAGAGCACCTGCTCCGCGGAAGGGTCGGCCGGAGCGAGCTTGTCTTCTAGGTCATCCTCGAGCTGGAGCAGCTGCTGCTTGGCATTGAGAGTGCCCTCGTGGTCGACGGATTCCTGCGAGGAGATCCTGTCGGTGCTGGGCCGCAGTCCGGCGATGGTGGCCTTACCCTCGATGAAGGAGCCCAGGCCTCTGGTCATGCGTTCGTGGCGGTGCAGCAAGTCCTCGGACCGTTGCGACTGGAGGTGTTTCATGATGGTCTTGGAGATGCCGCGGAGCCGGTTGGTGTACTCGTCGGTCCAGGCCTTCCCGGGCGTCGAGCTGATGACGCAGTAGACGCCGATGTTGATGCCGCGGCGGGTCCGGATCGGCACGGCGGCGTAGAACCGGGCGGCGCTGGCGGGCTGGCATTGCGGGCGGGAGGCGAACCGGGCGTCGGCGGTCAGGTCCTGGGATATGGTGAGAGGCAGATCGGCGGCGGCGTGGCCCTTCTGGGCGACGGCCTCGATGCCGGCGAGGAGCGCGAGCTCGCAGGCGCCGTGGCTGCGCGGGATGGCGCTGCCGCACAGCCAGAGCGGCACGGGACAGTCCAGACTCGACAGCGACGGGCGCAGCGGCTGCGAGGGCGTCGCCTCGGCCACGATGTACTGGGAGTCGGCGTCGAACAGGCAGATGAGGGCGCGGTCGGCGCCGGTCTGGCAGGCGCCGAGCTGGGCGAGCGCGGTGAGCACGGTGTCGGCCGACGAGAACAGCTCCGTCGGCGGCAGCAACCCGCCCGAGTGGTTGAACCGGGCCGTGTCCAGCAGAGACGCGTCGTACCTGCGGGTGCGCAAGGGATTAATCAGACTGGGAGCGAGTGTGAAGCCGCAGTGTTGGAATTACTTGAACGTCTCCCGCTCGCGGACGCCCTCGGACACGGACTTGTACGGGGCCACGCGGCCCATCTTGGCATGCGGCTGTGTGGCCGTGTGCCTATTTGTTCCGGGTTGTATTCGTGAGGACGGGCGTGGTCGCGACGAGATAGAAACCTGGAGTCGTGGGCGACGAATGACGAATGACGAAATGCGAGATGCGAGATGCGAGATGCGAGATGCGAGATGCGAAATGCGAAATGCGATGAGAAATAAACGAGACAATCCCCTTCCCCAACGTGCAGGAAGCAAGCACGTCGAGTAGAGGCATCGGCACTAAGCAGGGGCTCCGCTCTTCGGCAGCTCACATGACACGGACCATGGAAGCGGGAGAGACGGAGGGGGAAAAAAAAAAAAAAAAGAAGAATTGTTGAAAAATCGAGGCGGGCATCGACGTTTGGCCCGAATATCGTGGCGGAGACGGATGGTGGGCGAACGAGTGGCAAACCGGCGGGCGGCGGAGAACTAGGCCGAGACGGGGCAAGCTCAGACCCGTGCGGGTGGATATGAATCGATCCATTCCGGCCTCCCGGGTCTGCTTGCGGTCTAGACCGAAAGATCTACAAGGGGACGGACGGGAGGGCGCTGCTGTGGCGGTCTTGGCCGGGGGGTTCGAGGCAGACAAAGCAGGTTTGGGGGAAGGGGATTTAATGTTAGCCAAGAAGAGTGAGAGGCATGGTGATGGACTGGGACAAGCTAGAATCCAAGCATGGTACGGAGTACGTGATTATCCTGTTCAGTTCGAATCATCGGTTTGGATACGCTACCGTTGGCTGACATGGCAGGTTGGCAGGATCGGCGCCAGACCACCGTTGATATTGCAACGGGTTGTTAGTAACTGTACAGAGTACTCGGTAGTAGTCCGGCATTTGTGACTAAAAAAAGAACATGCCCGAAACTGCGTACAGGTATGGGGCAGGTAGAGAAGTACCCTTGACGAATCATCTCCCAGCTCTTCGGCCAACTCGGCAGTCCACCTGCCACCCCCCTCACACATCCACGTCCTTCTTCTCGTCCATCGACACGCCGCACTTGTACGTCTTGAACTTCCTCGCCGGCACCCGGTTCTCGAACATCTCCTGCACCTCGGCGTAGTTGCGGCCCTTGAGCTCCGGCAGGCAGAAGTACAGGTACGTGCACATGGGCACCGACAGCCCGAAGAAGACGAAGCTGATCTTGCCGCCGAGGTTGGCCTGGTCGGTATTGAGGAGGTACGGCAGCACCTGCGTGACCAGGCAGGACACGGCCGTGGCAACCATGTTGTTGACGCTGTACGTCTTTTGGCGAAGGCGCACACTGCTCGGAGTTAGTCTCTGGTAACGGCCGAAAGAAAAGAGTGTATTGGGACTTACCTGGGGGTTTCTCCACCGATGGCATATGCCACAGCACCGAGGGTTGCCTACACACGCATAAGTATCAAGCCGAGATGCATCATCCAATGCCAACTTGCCTGGTACAGGAACCCCCAAATTACCATAAACGCAACCGTCGCAGAGAGCGCGGCCGGAGAACCGATTGTGCTGATGCCGCCGATGACGAGGAGCAACGCGGTCATGGTAAAGACACCACCGACAATCATGGGCCGCCGTCCAAAGCGATCAACCAGCGGCCACGAGGCCATGTTACCGAGAAGCTGGATGGCGTTGGCGATTTGTCCAAGAGCCAGAGGGTCCTTGAGGCCGGCGAGTCGGAAGTAATATCTGCTCTCTGTCAGCAGTCGTAAAAGTCTGCACGGTAAAGGGAAAAACCGACGTTAGGTAGCCGCTGACGAAGTTGACTCCGATGAACTGCTGGGAAATATACACCATGACCATGATGGTTGTCCGACGACGGTTGGTGCCCTTGAAGACCTCGAGCCAGTTGCTGGATTCCTGCTCCTTCCTGGCCTCGGCCTCCAGCGCAATCGCCGTGCTGGCCACCTCGATGGCGCCATCGACGTCGAATTCCGGGCCGTTGAAGCGGCGGTAGGACTTGGCGGCATCGTCCTGGCGGCCGTTGATGAGCAGCCAAGTGGGCGACTCCGGGAGGATGGTCAGGGCGATGAGCAGAATGCCGGGAGGGATGACCTGGGTGATGACGGGGATTCGCCAGGCCATGTCGCTGTCGTAGCCTTGGGATGAGTAGACTACCAGTGAGTTGAGCCACTGGCCCAGGACGATGGTGGTGTTCTAGATGTGTGAGACGGTGGTTCCTTGACAGACTCGGTTCATGGACTTGCAATCAGCACGAGGCACACTCCACGCATCTTCGTCGGCGCGAGCTCAGCGACGAAAACAGGCCCGAGCGAGTGTCCAAGTCCAAAACCCAACGTCGACGACAGCTTCCCGCCAAAGATGATATAGATGGACGTGCTGAAGTACTGGGTAAGAACGCCGCTAATGCACACCAGACACGCCACGATGATGGTCCGCTTCCGCCCCATGAAGTCGCTGATGATACCCGTGGCAAAGGCCGAGATGAACAGGCCAATGGTGCTGGCGGCATTGACGAGCTGCTGGTCGGTGGCCTTGACGACCCAGACGCCGTCGACCTCGTATCCGAACTGCTGCGCGAAGGGCGTCACGGCGAAGAGCTTTCCGATCATGGAGACCTCGTAGCCGAAGTTGATGGGGAGGAGGTAGATGATGAAGCCTAGCGATGTGCGGTCAGCGGGGTGAGTTGACGCGCCCAGTGTTGGGATGGCCCACAGAAGGTTAAGACGCGGCGATGCTTCCAGATATCGTGGAGCGTCAGCTTCTCGTCAGAGGTGCTCGCAGTTGCGTTGGCCGGAGCTGGCGTGGTGTCCTCCAGCTGCGTGACCGCATCCTTGTGCTTCCTCTCGTCGTGCCCCATTGTCTCGGTTTGTTCGAAGCAAGGTTGTGAGGAAGAATGCCGAGCTTGTCACCAAAGGGCGGATCGGCGTTCCTCTTATAAACATTCAAGCCGCAACCCGCCATGACTCGACAAAATGTCTGCGCGTTCCCCCGCAAACCATTGTATGCTTGTGGGGGTGTCCCCGCAAACCCCGGGGGCCAGGGGACCGGAGCAGCTCGTGACGATGAGTTTGTCCAAAGCGGCAATTGCAAGCACTCGCGGACTCGGACACGGCGATTCATCCCTTGTTGCGTAGGTGTAAACGCGGGATACGACTTTGG
Source organism: Neonectria faginata (assembly GCA_030864175.1). Taxonomy (NCBI): domain Eukaryota; kingdom Fungi; phylum Ascomycota; class Sordariomycetes; order Hypocreales; family Nectriaceae; genus Neonectria; species Neonectria faginata. Next base: position 1,078,548 of record JAULBG010000010.1, on the reverse strand, counting down.
GGAAGACGGGGCATAGCCGCGGCAGTCGAGGACGGTCCGGTCGGAACGGCGGGCTATTGGCTGTTGCGGAGGTCCGTTCGGGACGCGTGGTTATTGGTTGGTGTGTAGGATGTTAAAGGCACGTTTAAGCGCATCCCGGGGGGGACAGAAAACGCCTCGTAAATTAGAGGATTAAGCCAGAACTCTTTTACTATTGAATGGGAGGTGTTTTCTGTTTGCTTTTCGTGGTTGGGAGCAATGCCGGATTATCGGTGACTTGCGTTTGTGAAGTGGTGGAGAGCGTCAGGCTAACGAACTAGTTAGGATGGCCGTATTTCAACTACACGGTAATGAAATGCGGCAATCGACATGGCATCAATGGAGGCAAGACTCTGCAAGTAATTGACTTGACACCTATTCCGTGTTGAGAGTCCGTCACGTCACTCAAAGTCGGTGCAGTTGATAGTTGGACCTGACAATGACACATCGCTGTATGCCTCTTGTCATGGGCGACCCCAACACTCGATAAGCCCTGCAATACATTAACCTCCCTGGCAGTTTACCATTTAACCAAAAAAAATCATGCAAAGGGCTGTGACAATGGATCAATAGTGCTCCAGCTGCAAGCAACACTCGGCAATTCCCCGAGGATCCGCTGGACACCCCCCCATCCCGGTATTAGTCCCAAGATGAAGCCCTCGGCGTGCACCCTCCTCCTGACCAGCCTCATCTCGGGCGTCTTCTCCTCCCTCTGCACGCCCGCACCATGCACCGCGGTTCACGTGTTCCTCATCCGCGGCACCAACGAGGCGTACCCGGGTCTGCAAAAGGTGGCCGCTGACGCCATCTGCGCCGACTGGGACTGTTCGTGGGTCCAACGTCGAGTACCAAGCGCGTCTTCCACGACTACTGCGAGGGTGGCATCGCCAACACCCCGAAACAGCCAGAAACACTGCCGTCAAGGCAGATGGGAAGGGTTTGCTTGAGATTATATATGAGCCCCCAACAGTGGCCATGGCTGCGGCGTTTGCCTCGTATATGAAGTTATTTGCGGCCCGACGATTAGCTCCGTGTCCGCAGATCGCGCCCTACAGTGCCAAACCTTGCTACGCCACCACGCCCCAATTACGGACCATCGCAGAGAGTATCCTGGAGTGACATGAGTATTCGTATATTCGTACCATCGTTTGATTCTTGTCCGTCACATGCTAGCACTGTAGAAGCTCAGCATATTGATCTCAGGTAGTCTCTCCAACATATGCGGGAAGCCCCAGGCTCTTCACTATACAGAATACCGGACCGCGAGCTAACCGATGTATGGTAAAGTGATATGCCGCTACTGTACACCCTCAACCGGTTATCGTCGAGAATTACTGCTCATAGGCGGAAATAAGGGCATCGTACATGATATCCGCTTTTGTGAGTCCATAGCGCATGATTTAACGTGTTGGGCTTTTACGGTACAGTACAACATGATTAGACGACCATGATTTCCAATCACCACGTCATTGACCCGTCACTGGACCGGAAATTAAATAAAGGCTCTTTGACTTCTCGTTGCTGAGTCCTTTATCATCGATTCAATCAATATCCGTTCACACAAGCATTTCACACTCACCCGTCTTCACCATGGCAGCCTATCTCACCAAACGAATCTGTCACCCTCACCACGGCATTCCCGTTTCGAGACCAGAGACTCCAGCCCCCGCCAAGGAGGAGAAATGCAAGAACCCAATCCCTAACACGGCAGCCAAGAACGTCTCCTTCTACACGCCCGAGCAGGATCCGCCCGCGGGATTGGCCATCAAGCCGAGTGATGGCAGCCCTGTCCCCAGGCTGTTCAGTCCGCTCAAGATTCGGGGCATAACCATCCCAAACCGGATCTGGGTGAGCCCTATGTGCCAGTACAGTGCTCACGAGGGATTCCATACGCCTTGGCACATTACTCATTACGGCGGCATGGTTCAGCGCGGTGTACGTATTGCCCAATGATCAATTGATGCCAAGCGCCTTTGAACAAAGACTTACACCATTTTTAGCCTGGCCTTATGATGATCGAGGCTACCGCCGTTCAAGCCAACGGGCGCATCACCCCCGAGGACTCCGGTATTTGGCTAGACGCACATGTCGACACTCTACGCAAGCACGTCGAATTCGCGCACAGTCAGAACGCCAAGATCGGCATTCAACTCGCCCACGCCGGGCGCAAGGCGTCCACCGTCGCCCCATGGTTGAGTTCCGCGGCGACTGCTACCGAGGAAGTGAACGGATGGCCCGACGACGTCGTCAGCCCCAGCGAGGAGCCTTTTAACGAGTACTATCCCACGCCGAGGAGCATGTCCCTCAAGGAGATTCAGCAGTTGAAGAGAGATTTCGTCGCGGGCGCTAATCGAGCCGTCAACGCTGGCTTTGACGTGGTTGAGCTGCATTTCGCGCACGGGTACCTCGTTTCTTCATTCCTTTCTCCTGCCGCCAACAAGAGAACGGACCAGTATGGCGGTAGTTTTGAGGGTCGCACCCGTCTTGCGCTGGAGCTTGTTGAGGAGGTTAGGGCTGTTATTCCCAAGGATATGCCGTTGTTTGTGCGCATCAGTGCGACGGACTGGCTTGATACCAACCCCGACTGGTCCGGCGAGAGCTGGACTGTCGAGGAGTCAGCCAAGCTAGCGAAGCTCTTTGTCGAGCGTGGAGTTGATGTCCTCGACGTCTCTAGCGGTGGAAACCACGCTTCACAGAAGGTCCAGGGCGGACCAGGCTACCAAACCAAGTTCGCCAAACATATCAAGAAAGTGGTAGGTGATAGCCTTCTCGTTAGCGCGGTGGGAAGTATCAAGACTGGCACACTCGCCGAGGAGATCATCAAAGGCGGAAAGGATGGGGATGACATGCCCCTGGATCTCATCGCAGCAGGGAGGATGTTCCAGAAGAACCCAGGCTTGGTGTGGGCTTGGGCTGATGATTTGGGAACTAGCGTTCAGGTTGCGCATCAGATTGGATGGGGATTCGGAGGAAGGGCTGCCAAGAAGCAGGATCATGTTAAGATGAGCATTCCGTAGGGACTTTGTTGAAGTGATAGGAGGCGTTACGTCGGAAGTGACAGGTGCTTTTTGGTAACTCAACCTCACCGAGAAAGCTCCGAAATGAGTTTATAGGGAGAAGATTGTACACAGTGTCCTGCAAGTTTCATGATAAACCCGTACTTGAGTGAACTCCGTGGTGCCCCAGGTCGTTCCTTGAGAGGACGACGCTGTCCGTAAGTTCCCCACAGCCCGCCTCTCCAGTTTAGACGCCCATCTATTGCGTGTTAGTTGGGGAGAAAGAGTTCAGTTTTAGGGTCTCTCGCCGAGTTACCGAGCCGATGTGACGTCAACTTCTTTCTAAAGCAAGATTTTCAACGGGGTAATGTGATTTAAACGTCAGATGTGACGAGACAAAATGCGACCCTGTTGCAATCCTGTGGTATGTTAAGAGGCCCTTCCTGCGGTTTCAACACAGTTGAGTACTACTTTTTCACTCCTACGCAGAGAGCAAACAACGATTTATTCCGTAAGTGATACCCAGAACCATCATGTCCACCACCACCACCAAGACTGCTTTGCCCAAGGGCGCCACCGTCTTCCTCACCGGATGCTCTGGCTATATGGGCTTCCACGTCGCCGAGCTTCTTCTGGCTGCGGGCTACAAGGTCCGAGGCGCAACACGCAACGAAGAAAAGGCCCAGAAAACGGCCAAGCTTCTCGGTAACAACCCTGCGTTTTCCACCGTCATCGTGCCGGACTTCCAGCAGCCCGGCGCCTTCGACGAAGCCGTCAAGGACTGCGATGCCGTGATCCACCTCGCCAGCGACACCACCATGGGCGTCGACCCCAACAAGGTGATCCCCTCGACTGTCGCCGGCGTCCTGTCAATCCTGAGATCCGCCGCCCAGGCTGCGTCGGTGAAGCGCTTCACCTTGACCTCGTCGTCGACGTCGGTCTACTTGCCAGTTGGCGAGAAGACCACCGTCGACGCGGATACCTTCAACGAGAAGGCCCTCGGGGTGGCCTGGGCTCCGCCGCCGTACACCGAGGACCGCAGCTTTGCGGTTTACGCCGCCTCCAAGACCGAGGCTGAACGCGCTCTGTGGAAGTTCGTCAAGGAGGAGAAGCCGGGCTTCGTTGCCAACACGGTTCTTCCAAGCCTGTGCATGGGCCGCATCTCCTCTACCTCGGGTATCACTGGACACCTAGTGCGATCCGTCTACCAAGGCAAGATTCTGCCGGGGTTTGCCCCTCGTAAGTAATCCCCTATTCAAGCCAAGGGCGTTTGACACCGCTAAACGAACCTCAGAGTACCATGTCGATGTCATCGATGCAGCCCGGATTCATGTCATTGCCACTGTCCTGGACCCCAGCATAGAAAACCACCGTCTTTTCGCCTTCAACGTCCCATTTAATTGGGGAGATATTGCTGGTGTGCTGAAGAAGCTGTACCCCGACGCGAAGACCATCGCAGATGCGCCGGTGGGAGAACCAAGAGACCTGACCACAGCTCCCAACGAGGAGGGTGCTGCGTTGTTGAAGAAGTGGTACGGTCAGGATGGCTGGAAGTCGTTGGAGCAGAGCATACAGGAGAACATGGAGGGGTTTGTTTAACGAGTTTACCCAACCTATGTTCCCATAGGCATGGATACTCGGATGAAGCAACTGAACGAGCTGGTCAGCTCACTCATTGCCCTCTGAGTTCATGGCAAGCAGCAGGTTGTATTTAGCCTTGGTATCATTTGAGAAAGAGTGTGTTGACTCATGCTGATGGAGACTGGTCCTTGATTCTCCTCGACAATCGTGTGATTCCACCACAACGACCTAGGCAGCATCGATCAAGCACATTCCCTTATAAACAATCAAGCTTTTAATGAGATAACATTAGGTAACTTTTACAAAGGCTACTTATCTATTATCAGTAAAAGTAGACTCTCACGCCATGCAACCAATTCAGCTACCCTGTAATCCCCTTTCAGTGCTGATAAGTTGGAGTTTCGTCTTCCCTCGTAGAAGACCGTCGGGACACCGGGAGAATTGGATAAGGTCTCAGTTACAAGACCGAATATAGGCTACTCTCTACCTAGACCCTACTCCATTCGTGCCACGCCCCTATCTACACCCTGTACCCTACTCGGTCACTACTTTACTGCACACGGTCACTCACACGGTCTTATTGGTTCCAGCTCTTTCGCTCGTAGATACATAAAGATCGGAGAGGAGGATGGAACAGACTCATTCTCAACAAGTAAAATGCAATATTCAGCTGGACGCCATAGCGACATTGATGGGGCTAATTCCATCAGCATTCGCAACCACGTCTCTCTTCCAGCATCATCGACGTCCCAGAACAATCCATGTCCTTCACCTTCGGGATGAGGAGTGAAGCCGTAGTCGTTGAACCAGCCACTTTCAGCACCTGGACCTGGACCTGGCTGGGGCCATTGTCTGTCCTCGCATGTTCCGTCCTTGAGTATCAGCCGAGTGCGAGTCGGTCGGTATGCCGGAGGGAAAACTTCAATCTCGCCCTTTGATGCGTATGTTCGGCACCAGAGCATTGGCTGTGTCAGCTACACTGTCGACCGATAGCCCTGGAGAAGTTGAGGCAACCGCGTGAGCAAAATACACAAGGCCTTGCTTCGCAACCTAGATTCCAACTCCAACATATTGACTAAGATCTCACGTCAACTTCTTTATTGAAGTAGCGGGCTGAGGATTATGACCTTTACCGAACAGTTGATTGAGCCACCATTGAAGATTCTTGTATGACTTCCAGCCTTGAGCCAGGGAGATTGACTGACATGCATTTAGGTTGTCCCTGAGTACTCAGCAACACTCGGCGTTCCAAACGAAAGGGTGTATCCCATGCACGCCCATCATCGCGACATGTGTCGATTTGAGACGAAAGAGAGCCAGAACTTCCTTCTGGTTTCCTTCTGGTTTCCTTCTGGTAGAGGGAGCAATCAAGGATCTTCTCTCTGGAAGTTTAGAACTGAAACGTAAGCGCTCCAATAGTATAGCCTGGTGTAAGGGCAAACTATCTAGTAGTATCATGGTTGGCCAAGAGGGCAAGGCGGGCATGCGCATTTCGTTTCACAGAACCGTCAGGGCCCCTGAAGATGGGGCGTCACATTATCTTCCTCCAGGCCTGGGGAGGTTTCCTCTCTTTGATGCGCGCCCCTTCAGCCACAAGCGTCCTATCCCTGTTGTAGCGAAAGGGGTCTTATTCCTCCCCATCTACCGTATGCTCAGCATTATCCCCCCCGACGCCCGATACATGTATATGTTGACCACGGGGACGGAGATGCAGCCAATGTAGATTGGTTTTAATTGCAGCAATAACAAGAAATCCATTATTCGGCCGTTTGTTGGGGGCGTAAACACCATCTTTTCATCATCGGCGCCCTAAAACGATACATCTTTTCGGCGATTGGATTCCAGTGCGAGACCAGGTCATCACCTTGAGAGGCAAGGTAGTAGGAGACGGTATGTCGACTCTAAGTGTTCCATCTCTTCGTATACGATGAAATCTAGAGCCTTGGCTTTGCTACCTACTAACATTTAATAAAGGTGAATCGACATACGGGATAGAAGACCCATATAATGTCACAGTCATTGATAGGGACCGAGTCGACGAGCTCAGTCTTGGAGCGGGCGGTTCTATCATCCAGCATATCGAACCGGACACCAGCGATCCACGCACTTGGGACATGGCAAACTCCAAGATCGACCATCTGCATTTGATAGACGCGGAGACCTTTGAGAACGCCGCGGGCTTGCCACCACCCAGCACGCCCGTCGCAGCTGAGACCTACGCATCGACGGGACTGCCGTTCTTCCACCTTGTGGCGTGATGGGTTGAAAGCTCCGGGCGTGGCAGGACAGTGGGAGCAATTGATGGGCTTGGAGGACACTGGAGTCAACCAAGTGTCTTCAGTGAGCGGCGTGAGGCGTAGCAGCGCGAAAGTGCCACCAATGGGACTCCTTAAGTCTGGGGCCTGGGGGAGGCTTGAAGAGGAAGATGCTGGCGAGAAGGATGTTGATGGAGACGAGAACGAACAAGGCATATTTGAGTTTTCGCTGGTTCTCTTAGATCCAGACGATACTTTTGGTCCGATTGAGAGTCTCGAGGACGAGCCGTATTTCAATGAGTGAGGGAGAACGCTGGCTTGCTATACGAGACATTTCCTAGATTCGCAATATAAACGAATGCCCGAGCTTTTAGACTCGACCGCATTTAAGTAATTCATCTACTTGCGCGAAGCTGTGCTCTTACTCCCGAGTCGGGATAGCATCGCGGCGTTGATAGTATTTGAACCGATTCGAAGGAAAGTAGCATATGCTCTCTACTAAGATAGCCGGGCATATGGACTCCCAGGTCAAGAAAAGCAGTGTAAATTATGCTATTAAAGCGCAGAAGATAGCCTGATGGGGAACACAGGGACTAGTTTACTGCATCCTCCGGTATAGGCAAAATGGAGGATAAGAATAAAAAGGCATGTTCAAGCCTCAGTCGTGTTAGCAACTATCCAGTGCCATTACTCTTCCTCTTTGCCAGAGTATCCAGCATATCGAAGAAATAAGGAAGAAACTCCGCCGTCTCAACTTCGAACCCCTGATGGTGGCCCGGGACATCAAACCTCGGGCAGCCCAGGATCTTCTCTTGCTCATTCGTCACCCTAGCAAACGATGCATCCTTGCAGCGAATGCCCCTCATCAGGCCAATGCTAGTTCTGTTCTCCTTTAGGCGCCACAGATTCGGCACATACGCGAGCAGAATCGGAAACTCGTTCTCCCAGAAGTTCCGCTGGTTCCACGGCTCTGGCTTTGCGCACGCTGGTACCCCTTCGGCGTCATACCCGATGAGGCTCGCCTCAAACTCTTCGGCCGCAGCCTCTAGGCCGCGCGTTTCAAAGACCTCGAGGAGGTGAAGCGACCATTCAAATATCTCCGAGGCGTCCGGGAGCAGACACGAGGTGAGCGCCTCGTGGGCGATGAGGTGGTCGACCATCTGCGGGAAGTCATGCGCGAACTGGAACCCGAAGATGCCGCCGCTGCTGCTGCCAAAGATGATGGACTTGTCGAATCCCATGGCCAAGATGACGGCGCGGATGTCTCGTGCTTGCTGGGGCGGGCTCAATTTCTTGTTGACTCTGACTTTACTCGCTGACATCTGGCGTCGGTCGAAGGTCACGCAGGTGAACTTGTCAGACAGGACAGCCATGATAGGGTAAAATTGCCGCCCGTGGCCGTTCCCACCTGGGACAAAGGTGATGAGAGGACCCGTGCCTTGATACCAGTAGTGCAAGTCACAGTCCTCATTCTGAACAATTGCGTTGGTGAGGTTGAGTGTCATGGTGAATAATGTCTTTGCCTAACTCTGGTTCGTGAAGCGATGAGGTGGGTTGTTTTGGGGTAACTAAACATCAAGTACTCCGTAGGGTTACCAGCAGGAGGCCCCAGAACTGGTGTATACAACAGAGAATAACACACCATTCATACCTCATAGGGTCTTTGAGTCAGACCGATAAAGGAGAGGGGTACGCGAGGGGTAACACAAAGTAAGCGGGCTAACCGGCTGCCTTCCCGCATTTCCGTTGCTGATCTCAATGAGTCACTTGCCTTGATGGTGTACTGGATAAATTGATTGGACCTATTGCGAAGAGTAGCGATGTCACATTGCATGTCACGCTCAGCAAGCCAGACCCTGGAGTAACCGCCCACCTGAAGTCTCCCAGCGCACACAAATCTTAGTTGTTATCTTTTGCGTATGCACAAGATTGAAGACGAAGGAGTCTGGAGGGAGGAGGAGTGTTATCTTCACATGGGTTCAAGATGTCACTAAGACCTTGTAACTTGTGGCCGCGCCGATGTTGATGGGTCCTTGGGTTGAGTCAGTCAGCCAGCCGGGAACTACATCATCGTCGCGTGGATGAACTCCGAGGCTACTGTAGCTGTTGTCACCATCATCAAGTCCTCTTTTTCTTATCCAGTTCGATAACAATATTATTACATAGTCTTGATATTTATTATAACAAAGACATAGACATCCTCAAGTCGAAATTGACACAGGGTCTTAGTTTCTGACAGCCATCTTGTCAGTATGCACATGAGCGGTATTCAGGCCGACTTCAGCTAAAAGCAACCAGGGTTCTTTCTCCTGATTGGAACCCATGTTTCAGGAACAAGAGCCAGGCGTACGTGGAGATTATCGCTCGTCGCTCGCGAGCGCTCAGCAAATACCTCACGTATCGATCATGACCAGTTAATTGCCCGATGCTTCTGCAAGCCGTTTCGATGTCCCGAGTTCGCTTAAGGCAAACGATGGCAGCGCTGCCTGGCTTGAAGGCACAGCCCGCTTCAGAGCGGATATAGCAACAGCCCATCTCGTCCGTTTCATCACTCAGAACATCCAACTATATGAACGCTTGATAGACTGACAAGTACAAAGCCACGCATCCTAGCGCAAACTAGGGGTGTAGCCCACTCAAACTTTTAGAACTATCCAGAATGGGCACACTCGTATCCACCAACGCCACGGCAAAACCGCCGCTGAACATGCAAGATGTCGCTTCTTGCCTCCATCAACCTTTGAAAATCTTAAACAGCTCAGGCTTGGTTTGTCGTCGTGGAACTAGTAAGCTTCATTCGCAGGAGAATGTAGTCACACGTGGCCGAGACCTATAAAAGTAGACCAAACTCCCCAGTCCAACCTTGCTCAACTTTCACGCCAAGACCCAATCCGTCACCACCCTTGAGCTGTTCAATGCTCCGCCTTTTCTCCTCATCATGTCCAAGAATATCGAGACCATCCCGACGACCGAGTACCAAGGGGTGGTTGACGTCATCGAGAAGTTCTATGTCGGCTCCGGCCTATTGCTGATTTCGACTGATAGAACAAACAGATGCTGGGTTGGACAGTAGACCAAGACTCAGATTCGTCCCTTCACTAGGCAAGTCATTAGGTCATAACCAGGCAAACAAAGAGTAGTTCTTCAAAATCGTAAGTCTCATAAATTTTCAATGAAGAAAAATGCGATGTACTTTTAGAACGGTGTTTTCGCCAGACCAATCTTCCGCTTAGAAAGTGAACAAGGGAATGCTCATCTCGGTGAACGTCCAGGTCAAGCCACCATCGCTGGTCGACATGTCGCCAGTAACGCCCTCGGCCTTGCCGAAAGTGTTGATGTAGTGGGGATCCGCGACGTCGAGGATGATCTTGGTGTTTAGCCACTCTAGCATGTGTGTCAGTTCACAAATGTCGAAAAGTTTCGCGCCTCGGGCACGTACTGTGGGCGGGAACGGTGCCGCAGTTCTCCTCGGCGCCCTCAACGGAGCTGCCGAAGCCCTGGGCGTGGCCGTCGCTGGTCGAGAGTCGAGACTTGTTGGCCGTTGACGGAAACGATTTGAGTGTAGTTTCCGCTGGCATCGTCGAACTTGACTGTTCATATCGCGGTCAGTTTCCCTTCATCAAGAACTAGATGTTTTGTGGCCCCATACAGTGCATCGTCACCTCATCGCCGGCAACAGCGGTGGAGGAATCTCCCTGCACGACAGCCTGCAAGTTTTCTAGCAAAGGTCGGGTCAGCGGTATGAAAACCTTAGCCAGTCATGCATTAACAATACCTCCCGTCTTCATCGGCGTGTAGGCGTAGATGCTCCAGTCGTTGGATTGCTAGTTGTCGGCGATGGACTGAATCAAGTCGCCGTTCGAGGTGCCCATTCCAACCCAGAGCGAAGTGTCACCAGAAGAGCCGCTGGGGGCTTTCGGCAGAACAAGTGTCGAGGTCGTCTCACGGATCCATGAGTTGGAAGCGACAGGGCCGGTGCTGAAGGCCGGGCCCATGGCTGCATTGGCTGAGGTGACGGCCACAGCGACAAGGACAGAGAGGAGCTGGTTTGAGGAAGGCATTTCGGCGGTAGTTCTGTGATCTTTGGTCTAAAGATCTGTGAGTGGTGCTGATTAGAAGTTATAATAAGAGGCTGCCAAGATCATCTTTATAGCTTCACATCTTGCAGATTCCCATTGTCGTTGAAGTCTGGTTGGCGGAATAGTAAATCGACCATGCCGCGACCATCAATCCCGGCATGCCAAGCGGTTGGTGGATTTATTCTCCGAATGGAAATCTTCTGTCTCGGCTTGGAAGTTTTATACGAAAGGGAAAAATAGTTCCGCAGATCAAAAGTCCCATTCGGGCAGAGAGCGGCAGTGAGAAGGGGTTCGATATAGATGGCCCCCGTGTTTCGAAAGGATTACGTGAAGCCACCGTAGCTCGGGGCGTGGGCTGTTGTTTCCGGGATATTACAAATAGTTTTGAAATACGAACGAAGACGGTTTTGTCTAAAACGGCGATGTAGCCGACTTATCCGACGACCTGGAAAACATGTTTAATGCCCATGTATGTACAAACCGGGCATAAACATACGGCGTCCTCTCGTTTGAAAGTGAAATGTCTTCGTTTCTTGCAATTGTTTTTCTCCGTGCATTTGCTCTGGGATTCCTGCGACTTGATAGATGTTCCTGACTGAGAGCCGCATTGTGTCCCCAATAGTAAATCATGCACTCAGAAAGAGCTGGATGAGCAAGGAATCTAGCTAAACTTTATAACAGAAGAAGTATGAAGAATTTGAGAACATAAAGTAAACGATCGATAAAGTCTGCGGTAAGTTAGACTGTTCCCCGTCGGATCCTATTCAAGCTATCTACCGAACACTTTGTTGGTGGGAGATGCAGCCAGTGCAAACCAACAACCCGACCAAAGCTGTCAACTCAAAATAGGGAATACTCAGATGAAATCGAAGCTCAAGCAACAACCAGAAGCGCTATTGAGACTGAATAGCTTTTAGGCACTAGATACAATGTTTCTAGATAACATCCAGCTAGAAGAAATGGATTCAAGTGATAAGAGCTGCTGCGATAGCTAAGGCAAAGGGACAAAAGGTGGGTTCCCATTGTAAGAATGGAAAAAGCGTGCCCCCGCCTTAGACTGGGCAAAGCAACCACTTTAAGTAGTGACCTTCAGCTATAAGGCCCTACTTGCATAAAACTCCGGTGTGCCATTCAGCACCACCACAACACATAGTCAGTGGACAATAGACGGCTAGAAATGAGGAATATCCTAGCAATGCTCCGTTCTTACAGGATATCAAGGAGCGTCTAGAGAACCATCCAGGTGCATATGCGTCGCGTTTCAACGATAGGGGACAGTACCCACCTCAAGCCATGTCGGCGAGAGACCCCAAGGCAAATACCACATCGCGGTCGAGAATACTGACGGAAGAAAGTGCAAAGAAGTACCCGAAAATGCGCGAGCTTAAACGTGAAATACATGCCAAGAATCAACCGTTGACCTATCCAATCCGCTAGCCAGACAGCTTCCATTCTCCAAGCCTCATTCCAAGTTCCAAGTTTGGGAAACCTCGTTTGTAGAATCATATATCTCCGGCCACCCCAACGCGCTCCATTTCCCGGGATCCTCTAACGCCGCGAGAAAGTGCTTCAGCGCCAGAACTGTCTGGCTGGCCCATCGGTCCGCACTAACTTGCCCAGTGCCGGTAGCCATCGGCGTCATCAAAACGGCCGAGATCTTGTCATCCGGGCTGCCTCTGTTGTGTTTGTCTACTGTGCAGAGAAGGCTCCACATGGTGTTGTAAACAATCTCCCTGTCCCATCGCACATTCATGGGTACACGCATGGTAGGACACAACGCTAGATACTTGGCCCCCCAGACATTCCTCGATCGCTCCTGGAAAACCTCCGGGATGCGGACGATGGTGCAGGTCCCTGGGGGAGCGAAGCCTCGCCACTCGTCGTAGAGGGTTTCTTGGGCGACGCGGGTGAGGGCTAGATAATCGTCCCTCGGCGACAAGGCTCGGGAGATGGCATCGTCGAAACCACCGTCTAGCCTGCCGTAGGAGTTTGCCGGGGAGACAATAACGTCGAACTGCGCAGAAGATGGCAGCATGGAGAGCGCGCAGTCGTGGATGGTGACCGAAACCGAACTCCCCAGGTTGTAAGCCGCAAATGCTTTATCAAAGGCAGCGCTGTGCTGATCTTCAATGCAAAGAAGGTGGATGTGCGGAAGTCGTGTCGACGTCATGATGATTGAAATAGAGATATATGCCTTCGCTGTTTACTTGGTGTTGCTTCTCGCAGCAGACGATGTGAGATGAATGTCCGCTGGAAACCATTGCTTCGAGTGTCAGCATCTAGTGGGGTGATCTCTCTAGGCAGCAATGACACGTGGCGAGGTACTCAGCGTTCTCCAAGACTTGGAGAAGATGAGGTCTACAGTTTATCATCAACAAATGTCCCGTTCTGTGGCGAGCCTTTATACCAAGGTTCGCTGGGTAAGTAGGTGGCAATCATCTCGATCCATCAACAACAGATCGAACATCTCATCCTCATTATCTGCAGGCAGGTCCTGGAAATATCCTCACATTCTCATCCGTAGCTGCTTCTTGGATCTTCTCTATGGGTATTCGGGCTTCTAGCAGCCACCGTTCTCTCACCTCTTCAACAGGCTTTGATCCTTAATAACAGCGCTCCCATCACTTTCCATCGACGTAGTTGGCCATCACTCCTTAAACTCTTCCGCAATATCCTCCAAAAGGTCGAAAATATTGTGCCGAAGCCGATGCTCCGCTTCTATCGCAATCCAGCAAGTCAAAACGATAGCCTCCTCCGTCAGATTTACCGAATGCGTCCCTCCAGCGTTCATATTCGGGCTGCCCTCTCCGCTGCTTCCCATGTTCCAGCAGTGTGGCTCATCTTGGTTTGCAGCAATCGTGCCGCCGCTACCTACTTTCATCAGCCCGCTCAGAAGGAGTGGTCTTGGTGTAAGCCGCCGGATAGAGATGAAGTGTGCCGACCAACGACCTCTTTCTGTTTGGAGGAGCGTCAGTTCGCTCAGATACTCTGAATGAGGCCCAACGATCCTTGTTTATTGTTGCAAGGACATTCCTGTCTGAGTCAACGAGCTGTATTTGGTCAGCACAATTCGCGGACGCTCGAGTCGAGGCTTAATGTTGAAGCACCTACCTTCATATCGTGCGATACGCCCTTGCATCTTCGGATCCAATTATGTAAAAACATTCTCGTCCCGGTCCAGCGGTACTCTTGGCCAGCAAGCTCCCATTTGAGCTTCCTCCCAAGGAAGCCAGCCCTCCGTATCTTCAAGGCTACGACAAGGCCGTGAACGTCCTTAACATCCTCCAACTCCGTCTTCGGGGGCTTTCCCTTCCTTCCAAACCTCTTCCTCATTCTTTGCTTCCGTTCATAGCTCTTCCGATCATGAACCCTCCTCTTGTTCTCCAGAACCTCTTCGACCCCGTCTCCCAGCTCGATCTTGAAAGAGTTCCACATGCCTGTCCGCCGCATGCGCGCTATGGCCTTGCTCGTAGGCGTGTACTTGGGATTGTCGCCCCGATAGAGGATAGGCTTCCATGTGTGGGCGTGCTTATGCGGGACTGGATTCGTGACGAAGTGATGCGCGGCCTCGGAGCTTGACGGTGTGAATAAGTGTTTGCGTCCGAATAAGAGGCGGCGATAGAGTTGCAATGTCTTTGCGGGAGGTGGGAGAGAATCACAGGCCATGACTTGCGGACTAGTATTTGCCTCCAAGGATAAAGCTTGGTGGTTGTCGCCAAGTCCGGTCATGTTGTTGTCAGTTCACTGTGCACAGGATTGCTGAGACTGTCGGGCGAGACACTCCCATAGTCGTTGATGGTATTTATCACCACTACTTGTGTCACCTCGCTAACCGTTTCCATCGCGAAATGTAAGAATACGAAATACGAAGCCCAAGCCATTATTTTTCAGCTTCAGCCGCAAATCAAGCCCGGTACGGTCCTTGAACGAAGCCTGAAGTTTTGACTGGGCGGAATGGGTGTGATTGAGATTGCGAATGCGCCACCATAAGCAAGCCCTTATTAATATGTCTCGATGGGCGCTACTGGATGGACGCATGCTGGAGGACATTCACTCCTCAAAGGTTCAACGTCGCAATGATCTGCAGCTTACTTGGCACGGAACGGAGCGATTACTGTTATTGCTGACACCGTCAAACAGATCAGTCGACCAAGCAGACTAGATCAACTCATCAAAAATCAAGCACTTGGGCTCTGTAGCTTCTTCTCCTGCAACATCTTGCGATCCTGCTCCTGCAACGCCACCGTCTTCTTCGTGTACTTCCGCCGATCGATACTCGGAATCCAAAACGCCGCTACGCATCCAATGATACCAAACGCCATGGCAATCAGGTACGATAGATGAGCGCCGTCGAGGTACGCAAGCTGGTTGCCCCGAGTGGCCGCGGCTCGGATCTCGTCCGTCATGTCGGGCACGCTGGCATAGGCTGCGTCGGTGTTTAGGCGAGCGGCTGTGATGAGGCCGGCCATGCTCGTGCTGTTGAACCCGAGGCCTGCTACTTCGTCAGATACTCGGTCTCGGAGAGCGGTTGTGTAGCGGTTGTTGGTGACGTTGCCGAAGATGGCGACGGCGATGGCGCCGGCAATGAGACGGGCTGTCCCAGCAAGACCAGCGGCTGTCCCGCTGCGCGTTGAGTTAGTATGGGTTCATTGCTGAGTCTGCAATCTCAACTTACATTTCATTCTGATCCACGATTCCGAAGCCAACCAACACAAAGCAGTTCAGCATAACAAGAGCCGTAGTCATAGAAACGATGACGGTCAGAATCACGGACTTGACCGGGTTGTCGATTGTCGAAGTCGACAGCGCGCCGACGCACGCTGTCTGCAGGGCAATGTAGAAGACAATCTGCCACCGCTGATGGCCCAGTCTCTTGCTACCAAGCACCGCAAGTCCACCAACTGCACGGCATCAATATGAGCGAGCCATCAACAACAGGGTTAAGCAAACCTACGAATGGTTCCCAGAGGAACGACCTCTGCATATAGACCCTTGGAGATCTCGTCAGTCGCGTAGAGGAGCTGTGACATTCTCGGCCACAGCGTCGCGTTGGAGTAGTACTGCATGCCGACGACCGACATGACAATCATGGGCATCGTGAAGCTAGGCATCTCAGTAGAGCACACGGAGGTTTCGACTGCCAGTACTTACTGTCGGACTTCTTTGAATAGGCGCGCCGGTAGCAGCGGCTCCTCGATGTTCCCATACGCCTCGTAGAAGCCAAGACTTACCAGGAGCAGCAGCCCGAAGACAATCGGTGCAAGTGTAGCCGCGCTCTTCCACGGGTAAAGAGTTCCACCCCAGTTAACGCCGATGATAAAGAGCGTACAACCCGTGATGAACATGGCCAGTCCGATCCAGTCAAATGACTTGAGCAGATCGCTCTTGGTCCTAGTCGAGCTTGCGTGTTTGGTACGAAACGACGGCGGATGGTAGAATGCCCAAAGAAACGCAGTGTTTAGTGCTTGGAAGGCGATCATCAGGTAGTAGGCGTTGCGCCACTGGCCGGTATACTTGATGATGGCCCAGGAAATCAGCGGCATGACCTGGGCGATGATGGACGAAGCGTCGAACGAACAAGCCAATGGTGACCATGCGCCATTCATTCGGCACAATCTCCTAAACAGATCACCCCAAGTCAGAACGTATTCACGCCTGACACGCCTTGTCGTCCGCATCTCACCTGCACAGCGCCAAACGCCATCTCCAACAACCCAGCCCCCGAACCAAATATGGCCCCGGACGCGATCATCTGACCGATGCTCTGACCCGTGGCGCCGACTACAGCGCCGACTATGAGCGTCGCGGCACCACAGATGAAGAACCAGCGACGTCCGAAGATATCGGAGAGCCGTCCGCCGATCGTGACAAAGATGGCCCCGCCGAGGTTCCAGGATATCGTTATCCATGTGTAGGTCGAGTCTGGGCCGATGTCGGCGTTGATGAAGCTCAGAATCGCGGGGGGGATGAGGAGCGTGAACAGATAGGCGTTGTACGAGAGGGCCATTGCCTGTTGGGTTGACATTAGCACGGATGTAGCTTCGTGAAGACTAGTCGCATCAAGGGACTGACGGCAACGGCCATGCAGCTTCTCCACGTCATTCCAACTTCTTCGCCGGTGTGTTGCAGCGCCGCCACGATTTTGTCAGTACCGTTATCTCCATCTCCATACTTAGAACCCGTGTTTCTATTGTCATCGCTGTTGACAGGCTCGATGAAGTCAGCGTGAGTGACGCGGGTCTTGTCGTCAGCATCTACAGCCATGTTGCCGTTTCGTTCAAGAACTAAAAACGACAATGAACGGACAGAAACGTTATGGATGGAAATGGTTCCTGATTTTACAACGACTAAACAGGGAGTGTTCGGATCGGCTTGTGGTTTAATAAACTCGTGAAGATCCCTAGGGATAAGCATAGCCGACACGCCGCCCTGCGTGACCATCGCCCTGACCATGTCAAGCTCATCTTGGTTCCCCGCTTCATCGATCCAGCGATTGCTCTGGAAAAAGAAGTCCGTTCGATTATTTGGCCGGAAAAGCTTGTTGTTGGCCCAGCCATTTCCTGCATTTTGATTACTACTGCACCATCATGGGTGTTTGACCATGAAGGGTTCAAGGCTGGGAAGCTATCAAGAGCGTGGACCACGACCCCGTTGGACCGAGGCATTCGGGGAGCTGTTCTACAGCCAGGATTGAGATTGAAAGCCCGGCCATAAGGGTTGAGCAAATCAACGGTGCTCCATCGCACTGCATCGAACCACAGGTCTGGAAAGATTACCAGCGGCTGGGGCATTTCCGCATGCAGCATGGGGAATTCTTCAAGCAGTCCAAACGTGATTGGGTGTCCTACGCCTTGAGCAGCCTCTTAGGAAGCAGCACGCCATCATATTATAGTGTCCTCAAGTGGCCTCGATACTGCCTGCTCAAAAAGTCGGCCTTGCTCTGCGCCGCAAAGGCAAAATCATCCTCAGACAGGTCCGTGTCCACCTTCTCCAGGTCCACCATCATGATTTTGTCCTTGCCGTCCTCGGTCACGAGGTGCAGGTTGTCCAGCTTCGAGTCCTCGTGCGAAACGCCAAGGTCGGTGAGACTCGTCGTGGCCTTGTACAGCAGCTGGTAAAAGTCCTTCTCGTCAAGCACCGTACCCTCCGAGCTTGCCACGCAGGCTCCGCCAATGTCGGAAAGACTCATGGCTCGGGTGTCGTTGTACGTGATGGCGCCATAGAACCTTGGAATCGTAATGCCTTGGATGGGACGCAGTTTCGCGTAGACTGCCTTCTCTGGCTAGACTCGAAAGGAGTGTCACGAAAGTAGTGAGTTGATCTGCTCAGCCTCTTTCGCCCGAAGCTGCCTGGTGGACTGCTGGATCCTCACGATGCAGACCAGCGCCTGCACCCTTCGCTACGCCCTCTACAGGCTCCTCTCCCAGGGCTGGAGGCGGTCCCAGGTCGACTTCGCCGCGCCCACCACCTGTGACGAGATGGGCAGCTGGGGTCGATGTGGTCAAGGAGCTTGTTGTACAGGGGATTGATTCCTGGCGGTGTTGACTCGAGGTCAAGCAGCCGCTGCTCTAGGACATCCTCATTCCAGAACAGACCGTGGCAGAAATTCTCCCATGCAACGATAGCCCAGAGAAACATGCCACCGGCCCTCTTTGTCATCTTTTCGACAATCGAGGTTGAGCCGCGGTCGGCCATTGCCGCGGCGAAGGCGGCGTTGGTTCTACAGAACTCGGCGATGGAATCGCTCAGGTAGTTCCGGATATCGGCCTCGGTGTGTTGTCGATTGACCGAAAGAATATGCATCGAGGGATGGTTCACTCCATACTGGGCGCTTGGCTGGCTTGAAAAGAAAACCCTGATGCGGTGTGTTCTCTTTGAGCTCTTCTTCAGGTCCTTGACAATGTCGTTGAAACCAGCAATAATGCGACGGCAATCTTCGGCATTGAGCTCCACAATGGCATCAATGCAGATAAAGGTATTTGCCATATCATTCATGAAGAGCACATCGCCAATAGCCTCCCACAGCTTCTCTGGAGTGAAATTGTAGGCCAGGCTGAACAATTTGCGCTCCAATAAACCGTTGCAAACCACATGTTAAGCTCTGGGGTGCAATTGGAGGAGCTGATACAGCAGGGATCTCAAGACGGTTTGCTCCGATGTCGAGATCTGGTCATTGTGGGAGCAAAAGAAGCTGACACCGAGGTTGATGCAGGTTCCATCGCTGTACATTTGCTCACCGGCGAGAACTTGCTCCATGACGTGACGTGTCAGCACAGTCTTTACAAATCCTAGCGGTGCGGAGAGAAGCAGCGCGGCGGATTGCCGAGAGTCAAGCCAGTCTCGAAACGTCCGATTGTGAAAGATCCAGTCACAAGTTCCACGATGAGGTTGACGGGGTCGCAGTTGAGCTGTCTTGTAATCGACACAGAACAACTTACCCATGAACTCGTCATACTCTTTGCGTGACTCTAGCAGCGACTCTACAATGGAATGTTAGAGGGAAGGGCCCGAGCAGAGTAGCTAGGCAATCTCACTTTCTACCATCTCCTTGAGAGATGACGACACAGGCAAGTAACGGTTGAGGTGTGGAGGTGAGCATCTCGAGATGCCACGATGATCCGAGTTGATGGGGATTGTTCCTTCATTTGGAAAGCCGAGAATGGCAGAGAATTGTTCAACAATCTACAACAGTAAGCAGATGAGTCCCGGCATTATCCTTGCGGGTTTGGGCGAATATCAGTTGTTGAATCACTCACCACACTACCTGTGCTACTCAGAGGTTTTTGCTCGTAGAAGGAGATGATGGAAACGCCGGACAAGATCTGGCTCGACAGGCGAGAGATATGGTCGAGTGATTGAGACGAGATTTCAAGCATCTTGAGAAGGTCGCTTCGGATGGTCCTGGACAGACTCGCCGCGTTGACAATTCGGGACAAGATGCGGCCAGTCGATGCAGTCTTTGAGCCTCGATGCGGAGTGCCAAAGAAAGCGATTTCAGTCGTGCTTTTTACAATGGTTCCGTAAAATTCGTCTTGAACGTGTGTCATGATGAGAGCCTACTTGGCAATGAATTCCTTGCAGAGTTTGTATAGTCTTGACTCTCATGAAGCTAGCATCATCTCGGTCCATGCAGCAAGGTGCTTGGTCGTACTTGGATGCCGTTGCGGTGAAGGTAAAAGAGACACATGGAGGATTCTAAGTAAACTAGGATTTATATCCGTGAGTGCCAATTATGAACTGATGGCACATCGTTGTTGACTGTTTACTGACACTCTACGATAAATACCATTCTGTGATCTGGATAGCATAGATAGCTGGCCTTTGTAACTTGTTTCAACCTGGGCTCAGCGTTCAACTAGCCCACCTTAATAAACCCAACGCCCTATAGCACCGAAATTCAGATCAATAAGCATGACACTACATATGCAATAGAAAATCTTGAGCGTCTCGTGGGGGAAGATAAAAGCCCAGTCTTCTTTGATAACTACTTCGCTGTCCACGCTTCTTTTGCCTCTTCTTCGCGCCTTTAGCTGATCGTGTTTGCACTCCACCACTGCCATTACTAGACAACTCGGACAACATGGTCTCCTACAAATGACTACAACGCGAGCCGGCTTCTAGGGACCTTTTCAACAACATAATCACAACTAAAATAGGCCTAAGGACGCCAGATTCCTAATATCCGGGATCCCTTCACAGTAACAATCCGTGCTCAAGGACCACTTCCATTCACGATTAATTCAGGTATGAAACTAGCCCACCAGTTCTTCAGCTACTCACCCCAATTCGCCGGAATAATTTCCAATGAGATAGCCCATGTCACGTTCAAAAGTCAAGACCAAATGGACCGAGTCATCACCGTCATACATGAGCTAGTACTACCGACGGGAGAAACACTATCAGTTCAGCGTTCAACCCAAGGAAACGAAGCAATCGAGAGGAGGAATAGGGGGCAACAACACAAACAAGAGTTGGGAGAAAGGAAGAGGCTAGAAAAGGCCAGAAGTGAAGCCAAGGGTTTAGAAAGCCTTTCTTCTTGATTCAAAGGTCATGTTCAAAATCACTCGCTAGCAGAGTGCTCTAGAAATTGTTCTAGTGATGATATTGCTGTCAGACTACCTTCCCGTCCAGTAAAATGGATTGCCAAATATCGAATGCCGCCGATCGACCGCGATGACGGCCCTGGTTCCGAAGGTGGAAAGTCCCTTCTCCGAGGCTGTATTCGATATGATATCCGTGGATAATCCCGATTCTGATTTTCCCGTTGAGTTTCGAGCCGTAATTATCTCGCCCTATCGTTCCGACTATGGATCTCGGTGTCGAAGACGCCTTGGTCATACTCGCGATACTTTTGGTCTATTTTATTTACATAGATGCTAAGGGAGTGAAGTGAGGTAAAGTGGTCCCCCTATAGCTTGAGTTTCTAAATAGAGGCTATGCCTTTTATCTTGTTAGATTTATTTGTTTAGGGATAGATATTGGTTTAAATGATGTTGATATCGTAAAAGTTAATAAGGCCCTTTTGTATTAGGTTACCTTGAAACTAAATTAAGCCCTTAGTCGAAGAGAACTGATATCTAATGGTGGTGAATTAGTTCTTAATGTAGGCCCCTTGGTATATCGTATACTGAGCTTAGAGAGGTTTTTAAAATGTTAGATATTACTGTACATCAGTACCTTGTATTCCCCAATTGATAGAAGCTGAGGAAGAGGATTTCAGGTTGGACAAAAGAAGCCTTAGAAGCCACTGGTCTGTCAATGCCTAAGGAGAGAAAAAAAAGAACACAAGGGCAGGCCTGAAAATAGGAAGACGTTTTGATTGTTTGAAATATTCTAATTACAACGAAATACACTCCAGCCTGTTCGTAGATCTAGTAAACTGCCAGTGAACGCTTCTAGACGCTTCATAAAATCGATTAATATGTGCTGGCTATTGCATCACCCCGTGATGTTCAATGCTTTTGGTGGTAGTATGTACAGCAAAAAATACAGCTTTACTCGCCCTTAGGCTTCTTAATGATGTCACCCTTCTCATCCACCAGGCCCTTTTCCCGCATGGCCTTGATGGCGTCGTGGATGGGGTCCAGCTCGGGCTGAGGGGCTCGGTGGGAGTCCCAGTAGTTGTCGGCCCAGGTGAAATACTGGCCGTAGTTGACGGTGAAGTACATGTGATGTAGGGTGTGGTGGGCAGGGCTGTTGACGAACTTCTCCAGCCAGTGGCCGGTGATCATGTCGCCGTCGTGGATGAGGATGGTCCAGACCTGGACCATGGCGAAGAGGATCAAGTAGAGGTACTTTTGCATTGGGCAAATGTACGGAAAGATGCTGGAAGGCGGTTAGAGAATGGTGCATCGTGTAAGATGAAGTGAACGTGCGCTTACTGGTAAGGGAGAGATTGGGCGAATCCATCTAGAGGGTGGAAAGCGATGGCGGCCCATGGCGTGGGGACTGAACTGTCAGCTATGGCTATTTTTCGAAGGTGGCAATGGATAACTTACTGATCCACTTGTGATGCGGCTTGTGGACATATTTGTAGATGCTGGGGTGGTGCTCCAGGCGGTGAATCCAGTAGATGCCCAGGTCGTTGAACATCATGTACAGGAACGTAGACACGGCCATCCAGGCCCAGCCGTAGTCGGCGACATCGGTGTACAGCAGGCTGTAGCCGCGCACCTCGCCGAGGAAGATGGGCAGGGTGAAGAGCGAGATGATGGGAATAGCCGTCAGCGACGACTGGATCTCGAGGCGGATCTGGTTCTTGAGGAAGCGCGGGTGGTGCTCCAGGCGCTTGTCGAAGATGAAGCAGTAGGACAGCGACGCGGAGATGAAGTAGATTACGGCGGCGCCGATGGCGGCGAGGAGGAAGAGGGAGAAGGACTGGCGGTAGATGTTGTCCTGGGGCAGCGACGACTCGGCCGACGAGGGCCAGTCGAGGTTGAGGTGCGACGATGAGTCGGTCTGGGTGGCATTGGAGAACTTCAGCGGCGGGAAGACCTTGGCGTAGGCCTTGTCGAGGACGAGCCAGTCGGCGACCTCGAGAACAGCGTCCATGGCGGGCGGTGTCTAATCAATTGGGTTTGACAGGGACGGCAAAGGCGCTCTCTCAAGCTTTCATCGCGTCCTGGGCTGTCTTGTCTGTGTTCGTGTTTGTTTGCGGAAAAGAAGCTAGATCAACCCAATTGACGAGCGAACGGAAGGTTTCATTTTAACACAAAGGGGTCCGTCCTGCCGAGGAGCTCCGAATTTGCTTGCTTGGGTAGAGTACGGATACGTCCGTATCCGTAATGAAAAACAGCCGTCTCCGCTGATCGGGCGGGCGTGGAATTGCAGGTGGAACGTGCGTGTGGGGACCTGGAAGCCGCGGCTTCGCTTGCGATTGGCTGCGCGGTGTCTCTTGGCAGATCTGGGGCTCAACGACGGATCCGAATACGAGCCTGCATCCGAGATAATCGGTTGGGGCGATCAGGGGAGATGGTGGTACGATCAGGCACGGGTCATGTGACGAGCGCCGTGACGTGGTCGCGTGCAGCTCGACGGGCTCGGAAATGCAAGGCAAAATGAGGTGCAGGGACGTCGTCTCTTATACCAATTCACAGACGTTGACAAAGATTTCCGTGTGCCAAGATTGATGCTCACCTAGGCTGGTGGGTCACCATTTCTGCTTGTTGACTTTGTGATGGCTTTCTCCATTCCATTATCGACGCCCCAAACAAAGTCGCGATAATTCGTTGCCACAGAAACGATGTGCCCTCGCGCTTTAGAATGGAAGAACTTAATTGTTCCATTGGCTCATCAATTGCGTGCAATATTGCCTTAGGAGTTTGTCAATATCCCCTCGAGCCAAAAAGGTAGCCTTCACAAACACGTCCAGGGTCGCACGAGCTCACGCCGCACCTCCCACACGCACAAAACAAAAAAAAAAGAGCAGTTCTAATGAACTCCCTCGGGAAGGCTCGAACTTCCGATCTCCCGATAGTCAAGTAATAACAGTCGGACGCTTTAGCCAACTAAGCCACGAGGGATCTTAGATGATTGGATGGTGGTGGGGTTGAGATAGCTGACCAAGTAGACTCAATTCTGGGAAATCCGACAACCCGATTTTAATCCTGTCAGATGCTCCACACTCGTGTGCTTGAACTGTCGGCCTAGGCCAAGGCTTTCCTCTGAGCATTTTTCCTACCTCCCAAGTTACTTGCTTTCAACTATTACAGATGTACCTTGACTCCATTTGCTGCGGCTTCATCCGTGTGTTGGGTAGATGTACTGTAGGGAGCGTGCGGTAGGACTCTTGTTGACTTCAGACTAACACTGAACGCTGCACGGAGTAGAATGGGCCCTGATTGCTATCTATCATTCCATTTTTATGTAATACATGCTATTTATACAGAGAATTGTTGATCGATCGATGACTACTTCAGATCGCCCCCTCAAATCCTTTCCACATCAAGTGCCTAGGATCAAGTGTCTAGATGTGTCGACGTCTTCTGGCCTTGCAGGCAGAAGAACCGGCCCGGGTCGCACTCGTCGTGGTCTCTGGGCCAGACTCGCTCACTACTGGGACTTGCGAAGCCGAAATGGCAGCGACCGAAGTAGAGGTGACGATGGGGGTGAAGGACGCGAAATCAATGTCGAGGGCGCTGGAGACGGCCACTGAAGGTGCGTTGGTGGCGACGACGCTGCTCTCCTCCACGAAATCGGTACTCTCAACGGCGGTGGTGGTGCTCTCAACTGCAACATCGGTACTCTCCACCGCGATAGAGCTCTCTACCGCGACGATGGAGCTCTCAGCCGCAACGCTGGTAGGCGTCGCAGCAGCCGAAGATGCAACCTCCGCCGCGCTCGTCTCAGCGACAGCATCAGCCTCGCCGTTGGCCATCAACGGGCTGACAGCCGCAACACCAGGGTAAAACGACGCGCGGAGAGTCGGGATGGCAATAGAAGCAGTCAAACCAAGTCCGGCCGTCATCTCACCAGCCATGGTGGCGATGGAGTAGTCGCCCACAGAGCTCACAGTCTGCGTCGTGGTAAAAGTCGACGTCGGGTTGCCGGCGTCCAGGCACGCGCCGTCGCCAAAGGCGTTGTGGCACCAGTGCTCGACGTAGTCGCCCGCCTCGGTCCACACGTTGAAGTCGGTCACGGACATTTCGGTGCAGGGCACGTCGGGCGGGCAGTTGAACTTGATGGGCCCGCGCTGGTGGCCGTTGAGACACGTGCCCGCCCAGCCCGCGAAGGTGAAGTTAGTGTACAGGATGCCGTCGCCGTCGATGGGGCTCATCGACGACCACGTGGCGTCCAGGTCCAGCGTGTAGGCGTTGGAGTGGCCGATGAAGTTGTTCAGCTGCACGTTGGCTACGGTGCCGCTGCCGCCGTACGACTTGAACATGTACATCTGGTTGGAGTTTTGCGTGTAGACGTTGTTGTACACGACGTCGTGGATGTCTTGCAAAGTCAGCATCTTTCAGTCTCGAACTCCGGATACATGTATAAAATGGAATGGCACTTACTGGTGTCGGCGCCTAGAGACCCCATGGCACAGCCGCCGGACCAGTTGCAGAAGACGTTCTCGATCAGGATGTGGTCGGCGGGGCTCTTGACGGTAACGCACTCGTCCTTGTTGCTGACTTCGACGTCGTGGATCCAGATGTTGGTGCTCCAGACGCTGATGCCGTCCAGACCGCCACGGTTTCCGCCGTGGATGACTAGGTTGTAGACCTCTCCGTCACTGCAGGTGTCCATGGCGAAATGGAAAGCGGGAGCTAGATACAAGTCAATTCGGCGTCGGGAATGGTGCTGGGTGTCTTACAGTCAACGAGAGCTATGTCGTGGACCGAGAAGCCCTTCACGTCGTAGAGGCGAAGGATACGAGGGCCGTACTCGTCCTCTGAAGTTCCATTAGCGTCTGGCCGTACAGCGGGTTGACCTGAACGAAGGCTTACTCTCGTGGAACTCATATCCGTAGCCCTGAATGGCACCCTTCGAGTTGCTGCTGTACAGCTCGAAATCATTCATGTGC
Organism: Neonectria faginata; assembly: GCA_030864175.1. Taxonomy (NCBI): domain Eukaryota; kingdom Fungi; phylum Ascomycota; class Sordariomycetes; order Hypocreales; family Nectriaceae; genus Neonectria; species Neonectria faginata. Next base: position 1,052,606 of record JAULBG010000010.1, on the reverse strand, counting down.
TGGAAAAACAGCATGTTGCCGCCGTCGGTGCTACATCCTGTCAGCCAACCCATACTCAAACGAAGCTGAATTGTTGTCCTACCCAATGCGGTAAATGGTACCGTCCAGGCGGAAAGACATGGCATCTCCAGAGAGCTTCAGCCACGTCGACAGTCCATAGTCACCCTCGGGAATGTAGACCTCGCCTCCCGTGCTGCATGCCTCCCAGGCATCGTTGATGGCCTGACTGTTGTCCGTCGTAGCATCCGCCACGCCGCCGTAGTCCATGATGTTGCAAGTTTTGACCGCCGCCTTCGCCGCCCGGGACGTAAGAGGACCGACGGAGCCACTGAGCTGCGCAGCAGCTTGGAGGCTGAACGCCGCGGCAATCAATGCCGACACGCCGAATCGAGCCATGATAAAGAGTAATAGAAACGATTGGGGTTAAAAACGAATGGAATGGATGCGCTACAATACAATCGTAGACACAAAAAAAGGACGAAAAAGAATGGACAGACCGAGGAACGAACGAAGACAGAATAGGAAAGATCCCAAACCAAGGGCGAGGCCATCTCAAGCAACACTTTTATACAGCGTGACGAACCAGGCCATGGTTCAGGTAGAGTAGGGAGAGCGATGCCGACAATCCGACGCGACAAGGGTAGCATTTTAATTAGCGATGAGCTGACCAAGGGCGGACGTTTCCCAGCAAGAATCCAGTTTTCAGGATGGACGCAGGGGTGTGAAACGATTGCTCCTCGCCGCGGCTTTGTTTAGTTCCCTCGCCAGGACCGCGACACGCAATGGCTTAGTGGGTCGCGAGACCTGTAACCGGATATGATAATCCACAAATGGGCGTCGTGGATCGTTGAAACAACTCGCAAGGAGAGCGTCTTGGCGGATGTTTTGATGGGCTAAGCAGATCGCGAACCACTCTATTGGGAGGAGATAACGCGAAGGTCCTTGAAAAGAATAGGCCGGCATTTAAGGAACTCGCCTTTTCTCTAAGCATGTCCCTCCTTGGGCTGCGATTCTCGTCCGTTTGTTTGTGTAATCATATCGGCATGGGCCATGAAGGAGCAAGATCTATTCAGTGTCAGTGTTTCCTTATCATCGGAGAAAACGTTGAGGAGACTGTCTCGTACTTGGAGAAGTCAGGTGCTTACTTGATGTTTGTGAATCTTAGATCTCCCAAGGCTGGTGGCTCGGTCACAAGGTAGATGCGCTGATATGTCCTCTCAACATCGCCGAGGTCTGGCTAGGAGCTCGGGCGGCATGACACGAGGTGTTTCGTGACGCCATGGTCGACAGCTAGCTAGAAGACTACCAGTCCGTCAAGACGCCGCAGTCAATGGGGCGGCACTTCTTGCACGTGTAGGGGCGAGCCTTGCGTACTTTCATGTCAACTTGCTGCACCTTCAGGCTGCATAATTCCTCTGGGTCGTGGTCATTATCGCGGCAGTGCTCATTGTACGATTTCTATAAGACTCTGTTCTGCGTACCCGGCGACTCAGCCATTAATGCTAGAACTGGCGTTGCTCACACTTATCAATTTCACTAAGCCAAAAGTCTTTTTCCTAAACTAGAAGCTACTGGTAATGATACCGTAGTCATCAGCAAATAGCTCCACGAAGGTCATTATGGTGTGCAGTATGTGATGAGCCCTGTCCCCTGATATATAAGATATAGGGTAGGACCCCTCCAAAGGGCCGAAGCTAACAATATCTGCTCTTGAGAGATTTATGAGCTCTGCTTCCGACCTGCACGCCCTCCGAGCCGAAGCCTTGTCGCCTATAAAGCAATTTGTTGCATACTAAAACAATGGCCACGAAGAAACACACAGAGAGGTCGCCTACTATAAACCTGAGTATGCTTGCCACTATGCCCAAGGTTGTGAATAAAGTGTACGTAGTCGTTGTAGGCCTCAAAAACCGAAGACGCGCTGAGTAATACGACTGCGCTGGGACGGACTGCTCGCCTGCGGCTCACATGACGTTGACTTACGACGGAAATGCTAGTATGTTCTCCTATAATAGGCCAATTCGCAGTCTTCAGGAACGGGGGAGATGCGTCATTTGTAGAAATACTACTGATTTCGGCGACATTTTTAGCACATGGATGAAGGACGCCAGGCATGTCTAATAGAGATGCAAGCATTGATCCAAAAAGAATTGTATTACAGCTTAATTATGAATTTAACTTACCATTATAGCTCCTCCAATGCCCCTGTTCATTATAACTGCATTCTTTGCGTATCTGAACAGTGAAAGTCCACAGTATCTTGAATGCCTTACTCAAGGGAAGGATCCGATTATTTGAGATCAGAGTAATGTGTAGCTAGATTATTGTTTTAGGTTTGGATTCTACTCAGTAGGAATTCGAACGCTGTCCTTTCATTTACTGCACGCGTGGTGCAAAGCTGTGTTGCTACATTCATTGACTAGGATATTGGCATGTCTTTCCAGAGTCTAGACAGCCGGAAACACTAAAACCGATGACACGGGATGTTATCAATGTGAATAATAACCTTCCTGAAAGCTTGGAGATGTGAGTGAGCCAAGCAAATGCTCCAGGCGTACCAAAGAGGGAAAAAGGGTGTGCTGGGAGGAATTCATATTGATTCGTTCACAGATATGCATATCCTACATGGAACAGGGAAAATCACGAAATAGTTAGTGTCCAACAACAACGAGATTCTCCCTCGGCCACCACCTGCTAGATGGCATTCAGCAGCTTCCTCGCACCGCTCTCGCTGATTCTGCGAAACCGGAAACACGAAAGACTTCGAAAGAGTACCGGCATCGATGTTGAGTGTAGAAAGAGGAAGTTGAGCAATGTGATACGCGAAGTCCAGTCCATCTGTAATCTTCCGGCTGCCCGGTTTTACAGTTTGACATATAGGGACCTGGGAAATCCAGAATGATTGGTAACATCACTATGGTGAAGTAGAGAAGTTGATATTGGCTATTAATCCACGAAGGGCCTCTCAATTATCGGGATGGAAGCTTCGCTTTCAAGGGCTACTATAACTCCAGGGCGAAGACTGAGTACCATAACGCGGATGCTGGTTTCTCAATGCTTAATAACTTTGGATAAGTAAGTTTAAACTTCGTTCTGTCAAATTTTACTTATTGCCCATGCGGAAGAGTAGTTACCTTCTCCGAGAGTTGAAAGGACTGCCCAGACCACTCTCTCGTCCCTTCAGCATTCTTCTGATGATGTATTTGCAAAGACCGGAAGTTCCCCTTCCTTGAGGTGACCTGGTGCTTACTACGCACTTCTTATATCCGGTGCCCTTCTGTCGCATTGCAGATGTGTTGAGAAACTACTTAATATTGTATAATCTTAGCATCGCAATGGTTGCAATTCCTGCATTAATGGAGATCCTCTTGGCTTCTTGAGCCTAAACAATTATTGGATTTAATGCCACCATGTTGCATCTTTATTTTTGCGACGACGGACCGACTTTTTCGCATATTCATCTGTAGTCTGTGGCAGTAGCAGGCATGGTAGAATCACACATTTGATGGTAGTCTTAATCTTGCAGTTGTGCGAAGTGGGGTTATTGGGCGAGGAGAACTGGTACGAGAGTAATAGTCACCAACCCGACCCAACCAACAACTAACAACGTCGCTTTCGTTTCATTATTAGCAGTGGCTCTACCTTTGAAATCGAGAAATATTAAGGAAAACAAATAGGAAAGGCTGCGCCAACTCCGATGAACAACTCTACTGTGAATTAGAGCTGCATCTTGCTACACATCCCTCTCGCAGAGCATCACAAAGACTTTTCAGACTGCCTTGGTTGTCAATAATCGCGAAGATAATCACGACTATAGGTCATACTCGAGGCGTCTATGAGCAGAGCCATATATAGACCTTTAGAAAGTTACGATGTATATGTACGGCATGAGGGGAGCAAGGGCAACGATTTGATTGTAGACGTCGATGAGCAATGTCACCATCACTAGAAGATTCTCGACGACTGTGAGCTTAAGAACGGACGTGTACCATCATAGCGATTACATATAATCTTTACTCTAGGATCTAATAAACGCCTCCTTATTCGTATAATCCACTGCGTAACTCGTTTCAACATATTGAGCCCTTCCACTAGTCCTGCTAACATAGTCAGACCCAAGCTCACACTAGGGGCTTCTTTTTCTGCTGTCCTGACTTATAATCTCTTCTCCCACCCATATCTCGGTTCTCTTCTGGATACCCGGCTCTAAAGGTATATCACTATTATCGCTCCTCGATGGAGAAGGGGCTCGATTCGATCGAATAAAGGTTGTGGTGTTGTTCGTGTTGTCGATGCGATATCCGCTGTTCATGTACGCTGCGTTGGACCCGGAGGCGACGTAAGAGGAGCCGTTGTTTGACTTTCCTCCTCGGAAGAAGTAGACGAACATCGATCGACCGAGAGCAAGGTTGGCGCCGATGATACCGAGGTATAGTTCGAGGTTGGACCAGATGGCGGTAATGGCATAGACCCCTAAGAGCTACGGTTAGCTATTGCATCCATACAAGGATAGGATGTATACTCACAACTCAAGTCAGATGTGACGATACCTAGCGATGCTGCACGGGCGATACCGAAGCCAGTAGCCCTATGACAGAATTAGCGCGAGCAGACTATGAAAGGAGATGAACTCACACTAATCCCAGACTCATCAAGGCCCAGACAGACATTTTGGTCGCAAAGGGAAGCCTGACTTTCCAAATGACAAGAAGTGGAAGCAGCGAGCATAGTATGTCTGTAACGATAGAGTATGCTGATGATTCCAGCGTTAGGATGGATCGCTCTCCATATCACCAAGGGCCGACGACATCAACTTACCGATGGTAAAGTAAATCCAGTAGATTCGGATCCGCGCATCCCAGCATTTACCAACTCCGGTCCAGTATGCCTCCACGGGGTCGCACTCGGCCAGGAGGATAACAACAGCACCGAAGTTCGTGGCAACTAGTCCTGCCATGATGCCCCACGAGGTGTATCTGGACCACCTCGAGTCCTTGATCCGCAGTAGCAGGAGTAGGATGGATATCTTGAGTAGACATATGCTCGCAAAGAGAAGGATCTGGGCAACCCAGCCAAGCATGTTGTTGTTGACATAATTCTCATTGGCGATGAACCATCGATGCCTCCCGTTGCCGATCTGCACTTGGGCGACTTGGATTGCGAACCTCGCAATACCGAGCCCGGTAGCGATGATGATTGTATAGTCGTCCCAGCCGAGGATGCGATTCGAAAACCGCACCCAGATCCGTAGGCTCGTTGTGATGATGACGAAGGCGATCAACGTGGCCGAGACTCCCAGCAGCACGGGTCCGACGTTGCTGTCCGGGGGTAGAGGATCTGGCGGAGTTACGGCGGCCATGACGGGCTGTGATCGTCGAGGGAGCGAGTAGAAAGGTTGGTAGAGATGCTGATCTGGATCGTACTAAGGAAGGATAGTAATGTAGGCTGAGAGTTCATCAACACGCCATGGTACGCTCGGTCCATGGACGGAGAGGCCGACCACGAGGTTGTAAAGGCAGTTGGGAAGCCGGGTCGACTGCAAGATTGTAGGCTCGCTTACAAGGCTTGCAGGTACTGTTATGCTGCACGAACGCCCCACGGAGTAGAGTCTCGACTTGTCTGCAAGATTGTGTTGTCAGATTTTGAACTGGTGCATGCAAGGGCCCCGGCAGCTTTATGCGTGGCAACCAACAGTTTCAGAGGCACGATATCCCGGGGTCCTTTGGACCCCTGACTGCGCGAGGTGAGTGAGAGCTTACCAACCAAGAGTTCGTCCGATGTGCATGCCATTCTCCGGCTGACGGCTTCGACGTGGGAATTTCTGGCCCAGCTAAATCAGTGGCAGTTTAGTTTTAGTTTTACTTGTCATTGCAATACACGGGGATGCTCCATCTATCCTGTTCTCACTACGGAAGAGCGCCCTGGCTGTCTACCTGAATGACGCCTTCCGCCCTTGCACACACTACACTACACCCATCCCAAAACCGGCAAGCGGATTTCGGCCGGCAACAAGGATTCACAGATCCGTCGAGGTGAGCAAGCAGGGCTGCAGGGGTGCAGTTCGCGCATGGAAAATCATATCATCAGGGTGGGATAGGGTAGTATTGACTGGGGACATATCCTTGTCTATTGGATAAACGAAGGTCGACCTCCCGCGGGCTAAGAGCCTAGCCAAAGTATGACCCCGAAAAGGAACGCCTAGCCGGCAATTCCGCCGGCCAAGGTCCCGAAGTTGGACTGCGAAGGCGTTCTCCGTCTGTTGGCGATTCTCCTGGTAAGCAAGGTGGTAAATTGCTCACCGGTTGAGATTCCCACTCGAGTTAGTTGTACATGCAAATTCGCGGAGCCGCATGACACAAAAGTCAACCCCATATCGTCCCGTGCCCAACAGCCGGGGATGGCTTCCCTCTTAATGCAATGCAGCGTGACGCGTACCCTGAGCATCGGGTGTTCTGGAGAGGAATGCTCCCTCGACGGCGAGTCTATTGGACGCCCAGATGACGGGTCTTGGCGAACAAGGGTGTTCAGCTCCTTACAAATGAAGCTGCATCCCGCCGAAACCCCCAATGCCTCGTCAATCTGCAAGTGTGACGCCGAACACCCAAGTGCTAACCCACACTGAGCTGTAACTTCTCGTATCACACCCGCACTTCCTCGATTGGCAATGGTGAACATGCTTGTGAGGTTGTATTCGGCCCTCGCCTGTGCCGCAGCCGTGGTGGCGGCCCCGTCGACCCCGCTGACCTACGATTATGTGAGTCGAAATCTGCCACGTTGTGTGTGTGCGCTGCCCTGAAACTGGGGGCGGAGCCATCTCGACAAGGCTGAGTTCTCTTTGCTGACACTCGGATGTGCAGATCGTCGTCGGCGGTGGCACGGCTGGTGTTGCAGTTGCTGCTCGTCTTAGCGAGGGCCTGCCCTCAGCCACGGTTCTCCTGATCGAGGCCGGGCCCGCGGCTTGGGATGAGCAGAAGATCAACGTCCCCGGCATGAAGGGCTCGACGCTGGGGACCAAGTACGACTGGAACTTCACCACGGTGCCGCAAGCGGGCGCCAATGACCGGTCCTTTCCCGTCAATCGCGCCAAGGTCTTGGGTGGATGCTCAGCCATGAACCTCATGACGTACGATCGGGCTGCTGCCGCTGAGTACGACAGCTGGGAGGAGCTGGGCAACCCAGGGTGGAACTGGATGACCATGATCAAGGCTATGATGAAGTCGGAGACCTTTACTGGCAAGAACACTAACACGTATGGTTCCGCGGGCGTGGGGGACAGCGGCCCCGTCCAGGCCGTCATCAACCGCGTCATTCCCGAGCAGCAGAAGACGTGGTTTCCCACGTTGAACAAGCTTGGGATCAAGAAGAACCTCGAGTCTCTGGGCGGCAACCCTCTCGGCGTCATGTACCAGCCCAGCAGCATTGACCCGGCAACGTACAACCGTTCCTACAGCGCCAACGCCTACTCAGTCATTTCCGGTCCCAAGCTGCAGATCCGGACCGACGCCATAGTGGCCAAGGTCAACTTGGTCAAGAAGGGCAACCTGCAAGTTGCCACCGGAGTCGTCCTCCAAGACGGAACGCAGCTCAATGCGCGCCGCGAGGTTATCATTTCGGCTGGTTCGGTCCAGAGCCCCGGCTTGCTGGAGAGGTCAGGCGTTGGCAAGAAATCTGTCCTCTCCGCTGTTGGCATCAAGCAGATCATTGACCTCCCCGGTGTCGGTGAGAATCTCCAGGATCACCTCCGCATCATGAGTTCCTACCAGCTCAAGCCGCAGTTCACCTCGATCGATATCCTCCGCAGCAACCCTCTCGTCGCTGTGGAGCAACTTGCGCTCTGGGTGCTCGGTAAACTCTCCCTGTACGACTACACAGGTAGCGCGTTCACCTTTACCACTTGGAAGCAAGCCATTGGGAGCGACAAGAATCTCGTGGCCTTGGCCAAGAAGGCAGTTGCTCAGGATGCTAGTAAGGTTGACAAGAAGAAGCTCGAGTTCATGAGCGACTCGTCTATTCCCCAGCTGGAGGTCATCTTTTCAGATGGCTACACTGGAGTCAAGGGCTACCCAGCAAGCACGTCGTCGCTCTTTGGCAAGAGTTTCTTCACCCTTATTGCCGTTGTCATGCACCCGTTTAGCCGAGGAAGCATCCACATCGACTCAGTCAATCCCGCAGCAAAGCCCATCATCGATCCCAACTACTTCGGCAACGACCATGACCTAGAGGCCGTCGTCCAGGCGGTCAAGTACGCCCGAAAAATCGCCACCACCGAGCCGATGCGGTCTATATGGGAGAACGAGTATGAGCCTGGTCTGGATGAAGTCCAAACGGACGATCAACGAAGGGAGTACGCCAAGAACACCGCTCTCAGCATCTTCCACCCAATTGGCACCTGTTCCATGCTTCCCAAGGCCGATGGAGGTGTCGTTGATCCCAAGCTCAGGGTCTATGGTACTAGCAATCTCCGAGTCGTAGATGCCAGTATTATGCCGCTGCTCATTTCCGCGCACATCCAGACAGCTGTGTACGGCATTGCTGAGATTGCTGCTGAAATCATCATCAAGGATGCGCGTCACTAGGACTAGTTGAATAGTCCAAATGCGTTCATGAGTTGGTTCCACATCGAGGATTGTTGTGGCTCATAAAACATCTGTACATATTTTAGTTCTCTTCAGTCTGTATCGATCGCATCACGAATTGCTTCAACTAGAAGCGTGAGGTTATATCAAGGCTCTTAACTATATAAAGCTATGTAGAGGTTGCTGGTGACCTCGGCACCTCTGCGAGAGATTTGATGGTCATCTGGTAGCAGTTCATGTCAAAATGAAGGATAAAAGGGGCAAGACTCAGGGCTCCAATCCTCGGCGCGTCATCGGCAGTGTAAACTCGACAACACAGATAGGTCCTCGGCAATATTACCCGGCGGGTGTGGGCACAGGCGTTCCGGCAGATCGACGACTCGTCGTGGATCATTCTGGGCAAGGCGATTCTGAAGCGCTTCCCTTCGAGTGATCGAAGCCAAGGCAAAGCGACTACGTAGACAAGGCGGACGGGTTCGTCCACCGTGTGAGGAAGCTTCGGGACGAGGACAAGGGGCCCGGCACGACGACACCCATACCTGAGGACGGGCCTGTCCGAGCTAACTGTGGTACCGGATCGGCACCGCCGGTCTGGACACCGTTGGCGAGATGGCAAAGTGGGGGGCGCCCAAGATCAGCGGCGTTGAGGGCAAGAATATCAGCGTGCTACCATTCTTTCGGCATCTGCCAGCTGCCGTCGGAGACTTTTAGCATAATGTAGGTCTAATCAGACATCAACAGTCCGGTGCCTGTATTCCCGTGACATGGTGATCTTCGTTCTCGTCAACACCAGGTACCCTTAAACCCTCAGCATGGCCCAGAGTAATATTCGTTAGTGCGTATGCTCTGATAGCCGTTGAGATAGACAAGAAAACACTTTCTAGGCTGTTGTAGTACCTGTACCCACATTCTCCCCAACGCCTGGCCAATCTCAAACGAAACTTCGCCCCTGTCGCTCGTACTTCTACCCGGACGCTTAAGTAGAACGATCAGCATGTGATCGGATCTCACAACAATGATGATGCGTGAGAAACAAAATTTATGTGGCCTCCATCTCCCACCAGACCCCTCTCATTGAGCGGCTCATTCAAGGTTTCTATATGTTTAATTGTTCAAGAGGGCGTCAAACATTGTAGGGGGTACATATATTATTACTAAAAGACAAAACTCAATCCAACTAACTAACACTTTTCGTAAAACAAAATTGGAAAAATGTAGACTCAGTAAGCAAGTCTAGTACATCTTGCAGCCTTGGAACCACGTCTCTAGCACCCATTTACTACTGATATCCGACGCATCGATTGAGGGCGATGCAATGTCCTCCTTCAAAACAACGAAATCAGCACTCTTTCCTTCTTCGAGCGTTCCAATTTCATCATCCAAGAGTGTTTGACGTGCTGGGTTGATGGTAATGCCTGCCAAAGCCTCTTCAACGCTGACTCTTTGACTTGGCCCAAGTACGTGCTCGCGCTTCTTAGAACCCTCGATATACATCAACCGAGTCGCGGCGGTCCTGACATACGACAAGCCATCCGCTTGTGACACGGGGGAGTCACTATGGAGCGAGTAAACAAGCCCATTTTTCACGTTGTCATGGACTGGATCAATCCGTTCCGCTCTGCCATCCCCAAGAATGTATGTTTTGAAGGTGTGCCCCCAATACTTGATATGTCCAATGGTGTGGCTGACGTTGAGATTCAGCCTAGCGGCCCGTTGGACTTGTTCCGGTTTAGTAACGGTAAAGTGTTCCATTCGATGCCGTAAGTTCGGATTTGGGGTCTTTAACTTTTCGAAAGCATCCATAACAACTTCAGACGCGCAATCTCCGTTGACGTGGACCATCAACTGGTATCCTAGGGATGCCCACTTCTGCATCTCCGTGTAAATATCGTTGTGCGTTGCTGGTTTGATATGGCAGGTATCATTAACCTTCCAGCCTGCCCAGCCGTATGGGGCATCTTGAAAGTAGTTTGGCAGCATTTCCGGCTTGTACTTTTCTTCGAGAGCCCCGGTAAAACCCTGGGTTGAGCCGTCCATCCAAAGTTTGATGGTCTTGATCTTCAAATCTGTAGCACCACCAGTTGGCATCTCTTGATCTGTGACGATCTTGACTGCCATCCCTGGCGTCAGGTCCGCAGCTGCCCCAGCTATCCGTAGTGGAGCCCAGCTCGTTAATCCGTACAGGGTGTTGACATCTTTAATTGGTTTCTGGGGGGCGTTGTTTCCGACACCTGCATCGAAGACCGTGGTGAAGCCTTTCCGACTCCATTTGTGCAAAAGTGTGACGAACCCTTCTTTAACCTGGGGCAGCTTGGGGGCATATTTCGGCAGCGCTACCGCGATAATAGGCAGAAATGCTGCTGGCTCAACAAGAACTCCGTTATGGGTCTTGCACACGTCTATACCTGCCTCTTTGAGGGCTTTGGTATTTGCATAGGCGATGTGACCGGACGCATTGAGGATCAAAATCGGATGGTCGTTGAGGTTGTTGCAGTCAAACACGTCGATGGTCAAATCTCGAAACACTCCTTCATACGGTTCGAGACGAGATGGGTCGTAGCCATACCCAAGCAGCCAATCTCCTTTTGAGAGTTTCTGGACCGCCTGCTGCATGTAGGCAATTATCCCTTCGAATGTGCCACCTGTGCCCTTGTTGAGCGGATCGCAGTTCAGGAGGAACTTTTCTAGCATCGCTGATGTTATGATGTGGACGTGAGGCTCAACAAAGCCGGGGACGATGCAATTGTCTTTGAGGTCGATTGTGGCCTTGACTGAAGGTGCTGCGGCCTTGACTTCATCGAGGCTACCGGTCTTCAGGACCTTTCCATTCGCGATCGCCATGGCTGCGGTGGCTGAAAATTGGCCATTTTTCATTGTGATAATCGGCGCAGGGTTTGTGCTACTGTAGAAGATTTGACTCTCAGGAGAGGCACTGGTAGCGTGGCTGACGTGCTTCCCAAATTCCGCGAGCAATGCATTGTGATCTATGCCCTTGAGAATTTGAGATGCAACAGCATGACAGCCTTCTAGACAGCTTGACATTGTGAGTTGTGGTCTTGGTTGCGCTAAAAAGATACGTAAGAAGCAGCGCGGCGCATAAAAGCGAGGTGCTGCTCTTCTAATGCTATTATGGATGGCCTCATTTATTCTCCAGCTTCAGGGGCAACGATTCGACGTTCTGGCGTCGCTGGCTTGACGTAATAGACTCAGTCTGCAAATCGAACTCTATGTTGAGTTAGTATGCGTTGATCCTGGTCTGTATCGGGACAACTAGATTCCTCGCCTACGTCAATGTCTCAGTTCCCAACGTACGATATCCGGTTTCAACAAACATATCAAGTTTCACGGCCCAGGTCGGGACCAGGCGGTCACAACAGGAAGAACCATAACAGTATCTACTTTTAGACACCAATCGTAAGCTTGTCTCACGACGCTGTAATTGCAGAATTCCTGGATGAGTCGAAAATGCCCCAGCACTGCACAACCATGGGCATTCCCTGTGTGATTGGCGCAGTGGGAAGTATGAGAAGGCTAATCAGAGACACCGAGACGAAAGCCTGGCAGCTAATTGAAATTCGTTGTTCCAAAAGACGGCAATGACGGTGTAGACCGCAAAGTTCCCCAATGATTGACAGGATCGGCGCAACACAAGCCACGAACATTTGGTGACCACGAAGCCAAAAGGCAATAACGATGTCCAGCAAAAAGACCCAAGCGTCATTAATAGCGTCCAAATTCTTTGCAAGGCCCTCTATACCAGTGCTCATTAGCGTGACAGATCAAATGAACGTGCTCGTAGGCTCTACTGATGGATGAGGTCTGTCAAGCCTCCCTTTACCCTCGTGATAAAGCAAAACGTTCCGGCAGCTACACATGAATAACCTTGCTTCAAGAGTAGATTTGCCATTCGCCCGTGAACAGACTGTCGCCTATCGCTATGCCAAGGGAGACGAGAGCCCAGACGCCGATGGGGCACCTTCCGTAGCTTGGGTCAAGGTACCGCTAGCCCACGAAGTTTACGGCGGTGTTAATGAGAAAGGCTGCAAGATAGTAAATGTAGGTTGGCACAAGGGTGGAATAACGGGGGATAGAAACGAGAATAAATAGCTTAGGAAACAGGCGCGGAGGAGGCTATTGTCACGGCTCAGGTTGGTCTATGGGGCATCGAGACAGAAATTAACTACCTCGCCAAAGGCCGTGACAAACTACTAGCTACAGCCCCGTGCCATATTGGTATTACAAAGGATCTAGGAGTCATAGTAGTCTCTGGGGTCCTCCATCTCACCTGTACTCTTTCCATTCCTAGTCCAAGACAACCATAGCACTAGAATCAACCAAGCAATGAGCATCCCACATAATGTATCCCTAGCTACGCAAGGAACTGGGCATATCATAGCAATAGACATTGCTATACATTCCTTCCCAAATGGTCACCCAAGCTAGTAGAGGTGAGTCCTCGCTATTCCCTATGAAGTGTATTTTGTCTTGATGATGCTAAGCCCTATCACAATGGAAATATAGGTTATTATAGTGTTTGTGTCTTGTGTAATAGTTAAGGGTTTCAACTATCTATATATTGCCCACTAAAACCATATCTTCCACATGCAACATTAAAAGATTTATAGTGATAACGAAAGTCTGGTGCACCATCCGGGGTAAAAAGACCCCCTCGTAATCAATCCAGGACTGTCTCTTATTCATGCTTACATAACTCAAGTTAAGACGAAAAATGACGATATCTCTCATCTTTGAAGGATGCATTGGCTCCATTATTATCTCATGCTTATTGATCTTATCAGATTGAGTATATATGCTTGATGTGACCCTGTGGATTAAGGTGTTCAATGAGGAAGGTCTCGGAAATTTCATCCCGTTGCGTTACCATATCAGAACCTACCTCCGTCATTATTCCTTGAACTGAAGCTAACACGTCGTGTGATTCAGCCGATGGCACGAGCAGGGTTCATCATGCCTGATCCCGCTACTCAATCCAACCTCCGACATCGCTCTCGGCGGCAGGTTACCTCTGAGAGACTCAAATATGGATATGTGCTGGTCATTTGCATAAAGATTAAACGTCATCTTGAGTCTGTTTGGAATCAAGACTGCGATGTGGCATTGGAGAGCGCCAGGTCGATAGTAGAAATATCAGGTTCCGGGCATGGTTAGATCCGCGGTCGGAGCAGAGCAGCCCTGCAAAGACGAATACATTGCCATGTCTGTCGCTAACAGCGCGTGGATACTCACCAGTAAAGCCAGTGGGAGCCTGTCACGAACCCCCACACACACAGTGAGACAGTACCCCAACACCATACAGAGTGTTTGTGGCAGTCGTATTACCCCCACGGGCGAGGGAACCGGTTTGGTCGGCATGCTGATATGGGAACAGAAACCTGTCTTGATATCCCACTATAACATCATTGCTAGTGTTCTCCAGACAAGCACCTTCGATTATGTTTCTCGCAACGCAGACGGCATCGAGACACAGGTAATGCTCGGTCTGTTACCGTCCAGTCACGTTTTTGGACTTCTGGTGATCACTCACCTGGGCACCTATTGCAGTGACGAGGTTATTTTGCTGCCACGATTCGACTTTTGTCTTTCCTGGGGGCAATCAGTCAGTTCAAGATTGAGCAAATCAGCTTTATACCGCCCATCGTCATCCAGATGCTGGAGAGAGAGGACGTATGCCGCAAGCATGACCTGAGCAACGTTCGACTTGTGTACACGGGTGCGGCTCCGCTAGACAAGAGACAATAGACGACTTACTCAAGCTTTATCCAAAATGACATCTTGCTCAGGGATACGGTAAGAGGCCAGCACGCTATTCCTGAAATAGCCTACTCACTGCTACATAGGAATCACGGAGACTTCCACGGTATTCATATCCACACACGAGCTAGATACCCTAGTCGGATCGACAGGCTCCTTGGTCTAGGGGACAAAAGCCAAGATCATGAAACTCCTGGCGAGCTATTGATACAGAGCCCTTCGGTTACTTTGGGTTACCTGGATAGCCCCAATTCTACTGCGGAGACCTTTTTTACAGACGATGAAGGCAGATGGATCCGTACAGGCGACGAGGTGCTGGTACGAATGTCACCAGCTGGGAACGAACACTTCGTTGTTGTCGACCGCATCAAAGAGCTCATCAAAATCAAGGTACCCTGAACTCATTACGTCCTCGTTTCATCTCTAATATATCTTCAAAGGGTCATCAAGTTGCTCCCGCCGAGCTCGAATCACACTTGCTAACCAACCCCGACGTTGCCGACTGCGCAGCCATCCAGATCCCAGACGCACGTTCCGGAGAGGTCCCCAAAGCGTACATCGTCAAGTCGGCTTGAGCTGTGCACAAGTTGAGTGACCCGGTTGTCAATGACTTGCACAAGCACGTTGAGGAGCACAAGGCGAGGCACAAATGGCTGAAAGGAGGTGTCGAATTATCAATGTCATCCCAACGAGCCCAACTGGAAAGATCTTGAGGAGGAAGCTAAGGGATAAGGAAAGGGAGATGAGGAGAGCTGGAGGATCAAAGATGTAAGGAGCCGGCTACTTGGAACTTTCAAGTCGACTGTCTTGATATTTGTCAGAGGCTTGGATCAGTGATATGTTCACAGAAATCGATGGCAACTGTCACTGAGTCAAAAAGACAATCCTCCTTGGCATCTCGACGAAGTAGCTCACGTGACGTTTTCGCCTAGGTAGCAATTTCGTACATAGTCTCAGCCTCAGCTCATTCAGACCTTTGTATGCTATTCGAGCGTCAGCTGCGCTTTGAAACACGTTTACACGGATTAAAACTACCCAAGATGGCTTCTGATTTCTCCTTCTTCTCAAGTCTACCATCAGAGATTCAAGATGTCATTTAGGACGCCCCCGTCCGGCCAATCCCAGATCAAGATGGCGTCCAGAGATTTGCCATCTCGTATTTCCGATCAAAAGGCCCAGAAGCCACACGGTTTCTCGATTTAAAGCGTTGCGGCATCCCAGATGGTGGCTTCTCACTCCGTGTGCCCCCATACGACCCCTAGGGCGGTCCCAATGATTCCGTGTACCAGCTGGACAGCGGGCTCTGGTCAGCCTGCAAAGCTTCTCGCGCTGCCATGCAACGACGTTTCGGAAAGAACGAGTGGTGGCTAGAGCTGCAGCCAGAGCGGCAAAAAGTGTCAAAATTCTCTGCCGCACCAGGGCGATATCTAGGCGAGGTGGGCGGCACCTACTCGGCGTTGTATCGCGACGACGATGGCTTCGACAGGTACATCACATTCGATCCTAGCCGAGACCTCATGTTCCTCGACTCTAGAAACTTGAGCTCTGTGGACTGGTCTCATCACTATGCGGGGACTATGTGCCTCTAATTGTCTTCCCAGACGAGGATGATGGGCCGAATGCGAGCTTCCTCGGGCAGAACATTGCGGTTGAATACGACTCCATAATGCTAGATGTGATGCAGAGGGAAACGGTACACTACTGCCGAAAGGACCCGAGCATGTCTATGATGTCAATGATCTGCATAGTCGATGATCTTTTCGAGTTGGCAAAGAGAACCGTTTCTTTTGTCGACTACACTCTTCAGCCACTTTTACCAACATCTACCACGCTTCAAGACCGGGAAAGGTTCTACGATAGCGACGCGGTCCTCATCAAGGTCAAGCCGCATGACTTGGGCTCCCGCTGGGGAATCCCAAGCACAGACGACGAGGACAGTAATCCTAATGAGCGGAGTGTGCTGTACTTCTTCGCTGCTATGTTCGAGGCAGCAAGCGGCAGGCTGGACATATCTAGCCATGATCGAATGTGAGCGTTGGCATGCCATCCTTTGACGGAAGGAAAACGGCCATTTGCGCAGCTTCAGAATATGAAGGACCGCATATGCCTGATGTGCTTCCCGAAGGAGGAGGAGCCCTGTCGCATGACGCCGAAGCCATGTGCAGACGAGGCGTATGATGTCTTTGATGAGATATCGCTAAGTGATTTTAATATATTTGACTAAGTGTCTCTACCGACATTACACTTGTCTTGCGGACTGAAACCACGAGTCAATATTAGAGAGAGCCATGTATTGCCTATGCTGGCCTTGTGTCGAGCCAGACCTGGAGAGCGAAAACAAAGCTGGACATCGGTCGTCTCTCGTAGCAGGTTGTAGTTATAGCTCTCCATGCATGCATCTTCTAGATGTTGTCGCAATTTATCCACTCATTGACTGATGCCTTCTAACACAAGTCGCAACTGCCGGAGGGAGAACGGCTTGATCATGTACCTATCCACGCCGGCTGAAGAGGCCTGCTGCTTCACAGTGGCAAACTCAAGCCTGGTTACGGCAGATATCGCCACTGGGAGCAGTGATTGCTCTCATTCAAATGGTCTGACGTGCGGCGTCATAGCGACGCCATCCACCTGTCCGTCGGTCACAGCATAGACCCAAACAATTCCCCAATTTTTTTTATATTTTTTATCTCAGTACCTTTTTTGTAGAAGTGTTTCGAAGTTTTTTCTCATGTTACCCACGCATCCCAGCGGTCTCCTCCCCACTTGCTTCCACCATCCCACTGCCTCTCTTCTCAGCCTATAACCATCTCACCCCCATTCTCATACCCAGTTCTCCAATCAAAATCATATTCTCAAATTCGGGAGAAGACACAGCCCCCAAACTTGTTTGGGCTCTGGTCTGGGGGGCAGCTACTGCAAGAGCTAGTCCAGGTGTTGCCAGCCTCCACAGCTGTACTGCCTCCCTCGCAACCATATACGCGCTCACAAACCTGGGCAGAGATGGTCGTGGCCGGGTCACCGAAAACGTCACCCGTGCAGACGACGATGGCGTTAATTCTCGCCTGACGAGCCACCAACTCGGCCGGGGCGGCGGCAACGCTGCCTAGGAGGGCTGTGAAGATCGCTGCGGTAGAGAAATGCATCGTGAAAGCTTTTAGATAGTTAGCAGACGTGATTAAGAGAAAGCAGTGCTTTGATGGATATTTTGATTTTCTTACTTTGTGTAGAAGGAGAGGAAGTGTTATAATTGTTTGCAAGAATGAGTGTATTTGAAAGGTGATGTTTGAAGGCCTTGTGAAGTAGGGAGTAATGGTTTGTTGATGGATATCGCTGTGCATGAGGCGCACTCGGTATTTATGTGTTTTCCTTATTGCTCTCAAGCTCATCACATCACTTATCCTCCGCCTGGGATGAAGAAAGTATCATGCCACCCGTTGTATTAGGTTACGCTAGGCAAGATAGCAAAGCAACCCTGTCCTTTTTCGTATTCTGGAAACCTCCAGTCAACCTTGGCTACCGCTACTGCATCATCCCACTCTTTAAAACGGTATTAACCTTGGCTGGTATCATATTATGTTACCCCATAAACATTTAGGAAAGTTAATGGATACCTCAACCCTTACCGCTCCTTAATTAACGCTGGTCCGATAGTCAAAGGAGCCCCAACTGGTATGATGCTTAGCTATGGGTAGGCTGAGTATGCGTAATGCTAAGAGCTTTCAATAAATGCGCTGGCTTTTCCGAGCTTTCTAATGTAAACATAGTAACTACTTGAGTCCTAGTCGTGGCGGGCTTTACAGCGAGGTCTAGCTCAAAGTCTATTTTCTTCGAGAAACTATATAGACTAACTTTTCCGTATTAGGATAAAGGGTTTGCAATAAAATTGTCCCTGCTGCAGTTTGGAGCTGTTTCAGGCCAATTTAGAGTTGTTTCGTGGCTGGGAGATGGGTACACCCTGCGATGCTGGATGATCCGGTCGACCAGATTGCTGCCCTCACCAAATTCCTCGCGCCCGGTTTTAGTGGAGTTCCTAACGCCCGGTTTGATTATAGTTTCAAAAGGGAAAAGATCATACGGTAAACCCAGCAACTCCTATTTTCGAGGTTAGTTAATAAACTTTAATTCCGCGTCGGGTAGGAAAGTTGAATTAAAGTTGCGCTATCATATGGATTTAGGTCCAAGTAACTACTCCTGTCTATGTCGATCTATTCGTATAGCTCGGCTCACACATGGTCTGGGGAACAAACTAGTGAACTTCTCGTAGGATGAAACTTCATCATAGCTTCCTCCTTCCGAATGTAGCCAGATTTCACGCAATGAGTTTACGCATGACTCTGATCTTGGCTTCTCTCGTCAACAATCTGTTATCAACACCCCTGAAAATGAGATACGTATGACTTTGAGACTAATAAGGACAGAAAGGCAGTTGCTGCGGATGATTCGGGGCCCCGACGGCGAGACATGGGGCGCGTCTGGCCCATCGCCGCCAAGGTCGCTCTCAAGCCATGGATAAGAACCTTGGACGGCGCTGACCGAAGACGTAGGGTAGATGTTGACCTCGGCCGAGCTTTTGACTATCCCTCGCCTGTTTGTTCCCCAGACGAAAAGGGATGGCTTCCAGTTGCAGTCGAGGGAATGCTTCCACGATGGTGTTTATGCTGAAGCTCATCGATGTAGTCGCTGGTAAACTGCCAATGTTGCACACGGCTTAATGGATTGACGTTGAGATTGAAGAAGCAATCACTCAGCGTTTGGCAGTTCAGGTGGAATTGCAACATTTAGATGACGGAGTAAGCATGAGAGTGTCGGGGCGTGACGTACTAGCCCCTTGCGGACCTAGTAGACAAGCCGCCCGACGACTGAACGGAACTAGGGGGGGTTACACCTGCGCTTCGACCGTAAACCGTTGGCGAAAGTATCTTTGTCTCTCTAGTTTCGGGAGGACGCAAAACTCAAAGAAATCGAGCCCGGAAGTGTACATATGGCGGAAGACGACTTCACTCGAGGTCACGGGACGAAGGTGGACATCAGGAGTGGGAGGCAGTGGTTTTTATTTGCTAGGGCAGTTTCTAATTTGTCTGTAGCCATAGATAGAATATTAGTCTAGTGGATGGCCTTAGTCGGAGGCTTACTGTGAGCCCTGCGACTTAAAGGGCTCTCAAGATGTGCTGGTCAGTGCCATATTCGGCAATGACGTTGCCATCTCTGCAATCCCTGTTGCAAACCTCATGGATGAAATCCTTCTTGCAGGTGTCAACCGCTTTGTCCAGTCCGCATTCATGGTCGTCCTTCCCCCAAGGGGAGTTGTCGATTTCCGGGAAAAGGCTAGAGTTACAGAAGACGGTGCGTCAACTGCATACCTTCATCGCCCACATATGGAGTATTCCAATACTGTTTATAGAAAGAGGAGGTTCTTAACTACGTTCAAAAGCTTCGTCTCCCGTATACGTGCATTGACGCCGGCTAGTGGTACTAGCTTACTTTGCCCCGACACCCATCCGGCCGCTGGGATTACGCTCTGCCCTCTTACGACTCAGAGCCAAGACTGGGAGAGGATGGAAATGTCCCAAGTGCACTCGCCGATATTCGAGATGTTGGACGATACATTCATTGCCAGAGTCGTCACAGATCCGCGCACCCCTAACAAAAAGATTCACGTCTACAGTGAGGTCCTCACGCAAAACCAGGTCTATGATCTGGTAGAGAAAATTAGCGGTGAAAAGCTAGAACGCAAATACGCTTGTCTCTCGTCAACGTTTCCCAATTGAAGCCTTGAAGCTGACTTTTATTTGACAGATTACGGCAGAAGAGATCACCACCCGCATCGAAGAAGCTCGGGTAAACTATCAACCACTAATGCAGTAATTCCAAGGAGTATTAACAAAGCATATAAGTAGTTTCTTAACAAGTCTAACAATGAGAAAAGCCAAATCGTTTGGAAGGTCTTGAGTATTCTCTTTGGCCGCGAGTCGACCGCTGACATTCTTGGAAATGGACAGTTCTATAAATATAGACTATGAGTCACACCTTCCCCACGGTATCTTCCAAGAGGCATCGACTAATCCAATCAGTCGATCATATAAACCCACTGGTACCTCCTCTCCTAACGTTCTTATCAATGCAAGTTATCTAAGTCAGATGGAACACTCGACCGCTGTCTTTAGCTGAAACGGCCTCGCCATACATCATTCCGTCGATATAGGCCTCCCCTACAAGGTCATACTTTGTCTCATCACTCAAAATGCTAAGGACATAGTCTCTACCTTGTTTCTGTGAAGCCGTCGTCTTCTCAGACCTGGGTCGCAAGATAAAAGGCACTGGTGCACCGTCAAAGATGCAAACGAGATTGCCAGGCATTGTGCACAGGGGCGCCCACCCCAGCTTCCCATGATCTGTCGCAAGGAACCTTTGCGCAGTCAAGCCAGCGAAAGCCTTGTTCATCTGGCGTCGCAGTTCCCACTCCCTCATTTCCAGGTCTGTCCTGACGAAATGCGCGGTGCCCTCGAGCGGGGCAAGCTTCCTGTGTTCCCGCATGGCCTTTGTCATGAACGTGCGATACTCGACAAACTGCTCAAAGGAAAACCGCTGCGGCCGCCCAAGCGACAGGGTACACCACCATGCTTGGGCCTGGGCCTTGGTGAGTCGATGACTACCACGCGTGGCAACCCTGCGGCAATCGTGCATCCATAAAATCTCAAACTTATCGAGTCCCATTCCATATTTCTGTTGGAAAGCCTGCGCTTCAATCCACCTCTGCACGAGTGGGTGGTCCGTCTTCCCGTTTTGGTATTTGTTGCGGGCTTTCTGGACCTCGAGCCAACTGCTCACTCGTTCATCCCGTGGATTCTTCAACCGCAGTCGTTTTGCCAACTTGTGCGAGAGGACTTCCAGTTGAGGCTGGTATACTGCAGAATCTGCAAATCTTTCTTCTTCAGGGACCAAAGGGCCAGTCTTCGGTAGATCTCTCCCGTCGGGACTCTGTAATCTGGCGCAGTCTCCATGTCAGTGAAGCTGACATCACTGGCCAGACTCCGGAATGCGAAAACAAAGTCTCGGTCGTCCGTTGCGTTACGTGCTCTGTTCTCAAACATGAAATCAACCAAGGTCCGTGGGGGAAGGATGTATCGGTTTCTGTCAAAACCCATAATCATCAAGTCGTAGATGTTATGCAGAGACTGCCAGTCGTAATTGTGCGGTCTCAGAACCTCTTCTCTTACACTCTGCGTGAAATAGACCTCGACATAGCGATTAAGAGCACTGGCCAATGACGTTTCGGCCTGGCCGAAGACAACGACTGCATCTTGCGACTTGGCAAACTCTTGGAAGACCCAGACTCGACGGAACCATGGGTTCTCATAGAGAGCCACGGTGGACCAAAGCCGCCAGCTCGGCAATCTGATGTTTTTTCAGAGTTCTCCTCAGCCCAAGTTTCGCGAACCAGAGCATCCGAGTAAACATGGTCACGAAGGTGCCATCGTAAAACCACAGTGTTCGCCTGAAGTAATCGTTGACCTCCCCCAGGGCTTACATGGAGTTCTCTGTCGTCGTGCCCGGGACACCCAGCCAGATGACTGCTCGGGTCACCTTCTGGAAGATGTCGCCCATCATTGGAACTTGCTGGTTCTTCTCCGCGACATCACGTTGATTAATGCATAACGCATCGGCCCACAACACGCGAGGTCGGTCACTATATCGCAGATGATGAAGCGCCAAGTGCAGCTTAGGTCCAACGCGCGTCTTTTCATCGTTGCACATAATCTCGAAGGCCGGTTCTGGAACACCCCAGACGTAGGAGAGAGCCTCAATATCGGGTGCGTCTACCAAAGAACTATGCTGCAGTGGCATTCTATTGGTTGCTCCCCTCGGCTTGGATGCAAGACGCGAAGTCGGATTTGTCCGGGCTGCAACTCTTCATACTTGATAGCGTACAATGAGCCTGTCTGGACTTGGTCCCAGGATCGATAAAGCTCGAATAGACCATACCCGGCGGCTAGCACTATGCCCCACCAGCCGCTAGAGGACTTCAAGGGACCTGAATTCTGTTCACCAGGGCCTCTTTTTGGCTCGGGCGAGCAGCGAGGAGGGGACGGGATTAAGAGATTAGCTGCCCAGAAGCAGGGTGCATTTGAATTGGCCCGGTATGGCATGTGAGCCAAGCTGCGGGGTTTCAGAACCCTTAGGAAGGGCATTTTGCTGTACATTGTTTGCCAATACACATGTACAAGAGACCAAAACCAAGAGGGAAATGTGGCTTGATACCGAGGCGATGCCACCACCTGTATTCAACGAGCAAATCCTCGGAATAGAGAGTCTCACCAAGCTCACCGGGATACGATGAAAAGGTGGGACAGTCTTCTATCCGACGCGGAAATGTGACAGGGAGGCGACCGCAGGATTAAACTCGCCGGTCAATACAGCAGCTGCTGCATGACCGAAAACAACAGGCCTTTCACGTCGTCAATCCAGGGGTCAAGCTGCACGGGGGTCCCGGCTTGGATAACAACGATAGTTCGCTTATTGGCCGCGGCCACCTGCTGGATCAGCTGAACCTGCTGGCCTGGGAGCTCAAATGTTGGGATGTCCTGGCCCTCAGTTCCCCACTCCTTATCACGTCCTACAACCACAATGGCTGCGTCGGCGTCTTCGGCCAGTGCCGCTGCTTCGGACGGGAGGTCGGAAGTGGACTCACCTGGTTCCTCGTATCCAATCCTGAAGCCCTGATCGCTTTGTAACCGAGTCAAAGACGTTGGTCCAGTATGGTGCCTTGATGTATGAGCTTCCTCCGCCGCCAGCGACGGCTCTCTTAGCGTTAGGACCAACGACAGCGATTTTCTTAACGGAACTGCTTGGCCTCAATGGATGTGCCCGTTTTCATTATTGAGCATGACAGTGCCGGAGGACGCAGCTTGTAATAGTAGCGCTTTTGGTCTCTGGGTCATCCCTGACATACTCATCCACATCCCGACGATCGGCAAAACGTCCTCCTAGCAGAGACATCTAGCGCTGATTTGCTGATCTCTTCGGACTCACGGAGATAACCATGCTGTCTTACTACCGGTAGAAGAAGCACGATCTAGACCCAAGAGCTAGGTGGATATCTATGCAGTGAGCTTTTTCCATGCTTCTGTGTGAGCCTGCGATGTGAAAATTGTTCATTTTTGACTTTGCATTCCGTAGATTGAGTGGATTAATGTAGAATGCGATGCATGGTGCATGTCCTTTTCCCTGTTCACCACGGCTTGGGATGCTCACATACTGTAGGCCTGAACCGCCATTTAAGTGCTGAGTTACCGGCAGGCTTGGGAGTGAATTCTTTTTCTTTAACTCTGTTCCTATAATAACCTAGAAGAGGAGGACAGTGGATTTCTATATGAGCTCGCAACGATCGCATCATAAATTTCTCTAGCCAGTAACATGAGCTCACATCAACGCTTATAAGTATAGAAGTTTGTGGAGGTTTCTGACGACACCTGCACTTCTATTACAAGGGACTTAATATGATTCTCATGGCAGATGCAGTGAAGCTTGAACGGATTGCAGGAGTTAGTAATCATAGTCTAAACCCTGGTCAGTTCGTCATGTGCTATGCCTCTCACAACCAACATGCATACGTACGCACCACTCCCATTATTTCCCTCAGCACGCAATTTCCCCTCACCGCGAACTTCGCGTAATTCTCTTCCGGATCGATCAAGTCAAGCTCAGCGTTTCAGAAAATGTCGGCTCCGGAGGATACCCGAGAGGAAATCGAGGTCGTAAGTGTATCTTATAGGTGCCATTACTTGGGTATAACTCCCACGCGTCGCGGAGTGGAACTCTTGGATCACGCCACTTCTCTGCTTCAATGGACTACGCAGGACTGATGGTCTGACTAGGATCCCGATGTCGTCGATAATGAAGACGTCGACTCTGCTATTGATGCACAGAGGCAAGGTCATGTCTACCACGTGAATATGTAAACAAAGGTGGCTGACTGCACCCCGTTTTCTAGCCAGATCGAGTCAACCGCATCCATCACCTCCAGCATTCTTGAGTATCGAAACATTCATGGAAGAACTTACCAGTCGTCCAAAACCACCGAATACTGGTATACGAGACTCAACCTCCCTAAAGTGGCGGGACATCATCGAGTACTGAGTTTGAACCAGGGCGCCGAACGATGAGCAGCATGTCGAGGGCTTTGACATAGGGTAGGTGAGGATAGACCACCTGGAAGACTCTATGTTGACCCTATAGCCACCATTGGATAACCATGATGATGGACGATGAGCTGTATCTCGCACCGATCGGAGATAACCCACAGGTGGGCTGCCTGTCTTAGATATATATCATGATTTGAACCTAACACTGAGTAGCAAATCTTGGATATCGGCACTGGCTCGGGGATATGGGCAATGTAAGCACATATACATACGGACTACTTACACTACAACTCACTTAACCAACACTAGCGACATGGCCGACCAGTTTCCCTCAGCCCACATCATCGGCACAGACATCTCGCCTACGCAGCCGGCCTGGGTGCCACCAAATGTCAGCTTCCAAATCGACGACGCCCAGCTGGACTGGACTTTTGAGCCAGAATCGTTCGACTTCATCCATGTTCGCTCGCTTCATGGCGCTATCAATGATTGGCCAAAGCTATACAGACAGCTATATCGATTCCTCAAGCCGGGCGGTTGGTTTCAACACATGGAGCCAGGCCTGGCGCTGCGTTGTGATAACCCGGATATTAACATGGATAAGAATCAGTATGCACAGCAGCTTTGCGTGGTCTACCTGCGTATGCGATGGTCGCTAATTTACCTTCCAGCGTCTTCAAGCAATGGTCTCAGCTCTTCTACGACGCCGGCGAAAGACTGAGCCGCACCTTTGACATTACCGACAAGAATATGGAGGAGTGGGCTTGCCAGGCTGGCTTCACCGACGTTGTTCCCAAGGCCATCAAACTCCCATACGGCGGCTGGCCCAAAGATAAGAAGCTCAAAGAACTGGGCCGCTACGTGAACTACTACATGGACATGAGCCTGGGTGGCTTTGCAACGTACCCTATGAGCGAGCTGCTGGGTTGGAGTTTTGAGGAGATTGCGGTTTTGGTTGCGCAGATGCGTGCTGCGATCCATAATCAAAGGAGTCTGCCGAACGGTGACATGTAAGTGTTCTAAGCGTGACTATAGACATTGTACTGATAGGGTATGCATAGGTATGTGACGTACGGTCGAAAGCCCGAGGAAGCCTCAAAGGCCACAAAAGGGAGAAACAGAGTGAGATGACATAAAGAAATGACCGATGATGCGCGGCTATCTTAATGTGTTGTTTCTTTTGATCAATATCACGCAAAAATAACGTCAAGATTTACTACGAGACCGGCAGGAGTGGTTTGAACCAAGAAAAGTTTACCTTCAGCCTTTCAACAGGGCCTACGCATAATTTAAGAAATGTATTTACGAAGCATTAAGGCCAAGATCTAACGACCCTCCCGAACGTTGTATCTTCCAAAGTGGTCTCAGTGCCTGTGTGATCCTACTTCATGTCCATGCTTGTCTATGACCATGACACCCACTTCCCTTGCATGCGCCACGGCGCCAAACAGAGCTATTGAGCGGGTTATCACTGCGGAATGTTTTATGTTGGGGAGGGCTGACTAGGGTGACGGCACATTCTTCCCGGACGCCACCACGGAACGGCAGCTAAGTCCTCAGCCGCACATGCAGTGCGACTGGCTTCGTCCAGCACAGCTGAGACATTGTCCGTAGTTCATTGGTGACGGGCTCGCGCAGATGCATATCAACGCCCGCTCAGTGAAACGAGAAAGTCCGGGGTTATATGCTGTGTATCTTTGAACTCTTGTCCCCCATTACTCCCCACAATCCATACCTGTCTTCTTTCTCCTTCTCTTTCTCGCTCGCCCACTTCTTTCTTCTTCCATTTACTCCAGTCCGTCGAATATCATATCCTCCTCTCATACCACGCCAATCCCCCAACGCAGATACAATGAAGGGATCCACGTTTGCCACCATCCTGGCAGTTAATGTCCTCGGCGTCTCCGCTGCCCTAGACACCCTGGCGGGTTATACGGCAGACATCCCGGAATGCGCATACTCGGAGTTCAAGAAGGCCATGGAGTCGGAGAACTGCGAAGTCAGCGACGTCGACTCGAGCAGCTTCGAGTGCCTTTGTAAACATTCTAGCGCTATTGCAATCGCAGTCGCCAGGGGTGTCAACGACGCCCAATGCTCCGCTGGTTAGCTCCCTCTTACCTCTGCTATCTGTGTTTGTTCGGTGGAACGAGACTGACACGACACCAGACTTTGCGCAGGCGGTGGGATCTGCGTGCGGCGTTTGGCTCGTATACGGCTCAACAGCTTCTGAGCTCGCAAAGGCAACCAGTTTGCTGGCCGAAGAGCTGAGCGGAAACAGCCCTTCGACTGCCTCCGACTCGTCTGCCACGGCTACCGAGTCCTTGTCGGGCACTGCCACTGCTGCAGCATCTTCGTCCACCAATCTGGCAGCTGTTCCAACGGCAGGCTCTGGTGTCGCTGGTCTCCTTGGTGGTGCGGCAGCCTTGGCGGCGTTGTTGATGTGAACGCTGACGGACATGACCGTTGGGAGAGGCAAGCACACGTTAATAAGAGCACAACTGGGGACATGTACTTAATACTGGGCTGGTAAGTTACCAGCCTGGTTTGATTGAATCTTGGAAAGATTTCGCCTGTTGTTGGATTTAAACTAGCAAACCAAGCCACTTGAGGTGATGCAGAAGAGACACTCACTTCTTGATTCCGATAGAACAGGACTAGGCGCTGTTAGGGTTTATTTTGCTACTAATAGCCGCCGGTTACTTGTTGTCGTACTGTAATACCAGAGTAAGCTCCTGTTGTTTCCTCGCTAGAAACCAAGGCAAACACCCGAATGACCAAATACCCACCACCGTGATACTGCTCTGTTGGCATTGTCTTTACTTTAGTTCAGCTCCCCTCACAGCTAAGCTTATATAGGCAGGTCTACTCTACATGCGAACACTTCGCCTAACTATTTACCGACCGGCTCGCGGATGAACGGCTGCTATCGGGGAATAGGTCGGTCATCTTATCCTCGCATCGGAAGTGGAGACGAATGTCGTATTGTCATGTCAAACATGTCAAAAGCATGTCAATGTCGTTACCGCCTTTCAAATGGCACGATCTGCTGTATTCCCAACCTCGCGACATTTGAATCGCCTTGTTCGTTTACCATAAATAATACCATCAGCACTCAGCTATCGACTTCATCCTCGGAAAACAGCGCGAATAGCTTCACTACTTTCGCGAATTAGCTAAACGCAACCACTGCCAAAATGACCAACGTCAACCTCAACTTCCGCACCGCAACTCTCGACGATGCGCCGCAACTTCAGCCAATGGTCGAAGCTGCCTTTCGCAGCGAAGACAGCCGAAAAGACTGGACGGCGGACATGGTGCTTTCGGACAACTTCCGCATCGACATCGAGGAAATCATCAAGAAGATCGTCCAGCCCAACAGCGCAACGCTAATGGCCACTGACGACAACAACGTCCTCGTGGGCTCCATCTCCGTCTTCAAGCTCAACCCCGACGTCGCGCGCCTGTCATTGCTTGCGGTGGACCAGACGTACCAGCGCGGCGGCGTTGGGCGCCGGATCCTGGCTTATGGTGAGGACTATTGTCGACGGGTCTGGGGCGTTAAGACGTTTGGCTTGAACGCCCTTTCGACGCGCGAGCAGCTTATTTCGTGGTACACGCGCTGTGGATATCGGAGGACCGGTAAGACGACGCCGTTCCCGTACGACCTGATGAAGGGTAGGCCTCTGCCGGGGGGCCTGATGTTTGTCGAGTTGGAGAAGGACGCAGATACAGTTCCTGTAGCAGCTGGGGTGCCTTGAGTTAGTATTGCTAGTGAGGAGCTATTTTAGATGTTACCACTTGTTCACATATTACAACTGGCAGTTTTCTTTCATCAGTGAACGAAATTGTGTGGTGACGATCAGATCGCGATCGCGGAGAGCAATTACGCCGGACGCACGTTGATTTAATGACAATTACACTGTCTTGAAAGTTATAAGAAAAAAAAGACATCAGGAATACTCATGGATAAGTCGCGCAATAAATCTTCACGAGGTGGGAAGTCATCTGTTTGAAATCTCATTGTGGGTCGATAACGTTGATGATTATGAATCATCAACGGAATCAGTCTTAGAAATCAACGATCTTATGACGACCTTCAATAACTAATTGAACCCATATAAATAACCAGGCTGACTACTTTTGAAACCAAAGACCGCTGGTACATCCTAACTTTTCAAGGCTTCATCTTACCTACCTTCACTCATACTTATATGATGGTTCAGTCAATTCCAAAGACTACTTTGCAATGGAACGTCATAGGCCTGGACGGATTTGATTCTTTGAAGTATACAGAACGGCCTGTTCCCGAGCTTGGTGATAACCAGGTCCTAGTCAAAAGTGAGTTGATGCTTTCTGGCGACTGTGGTCTCAAGTTCTAACTAACCAATCTTTACAGTCCAAGGAGCCTCCATCAACGTACGTTTCTGCACTTTCTCGCGCCTTTACCGTTGACTAACAACTTGTCTAGTATCGGGACCTCGTTATTCCAAACGGACAGTATCCCTGGGGCACCAAGCCAAATGTCATCCCCGGTTCTGACGGCGCGGGGACCGTCCTGGCCGTGGGCAAACACGTCACTCGCTTCCAACCCGGCGACAACGTCGTCACGATAATCAACCAGCAGCACCTTGCAGGATCCATGAATTCACTATCACTACAGTCTGGTCTCGGAGCCTCGGTCGACGGTACTTTCCGCTCCGTCGGGGCCTTCGACGAACAGGGGCTCGTCGCAATTCCCAAGGGCCTAAGCTTCACTGAGGCGGCGACGCTCAGCTGCGCTGGATTGACGGCTTGGAACGCTCTTTTCGGGCTTGTAGGAAAGCCGCTCATTGCAGGTCAGTGGGTCCTCACGCAGGGCACCGGCGGAGTAAGCACGTTTGCCGTCCAGTTTGCCAAGGCCGTGGGCGCGAGGGTCGTTGCTACGACAAGCTCTAGCGAGAAAGCCAAGCTCCTCGAGAAGCTAGGCGCCGACCACATTATCAACTATCGCGACACCCCTGAGTGGGGTTCCGTCGCTAAGGAGCTCACCGGCGGGGTTGGCGTGGACCTCGTCGTCGAGGTGGCGGGTACGTCGATGAAGCAGAGCATCGCCAGTGTTAAGTTGGACGGGACCATCAGCATCGTTGGCTCAATCGGCGGAGATGTCAAGGAGCAGCCTGGTCTGCTCGACTGCTGGCTCAGTCTTTACACGGCTCGAGGCGTGTGGGTAGGGAATCGACTTCAGATGGAGGACATGTGCCGCGCCATCGAGGCCAATGTAGAGAAACTGCGCCCTGTTGTTGATGCTAAGGCTTTCACGCTGGACCAGGTCAAGGAGGCGTATGAGTACCTGCTGTCAGGCCGTCACCAGGGCAAGGTTTGCATCGAAATTGCTTAGATGCAAGCGGGCGCACTTCAACTTGTTACCACCAAAAGTTCGGCAAGGAGCAGGTGTATTATCAAAAGACTTGGGTATCGACTGCAATGACCCGCTAAGGATCCTATTCTCCCTTTTCATCCACCTTCTCTGATTCCTTAGGGGTGACATGTCCACTGCCCGTAGAGCCCTCCGCCTCGTGGACCGTTGTGGCCGCGGTCTTGAAGGACCGAGATCCAGACAAGTCAAGATAGATGAACTTGGCAGTTCGCACAAGAGTCTTGCGTCCCTCGAAGACCGGGAACAGACCCACGGCGATGAAGGAGCAGAAGATCCAAATGATTCCAACGCTGACCCAGCCGGTGAAGAATTGCTTGGAAAAGATGTAGGAGGAGCCGTACATGGGAAGAGGCCAGAGCACGAGGAAGGCAATAGTCTGTGAGAATGTGTTAGCATTGATTGATAATGAGTGTGGGATACTGGTGCTCGTACCATCACGATCGTAGTTATCTTGCTTATCTTTCCAGCTCTGAGCAACTTCCTCTGCTCCTCGGAAGCTTCGTCGGTGGTCTCGGAATGGCCCCCAGTCGTGTTCTCCAAGTCAACACCAGCTGCGGCAGCAAGATCGTGGTCGTCGCCCTTGCGGATATCCATCATGCTCTTCCAGTCGTAGTTCTGAGGACCCAGAGCGTACGTTAGAATGGGGATGAAGATGAGCGGGGAGAGAAGCGCGGTGACGTTGCCCGCGAGCATGGGGTTGTTCGATCCGGTGCAAGCGACGTTGAGAGAACCACACTCCTTCTTGGCCGTCACCAGCCAAGCAATCAGAGCCACAATCAGACCCAGAACAGGCGATAAACTGGCCGCCCACTTGTTCTGCTTCGGCCAGATAAGTGTCAGGGTGGCCGGGAGCACGGCGGAGGAAATGATGCATCCCATCATGACGTAGAGGTAGCCCATGGAGATGCCGGCATACCAGAGACCGACAGAGAAGCAGGAGATGAAGAGCGCGTAGGCAACGACGATGCAGTGGGAGATCCAAATGAGCTGCTTTCCAGGAGCATCGGGCTTGATGTAGGTGCGGTAGAAGTCGTAGGTGAAGATGGACGACACGGCGATCAGTTCTGCCGAGGTTGCGCTGGTGACGGCCATGAAGATGATGAGGAGCGTGGCTACGGCGCCGCCCTTTCCGAGGAGAGCGACCGCCGCGTACGGGAGCACGAGACCCGCGCTGACTGCAGCGTCGGGCATGCGGTCGGGATATGTTGGAAAAAGAGGGTTGTTCTCGAGAGACAGAGCTGCCAGTCCCATGGTGGTTGCGGTGAGCCAGGGGATGGCGAACCACGAGAGACCGCCGATGAGATAGCCGGGCAGCGCGTGAACGGGCGACGCCGCGATGGCCTTGTTGTAATAGCCGTTGTCCAAAAAGACGGTGCCGAAGTTGCCAACGATGTTGATGACAAAGAAGATGGCGCCCTCCTTGGATCGCATGGTCAAGTAGCTTCCCTCGGCGTTTCCCTCAACCGGGTGGCGCTCGGCTGCGGCGACGAGGGCGTCGTAGACGGCGGCGGGAGATCCCAGCGTGTCGGAGGTCGCGTACGTGGTCAGCGAGAAGATGATGATGATGATAAGCAGAATGAAGGTGTGCGCCCAGTCGGTCAGGAAGGTGGCCTTGAGCCCTCCGACGAGCGTGTACATGACCACGCCCAGCGGCAGCAGGAAGATGGCGGCGATGGTGTGCATGCCCGTCAAGGCATTGACGGTGGCCGAGCCGCCGACAATCAGCATCAGCGAGACGAGGATATTCGTGACCAGGCCAAACACCATGAAAACGACGTGGGCCATGGTGCCGTAGCGGGCGCGGATGACCTCGAGGAAAGTGTGGGCGTTGGGCGCACGACGCTTCAGCTCAATGGCAAGCGTCGCGAACAGCAGGATCTGGACGGTGGCTCCGGACGCGTACCAGAACGGCCCGCTGACGCCGTAGCGATAGCACACGCCCGAGGATTGTAGTAGTGTGGCGGCCCAGGTCCACGACGACACGACGGCGGACCCGACGAGCCCGGACTTGACGGTGCGGCCGGCCGTGGTGAACATCTCGGACGTCTGCAGCTCCGAGTTGTAGCGGCGGAGGACGAAGGTGGTGAGGATCATGGCTGCGCGGTGTTAGTATCGTATCTGGGATGTAACCGCGGGCGTCGATGGATCCCTACCGAAGGCAAAGGCGAAGCCAAGGCCGAGCACGATGCCGTAGCCATAGCTCTGGTCCAATGCGACCGTGGCCGCCATTGTGTGTCGCTTGGCGTGTCGGTGTTAGTGACGTTGGTGGATCGAGCCCGTACCGGTAGTCTATCGCCAAGAGGGACTGTCACTGCAGAGAGGAAAGCCAAGAAACCCCCGGATCTTGGCGACCCTTAAGTATAATAAAAACCCCCATTTTTCCTACGCCGTAGCATTCCTGCGGCGTCGTGTAACGTATTCCCTATCCAATATGTCGATCCTTCTTCCTTCTGCGTCGTGATAAGCCCATCCGTCTGCCGTCGGGCAGCGCCTTATCGCCATGACGAGATGGTTTATTGTCCGACCGCAGAGATAACGCACTGACGGACCCCGACCTCGCGGCCCTATGGGGTCTAGCCGAACCTCGTCCCGGCCGCCGGGGATCCGCCGGCGGCCTTGGTTCCAGCGTCCCGGGATGCCTCATTGGCGGACCGACGTTGCGATGGCGCTGGGTCATCGTGGGGAGGAGGGCCATCGGCTGCGATAAAGGCGTGTTTCCGTCGTCTCGCCGGGTGAGCCCAAGTGACTAACACGCCTGAGGTAATCCACACATTGTCTATCATTCATGATGAGAAGTTTTTTCTCTCTTACAAGGAACTGGCTCCCAAGTTCTACTCTCACCTGAACCCCTCTCCCACATCCCCCCAGACTGTCACGCCCACAGTGGCTTTTACACATTCCAGCCCTCTGCAGATGTGGGGGGCGAGACCTTCTAGATTACTAACAAAAGCTCCCGTCACCGTCGATAAGGTGAAGCAACCTCAATCATGTTTGCATTACCACGTGGAAAAAGAATCGCTTCTGCAAAAGCCGGAATCTTGCAGCAGGTGGCGCAAAGCTGGCCTTGCTACACAGATAACCTAGCCACTTTCATAAACACCACACCCACTGACATATTGACATGTCCGCGGCTTCTGGGTGGCCTCTAGCTTTATCACCGCTATCGTATCCCTCTACCCGAGGCGGTGTCTTAAGAATCAGTAGTGTGCAGTCTCGGTCCACCAATCGAAGATACGATACACTGAATTTCTCCCCATGCCACATTTGGTCTTCGGTTATCGTGGTTCTACCGTTAGCTACCATCACGCTGCAGGTCAAAAGCTGATTCGTGGGTTCACACCCTCTCTGTTAAGTAATCCGCCCCTGGTCTTCTGTGTAACTTGAGTTCCAACCCCTAATCTGCTCACCAACTGAGTTCTTTTCGTCCTGGTACAAATGCTTTCGTTCTGACACAAATGAAAAGTGGTCCATTCATTTGTATGCGGAACAGTACAAAACGCAGCTTCACCAGCTGGAACGGATTCATTACTTGGCTTTGCTCTACGGTGAAGAGCAAGAAGTCGAGTTTAGAGTCACATGGTGAGAAGAACTGCGTTTAGTTGGATCGGGTTTCTATTGTTCAGGACCTGGAGATGAATGCTTCACTACGTCCATTTGCTCTTGTGTCAAAAGTTGAATTCCCGACCAAGACAAAAAGCACCGTGATTGACTGGCGGGTCGGTGCGAAAGCGGAGTCGGAGATTTGTGCAGCTGTAGCGTCCAATTTTCACTCTTCCATCTCGTCCTAACACATCCTCCAACGCAAAATTATGAATCCCCTCACACACGCTTTAACAGAGTCTCCAATACGCCATGCGGACTGCTGCCTTAGCCTGTCCTCCAAGCTTCTGGAAACCCTGACCAGCATCTTTTCCGATAGCGGGCTTTCGGTCTCCAGCCATCCGCGAATTGTGCTGTCTATCGGCAGCGGCACCGGATTACTCGAGGCGGTGTTACTCGCACATTTTCAATCAATATCACAAGACTCGGAACAAAAGAATCCAAAAAACCTTCTTATAGAGGGCGTGGAGGTGCATCAGCTTGGATCCAGAGCCCCCGCCAACAAATACCTACCCGAGCAAGCCATCAGCACAGTTCGTGGAACGTGGGAGGTCTCGTCGAGGCTGCAGGATGAGCACGCGTCTGCCTTGATGTTTACGTATCCCCGTCAGCCGTCACTAGTGACGCAGTATCTGCAGTCCGTTGTCGAGATGAAACTAGGCATCAATGTGGTGGTGTGGCTGGGTCCTCTAGCCGACTGGGACGAATTTGAGTCTTGCTTTCGGGAAGGCGACGAGCATGATGGAGGCAAGTTCAGGCTGGTGGATGTGAAAAGGGGCGCTGAAGCTGGGCTGGGAGAGTATGAGATGATGGCTGTCTTGAGAAGATAGGTATTTCTCTTGTTCAAATATGCTATGTAATACATACGAGCCGGCCTTGACCATCTACAGCATACAAACAGTGGCTCGGCTCAGTGACCCCAAGGTCTACGCCTGCAGTGCAGCTTAACTGCGCGATGAGGCGGTGATTCAGCAGGCCATGATCTAACTCGTCTTGGTGTTGAACATGGCGCCCACGTGTAGACGTAGCGTGGCCAGCCGCGTAGCGTCTCAAGTATGGCCCCGCAGAAATGGGTCGTGTGTTGCCTATGATGGTCTTGTCCAACAACAGAGACGGCGATGATTGTTGACGTCTCAC
Source organism: Neonectria faginata (assembly GCA_030864175.1). Lineage (NCBI taxonomy): Eukaryota > Fungi > Ascomycota > Sordariomycetes > Hypocreales > Nectriaceae > Neonectria > Neonectria faginata. Next base: position 1,017,963 of record JAULBG010000010.1, on the reverse strand, counting down.
ATGCTCCCCTTTTCAACCCTGGTCGATGTTCAGCTCCTCCAGAGGCCACTGCATCGGCTCCTGCCAGAAGCTCCCCAAGTAATCCGCGATGAGACGGATCAGAAATGCGCCGGCATCACCGACGATCCAAGATGTGCGACACCGATGAAGCAGGACGCCGTAGTGGGCGAGAACAAGCAGGGCTTCGGGGCGGTGTTTACGCAGCGCATCAACGAACTCGGCCGTCAACAGCGTGGGAAAAGCGGTTGCTGCGTGAGCATTGTGGTCGCTAGATAGGTTGGCGTGGATATTGAAGGCCCATTGCAGGCTGTGTGCCGCACTTTTGCAGGCGGTCACGGTGGCTGGGCCCAGATCGGAGGACTCGATAAGTCCGATGAGTGGGACGCACTCGGTACCGCCCTCGGTCACGGCCGCGTCAGCTGCTTTGATATGGACGAGGAACGGGCGTAGGCTTGACTCGATGTTGATGCGGAACTTGGAGTCGATGACGGTGCGGACGCCCCGATGTAGATGAACGGATTCGAGAAAGCGTTCCATGAAGACGTGGTAGCTAACGCGGTATTGGGGATGGGAGAAGGTCTCGTATAGCACGTGGACGCTGAGGAGCGAGGCGAAGACGAAGCGGGGCATATACGTCTCGTCGTAGCTATCGCTGGCGAGGTGGTGCGACTTGCGGTTGAACCACATCAAGGCGCGGGCCTGGAGTTCGGTGGCCGTGTGTCGATGGGCCACGGCCTCGTCGGGCGAGACGACGGAAAGGTGGTCGGCGGAGAGGGTGAGGGCCTGGTCCAAGGCGTAGGGGGCGTCGTGGGCCCAGGCGATGGCGATGTCGAGGATGGGACGCATCATGTCGCCGCCGAACGGAAGGGCCGTCTGGGCGTGGTGCAGCAGGACGAGGTGCTTGGCGGTGAAGATGGCTTCGGGGAGGGGGTCCGGAGCCAGCGAGGAGGACGGCGAGTCGCCGAAGAAGTTGGTCAGGGACGACAGTGTCGGCGGCGTGGCATCGTCGAGGAGCATGTGCAGCAGCGTGCCGGGCTCGGGCGACGGATTGGACGACAGCAGGGTCATGGGCGGCGGCGGGGGCGGAAGCGGAAGCGGCGGCAGGCCGGAGCTGGAGCAGCTCTCGGCCGGGCTCTCGGCCGGGCTGTTGGCCCACGCCGGGGGCGGGGGCGGCGCGGTGTGCTGGCTCCGGGACGGCGCGGGCGGCGGGTACACGCAGGTGCGCTCGCTGACGGCGCAGTTGCTGCAGGCGGGACGAGGCTCGGACGCCGACGCCTCCGCCGTGGGGGACGCGGCGTTGAAGCCCATGTCGCACTTGATGTGCCGGCGCTTGCACTCCCGGCACCCGTTGCGCGACTTGCGGTGGGCGCGCCGCAGCCTGGGGCCGGGGCCGGAGCCGGCGGGGGGCGACATTTCTGCAACTGTCCTGGCGGGGGTTTAGGTGTCGTCAACGGCGGTCAGCCATGGCGGGTGCGTTTCTCTTTGCTGGTCTCTGAAGCGCGCGTCTTGGGGAGTGTTTTTTTGTTCTTCGGAGACGCGCCCGGTGATATTTGATGCTTGAGTCGTGGTCAGAGGGAGGGAGGGGAGGGAAACCGAAACCGAAGAGCACGCCGGCCTTGCGGTTTGGCGTTTTGGGGCCTCGTTCTAACGCGATTCGTGACGCTGTATCCATAAACAAAACGTCCAGATCCACGCATCGTCGCTTTCTCATTGGTGGGCGTTCGGAAGTCGGCCTGTGGCTTGGCGGTGTTGACCCTGTCTGATTCATTACTTGCGCCTTCGTCTTCAGAAGCATCCCTTTTTTCTCCCTTTTCTCTAGGGGGGGCCGAGAGGTCCAATCCTGCCCTATCCAGAATTAGCAGCAATCCCTGCGACGAGGCCATCGTTTTTTTTCTAGATGATGATTATTGGAGAGGGTACATCATCCACCTCCCTGTTCCCGCTTCTCAGCCCACACTGATTTATCATACCGTCGTTCTGAATGGCCGTGGATCCGGAGATTAAGGTCGCGCAGGGCTGATGTCTCGAACGAGAGACGCGCGTCCATGGGGACATCCCCGCGACGATTCAGCCTCGTCCGGGCCGTCCCCCGCGAACCACGACCCAAAGATAGATGCGCCAAGCTTGGAGTGCCATGCGTTACTGGCATAGCATTTTCGATCTTCGGTTGCTCGGAAGATGGGCCGCGTTGGGGCCACCATATAGACCATCCGTCTTTCATCTGCACCTTCGCGTTATGCATAACCGCGTCCCTGTTGATGACGACGCCCTGGAATCGCCCCACGGACATGTAAGGCTGGTCCACCGACCGTCGACTATCGAAGTTTCGAGTTTGGAGGAAACCTGATGTCGGGCAGTTCGACATTGCCGTGACTCCGACTATTGCGGCCACCACGAAGCGTGATCATTTCATCATATAGACAGACATAGACACAATAGCCTCGAACTCTAGATAAGCTACCGAGTTTTCAGTAGTGAATCAATCGATTAACGGTGACATTTGGCAACAAACGACTCACCCAGCGTGCGGATGCACCGGAGATGGAAACCCCGGACCAGGACCGAGTACGCGGAAGCTCGGAATTTGCCGGCCTCAACGTGCTGCTATTTTCGATGCCGCAGCTTGGATACGCGTATATAGTCGTTCGACATTCTGCGGGCTGCTAGATCTTTGGACACTCCACTCCCAAGAAGACCTCAGGCTGCTTCGATTCGAGTTCCGGGGGTCGTGGCCTTTTATAATTCCAAGGCTGGGCGAAGTGAGGCTCTGCTCGAGGACCGCGTATACGGATACTTCTTCATGGGAGTCCCTATGTCGATCGGGACGGAGCCAGTGTGTCGGTGTCTGACATCATTGGACTGGCCTGGAAATTTAATCATCGAACAAGTTTTTCAAACTAGATTCGGGCCGGCCGGTGTGCGTGAGGAAATGCGACAGGCTGTGACTTTGGGACACCGGATTTAACCGGGCTTTCAGCTGGGACTGGTCGCGGACAGGGTGTCAGTTCAATTCCAAACCGGTTGCTAACAGGAAAGCGAGAGCGAGGAACGTACTCTTAGAAGCGCACTCACCCTCTCGAAAAGCCCGGGTGCTACTTGAGAAGAGGAGCAAACCCCCAAGCTTACTCATGCATGAGACAACCACCTGTTCAGATTCGGCCATCACAGGACCCTGTCTCAGTGGCGGATCAAAATAGGCACACTCAGATAAAACTATTGAGGGAGGCAAGCAAGGTCATGTCAAATTATTCAACAGTAAACGTCTTATATTAGGTAAAATCCCCACTGCACAAGGGGCAGGTGAAAAGCTAAGCCGACATCGGCTAACATTGAGTCTGTAGTTGGGACAATCTACAGTTCGGCGTCTATATACACGATGCGCCACAGAAACAAACAGCAACGTGGTATGCACTATGCATCTTAGACACGGCAGAGACGGCCGTTCTGAGTGGGAACACCGTCGACCTGGCCGGTAATGTACCACTGGTCACTACCAACACCCTGCAGCGCGTAGAACAGGCCGGTGGGGTCGACCTGGTTCTTGATGCTCAGCAGGCGGGCGTACTTGGCGGTGCCGTAGAAGGACTGCTTGAAGTTGGGCTCGGTGACATCCGACTCGGAGGCGTAGGCGCCGCTGCCGGGGGTGACGTCGCGCCATGGCTTCATCCACTCGTTGGTCAGCAGCTTGCTCTTCTGCGCGATGACGTTCCACGAGCTGCCCTCGTCCCAGCTGATGACGGAGATGGCGAACATGGCGGCGCCACGCCACGCCGGGTTGACGGCGTTGTCCGGGTACGGGCCGGGCCCGCCGGTGATGCCGAAGCCGATGAGGTTGCCGCCCTTGTCCGAGAGGCCCTTGAGCGCCTGGAACGTCGCCTCGTACTTGGTCGCGTCGACGAAGTTCTCCCTGGGGAAGAGGCGGCCGGCCGTCTTGGACGTGGTGCCGCCCACGAGCTCGCGGGGGAAGCCGGCCTTCCACGCCGGGTAGTAGCTGGCGTGCTCGGACTCGGTGACGTCGAAGGTGATGCCGAGCTCCTCCCAGATGGCGAACAGCGGCGCGGTCAGGGTGTGCAGCTCGGCGAGGGTGTGGCCGGGGGCGAACCACGGGACGAGCGAGAAGGTCAGCGAGTCCGGGCCGGTGTGCCAGATGTTCCAGTACTCGTAGTTGCCGGCGGCGTTGAAGGTGGGGATGGCCTTCCAGAAGGCCTTGACGGCCAGCCAGAAGGTCGCGTGCGAGACGGTGGAGCTGGTGCTGAAGGAGAAGCTCATGACGGCCGCCTTGATCTTGGGGAAGGCCTTGACCGTGTACGAGGTGACGACGCCAAAGGTGCTGCCGCCGCCGCCGCTGAGGGCCCAGAAGAGGTCGGTGTTCTCCTTGTCACTGGCGGTGATGAAGCGACCATCTGGGGTGACGACCTCAATGCTCAGGATCTATCAGGGTAGTGTTAGTAGACTGTCTTATAGAAGTCGTGTTATAAAGGAAGACTCTTACCTGATCAGCACCCAGACCATAAAGAGAAGACAGAGGCGAGTGGCCACCACCAGCAAGGTAGCCACCAGCATAACCAACACTCATACCCTCACCACCAACAACAGTAACGCCGTACTTCTCAGCCGCGGTATAGACCTCAGCGCCAACGACACCAGCACCGACCTTGATAGCAGGGCCGGAGTACGAGGTGGTCTTGAAGGTCTTGTAGTACTGGATGCTCTTGAAGCGCTGGGTCCAGATAGACAGGGCACCGGCACCGACCGAGCGGCCGTTGAAGTCGTGGCCGGTGTTCTTGATGACCAGACGCAGGTTCAGCGTGCGGGCAAAGTTGACGGCCAGCTGGATATGCGCCACGTTCTGCGCGTCAACCACATACGAGGGAAACCCGCCCAGCGCACAGCTGCCCGCGGGGTCCTCGGAGGGCTGGCACGTCAGGCCCTGGTACAGGGGCGACATGACGGAGGAGGGGTCGACGATGCTGCCGAGGACGTCAGCTGCATGAAGTTAAAGAGTCTAGGGGAAGTGTGGCTTACTGCAGGGACGAGTTGGTGAACTGGCTGATCACCGTGTTGCAGCGGGCGGCGTTGTAGGCGCCCGAGTCGTCGTAGCAGGCGGCACCGATGGGCACCGTCTTGATGAGGTTGCCGCCAGTGACGAGGTTGAGGACCTGCCAGATGACGTTGTTGGGCCACCAGTCATCGCCGGGGAAGACCTTGCAGCTGGGGCCCGAGGAACGCTTCCTGGTGGCCTCGCCCTCGTCAAAGTACAGGACAGTGACGTTGGTGAGCTCCAGGTCAGTCAGGTTGGCCAGCGCGTCAGGCGTCAGCTGGATCTTCTCCTCAGGGAGGTAGTCTCCAGCGACGACCTCGGAGGGCTCGTCCAGGTTGCTCTCGGTGGCGTCTGTAAGTCCGCGTTAGCAGTGTGACCCTTTTCGGGATGCGAGCCCGGCGGCTGGGAAACTTACCGACTTCCTCGCCATCGACGATGATAGTCTGAGCCGCCACGTGGGAGGCAAGCAGGGTGACAAGACCCCCCACAAGGAGGCGTCGGTTGAGCTGCATCTTGTCTGTCTGTAGTGAAACAGCCCAAGAGAAGTGTGTGGCGTGGCGGGATTGGAAAAAAACAAAAATAGAAAAAGGTGGTAAGAAGCAACACAATAGGAAAGCTTCTTTTGATTTGCCAACACTAGCTAGCCTAACGAGGAACCTTTGCAAAAGAAAGACAGGATCTGCAAAGGGCGTCCGGGAAGATCAGGGACAGGAGAACAGGCGTTGGGAGACGACTGGGAATCAGAGACGAAGAGAGAGAAGAAGAAGCAGCCTGTTACGTGCGTATATAAACTTCCCACGTGGAGTTCGCCCCCCCGGGACAACATGGAACAGTAAAGGCTCGCCTGAGGAGTAATTAGCCGCGAGCTCAACATTCCGTCCGAGGATTTCCCCCAGTGCAGCAACAAGTTTCAATCGTGTCGGAAACCATGGGCTCATCGGACGTCTGCTAAGCGAGGCTCAGAGCAATGCGGTGGAGCAGGACGGCGTCGCGGCTTCTTTCACCAAGTCCTCGAGCCTGGAGACCAGGTACTGTGTAATTACTCAGTTACTCGATCCTGGAACTTTTCCACATATGCCGCGCTTAGGGCACCCTTGCGTCTTAAAGGACCCTTGCAGAAGACGTGGGCGGGAAGTCGGACCGGGGAGAGTCTCTCAGAGACCCTTGTCGCGATGTTGGCTGAGAGGCAGACCGGGGAGAGTCTCTCAGAGACCCTTGTCGCGATGTTGGCTGAAAGGCAGACCGGGGAGATGACTCGGGAGCTTCACAAACGAGGCAAGATCGTCGTGCGCCATTGCCATTGCAACCTCGCGGGTTGCTGCATGCGTGCAATACTGGCGTTCAATAGAGCCGTCGTGATATAACATGCCGCGTCTCCCCTCCTCATCTAGTGATCTCTTCCCCCCCCGCGATCCTTCAACTAGGGAAGGTAGTGCCGTCTACCGTCCACTAGACTCAGACGTCGGCCGCCTGCTCGAGTCCTTGGCAGTAAGCTTATGCCCATGGCGTCGAGTGGCGTCTGCATCGCTTAGAAGCCTGCAGTCGCAGACAATGCAACTGAAGCAGGCCCAAGGGCTTACTACATACGACTACCGGGGGTCTAAGGTACGCTTACGAAGGACTACGACGTTGCCAGTTCAGCTACCGGGGCTACGTACCCGTGGTGGTACTAACTCAGGGGTTCTTCAGGCAGTTTGTGTCCAGTGGTAGTGTCGAGTAGTCTAGTTGTCTTGTCTCTAGTGGCATCGACCCAACTCGTTGCAGATACTCGCCTGCCGCTTCTGCTGGTGCCGGCCGTGCCTGGTTCAACACCCAGTAGTGGCGTTTTCAGAACCAGCCAACACGGAGCGAAAGCGAGTGTTGGTTCCGCCGGGGGGGGGAGGGCATGGGAATGCAAAATAATTTCCCATGTCGGGACGGGGAACCTGACAAATGCCGCAGCCTGTCCCAGTGCCGAGCCGGCCGCGGAGCCTTGGCTTTGCTGGTTCTTGACTCGAGCGGAGCACGCAGAATGCCGAATGCCCATCTTGCGGGGAACCGAGTGGGAGGGGGGAAAACAATGGGACGGGAGGGAGGGAGGGAGGGACCCTTTATTTTGCGGGGGGATGATCGGATCTGCGGTGGATGGGACTGTGGGCTGTGGACTGTGGACTGATAGACAGCAAGCATATCATATTCCTAACCTGAAGTGAGATGCAGGAACCATGTCGCTCGCATCTTGATCGTTCACAGAACAAAGCTGAAAGCAAACGCAAAACCCGCCTTCTCCTTTTCTCACTCAGCCACCCTTGTCCGCCTGCTACAAGCTTGATCCCCGCGCTCACCAGCCTAACCGAGACCTTTTTCTGTAACAACCGGTGGCTTGCAAGGTTGACTCAGGAGACATGCCGTTATGTCAGAGGCCGTCGCAGAGAGGAGGAGGCCAACAAAAGAGAGTTCAGGACCGCGACTACAGATACGAAGGAAGGACAAGGGCTCTTCGGCCAAGGAACTAGCCGCAGCGAGACTAAGGCAAAAGACGCGCTCTAGGCCGTCGACACCTCGAGCCTCTCACTGGCCCGGCACCCCGGAACGTCCTTAGGGCCTACAGTAGTCCGGGGCGTCTCGCGCCGGGGTGCGGATGCTCATGGCTTGGCGTCGCAGCACGCTTGTTACATCGCTGCGTCGATTGCATGCTGCAATCTCGGGCACTGGCCGCAAATCTGAGAGGGACGAGGGAACGAGGGAAGAAAGAAAGTCTAGAACCATCAGCCAGACATGGATCGGACCCAGGCCGTGCGTGCCGGTGCTAGGTTTACCATGGCATAATATTCTTTTTCTTTTTCTTTTTCTTTTTCTTTTTCTTTCCTCCCCGCGGGCAGCGCGGCGCACTCCTCTTCAACGCCAAGCCAAGCGTGCGAATAGTAGAGTTTACCGACGACCGCCTCCTACGCAGTCTGTCGTGTGCTCGTGACTTGACGGGCGAGTCAGTCAACTGGTGAATGACTCCCACCCTGCATCATGGTGGCGGCAAACTATAGGCAAACCACTCCTTCGGAACCTTCCGGTGGAAGCCCACGGAACGGCAAGCAAGCACACGGAACAGGCTCGGGCTCTCGACTGGGAAGCCCGTTCGTCTCATCCTCATCTAGACTGTTGCCGTATGCAGATGTCGACATCGCCATCTATTACCGCAACGGGCGGCGTTCCCAGAAGCTCGGGCTCGTTCGGCGGCCTGCTAGCTGAGATGACACCGGCCACACTAAATCCAAACAAGTGCCACCTCGTCTCGTCTCGTCTCGTCTCGTCTCGTTCTCCTCCGTCGCCCGACGACACCAGTTCGAATTGTAACAGTGCGCATATATATGAATTCACCTGGCCCACTCCCAGGTCCCTGCTCCGCCTGGGTATTTCCCGAGAAGCAAAAGGTTACGAGACGAGACACATAACACATCCCGTCTTCTGTTGCGTTCCCCAACGTGTGCTCTGGGTTGTCGTGTCTTTCGCTTTCAGGCCGTCCGTCGCCCTTTCCACTCCTTTACACACACACCCCCAGCTTCTCCTTTCCCATGGCGGCCCTCGAGTACATCACCGCCCACACGGGCGTCGCGGCCGTGGGTGTCGGCGTCAAGGCCCGCTGGGTCCCCGTCAGCCAGCTGTCGACGACGCCGCTGCAGCAGGGCGCCATCGCCATCATCTTCCTCATGACCTTCCTGGCCTTTACCGTCTGGGGCATCCGCATGTACTCGCGGGTGACGACCAAGCAGATCGGCCTTGGTACGTGCGGAAAATCGATCTGCAAGCGGCTTCTTGGCTAACCTTCCGTGCGTTTCTCTAGATGACTGGCTTACTACCGGTGCCATGGTTCGTCAGAGTCTGATGTCGAAACTTTCCGTAGCCGTGCGCTGATTTTAGTTTCTTGCAGGCTTTCTCGCTGGCATTTGTCGTTCCCAACTACATGTGTAAGTCGGATCGAAACTTCGTGATGGCTTCACGTCGCTGACATTCACCCATCGCAGTCTTCAAGTATGACTACACTGGCCATCCCACCAAGAGCCTGCCGGACACGTACGATGTCGAGCCCGTGCTGTTCTGGAACTGGGTCATGCAGGTGCTCTACAACCCAATCCTGGCCTTGATCAAGTCCTCGATCCTCTACTTCCTACTGCGGCTGGGAGGCCACCGTCGGAGCATCCGGTGGTCCATCTACGCCCTCAACGCCTTCAACATTGCGCTCTCGACGGCCATTTTCCTTACTGTCATTTTCCAGACCATCCCGATCAACGCGTACTGGGACCTTTCCGTCAAGCGGACGCGACAGATTGACGGACCCTTGTTCTACATCTCCACGGCCATCATCACCATCGTCACCGACTTCCTGGTGCTGCTCATTCCGTTCTGGGTTTTCCTGGGACTGCGAATGCGCCTTGCCGCCAAGATCGGTCTGATTGTCGTGTTTCTCCTCGGTGGCGTGTCAGTATACCCCAACTCCGTGTCAGTTGTTGGTCTAACATTGAGTGTAGTGTCACCGTCGTTGCCATCGTCCGCGTCAACGAGTTGCGCAAGAAGTTCTACGACAGCGATCCCAACTACGACTCGCGAAACACCCTCGGAGACACATTGAGCAGTATTGAAGTCAACATAGCCATCATCGCTTGCTGCGGTCCCGCTCTGCGCCCGCTGTTCCGGAGAATGTTCCCTGGTCTGTTCTCCAACAACAGCAGCAACGACAGAGACTACAACACGCCCAACTACGGCACTGGCACCGGCAGAAGGATCACGGCTACCACCGGAACGTTCCCTCTCAAGGACATGCACACTGGCAAGACGCATACTGAGATCCGCGGCCACTCACCGAACGGGAGCGAGGAGGAGATTATGACCTACAACGGCATCATCCGAACCACAGCTGTGAGTAGCTCCCTTTTGCACCACACCGTCATTACCTGCTTGCTAACCACGAATAGGTCAACATCAAGTACGACCAGGCGACGTTGGACGGAGGGGACTCGAATAACGACTTCCCAGATCCCGTGAGGCCGCGTTAAGCTTAATGAAAAGTGGATAATCCTTGATTCCTTAGAGCGATGGTCTGGAGCAGTCCCCGGATTTTTATGGAGGGCGGCCAGGCGTAATTTCCCCCGCATTGGCCGTCTAGCTTGTCGCATGCCGAGTGGCACGGTGATGCTTTGCTATGTACATTATGAGGAAAATTGGTAGAAGCCGTCAATGTGTACGACGTAGAATAATTATAATTTTCTCAATGCTCTATTTTACTTTATATTGTGGTGCCATGTTTAGTCTGTGGTTACAAGTCACGACTGGAGAGCCAGTTACGTCTCGTCGTCGATTTTTTCGACGACCACGTAGGTTTTCTGTCCCCAAGCCATCCTCTTTGTCTAGTTGTCTTATTGCCATATTTGTTTCTTTATCCTCCTCTTTTAGTTTATCGCGGAAACTCATCCAGTTGTCACCCATCCAGATAGATAAAGCGTGGCGTAGCTAGTTAAGGGGTGTCACGTGGTCCTCACAGTCAAGCAAGCGGTCATTTGCGAACGATGCAACTAATCAGGTGATCTGGTGGTTTATGAGTTGACAGTATTTTGCTTAGTTTTCTTTCGATTAAATCGAATCGGGTTGTGCCATGTTGGTTGTTCAACTAATGTGCTGACAATCACATGCAAACCCTTGCCTGATACCATCCAAGTATTTGATCTATTCCAAGGTTGAGAAAAAGATGGTTCCACGTATGTAGGACTCCTTATGCCATATGCTATTCGTTTAGTTCATTAGTTGTCTTGTTGGTTTGTTCGTCATGACACATGTTCTAAGTATTCAGTAATATTCGACACGGGAAATACATCCTCACTCCGGCCACGAAGAACCAATGACTCTAATGTTGCGCATTTCTGGTATAATGTAGAATAACTATCCTTTATGCAGTACGCATAAATGGATTTGTTTCTGTTCTCCTCCCGTTCCCATCATTCCTCCATTTTCCCAGCAGCTCTAGGGTAGCCGACCTGCACCACCTCGGACTCTCCCCGGACGCTGCGGGTCCCGGTATCTGCGTCACCAACAACCCCGGATAAGACCTAATCAACTTATCAGAGACACGAAAGCTTTATCTCTTGGCACGTCCAGGGCGCAGCAGGGAATCTGGGCAGAGCGCTGATAAGCAGTATCGACCAGTCCGAGGCCGCCATTCGCAGATTGGGCGCGAGGTGCTTATCTCGACTCCGATCCACGCCTAGACACCGTGCTTTGTGTTTCCGCCTGTCAATGCCTTTCCTGGCCGGTGGACCCCGTCTAGAGGACATGCCAAGAGAAAGTCGTTCGGTAAGGGACTCGGGCGAGGCTTGTCTGAGATGTGTACGACGGGGGCGAGGCCAGGTATAAGTATCCGGCCTCCCTGCGTGCGTCTCTTGACCGGTTTCCACCTGGTAGTGACAGTGACAGCTTAAGTGCAACGAACATCTGCAGTGGACTCGAAGCCATCAGCACCATCATGTCGGCGATCACCCCCGTCACCGAGTGGCCCGACTATGCCGTCGACCCTCAGGGCGGCGACCCAATCACCCAGGACCTCAATGCGCCCTACGACAAGGTACGCCGGGTCGACTTCCTACATAATCGGAGTCAAATGCTGGGATATAGCTGACGGTTGAACCTCCAGGGCGATCTGTGCTGGCTGCTAGTATGCACCATCCTCTGCTGGCAGATCACTCCGGCGATTGGTGAGTTGGACAGACACTCATTCCACGATGGAAGCTAAACAGTTCAAGGCTTCCTCTACGCGGGAATGCATCGCCGCAAGTCGGCCATGACCATGATCCTGCAGTCGCTCTTCTGCGCCTGCGCCTGCGGCATCCAGTTCTGGGTCTACGGCTACTCGCTGTACCAGTCCCGAACCACGAACCCGATCCTGGGCGATCTTTCCCTGGCCGGCCTCCACAATGTCCTCGCCTCTCCGTCGCTCGCTAACACCGACGTTCCTGACATTCTCTGTACGTCTCATTGACCCGTGAAAGTGGTAAATGCTAATCGCGATCCGCGTAGATGCCGCCTTCGGCTTCACCTTTGTCACGGCTACCGCCATGATCTTGGCCGGAGCCATGCTGGAGCGCGGCAGACTCTGGCCCAGCATGGTGTTCCTGCTCTGCTGGACCACCTTCGTCTACTACATGTAAGCAACACCCGGATCCTTCAGTAAGCACATCTGACCGTGTATTTCCACCTGAAGCCTCGCCTACTGGGAATGGAACCCCAGCGGCTGGCTCTTCAAGCTCGGCCTCTACGACTTCGCCGGCTCTGGCCCCGTGCACATCGCCAGCGGCTTTGGCGCCCTCGCCTGGTCCTTCATGCTGGGCCCGCGCCTGACGGACAAGGCGGCCGAGTCCAAGAAGGGCAGCGTGCACTTCAAGCCGCACAACCCGCTGCTCATGTGCATCGGCACCATCTTCATCTGGTTCGGCTGGTTCGCCTTCAACGGCGCGAGCACCGCCAACCTGAGCCTGCGATCCATCTACGTCGTCGTCAACACCAACCTTGCGGCCTGTGGCGGCGGCATCGGCTGGGTTTTGCTCGACTATCTCTACACGAGACGCTTTAGTCTTGTCGGGTTCTGCAGTGGAATTATTTCCGGCTTGGTCGGTATCACCCCTGCTGCGGGCTTCGGTATGCTCTCCCTTGTGTGACTGCGAACCAATTCATCCATGCTGACTTGTTCCAGTTCCCGTCTACGTATCGGCGCTCGTCGGATTCCTGACGTCCATTGTCTGCTTCTACACCGCCAAGTACAAGCACCTCCTCTCAGTCGACGACGGCCTCGACATCTTCGCCATCCACGGCGTCGGCGGCTACTTCGGCGACGTGTTGACGGGCCTCTTCGCCGCGCAATTCGTGCCCGCTCTCGATGGCGTCAGTGGCGATTCCTACGCAGGAGGCTGGTGGAACCACAACTGGCGTCAGCTCGGTCTGCAGCTGGCCGGTGCCACGACATGCGCCGCGTGGTCCTTTGTCGTATCATGCATCCTGCTCTTCGTCATCAACAGGATTCCGGGACTGCACATCCGTGCCAGCGAGGAGAGCGAGATCAAGGGGTTGGACTTTGCCTATCTCTCCGATATGGACTGGGAGGATCAGCTTATGAGCGACCAGAGCATGACCATGACTGAAGGGGTTGTGCGCGGGTCTGGTTCCTTCAAGACTCCTTCGCCGGTGGTTGAGGAGACCAAGAAGGATTGAGGAGTCGCTGGTGATTTAGCAGTCGGAGTATCGTGATATGTCTACCATTATTTACTAATTTTATACGCCCATATGTATCCTCAATCTTGCAACCGTTTATATCCACTGTGACGGCATAGAACGAGGTGAATTGAACAGCAGTGAGTAATCCATATACCCTACATGTCATCCTCTAGGTAACGTACTCATTCATTCCTGTAGCAAGACACGGATGGCCTGTAGTGGCCATAAGCTATAACCATAGAGTATCGATCTGACAGATAGGCTTCGTCGCTCCCATCCAGCCGCACAACAAGCTTGTTTTAGCTGCATGACGAAGCCGGGATCCACCGGAGCCGCCGGATTCCCTGTCCAGATCCAGGTCGTCAGATCATCTTAATCGATTGTGACGTCCCCTCACGCTCTCGTCTTGGGCTCAACTGGGACGCGGTAGTTGTCTCTGCAGTCTGGAGCAAAGGAATCCTGCCTGGAATGAACAACGAGCCCATCAGAGGCTTCCAGGCCCTTGTCCCCTCATCCTCATACGAGCTTCGTTATCACTCTCCTCTCATTGCCACGCCCAAGTGGGGGCCGGTGCCGCAACCTCCAAGATTATCTGCATACGGTTAGCATGTCCAACACGCCGCGCAAGGATCCAACCACACTCACAATCTCGTGGCGCATCTCTATCTTCGTCACGCCCAATCACCCGCCGCACGATGTTGTTGATCTCACGTCGTTTCCCCCGCGTTTCCGTCCCGGCGTCTAGCCCGAACAGGTAACAGTTTCCTGGCCTCGTGCCGCCCCTTATCCTAACATGCCCGGCTTTGGTCGTGATAGACGGCGGCGTGCGCTGGATTGGCCCGTCTGGCAGCCCTCGGATGAATCGTATCTTTTGGTTGGCTCGCTCGCGTAGCTGTTGGGAGCACGCATAAAGAAGCTAGTTGCTGTCTGCTCATACGATTACGTTCCTGAACCCATCCGCCGTTATCTCCACTCGCCCAACCTCACCATGCTCGTCCTCTCTGAAATTGCCCATCTCAGCTTGGGCCCTGCCATCCTTGGCGTTTTCTTGTGCTTGGGCGCCTTCTCGCTCGTCCACGCCCTAGTCCACAACCGGAAATTCTTCAGTCGCATCTCTTCGCGTCTGGCCTCGACGTCTAAGCCCACGCAGTCCAAGAAGGGCATCGAGGCGGAATATGTGAAGGTATTCCCGCCTTCACAGCGCGCACAGCTCCTTGGTGTCGCTCCCGGGCTCTCCACTCTCAGCACACTTGACTTGTCCACGGCACCGAAGAATGCCATCCTCAAGTTGGACGCCGACTACAGAGTGGCTAACCCTTCCACCTATGTATTCAGCGGATTCACCGTGGGCGAGGTCAGGGGCCTAGGCAATTTTCCCAACTATGCAGCCCTCTCTGGTGTTCCCTTGCCGTCGCCGGTCAAGAACTTCAACATTGATACTGCCACGGCACGACCATATCGACCATTTAGATGGGCCTACCATCAGACCATGTGTATGTACACCCACGAATTTCATAACACTAGCTAACAAGTATCGTGCACAATACAGCCTACAAGAAGTTGGAATCTGACTTTTGGATTGAACTCGAGAGCACCTACCGAGAGCGAATCCGACAACGCCAAGACCTCTACGCAAAACATGGCAAAGCTGTACTGCAAGCGTTGCCCGGTTCCGAGCTCGCCTGCAAAGAGCTCATGGAAATGGTTCTGCAGTTCATCTGCGCTCGATACCCGCAGCAATTCGAGGTTATCGGCAACACATTTGTCAACCACATCCTCGGCACCAAACAGGATCTCAGCCAGATGGAACCCCTTCTTGTCCTCCTTAACAACGTTCCCGAAGATTTCGCCATGACTCTGCGAGACCCCGATACCGGCAGATATGTCTTGAGAGCTGGCGTTGTTTGCTCGTCCGTCGGATGGAAGCTTGAGGAGAAGATGGGACTGGGGCTGCCTGCCATTCACCGCACCGTTCCTGATTACAAGGAGAAGATGGAGTTTAGCATGGACCGGTAAGGCTTTGAATAAAATACCCCAGACGACTGAACAAGTAACTGACCGCGTGTAGTTTCTTCACCAAGATGCCGGCTGCAAGCCCAATCCAGAGAGGATCTTGGGGCCTTGAAATCGGGCAACCACTTTACCTACCGGCCGACCATCCCGACTTCAGCCACCGCGAGACCCAGAACCCATCGCTGAAGCCCGAAGACCTCAACCTACGCGTCGACTGGCAGACTCTGCGCCGGCTGCCCCTTTCCGGCTCTATCGTCTTCTCTTTCAAAGCGCTCTTCACCCCTCTGTCGGAGTTCCAAGACGAGCCTTACATCCCGTCCATCGTTCTTAAGGTTCTCAACGAAGGCAAGGAGAACCTCATGAAGTACAAGGGCACTTGGCATGTGGAGCATGTCGCGAAGCCTACCTTGGAGAGGTACGAGAGGTTTCAGATCGAGCAAGGTTTAATGGAGAAGGACTGGAAGGTGCAGACGTTGGATGAGAGCCCGTTCTTCCCAGGATGGGAGAGGAAATGGGCCCTGGAATGAGGGAATGAATGTTGATTGAAACGAATTATGATGAGATGTTGAAATGTATCGGGAGCATACCTCGTCCAAGATGGCGTTGGATGGGAAGTACGTTGATGAATAATGTCAGTACTATTAGTAGGGCCTTGGCTCTGAAAATAAACAACATGAGAGATAAGTGTTCAACTGAATGGCAGAAGTGAAGTATAGAAACCTATTACGCAGTGGCCGTGATGGAAGAGAATAATAATCCCGAGAAGAAGACGAAAGAAACGAAGAACTAGTAACCCCGAGATCCGTAGGGGAGGAAGTCCGACAGCACGAGTTTCAAACCTCAGTGTCAACGGTAGACAGATTCTATCCCAAATGAAGCTTCTATTCATGATACCTAGTAAAAGTAGCATCACAACTGGTTTAATACGTACTCCGTACACTGTGGTGAATTCACCTCGTCTTATTTCCGCATGGCGTCTTCATCAACCTCGAGCAGATGTAAAACCAAACATGTTAGGTTGATACATACTCTCATAATATCGTTGAAGTCTTGAAACCCAGTTCCGTACCCAAACACACCCCCTCACGCCAAGTTCATGCCGACAATAAGAAACCAGCGATACCCCCAAATCAGATTGCCCATGCAATTTTGACTCATCACCACCAACTGATTCCTATCCCATTATCGTTTCCCAGCCGTTCTCAATCATGATATCCATCCAAAACACCGAGTCATGGGAACCATCCGGACAGTCCACTCCAGGAATGACGGAAGATAGTGCATCCATCTTCCTCCATATTTCCTTGACCACGAAAATGCACTGCCGGTGAGGTTTTGGCGGAAGCAGATGCGCCAGCGTCTCCAAGCGACCTAGAACCATCCCCCGAGCACGCAAAACCTCGACAGCCTTCAGAGACATCTCCGGTACAAACTCGCACGCGCCGTTCTCAGCGCACTGCGACTGCAGCTCAGCGGGGAGACTCGTTTCAGGGCCTCTGGATTGCGGCACGCGCAGTTCGCTCCCGCATGCGACGAGCAAGAAGGGCTGAAACGCGCGGGTGCCCGACTCTACGGGGACGTGGCGAAATAGCTCCAGTATGTTCAGCGCAAACATGGTTAACCAGCTGCCGAGATCGTGGCGCGCTGGGTTGTGAGCTGAATAGCCCCTGTCGTTGTCCCAGGGCGTTGCGTGGCGGCACACGAGGTCGAAGAAGGGCCGGATGTCAGGGGCCAGGTCTGAAGGCGGCGACTGGAGGCGCTGCCAGAGGATATCGGGGAAGATGCGATAGAGTTGCAAGAGGCCAACGAGTCTGTATATCTGGGCCAGCTTGACTAGGTGCTGAATCGGCGTGTTGTCGTCGGCTGGGTTAATGATTTGATCCTCGGACGGGAGAGAAAACTGCAGAAGACGAGCTTCAAGCTCAAAAGCCTTGATGATGCTGTTCTGAAGCCGGTCTATATGGCCTTGGGTTATGGTGACGGGCAACCGGGCGTGTTGCCTTTGTGAGCGGACGAGGTGGCCGATGTCACAGAGGGTCTTTTGCACCTCGTGTCCAACGCCAGTCCAGGGATGAGGAGCTTGCATGTTCGCAGATGGAATCTGTACAGGGCCCAAACTGTTCTGTTATTAGTCGTTGACGGACAGCGCTTGTAGACAGCAACTCACAGAGGGTTGGCCCACATCTGATAGGACCCCATTCGGAAGTCATCGACAACGTACGATAGCAGCATCTGCCAGTAGACCAAAGACTCGTGGAAGAACCTGTAGTTATTGCTGTTCTCCAGGAAGTACGCTCTCGCCGTTGCCCTTTGCATGCGGTTCTGGAAAGAGTTGAAGAGTGAAACACCGCTGTCTGTTGGGTCATGCCAACTAGCAGAGAGTCCAATCATCAGCAAGGCCAATAACGAGGTCTCGTCACAGTCATCATTGGCCATTAAGAGTGAAACTGTTTCCCGCCGGTATTCTTTCCCTATAGGCCCGAGGGAGGGATAGAGATCCTCCAGGCCTGTTGCAGCCATGCTCTGCATCGCGCAATAAATAAGACGAGACTGGCTCCAGAGACGTCCAACCAAGGATCGAAAGGGATTCATTCCGCCGTCGTAGACTGAGAAACTCCTAGCCGTCTCTTGGAAATAGAAGTCGGACAGTATAGTGGTGGAGTCAGTCAGTCCAGCTAAGATGGTAGACGCAAGCGGAGAGACGAGGCCTTCCTCATCGTCTTGCCCAAGTTCCTTGACCTGGATTGACTTTGGGCTTTGGAGCGGAAGAAGATGAATTTCGGCATCGGGCGACTCTTCGGGAATGCTCTGTTCGAATTCATGCCCCGTGTCGATGCGCAGCCAGGGCATCGACGGGGGAATCTGTTGTCCCAGAATTTGCTGAGACACAGGAAACGCGAGCGTCGCCAAATCGCCGAGCCAGTCGTTTACATCGAAGTGCGAACCGCCCACCCGATGGATAGAAGGGGCAACCAGGTCGTTGGTGGAATCTGCAAGGCTGTCTTCGGCGATGGACATAAGGTTGTCTGGGAGCATGGAAGACCTTGACGGGCTTGACAGGTGAGGTTCCTGGGGCAGTGTTTCATATTCCGAGTGGAACTCATGCTTCCTGGACCATTTGATGACTTTTTGATAGCCGGGGCATTGCTTTTTGGCCCTTACGCAGCGTCCACAAGCGGGTCGCTGCTCGTCGCATTTCATCTATATCTGAGTTAGAAACTATTGCATAAATGAAAATAATACATGAGATGGTCTTGTCAATGTTCAAGTGTATTAAACTAATAGGTATGTGATATGGTACGTACGTGCTGGCTCTTGCATCTTGCACAACCACTTCGAGATCGCGATCCGCGAGGCATGCTGCAGGAACGTGGAGTGATGTCATGGGCGAATCCGAAACGAGGAGAGGGCAGATAGACGGGTGCTTCAGGAGGACGAGCCAGGGCAAAGAGTTAGTACTGTGACAACGTCCTCCTCCTCCGGGGTGCTCAAAAATACCCTGGCTCTTTAGATAAGGGGGGAAGAAAGAGCAGGGAGAGAGGGGCAAAAACGAGGAAGAGCAGCGACAACGGCACCGCGAGATAAGAGACAGACCTCGTCACCAAGCAGTACTCGCAGCTCGATAGGGGCGCCTTGTCTCGCAGGGTGATAATTGCTCGGACTGTCACTGGTCCGGCTTCTCGCGGGCGTCCGCTATCTGCTTCCCCACAGGGATCATCGGCCAAGGCTATGCCGCATCGGGGCCGCTTTCCCGGCGGGTCTGTCTGCCGGGGACAGCTGGGGGAAGAGGATCCCTGGGATGTTGTTGTGATCGGGCAATCGATGCTTTGTGCGGACATGCGATGCTGGGTGATTATCTGCGATCACGAGGGAGAGAGATGGATGGGTTGTGTGGCGGGATATAACTTTGGGGGGAGGCCGTCCGTAATCTTTTCGTGGATGCTCGAGGCAGGATGCTGTCTATCGTACGAAGTACACGGGTCACAGGCAGACTGCACCTTGTGTCCTTGCTATACATTATATGTATCGGAGCTGTCTGTGAAAGACATTATCCAGGAGAGCAGTACGAGGTACAGTATGTTTCGACAAGTCCTTACACAATCCATGTCCAACCACGCCCGCCACGCTCAGGTCGCACGCTGTTCCCCGCACCCTCCGGACCCTGCTCGGCCGTTGTCTTTTGCTCTTGGCTGTGCAGGGCCAGTCCGAACGAGCCGCGAGCCACCTGAAGCCGAACGAGCCACCTGAAGCCGAACGACGCAAGCGATGACTGTCTACAGCCCGAGATATAAGTCAACGCCTCTTGCTACTGTATTATCGTGTGTGGGAGCTGCTCGCTTGGAGGAACTGACCCCTATTCGACTGCTCTACATATCTGTGACAAGTCTGTGATAGGGAAACAGACTGCGGCTCCCCGGCACCCTCAATACTCCGTCAGACTCCTTACAAGGACCCAAGCGAGAGCAAGTCGTCTATCTATCTGCTGGGACTCGCACGTGGCCCATGGCCAACGACGCCACCGACTTCGTTAGCGATCTTCTTAGCGCTGGGCGTTTATCAAAGGGCCTCGAAGGAAGAGCCAGGCGTCGACGAACCACACTCTTGCTGGCCGCTTATCAGCGCCGTTCTGGAGATAATGTTCATGTACAAGCCGCGCAGTAGTCAAACGCGCTTCCCCGCATTTGCCCACGCAGTTCCGATGCCCGGCAAGATCTGCTGATGCCGTAATTATAAATCGCCAGCCCTCGCGTAGCTGCTCCTTGCTGTGCGTCATATACGCCAAACAACCACACTTTGACGAGAAACGGAGGCTCTTGCACACATCGTATCGCCCTTTTGTCTCCATCAATACAACGATTATTCCACTCCATCTCCTGCTGCACACAGATCGTAACTCTAGCCTCCTCACACCCAAGCCATGTCCAACAAACGTCAGGCAAAGGCCGACGGCTGCCTCACTGCATCTAAGCCCCGAGCTGGCGCAAACCCCCGATCGCGGGCGGGATGTCTCACATGCAAGGCCAAACACGTACGGCCACGCGCCCTTTTCCCTTTCTCTCTCTACTGCGTTGGTTGCTGTTAGTGAACGCGCCGGCTGACTCTGCAGCAAAAAAAAAAGACAAAATGCGACGAGACGAGGCCCGAATGCCTCCGGTGCACCCGCAAGGGCATCAAGTGCGGCGGTTACTGGCGGGAGTTCAAGTGGTCTTTCAAGCACCAGCCGGGCTCCAAGGACGCCGTCATGGAGTTTGAAGTAGCCGACGCTTCGGACGGCGTCGCTGCTATTCCCCCTGTTCCGGCTCCGGTTCCGGCTCCAGCGCGGACCGTGGCTCCTCTGGCTCGGCGGCCCCGGCATGCGGCTTCTCTCTCCCGCGATAACAACTTATCGTCGGTTTCAAGTGCAACAGGCGATAAGACCCGCGATGACACCTCTCTCACTGTCTTTGGCGACTCTGCCGAGTCGGATATGCCTCCTAGGAAGGCTGCACGGCGGACCTCCGTCGCCCGGCCGCGAACAGCAACGTCCACGCGCGTCCGCCCGGACTCGGCGCACGATGCATCTGCTTCCGCCCTCGTCTCCACGGACCAGTTCACCGAGATGCCCGTCTTCATGACCACGTCCATCACGGACACGTCGTCGCTGCTCATCAGCAACTGGTTCGAACAGGTTTGCCCGGCGTGGTCGGGCTTCGACTCGGCCGCGAACCTCAACCGGAAACTGGCCACAGAGCTGTGGCACGAGTCTCGATCCGTCTTCAGCTCGCTGCAGAGCATGTCGGCTGCCTTTCTATCCACGAGGCTTCCGCACATGCGGCAGCCGGCCGTCAGGTTCATGCAGACGGCGACCGAGTCCATCCAGGCCGAGGTCAAGGCCATCAGGAGTCGCGTGCATCTGGATACCGTCCCCACTGGTCTTCTTTTCTCCTTGTTCTGTCTGGGCACCACTGTTTGTTGGATCGACGCAAGCCAGTTAGGCTTGCCGTTCTTCCGCGAGGCGAGATTACTCCTCGATCGCCTGAATCGAAGATTCCCGTCTTTGTACGAGAAGGATGCTGAGCTTCTCTCGTTCTTTAACAAGAGTTTGACATACTGCGAGATGCTTCTTGCCGTGGTAAGCGATGGCGACTTGTCAACCGGGACCGACACGTCGATTCCAGTACACCAGACGCAGTACAATACGGGCAAAGACGGATGCGAAGAAAACAGTGACAAGGGCGTCGACAGTTACCCACATCCGTGGACTGGCATTTCCACCGTCACGTCCCGTCTCTTTGCCGAGTCCATACGGCAATGCCGAACATTCCGACACAACACCAGACAGCAGGAAGATACCGGAAGAGACTTCCATACTGCTTTGCAGGAGATCCAAGCGGCACAGAGGCTGGAGGAGCAGCTGCTCGAACTGGAGTTCCCGTCGATGCCCCAGAACAGCGACACGGGCGATGATCTAACACCGTATTTCCACCTTGCCAGGGTGGCGGAAGCGTACCAGCTGGCATCGTTGCTTCAACTGTACCAGACGTTTCCCGATCTGGTCTCCCTACGACTGCCCATCAACGACGCGACGTCCATTGGCGGGAACATATCATGGGAAGAATGGATCATCCCGCTGAGTCTTCGCCTGGTCCGAGTCCTAGAGCACATCCCCCCGTCGTCAGGGAGTCGCGTCATCCAGCCGTTGCTGTATATATCCGCAAGCACAGGACTCCGATACGACACGAAGGCTTCGCTGGATGCCCTCGACTGTCCGTGGGACTTGAGCATGGGCTCTATGGGCGCGCCGTTCCGACCGCGGTACGACTACAACGGGCCTCTGGGGCCGCTTAACGAGACGCAGTTGCAGACGCTGGCTCCGGCCTCGATTTCGCGAATGTCGCTCGATGTTAGCAACGCGCGCCATTTCATCATGAGCCGGCTCGGCATACTGGAGAATAGTCTTCCGCCCAAGCCAGTCATTGTGGCCAAGACACTTATTCGGGCGATCTGGGATGCGTACGATGGCGAGATGCCCGGATCTACTGCGGTTCACTGGGTTGATGTGATGGAGGATAATAATCTCCGTTCCATGTTTGGATAGGCTAGTATGACGTCTGTGTCTGATTAATACTTTTCTCATTCGATTGTTCATCTGGAGCGTTTTATGACCGCAGGGTTTGCTTGTCTTTTAACCTTGGGATTTTCACATTCAAAAAGTTTGGTCATTTCTTCACCTCACACTCCAAACAAATAATGGTGTTTAGGAAATTGATGTATTGCTATCCAAGAGAGCCAGTTTATTTCTAGCTTCTGAGCTAATCTATTCATTCATTCATGCATTCCCGATTCCATTTATCTTCCAGATGCACACCTAAAAGTCGCTGTGCTTCCTCTGGCCACAGTAAAAGGCCAGGCCGTAGTTGGTGGTGGTGAAGGTGATGGTAGATCCCTTGGGGAAGTAGAAGACGTCGCCGGGAGAGGCAGTGACGCTCTGGCCGGTGCCGTCGGTGATGGTGTAGTCGCCCTCGAGGATGATCTTCATCTCGTCGTACGTGTAGGTGTAGACCAGGGGCTCGCCCTTCTTGAGGCGGTAGAGACCCGCCGACATGGGCTTGTCGGGGTTGGTCTGGTCGCTGGAGAAGACGTCTCCGAGGAAGGCGTTGTCGCCGGCGAGGAGAGGGATCTCGAAGGTGGACTGAGCCTTGGCGTGGTACTTCATAGCGGTGGCCATTGTGATGATTGAGAGATGGTTGAGAGATGTAGATGGAGTAGATGGAGGGTAGTGTTTGAGTGTGAGAGTGAGACTGAGAGTGATGATGTTGCTATGAATCGAGGCGAGATTCTCTCTCATATAGTCACTTCTCTGAGGCGTATGGAGTACACTCCCGTGATGCTTACTGGACCCTTCATCGCATTTACAAATCGACAATCTAATCTGTCCTCCCGCATCGCATCCTGATGCCCATTTCCGACAAGGTTCCCGGCCCTCTGAACATTCCCCAGACGAGCCTAGCCTTCCGTGTCGTCACGGCGAACTACCGACCGTCTAGCGGCACGATGATCGCGACCCCGCAGCTTCAACTTATCGCGTTGCGTTCCCTATCTCGGACAAGGTTGCCGGTTCTCGTCGCGACGGGACTGCGGGGTAAAAACACCTCGTGAGAGGCACGACGTCACGGAACGAGTCCAATGACGGGCCAATCGTGTATCATGTCCGTTAGAAGCATGCTAATCCGAGTGCGGCAAGGGAGATACGGGAAGACTCGACGGATACGGGGCGATCGAGGAGAGGCCCGGAGACTGTGGTGTACTGCGGTGGTGATAACCCACACCTCGGCCACGAGATTTGTACAAGTCAATTCAGTCTGTAACGGCCTCAGTTTCCATCGTTGGTCTCCGTCGAGTAAACCACAGCCTTTCACCGTTTTGGTCCGCTTCTGCATCCTCTGGCTGGCTCATCATGGACTATCTCGTCACTTCTCTCCCGCACCGGGGCTTCCTCATACCCGCCGTGCTGCTCGTCGTCGTGTCGGGCGTCTTGTACTACGTCCGCCTGACAAGTCGCACTGGCAGACGAATCGCCGTAAACGAAAAGACAAACCTCCCCTACGCCAACAGCAAGAAGCCCGTGCCTTTCAAGACTCCTGTCCCAGCGCCGTACCCCAACTGGTCCATCGAAACCACCAAGCCGCTTCCCTACCGCGCGTTCCGATACGGGCCGAAGTACAATGTCACAATGGGTCTTCGCTCGATCCAGCCTCAGGAATGGATCGAGCTGGACAACCAGTTCCCCAAGTACCACGCCGAGAAGGCGGCTCGCATTGCGGACCGGGGCAAGAAATGCGTAGACACGCACCCGGACGCCTATCCGGCTGCCATGGAGCTTCTCCAAGAACTGACTGACTATCTCCCTGCTCGGTACCCAAGCCTATACAAGCGGACTCCCGTGGGTATCGATAATCTCTGGTCGGGCGAGTCGTTCAACATTATGGAGACCCCCCTTCGCGAGGATCCCATGGCGATTTGTGCCCGGCTTGTGCAAGACGACTTGGCTATTATGATCGAACGCCCCGACGGACAGTACTACCTGCTCGCTGGTGCCATCCTCTTGGCAGGCTTCTGGCGACTGACGGATAAATACGGCATGTCGCTATCCAGCATCCACACCTCGGCCGACGTGCCCCATTACAAGGAGAAGCTCGAGACGGGCATGCTCAAGTTCTTCAAGCGCCTCAAGTGCGACACCTTCTTCACCCGCAACAACTACTTTATCCAAGTCGACGACGCGCTGGCCTGGAGCTGGAGCATCGGCAATGAGGACGACGCCACGGTGAGCTGGAGCACGGCCCAGAGCGACAAGCCCATCGACAACCACTACTTCCGCTCCGAGCGACAGTCGCTGCGTCGGCTGCCCAAGACGGGTGCCGTGGTCTTCACCGTGCGCACCTACTTCATGCCCGTTACGGAGATGTCCAAGGAGGACTATGTGCCGGGGAGGCTGGCTAGTGCTGTTCGCAGTTGGGATGGCGCTGTGTCTGTGTACAAGGGGAGAGAGAAGTACGGCACGGTTCTGTTGGATTATCTCGATGGGGAGCATGAGAAGCAGGTTGCAAATGGGTTGAGGCTGGAGAAGGAGGACGAGGTCAGAAAGTATCCGTGGTAATGAGCATAGGTTGGACGGCATGGGCGAGCATCTTCTAACGGGTGGGTGGCATGTCTTGAGGAATGGTTCATATGATGACGTTACGTTGATGAATGATGAGTTGAAATCAGTTGGCATATATGAAAGGATACCAAGTTCTGTCCTTCTTTCCTGAGGCAACGGAGCATAGTTAGGAACAGGCATGAGTAGTAGTTACCTACGCACCAACTATTCTTCCATGTGTGCATCTTCCTCTCCGGTAAACACAATCTGCTCCTCGAGAATCTGCAAAGGCCAACTCATCGCATCCTGCCACTCTTGCGGTAGAACCTCAGCAATAGCAAGAACTGCGCCGCCCAGTATCTCCGATCCACCAAAAGCATCGCAACATGGCGAGAAGCGCAAAGTAATGCGCCAGGATCGCCAACGCCCGCGGCCGCTGCTCCTGAACCAGGTCGATGAAGCGCTTGTGTACCAGCATGGGGAAGATGATGAGCTTCTTGCCGATCATTCCGGGGCTTTCGTGGTTGTTCATCGCGATCCAGACGCCGCCGATGTAGCTTAGCGTTGTCTCGTATGCTTCCTTTACTTCTGCGTCCCAGTTCTCCATCTGCTCGTGACTGTCCTCTCGTTGGAGCAGGTGTACTAATTCCTGGCGATTTTGTTCTCCCTCCCTAGCCTCGTTGTCCAGGATTGTCGGTATGTTTGTGATCATCTTGTAGGCGATTGATTCTGGATTGTCTTCGACGAGAGGCCATCCTTGCCTGAATATCGCGGAACTGCTTCCGGTGGCCCTCATCCACTCAGTCGGAGGCTGGTACGGCTGTAGAGAACGCGCTTTCAGCTTGAAAAAGTAGTATACCCTCAGCATGCTCGACGTAAGGCATAGAATATCCAAATTGTCCTTGCTGAGCTGCGCAACCTCCTTTGCATGTTCCCGCACAGCCATGTCGAGATACGTATGGCAAATCTTCATGTGATGGTCTTTATTTGCCGGATCACGGCGTGCCGAATGAAGTGCCGCCATGAAGTACATCGAGTATAGTAAGGCATCTGACTGCAAGGCCAGTTTGGGGAGAGGAGCCATCCAGAATTCAGCAGAGTCCTTGTCCATGGCAAGCGAAGGACCTGCTTCAGTCACGTAGTAGTAAAAAAGCTGAAGCTCAAGCTTTCGACGTTCCCTGGATTCTGGAGGATCATTTTTGTTTCTGTCCTTGGTGTTGAGTTGCTTCGCTCAGATGTGTCCTTTGGCTTGGGCGCTGCATGGATCGGTAGTCGTTGGCGATCATAGATGCAAGTCAAGTCAAGCCTGTGACAGTCGTGGCAGATGGGCTTCTCTCCGTTGCACTGCCCCTATAGGTCAGTTTGATGTTGTTGATGGAGGCCTCCGGGACTTCATGGTAGGGCTGATAGTGAGGGCCTCACCTTGACGCGACGGGCTCGGCACTGTTGGCAGCCGTTCCTCGATTTTTTATGGAAGAGCTTTGGCGGATGTTTTCGCTCTGGTTCGGGCTCTTCGCGGCCATTCTGATTGAATACTTCCATTGGTACGTAGTTGGCCATGATTATTGTCTGGGCTGTGTAATTCCGAGCAGGAAGGACAAAAAACACGAGTTTCTCTAACAATTACGTCGCGAGGCAGTGCATTTAGTGCAACGCGTAACTAACGTTCAAGTGCCGTCTTATCCGGAATTCGGCAACGAAGGCGATCGCCCGATCCACATCCACGAGGACGTGCATTCTATTGGCCATTGTCGAATGGCAATTTATTTGTGCAGTCAGACGGAGTATTATACTCGAATTTGGGACGTCGTATTTATTTTTACAGGGTGACTACATCTCAGGTGCCTGCATGGTTTTCTGGTACACGGAAGCGCTGAGGCTCGTAGATGATGTTGATAAACAGAACACGCATTTCCTCGCCAAGCCAGTAAATTAACCTTTACTGCACATAAATTCAACGAGCTGTCTTTACCCAGTACTATAGTTCTTCACGTGCGTGAGAATACACCTTTTAGGTGTTACCTGAGACTTGGGAAACGGAGCTGGTTGAGCCTCAAAGGCAAATATGCATTTAGCTGCGCAAAAACTTTCTACGATTCGTTACACAACGCTTTGAATCTCATGCAGAACACCATTTCAGATTTCCAGGGAGTGTTTGCTCCTATAAAGACTGAATCCAACATGTGGATGAGAGACCTACTCTCCGTACTCAATCTGATGCTTGGTATTGGATACGCCTATTCGTGGAATATTCGAGAGGAACAACTACCACGGTGTTGCCAAAGACAGCGCAAGCGCAGCCATCACTTTCGGTATTTCGTTACCACGAAATTATCTTTCTACGTATGCAAAGTCTAACCTATGCTTGGCTTACTATTTTGCTTACACAGTAGCAGAACTGAAACCATCAAGGACGACGTGAGGACCATTATGAGGGCTGTTTTAGATTCCTGGGTCAGCTTTGAGCTTGAGTATCTCAACGAGCTCTTCTCCGGGAGTGAAGAAGCCCAGAAAACCCTTTTCTCTCTGATTCAAGGGGGTGTGGCTCTTAAATTGGCAGAAGATATCGGCCTTGGCGCGTTTGTTACGACAGCTGGAAAGATTGTGTACAGCCAGCTCATTCCCTCGATCTGGCCCCAGGCTCAGGTGCACACGAAAAGTTCTCATCCTTATGTAGTCTTTCCGATGAGACTATAAGAAGGATGACTGGAAACATAAATCAATGTGGCTGACTTTATACGCAGGCTGGGGGAGGGTGACTGCATCACGTCTGGCGACCAGCTACCTGCGATGCGGCAAACATCTCCGTCTATTATGACAGCCGTACTTTCTATGTTGGATACCTGACCTAGGACGATAAAGTCGCCGGTTCTAATATGCCAGAGGATTACTACAACCCTATGGTTGACAACCTCAAGCTTAACCCCCTGCCTGGCGGTGTCAAGACTGAGCTCGACAGGACTAAGTAGGATGGTGTTACGCTGGAGGATTGGGTCATTAGGTATGTAATTAAACATTTTCCATACATACTCTTTTTTAATGGTTCTCCGTAGCGCCTACGAAGGATGGCGCGAGAACGACTTCAACAATAGCTTCCCGGCCCCAGATCTTGCAGCCTCTGACAGCTTCCTGCTTCTGGAAAACGGTATTCGAATGACTGGCTTGACTTCACTTCCATTGTGCACGGAGAAAGGCCTCGCACAGGCTGCGCTGGAAGAGCTTTCGCCGGGCTTTACCGATGCTGTCCTGCCGTGCACGAACTTTGTCCTGTCTGACGATGAGAAGCAGAAGTGGGCTTTGTATAGGAGCCCCATAGTTCTGGATGGTCTGGATGATTGAGAAAGCTTGTCTGGAGAACTATATAGTTGCAACAATTCACTCATAGTGTGTTGACTGAGTGGGAAGATGGTTTAGACTAGAAAGTAGGATCTGCCCTGTGAAGTCTCACCTTAGCTTTAGTACCTAGCTACGAAATAGAATGTGCATAAATCCCCGATAGCTTCGCGTTGTCTACATCTTCTTGACTTCACCAACGCGAGCTGTCCTGACAAAGTCACGAACCGCATCCCAGTATTTCGCCGCGTCCTCCTGCAGATGGGCACAGTGCTCGCTGTTTTGAAAAACCACCTCGTTCACATTGTATCCCTTTTCTCTTGCTTCGCCAGCATGAGAAACCACATCCGTCCAATGTACAAGTTGGTCTACCTTCGAGTAGAGATACAGCCGTGGAACATTCGGACCTATCAGTGTCTCGTCATTTAGTCGCCGCCGGATCCGGTCCACCATGGTCTCTATCCCCAAGGGACCGCATGGGATAATGTATAACGCTGCTATGTAGACAAGAAGCGACGTGATCGCGTACACGGGATAGGAAAATGTGTGCAACCGCATAGACACAATCAAGGCATGTGTGGATGCCGAGTAGCTCCCTTGTCCAGGGCAGCTGTCGAAGAGCAGCGCATGGAAAAAGTCTTTGTGAAGGGGGCGAGAGAAGCGAAGCATGGTAGATAAGAGGCCCGTTGTCAGGGCACCACCATTGGAGAACGCATGGAAGACTATGCCAGTATCCTCACTCCCTTCGTGTGTGTCGACGAAGCTGAGTATAATGTCGTGGGCTGGCTGAAGGCGTGTCGAGTGGTAGCCGTCGGTCGGCCGGAAAATAACATCGTACGTCCAGCTTTGGATGACGAGAATACTTGCGTTGGGATAAAGTCGTTGGTAATTCGCCGTGTACTTTGCGATGTGCTTGGGGTTGGCGGCAACCCAAGTGCAGAGCACAACAAGCGGCGGACCTTCAGGACCGGCTTTCTTATTGCCTGGAATAGACTCGTTTGGCGAGTGATAGGAGACCCAGGTGGTTAACCTGTTAAAGCCCGGGATGTCACGGTTGCCAGAAGTCATTGCTGAGTTATTGAGTCAAAAAGGTTACCGAGACAGAACTGACGAGGAAGTTCAAGGTAACAACGGAGACGAAAAATTGTTGAGAAATCACGCTTATCAAGATTTGGGATTTGCTGGCTGAGGAAGGATGGTGCTGGTTTGTTTACCAAGGAAAGGGCTTAGTCTCACTGGGGCCTGGCAAGGTATTGAGTCCCTTGGTGGCTTGGCATTTCTACCAACCTCGGCATTAAATAAGGCCTCGGAGCTTGCAAAGGGAAGATGACATGTGCTCCTGGTCTATTTTGGATTGATAGAAGAAATGGTGGTGGAATAGAACCAGAATACTGGACAGGGTAGTGTCGAGGCAAAGGCAGCAATGACTAGGCAGTGCGAGAACTGGACAGAACAACTCACGCAGTGTAGCAATCAGAGTCTTGGAGTTTCAGCCAGATGACAAGTAAAAACTCGTACGAATAGTGCTGGGTTCTTATTACGAATAATTGTCTCAAGGAAAATATCTCGTCAAAAAGCATCCATCGTCCATGGCGATGGCTGTAGATTGCATCGTCGGGAGCCGTTACGACGCGAGTTCTGAACACTCGAACTCGGCCATCCCCTTCATCTACGCATTCAGGTTGTCTAACAGAACAATTCAATTCGTTCTTGACATCCTGACATGATCGATGTGATGGAGTAAATAGCAGAGCACAGTCTAGATGACACAAAGTCAGTAGCCAATTATAGCTGGGACGGAAAAGTCCATAACTTAAAATGAACTAGATTTCCCAGTCCCTTGGTACGCACTAATCCTGTGCCTCAAGCGTGCGCGGGTTTAGACCACTTATGCGTGTTGTGAGTGTATTCTTCGCATGATGTAGCTGCCATGTTGCCTCCGTTGACCGTGTGGTAGACTGCGGCGGATGAACCCGCGACTCCACCGGTCGTTCTCGTTTACACCGGGATCCCAGGCGTCATCATATATCTGCGTGGAATTAGCGTCGCTCTCGTTCTCGTTCATAGAAACTGAAACGCCACAAGGGTTCTAGGAGCACTGGAAAGATCATTGAACTGGTGTTAGTGGAGCAGATGATTGATACATTTATTCCCGCGCAATTCTCATCGATATCATCTACACTGCCTACTACTTGACAGTTTCTATTAAACATTCGTTAAACTTTCAACGCCTGCCCGACACTAAAGATGCGCCAAGGAGGACTGCTCGAGCCTGTCAAGCGATACCTTGTGAAGGGTGTTGCTGGCGGCATCGGGCTCGCTTCGGAGAGCTATACCACGTACCAAGACGGTCGAACCACGCCCCGGACCACCGAGGCAGAGTCCGGTCCGTCGGAATCAAATAATCCTGACCCTGAGGATTCCGAGGGGAAAAACAAGGATGGAGAATCCCTTGTACGGGGCGAAGAGCTCGTCCGTGACGAAGAGGCTCTGTGGGAGCTTGACGCCACTCAGGATGAGATTCTGCCACCTCGTGCACTCGAGCAAGAGACCGAAGTCCACATCGATGAACAATCGGCTCAACGTCACGTCCAGAACTTGGGAAAGTCTCTCGCCGAGCGCTATCCCCCGCCAGCGTACGACGGGGACCGCCCGGAAATACCCATGCCTGTCGTTTTGCCTCAGCGTAGGCCCAAGACTCGGCAGCGTGGATTCATCCGGGCCTATGCACCCGTCCTTGAGGGCTGTGACATCCCCCAGGACACGTTTCTCGACTTCCTAGAGACGTTTCATAAGTCTAGTCAAGCATCGCCGTGGTTTACGGCCATCAACATTGCAGCGGGCGCACTCACTTGGGTGCCACACTTCCCCACGATTGTTGGAATTGCTCTCCAGGCCTCGGTGATGGTTGCAGAGGACGTGCAGGTCAGGACCAGGACCAATTCGTTCTTGGATAAAGCCAACGCTGACTTCTTTCGCCCCCGCGGCCTTTTCTGTCTTATTCTGACATACAACCCAGATGGGACCGAGTCACAGAAGCAATCAACGGTGCAATCGACTATTGCCACTTCGCTCAACCCTGCTGGCATGGCAAGGATGAAACACAAGCTCCGGTCATCAAGCGGCGAGATTGAATTCCCAGAATGTGCGCCACTTGTGTTCCCGGGTCTCGATGAGCTGGATGACCAACAGAGCCAAGAAGCCAAGGCAAAGAAAGAGAAGCTTAGCGGCGCCAGGGTGTTCGTCGATGAGTACTACGACAAGAGAGCTCAAGCTCGATTCTCCGCCAAGCATCCCGACAGCACCTTATCCCAGGTGCCACAGCCGACGTTTACGTCTCGGTACGCAGACCCAAGCCATCCTGCTAGTAGCGGATCGTTCCGATCTCTCGTGACAGGCGGGCGAATTAACCCTCCGCCGATGACAAGAAGCCATTTCCGGGGACTCCACCCTCGGCGGCAAGGCCCCCTGCGAAGCTTGGTGTCCCTCGGGCGGGGAACCGGCGTCCAAGATGACGGGCTTCAAGGAGTCAATGCAAGAGGGGGAATGGCAAGGAGCCCGATCCAGGGCGGTCTTCTGGGGAGCGCTGGCGGAACTGTCAAGAAGGCTCTAAAAAAGGTATGTTGCTGATGTTGTTCGGGCACTGATGAATGCTAATCAAGATGAATAGAATGTGTTATATCTGATGGTTGTCAATATGCCTTCGGACGAGGAGCTCGCAGAGGCCATGGCCGAGATTGATAAGCAGAAGAAGAATGGTTTCAAGTTGCCTAGTATCCGTGCTAAGTGTTAAGGAGCAAGAGATAGGGGTTCCGAACTATTCAATTTATTTTCTTGTTCTGAGAGTCTCTATTTTGTTGACTGGAATGCACTTCCCTGTCAATCCCAACTCTGGCAGCATATCGGTCTTGAGATAATTTGGTGCCTAAATGTGGAAAGGAATCTTGTCGTGTTGCCGGACACACCTCTTGGCGCTTCTACACCCCACGCTCGCATTGCGGACCCTGTCTCTCCTTGCATCGACGGTTTTCAACGTAAGCAACCAAAGCAGAATGCTGTCTCGGCCGCATAGGCAAAGCACCGAGCTCTCAACAGTACCCAGTGAGTGGCTTTTTAGCCTAAATGAGGAGATCAACCCCTCGCCAAATGCTCACGGTGGGGTCGTTGGGCTTTCTATGTAATTCCATCATCGAAGCCTTAAATTTGTAGGATCCACGTCTTCCTGAATACGAGACTCGTGACTCGTAGGGCATATGCTTATTCCGTCTTGGCTGCAACCTGCTTATAAATGAGGGACATAAGCTTCTAGAATGAAACGTCACCAACCAACATTTCAAGCACCACTTCCCCTCTTCAACTTTGACAATGAGCGAAATACAGACCATACTCATCACCGGCGCCAACCGCGGCATTGGTCGGGGCCTTACTACTGTCTTTCTGCAAAAGCCATCCACGACGGTCATTGCTACTGTCCGCAACCTCTCCAATGAGTCATCCAAGACGCTTGCCGATCTTCCCAAGGCCGAAAACTCTCGCCTGATCCTCGTCAAGTTGGACGTTGCCATTGAATCCGATCCTGCTACTGCCGTGGAAACCCTGCGCAAGGAGCACGGTATCGAGTCTCTGGATGTTGTCGTTGCAAACGCAGGCATCTCCAAACATGCAAAGTCTGTGAAAGAGGGCTCAGTCAGCTCAATCACTGAGCACTTCGCCATCAACACCATTGGACCTCTGCTTCTCTTCCAGGCCACTGAGCCGCTGCTCAAGGCCAGCAAGAGCGGACGACCTACCTTTATCGCTATCACGTCTCTCTTCGGAACGATCGGAGGCCTAGAATTCTTCAAGTCCTTGCCTCCAATCCTGGGCCCTTACGGTGCAAGCAAGGCAGCCCTCAACTGGTTCATGCGACGGATTCACTTCGAGGAGGACTGGCTGATCAGCTTTGTCTTGAGCCCTGGCCTGGTCCAGACGGATATGTCTGAGGAGACATTTAGTGGGAATGGCGTTGATGCGAGCCAATTTGGCGTCATCACGGTCGAGCAGAGTGTCACCGATCTTGCTGAGAGAATCACCACTGCCACAAAGGAGGACGGCGGTACCTTCCGAGACCATGATGGCAAGCCCCTTCCGTGGTGAGCCAGTACGATGAACTGAAGGCAATAAACTTGAGAAGATGCATTTAGGTGTAGATAGACGAAGAATAGACCTTTGTTTAAACTGGACACGACCGTGACACGCGATGACTTGCACGAACCTACGCGACGTGATTCCTACTTACAAACCCTCCTCGCCAGCCCTGCAGAGCTGTATCTCACGAAGCCACTCTGACTTCAGAGTTTGCGAAGCTGTCAAGCGACGGGAAGCCAAAGGATCGAAAATCGAGTATATGACGTTACGGCAGCGGGCCTATTCACAAGGTTAGCAAAATGACAGCCTGGCAGTGAAGATGGTGCTTACGCGATGGAGAGCCTCGATAGGCCCATATCCCTCCTCATCCCGACGACCAGAGAGGTACTTGGCATAGAACTCATCTTCATCCTTGTTTGCCACACGCCAGAGATGGCGACCTGTGCGCATAGCCATGTAGATAATGCCACAGGCCCGAACGTCGACGGCTCTAGCGTCGAGTTCCATGTCCGTATACTCCTCAGGAGCGATGTACGGCGCAGAACCGCGCAATCCCGAAACCATATGGGTGTCTGCTTCCCAAGCCATTCGAAAGCACTCTCCGTTACCGAAGTCAGCGATCTTGAGAGCACCGCAGGTGCTAAGGGGGAGGTTCTCAAGCTTGAGGTCGCGATGTGCAACGCCCATCTCATGCAAGTGCTCGACACCCCGCATCAATTGCTTGAAGAAACAATCTGCCTCTAAAGCCTCGAACATGTCAACCGAGGTGATGGCAGTGAATAAGTCGCCGCCAGAACAGAGCTCCATAACCAGACAGTAACTGCCCAAGCTCTCATCCCTAAGCAGATCTGTGCAGTGACTC
This sequence comes from Neonectria faginata, assembly GCA_030864175.1. Classification (NCBI taxonomy): domain Eukaryota; kingdom Fungi; phylum Ascomycota; class Sordariomycetes; order Hypocreales; family Nectriaceae; genus Neonectria; species Neonectria faginata. The sequence continues at coordinate 983,736 of JAULBG010000010.1, read as the reverse complement.
ATTACCTATCTCCAACTAACTGGATACTAGTTCAACCAGATATTAGACTCGTCTTAGTGTCACACCACATGTGGCCAGTTACAAAAACAGCATTTGGTGTTATCCACGCCTCACCACGGCAAGAACGAAAAGTGTCCTTAGGTTTCAGAATACCTAGCTAGCAGGGTGCTTCTTACAGTCTCAATGATTATAGTACAAACGGACTGGATGAGTGTGAGCCTGAACGTCCAAGACAATCTTCTCGAGATACACCTCCGGGGAATTGAACTGCCAGCGCAGCGTGTACACTCCTGGCTTTACTGAACCAAGTGCTAGCTTCCTTGTCCAAACGTGATCGGCAACAGACTCGGTCCATCCTGGAGGAATATCTCCAGCTGTGCTCGGCTCGTCGAGTAAGCGCGTGAAGTTTGCCGCCCCCGAGCCTTTGGCCAGACTCAGGGAATATTTCATCGGCAAGTCAGGGTCAGTGTCAAGCGCACCGTTCACGTAGATAGTGGCGGTGAGACCCGGTGAGGAGTCGCTGAAGATGTAGATGTCATACTCGACCCACGCTGCTTCTGCCGAGGTGGTAGACGCACGAGCAGCTTTGTATGGTCTAAGAGCGATGGATCCGGACTCTGATCGCGTACCTAGGAGCTGAATGTGTTCAAAGGCTACATCTTCGTCAGAAGCTCTCGGGAAGTGAGGGGCTTCGATTGAGATTAATCCACCAGCTTCGGGGAACCCTCAGAAGTCGTCTGGTACCCTCTCGTTTCGAATAGGGAGATGGACCAGATCAAAATATGGTTCCGGATCCCACTCGAAGCGGATCCTGGCAGTTTCCTCCAAGCCTGCGGGAACTTTAGACCAGTTGATTGACACGTTAAGGCGCTCCTCTGGTTGATCTTGTGTCAAAGTTCCTTCGGTCGGTGTGACTTGAACCCGATCATAGTGTAGCTGGACAGACCATCCCAGAGGAGCACGGTGGTCTCCTCGGTGAAACAAATCGATGTTACGAACTTGTGGTGAGTATGGGTCCAGAGAAGGCAGCTGAGGAGAAAGGCTATTCTTTGTTGGCCAAGCCGCGTTGATGGAGGCGCAGATTCGACCCTGAGCGTAAGCACTGCTAGACTCTTCTGCATAGATACCCAGGTTTCCGAAGCCATAGTCGAAGATCTGTCTTGATTGGACGTACGACAGTTTGCTCACGACATCTCTGGACGCTGGACGCCAGTCTCCGGTGGACACGTCAAACTTGGGCGTCGCTGCGATGCCTGCCCACTTGCCACCAGCTATCTTGTCGTACCTCTGCACAAAGTGGGCATCGGCCTTAAAGTCTTCCAGAACCTGCTGTGCAACGACATTTGCCGAGTTCCTTCGCTCGAGGCTGAAGCGGTAGTTCTTGGCCTGGCCGATCACTACGACGTGGTAGTTCAAACAGGAGTCGAGCTCCAGTGCGCCATGTCTCGGCTTAGACGAAAGACCGGATCAAGTCAAATTGTGTGGAAGGAAGTCGTTTTACTTGGAAAAAGTTCTTGTAGCACCTCACTCAGTTACCGCATGGGTCGCACCACGTAAATGCAGCCCTTTCAAAGTAAAGAACATAATTGAGGTGCCCCGATTCTCTGATTAGCTTCTATTCCGACGGCTAGTCACTGTGAAGTCGGCTGTGCTACTTTGGTAGCGCTTTCAGGGCGTAGATCGAGGGAAACAAGTAAAAATGACAAGGATGTGTACAACTGAAGAAGGTTCGAGATCGCGAGAGGCTTGACTTTTAGCACATACTGTATCAGTCTATAATAGCTAGTGAAGAAAGCTCTACAGTAGCAGGGGTCTCTTTTAAAGCGGATGGTCCGGAGTGGTCTTTGATGTCATGTCGAGGTTCGGAACGACCCAGCTTCAAAATGTTGAAGGCGCCATCGTCCAAAAAGTTAATATTCTTTCTTTCGTCTTATCTTAATGTCAAAAAGTTAGATCAACGCTAATAAGTTATAGGGTCTCTGTGAGTTGGATTATGACTATATAGTCACTATGGCATGATCCTGACTAGGCCTATGAGGTCGCGATGTCGCAATTTCGCAATATCCATGCACGTATTGCGTGCTCGCAAAGACGCTTGGAGGGATTCCAGATAACAATAAATGGAGATGCTTGGCATTGAAACAAATGCTTTGAGATATTAATTCGAATTGCCGAGCCTCCCCTTTCTCTCCGACTTTATGCATCGAAGTCTCCGCCTTTCTCGTGCATCCATTTGTCGCAGACTCGCTCTGTCGCAGACTCGCTCTACGAATTGATTCACAAGTAACGAAATGTCGTGGTTAAACAAGAGGGACGATGGCACCATCGAGCCGCCGCTTCCCCAAGCCGCCGGCTACGCTGTCGTCATTGCCATTGGGTTTCTGATCGCCTTCATCATGATATTCGCCACGCACGTCCTCAAGAAGACCGTTGGCGAGGACAACAAAACCACCGAGATGTTCATGACGGCCAACAGAAGCGTGGGAACTGGATTGACGGCCTCTGCTGTCATCTCCTCCTGGCTCTGGAGCACGGCAATGCTCGGAAGTACACTCGTCGGCTACAACTTTGGCGTCGCCGGGCCGTTCTGGTTTGCAGCAGGGTAAGTCTTGCAGTTTCGTTAATCGACACGCAATGTCACAATGGCTCACTCTAATTGCAGTTGCTCGCCTATGATCGTCTTCTTCTCAGTTCTAGGTATCGCGTGCAAGATGAGAGTCCCGGAGGCGCACACTCTGCTTGAAATTATCCGAATCCGTTATGGAACCCCCGGCCATCTTGTCTGGATCGCTCTGTGCCTGATCAACAACATCATCGCCATTGCCAACATGCTGCTCGGTGCTAGTGCAGCCATTACTGCTTTGTAAGTCAGCGTCGGGCATATGAGTTCCACGCGACTGACCATGAGTTAGGACCGGAATGCACATCATCGCAGCGACTTTCCTCCTGCCGGTCGGTGTCGTGCTGTACACCTTTGTTGGGGGCATCAAGGCTACTTTCCTCACCGACTACTTCCATACCTTCGTCATCACCATCATCATTTGCTTCTTCACCATCAAGACTTTTACGGTTCCTGAGATTGGCTCACCGGCTGGTCTCTACGATCTTATTGTCGAAGCAGGGAAAGCCCACCCTGTCGCCGATAACGAAGATGGCTCATACCTGACCATGACCAGCAAAGGAGTAAGTTGAACTCTTTCCAACCTGGCCGAGTTCTCTGAACCTAACCATATGCATCAGGCAATTCTTTTCGGCATTATTCACGTACTTGCCAACTTTGGCCTCGTCATCATGGATACTGGTTTCTTCGCCAAGGCCTTCAGCGCCGCTCCCCAGGCTGTGGTTCCCGGATACATCATTGGTGGAATTGCGTACTTCGCGATTCCTTGGTGTCTCGGAACGCTGATGAGCTTCTCTGCTCTTGGCCTGGAAGGCACCGAGCGTTTTCCAACGTTCCCTCGACGAATGTCCACCGTCGAAATATCGAATGGTCTCGTGTTGCCCTATGCGGCCATCGCACTTGCGGGCAAAGGTGGTGCCGTGGCTGTTCTTCTCATCACCTTCATGGCTGTGACATCGACGATTTCAGCCCAAGTCATTTCGGTTTCTTCCATTATTAGTTTTGACATTTACCGTCAGTACTTCAACCGCGCCGCGACCGATCGCGATGCCATCCGGTGGAGTCATTTTGGAGTCGTCTTCTTCGGACTGTTTTCGGCTTCGTTTTCCACGGCGCTGTACTACGGAAATGTCGACCTGGGGTGGACGCTATACATGCTTGGTGTTCTGACTTGCCCCGGCATCATGCCCACTGTCTTTGCAATTCTGTGGAAAAAGCAGTCTCAGGCTGCTGCTGTTATTTCGCCTTTGCTGGGCCTCGCTACCGGAATCGCTGTTTGGCTTGGATCTGCGTCAGCCCTATACGGGGAGATCAGTGTGGCCTCGACTGGCCAGACGCTGCCTTGTGTTTACGGTACTGTCGCTTCTGCTTTCAGTCCAGGCGTGTACTCAGTCGTAATTTCATTGATTAAGCCCGCCAACTACAATTGGGCCGATCTTCGAAATGAACGCCTTGCCTTTGACCAGACTGCGAATGCACCGACAGAGGCGGTTTCACATGAAGCGAAGGTGGCAAGTTACACTGCAGACAAGGCAAGACTCAAGCATTGGGGAACCCTCGCAGCAGTATGGTCCGCGGCAACATTCTTGGGACACTGGGTTCTTTGGTAAGTCACAGTTCCCCCAATGTAGCTCTTGCGAAATACTAACTTAGTGGCATTAGGCCTCTTCCCATGTACGCTTCCAAGTACGTATTTGGAAAGGGATTCTTCGTCGCCTGGCTCGTTGTGTCTATCATCTGGGTCTGGATAACGATGCTTATCGCGGGATTCTATCCCATCATCGACGGGTGGAAGCAACTGAGCCACGTCTACCGTGGATTGCGATCAGGCAACACGGTTGTGCAAGAAGCTAGCTATGGTTCACGAAACCAGGACAGTGACAAAGACCAGAGCAACTCTACTAGTGAAGGTTGATTAAGTAGATTCAACCCAGAAGAGATTATTGCCAGAGAGAAGTGTAAACGTTGCCTTATATCGACAACGGTGCCGTGTTGCCCTGAGCTTTGAAGTCTACCATCCTGTAAAGTTATCACTTTTCACCCTACTCAAGAGGTACCTGGCTATCTCCCATAGGCTAGGACCCAGAGGGTCGACTCTGAGTAGAAGTTCAATGACTGACTAATGCTCATTCATGACTGAGACTCTCCAGTCCACTGATCTTTACGTTTTAACCTATCATCGCTACTAGTAAATCATCGCCAAGACCAGACCCACGACCGCGGCCTCTCCTACACGAAACCGCCATCCTTCGTTAAACGTTCCCGGAACGGCGTTGGACGCATCGTCATCCGACTCGGCATTCCCGGATTTTGCAGGCGCTTCCGAAGAAAAAAGGTAGGTCACATTCAGCCCTCGCCGCGCTCCCAGGTTTTTGAACATGCTGCAGTTGAGGTTACCAGACTTGTCCTGGATATCAAGGACCCCCTTCACCGATATGTTATGCTTGAGGAAAGAATCACTGCGACTCGGGGGAGTTAGTAGTTGGCGTTCTTACAATGCTGCTAGTATGGTCAGAGAGGCCGGGGAGAACTCACGAAATTGCATTACTGATGTTCCCCGTGATCCTAAGGTCTTCCATGTCAGTTCTTGGCCAGTACCAGATTTTCTCCTTATCCGCGTTATACTCAGAGGTGAGGTCGAGATTTTCGCAATCTTCAAGCTGTAAGAAAAATGACTTCCATTTCTCTGCCGCCGGTGGTAGTTGGATAGAGCGCAGAGTCTTCCAGTGCCGCAGATAAAGCCCACCGAGTTCCTCAAATGGCAAACTCAGATGTTTAATATCCGGACCCAGTGAAGGATCAGTGGTGTTGACGTATAATGAACCGACCTTTAGAGTCTCCAGCTTTGATGAGCGTTCTAAGCTGATCGAGCCTTGCCCTAGTCCTATGGAGCCAATTTCCAGTTCGGTTGTGTTCGGGCCCCCCAAGCGTGGCGTCAAGTTCCGTAACGTTGATTCTGAGGGCATTCATGAACACCCAGCCGATCGTGACGTCTTTCACATGAGACATCCAGTCGGCATCCAAGTCCATGATGGCACCAGTGTCGTCATCCGCATGTATCGGGCTCTTATAGAATGTGTCGACCGAGTCGAGCTCGCCCACATTTATGAATGAAGCGTCTCTTCGCTCTGGCGCCCCTCCCCCATATTCTTCAAGCCGTTCATTTTCGCGTCTCAGATTCTCGGTGTTCCAAACGTACTCTGACCTGGTGAAATCGACGTGCTTGAGGTCGTCGAGGTTCATCAGGTTCAAGGATCCGTTCACAACCTTGAGGCTAGGGAAGCTGAGGGTCACGAGGCCGCCGGTGCTATCGAGGATAAGGGGGCCTCTGCTGCTTTCGAGAGTCGAGCTGGAGATGGTGCGTTTTGACGGCTTGGGACATGCGCTTGGTGGGCTAATCTCCCAGGAGCATTGTTCGTGGAAGACATTTCCGCAAATCTTCTTCACTCCGTCTAGGTTGATGCTGTCTTTAAAACCGCCGACGAGTGTTATGTCCCCCGTGATGGTCTCGCAGGCCTCACGCACTTCGCGGGCATCGTCGGAATCGGCGATCACCACGTCGCCATTACAGTTGACTTTGGCGAGGGCCACTCAGAAGTGGTGTTAGTGACAAAGAGAACCACGAGAAGTGCGACGAGCAGTAGCTTACGGGAGCTCAAGGTCCCCAAGCAGGCAAGGAGAGTGCCACTGAAAGCACGCATTTTGATGATCAGTCGGGCGTTGACGGTCGAGAGGAGTCTCTCACGGGGATTGCGGGTAAGCTTCTATTCTACCTATTCTACGAATATCCCCTCATCTCCGCGGTAGAACGCCCTGCATCAGCCTTAAAGCCTCGGCAGGGACTCTGGCGCTTATTCCGGTCAACGTTGAGCGTGGCATTTCAGGGGAATTAGGAAGCTGTATGGAGTGTTTCGGCCCGAGGATCTCTGGTAAGAAATGCTGCATGAGTGTCGAGGCTGGCAATTCGCTGCATCAGATCATCGCCAACACATATCATTTTTTTAACCCCTGATAATACGGGGTTGGTCTCCGTGGATGTCATCTGTACTATATTATATTGAGTGCGGCTGGGATGTTTCTGGTTCAGAGTCCAAGGTTGAACCCTTCTCGTCATCCCACCGCCTCACGTTTGCCTAGTAAGACTATGCTATGCCCGGGCTGCGCATGCCTGAGAGGATGACTGCCATTGTAGGAGACAATATTGCGATTCCAGCACCGTCTTGGACGTCTTTGAGTGGTGTAACCCCCATACTTCGTAGTAGTCACAATAGCGGTATCCCAGTGATCGCCGTGGCCGTTGCCACAGTACATCAAGTTGGGCGTGTATTGCAAATTTGAGGCGACTGTTTCTAGCCTTCGCCAGGTCTCAAAGCCACAGCAGTATACAGAGTCGTAGTGCAGGGTTGAAATCTTACAGCGGGGATGGGATGTTGATCCCCTCAAGCGGTTACAAGTACTTCGTACGCTACGCTACCTACCCTGTTCGTCCTTTTCATTGGCTTCAGATCCTCTTTGTCGAAATAACCATTCCTCGCAGCGGCCGCCTGGCAACACCGAAAGGCTCGTTCATCTGGCGCTGTTAATTCCGGCGTCAGTCAGAGCTGGTCTACTTGACAACGGACCTCTCGGAAGGGCCTGCGCACTGATGGCTGGATGATAACGAGTCGCCCTGGTCCATGTCGTCGTGTTGGTCGCATTCTCCATCGACGGCCTCTTGGGCCGCTTGTCTCTCAGCATATCGCGCTGGTCGATAAAAAGATTTGGCCCTTTGCGCATCAGCTAAGCCACTAAAGTGCAAGCCTGTAGAAGGGATAGATTGATTACTAACTCGCGGCGTAAGTTTGTTGTCTAAGTCTTTGTGATGAATGAATTTGATCGTCATGGCCAACTCGTCCTGTCTAGTTTTTGGAAGATTCACGCAGCTGCCGTTGACACTGGGGTAAAGTTGTTTGTAAGGCCGATATGCTCCCATGGCGTGCCCTCTGACTTGGCACTACGCCTCTCACCGGCTCAAGGAAATGCATTGCCATTGCCCGATCGGCTCTCTTGGTCACGTCGCTCAAATTTCTGAACTCGGCAGATTATATCACCTGCTTGGGATGGGCGAGGGAAGTGAACTGCGGATCATGACAACGTGCATCTATGACTTTCTCGAAATGCCAGGCAGGTTCATTCTGGTCATGTCGGCATAGTCTTTCTTGAGGAAGTGGAGATCTCTTATCTACCCGTGGGGCCGTTCGTTTGCGACGCTAAAATGGGCGGGATTTTTCTCGTAATAGGTGGCTTCAAAACTTTCTTCCGAATGAAGAGTTGAATGAAGATTCAACAGTGAGGTGAGTGCTATAACCTTTCACATAGGGCTAGGAGCTACTTGGTCGCGCCAATATGGGCGAGCAAGGACACCACCACCGACGGAGAAGATGCAACCCTAAGCCTAGGAGTAAATGAGCGCGAAACACAGAAGGGACGCTGAGTAGCTGCCCTTTATGCGGCCGTACCAATGGCCCGAGAAGAGTGACTTGCGATGGCGAGAAGCCATGGTCCATACTGTGCAGTGTAGGCAAAAATAGCTTCGTCAAGCGCCTTCACGTAATTTAAGTATTGCTTGAGATCAACAAGGCCGTTCCTCACCTGAATGAGACATGGTCGAAGATTCTAATTCGCTATTGGTGTGTGCTACCACATTGGATGTATTCCTGTATTATGATTGGGCTGTTGCGGGCTGTTTAAATTAGGTCGATATCTCGCGGTTGTAAATTTAGAGCGGATGGCATTTGAAATATGTTTCCCTTATTCTGACTAGTCGATAACTCGGAATTCTATAATCCCCCTGATGTAGTTTTCAAAGTCGTCAAGCTCAACAGCTACATTGAAGGGCCGAGATCCAGATAGCATCTGGAAGCGTAGGAGAGGTGACCTCCACATGCAAGTCATGTGCATGGCCAAATGACTGCACTTTCGCCCTTGATCATCGGAATATGAAATGTGAAGTCGTTCTTCCGCCTTAAATAGGACATTGAAGATTAAACCCAATTGCCGTACTAGTTTGAGTTATGTTGCCTATTACTCAGGCACATAAGTTGAGAGACATGTTATCAATGTTAGTTCTCATGTTCAGTCGGACATCACTTTGCTAGTAGCTACCGACTAAAAACCCAAAACTACATCTTAAATACCTAGCACGCTAATTAGTAATTATAGTTCAATTTTTTTACCAGTTCACTGATCACAGGCTTGATGCATGCCGGGTCTCTGTAACAGGTACCTGCAAGGGGGTGCGCTTGCGTCAATATGAACCGACCAGCCTACAGCCTCGTTCCTAGCACAAGACCTTCCAGCAGCGGAGAATGATGGCTTGGAAGCTATCAAACTTAAAACTAGGCACAAAACTCCGGAGATCACACCATTAGTCCAGTAATTATTGTTGGCAGTCCACACCGACATGGTGTTTTGGTGGTCTACATCCAAACAATTGACCCCCCAAATGGACGCTTTGAATGTGTAAGAATTGGGCGCATGCACCCTTAGATTACTATGATATAAGAGTCACGCCGCATATATGGGGGAAATTAATAAGAAAGACACTTACATAATAGTTTCAGGGTCTAGAATTGAAGATGAACGCTGAAGAATTTGGCATTCGGGGGCCTAGAGTCATTGCTAACAATAACTACGGTATGAGACTTAGTTTGGCTTAGTCTGTAACGCAGCATATTAACTATAGGCAGGAAAATTCCATAGAGATGGGCGGCATCTAAGTGCATTTGAATGGTCCTGCAGGTACAAATAGGTCAAGTTACAAGTCGTCAATCATGAATACTTACACTCCCTTTTCATTATTCTTAGACAATACTTATCTCTTACTCTACTACTACGGAAGAGGACATACGTTACTTAGTATCACAACAATCTCGCCTTGCTAACTAATCAAACTGCCGATCGTGGGAAGTAAAACATTCTGACAGATGCATTACCTCGTGCTTATAGTTCAACAACGACACTGAACGGCACGACAAGTTTATCTGCCGTCTCAACCTAGAGAATAAGGTCAACCATACCACGTTCAACCTTCATTCATGCGACCGACCCCGTCACGTGTCAGAGTCCCAACTTGGAGGCGGACTGGATAGGGGGAGAGGGGGAAAGACCCAATCCGGAAATCCGGAAGTTCGGAGCTTGGTGAGGGGTGGAATGTTCTTCCTTCGTATTTAAGTATATCCACGAATGGCCCCAGCTTTGCGAGGCAAACGAACTTCGCAAATGCGAAAAGAATGTCTGGTAAGGCATCAGAGCATCTCGAGATGAGCCCCAGGCTTCTTGAGGGATTGGGCGATTAGAAGCACATACTGAATGCTGCTTATTTTTAAGCAATTATTAGTCTCGTCACTGATCACTCTTCACCACACATCCGTAGAGTCAATCAGGACTGCACTAACCCTTAGCCGTTTCACTCGGCAGAGGTGTTTCCGAATAAATGAAAGGCAGTCAAAAGCCCACCACTAACACACCCGGTAGTGGCAAGGAGGCAGAGTGACGGGTGACGCAATTGGTGGAATCGCTTGGCTGCGGCATTTGAAGTGAGCTCGCACATCCGCCTCATAACCATCGTTGGACGGAGCAATAGGTTCTGGCCTTCGCAACCCTGTTCAATATGTGAATATAATAGAAATGCGGTTCGCGCTGGAACTTCCAAAGGAGCTTCTTAGCAACAGTAGCCGATCCTGACATATCTTCGAAAATGCCTGGCCTCAAGTTTACTTCCGCTGTTCTGCTGGCTGCCCTCGGCGGCGCCACTGCTAGCGATATCTTCGTTTCGCCTACTGGCACCGGATCAGGAACCCTCGCCGCGCCCTATGGATCTATCCAGTCGGCCGTAGCTGCGGCGGCGGCTGGAGACACGATTTACTTGCGCCAAGGCACGTATGCTCCTTCGGCCAACATACAAATCGCCAAGAGCGGTACTCGGACGTCGCCGATTTCGGTCCGACCGTACCAGAGTGAGAAGGTCATCATCGACGGAGAGAACATGCCTGGGTTAGTATAACTTGGCCCGAGTCACTGTCACTGATTTGCTCAACAACTAACATTTCTCAGCACTCCCAAGGCGCTCGATGAAGCTCTCCCTAACAAGGAGCGAGGCATCTTCCACATCCAAGATGCCAGCTACTGGGCTTTCTACAACCTAGAGTATGTCCTCTTTTCTTCATTCTGGTAATACTGGAATTAACACAGTATCCAGGCTGATCAATGGCCCTTACGGCATTTATGCTCGAGATGCCTCGCACAACTACTACGAGGGTCTCTCCACGCATGACAACTACGAGACTGGCTTCCAGCTCGAAGGCGCGTCCTCCAACAACACGGTCTTCAAGCTTGACTCCTACCGCAACCGCGATCCCCGCAAGAACGGAGAGAGCGCCGATGGCTTTGCCTGCAAGTCCGGCTCAGGCGAGGGCAACGTCCTGCGCAACGCTCGACTGTGGGACAACGTCGATGACGGTCTTGACCTTTACATGTTCGGCTCTCCTGTCACGCTGGAAGAGGTGTATGCTTGGGGCAACGGCTACAACCGCTGGGGTTTCAGCCCGTTCGAAGGTGATGGTAACGGCTACAAGCTGGGTATCACCGATAACCCGCCCGCCAACCACGTCGTGCGCAACTGCATCGCCTTTAGCAACTTCAAGAAGGGCTTTATCGACAACGGCAACCCGGGATCCTTGACCTTCGAGCGCAACACGGCATGGAACAACGGTGATGTTGGCTTCCACATGCGCAGCTCGTCCTCCAAGATGACGGGCAACATTGCCGCCGTCAACGCTGGCTCCGCCCAAGTTACCCTCATCAGCTCGGTGACGTCGTCTGGCAACTCGTGGAACTCGGGAACTTGGTCAAACAGCTCTTTTGTTAGTGTTGACCCTGCGACCCTCAAGGGTGCACGAGGTTCGAACGGCAAAGTGCAAGCCAGTGACTTTTTGATCCCGACGTCTGGTAACGCCATTGGAGCGACTACCAAGCAGGAGGTTTGATTCAACCCGAGAATCTCAGGTGATAGACGTTGTCGATGAAGTAAATGAGAACTTAGCCACGAAAATATGACACTACCTACTCGCATGCAATGGCCAGCTGTGATTCAACATGCCCTAGTCGCGAATGGAAATGTCTGGTCTTGGGGCTTCGATATAAAGTAACGCTATAAGAAGATTGTTGTCGCGGGTTTTTAATGGTATTAGCTTAGCTGTAGTGGATCTGATCATCTGATTATGTACATGTGAAGTTCGTAGAGCGGTATCGCGTCTAAGCAACGCCCGGTACGTGGTCAAGGTAAGCAATCACGCAGGCTTGATAAATAGTATCAAATTCGATCACTTTATTGCTGCAGTGCGCAGCCTCCATGTTCAACAACCTTCAATTTCGCTGCTTTGCTCGGGTTGCTCTGGTTTCCTATGTATTTCCCAGGAGCAGAAGGAGATGAGTGAGATGACAATATGTAGATTTGGTAAAACCTCGTATTTACAAAGAAACAGCCCTGTTTTTCTCGTCCGAAGCTCCCTAGCACGAGAATCCGCAGTCCAAATCAATTGTGACTGTTGTAGATGTCAGAGATGGGCTGTCCTGCTTGCCAACCGAGCAGCGACCGTTGTTGCTGTCCCATTTGCCACTTCCCCAGGCATCATCACCGTACGTAAAGGTAGCCTACAAGAGTTGATATGGTCAGTCGAATATTCTCCATTGACAAAGACGAGGCCGGATATGCCAATTAGGAGCAACTTACAACGTCATCACCAGATCCAAAAGTGTTAATATTCAGCACATTGGGGAGTCCTTCGCTCTCAGCCATGAGCAATCCATCACCCCAGATGCTTTCCTTAGACCAGATCAACTGTAGCTTGGCATCGTATACCCACACGTTCATCTCATGGGTTCCCTTGGCGTTCTCTCCATTGAAAGTATGGACGTGGACGCCACACCATCCGCCGTTGAAGCGCTTGCTGAGGCCAGAACCTTCGGCAGCAGGCGCAGGTGCAGGCGCGGCCACAGCAAAGGCTGCGAAGAGGGAGACTAAGGCGAAGGAAACCATTTTGGTCGAGTTTTAATGTGAGGAAAGATGTGATAGTGAGGATGGATGCTGGCTGATTGGGTTCGAGAACTGAAGAGTGATGAGTTGAGATGTTAAGGTTGGAAGTTGAGGCTTTATATTGTTCATCGATCGAACACTTTCCATCAATGACTTCATTATTCACTAGTATTATGTGGACTGGATACCACGTTACGATACTCGAAGGATTCAGCTGATTGAATCTTAGGACGTCTGGTTTGATCCTTCGGATTCTTCAATGCGGGCCTTGCAATGGAATTTTCGGCCAGCACTTGCCACAACTCCTTTGCAAGGAAGTTGATCTACGGTACAGCACATATGGTCTGAATTAAAAAGGTGGAGCGTAGGATCGCGAGTGCATTGAATTCTTGATATTATGTATAGGACGAGCCCTACCCAATTTTCAGCAGATTCGAGAGACAAGTCCCATGGTAAACACCTGGTTCCGCAGGGAATACAACGCTGTCCACGTCTGATACTTTCAAAAGGATTCAACTAATCTCAAAGGTCACCTCAGCCATGCTTCATCCTCCTTTGTGCCCCTACACTGCCCTAGGAGTGAAGAGCCGACTACGCTCCGATAGTTCAGCTGTTGTTCGATCGGTAACTCGGCAATTCCCCATTAAATCACAAGGATGCCGCTTACGCCAAGGTTGGAACAACAATGCTGCGTTGTATTCTAGAATATTGAGCGGGTGCTTTTGTGGAGATAGCTGCCCTGAGCGGCTTGAAACGTCTTTGCCTCGAAGCACAGCCCCATATACAACCTGTGGGATGACGTTTGAAACATTATGCTGTTCAAAAGTTTCACGTAAATATCCGCTCTCCCTAAGCCACTGCTCGGCCAGTGTATAATTCTTAGACCTTTAGAGTAATTCGTAACCCCACGGGCCACAATCAATCGATTGATCAATAGAAACACGAAACAAGCACTGCCATCCACTCCTTGGTCTTAGGGCCCCATCAAACACGGATCCAGAACTAAGTACATAGTGACGTAAAGAGTAGTGCCACAATTCGGGCCGATGAATGGAGTGGTTTGCTAGGAGGCTGTATCACCAGATTGCTACAGCGTTGAACACGCAGGCCTTATTATCCGACCTTCCACCCCGTTCCAAGTCCCACTACATACTGTTAGGGAGAAAGGAAAAAGCGAGCGGCCATGTTAAAATATTTACACATTTAAACATCGACCTGCACTATGTTGTAGTTCAGAAGAGACCCAGGTTCGACGCCAGTACAAAGGGCTCGGCTCCGATTCTCAAGGTTTCTATGCTAGAAGTCGGAAATAGGCATGACCTTTTTCAATGATGAAAACTTATGGAAGTAGGCCTCTAAATGGGACCCGCGATAAAAGGGGCTAGACTGCAGTCCGATTTCCGAAGGGCATCGATAGCTGCTGGGCAGTTCTCAGTCCAGTGACACCAGGCCTACCCTATCGGTTCCTGCGTTGCACATCATCACTAATCAAGCCTGTGGCTAGGAGGATCAATACAGCTTTAAGACACTGGTATACCCATGGCTACTCTTGGTAAACTGGAAGGGAACTTTCCATTGCAATGTGATCTGCGAGAGAGCTCCCGCCGTGCAGATCGGGTACGGAACCTCAGCTTTAGCATTACGACATAGACACATGCGAGAAAATCGGAAAGCCACGTAGGAGTGTGTAAGACACGCAGGCTGTAGGTCAACCATTACAGTCATGACCAGCCGGATTTATTGGTGGCACTGAGCGGGACAAGTGCCACCAGGAAACTCGTCACTCCCAACGCGCATATTGTAATCGCGATCGGTCTGGAACACGGGATCGGTCTGAGCCAACCACCTTAAGTTACTGACCGCCAGATCTTCTTCGCTTTTAGCTGGTCTCGGAGGGTCGGTCATGCCCGTTCTCAATGCTGTGTTCCATCACGGCAGCTTCCCGGCATGCAAGGTGTAATTTGTCTCACGCGTTAATACGGCGTGAGCCGAAAAGGCAAAACGACACGGCAGGTTCCTACCCGGAACATGTACGAAGTACCCCCAGTTAGCGTGGCACATGCTTACCGCCTGCTCGGGTGTCTCACTTCCCCCTCCAACAGTCTCACTCCCCCCTCTTCACACAGCTTGTTGTCATGGTGCAAGAGGAATCTTTTAGGACGCCATCGACGTAATGTCTCAGCATTGCTATTGAGTTTGCTTTGTAGATCATTCGTTGAGCTAAAGCGAATGGGATCGCGATCGATGGAAGCCATGATGAGTGAGTTTCGGGACAAAGTCGGGATTGACTGAAGATGTAGGTAGTGTTGGGGAATTGATCCATCGTTAACTGTTAGGAAATCGAGGTACCTACTTATACCTCGAGGCTTCTTTACACGTTGGCCTAAAATCTTGTGCAAACTACGAGCTGCAACTTCACCATCATCGTTGACGGCCAGCCCATCAGCAATCCTCGTGGTAACGATGACCGAATCCATGCAGAGGCAGGCCCAGATGCGGCAGTCTTCTCACTGAGAGACACTCGTCTTCAGTCCGGCGACTGGTTCCTGGGACGCTTTGCCATCGAGGACATGAGCCTTATACCCAAACGTGTCTGCTGATTCAAAGCTGGCTCAGACGAAGAACGTAATATCCAGCCTGTCTTTGCCAGGAAGAATGGCGACTCTTATGACCTGAGATTCTCAAGTATGCTTGGCAATATCCCTAATTTTATGAGATGATGGACTTTCATACTGACGGGATTGACGTAGACGCGCCTCTGGTCATTCTGGATGGAAACCTCTTCGCAGCACTCCTTGACGGTAAGTAAGCCTACAACATGCCGATGCTTGATATCAGACGTATTTATTTCAGAGCCTCGACAGCCTGTGCAGATCAAGTTGCAGTAAACAGGAGAGAGCCCAAGGCTGCTGTGCTTGCTTGTGGAGCATTATGATATGGCCCATTGGTTGCTCTCTTCAATTTACTCATAGGTTCATGGAAGAGGAGGAATGGTCTTGTTTTAAGGCGCTTTTAGGTTGAAAGAAACTACAAATTAACGTCTTCATTATAATTAGAATGAGATCCTCAAACTACAAACGAGGGCAAACCAGGTTGGAAAGTGACCACCAGGGTTATGATATTCTCAGACCTCATTACTTCGTCAGAATCTGGCAATTACATCTCCGACCGATTGCTCTGTAACATCACACGAGTCACCGTTATTATCCAGGATTATGATAGACCAGACACAAGAGTCCCAGTTCAAGCACCACTGACGTTGTTTTTCATGCGCTGTATTGTGTTGTTGGTGGTTTGGCGTAGCCTAGTACCAAGGTAAAGGCATTCTTCAGGCTCGGACCCAGAGGCCAAAGTTTGGTGTGAGAGTTGAGGGTAAGGACAAAGAAGAGAATTCCGAGTATGAAGGCGACAGCAGACTCGACAATGCCAAGTCCGCAAAAAATTCTCTTATTTGTCGCCGGCTTTTTGCCAGCTCCCACTCCGCGTATCCTCCTGAAGTTGGTATAGGTTTTGGGGAGTCCGCTCAGAATGTGAGCGATCATCTAGGCATCGTTGTATTGTGTGAGATGAATTTCACACGGGCCAGGTGGCATTTAAGTTCGCGATGCTTGTTAAGGTAGTACTCCGTTGCGGTCTAGATTCGCGCCATGTCGATATATCAACGACTCTTTGATCTTTGTGTCGACGACCCTTTTGTGACGATGCCTCTTATTGGCACCCACAGCTCGTTTTCCGCAGTGCTAGATGTTCTCCCAGTCGATATCAAATTCTCATTGTGGAAAATCTGTCTCGTCGGGCGTTGCGTCGGGCGTGGCGGGCGCGGCCTCAGGACCGTCATCAACTGGGGTTGGAGGTGGATGGGACGTTAGAGACTGCGATATAGACGGCTCGGGCTTGAAGTCTTATTAGAAGACATAATATTGCGGGTATGAATGCGCATGTATACATGTACGGAGCACGACGCGAAAGTTGCAAGGGCAATGGTTTCAGCCTAGGATAGGATTTTATTTCGCCCGTGGGGAAAACTAAGGCCTCTGCGCTAAGCTGCTCGCCACTTGTTTAAGGGATTGGCAGTCAAGCTTACCAGAAGAATATTCATTTGCCTAACAGCACGGACGCGCTTTAACTGGACTTGATTCTGAACGTCTTCAGAATATTATACACTTTCTGTTTATATTTCCTTTTGTAACCCCCGCAGTAGCTTCTCTGTCCGCGCCCATCGGTTGGGGTTAAATAGATTCGGGTCATGATGATCTCTTCCCATCTCAACTGCATAATCCAACGGTGTCTTCCCATGTGAATCACGAAGTCCTGCAGACAGCCGTATTTCGTCGCAAAGGAAATGTAGAACGTTTGCCGTCAGATTGCCCTCGATGGCACTATAATGAAGGGCAGTTCGCCCTTGTTTATCCTCAGCCCTTAAATCCACACCCCAGCTTGCTAGGGTTTGGAACATGCTCACAGAAACTCTGCGGGATCCAGTGGCCAGGTGCGTTAAACCCAAACCTTCTTCCGTCTCGAAAGCTGGGTTTGCACCGTACTCAAACATGAGGCGCAACACTCCTGGGTCATCATCGCCTTCACAGAGGACAAACGCGCTGAGCTATTTAGCCATCGGCGACATTCCTGCATTGTCAAGGTCATTGATGCCAGCTGACCATTTCAGGAGATAGTCGACTACAGTAATGTCAACCTTCATGTTGCTCAGCAGATGATGCAACACGTTCTCTCCGTGGCTGTCTTTCGATTTCAGGAATGCTTCTAGAGACGTCTCCGGCATGTGGTTCACTACGCTCAGCATCATTCATAGATGCCCATTTTGTGCCGCGTAATGCAGAGCGTTGAGTCCGTTGATATCGCCGTCCATGGGATCCGCTCCAAGTCTTAGGAAGGTAGTAACAGCGTCCAGGTTTCCATTCTGGCTAGCAAGATGTAATGGTGTTTCGTCTTTCTTTGTGCGCACTGAGATCTTGGCACCTTTCTCGATAAGCTTCCGGACCAAGGAGTTGGAGGAGTCTCCACCACGAGCTGCAATATGCAATGAAGAAATGCCGAAGACATCTTGGGCATGGACATCGACCTTAGGATGTTCCAAAAGAAGACTTATAATGGTCGACCTGGACTCGTAGATCAAAGCCTGGGTTGAACAGTATTCGTCCTCAATATCATCCAATTCCACATAATCGAGTGCATCCTCGATTCGGGACATTGGATCGTTCCAGAAGTCCACAATCCCAAGCCATTTCGGACCATACAAATCTCGCCTTAGCGCTAGATGCAGTGGTGTCTCGCCATGGTTCGAAGGAAAGTTTGGATTGGCACCATGGTCCAGCAAGAACTTGGTCATCCGTTGACTACCCGTCAGGGTAGCGAGGTGTAGACTAGTTAAGCCCTTCTCTGTGCAGGCCACTCGTACGGGATTTTGTGCACCATCTCTCGTAATATAGACCACTCTGCCCCGTTGATAAACTGGCATGTAGATTTCTCTCGTCACTGACGTATCTATCGGTGTTCCGGTGTCGAGGAAAGCCTGGGCTACCTCCTCGGCATCGTTTTTGACTGTGTAGTGGAAAGGAGTCATGTTATTGACGTCTGGGTCTAGACTTGCTCTTCTCTGTAGCAGCAGCTGAACGCATCGTTTCTAGCCCTTGAGCACAGCATAGTGCAATGGGGTTCTCCGGTCTGCATCCCATACGCCGATGCATACGCCTCGTTCTATGAGCCATTCTGCGGTAGCTTCAGCCTGTGCATCCCCATGCTTTGCTACCAGTAGCAACCACTTTCTAGGCATTTTTGATTCTAAAGAAAAGAATCGAGCGACGGAGGGTGGCTCGGATATAGCGAGGCGGGCATGGAGCGCACTATATTCCTTGGAATAATCTAACAGCGGGTAGAGCTGCCTATCAGCCCTTTCACCTGGTGAATCTTCGTCCACTTCCAAGAACTCAATGTTAAAGATAGGGAACAGGAGATAAGTGAGGCATGATGTTGCAATTGCAGCGTTAGCATCTGGACGCCAGTTTGCTCGCGTCCGCTCCAAGTACTCTTGTGTCGTATAGTGGATTAAACTGACCGTCTGGCTCCGTTCGTCAACCGTCACCAAGCCAGCACAGACAGAGACCATATAATCGATGTCGATAAGACTCTCCTCGTCAAGATGCGAGTCTGTTTCCTAGACGACCACTGCTGCTCGGAGCTCTTCAACCCGGAGCGGTCTCTTTGCAAAGGTAAGCCATGCAAGGACGTCCTTGGCGAGCACTCTCTCATCTGGGTACTGTATCTCTATCCGCTCCATTGCAGCCAGGTAGGCCTTGTCGTATGCTGATGACCCGGTTGGCAAGGCTGCGAGTGCGTTTTTGAGCCTCATGACAGACCCTTTACCCACCAAAGAGTCGAGATGCAGGCGGGCAAGAAGGAACCTAGGGTCATGTTAACATTTGATGGTGTCGCTATATGAGGAGAGGCGACGTACATTCCTCCAATCGATCCCATAATGGCTTTGCAAATCTCTTCTTGAAGTTGCCGGTCACGCATGACGAAACTACCAAGCTTCGGCATCTTACGATCAAGGTATTCGCGAATATCAGTATCGCTCGCACGTATCTCAAGGACACTGCTTCCTTCCAACTCCTTGTCATTAACAATCTCGGGGATAGCCCTAGAAGTTACCAAGGCATTTGCTCCCTTCAAGCCTCGGAGCTGGGCGAGAATTCGTCTCCATGCAGGACACTCGTCAAGACCGTCAATAACTATGAAGACTCGGGAATGCAGGGACGCCACGGACTCTAGCGCACCGGCTATTTCTTTGAATGATGGCCGAGTGTCCTTTGCTTTGTGTTTGTCGTACAGAGTGCTCAATGCGTCTGGCAAAGAGCCTAGACATTGGGCAAGCTGCTTGAGGATGCTCGCGAGTATCACACTAGCGTTCTCGTGATCTTGGCGTCTGAAATCGCAGTAACGATATGCCATGCCAACATCGCTCTTGTTCCCGAAGCGGCCCCAAAGATAGTCGATCACGATGGAGGCTAGGAACGTCTTCCCCGCTCCGGGAAGACCTGGACAGAACAACACCTCTTCCTTGGTTTCGATCCATTTCCGGAATTCGTCAGAGGATAGAAGCCATTCACCGGTTCCCTCTTCATGCTCATCAAATACCTTGCTTTGATGTGCGCCATGATCAACGGTTCCAATCCACTTGAGGATTTCATGTCGCTCCTGTTGGTTCGATCGCTCGGTGAGATGATGAACGTCCTGTTGAATTCTGGAGGATCTTTGACTGTGCTCGTTTTAGTTCACTGGAAATTGAAGAGAAAGCTTTCTGAATACCTGGATAGATGTCCCACAATTGTACTGAGCAGCGCGAGATTGAGCGATATCCGACATCGAAAATCTTGAACGTCATCCGGGTCCCAGTTGAACCTTTTCCAAGCTTTCTTCACGCATTGGGTCGCACTCGTACTGCGAGCCCCGATTTCTCTATCCTTTTCAAGTCGCTCGAGCAAATCGTTTAAAAGACTGGTGGAGTCATCCCTGATACTTTGTAGATTTGCTCGCTGCTCGGGCCTAGGTTCGCATCCCGATAAAAGGATATCAATATCTTGGACGACACTCGAGAAGTTTCTGAGACTACCAGTCAAGTATAAGTGAGTAGGTGCATGCAGGTTAGCGCGACATTGACCTACTCGCTTGCTATGCCATTATACTGGCTAGGAGCATTCACAAACCGTTTCCGAGCCTGAGTAACAAGCTCTAGGATTTTGATGAAGTCGCCCACGCCGACCCCGACACTCATTTTATCGGCAAGACAACTCGTGGTGAAAAAAAGGACCAGGCTCAAACGGGCCCCTGTTGCTGGCTGTGTCCTTCTCTGACCACTTGATAATAAATTCGGAGAGATCGGGCGCCCTGATTGATTCCCTCATGAAGTGCTAGGTTAGGATCAACTAGTCGAAGGGCGCGGGGCGGGGAGACAGTATTTTAATGCCTAAAGTGCAGATACATGTAACTTAGGCAGCAATGAGACGCCCTCATGGTTGGGGAGCGTCCTGCGTCCGAGATCACAATCAGGCTGTAAGCTCGTCTAAAGCGCGGTTTGCCTCCTTCACAGGGATCCAAGCGCGACTCCGCCCCATCGCAGCCTCGTTAGGCATCTGCTGTAGTACCTGTCGATGGATTACCCTCCATCTCAATACTTCCGTCTCGAGCTATTGATTCGAAAGCTCGACTCCTTCCAAAGCAATTCTCAAACTGTCAGAATATCATGGCTTGGTCTGACTCGACTACCCCAGTTTTAGGGAGCCAGTCGAAATGGAGCTGCTGCTTGACGCTGCCTCACTCTAGCGCCCTCCTCCCTGCCGCTCACTGTTCACCAGGGTTTGTGGGATACATCTATTTGGCGTCGTGAAAATCCGTGGGAATAGGTACAGAAAGCGCTGCCTCATCTAGCTGCAGGTATCGGAGGCGAACAACCATGTCAGAGTTCCAATTGCGGTACTCTGGGCTCCCGATGCTCGGTGCTGCCGACATCTGCGGCGACAGACGTTCTCGTCCAGTAGGCGTGATTGGTAGGTTGTCTTCAGTGGCATCTGGACGGATTGTGGCGGCGCAGGATCCGGGTGAGGGGCCAACCAATGTGTGCCCAACGGGACCCTGCCTCGAATCGTCCCCCTCATCCCTTTCTCTTCTTCTCTGTTCTCGATTCTCAAAGCCATCAACATCGTGCCTGCGGAAGCCGCATTACCCTGCTGCTTGACCTATTGAACGACTCCAATCGGGCCTACTATAGCACTTCCCTCACAGGAGCACCGATCGGTATTCGCAACCACGACTACTTTACATCATACTGACCTCGACGGAAGGAGACTTAAAATAAGTCGGTGTTTGCATCCTTCCGATTTATAGTCCGAATCTTCCCCACAGCCAAATCCGAGATCCCCACTAAACACGACCGGTAGACAAAGTGCCCGAGAGAGTGCGCCGGTTGGACGGAAGCGTAGGTGGAGGCAATTATCACTCGGTATTGGCCTGATCCTCTTAGGTCTCATCTTTAGTACTTTTTGTATCTAACTGGTCTCAAAAGCTGCAATCGCCTTAGCACCAAGATCCCACTTATCAACCTAGATGTTCTTAGACTCCAGTTGCCCTTGCCACTTTGCCTCATATAGAGTAACTCCTTCTACCTCCTGCTTTGAGACTAATCGCTCAAATTTGAATCCATCCTGACCATAAGGGTGCTTCGCTTTATAATCAGCTATAGCCCCCATGCCAATATCCTACTTCTTCATCTAGCTGTTATCGCTCTTAGGGTAGCCCTTCTACTTGACCTTATACTATATGCGCCTTCTAATGTGCCCCTTAGCGACTAATCTCTTAACTTGGAACTTAGTATCTTCTTAGTCTAGAGCGAGAGGCCTATTATAATATTCTTTACCTTAGTTAACATATATGTATAGCTTGCGTGACAAACAAGCATGCGTGACAGTATACTATACACCTAAAAATCATAAACCTTAAATCTATAAAAACTGCTATAAAATAGCTAAAGACTTTAAAGAAGTATTTTTATAAACTAAATCCATTAGGAAATCTTATAGAATTTCTTTTAGATTTTTAAAAAAGCCTCTTTATAGAGAAATAGCTAAATATATAGTGCGAATATAATTTTTCTATACTACTTTAGCGGCGAAAAGGGACTAAAAATAATACCCCAAATCAAGAGCAGTCCCTTAAGAAGGTATATAATAAAGCATCATATAGGCATCTTTATTGGTCAGCCTAAAGCTATACTAAATTATATATATATACTATAGCAGTCTTATATTTAGAACTCTCTAGCAAGAAAGCATCTTATAGGAATAATTATTAGGCTAGTGGTAGGAAAAGAATATTAATAAGGCATTAAAATAGCTTACTACTAGCTTAATAATTAGTATATAAAGGACAAAAGGTAGATAGTAATTTATATTATAATTAGAAAAGAAAGATCTTAAATTCTCTTATAAATAAAGATAAAGAACTTAAGCTTTAAACTTAAAAAGCTTTCTTTTTTTTATATTTTTATAAGAAGGGAAGAATCTCTCTATAAGTAAAAATAAAAATCTCTTTAATTTCTCTTTTAATTGATTATAATAATAATAATAGTTATTTATAATTATTATCTTTTTGTCTCTTTTCTAACTATCTACTTTATCCCTATTAAATCCCTACTAGTAACTTACTAGCCTACCTATTTAAGGATCTCTATTATATACTTCCCTCATAATTTAATAATTACCCCCAATTAGGCTAGAATTATATATAAAAAAATTACCTCCTTATATAGAAATTAAATAAAAGAAATAAATATATATAATAAGAAATATCTTATAAAAGCTTCTTAAAAACTAAATTTAATAAATAAAAAAAAACTACCTAATAATCTACCTTTTCATTCTAGAATTTATCCCCCTATTAAAGAGTTATAATCTCATTAAGAGAACTACTACTTTCTTTCCTTCTTTAGGCAATATTATTCCTCTTAGGTAATCTTTATAATTATAAGCAATATAATAGTATTATAGGTAAAATTAATTAGGTCTACCTACTAGCTTAAAGAGATTAAACCTTTAAGAATATAAGTTATATAAGTCTTTAATTTAGGCAGATAAAATATTAATTGCTTAATAATTAAGAGTAGATATATTAAGTTAGTATTAATAGTTATTTTCTTTGCCTTATTGCCTATTTTAAAATCATAATATATTTTCTATTCTTTTTTGACCTTTTAATTATCCATATAAATAGGGAGAGTATTACTAATAAACTAACTTATTAAGACTATTAGAGTTTAAGTCGTTTGGGTCTTTATAGGCGTAGGGGCTAGCAATATATCCTGCATCGAAATATTGCTTCTTATTAGGCTCTTAAATATTTCTCTTATTAAGATATTACTTCTTAAGGTCTATAGGGGCATTTAAGCTTAAGAAGGCATCTTTAGTGAAGTCTATCTAGGCGAGCTGCCTGATGAGGAAATTATAATTAAAGTCTTCCCAGTTCGATTAGTAGAGGCTGCTAGAGATTGTAAAGGTAATAATAGGATTCAAATTGGTAACTAATGCGGCGAGTTGCTAGAGCTAAGCAAGATAATACTTCTAGGCACTTTATGGTATGATGGGGGTCCCTAGACAGGTAGGCTAGTAGGTTGCTAATAGGGATTTAATAGGGATAAAGTGAATAGTTAGAAGAGGGATGAGGAGAGAATAATAACAAATAACTATTATCATTATGATCGATTAGAAGAGAAATTAGAGAGATTTTTATTTTTTACTTATAGAGAGATTCTTCCCTTCTTGTAGAGATATAAGAAAAAGAAAGCTCTTTAAGTTTAAAGCTTAAGTTCTTTACCTTTATTTATAAGAGAATTTAAGATCCTTCTTTTCTAATTATAACTCAAATTACTATCTACCCTTTATCCCTTATATACTAATTATTAAGCTAGTAGTAAGCCATTTTAATGCCTTATTAATATTCTTTTCTTACTACTAACTTAATAATCAATCCTATAAGATACTTTCCTACTAGAGGGTCCTAAATATAAGACTACTATAGTATATATGCATAATCTAGTATAGCTTTAGGCTAACCAATAGAGACATCTATATAATACTTTATTATATACCTTCTTAAGGGACTACTATCAATTTAGAGTATTATTTTTAGTCCCTTTTTACTACTAAATTTAGAGGTTATAATAAAGTACTAAATTAATTAATTTAGCTTAATAGGCAAGATCAATTAATGCACTTTTAAGCTGCTACTATTAGACTTAAGGAAAGCAGAAAGATAATAAGAAATAAGAGATAGAAAGAATTAAGACCTCTCTAAAAAGACTTTAAACTTAAAGACCTTAAAGAATTATAATAAATCAAACTAGTAAAATTAGTAATATATAGCTTAATTAAGACTACTATAAGAAGTAAGATAAGAATAAATGCTTAAACTCTAAATTATACTACTTATTATTATACTTATTTTTCTACCTTAATAACTCTAAGAAAAAATAGGGTATATCTAAACTTAGAAGTATCTTATAATATAATATTATAAGATTTCTATAATTATAGGGGCTTCTTATAAGAAAGAAAATGCTATTTAACCTTATTAAGCAATTAGTAAAGTAAGAACTTATATTAGCTTAGATAATAGGAAGGTATTACTAGAATGATTATTATATAATTTCTTATAAGGGATTAATATCTAATTATTCTAGCTTTAATAACCCTTTATATTATAAAAAGTTAGAAGCTAAAAAGAGGTAAAATAAGGAAAGATTTATTTAAAAATGAGAGGAAGAGAAAGGAATAAGAAATATAAAGATATAATAACTTTTATAAATAATATTAAGAAGGCTAAAATTATAAATTTTAACCTTCACTAAGAGATTTATAGAGATATTTATATAAAGATTATAATTAATCTAAGTTTTATCTAGCATTTTTATTTATTCTTTATTTATTTTATTCTTTAATTATATTATTATCCCCTTAAGAGAAATAGTATAGTAATTAAGGCTTTATTTTATTATAGCTAATAAGGACTATA
This sequence comes from Neonectria faginata, assembly GCA_030864175.1. NCBI lineage: Eukaryota > Fungi > Ascomycota > Sordariomycetes > Hypocreales > Nectriaceae > Neonectria > Neonectria faginata. The sequence continues at coordinate 958,462 of JAULBG010000010.1, read as the reverse complement.
TCTAGAGAAAAGAATTGCTCTATAATAAGTAAGAATTCTAAGGGCTATAATTATAATTTTATTATTACTATTAGAGCAAAAAGGAGAAAAAAGAAGAAAAAGGCATCTTATTTAATGCCTATAAAGGTAGTACCCTAAAAACTAAATCGATTTAATATATATATAAAGTCTTAATTAGTACTTACTATACTCTTAATTGAGGACCTTTTATAAATCTAAATACTAACTAATCTTAATATTAAGACTAACAAAATAGGCTTAAAGGTTCTAAACCTAATGAAGAAAGGGAAGATAAATAAAGAACTTAAAGCTTTTATCCTAATCTATATATTTAATTATATCTTTAAGAGGACTAATATCTCTAGCTACCTAAGGATATTTAAGAACTATATTAAAAGATAAGTTCACTTAGATAAAAAGAAAGCTTAATTAATACTGTACTTTATCTATAAAGATATTAAAATAAAGGTCCTAAAAGCTACTAAATATAGTACTTAAGAATAAATTAAGGTAAAGCTTTTTAAAGACTTTAAGAATAGCAATAAGGAATAATAGATCTAACCCCTCTAAAAGGTCCTTAAGATAAATACCTAATTTATAAGGAATATAATAGATAAAGAGATCCTTATTTAGCATAAGACCTATAGGGAGTTATATAATACTATTGATAATAATAGGAAATTTAAGGAAGGAAACTCTTATACTATCTTCTATACTCTACCCTATAAGGTTATCATTTAGGTATATTAATAGAAGAATATCTTAGTCTAAACCCTATAATCTAAGCTATATAATACTATAATTAATCTTATTATATGCTTGCTAGAATAAGACTAGTCTTTTAAAGACCTAATTGAGGAGGCCTTAGAAGATAGATATAGATCTATAAAACCTGCCTCTAATAAAGCTAGCTACTAATGCTACAATTGATTCCCTAACCTAGATAGTCTAGAATATAAGCATTAATACTATGAAGAGATATAAAGATATAGAAATATATCTTATTGCTATGCCTTAAGGAAGTCTTAATAAGTAAAGGCTTTTTAACCCTCCTAATAGCAATCTATCTATTAATTGCAACCATTCTAAGTATATAGGACCCTACAGGACGGACAGCTAGAATATCCTCATCAATGCTAGCTATAGGTAAAGGTAGCTAAAGTGTTTTTATTGCAGAATTTCAGGCTATTTCCTAAGCTAATGCTATAAATTGCAGAGAGATAGGGAAGCTAACTATTATAATTTTAACTCTAAAGTAAGAATAGCTTAAGTAGGATGAAGAGAAGCTATTCTCTCTCTAAAGTTAGTCTAGAAGATAGGACTCCTTAGAGGAGTTAAGAAGCTTATTATTATATAGATAAGAAAGTTCTTAAAGTTACTAATAATAGGTTTTCTTAATAGAATAATATTAGGGTTTACTATTTATAATTAGAACCTTAGCTAAAAAGAGTAAGACTTTATAACTAACTTTATAAAGAGAAATTAAAATACTTTTTATAAAGATATAATTATTAATAAGATTAATAGAAAGATAGAGCTCTAAAAGGGGAAACTTATTAATAGGATAATATAATTAAATATTATCCTAATTAATAAAGAAAGCTAAGGAACTAGGTATCTTAAATAATAATATTACCTTTAATATAATAGTTAGTAAGAGGCTAAGGGTAGATAATAAAACTAAAGAAATTAAATGAAGCTACTCAATCCTAATAATAGCCTTAAGGATCCTTAAGCATATAAACCTAGAGGATTAAATAATAGCTAAGGCTATTGCAAAGGGGGGACTTAATAGAGACTTCTGCCTAACTATAAAGCTTAAGAATAGAACTACTTTAAAGTAAAGGGTCTTAACTATAAAGATTAAAGTTATTATTCTCTAAATTATTATGAATAACCTAGAATTTAGACAATCTATAGCTTAAGAGCTATCTGACTTTGCTAATAGGATCATAGAGACTGTCTAAATAGACCCTAACCTATCCTATAAAATGAAAAGAGTAGGAGAGGTTAAAATAAACAATATTATAGAATGGATAGACTTAAGCTTCTTAGATGCTTATTTTAATAAATTATCTTAATACTATAGGGTTAATACTATTACTATTAGTCCAAAAGGATTACTATTAGAATCCTATAATAACTCTTATCTTACTCTAGAGAACTACTTAGTAATAAACTTTAACTTAATGAAGAAGATTTCCTATAGAAAGGAAGGTAAAAGACTAAATCTATAAGTATCTTATAAGATAGTTATATAAGTCAATCTAACCTTAATCTAACTCTTAAACTTAAGAAATATCTTACTATATTAAGATATCTTAAAGCTATAAGTAAGATTTAAGAATCTAGATAGTTATACTTAAGAAGCTATTATTAATATTAAAGCTAAAAGAAATATTATATTAGATAATATTATTAAGATTAGTAGGCTTAATATTAAGCCTATTAAGACTAAGATTACTTCCTTCTTAAAAGACTATATTATAATAGTAGGGGTAATTAAGATTAAAGGCTATTTAAGTAATATCTTTATTAACTAAAAGATATATATAGCCTTAACCTCTATAGTATTAATTTTATTCATTTTAAGGATGCTTTTTATTAGGAGCATAAAGGTTACTTTTAACTATATAATCCTTCTAAGTAAGATATTAATTTACTATTAGTTAGGAAATATTAAGATTATATCCTTAATTATAAGTAAAATTAAATAAGAATTCTTAATTATTACTTAAGAAGCATTAAGAGAGATCTAATAAGTAAGGAAGTACCCTTTAAACTAAAAAGAATAAATATTTATAGTTTAAAAGAGAATAATATTAAGTATCTTATTAAATATATTAATAAAAAAATAACTTAAAAAGTCTTTAAGATTATTCTTAAGGACTAAATAAAAGATAATAATCTAATAATAATTAGAGCTTTAAAAGTATAATAATTAAGTTTAGATATTAGCTATAAAGATATAATAGTTTAGGTCAATATAATATATAAAAAGAAGGCTAATAAGATCCTACTAAAGGATAATATCCCTTCTAATAGATCTATGCCTAAAGGAGACCTATTCTAGAGGGAGAAGAGGTAAGAAAAAGTTAAAGAAGACTTAGAGTAAGATTTACTTTATTCTAACTATATTATACTTAAGTTCTTAAAGATTAAGAAAGGATTTAAGCTCTTTAGAGAAAGGCTAGAAGATATTATAAACTAAATAAAAGATACCCTTTAGGATGAAGAAAGAAATATCTTCTATTAGATCCTCTATAATAGGGAAGAAGCTTTAGCTTAGACCTTTAAGGAAAAAGGGGAAATTAACCCTAAGGTAGTACCTTCTTAAGTCATTAAAATTACTCCTTATAGTACTTAATATTATAATAATATAATAATTCCTTAAGGGATTAAGAAGAGAGTTATTAATCTCCTAAGAATATAGCTAAAAACTAAAATTATTAAGTAAAGTTATACTTCTTATAGGAATTATTAGATACTTATTATAAAGAAGGATAGAAAGCTATACTTTATTAATTTAGTAAAGCAATATAATGCCTATACTATTTAAGATAGTATAATTCCTCCTAGAATGGATAACTTCTTAGCTAAATTTAGGATATATAAGATCCTCTCTATGCTAAACTTCTTCTTAGGATATAATTAAGTAAAGCTAGATATAAGAAGTAAAGATCTAATAATCTTCAATATTCTAATAGGTCTAATAAGACTATATATACTACTATAAGAAGCTATAAACTTAATAGCTTAGTTCACTAAGATTATAATGAGGATCTTTCTTAATTTCTTCCTACATAAAGTAAAAGCTTTTTTAGATAATATTAGTATTAAAGGCCTAAAAACTAACTATAATAGGGAGAAGAGTCTTTCTAAAGTTAGGAGATTCATCCTAGAGCACTTTATCAATCTTAATGCAGTCTTAGTTAATATAGAGCTAGCTAGTTATATAATTACTAGTAAGAAGTCAGCCTAGTGCTAAAAGACTGCCCTTCTTATAGGATATATCTATAGTATAAGTAGAAGGAAGCCTATAGAAGATAAAGTCATTAAGATTATTAAGTGGGAGAGATATTCTTCTCTAACTAAAGTGAAAGGCTTCTTTAGTATTACTAGCTACTACTAAATCTAGATTAAGAATTATGCTTAAATTGTATAGCCTCTTATCTTACTGCTAAAGAAAGATACTCCCTAAGACTAGAGAAAAGATTAAATAGCTATAATAAAGCTACTAAAGGAAAAGATTATATCTGCCCCTATTCTTATAACTCTCAACCTTTTAGAAGGAGTAGGGAAAATTATCCTAATAATTAATATTAGCATCCTAAGATAGGAAGCTATCTTAATGTAGGCTATTTAAGGAAAGTATTATTCTATAAGATTTAAATTTAGAACTTAGACTAATGCTAAAAATAAGTATAATATAATTAAGCTAGAGTGTAAAGAAGCCCTTTATACTATCTGGAAGATATATATATATATCTATAATTATCTATTCACTCTAGAGATAGATTTTAGGGTATTAGTAAACTAGCTAAACAATTAGGCAAATAATATACTAAGAGCTATAATTATTAGATAGATTAGCTATTTGCTACTTTTTGACTTTATAGTTAAGTATATCCTAAGAAAGAAAAATATAATTGTAGATAGTCTATTAAGGAAGGGATAAAGACCTTTAAACCTTATAGATTAAGAAGCTAAGTAGGACATTAAGAATGTAATTAATACTCATCTTAATATTATTCTCTTTAGGCTAAGAAATAACCCCCTTTTAGACAATTATAAGGAAGACTAGCTTATCCTAACTAAGTACCTAATAATGCTTAAAAGACCTAAAGGAATATTAATATAAGACTTTAAGAGACTAAGAGCAAAGGTAATATAGTTCTTTATTAGGAGAAATTAAGTCTAAAAATAAGGACTAAGAAAAGAAGATAACTTTATACTTATTATTAATAATAATAACCTTTAAAAGTATCTTATAATATTATATTATTATTATAGGGGCTATAAAGGGCAAGAAGTAATAATAAAAATTATTTCTTAGTACTATTTTTAATAAGAATTAAGATAATCTTTAGAGATAGTCATTTAGAAGTATCTAATATATTAAGCGCACTTAGCGTAAAGGCTAGCTAAAAAGGTTAAGCTAATAGCTCCTTAGTACCTAATGATAAAGATCTATATTGATAGGCAGTACTTACCTCTTAATAAAGGCAAGAAGTTCTTACTAGAAGCTAGATATAACCTAACTTAGTAGATTGAAGCTATAGCTATTAGCAACCTTATTACTACTAATATTAAGAGATTTATTAAGAGAATTATTTACTATTATGGGATGCTAGTAAAGATTATTACTAATAATGGAGGGGAGCTTATAAAAGGGATCCTAAATAAGCTAGATAAGCTAGGCATTATAATATCTAAAATTTCATTCTATAACTCTAAGTCAAATAGGTTGATTAAAGTTAGGCATATATTTATAATAAATTACTTTAAGAAGCTTAAGAAGCTAGGGAAATAGATAGATTTAGTTAAGCTAGCTCTTCTTGCAGACAGATTAGCAATTTAAGGATTATATAGCTATTCTCCATTTTAGCTTCTTTATAGATAAGAACCTATCCTTCCTCTTAAAGTTAAGGTCCTTACCTAAAGACTTATCAATTAGGATAATATTAAGAATAAGGAAGATAAGATTCTAGCTAGAATATAAATCCTAGAAAGACATAAGGAAGATATTAAAGCTACTTAAGTAAAGGTTAAGAAATATTAATAGACTTTAGCTAGGAGGACTAATATATTAAATACCTTTAAGCTAAGAAAGATACCCTTATTGCTAGGAGATTTAGTCCTTCAGTATAATATATAAAACTATAATAATCTATCTTCTACTATAAAGCTTAAGCTAAGATAAATAGGACCATATAGGATTCATAAAGCCCTTACTAAGACTAGGACTTATAAGCTTAAAACACTTATAAAAATCAAGCTTTTAGGGACTTATTATAAAGACTAACTAAAGGCTTTCTAGAAGGATCCTTAAGGTTAGTAAATAAGCCTTAACAATAAAGAGACAATAAGACTACTATCTAACAATAAGAATGAAAAGTTAAATAGAGAAGTATCTTATAATACACTTTATAAGCTAAGTAAGTTAGATTCCTTATTAAATAATCCTAAACTAGAACCTATTGTCTAATTATAGAAGGGGCCTAAAGGAGATTTCTAGATCTATATCCTAAAGATAACTAAAGAAGCTAGAGATTAGTATATAGCTATCTAAGTGTCTTATAAGACACTTAGGATATAGTATTAGCTAAGGATAGTAATATTGCTATATAGGGAGGGGCAGAAAGGAAGAGAATATTTAGGTTACTAGAGAAGACTAAATAAACTATATCTATAAAGGGAAAAGACCCTAAAATAATTACTTAAATTAAACTTTATGCCTACTAAAAGACAAATAAATCTTATAAGTAAAGGAAGAGTAAGAAAAAGAGAGCTTATCTAAAAAAGAAGAAAGCAATAATAGCTAAGCAGTAATGTAAGATATTAAGCATTTATTACTTATTGTTTATTCTAAGGAGGAAGTTTTCTAATAAGAATTACTAATTTAATCTACTAAAAAGCTTAATATTTACTATAAAGAGTTTAAGTAGAGACTTAAGTAGCCTATTTGTAGATTTTAGCATTAAATAAGCTGCTAAACTTAGAGGGATACTTTAGGATAATTTGAGGGCAAGAGTGAGGATTAAAGATATTAGAAGTAAAGGAAGTTAATATATTTAGAATGGTAGCTTTACTACCTAAGGGGAATTTCTAGAGACCTTCTTAATAATCTAAAGCTAAGTATTTAAAAAGAAACTTCTAATTGCAATTAGGATAGTTATATTAAATGCAATTAGCATACTAATTGTTTATAAAGTTTTAAACTAGGATATAAGTATAGAAAGAGGTTAAAATATACTCCTTAAAATGAGTTATTATTGAAAAATAGCTATAAATATAGTAATAATATATAATTAGGTTAATAACCCTAATGAAAGCAATAATAAGAGCCTTAAGATAATAAGGCTAGGAAGGAAGGGTAGTGAAGAAGTAACCGCTAGGATAAGCCCATTTAGCTAGAATAAAGATAGACTTAAGAGTGTAGATTGCTAGAAGCTTAATCTTAAAAGTAATTATTAAATTGCAGAAAGGAAGTTATTAAAAGAAATAGATAAAAAAAGATAAGTAATTACTAAAGGAAGAGAACTAAATATCTAACTCTATATATATTAGGCAATTAAGTCAATTAAAAGCCTAAAAACTATAAAACTAAACTTAGAATAATTTTAAGACTTAAAGAAATATCTTATTAAATTGCCTACTTAAGTAAAAAAAAGAAAAAAGAATTTATTAGAGTAAAAGTTAAATTAAGGTATAATATAGAAAATAGTTTAAAAAGAATAATATTATAATCTTTTTAGTAAGTATTAGCCTAATAAGTAAATAAACTAGAATTAACTTAATATTTAATAAGATAATAAATATTTAGGAGCTTTAATCTAAAGAGACCTAAGAGGATAATAAGCTTATCCTAATAAGTAGTCATTATAGCTAGCTAAGATGCTAAAGAAGGATAAGGGAAGAAAGAGGTTAAAAAAAGCTATAAGGAAATACTAAATCTAAGAAAGAGAAAGAGGGAGATAATTAAAGAAGTATTAGGCAATAAGATTTAAGCTTTAAGGCTAATTTAATATAGCCTTTTATAAAAGAGAAGGTATTTTAAAGAAATAAGTATCTATATTTACTAGATTAAATAAAATAAATCTAGTAAGATATTCTAGCAAATAATGACTATTATTGCTATAATTTACCATTATAAATAAAGTAATAATTTATAATAAAGAAAATATTAGATATATAGCCTCTTAAAAACACTAATATATAAGCCCTTCTCTTCACACTTTAGCCCTAAGTAAAGCCTATATTATACCTCTAGCTTTTATACCTTAATTCTCCTCCTTTTAAGCCTAGATTTTAATAATTATCTTATTCCTTACTTTCCTACAATTTATCTATCTTTTAGAATTTCTATATGCCTTAAAATACCAATATAATAGCTACTTCTAATAATACTAAGGATATTAAGCAGTTCTTTTGCCCTAATAAAGAATTAATACTCTATAAAGGACTTATCCGCAATGAAGGGGGCAAATAAAGCTTCTTATATTATAATAAAATGCTATTTAAGATGCCCTTTAATTAATGCCTAAATGAATAATCTACCTTCTATCTATCTTAGCTTAATTAGTCATATTAGAAGGATATTAGCCTAAATTGCCCTACCCTTAAAGATAGAGAGGGGATCTAAGCCTAAGTTAGATTTATTTAGTATTACCTATATTTTAGCAAAAAAGATTTTAGCCCCTAAAAGGAATATTATACTAATCTATAGAGCTTCTTAAGCGATCTTTAGAATAACTAAATATTAACTAACTTTAGCCTCCTTATATTCTTTTATTTAATAACTTATAATCTAAGAGACTTAATTGCTATTGCCCTTAATAGCCTTAATCTTAATACCTCTAATGTCTAAAGTAACTAATAGGGACAATCTAAGTACTTAACTAAGCTTATCTAAGAGATAGCCTCTATCTTGAAGAACTAACCTGCCTTAGGATTCTAACTATTATAAGAGGTTTAGTTTAATTATAGATTCCTCATTAAGATTGTCCATTTTGCCAATTAGACCCATTAGGTTATTTACATCTAGGATGCTAAAGATACTTATCTTTGCGTTTTTAACACTCTAAAGAAAGAGAAAGAAGAACAATTTATAGCTATTGCTACTGCCTAAAGAGAAATTATAGCTAAAAATAGCATACTTTATAACTTCTTTATCTTTAGAATGCCTACCTCTTATTAAGATAGTGTCAGGGACGGTATTCACAGTAGGGAGTGAAGAGGTAAGATGGACTACTAGACCGCTGCGAGGTCGCAGCGAGTAAGGTGCGATGGTGCTGTGACGTGTATTGATCTCTGACCTCCCTATTCTTCCTAGTCATCTAAGCTCCTTTTATCCCTTTCCGCTCCGGCCGTCCGGAGCGGGGTAACATACGCTAGTGACGCCCAATCGGCGCGGTCGCTCCGAGACCGCAGCGGCTCCGCCGCTCTCGCTCCGAGACCGCAGCGCCTCGTGGCTCTGCTTCTGGCGTCATAGCGCTGATGACACTTTGGCGTGTGACAGGGCCTCCCTGCTTACAAAGGCCCGCCCTCGGGCCTTCGATCTTCCGGCGAGGTAGCCGCGAATGCGGTCATCGGCGAATTCTCAATAACCAACGCGTGATCATTGCGTTGTTCCTTGGCCTATTGTGGTCGCCCGATTAGGCGGCGAAGTGGCGTTGACCTAGCTGTGAGTGGTCGTAGAGATGCTAGGCACAACGCGGTCCCGAAATGCGTTTGGGCCCTGATCCATCAGCTAAGCCTAATTAGGCCGCGCAGCCGAAATGCTCAATCGTGAGTGGCTACAGAGGATTTCGGTGATAACGTCAATCAACAGGGCGTTTGTTCTTAATCCAGCAGCTTCGCTCAATTCGGCGGCGAGGTAGAGCCAACCTAGCTGTGAGTGGTCGCAGGGATCTCGGCAACAACGTTGACAATCAGGGCGTTGTTCCTAGTCTCTGGCCATCGCCGAAATAGGCAGCAAGGTCGCTCCGACTAAGCCGGAAGTGAGGTGCGCGTTTGGTCGTGAATCGCGGCGTTGTGTTGCTGTTCGCCAAATCGGGTCATCCGTTGGGTTGTGAATAGCGGCGTTGTGTTTCCATCGCCCAATTGGGTCGGAGTAATCGCAACGCAGCGGCTGTGAATAGGATCGTTGTTCGAGCTGCGTTTATCACTGTTGGTCACAGCCAACTAGCCGTAGGTTCGTAGGGTATTTGAAGCCCCAGCTGGTCCCTGATTTCCCTGCTTTTCCTTCCTTCATCATCACCATCACCATCTTCGTAGGTGACTTTCTAGCTTGGCTCTAAGGCCAGCTTCGCCGCAAGATCACTGCTAACAAGCTGCAGCCTTATCTCTCTCTCTCTCTCTCTCTCTCACTCTCTCACCATGTCTCCGTAAGTCTCCTGCGCCTCTAGCAGCTTTCCTGGTTCGCTGCTAACTTCGTGCGATTTAGCTGCTGCCGCCGTTGCCTCGATGCCGCCGCCCACTGGTACCCTGGGAAGACCGTCCGAACCAAGGGCGGCAACGCCGTCATGGAGGCTCCAACCTCCTGCGCCCCCGTCTCCGGCTGTGAGTTCGCTGCGACTTCGCTGGTGGTCTGTTTGCTGACTCTGGGTGTAGCCGCCTCGTCCAAGTGCGCCCGGTGCGTGAAGAACGGGAAACCATGCGAGCCAGTAAGTTACTTTGCCCTTTGCTTGCTTGCTCGTACCCGTGGCATAGCTAACTCGCTGCGAATCAGCTCGTCCGCGCCGACCGACCAGTTTTGGTCCAACTTTTTGCGGTGCTCGCCGGCGAGGGTCTCCCCGAGACTAAGGCTGAGTACTAGGACCTCGCAGTAAGTTTATCATCGTTCCTCTCGCGCTTTCGCTGCTGACTCGCTGGGGTTTAGGCCATCCAGGCTGTTCGTCTTCCCGCCCTGCGCCTGCTCCACCAGTTGAAGTTTGGCGACAAGAGTGCCCGGGCCCGCACCGCCGCCGCCGACGCCGCTGCTGCCGCCGCCCGCACTGCCAGCGAGGTGGCAGCGCGTGCGCAGCTCATGGAGCTGACCCAGCTGCAGGTGCAGCTAGACATCGCCAACGCCCTCCGCAACATTGCGGTGCACCTGTCCGCCAGCTGCGGTGCCGACGCGGTCCCGCTGCCGCCTCGCGTGGGGCCCGACTCGGTCCCTCGGGACCTCAACCTGGCCGACGATGATGATGAGGAGGAGTGATGGGGGGTGTCGCTAGGGGGTCGCTGGTGGTGTGCAGCGGGTTCGCTGATTGTTTTTTTGGAGTTCTCAACCTGGTCCGGCGTGACCGAGGGTGGCCGGCGTGCCCCCTCCCTGCCCTTTGGGCATTTTTTGGAATCAACCTGATTTGTGTGTCTGACCTATTGCCTTGCTGCCTCACTGTGAATTCGCTGCTCGTAATCTGCGATGAAGTTCTTGTCTGTGAAGTCTTTGCGGCTAACCCACGAATTTTCCGTATCATCGTAGCCTTCCCATTTGATGAGATATCGCCGGTTGCTCTTGGATCCTTTGTGCGTAATGATACGTTCAATAACGTAGATATCATCAGCGATAAAGGGGTCATCTTGCTGCTGTATCGCTTCGGGTTCGTCGCCTTTCCATTTCTCTAGGTTCGAGATGTGAAAGACGTTATGTATCCGTGATCGCGGTGGAAGCTCAAGCTCGTAGGCGAGACGATGGTCTCCAATGCATCTGGTTATCCGGTAGGGTCCCACATATTTATCTGCTAACTTCTTACTAGGTCGCCGGATCTTAATGTTCTTCGTGGATAGTAGGACTAGGTCTCCTACATTGAATGATATCGGCTCTCTCTTGCGGTTGTACCAGGTGGCTTGACGTTCGCGAACACTGCTAAGTAGCTTCTGTGTTACTTCGTGACGCTGGCGAAGTAGGATGCTCCGTGACTCGGCTAAGGCGCTGACAATCGGCAAGGGCTCTTCCGCGTGGTCCGGTCCTCGAGGGGTAAAGCCTCGTAGGCATTCCGCTGGGCTCTCGCCGATAGATGAGTGCTTGCTTGTATTGTAGGTATACTGGGCTAGCGGGAGGATATCGATCCAATCGGTCTGTTCCTGGCTGCAAAAACACCGTACGTAATGCTCGAGGGTTTGATTGAGCCTCTCCGTCTGACCATCCGTCTGAGGGTGGAAGGCGGTGCTAAGCAGCCGCTTAGTCGCCAGTAGGTTGCAGAATGTTCTCCAGTACTTAGATGTGAAGAGGGAGCTACGATCAGTGACAATTCCTTTGGGCAATCCATAGTCTTGGAAGACCCTCTCGAGGAACAAGGTCGCTAGTCCCTCGGCGGTAAGTCGCTTCGAAGTTGGTACGAACAGGGAGTACTTCGTGAATCGGTCGACGATAACTAAGATGCTATCGGAAACGCGGCCTCTTTCCCGTGTGACAGGGGGCAAGTCGGTAATAAAGTCCATCGAGATTTCTTCCCACGGTCGAGTTGGCACCGGGAGCGAAGCGAGATAGCCGTAGGGTCGATGTAGCCGAGGTTTGGTCCGCTAGTAGGTTGCACAGATTCGAATGTGATCCTTCACGTCTTTCTTCATAGAGGGCCAGTAGTATTGCGCCTGCAGCCTCCTGAGGCTCTTGCTAACTCCCTAGTGTCCCGCAGCGGGATCGTCATGTGTTAGCATTAACAATTCTGTATGCATGCTAGGGGGAACATAGATCCTTTGGCTGCGACAAAGCAGGCTATTCTCACTAATGGACCATTTGGCCCCTCGCTTCTTCGCAGGCTTCCTCGCTGTGGTCTCGCGGCGAATCATCTGCAACTTCTCCTGACAAAAGGAATCTGCTTCTTGAGCGTTTCGCATAGCTACAGCCAAGGAAATCTCCTTTCCCGGCTCGTCAGCTTCCTCCAGGCGAAGGTCTGCTAACCTCGCCACGAGACTGCCCCTGGGGCTCTGCGAGATCGCTGCTGTGTACGCTGACACAAAACCGCAGGTGGAGTCACCTCCTCCAAGAGGATCGTCCACCCAAGCAACTGGCTTCCTACAGTCGGGGCCCACTTCAGGAGCTACCTCGCTGCTACCAAGCTGCTCTCTGGTATCAAGGGCAGAACTAGCATCTGGCATTTCACAGTCGGGGCCCACTTCAGGAGCTACCTCGCTGCTACTCTCCTGCCTTTCAGCTTCAAATCTGCTAAGAAACAGCGGTAAGGTGGCCATTCGAGCCCTATCCGCTGCTTCCTTATCAAAGTGGTCAGGCCGCCTTGATAGACCGTCTGCCGGGTTCTTCATTCCGGGTCGATAGATGATCTTGAAGTCAAAGGGGTGAAGGTTATCAAGCGCAGCTACCTGCTTGGATGATAGCTTCGGCTTCGTCGCGAGGTATCGATGATTCAAATGGTCCGTCAGAACCTCGATCTTGGTGTCTGCGTAGGCCAAATAATGCCTCCACGTGCGAAAGGCTTCCTCGATAGCTAGAAGCTCGGAATCGGGGTCGAATATCGCAATTCTGCTCCTGTTAGCTTGCGTGACATATACGCGACGGGGTGCCAGCGGCCTCGCTGCAGCTGCGATAGGACTGCGCCGATAGCGTATCCTAACGCATCCGTCTCAATTCTCAAGGGTACACTGGGGTCAAAGTGGGCAAGGATAGGTTCCTCCAAGAACGCTTGCTTCAGCTGCTCGAACGCATCAGACTCGCGGCGATCCAGCCGGAAGGTTCTTTTGTCATCGCCGCGTAGTAGATCCGTGAGAGGGGCTGCGATTTTGCTATAATTCTTGACAAAGCGTCGGTAAAATCCTGTAAATCCTAGGAAAATCTGGATATCCTTCACGCAGTGAGGTAGCGGCCACTTCGCAACGCACTCAACGCGTTCTGGCTCCATGTGGATTCCTTCGGTGCTCACTATGAACCCTAGGAAGCCCACGCGTTGGAGGTTGAATTCGCATTTCTCGGGATTGGCGTACAGGCCGGCAGCTCGTAGCTGGGTAAGGACGTCGCGGACATGCTGCGAGTGCTCGCTAGGATCGCTGCTATATATCAGGATATCATCCAGATAGACGATACAGATCACATCCATCAGCTCCGCAAGGATGTCATTGATGTATTCTTGGAACGTTGCTGGGGCGTTGACCAGTCCAAAGGGCATGACCAAGTATTCGAAGTGACCATAGCGGCAGCGAAAAGCCGTCTTCCACTCGTCTCCCTCGCGGATACGTAGCCGGTGGTACGCATCCTTCAAGTCCAACTTTGTAAAGACCTGTGCCTTGCCCAGCCGGTCTAGGATCTCGTGGATCAGAGGTAAAGGGGCCTTATCCTTCCTAGTGATCTTATTGAGGCCGCGATAATCAACACAAAGGCGTAGCTTGCCTCCTTTCTTAGGGACGAATAGGATTGGGGCCCCGGCCGGGCTAATAGACCGTCTAATCCAACCTTTCGCCAACGCGTCAGCAAGGTAAGCCCGGAGGACTTCTAGCTCCTTCGCAGCGAGACTGTAGATAGGTCCCCACGGCGGTGTTTTGCCTTCCTCTGTGTCAATGGCGTGCGTTCGTCCTTCAAGCGTTGGGGGATCTGCTTTTTCCATCTCAAAGACATCTCTGAATTCTGGGTAGAGCTCTAGGTGCGTAGTCGCTGGCTTCTCGTTGCTAGGTTGCGGCGATTCCTCTGTGGTCCCTTTTGGCGTCGTAGGGGCAAGCACGTCCAATGGGTCGCTGGTGATCATGAGGGCAGCAATGCACTCCTTAGCAGCCCTGCGCATCCCCTTCTTCTTCATAACGACTTCGATGTCACTTCGCAACATGCTGTGCCTCTAAGTCTTCGTTTTCCACTCAAGGACTTGGGGTTCTGCATCGCAAAACCAAGGGTCTCCAAGGATAGCTCCATACTGGTGAATCGCAGCGATGTAGAAGCGGACTTTGTGTATTCTCGCCTTCTTCGTACTGTCATAGACTAGCACTAGCCGTTGGAGGGTTCCTTGGTTCTTAAGGACCTCGCTATTGACTCCTTCAATTCGGACCTCGCTCAGTACGACAATCTTCCACTCATCAGCGGTCAAGCAGCGAGGGTGAAGGAAGTTCGCTTCGGCCCCTGTATCAGCCAAGGCATCTCCCTCTAGTCTTTTCCACCGGCCCCCTATGCGTAATTGGGTCTTAACAGTCCAACGCGTTGACGGGGATAGGGTCCGGTCAGACCCCTATTGGGTTCCTAGGCTTGCAACCCGAACGTTGTTAGGGGCCGTCGCAGGCGTAGCGGGGTTGTGGCTAAGTAGGTGCCGATTCGTAGTATGACGGTTACTTTTGCATGTTGCACAGTCGTCTTTTAGACATTTAGTCGAAATGTGTCCTTCCTCTCCGCACTTGTAGCATGTAATCGGGCCTCCATAGGACCGGCTAGGTGCCTGCGAAGTCGCTAGGACATGGGTGGGGTTGGTGTTCGAGGTAGTACCCGAAGTAGGTGATGAGTTTGTGTTGTGATAGCTGGGGTTGGGTCTTCCAAGAATGGTCTCTGCTTGGGTGACCGAGCTAACGAATTTCTGCCAAGTCGAAGGGATCTCGCGGCTAACTACCTGGGTTCGTAGCGCTGGTGTGAGTCGATGAATCACTGAGCAGACTCGGTAGGAATCGGGCAGCCGTTCCGGGAGCTCGGCTTCTAGGGCCTCGTAATAGTCAAGGAAGTTCCTGACGGTCTGACCCGGCTTCATGTAGCAGCGTGCTAGCTTCGCAGTCGTCTCGAGGCATCGGGTAGAGTCGTCATCGATAGTCCCTTTGACCCAAGTGAGGTAATCGTTCTATGTGATCTCGTTGATTTGACCTCGTCGATCGTTGTTAAGGAAACTGGTCCAACGTAGCTTGACTGATCCTTCGAGACAGCTGCTAGCAAGCAGGACCTTCGGCAGGTCTGTGAGGAAGCTCGAGGGATGCAAAAGGAATCGGCTGTCGAGATCGGTGAGGTAGATCCTCAATTCGGTCTAAGACTTTGCGCTGTAACGAGGGGTCTTTAAGATGAGCTTGCCGATGTTGTAGTCGGGGGTCTGCTGCGTGTTCGCATCGCGTTCGTAGCGAGTTTGCTTCGCGGGCTGCGGCTCGCCATCAGGGTCAAAGTCGGGTGTGATTCCGGCAGCAGTCAGCTCAAGCCAGCGTCTCTTGCGGCTAATTCGCTGCGAGGTCTGTAGGTTCTTGATGCGAAGGTTCAGCTCTGCCTCTTCCGTGAGAACGTTATCATGTTCAGAGGGAGGGTTGGGATCGTGGTAGAGTGGGGGGTTCAACGGCAACGTCTGACTCTCGGGTTGCCTATCTTCGGTCTGCGAGATCGTAGGGTCTTCGCTGCTGGTTGGGTGCGAACCCGAAGAGGTAGGCGGCGTGCCAGGAGGGTTATTGGTAGTAGTCATCTTCCTCAACGGTCCGCTATACCCACGGGTTTGGAGAGATCAACTTGTCAGGGACGGTATTCACAGTAGGGAGTGAAGAGGTAAGATGGACTACTAGACCGCTGCGAGGTCGCAGCGAGTAAGGTGCGATGGTGCTGTGACGTGTATTGATCTCTGACCTCCCTATTCTTCCTAGTCATCTAAGCTCCTTTTATCCCTTTCCGCTCCGGCCGTCCGGAGCGGGGTAACATACGCTAGTGACGCCCAATCGGCGCGGTCGCTCCGAGACCGCAGCGGCTCCGCCGCTCTCGCTCCGAGACCGCAGCGCCTCGTGGCTCTGCTTCTGGCGTCATAGCGCTGATGACACTTTGGCGTGTGACATTGAGTTCCCTCAATAACTGGCCAGCCTAGAGCAATATATTAATATTATAGGATATATTAGGCACCTCATTCCTTATTATGCTTAACTTATCGAGCCATTGCAAAAGAGAAAAGTCTCCCTACTTACAGAAGGATAAAAAGAGGGCAAAGTAACTAATAGAAACTTAAATTAGTATAAAGCCTATACTTATATAACTTATTATAAACCAATAAGGGAGGAGCTTACTGCCTTTACTGCCCTATAGTAGGAGATCTTATTAGGCTAAATGCTAAACTACCTAAATCCTAGAAAGTATCTCTTCCTATAGATTAATGCTAGTCTTAAGTGTAGATTTAGAGCTATACTATACTACCTTCATAATAATTATACTTAGAACTTAAAGGTCTAAATCCTAACTATAGCAGTCCAACCTATATGCTTCTTTAGCTAAATATTAACCTAGGCAGAATGGACATATAGACTGATAGAGTTAGAGGTTGCCTACCTAGTATAGGCTATAAAGAGGCTATAAACCTCCTTACAATCCTCTTAGCTCTCTATAGTTATACTGATAGATTACTTAGCTATTAGGCAAATCATTAAGAAGACTACCCTTAAGACTATAAGCACTAACTAAGCAAACTAATAGCTAGTTATAGCCTTAATATATCTCTTAGAGTATAAGCTATAAGTCTTCTACCTACTTAGCAAGAAGAACTTCATTCTTAATGCTTTAAGCTGCCTTACTGCCCTAGAATTAGACCTAAACCTATAGTAGCTTTAGGCCAATTATACTGCCCTTAATAATATACTTATAGCCTTTAAGGCCCTAATAGCTAATAAGATAAAGATATAGTTTTAAGAGGGGTATATTATAGATAGGAAGTTCTCTAAAGTCATTAAGGATATCTTAAGGAAGGAATTTACAATAGGATCCTAACTTAATAGTAAGGATACTATAAATGCTTTAAAGCTAGGGATACTATTTACTATCTAAAGTAGCTTACTCTACTACTATAGGGTAAATAACTACATAAGGCTCTATATGCTTTATGCCCTTAAAGATAATATCCTTACTATAGCATATAATAGCTATAACCACTTTAGGACAGAGAGAATAATATGCAAGCTATTAGGACTTTATATCTATAGTCTCTAGAAGGAGATCAAAAAGCATATTTATGCCTATTAGACCTATTGCTTAGAATAGACAAACTATCAATAGAGAATTAGAAGCTACTAAGCTATATGCCCTCCCATAATGCTAATGCATACTATAGCTATAAATTTTATTGTAAGCCTATTGCTAGTACTCTCTGCAAATACACTATAGACCCTTAAGGGTTTCTTAGTCTTTAATACCCTCCTGATAGTTACCTATGCTGCAAGCAAATAAGGACTTCTAATCCCTAGTTATACTACCTACTTGGCAGCTAATTGGGCTACTATGCTAGCAAGGTAGCTTATACTATTAGACTGGGGCATACTAAAGGTCATTATATTAGACTATAATTCGAAGTTTATATCTTCATTCTGGAAGACACTTTAGAACCTCTTTAATATAAAGCTTACAATAATTATAGCCTACTACCCATAGGCTAATAGTCTCTTAAAGAGAAGAAATCAAACTATTAAGATTGCTATTTGCTTCTACTATATAGAATACTTAGACATAAGCTAGGTATATATATTACTAGCTCTATAATAGAATCTTAATAGAGCTTATAATACTAGCATGAAGTTATTAGCCTATAAATTCCTCTATAGAACCTACCTTTAAGGGCCACTAGAATCTTTATAACCTATTGAAAATGATACAGTAAACCTGCCCTTCTTAAGGGAAGCTATACATAAGGAAGCCTATCTAGCATTAGACTTTACTGCGACTAAGGCAAAGAGGTAGTATGATGAGAAATACCAACCTATTTAGCTAAAAGCTAGAGACTGCATTTACCTATAACTGCATAATAGCTATAACTTGCTAGGAAACCCTCCAATAAAGTAGTTATAGCAACGCACTAGTCCCTTTAAGATCAAGCGTATAGTTAATGACCTAGCAGCCGAGCTAGAGCTACCCCCAACCTAGTGCATCTACCATATGATATCCTATTAGTAGCTATAATTGGCACATAATGATGACTTCTAGGCAGAAGAGCTAGGGCCAGTCGAGGAAGACTCTAAGAAATATATTGTAGACTGAATCATCAGACAATAGGTCCGCCGCTTAGGACATAATACTAGGGAATTTAAAGGCTTTTAAATATACTAGAAGGGATGGGACTCTAAATATAATAGCTAGATTAAGACTAAAGATATTAATGAAGAACTTATTGCTAACTATAGAGCTACTCACCCTAAGGATAACCATAAAGTTACACTGCTGCTGCGCTGATCTACAAACAAGAAGAAGCCCTCTAAGAAATAGGCTAAGCCTAATGATTAATAGATAGCGAATAAAGCTAATGGGCCACCGCTTTACTGCTCCCCATGAGGATAAATTTAATAGAGCCCTAAATCTGCCTATATGATAGAACGATTAAATGAGAATATGTTAGAGCTAATAGGATATGAAGGATATAAAGAATTTAGGATAACTCTATTGAGCTAGGAAATTACTAGATAAGTAGCTATTGCTAAGGATAGCAATAAAGTCCCTTTTAAGACTAGGATATGATGCGTGTAGCCGGTCTTAGACCTAGGTGCCGCAATTATTATGTGATTATGTGATGTATATTATGTGCCCGGCTGACGCCTAGGTACGGGCTGCAGTGCCTTAAGCACTGCAGACCGGCCAATTAAAATAAAGGATTATCCTTCTTCTTACCTTTCTACCCAATCACATAAGTGAATACTATTTTATTATATTATTTTAGTATTAGATAAGCTGCTAGACTTAGAGGGATACTCTAAGATAATTTGAGGGCAAGAGTGAGGATTGAAAATATTAGAAGTAAAGAAAGTTAATATATTTAGAATGGTAGCTTTACTATCTAAGGGGAATTTTTAGAGATCTTTTTAATGACCTAAAGCTAGGTATCTAAGAAGGAACTTCTAATCGCAATTAGGATAATTATACTAAACGCAATTAGCATACTAACCGCTCATAAAGTTTTAAACTATAATATAAATATAGAAGGGAGTTAAGATATACTCTTTAAAATGGGTTATTATTAAAAAATAGCTATAGATGCAGTAATAATATATAATTAGGTTAATAACCCTAATAAAGATAATAATAAAAGCCTTAAGATAATAAGGCTAAGAAGGAAGGATAGTAAAGAAGTAACTACTAGGATAAGCTTATTCGGCTAGGATAAAGACAGACTAAAGAGTATAGATTGCTAGAAGCTTGATCCTAAAAGCAATTATTAAATTGCAAAAAGGAAGTTATTAAAGAAACTAGATAAGGAAAGATAAGTAATTGCTAGAGGAAGGAAACTAAATATCTAACTCTATATATATTAAGTAGCTAAGTCAATTAAGAGCCTAAAAACTATAGAACTAAATCTAGAATAATTTTAGGACTTAGAGAAGTATCTTATTAGATTGCTTACTTAAGTAGAAGAAAGAAAAAAGAACTTATTAAAGTAGAAATTAAATTAAGGTATAATATAGGAAAAAGTTTAAAGAGAATAATATTATAGTATTTCTAGTAAGTATTAGCCTAATAAGTAAATAAGTTAGAATTAACTTAATACTTAGTAAGATAATAAATATCTAGGAGCTTTAATTGAGGGAGACTTAAGAGGATAATAAGCTTGTCTTAATAAGTAGCTATTATAGCTAGCTAAGATGCTAAAGAAAGATAAGGGAAGAAAGAGATTAAAGAAAGCCATAAGGAAATAATAAATTTAAGAAAGAGAAAGAGGGAGATAATTAAAGAAGTATTAAGCAATAAGATTTAAGCCTTAAAGCTAATCTAATATAGCTTTTTATAAAAGAGGAAATATTTTAAGAAGTAAGCATCTATATTTCTTAGATTAAATAAAATAAATCTAGTAAGGTATTCTAATAAATAATAACTACTATTGCTATATTTATTTATTTTATTTATTTATTTATACTCTATAGACCTAAAAGGTAGATAGTGCTTCTACTCTATATAAATATAGGAAAAACCAAATTAGATGAAAACCCATATTGCTATTATAGCGGGCCCACATTGGGCCCCTTATTTAATTATAGTGCGTAAGTGAATAGTCCTTCTTGCTAGGACTAAAATTATCTTATTTCTTAGAAATTTAGCGGGAAAATTAAAGGAAAAATTAATAAAGGAAAAGTAAGAGTCTCCTACGTCTTAGGTTCTAGGTCTAAGGTAGGTATGCATCGGTTGCGCATTAGCTGCGCGCTAGTGATGTGCGTATGGGATTATTGTGCAGTTGCGGCCGGAGGCCCGGATTTTAAGTGGGCAGATTCGGCCGCTAGTGGGTCCGCCAGCTGGCGCTTTACTGTCAGTGGCTGGGGGTCAATATGGGCCTGGGGCTCTGCAGCCGTTGACAGCTGCCGGCTGCAGCCCGGATTTCTGCTATTTGGTCCCTTCGCTTGGTCTGCGATGCCCTCCTTTCTTTCTTCCCTCTTCAACGCCTCCGTGAGTTGCCCTCTCCTGGCTTCCTAGCCGTACCCGCGCTGGCGCCGGGTCTTGAGCGTGTCACTAACTTCTGTTCTTTCTGCTAGGATTATCATTGACATGTTCGTCCTTCCCTACTATTGCTATAATTTACCATAATAAATAAAGTAGTAATCTATAGTAAATAAAATATTAGATATATAGCCTCTTAAAAATACTAATATATAAGCCCTCCTCTTTATACTTTAGCCCTAAGTAAAGCTTATACTATAATTTTAGCCCCTATATCCTAATTTTCTTTCCTTTTAAGCCTAGATTTTAATAATTATCTTATTCCTTACTTTCCTACAATCTATCTATCTTTTAGAATCTCTATACGCCTTAAAATACTACTATAATAGCTGCTTCTAATAATGCTAAGGAGATCAAGTAGTTCTTCTGCCCTAATAAAGAATTAAAGCTCTATAAAGGACTTATCTGCAATGAAGGGGGCAAATAAAGCTTTCTACATTATAATAAAATGCTATCTAAGATGCCCCTCAATTAATGCCTAAATAAATAATCTACCTTCTATCTGTCTTAGCTCAATTAGTTATATTAGAAGAATATTAGCTTAAATTGCCCTACCCTTAGAAATAGAGAGGGGATCTAAGCCTAGGTTAGATCTATTTAGTATTACCTAAATTTTAGCAAAAAAGACTTTAGCCCCTAGAAGGAATATTATGCTAATCTATATAGCTTCCTAAGCGATCTTTAGAATAACTAAATGTCAACTAATTTTAGCCTCCTTATATTCCTTCATCTAATAACCTACAATCTAAGAGACCTAATTGCTATTGCCCCTAGTAGCCTCAATCTTAATACCTCTAATATCTAAAGTAACTAATAGGGACTATTTAAGTATTTAACTAAGCTTATCTAGAAGATAGCCTCTATCTTAAAGAACTATCCTACCTTAGGATTCTAATTGCTATAAGAGATTTAGTTTAATTGCTAATTCCTTATTAGGATTGTCTATTTTGCCAATTAGATCTATTAGGTTACCTATATCTAGGATGCAAAAGATGCTTACCTTTGCGTTTTTAACATTCTAAAGAAAGAGAAGGAAGAGCAATTTATAACTATTATTACTACCTAGAGAGAAATTATAGCTA
Source organism: Neonectria faginata (assembly GCA_030864175.1). Classification (NCBI taxonomy): domain Eukaryota; kingdom Fungi; phylum Ascomycota; class Sordariomycetes; order Hypocreales; family Nectriaceae; genus Neonectria; species Neonectria faginata. Next base: position 936,337 of record JAULBG010000010.1, on the reverse strand, counting down.
AAATTAGCATACCTTATGACCTTCTTATCTTTAGAATGCCTGCCTCTTATTAAGATAGCTAATAAGAATATAATTATCTTAAAACTTTCCTTATTACTCTAGCTATTTAAGGGTTAATTAGTCTATTAAAGGGATAAATAATTAATAGAAGTATTACTATAAAGAATCTTATTATTTAAGGAGTCTTAAATAAGTTGCCTAAGGGAGCTAGATTTACTCTTTATTTTTAGGACTAAAAGATTGAACACTCTAGAAAGGTAAAGAAGGGAGATAAAGGAGGAATATAAGCACTCAATCTTAATTAGGTTAAGAGCTTCTTTAGCTATATAATTATAGAAGAATTAGAGATTAAGAACTTTAAATATAGAAAAGGAAAGACTAACTATATGATTAAGCAATCTTTAGATACTATATATTAATTCTTACTAGAAAATTAGAAGCTTTAAATGTTAAATATCTATATGAACTATAGTAGATTCTTAATAGTCTTTTAGTCTAGAGTTAAACTCTCTAAGCTCTCTAATCAATACTGCTTAATTTAGCATCCTACTATACCTTTTAGATAAGACATTTAAAGTTCTTCTATATATTAATTAGATACTAGTAGGATTAAGTTTATAATGCCTAATAATCTTATTGAAGCCTACTTAAGGATAGGATATAATATTATTAATAGGCTCCTAAAGAAATGTAGCTATTTTGGCAGCAGAAAAGAACTAAAGATAATACCCCAAATCGATAGCAGTCCTTTAAGAAGGTATATAATAAAGTGTTATATAGGCATCTCTATCGGTCAGCTTAAAGCTACATTAGATTGCGCATATATACTATAATAGTCTTATATTTAAGACCCTCTAGTAAGAAAGTATCTTATAGGATTGATTATTAGGTTAATAGTAGGAAAAGAATATTAATAAGGTATTAAAATGGCCTACTACTAGCTTAATAATTAGTATATAAGGGATAAAAGGCAGATAGCAATTTGAGTTATAATTAGAAAAGAAGGATTTTAAATTCTCTTATAAATAAAGGTAAAGAACTTAAGCTTTAAACTTAAAGAGCTCTCTTTCTCTTATATCTCTACAAGAAGGGAAGAATCTCTCTATAAGTAAAAAACAAAAATCTCTTTAATCTCTCTTCTAACTGATCATAATAATAATAGTTATTTATTATTATTCTCTCCTTATCCCTCTTCTAACTATCCACTTTATCCCTATTAAATCCCTACTAGTAACCTATTAGCCTACCTATCTAGGGACCCCTATTATATATCTCCCCTATAATCTAATAATTACCCCTAATTAGGCTAGAATTATACATAAAGAAATTGCCTCTTTATATAGAAATTAAATAAAAGAAATAAATATATATAATAAGAAATATCTTATAAGAGCTTCTTAAAAACCAAATTTAATAAATAAAGGAAATCTACCTAATAATCTACCTTTTCATTCTAGAATTTATTCCCCTATTAGAGAGTTATAATCTTATTAAGAGAATTATTACTTTCTTTCCTCCTTTAGGCAATATTATTTCTCTTAAGTAATCTTTATAATTATAGGCAATATAATAGTATTATAGGTAGAATTAATTAGGTCTACCTACTAGCTTAAAGAAATTAAGCCTTTAAGAATATAAGTTATATAAGTCTTCAATTTGGGTAGATAAAATGTTAATTGCTTAGCAATTAAGAGTAGATATATTAGGTTAGTATTAATAGTTATTTTTTTTACCTTATTGCCCATTTTGAAATTATAATATATTTTTTGCCCTTCTTTAACCTTTTAATTATCTATATAGATAGGGAGAGCATTGCTAATAAACTAGCTTATTAAGACTGTTAGAGTTTAAGTTATTTAGGTCTTTATAAGTGTAAGGGCTAGCAATATATCTTACATTAAAATGTTGCTTCTTATTAGGCTTTTAAACACTTCTCTTATTAAGATATTACTTTTTAAGGTTTATAGGGGCATTTAAGCTTAAGAAGGCATTTTTAGCAAAGTCTATCTAGGCGAGCTGCCCGATGAGGAAATCATAATTAGAGTCTTCCCAGTTTGATTGGCAGAGGCTACTAGGGATTATGAAGGTAACAATAAGATTTAAATTAGTAATTGATACAGTAAGTTACTAAAGCTAAGCAAGATAATGCTTCTAGACATTTTGTAGCTACATTCTTTTAGGAGCCTATTAATAATATTATATTTTATCCTTAAGTAGGCTTTAATAAGATTATTAGGCATTATAAACTTAATCCTACTAATATCTAATTAATATATAGAAGAACTTTAAATCTCTTATTTAAAAGGTATAATAAGATGCTAAATTAGGCAGTATTGATTAAAGAGCTTAAAAAGTCTAACCTTAGACTAAAAGACTATTAAGAATCTGCTATAATTTATGTAGATATCTAACATTTAAAACTTTTAATTTTCTAGTAGGAATTAGTATATAGTATCTAAAGATTGCTTAATTATATAATTATTCTTTCCTTTTCTATATTTAAAGTCCTTAATTCCCAATTCTTCTATAATTATATAGTTAAAGAAGCTTTTAATTTGGTCAAAATTGAGCACTTATATTCCTCCTTTATCTCCCTTCTTTACCTTTCTAAGCTATCTAAGCTTTTAGTCCTAAAAATAAAGGGCAAATCTAGCTCCCTTAGGCAATTTATTTAAGACTCCCTAAATAGCAAGATTCTTTATAGTAATATTTCTATTGATCATTTGTCTATTTGATAGACTAATTAACCCTTAAATAGCTAGAGTAATAAGGAAGATTCTAAAATAATTATATTCTTATTGGCTATCTGTCACACGCCAAAGTGTCATCAGCGCTATGACGCCAGAAGCAGAGCCACGAGGCGCTGCGGTCTCGGAGCGAGAGCGGCGGAGCCGCTGCGGTCTCGGAGCGACCGCGCCGATTGGGCGTCACTAGCGTATGTTACCCCGCTCCGGACGGCCGGAGCGGAAAGGGATAAAAGGAGCTTAGATGACTAGGAAGAATAGGGAGGTCAGAGATCAATATACGTCACAGCACCATCGCACCTTACTCGCTGCGACCTCGCAGCGGTCTAGTAGTCCATCTTACCTCTTCACTCCCTACTGTGAATACCGTCCCTGACAAGTTGATCTCTCCAAACCCGTGGGTATAGCGGACCGTTGAGGAAGATGACTACTACCAATAACCCTCCTGGCACGCCGCCTACCTCTTCGGGTTCGCACCCAACCAGCAGCGAAGACCCTACGATCTCGCAGACCGAAGATAGGCAACCCGAGAGTCAGACGTTGCCGTTGAACCCCCCACTCTACCACGATCCCAACCCTCCCTCTGAACATGATAACGTTCTTACGGAAGAGGCAGAGCTGAACCTTCGCATCAAGAACCTACAGACCTCGCAGCGAATTAGCCGCAAGAGACGCTGGCTTGAGCTGACTGCTGCCGGAATCACACCCGACTTTGACCCTGATGGCGAGCCGCAGCCCGCGAAGCAAACTCGCTACGAACGCGATGCGAACACGCAGCAGACCCCCGACTACAACATCGGCAAGCTCATCTTAAAGACCCCTCGTTACAGCGCAAAGTCTTGGACCGAATTGAGGATCTACCTCACCGATCTCGACAGCCGATTCCTTTTGCATCCCTCGAGCTTCCTCACAGACCTGCCGAAGGTCCTGCTTGCTAGCAGCTGTCTCGAAGGATCAGTCAAGCTACGTTGGACCAGTTTCCTTAACAACGATCGACGAGGTCAAATCAACGAGATCACATGGAACGATTACCTCACTTGGGTCAAAGGGACTATCGATGACGACTCTACCCGATGCCTCGAGACGACTGCGAAGCTAGCACGCTGCTACATGAAGCCGGGTCAGACCGTTAGGAACTTCCTTGACTATTACGAGGCCCTAGAAGCCGAGCTCCCGGAACGGCTGCCCGATTCCTACCGAGTCTGCTTAGTGATTCATCGACTCACACCAGCGCTACGAACCCAGGTAGTTAGCCGCGAGATCCCTTCGACTTGGCAGAAATTCGTTAGCTCGGTCACCCAAGCAGAGACCATTCTTGGAAGACCCAACCCTAGCTATCACAACACAAACTCATCACCTACTTCGGGTACTACCTCGAACACCAACCCCACCTATGTCCCAGCGACTTCGCAGGCACCTAGCCGGTCCTATGGAGGCCCGATTACATGCTACAAGTGCGGAGAGGAAGGACACATTTCGACTAAATGTCTAAAAGACGACTGTGCAACATGCAAAAGTAACCGTCATACCACGAATCAGCACCTACTTAGCCACAACCCCGCTATGCCTGCGACGGCCCCTAACAACGTTCGGGTTGCAAGCCTAGGAACCCAATAGGGGTCTGACCGGACCCTATCCCCGTCAACGCGTTGGACTGTCAAGACCCAATTACGCATAGGGGGCCGGTGGAAAAGACTAGAGGGAGATGCCTTGGCTGATACAGGGGCCGAAGCGAACTTCCTTCACCCTCGCTGCTTGACCGCTAATGAGTGGAAGATTGTCGTACCGAGCGAGGTCCGAATTGAAGGAGTCAATAGCGAGGTCCTTAAGAACCAAGGAACCCTCCAACGGCTAGTGCTAGTCTATGACAGTACGAAGAAGGCGAGAATACACAAAGTCCGCTTCTACATCGCTGCGATTCACCAGTATGGAGCTATCCTTGGAGACCCTTGGTTTTGCGATGCAGAACCCTAAGTCCTTGAGTGGAAAACGAAGACTTGGAGGCACAGCATGTTGCGAAGTGACATCGAAGTCGTTACGAAGAAGAAGGGGATGCGCAGGGCTGCTAAGGAGTGCATTGCTGCCCTCATGATCACCAGCGACCCATTGGACGTGCTTGCCCCTACGACGCCAAAAGGGACCACAGAGGAATCGCCGCAACCTAGCAACAAGAAGCCAGCGACTACGCACCTAGAGCTCTACCCAGAATTCAGAGATGTCTTTGAGATGGAAAAAGCAGATCCCCCAACGCTTGAAGGACGAACGCACGCCATTGACACAGAGGAAGGCAAAACACCGCCGTGGGGACCTATCTACAGTCTCGCTGCGAAGGAGCTGGAAGTCCTCCGGGCTTACCTTGCTGACGCGTTGGCGAAAGGTTGGATTAGACGGTCTATTAGCCCGGCCGGGGCCCCAATCCTATTCGTCCCTAAGAAAGGAGGCAAGCTACGCCTTTGTGTTGATTATCGCGGCCTCAATAAGATCACTAGGAAGGATAAGGCCCCTTTACCTCTGATCCACGAGATCCTAGACCGGCTGGGCAAGGCACAGGTCTTTACAAAGTTGGACTTGAAGGATGCGTACCACCGGCTACGTATCCGCGAGGGAGACGAGTGGAAGACGGCTTTTCGCTGCCGCTATGGTCACTTCGAATACTTGGTCATGCCCTTTGGACTGGTCAACGCCCTAGCAACGTTCCAAGAATATATCAATGACATCCTTGCGGAGCTGATGGATGTGATCTGTATCGTCTATCTGGATGATATCCTGATATATAGCAGCGATCCTAGCGAGCACTCGCAGTATGTCCGCGACGTCCTTACCCAGCTACGAGCTGCCGGCCTGTACGCCAATCCCGAGAAATGCGAATTCAACCTCCAACGCGTGGGCTTCCTAGGGTTCATAGTGAGCACCGAAGGAATCCACATGGAGCCAGAACGCGTCGAGTGCATTGCGAAGTGGCCGCTACCTCACTGCGTGAAGGATATCCAGATTTTCCTAGGATTTACAGGATTTTACCGACGCTTTGTCAAGAATTATAGCAAAATCGCAGCCCCTCTCACGGATCTACTACGCGGCGATGACAAAAGAACCTTCCGGCTGGATCGCCGCGAGTCTGATGCGTTCGAGCAGCTGAAGCAAGCGTTCTTGGAGGAACCTATCCTTGCCCACTTTGACCCCAGTGTACCCTTGAGAATTGAGACGGATGCGTCAGGATACGCTATCGGCGCAGTCCTATCGCAGCTGCAGCGAGGCCGCTGGCACCCCGTCGCGTATATGTCACGCAAGCTAACAGGAGCAGAATTGCGATATTCGACCCCCGATTCCGAGCTTCTAGCTATCGAGGAAGCCTTTCGCACGTGGAGGCATTATTTGGCCTACGCAGACACCAAGATCGAGGTTCTGACGGACCATTTGAATCATCGATACCTCGCGACGAAGCCGAAGCTATCATCCAAGCAGGTAGCTGCGCTTGATAACCTTCACCCCTTTGACTTCAAGATCATCTATCGACCCGGAATGAAGAACCCGGCAGACGGTCTATCAAGGCGGCCTGACCACTTTGATAAGGAAGCAGCGGATAGGGCTCGAATGGCCACCTTACCGCTGTTTCTTAGCAGATTTGAAGCTAAAAGGCAGGAGAGTAGCAGCGAGGTAGCTCCTGAAGTGGGCCCCGACTGTGAAATGCCAGATGCTAGTTCTGCCCTTGATACCAGAGAGCAGCTTGGTAGCAGCGAGGTAGCTCCTGAAGTGGGCCCCGACTGTAGGAAGCCAGTTGCTTGGGTGGACGATCCTCTTGGAGGAGGTGACTCCACCTGCGGTTTTGTGTCAGCGTACACAGCAGCGATCTCGCAGAGCCCCAGGGGCAGTCTCGTGGCGAGGTTAGCAGACCTTCGCCTGGAGGAAGCTGACGAGCCGGGAAAGGAGATTTCCTTGGCCGTAGCTATGCGAAACGCTCAAGAAGCAGATTCCTTTTGTCAGGAGAAGTTGCAGATGATTCGCCGCGAGACCACAGCGAGGAAGCCTGCGAAGAAGCGAGGGGCCAAATGGTCCATTAGTGAGAATAGCCTGCTTTATCGCAGCCAAAGGATCTATGTTCCCCCTGGCATGCATACAGAATTGTTAATGCTAACACATGACGATCCCGCTGCGGGACACCAGGGAGTTAGCAAGAGCCTCAGGAGGCTGCAGGCGCAATACTACTGGCCCTCTATGAAGAAAGACGTGAAGGATCACATTCGAATCTGTGCAACCTGCCAGCGGACCAAACCTCGGCTACATCGACCCTACGGCTATCTCGCTTCGCTCCCGGTGCCAACTCGACCGTGGGAAGAAATCTCGATGGACTTTATTACCGACTTGCCCCCTGTCACACGGGAAAGAGGCCGCGTTTCCGATAGCATCTTGGTTATTGTCGACCGATTCACGAAGTACTCCCTGTTCGTACCAACTTCGAAGCGACTTACCGCTGAGGGACTAGCGACCTTGTTCCTCGAGAGGGTCTTCCAAGACTATGGATTGCCCAAAGGAATTGTTACTGATCGTGGCTCCCTCTTCACATCTAAGTACTGGAGAACATTCTGCAACCTACTGGCGACTAAGCGGCTGCTTAGCACCGCCTTCCACCCTCAGACGGATGGTCAGACGGAGAGGCTCAATCAAACCCTCGAGCATTACGTACGGTATTTTTGCAGCTAGGAACAGACCGATTGGATCGATATCCTCCCGCTAGCCCAGTACACCTACAATACAAGCAAGCACTCATCTATCGGCGAGAGCCCAGCGGAATGCCTACGAGGCTTTACCCCTCGAGGACCGGACCACGCGGAAGAGCCCTTGCCGATTGTCAGCGCCTTAGCCGAGTCACGGAGCATCCTACTTCGCCAGCGTCACGAAGCAACACAGAAGCTACTTAGCAGTGTTCGCGAACGTCAAGCCACCTGGTACAACCGCAAGAGAGAGCCGATATCATTCAATGTAGGAGACCTAGTCCTGCTATCCACGAAGAACATCAAGATCCGGCGACCTAGTAAGAAGTTAGCAGATAAATATGTGGGACCCTACCGGATAACCAGATGCATTGGAGACCATCGTCTCGCCTACGAGCTTGAGCTTCCACCGCGATCACGGATACATAACGTCTTTCACATCTCGAACCTAGAGAAATGGAAAGGCGACGAACCCGAAGCGATACAGCAGCAAGATGACCCCTTTATCGCTGATGATATCTACGTTATTGAACGTATCATTACGCACAAAGGATCCAAGAGCAACCGGCGATATCTCATCAAATGGGAAGGCTACGATGATACGGAAAATTCGTGGGTTAGCCGCAAAGACTTCACAGACAAGAACTTCATCGCAGATTACGAGCAGCGAATTCACAGTGAGGCAGCAAGGCAATAGGTCAGACACACAAATCAGGTTGATTCCAAAAAATGCCTAAAGGGCAGGGAGGGGGCACGCCGGCCACCCTCGGTCACGCCAGACCAGGTTGAGAACTCCAAAAAACAATTAGCGAACCCGCCGCACACCACCAGCGACCCCCCCAGCGACACCCCCCATCACTCCTCTCATCATCATCGTCGGCTAGGTCGAGGTCCCGAGGGACCGAGTCGGGCCCCACGCGAGGCGGCAGCGGGACCGCGTCGGCACCGCAGCTGGCGGACAGGTGCACCGCAATGTTGCGGAGGGCGTTGGCGATGTCCAGCTGCACCTGCAGCTGGGTCAGCTCCATGAGCTGCGCACGCGCTGCCACCTCGCTGGCAGTGCGGGCGGCGGCAGCAGCGGCGTCGGCGGCGGCGGTGCGGGCCCGGGCACTCTTGTCGCCAAACTTCAACTGGTGGAGCAGGCGCAGGGCGGGAAGACGAACAGCCTGGACGGCCTAAACCCCAGCGAGTCAGCAGCGAAAGCGCGAGAGGAACGATGATAAACTTACTGCGAGGTCCTGGTACTCGGCCTTGGTCTCGGGGAGACCCTCGCCGGCGAGCACCGCAAAAAGTTGGACCAAAACTGGTCGGTCGGCGCGGACGAGCTGATTCGCAGCGAGTTAGCTATGCCACGGGTACGAGCAAGCAAGCAAAGGGCAAAGTAACTTACTGGCTCGCATGGTTTCCCGTTCTTCACGCACCGGGCGCACTTGGACGAGGCGGCTACACCCAGAGTCAGCAAACAGACCACCAGCGAAGTCGCAGCGAACTCACAGCCGGAGACGGGGGCGCAGGAGGTCGGAGCCTCCATGACGGCGTTGCCGCCCTTGGTTCGGACGGTCTTCCCAGGGTACCAGTGGGCGGCGGCATCGAGGCAACGGCGGCAGCAGCTAAATCGCACGAAGTTAGCAGCGAACCAGGAAAGCTGCTAGAGGCGCAGGAGACTTACGGAGACATGGTGAGAGAGTGAGAGAGAGAGAGAGAGAGAGAGATAAGGCTGCAGCTTGTTAGCAGTGATCTTGCGGCGAAGCTGGCCTTAGAGCCAAGCTGGAAAGTCACCTACGAAGATGGTGATGGTGATGATGAAGGAAGGAAAAGCAGGAAATCAGGGACCAGCTGGGGCTTCAAATACCCTACGAACCTACGGCTAGTTGGCTGTGACCAACAGTGATAAACGCAGCTCGAACAACGATCCTATTCACAGCCGCTGCGTTGCGATTACTCCGACCCAATTGGGCGATGGAAACACAACGCTGCTATTCACAACCCAACGGATGACCCGATTTGGCGAACAGCAACACAACGCCGCGATTCACGACCAAACGCGCACCTCACTTCCGGCTTAGTCGGAGCGACCTTGCTGCCTATTTCGGCGATGGCCAGAGACTAGGAACAACGCCCTGATTGTCAACGTTGTTGCCGAGATCCCTGCGACCACTCACAGCTAGGTTGGCTCTACCTCGCCGCCGAATTGAGCGAAGCTGCTGGATTAAGAACAAACGCCCTGTTGATTGACGTTATCACCGAAATCCTCTGTAGCCACTCACGATTGAGCATTTCGGCTGCGCGGCCTAATTAGGCTTAGCTGATGGATCAGGGCCCAAACGCATTTCGGGACCGCGTTGTGCCTAGCATCTCTACGACCACTCACAGCTAGGTCAACGCCACTTCGCCGCCTAATCGGGCGACCACAATAGGCCAAGGAACAACGCAATGATCACGCGTTGGTTATTGAGAATTCGCCGATGACCGCATTCGCGGCTACCTCGCCGGAAGATCGAAGGCCCGAGGGCGGGCCTTTGTAAGCAGGGAGGCCCTGTCACACGCCAAAGTGTCATCAGCGCTATGACGCCAGAAGCAGAGCCACGAGGCGCTGCGGTCTCGGAGCGAGAGCAGCGGAGCCGCTGCGGTCTCGGAGCGACCGCGCCGATTGGGCGTCACTAGCGTATGTTACCCCGCTCCGGACGGCCGGAGCGGAAAGGGATAAAAGGAGCTTAGATGACTAGGAAGAATAGGGAGGTCAGAGATCAATATACGTCACAGCACCATCGCACCTTACTCGCTGCGACCTCGCAGCGGTCTAGTAGTCCATCTTACCTCTTCACTCCCTACTGTGAATACCGTCCCTGACACTCAAGCTTAATAAATGCAGCTATCTATTTGGCTGTACTAATTAGTCTAAAGGCATCAATGTGAAAGCCTAATAGCTGCGCACTTAGGTATCCAATCTAGCTTTTCTTTAGGGAAATTAAGAGGTTTTAGTCTTCAAATAGCTTGAATAGAGTCTATAGATATTAGAGATATTCCTTACTTATTTTTAAGAAGATTATAATATTATTAATAAACGCTTAGTAGAAGGTTTAATAAGGTTAAAGGAGGCAGTCTATATAGTGCTAAGCGTATACTAGCGACTTTTAGTACCCTATTAGCACTACTGTCGATCATTCTAGGCCTTAGTGACTTACTATTATGAAGTAGTCTTAATATTTAAGGGCTACCCCAAATTGGAAAAAGAATGAAGATATATTAATAGTTATAATAAAGTGTGCGCCTTAGAGTGACTATATAATATCCTTCTATTGTAGAAGAGGGTAATTATCTAGCATTATAATCTTATTTAGAGCTTTAAAGTTAATAATGACTTATCCTTTAGGTTGCCTATTTACTATATGCTACACTATAAAGATTAGTATTGCGAAGGGTATTAGTCCCTTAACCCATTTAAGCCAGCCTTAGTGGTAAAGCTTATTAAATACTCTATTAATAAATTCTTAATCCTTTAAGCTATTAGGATGGAGTTACTATAATATATAATGCTTATGCTAATTATTAATTAAGGGGACTTATAGTTCCTTTCCCTTAGGAACCTTTATAAGTCTAATATCTACTTATAGTTTAGCATAATGCTTTATAAGTCTTTAGATTATAGCAGTAAAGGTAGAGTCTTTAGTATATATATAGACTTTCTTATTAGTAATTACTTTAGGTAGGTCTAATATCTACTATATGTATACTTAGTATAGTATCTTAAAGACCTTAAGATTAACATTAAGGCCTTTATTTATTATAGTAGGCATAGTTTCTAGTTATTAGTCTTCTTCTTATATAAGGAAGGTAGCAATAGTGGATGCTATCTTTTAATGCTGCTTCTAAGGTGCATTTGCAGTAGCTTCATTCTAGAAGATAGTATTATTTAGTATCTCTAGCAGTAAAGGCATAGGTAAAGTCTAGTTGATCTTATAGGTGCTTGTGGTGATAGCTTATAGGTCTTCTATAATTGAGAATTTGGTAGAGACTGATAGGGCCTTAGTATGCATATTGATAGATATTTCTAGTATCCTTAAGGATGATAGAAACGCTAGAGTAGCTACTAAGGTTAGGGCTATTAGTGTAGTAGTTTAGGAGGATGAAAAATAGCTTTTCTTATGCTTTAAGATATTATTAATCTTCTATTTTTAGTATAGCTTAATATCTTTAGAGATATTATTCACTATAACTATACTTAGGGGACTTTAATAGTCTACTATTATATATATTACTACTAAGATAGAGGTATAAAAGGTAAAACTCTAATCCTTAGGTATTTCCTTCTAGGCGGTAGATACTATAATTATTTTTCTAGTAGAAATAGTAATTACCTAAAGAGCTATAATATATCTATTAATATTCTTCCTACTAGTAGCAATACTAAAGGGAATATAGAAGTTATTTAGTATACTATATTAGATTTACTTCTAGGTATTAATAATATTATATCTATAAGGGTTAAAGAAGCTATTTCTTAGTAGGGCCTTTGCCTTAAGCTTGTCTTAGACTTAGGCTAAGGTTATAAACTTTGCTATGCCTACAGTAAAGCTATCTTTATGTATGCTATTAATATAGATTGTAAAAGTTGCCTATTTGTTAGTTTGCCTTGCCCCTATAACTCCTCTAATTATTATAGGGTCTTTCTTCTCAATTGTATACTCAAGCTAGTTTAGCTAGCTATAGTTGATAAGAGGGCGCCTATATCTTAAGTCACTATAGATCTCTATAGAGTTCTTATTATTAGGTTCAGTCTTAGCCATTAGGCATAAGTAAGTATAGTTTACATTCTCCTAGATTACTATAAGGTATAGTAAGGTAGGTCTACTATCTATGCTTACTAGCTTTAGGATCTTCATAAGTGATGAGGTTTTTATATATAAGTTAAGGTGCTTAAAAAGTAGGTTATAATTAAGAAAGTTAGTCTTATATCTTTTGCACTTAAGCAACTTTAGGGTTTATAGAAGTTTATTAAGCTTAACTTATTTAGGCTTAATATAGCATTTAGTTATAATATATTCTATAAGGATAGCCTTAGTAATAAATATATAGATATATTTTCTATAGGGATATTATAATATTTTATCCATTAGGGATAATATTTTAGTCATCTTAGAGAAGTAAGCTTATTAAGATTTATTTAAGAATGCTAATAAGTTAGATTAAGATCCCTTATCCTTATTATTTATATTAGTATTAAGCAATATTACTAGCTTTAGATTGCTTTTTATAATTTAATATTTCTTCTTAAAGGTAACTTTCTTTTCTTTATATAGGTACTTATAGTAATTATTCTTCCTATCTTAATTATAGCTTTAATCTTAATCTTAATTGTATATATACTTGTAGTTATAGTTATAGTTATCATATAGGCAGTTATAGTTGCTATACCTTAGTCGGTCTTAATTATTATTATAGTTATAGTTATAGTTATAGTTGCAGTTATAGTCACAGTTGCAATTGTGGTTATAGTCCTAGTTGTAGTTATAGTTATAATTGCAGTTGCGATTTTTGTCCTAGCTGCAGCCCTTGAGGATGTCTTCGCGATGACCCCATCGCTATTGAGTGAGGGCTTCAATAGTAATCTAACATTCTTTACACTTGCAGATGAAGCTAGAGAGCTTAGTCCTTTTCTGCAGTATCTACAGTAGTTAGGAGATTTCCGCATCGATTAGTAGGAAGATAGCTTGCAGAATGTATCTATCCTTTGTGATTTTAAGCTATTTGGTATAACTAGCCTTATGCTAAACTTACTGCATGAGGCTGAGCCTATTGGAGGCTAGTCATAAGGTATATCTTCTAGAATGTAGGTCCTCAATAATCTTAGAGTTAAGTTATTTGAAGTGCCTAATTAAGACCCAATAGAATCTCGCAATTAAAGAGTTAAGTAGCTTATTCTACTATTCAGTACTAAGCTCTCCTATTAGCCATCCCTAGGCTTTACTTCCTAGCATAGAAATATAGTAGTCCTATAGGGCATCTTCACTATAGCATTTAAAGACTTAAAGGTACTTATAGAAGAGATATATATTAGTGTAGATCTACTTATTCTATATTACTATAAGTTTAGTCTTCTTTAAGTTATAATAGCTAGGGTTGAAAATACTTAATACTTCTTTCTTAATTTTCTTATGAGCATTAGGGTTTAATGTAGATATCTATATAAATTAATACTAGTCATTCTAGCATTAGCTCTAATAGTAGGATAGATATCTTTCATTATTAGATAAGTTGCTAGAGAAGGCTAATAATAATGATAATATTGAAGATAGATTATCTCTTAAGCGTTTACAGTATTATAACTATATAGATCCTAAGGCCCTATCAATTAAAGTCCCCTTAATGGTCACTCTTAGAGTGATCGCATAGGGATTTTCAGTCTTTAGATCCTAAGGATTATAAGGCTCTAGTGGCAAAGGTTTTTATATGCCCTAAGTAGATTCCCTTATGATCAATAGCTTCTATAGGCTATTCTCATTGGGGGCAGGAAACTCAAAGCATTTAACTGCTACATATTGCCACCATCCTAAATGGGCTATATTTCCTTCTTGTGCTTAAGGAAGTCCTAATGTATCCTAAGCTCTTAAGCTCCTTATGGCCAGTCCTATTAGGAAGTTTATAAGACTATAGGTAATAGTGCTATTATAGATTGTCATAATGTTTAGGACCTCTACTATAGGCTGCTTACTAATGAGATGGGCATAGTATAGTCTCTAGCTAGCAACCTTATAGCTTTTTAGGTCTTTAAGGTAATTTCTTGAGCCTCCTTTATCGAAGGTTTTAATTCTATTTGTTATTATTAAGTACTATAGTTATTGGCGCTCCCTAATGGGCGCAGGCAGTAGCTATGCGTTGGGTTCAAGCGGCTCATTATGGCCTTTATTGTCTTAGTATGATCGCATTATTCTAGGGAAATAGCTTTATATAATTAAGTTAGTAAATACCTTATAACTTAGTATAAATTCATACTTTTATACCTCTTTAGTCAAGTAGTTATTGCCCTTAGGTAAGGTATAATTATTCTCTAAGGGGTAAGCACACTTAGCTTAGGATTTGCGAATTCCTTAGCTTTAGTTAACTAGAGGACTAAATTGGTGTGCTTCTAAGGGCTCAATCTACTGTCTATAATATTCTATCTTTATGCTAGAATTGCTAGCAAGTAAAACTTTAGTATCTAATTAAGGATTCTTAGGGACCTAGCTAGCTTATTAGTATTTAGAACCTATAGAACTCAATCAATTAAGCAATAAAGATAAGCTAAGGTAGATTACCACTTTTTTGCTAATTTAGGATTATTAGTAATTAATGCAATTAATAGTTGTAAGGTATAATAACAATTATTAACAAGAAGCTTAATATTGTGGGTCCTTATAGTTAATAGGCTATAGGTAGTTATAAAATTTAGTGTAAGTAGTCTATATATAGGGTCATTAGTAAGGTTAGGGTTTAAATCTACTTTTGCTAAGGGTAGATTTTTGCGAAAATTTAATTAGTATAAGCTTAAGATTAGGGCCTATAAATAGAGTTTTTTGCACAATTTTTAATTGATTAAATGATTTTAGCTGCAAGTGCTTAGCAGTATTGAATTTTAATGTGTTAGAGGGGTGCTTTAGTAGGATTCCTTTAAAGGATATTACTGCTTAGTATAATTCTTACTATATAAGGATAGTGAGGGGGGAATAAAAGTAGGGTAAGACTCTCATATTATTAATATCCATCAGTTAGGGCTATTTATACTGCATTTGATAGGGGTTAATTAGTTGACCTAATGATTAGAGATTTAGTTGGCCAGTAGCCTAATGCTTGGTCGAAGTAAATCGCAAGCTTATTCGTATGATGGAGTAGTGCAATTGCTACTATATAATATGATGAAGTAGTATTCACTTATGTGATTGGGTAGAAAGGTAAGAAGAAGGATGATCCTTTATTTTGATTGGCCGGTCTGTGGTGCTTAAGGCACTGCAGCCCGTGCCCGGGCGTCAGCCGGGCACGTGACATGCATTATGTAATCACATAATGATTGTGGCACCTAAGTCTAAGACTGGCTGCACGCATTATAAAATCTACAGATAGACTACTTAGGTCTCTACTCTAACTCTTTATGGTAGATATTAGGCTTTTTAGTAGGTTAGATTGGCAATTCTTATTAGAAGACTTCCTCCCTAAAATAAGCAATAAGTAATAAATACTTAACATCCTGCATTACTATTTAGCTATTATTGCTTTCTTCTTTTCTAAATAGGCTTTCTTTTTCTTACTCTTCCTTCACTTATAAGGTTTATTTGTCTTTTAGTAAGCATAAAGTTTAATCTAAGTAATCATTTTAGGGTTTTTTCCCTTTATAGATATAGTTTATCTAGTTTTTTCTAGTAACTTAAATATCTTCCTCCTTTCTAGCCCTCCCTACATAGCAATATTGCTATCCTCAGCTGGCACTATATCCTAAATGTCTCATAAGACACTTAGATAGCTATATACTAATCCCTAGCTTCTTTAGTTATCTCTAGGATGTAAATCTAGAAATCTCCTTTAGGCCCCCTCTATAGTTAGACAATAAATTCTAGTTTGGGATTATTTAATGAGGAATCTAACTTACTTAGCTTATAAAGTGTATTATAAGATGCTTCTCTATCTAACCCTTCATCCTTATTGTTAGATATTAATTCTATTATCTCTTTATTATTAAGGCTTATTTACTAACCCTAAGGATCCTTCTGAAAAGCCTTTAGCTAGTCTCTATAATAAGTCCCTAGAAGCTTAATTCCTATAAGTGTCTTAAGCTTATAAGTCTTAATCTCAATAAGGGCTTTATAAATCCTATACAGTCCTATCCATCTTAGCTTGAGCTTTATAGCAGAAGATAAATCATTATGGTTTCATATATTATATTAAAGGACTAAGTCTCCTAGCAATAAGGGCATCTTTCTTAGCTTAAAGGTATTTAATATATTAGTCCTCCTAGCTAAAGTCTATTAATATTTCTTAACCTTTGCTTAAATAGCTTTAATGTCTTCTTTATATCTTTCTAGAATTTATATTCTAGCTAGAATCTTATCTTCTTTATCCTTCATATTATCCTAATCGATAAGTCTTTAGGTAAGGACCTTAACTTTAAAAGGAAGGATAGATTTCTATCTATAAAGAAGCTAAAATGGAGAATAATTATATAATCCTCAGATTGCTAATCTATCTGCAAGAAGAACTAGCTTGACTAAATCTACCTATTTCTCTAGCTTCTTGAGCTTCTTAAAGTAATTTATTATAGATATATGCCTAACTTTAATCAACCTATTTAACTTAGAGTTATAGAATGAGATTTTAGATATTATAATGCCTAGCTCATCTAGCTCATTTAGAATCCCTTTTATAACCTTCCCTCTATTATTAGTAATGATCTTTACTAACATCTTATAATAATAGATAACCCTCTTAATAAATCTCTTAATATTAGTAGCAATAAGGTTACTAATAGTTATAGCTTTAATCTACTAAGTTAGATTATATCTAGCTTCTAGTAAGAACTTCTTGCCTTTATTGAGGGATAGGTACTGCCTATCAATATAGATCTTTATTATTAGATACTAAGGAGCTATTAGCTTAGCCTCTTTAGCTAGCCTTTATGCTAAGTATACTTAATATATTAAATACTTCTAAATGACTATCTTTAAAGACTATCTTAACTTTTGCTAAAAATAGCACTAAGAAATAATTTTTATTATTATTTCTCGCTCTTTATAGCCCCTATAATAATAATATAATATTATAAAATACTTTTAAAGGTTATTATTATTAATAATAAGCATAAGATTGTCTTCTTCTTTTAGTCCTTATTTTTAGACTTAACCTTCCTTAATAAAGAACTATATTATATTTGCTCTTAGTCTTTTGAAGTCTTATGCTAATATTCCTTTAGGTCTATTAAGTATTGTTAGGTACTTAGCTAAGATAAGCTAGTCTTTCTTATAATTATCTAAAAGGGGGTTATTTTTTGGCCTAAAGAGAATAATATTAAGATAAGTATTAATTATATCCTCAATATCCTGCTTAGCTTCTTAATCTATAAGGTCTAAAGGTCCTTATTCCTTCCTTAATAAACTATCTATAATTACATTCTTCTTTCTAAAGATATACTTAACTATAAAGTCAAAAAGCAGCAAATAGATAATCTATCTAATAATTATAGCTCTTAGTATATTATTTGCCTAATTATTTAGCTAGTTTATTAATACTCTAGAATCTATCTTTAAAGTAAATAGATAACTATAGATATATATATATATCCTCTAGATAGTATAAAGAACTTCTTTATACTCTAGCTTAATTGTATTATACTTCTTTTTAGTATTAGTCTAAATTCTAGATTTAAATCTCATAGGATAATACTTTCCTTAAATAACTTACATTAAGATAGCTCCCTATCTTAAGATATTAGTATTAATTATTAGGATAATCTTCCCTATTCCTTCTAAAAGGTTAAAAGTTATAAGAATAAGGGCAAATATAATCTTTTTCTTTAATAGCCTTATTATAACTTTCTAATCTTTCCCCTAGTCCTAAGTAGTATCTTTCTTTAGCAGTAGGGTAAGAAGCTACATAATCTAAGCATAATTCTTAATCTAGATTTAGTAGTAATTAGTAATGCTAAAGAAGCTTTTTATTTCAATTAGAGAAGAATATCTCTCCTACTTAATAATCTTAATAACTTTATCTTCTATAAGCTTCCTTCTACTTATACTATAGATATATTCTATAAAAGGAATAGTCTTTTAGTACTAAACTGACTTCTTGCTAGCAATTGTACAACTAGCTAGCTCTATATTAACTAGGACTGCATTAAGATTGATAAGGTGCTCTAAGATAAATCTCCTAACTTTAAGAAGACTTTCCTCCCTATTATAGTTAGTCTTTAGGCCTTTAATGCTAATATTATTTAGGAAAGCCCTTACTTTATCTAGGAGGAGATCAAGAAGGATCCTCATTATAATCTTAATAAACTAGGCTACTAAGTTTATAGCTCCTTATAGTAGTATATATAGTCTTATTAGACCTATTAGGGTATTAAAGGTTATTAGATCTTTACTTCCTACATCTAGCTTTACTTAGTTGTATCTTAAGAAGAAGTCTAGCATAGAGAGGATTTTATACATCTTGAATTTAGCTAAGAAGTCATCCATTCTGGGAGGAATTATACTATCTTAAATGGTATAAGCATTATATCATTTTGCTAAATTGATAAGGCATAACCCTCTATCCTTCTCTATAATAAGTATCTAATAATCTCTATAAGAAGTATAACTTTCCTTAATAATTCTATTTTTTAGTAGTATTTTTAGGAGATTAATAACCCTCTTTTTGATCCCTTAAGGAATTACTATATTACTATAATGCTAAGCACTATAGGGAGTAATTTTGATGACTTAGGGAAGCACTACCCTAGGGTTAATTTCCCCTTTTTCCTAGAAGGTCTAAGCTAAAGCTTCTTCTTTATTGTAGAGGATCTAATAGAAGATATCCCTTTCTTCATCCTAAAGGGTATCTCTTATTTAGTCTATAATATCTTCTAGCCTTTCTCTAAAAAGCCTAAATCCTTTCTTAATCTTTAAGAACTTAAGCATAATATAGTTAAAATAGGGCCAATCTTACTCTAAGTCTCTTTTAACCTCTTCTTACCTCTTCTCCCTCTAGAATAGGTCTCCTTTAGGTATAGATCTATTAGAAGGGATATTATCTTTTAGTAGGATCTTATTAGCCTTCTTTTTATATATTATATTGACCTAAACTATTATATCTTTATAGCTAATATCTAGACTTAATTATTATACTTTTAAAGCTCTAATTATTATTAAATTATTATCTTTTATTTAGTCCTTAAGAATAATCTTAAAGACTTTTTAGGCTATTTTTTTATTAATATATTTAATAAGATACTTAATATTATCCTCCTTTAAACTATAAATATTTATTCTTTTTAGTTTAGAGAGTACTTTCTTACTTATTAGATTCCTTTTAGTACTTCTTAGATAATAATTAGAAATTTCTATCTAATTTTACTTATAATTAGGGATATAATCTTAATATTTCCTAATTAATAATAGATTAATATTTTATCTAAAAGGGTTATATAGTTAAAAGTAATCTTTATACTTTTAATAAAAGATATCCCTAAAATAAATAGAATTAATACTATAAAGGTTAAGACTATATATATCTTTTAATTAATAAAGATATTACTTAAATAGACTTTAACCTTAATTATCCCTACTATTATAATATAGTCTTTTAAGAAGGAAGTAATTTTAGCCTTAATAGGCTTAATATTAAGCCTACTAATCTTAATTATATTATTTAATATAATATTCTTTTTAGCTTTAATATTAATAATAGCTTCTTAAGTATAACTATTTAGATTCTTAAGTCTTACTTATAGCTTTAAGAGATCTTAATATAGTAAGATATTTCTTAAGTCTAAAAGTTAAATTAAGGTTAGATTAACTTATATAACTATCTTATAAGATACTTCTAGATTTAGTCTTTTAGCTTTTCTTCTATAGGAGATCTTCTTTATTTAGTTAGAGTTTATTATTAAATAGTCCTTTAAAGTAAGATAAGAGTTATTATAGGATTCTAATAGTAATCCTTTTAGACTAATAGTAATAGTATTAATCCTATAGTATTAAGATAATTTATTAAAATAAGCATCTAAGAAGCTTAGGTTAGTCTATTCTATAATATTATTTATTTTGACCTCTTTTACTCCTTTTATCTTATAGGATGGGTTAGGGTCTATCTAGATAGTCTCTATAATCCCATCAGTAAGGTTAGATAGCTTTTTAGCTATAGATCGTCTAAATTCTAAGTCATTCATAATAATCTAAAGAATAATAACTTTAATCTTTATAGTTAAGACCCTCTACTTTAAAGTAGTTCTATTTTTAAGCTTTATAGTTAGATAGAAGTCTCTATTAGGTCCCTCTTTTATAATAGCCTTAGCTATTATTCAATCCTCTAGGTTTATATGCTTAAGGATCCTTAAGGCTATTATTAAGATTAAGTAACTTTATTTAATTTCTTCAGTCTTATTATCTACCCTTAGCCTCTTACTAGCTATTATATTAAAGGTAATATTATTATTTAAGATACCTATTAGTTCCTTAAAGCTTTCTTTATTAATTAGGATAATATTTAATTATATTATCCTATTAATAAGTTTCCCTTCTTAGAGCCCTATCCTTCTATTAATCCTATTAATAATTATATTTTTATAAAAAGTATCTTAATTTCTCTTTATAAAGTTAGTTATAAAGTCTTACTCTTTTAGCTAAGGTTCTAATTGTAGATAGTAAACCCTAATATTATTCTATTAAGAAAACCCATTATTAGTAACTTTAAAAACTTTCTTATCTATATAATAGTAAGCTTCTTAACTCTTCTAAGAAGTTCTATCTTTTAGACTAACTTTAGAGGGAGAATAGCTTCTTCTTATCCTACTTAAGCCATTCTTACTTTAGAGTTAAAGTTATAATAGCTAGCTTCCCTATCCCTCTACAATTTATAGTATTAGCTTGGGAAATAGCTTAAAATTCTACAATAAAAACACTTTAGCTGCTTCTATCTATAGCTAGCATTGATGAGAATATTCTAGCCGTCTGTCTTATAGGGTCTTATATACTTAGAATGATTGCAATTAATAGATAGATTACTATTAGGAGGGTTAAAAAGCCTCTACTTATTAAGACTTCTTTAGAGCATAGCAGTAAGATGTACTTCTATATCTTTATATCTCTTTATAGCATTAATGCTTATATTTTAGACCATTTAAGTTAGAGAATTAATTATAGTATTAGTAGCTAGCTTTATTAAAGGTAGGTTTTATAGATCTATATCTATCTTCTAAGGCCTCCTCCCCAGACTGAATTCTCTCTCTTAAGGCTTCTCAATTAGGTCTTTAAAAGACTAGTCCTATTCTAGCAAGTATATAATAAGATTAATTATAGCATTATATAGCTTAAATTATAGGGTTTAGATTGAGATATTCTTCTATTAATATACCTAAATAATAGCTTTATAGGGTAGAGTATAGAAGATAATATAAGAATTTCCTTCTTTAAATTTCCCACTATTATTAATAATATTATATAACTCTCTATAAGTCTTAAGCTAAATAAGGATCTCTTTATTTATTGCATTCTTTATAGACTAAGTATTTATCTTAAGGACCTTTTAGAGGAGTTAGATCTATTATTCCTTATTATTATCCTTAAAGTCTTTAAGAAGCTTTACCTTAATTTATTCTTAAGTATTATATTTAGTAGCCTTTAGGACCTTTATCTTAATATCTTTATAGATAAAGTATAGTATTAATTAAGCCTTCTTTTTATCTAAGTAGACTTATCCCTTAATATAGTTCTTAAATATTCTTAAGTAGCTAGAGATATTAGTCCCCTTAAAGATATAATTAAATATATAGATTAGGATGAAAGCTTTAAGTTCTTTACTTATCTTTCCTTATTCTATTAAGTTTAAGACCTTTAAGCCTATTTTATTAGTCTTAATATTAAGATCGATTAGTATTTAGATTAATAAAAGGTCCTTAATTAAGGGTACAATAAGTACTAATTAAGACTTTATATGCATATTAAATCGATTTAGTTTTTAGGGTACTGCCTTTATAAGTATTAAATAAGATACCTTCTTTCTCTTCTTTTTCCTTTCTACTTTAGTAGTAGTAGCAAAATTATAATTATAGCCCTTAGGATCCTTACTTATTAGAGAGTAATTCTTTCCTCTAGATATAGCCCTTATTAGCTATAATAAAATAAAACCTTAATTATTATACTATCTCTCTTAGGGGGATAATAATACAATTAAAGAATAAAATAAATAAAAAATAAATAAAAATGCTAGATAAAACTTAAATTAGTTATAATCTTTATATAAATATCTCTATAAATCTCTTAGTGAAGATTAAAACTTATAATCTTAGCCTTCTTAGTATTATTTATAAAAGTTATTATATCTTTATATCTCTTATTTCTTTCTTCTTCTTTCCTTTTTAAATAAATCCTTCCTTATCTTACCTCTCTTTAGCTTTTAACTTCTTATAATATAAAGAGTTATTAAAGCTAAGATAGCTAAGTATTAATCTCTTATGAGAAACTATATAATAATCATTCTAATAATACCTTCTTATTATTTAAGCT
The DNA here is from genome assembly GCA_030864175.1 of Neonectria faginata. NCBI lineage: Eukaryota > Fungi > Ascomycota > Sordariomycetes > Hypocreales > Nectriaceae > Neonectria > Neonectria faginata. Next base: position 913,660 of record JAULBG010000010.1, on the reverse strand, counting down.
AATATAAGTTCTTACTCTACTAATTGCTTAATAAAGTTAAATAGTATTTCTTTTCTTATAAGAAGTCCTTATAATTATAGAAATCTTATAATATTATACTATAAGATACTTCTAAGTTTAAATATACCCTATTTTTTCTTAGAGTTATTAGGGTAGAGAAATAAGTATAATAATAAGTAGTATAGTTTAGAGTTTAAGTATCTATTCTTATCTTACCTCTTATAATAGTCTCAATTAAGCTATATATTATTGATTTTACTAGTTCGATTTATTATAATCCTTTAGGGTCCTTAAGTCTAGAGTCTTTTTGGGGAGGTCTTAATCTTCTCTATCTTTTATTTCTTATTATCTTTCTGCTTTCCTTAAGTCTAATAATAATAGCTTAAAAGTATATTAATTAATCTTACTTATTAAGCTAAATTAATTAATTTATTGCCCTATTATAACCTCTAAATTTAGTAGTAAAAAGAGATTAAAAATAATACCTTAAATTAATAGTAGTCCCTTAAGAAAGTATATAGTAAAGTATCATATAGGTATCTTTATTAATTAGCTTAAAGCTATATTAGATTATATATATATACTATAGTAGTCTTATATTTAGAACCCTCTAGTAAGAAAGTATCTTATAGGAATAATTATTAGGTTAATAGTAAGAAAAGAATATTAATAAAGCATTAAAATGGCCTACTATTAGCTTAATAATTAGTATATAAAGGATAAAGGGCAGATAGCAATTTATATTATAATTAGAAATAAAGGATCTTAAATTCTCTCATAAATAAAGGCAAAGAACTTAAGCTTTAAACTTAAAGAGCTTTCTTTCTCTTATATCTCTACAAGAAGGGAAGAATCTCTCTACAAGCAAAAATAAAAATCTCTCTAATCTCTCTTCTAACCAATTATGATGATAATAATAGTGTAATAGTTAGGGCAGCGTTCCTAATCTTCAATAGACCAGTCTAGCCGTTAGGCCAAAAAGATCAACCAATTCAAGTAAGCTACGTTACTGAATCGCGCCACACAATAGTTCATAAGGAGTTAGGCCTCACAGCACACAGCGGCGAGCCCTATAGCGCATACGCGCTGAACCCGCGGCTAGCTCCTTACAGATAGTTATTCATGATTGTTATCTTCTCGTCCCTCTTCTGACCATCCACTTTATCCCCATTAAATCCCTGCTAGTAACTTGCTAGCCCACCTGTCCAGGGACCCCCGCCACATTATTAGGTCAGTAGTAGGAAAGAAATGTTAGTAAGGCATCAAAATAGCCTACTGCCAGCTTGATGATCGGTATGTGAGGGATAGAGGGCAGATAGCAATTCATATTGTGATCGGAAAAGAAGGATCTTAAATTCTCTCATAAATAAAGGCAAAGAACTTAAGCTTTAAACTTAAAGAGCTTTCTTTCTCTTATATCTCTATAAGAAGGGAAGAATCTCTTTATAAGTAAAAACAAAAAAATATCTCTAATCTCTCTTCTAACTGATTATAATTATAATGATAGTTATTCATAATTGTTATCCTTTCGTCCCTCTTCTAACTGTCCACTTTATCCCCATTAAATCGCTACTAGCAACTTGCTAGCCCACCTGTCTAGGGACCCACGCCACACTACACTTTCTGGGTCAAGAGGAATAAGATTAGCTCCTTTGAAAGCCCCCTTAATATTTCTTCCTATTATAGTGGCTTTATGTGCTGCGCAGAAGGCCGGAAAGAACTCAATCCTTAAAATGTGGGTAATAGAGCATCTAACGTACATATAACCCGAGCGCCGCAGTCAACCGAGCGCCGCACTTTTCCCTCTTACATATTACTTTTCATTTGATCAATTGATTCTTAATAACCTAAGATGTTAGCTACTACTATTGAGGCTAGAACCCTTCTTGCCCTTTAGGCCCTTCAAAATAACCTAAATCTAAGTATCCAATGCGTCGCAAGGACCTATACAGTTGATAAGCATTAACTATATTGCCGCCAATAAGGTATTTAGTCTCAATATGATACCTTTAATAAATCATATTGACTATTAAATCTAGAAGAATAAAGTCTTAAGCACTTTATTCTTAATCTAGATTCATAAGAATTCCCCCCTAGCTTTATAGTATTAAAAAAATAGCTAATTAATTGCTTGCTAACTATAATGTACTACCTATTAGTATATATTAGGCTTATAACTTCATTAAGTAATACCTAAAGCTTAAGATATATTTTTTTTAGAAATATAACTACTAAAGAGCTAAATGAAAAGATCTAACTATTATCTATAATTAGTTCTAGCTTATAGTAAATATAATTATAAAGTATAGTATCTAATTAGATAATATTTATAACTTTAATAAGACTGGCTTCCTTATAGGTATAATTGCAAGCAGAATGGTTATTATAGGCTTAAAAAGGCATTTAAAGCTAAAATTAGTGCAGCTTAGAAACTAAGAATGGATTATAGTAATCTAAGCAATCAATGCGGAAGGCTAGTTAATCCCGCCATTTATCATTAGCGCGAGCCAATATTACCTTGCTAACTAGTACTAAGAAAGCAACCTTTCGGGCGATTAGGCTATTATAATAACCCAAAATGGCTAGACTAATAATAAGATAGGTCTTAAGTGGCTTAAGCACTTTGACCGGCATATAACCAATCGATCAGTTAATACCTATCGTTTCTTGATCCTCAATGGCCACAAAAGTTACCACTCTATCAAATTTGAGAGATATTGCGATAACAATAAGATCATCTAGCTCTATATACTACCTCATTTATTTCACCTACTTTAGCCCCTTAATGTTATATACTTTAGCGTGCTTAAGAGGGCTTATAGCTAAGAAATAGAGCATTTAATTAGAAGCTCTATTATATACGTTTTAAAGACTAAGTTCTTTCTAGCATTTTATGCCACATTTTAAGCCACTATAATAGAAAAAAATATCAAAGCATCATTCAAAGGAGCCAGGCTTATTCCTCTTGATCCAGAAAGTATAGTCTTAAAGCTTAATGTGCAGCTATAAACGCAAACGCTAGTTAAGGAGGCATCTAATTAGTTAACCTCTTAGGCATTAAGGACTCTAAAGACTGTACTTAAGGCCCAATCTCAATCTGAATACCTTAAGAGATAGATTAGAAGGCACTAAAGTAGCTATCTAAAGTCAATTCTTAAAGCATTAAAGTCTCTTGCAAAGGGAATAAAGGCTATTATGCATGAGATAGCTCTTATGAGGGCAGAGGTCTAAGACCTTCAATAGGCAAATAAGACACTAAGCTGGCAGCAAAGGGCAAAAAGGATCTAGCAATAGAAAAGAGGGATAATAATAGTAGAGGAAGGAAGAGAAGTAATTAATTAGATAGATATAGATGTGCAGGTAGTAGCTAAATCGTTAAGAAGTAGTAGTTAAGAAAGGTTAGCATAATTAGATATTTAGCATTATAGTGTCTATAGTAAGCCTAGCTATAATGTAAGGACCTATTAGGTAATAATTAAGATATCTAGAGAAGAGTATAGTAAGTAGTTTTAATTGATCAAATAGTTTGTAGTATTTTTATTGCGATTTCTAGAAGAGAGGTTAAGAAAAGTATGGCGCTTAGTTGACTGTAGCGCTTGGGTTATATATACATTAATCAAATGCTCTATTTCTTAACTATAAGCCTTCTTTAGTATACTAAAGCACCTAACGTCAGGAGGCTAGAGTAAATAAGATAAATAAGGCAGCATATAAAGCTAGATGATCTTCTTTTCCTTATGATATCTCTCGAATTTAATAGACTAATGACTTTTATAGCCATTAAGGATCAAGAGAAGATAGGAACTAATTGATCAATTGATTATATACTGGTTAAAGTGCTTAAGCTACTTAAGACCGGTCTTATTATTAGTTTAGCCATTTTAGGTTATTATAATAGCCTAATTGCCTGAGAGATTGCTTTCTTAGTACTAATTAATAAGGTAATATTAGCCCGCACTAATAATAAATAGCTAGATCGCCTAGCCTTCCGCATTGATCGCTTGAATAACTATAATCTATTTCTAGTTTTTAGGCTATACTGATTTTAGCTTTAAATGCCTTTTTAAACCTATAATAACCATTCTACTTGCAATTATACCTATAAGAAAGCTAGTCTTATTAAAGTTATAGATATTATCTAATTAGATGCTATACTTTATAATTATATTTACTATAAGCTAAAACTAATTATAAATAATAGTTAGATCTTTATATTTAGCTCTTTAGTAGTTATATTTATGAAAAAAATGCATCTTAAGGTTTAGGTATTACTTAATAAAGTTTAAAGCCTAATATATGCTAATAGGTAGTACATTATAGTTAGTAAGTAATTAATTAGCTATTTCTTTTATACTATAAAGCTAGGGGGAAAATCCTCGCGAATTTAAGTTAAGAATAAACTAAATAAGAATTTACTCCTTTAGATCTAAGAGTTTATATGATTTTGGGATTATATCGCATTAAGACTAGATACTATTATAGTGATAACATAATGTATTATAGCTAACCTAGTAGAGCTTTACAATTAGTTAGAGCTTTAAACTTAAGTTATTTTGAAGGGCCTAAAGTGCAAGAAGTTATCTAGCCTTATTGCTAGTGTGACGGGGGTCCCTAGATAGGTAGGCTAGCAGGTTGCAGTAGGGATTTAATGGGGATAAAGTGGATGGTCAGAAGAGGGACGAGAAGACAATAATAACGAATAACTATTACTATTATGATCAGTTAGAAGAGAGATTAGAGAGATTTTTGTTTTTACTTGTAGAGAGATTCTTCCCTTCTTATAGAGATATAAAAGAAAGAGAGCTCTTTAAGTTTAAAGCTTAAGTTCTTTACCTTTATTTATAAGAGAATTTAAGATCTTTCTTTTCTAATTATAACTTAAATTATTATCTACTTTTTATCCCTTATATACTAATTATTAAGCTAATAGTAGGCAATTTTAATGCCTTATTAATATTCTTTTCTTACTACTAACTTAATAATTATTCCTATAAGATGCTTTCCTACTAGAGGGTCCTAAATATAAGACTACTATAGTATATATATGCAATTTAGTGCAGCTTTAGGCTGACTAATAAAGATGCCTATATAATGCTTTATTATATACCTTCTTAAGGAACTGCTATCGATTTGGAGTGTTATTTTTAGTCCCTTTCTGCCGCCAAACTAATAGATAATATACTAAGTGATTAAGAATTAATTGATCAAATGGAGAAGATGTAGGTTGAGGGATTTTTAGTGTACTTACTTATCCAGTGCACTTACTATATATGTACATTATTCTTACCTTATAAAGAGAAATTAAAAAAGCTCTTAAAAATTATAATATCGCCTAAAATAGGCATAAACTCAAAGTTATACTTATGACATAATATATTATCTAATATTAATCTTTAAAAAAGTCTAATTAAATGCCTTATAAGATAGTATAGAAAAACTATATTCGCACTGTATATTTAGCTATTTCTCTATTAAGAAGTTTTTTTTTAAAAATCTAAAAGAAATTCTATAAGATTTCCTAATAGATTTAGTTTATAAAAATACTTTCTTTAAGTCTTTAGCTATTTTATAGCAGTTTTTATAGATTTAAGGTTTATGATTTTTAGGTATATAGTATACTATCACGCATACTTATTTATCACGCAAGCTATACATATACATTAGCTAGTGTTTCTTAAAATGATATATTAATATTTATAGAATTAGTAGTTTGGCAGCAAAAAGGGACTAAAAGTAATACGCTAAATTGATAGCAATCCCTTAAGAAGATATATAGAAATGCATCATATAGGCATCTTTATCGGTCAGCCTAAAGCTATACTAGATTGTATATATATACTCTAGCAATCTTATATTTAGTACCCTCTAGCACAAAAGCATTTCATAAGAATGTTTGTTAAGTCGGTAGTAGGAAAGAATGTTAGTAAGGCATTGAAGTGGCCTACTGCTAGCTTGAAGATCGATGTGTGAGGGACAAAGGGTGGATATCAATTCGTAATGCGATCCAAAAAGAAGGATCTTAAATTCTCTCTCTTATAAATAAAGGCAAAGAACTCAAGCTTCGAGCTCGAAGAGCTCTCTTTCTCTTGTATCTCTGCAAGAAGGAAATAATCTCTCTACAAATAAAACAAAAATCTCTCTAATCTCTCTGCGCGTCTCTCTCTCTATATGCCTCCTGAAAAGAAACCCCCGTCCCCTTCTGACCATCCATTTTATCTCATTAAATCCCTGCTAGCAACCTGCTAGCCCACTTGTCCGGGGACCCCCGCCACAATAGAACTAAGTTTATGAGAAGTTAAGGGCAAGAAGTTATAAGGGTTAAATAGCGTTTAAGTGTTTAGATTGGAGATTTAAGTGTAAATACTATAGTTAGGCTTGAGGACAGATAGATAAGTAAAATTAAGTCTAAATACCATATTGAGACTTAGACGCAAATAGGGGTAAAGATATTACATAGGTCTATATAGATTGCTTATCCTTATAATATAGTTAAGTCTTAAGAGCGAGGAGCCTTACATTAGAGCGCACTGCTTCTAGATATAGAAGGATTTAAGTACGGTTAAGTTTGAGGACTTTTATCAAGGATTAAGAACTAGGATTCTAGTCCTAAAAGAGCGTCTAAGGCTGACTTTAGTTAGGATGCTATGATGCCTATAGGAGTTGAAGGGGTGATAAGACCTAGAGGTTAAGGGCCTAGAAATGGGATCAAGAGCGACCGGTGCGCTCTGCTCAGCCAGAGGGGTAATTAGAGCTGATGGGGGCCAATGGGGGCTGAGGAGGGCTAATGAATAGCTGAGCCGAAGCTGAGCCAGCGAGCGAAGAGGCCTTAAAAGCGGCGATCTGTGGTAGGGCACGTATCGCTTGAGTTTCATCTCATTATACCAACTTCTTCATATACGGTCAACGCAGTTGGTTGCACCTCAATCTGATGGAAATGTTGTGAACCCGTATTTAAGGTTGCCCAATTGAATCCCTTTTCAAGTTAATCTTAGCTCGTTGATGCAGTTATTTTGAGAACCCACTCAGAGACAGTTACGCGACATTTCGAGTTGGGAAAGTCAAGAGTGATGCGCTCGAGCTGAATCTGGGCATCAAAGTCAGCACCTTCTTCCCATAGCCAGTGATAAAGCCACTCACTCGAACGTTACCGTGGTCAAAGGTATCTGGGTAATTATATGTGTCACAGCGAAGCGAATAGTGATAGCCATTCGCCAGACCCTGCGGCCCGCTGCTTCTGAACTGCTCCCGGCTCATACCGGCCACATTATCCATGATGACCCTGGCATCCTCACCCCAACCAACCGGCATATCACTGTACACTGAGAACTGGCTCTTCACATCGGAGTGTAAGGCACCAACCCACCAGGTGACAGCGGTGAAGAGGCCGTCGACACCTCCGCTCTTGGCAATTTCGACGCTGCTAGTGGAGTGTGGGTCTACCGTAGGGATGTTGACCTCAGTACGGAGTGTGGCCGTCCAGATCATTCATTGTGCTTGAGCCAACGGGGAAAATGGAAAATTGGGTGTTGTTGATAACAAATATCTTCATGGTGTAGGGAGCCATAACGGCAATGTCTTTCGATGAGAGCAATTGTTGGAAGGCAGGTATGTAAAGGATGAACTGTTGTAGTTTTAGTTCTTGGTCTGAGAATAAATCCAAGCCGTGGGATCTATCTGATTTCTGTTTACTCTTGTGGACAAGCACTAGGTGAGTAGATGCCTCTGGAGTGGGGAGTATTACTTGGTCCCGAAAAGTACTGCTAAGTTCTAGATCTTTGAAGATCGCATGGCGCTCATCCACGAGCTACCGAATCGTAGCTTTAACTTCAGGTCGAAGGCTGGTTGAACTGGTTAAGTAGGCATGGGTGGCTGAGACTTTCCGAAAGTTACAAACTGAAACTCTGGACCTTGTGTTCACTACTACAACCCTGCGAGGCGACCAAGATCAGCAAGACAATCTAGTTTTCTAGACAGGACGGCTAGAACGGCTAGGTCGGCATCACTTCGATCATGGAGTAGGAATTATAGTATCTCCATATTAGTATTATTTAGTCTGCGAGGTAGTAAACACGCTTCCATCCAAAAACATCGTTTTGTTGAATCTGTCCATAAACCTAGCGTTAGTATTTCGTTTTGTGGTTAATGTGCCACAATATCTCTTCCCAGGTATCTGCTAATATAGCGGTATATGAGACTTAAAATGCGACGTTAGAGACTAATTTGATCAGTAATTAAGGAATCAATTCAAGATAAATCCAATACAGTCTCATGATCAGTAATACCAACTTTTCTTGAAAAGGCTAGTATGAAAGATTCAGCAGAAAGTGGTCTTGGACATTGAAAATTAGTGATGTTTACTAGCCAGTTCATCTCAACTACTACTTCGGCTTGACAAAGCCTCAAGCGTCTGGTTGCGGGACAGCTTATGAAAGCACGCTCACGCGACTACTATTATCGGCATATGTGTGAAGTTACAACAGAAAACCGCCGTACTATGTACTGGGATATCTCGACGATCGTAATCCACCATCATCAAATAATGAAATCGGTGTGGACCCAGCTAGGGGCTTTACATTTAATCTTAGGTACCACCTCGAGAACCATCGATACAGATACGTTTCAACCCATCTTTGCGAACTGCCTTTCCTTATCCTGCTTGAAGGCGATGATAGTTCACTTGGTCACCCTCGCGAAACATGCCAAGAAAGGCACTGCTCGAAGTCTTTTCTTGGTTTTAGAGCGGATGTGGTCCATTCATTCAATTAATTTAGTCACAATAAACCTCCTTCACATAGTCGTCGAATGGACGTGGGAGCTTTACCGTGTTGTCTTTGTACTAGGAAGTAGAGTGATGCAACCTAGCTCTGGCACAGTCCGAATGGCCCGATGTCAAGCATACCGGTATCCATCTGCTTCACATAGTTGACGACATATTTCCCATCACTCATCGAGCCATTATGCTTACCCGAGGTCGGGTAACATTTCTTTTGTTAATCTTAGGCTCGGTGTTATTATGGCAACTTATAAGGCTCCAAGCTTTTTCCAACGGCATATTCTATTTCCTCTCCGCCAGTCTTTTTAGTTACCTACCTGACTTACACAACGCCTCAGGTTGAGATCTTGGTTGATATCATCACAAGGGTATGCAACCCCTGTTCCTCATACCACTTTACCTCCATTTCTACGTAGACTTATCCTATGCGGCAGGTCGCAAAAGAAGCCTTTTTGCCCCGGGGGGCTGTACAATCCTGTATTTTCCCGGTCATCATCAGCAGTGACCAGCCTCCTGAGCTGATTTCCCTCGGCGGTGTCGTTCCGGAGAGTCGTCCAAGCTTTCGGCACTACCAGCCTTGTGCGGTTAATTACAGGAGGGAAATGCCCTGCGAGTTTTTCCGGTTCGGATGGTGGCGAGGAAGCCGAGTCTAACGGCGCGCTTGTAGGGATTAGCTACCCAAGATGTAACAAACCCGGTCCACACATCGTTCGGACGACGGCGGAAAACGGTGAGGCGGTCTGGATGCAGTTCGTACCCATAGATTAAGGGACAGCGAGGAGGGCCGCTGTTTGAAGAGGTCCCCTGCGGCCACGCGACTTTCTGGAGACTACGGCAGTTCCGGTAATCGTTGGACCTGTTGTAGCGCTTAACGGCTTGCCAAGGGCGTAAATGCAGATCACCATGCGAGGGACAAGTTGCTCCAAAGTCCCGAACACCCCGGCACGAAGGCCCTATAAGGATTCCAACTCTGGCTGTCGACGTTCTTGGTACTGCCTTTACTAGTCCTTCAGCTCTTCCTCCGCTCATCGCTCCGTCATCATGGTCAAGATATCGTCCCTCCTCTCCGGCCTGGCCCTGTCCAGCGGCGTCTTCGGCTACGCCAACCCCAAGGCTTGCTCTGGGGCTTGCAACAATGCCCACGACCCGTCCATTATCCGCCGATCTGATGGCACTTACTTCCGCTTCTCCACCGGCGGACGTGTAGCCATCCACACGGCGCCGGCGATCGAAGGCCCCTGGACCTTTAAGGGCGCCATGCTTCCTTCGGGCTCGTCCATCAACCTTCCCGGAAACCAGGATCTCTGGGTAAGTCCCAAGCCGCGACGGCACTTTCAATGCAACCATGACTTACGCGGTGAATCTAGGCTCCCGATGTCATCCAGATCGGCAACTTGTACTATGTGTACTACACTGTCAGTGCCTTTGGCTCGCAGAACTCCGCCATCGGCCTGGCTCGCTCCTCGTCCATGGACGTGGGCACCTGGACCGACGTCGGCGCCACCGGCGTGCGCTCCGACAGCTCCAAGCCGTACAACGCCATTGACTCCAACGTCTTCAAGGACGGCAACACGTGGCGCATGTACTTCGGAAGCTGGTGGAAGGGCCTCTACACCGTTCCCATGAAGGACACCCCGACCGCCGCCGCCAGCGGTGGAGGCTCAACCCAGTTGGTCTACGAGCCTGTAACGACGGCCATCGAGGCCCCATACCTGTACAAGAACGGTAACTACTACTACCTATTCTACTCGCAGAGCAAGTGCTGCGGCTTCAACAAGGACAGGCCTGCTGCTGGCAAGGAGTACAAGATCATGGTCTGCCGATCTAAGTCTGCCACCGGTGGATTCGTCGACAAGAACGGAAAGGCTTGTGCCAGCGGCGGCGGTTCCGTTGTCCTTGAGAGCCACGGATGGGTCTACGGACCTGGTGGCCAGGGCGTGTACAACGACCCTACACACGGACTGGTGAGTTTACCTATTATATCCTACCCGAGGTGCGTTGATGCTAATGAGATGCGATGGTAGGTCCTGTACTACCACTACGTGGACACTCGAATCGGTTATCAAGATGGTCAGAAGAAGTTTGGTTGGAACACCATCAACTTCTCCAGCGGTTGGCCCACTGTCTAAACCACGCCTTTATTTCTGTACATATGCACACGCAGAGCGTGTTTTACTTTTGAACTTACATATTTCCCCGTACAAAATATGCACGATTGGACTTGATACGACAATAAATAAACCCATCAGACTTCAGTACAAACTCCCTCAATTGTGATCAGCCGCGCGGCGTACATCAAGGAAACACTCCTGGTAGAATCGCCACCATTGTCATGCCCGCTCAGGAATTAATCCATGGATCCTGCGCGAGTTGTTTCGCTGTTTTCCTGTCCTCTGGACGCCATTGCAACATCCCTCTCACCAAATTCAGGAAGCCTTCCCTATTCTTACCCTCAAGGAATACTTCGCAGGTTTCTAGGGTCGGTCCTAAAGGTATCTGCACACCCGCAATCCACTTCCCTGCAAGAGTTTAGCACACAGACATATAGAGGATATCTAATTTACATGAAATCTTACCATCTTCCGCGAAAAACTCCCTACTCCGAACCCCCCTGCTCAGCAAGTCAAGTGGCGGTGGGCCAAGAAACGCAATCACCTCAGCCAAGTGAGCGCGAGTCGTATATTCTTGTTTATCAGGATCAATGCCGTAGAAGAGGTGCCCGCCTAGAAATAGATCCCATATCTGATCAACGGCAATTAATTATCGCCCAAACTGAACAGCGTAACGAAGAGATGACGAGAACGTACCATGGCACCGACGTTCCAGATATCCACTGGATAACTCCACTCGGTCTTGAGCATTACTTCTGGTGACCGATAAACTGCGGGCTGCGCGTCATGGTTGCGCTTCAGATCACCCCGAACCGCAGCCCCAAAGTCGCTCAGGACTGGTCCGCCAAATTTCCGCGGTAGGTCGAACGTCCGTGATTCATATATGGTTGCGTCGCCGACAAATTTACGTACTGATGGAGAGGACAGCTCCGATTTCATGAAAGCTTCCAATATACTCTGGTCTGCGATATCTTGAAGAATGTTATCCGCCTTGAGGTCTGCAATAATCACATTTGTTAGAGGCCATGCATAGCACCAGGGGGTTTATCAGTAATCCTTGCCTGTATGTACTAGCTTGCACTCAGAATGCAGGTAGTCAAGAGCTGTGAATAGATGCCTTAACCCAGCTTTGAGAAGAGGTTCTGAAAAACATCCGCTGGAGTTTCGACGAAGCAGATCCTTCCAACTGTCCCACATCGGCCGTTGGACGAGACAGTAATGGTCGCCTCTCGGCCGGGAAAGCTCGAATATGTCCAGCGGCGTTCGGACATGGGGGTAGCCAGGGTGTGATGGATTTGCCTTTCTAATGATGTCCAGGAATCGGAACTCGTCTTGGCTGCCCTGGTCTCGTGTATAGACTTTCAATGCAACGTGGTCATGAGTCCTATTTATTAGTTAGCTTGAACAAGTCCAGAGGCCGGGCGTCTCGTCGTGCATACATGAGGTTCTGACCTAACCAAACAGTTGACGTGCTGCCAAAGCCGAGTTTACCAATAACCTGGTACTTGGAGGCCAGTACATCGCCTATGTTCATAGGATAGTAGTGGCCGACTTCGAACTCATCAAAATGCTGCTCCTCCAACAGCTCTAAGTCTGGAACGACCTTGAAGCCGGAGGTAGGAAACTGCAGTGGGACCAAAGGTGCTCTGCGCGTTAATCCCCTTGCCCACTTGAGGACAGATGCCATTTGAGACGTTTTTGGCTTCTGGCAGAAAGCCAGAGAAAACGGGAGAGACAGGACTCTGCCGAAGATAAATGTCGTTGCGAGTAGGAGAGATGGTGTTTCGTGGTAAATGTGTTTGATTGAGAAAAGCCTTGGTTGGTTACCTGGTTAAGTGTGTACTGAATGTGCACGTGCACATGGCCCAAGCTCAAATTCAGCTTCACAGTTCCTCGCGTCTTGTAAAAGCCAGGACAGCGTCAAGAAACAGAAATCCAGTCTGCCTCCAAGAAATGAAGCATGATATCAGGATGTCTCGTGCCGCTCGGGACTGAAACGTTGCAAAACTAGCTATTAAACTTTCGATAGTCCCTCTTCATATTTTTCAATCTGCACTTCTCCGTAGTATCTTAACTCCAAGCACCAGTTCCTTTAAAAGTAACATGTGCGTGGAATTTTGGAATACCCTCCTATTCTGCAACAATCCCCCGGCTTTTCATGGCATCTACGATACCACTATAGCTCATGTTGAAATCCATCTTAGAGAACCGTTCCTCAATCGGTATCTCTCGCACCATTTGACGCGTGTCGGCGAGAACCTGCGCCGTTCTTGGTCGTCTTACGCTGTCGATCATTCGCAGGACAACAGACACCTCTTCCTTGGTAACATTCGAAGTGAGAAGCCGAAAGCCCTCAGCATCCTCGACAGCCATATTGGCGCCTTGGCCCTGTAAGACGGACATGGCATGCGCAGCATCACCGATAAGGTTTGACCGTCCTTTGGTGAAAGTAGGCAAGGGATCGAGATCTTGAAGATCCCACGTCTTGAGGTCATCACCGACTCTGTATAAACTATCGTTACTTCTGCGGACCAAGTTGTACTGTACTCAGGAGGGTCAACTTACCTGAGGAGCTTAAGAATGTCTTCGCCAAAGTCTCCGAATACCTCCAAGAGCTCACCGCGATCTGCCTCGGCGTACCATGATCCAGGTGCGGAGCGTCGATCATGACGCGTCGGAAAGTTGCAAGCCAGATTCATGTAGTCGAAATGACGTAATAGATACGCCGTGATGAATCGGGGCGTCCCGTCGTCGGCTTCGAGGGGCGAGATCCTCCCCTTCCCGGTCTCAGGCTCCCACCAGTCAGGCAGCTTGCCGAGGACTCCCTTGGTCTTGTCCGCAGAGATAGTCAAACGGAAGCAAGTAAGTCCCATTTTCTTTGCGATGTGTTTGTCGGACCCCAGAACTTGGGCTCGTAGGCGTGAGTGAACGCCATCAGCGACTAGGTTTGGAAGCGTCAGTATAGTCGGATAAGTACAGCATATGAAGAGATGATGGGTCAAAAGTACATCCTAAAGACGAGCTACTAAACGGAAAATGCAACTCACCGATTACAACGTCTCCCACATCTTTGCGTCCGTCTTCCAAGGTGACTTCGCCAGTCTCGGGGTTGAGGTCCACGACACCATTATGGAAGACTGTCTTCACAGGGTTGACCGCAAAGCCTAACTCAGCAGCTGGGCTGTTCCAAGCCGGTAGAGTTCATCCCTAAAGTCAGATCGCTTCATCGTAAGACTGTTTGCTCCGCAGCGGTCCAAGAAGTCGACTTTCACGTCGGATTTTAACTGCCCGGTTTTGGTGTAGGATCGATACCGGCCACAGACCACTGCGCCCGCACGTTCGTGATCAAACCCGATGTTGTCGAGGAGTTTGACAGAATTGGGGAACAAGCTGATGCCATGCCCACCCGTAGCTGCATCTACTCCAGTTCGTTCGTAGATGGTCACATTATGATGTTCTCGTACGAACCGGGTGGCAGCGAGTCCGGCAATACCACAGCCGACGATAATAACGTGAAGATTCTGAGTGGTTGAGTCCATTTTGTCGATGATAACAATAGAAAACGAAACAAAGTCTTTGATACGTTGAATTTGATTCTCAACCGAAACACTAGCTGAAGGCAATTGCTTTTAAACTTAATCTCGGCATTTCCCAGCAAGTACGAGACGCCTTAAGGCCGATGATCATGCAGCTGATTAGCCTCGAAGCTCCACGCCATGATGGAGCATTTTGAGATACGGATTCCAATTCGAACAGCTATATCCGAATATCCGGGAGTTTTCTGCTTGTTCAACGCATTATTGGTCCCGAACGGGGTCTGAGATGCCGGTATACGTAAGATGGTCCAGAGGGTTGCGTTTATTACGGGTGGCGGCCGAAGAAATATAATCAGAGCCGTCAACCCGCCGGGTCGTCATGTGTCACATTGCATTGGCTATCACAAGGTTCCCCCACATGACAAGCTTCCTAGGCCCGATGGTCTTACAAAGGTTGACCAATTTGACCTCTCTCAACAACCTAGCTACGAACCTTGATGCCCTCAACAACCTAGTCATCCTAGATGACACGTTTCCTTCCTTTCTCATCGCTCTAGATGACACGATCCCTATCCCCTCCTACGGACCAAATCATGTATTTAAAGACCTTCCTTTCCCGCTAGGATAGATAGAAATCAAGAGCTTTTACCCCATTGATCCCGGCCTTTGGATGTGATATCATGTCGGTGAACTGCGTGGGTCGATCCGGAGACCTTTCTCGGCCGAACGGGAATTATAATAGAGCGGCTTGCGATTAACTGACCGAAAGATTTCTGTGAGTACCTGTTTTCACCAATTATTCTGTATTACCCTTGGTTATCTTGCTTTGACGGGTGATATGAACGCTGGGTGGCCTAATTTGATGACATCTTATGGCAATGCTCTTTTCATAATCCTGTCACAGGACTTTTCTTGTTTGCTCCTTTCTTAGCATTGGGGATCGATACATCACACCGCTATCTACCTACTGAACTGCTAACCCTCTGTTCCCGCCTATGGTTTCGATCGATCTGTTTCCATCGTGCGGCGCTTTGCCTCTAGGGTGGGCTACCAGCCTAGTTTTTCATAGACCATGTGTTCTGCCTGAGACATCAACCAATGTGACATATCAATCCTTTTAATGTACAAAGCAGCAGAAATTAATAGTCCTCGACGAAAGTCGAATATGCTGTCACAAATGCAATGCCTAAGGAGCACATGCGATGGTGCTTCAAATTATTCATCCTACGAAGGGTTCCTCTTCGTCTGCGTTATCCATGTAGAAAATTTGCAAGCGTTTTTATGCCCAAAAATTTATTCAATTTCGAGTAATTTATTGAGCAATAGCTCTCTTTTCGTTTAATTAGAAGACACTATTTCATGAGAAATTCGCTGACTATACGCGGATATGAATCCACGGTTGTAAAAGAAAACCCAACGCATGCCCGAAGCAAGCGATAAGTGCTGGGTCTCTGGGATGATAATTGCCGTCTTGTCAGACTAAGACAAAATATATATCGTCCACGTTAAATCCGGTAAATCCATTAACCAGTCCCTTGGTTCTGGGGACGGATGTGCTTCAAACTCCCGACCATCGTACGACCGGCAACGGCATCCGAGAAGATTCACAGGGTCCAGGTCGTCGATGGATATAACTTCCCCCCTGATAAGTCCCTGAAAGAGGAGAAAACAACGCCATTCACGGTGCGGCTACGGTAACGGTAAAGCGGCTCTGGTCTAGGGACCGCTTTTGGGACCCGTCGACTATCTTCGGGCGTCGCATCGGATCGGGTTGTGGCCTATCCGTCGCGGGGTAGGATTCTGCCCTGGCAGAGTGGATACACTTAAAACAGAGCATTAATAGGGATTACGTCGCATAAGTCATAAATGCAGGGTGTATGCCATCTCATAGTGCAGGGCGTAAGTCGCAATGCAGGGAGGGTCCTCGTATGTAGGAAATGGTTTGCCAATTTCCGGCATCTGGATTTGCATCTTCTCCGGACGCACTATCAAGTCTTGGGGTCTTTTGCCGCAATTCGCCTTGAAAGACACCGGCTAGGGAGATAGATACGGAGATAGGCTGGGTTAGGGTCGTGTTCACTGCCGGTGATCCGTCTGTTGGAGGTCACGAGAACATCACTTTCCAAACGACTTTGTACTCGCAAGTCACGGTATGAACTAGTTGTACGCGTGGTGGATGAACTTGTTCATTGCACGATGTATTTCTTGTCATTACGATATATGTTCTGGTTTGATTATTTACTACAAATTGTGCGCAATATGGTACATTAGATAGTCTACCCAACCCTTGTTTTCTTGATGGTGGTACAAATCATAGGTCTTAGGTAAATAAGACTAATACAGTCATCTAGGCGATAGGGCCGAAGAAGCTGAATTTGCCCGTGGGGTCATACTTCGTCTTCAACGCCTTCAGACGGTCCTGGCGCCACTGCGCACTCCCGTACCAGTTCTCGGGCGCCTCATCACCGAAGGCATAGTTGACGTACACGCCCATGTCCGCCTTCCCACTGGCTTCGTGGATGATGCTGCGAAGCTTCCCACCGAGCGTCGCGGCCTTCTCGTCCAGCGCCGCATCGACGGGCTTGTAGGTGATGAGCGGGGCGAGGAGCAGGTGCTGATCCCGGAACGCGAAGGCGGCCGAGTCGTCGGCGATGGCGGCGATGCCCTGCGTGGAGTAGCCCTCGAACATGAAGAGGGAGGCGTTGAAGGGAGAGTCGCCGTTTGTCTCGGTGGAGAAGAGGTCGTATGCCTCCTTGATGGCTGCGACGTTGTAGGACTCGAGGTAAATGGGGAAGCGAGGGTTGACGAGTCCGTCCTTTTGGCAAGGAGGGGAGTCAAGAGCGATGCCGGTCCATACGGCGAGATCCCGGTAGTCTCCCGTGACAGGCTCGATGGAGAGCGGGCCGATGTCGTGGAAGGGCTTGGTGATGGCGGCGTCAACGGCAGTGACTCCCTCCTGGATGATGTAGAACAGAACAATGGGCTAGAAAGATTGTTAGTTAGTGTTCATACTCAAGAAGACTATGGAAGAACCCACGTTGGTAGGATCAGCATCCGGGCTGTTGAGCCAGTACGACCAGTTGATGACGCCCTCGGGCTGCTTCCCAAGGAGGTTGTCGTTGGCAGCCTGGTACACTTCCTCGACCTGGGCGCTGCTGAAGATGAGCGTCTCGATCGCCCAGTTGGTGTGCTCGATGTCGTAGACCTTGGCAGTGAGGGAAGTCACAATGCCGAAGTTGTGGCCGGCACCCTTCATCGCCCACCAGAGGTCGGACGTCTCATCGATGGTCTCCAAGGTCCCGTCGGCTAGAACTACGTTCATAGAGACGAACTGGTCGGCGATGAGGCCGTGGTGTCCCTGAAGCCATCCGTGACCGCCGCCAAGGGCAGGACCCATGTAGCTGACACATTCGCAAGTTCCAGTCACTAGTCAATGGTTAGTTTGATTGTATCTAGCGTTCTTAGGGAAGGAAGTCTTGCCTGTCTGCTTTCCGGCGGCCCAGAGCGTGTCAGTGACCAACTTGGACTTGGTTCCGCCACCAATGGTGACAGTCTGCCCGTCTTCAGCGAGCTTGACGTTGCTTAGTTGGTCCATGTAAATCTCAATGCCATGGTCCATCTTCCCGAGGGTGGTGATGGCGCCGTGGGCAGTGTTGAACGCAAGGAAGGGCAAGGCCTGCTCATTTGCGTATTTGACCTGAGGGTATCATCAGCAACCACCTAACATAGACAACGTATCACCCAGATCAGAGCTTACCGTCTCGACAACATCGTTCTCCGTAAAGGGAACGACGACCAAGTTCACCTTGGGGGCGTCCAACACAGACCATCGCGTGGTAGCCGTGGTGAAGTCGTCGGAGCCGGGGAAGTAGATCTTGGTGTCATTCGACAGCTTCTTCACCAGCTTCCTCAAGTCCCTGGTCGATCTCGGACAATTGCCCTGGAGTGCATGACGAGGAAGGGGCAGACTTGCGCATGCTGAGGTCACAGCCCAGGCAGCAACCGCCGTGAGCACCTCGGTCTTGAACCAATGCATCGAAAAGAGAGATAAAGACAGGGAGAGGGGAAGAGATACAGAGGGCAACGAAAGAGGACTGCAAGGGAGTGGCAAAGTTTAGAGCTGCAGTAGCTTTCTGGTCTCTTCCGCCCAATAAACGAATGTTGCCTGGCCTCGATGCGACTGTGACTGTGACTGTTCCTGTTCGAGGAGGATGCAACGAGTATTTAACCTGTCTTGAGGGATTTGCAACCTCCTTCCCAGTGCATTTAGAGGCCTATCTCATCCCTGCACGCATGGCCCGAGGCGCATACTGCGATCTCAATGGCGTCAAGGGACGGTAATTGCAGAACCCTGTCCGCAGCCATAATATCGACCCTGCCATGGCCGGCATGCGCGTGGCTGCAGGCTCAACCGGGAAACTCTCGGCCGGGTACTCGGAATATGTGGTTAGTCTCCCGGCTGGGCAGGGGTCGGTTGCTACGTTCCTGGTGCGACGGTTGCGGCAGTGCCGCTGGTGATGCAACCTCGTGGGATTTCTGGTTGACAATACTGGGCCGGTATGTCACTGTCTAGTCCAAGTTGTCAAGTTATGTGTAAGGGTTCATACCTGCTTCTAGTCTCCAAGCCCTTCAACTCGATTCCCTTTACCGTGGCCTCTTTTCGGAGCCCGTCCGTCCTCGTTACCCCCATGTCCAAGGATATGTGCCTTAGTGTCTTACATCTATGCATCACCACCCGGTTGGTCCTCCTAGCCTAACCCCTGCCCCCAACACAAGATGCTTCCTTTTTTTCTGGTAACCGACGCAGGAGTGCAGGGTTTCCGATGTGGAAGACTGTTACAAACTGAGACAATTGTTTTTTCTTGTTTCTTGTTCTTGGTCTGGTACAAATAGGAGCCGAGGACACATCAAACATCACCGGGCCCTACTCTTGGCTCTGCCCATTTAATCCCCCGTCCCTCCAGAATGTCCCTCTAAGTCGCTCCACCGAAGAAGCGCCCTGTCAGCTCAATTATCTATCTACTTGCAACTATGTCAACTGGTGCCCCCCCGGATGCGGCGGCACTCGCCGCTGCGGAAGCCTTTCGCAAGTTCACCATTGAGTCCTGGACGCTCTATTCGATTGGTCTTGCGTCGACGCTGCTGAGAACATATGCCCGAGTGAGGGCCACGGGTGTCAGAGGGCTTCGTGCCGAGGATTACTTCATGTGGATTGGTGTTGTTTGTCTCCCTAGGTCCCCCAAGTATCTTGTCATTTGTCACTGACAATGGTGCTTCATAGATGTTCTACACGGTGCAGGCGAATCTTGCGTACAGCATCGGGAACGTTGCTCAAGGCCTTGCCAACAACGGCATGACCGACGCCCAGAGACTTGCGTTGTCCCCCGACGACCAAGAATACCAATTCAGGTAAGTTTAATCCAGTTAAACTAGGCATAGTTAGGCTGGGAACTCACATGCGTAGGGTCATCGGCTCCAAGATCCAAGTCGCTGGCTGGACCACTTACTCGGCTTTGATCTGGTCGCTCAAGTTGTCCATGTTGTTCTTCTACACACGACTTACGGTACATCTGCGCAACCACTGACAAGTCCAATCTCGTTACTGAAGTCTTCAATAGGATGGCCTCGGTCGACCGTACCGTATCCGTATCCACGTTGGATTTGTTCTTGTCATTGCGACTTTTATCGCTTCCATCCTGGCCATCTTCTTAGGATGTCGACCATTCAACAAGTACTGGCAGATTAGCCCCGATCCCGGCAGTAGGTCTTTACATTAGTCCGAATATTGTCTTCTGAGTTAACACATTACCCCAGACTCCTGCCAAGCTGCGGTTTCCAAGCCCGTCGTCTGGGTATCGTTCGCCGCAAACGTCTCGACCGATATATACCTAATAGCTATACCCGTCCCGATGCTGTGGCAGTCTACCTTGAAGACGATAAAGAAAATTGCATCGACCATTGTGCTTGGTGCGGGCATCTTTGTCCTGGTCTGCGCTACTCTCAAGAGTGTTTTCGTCCTGGTGGTGAGTCTTGATCTTATCCCCGGTTACATGCCTCTCTAATCAGTCGTTGTTCCCAGGACCCTGTCAACGGAGCGCAGCTTGCCGGCTCATGGGGCACTCGAGAGGCCTTCGTCGCGGTGATAACGACCAATCTCCCCATCCTGTTCCCGCTCTTCAGGACATGGCTCACTCCTCTGTTCGGAACCGTCATGCGCTCTTCTCAGAAGACGTACAACACACCATCTGGGTTCCGTACAATCGGAGGCGGCGGCGGTGGCGGTGGCGAGCAAAGTCGGAGCCGTCGGGGACCTCCCACTGCGAACCCCATCACCGCAAACATGTCGCTCAACGGCAGCGAGGAACGGATCGTGGACGAAGTGAAGATGCAAAACTTCAAGGTCTCTACCAGGCCGGTGTCGGACGATCAAGTACCGGCGACTGGTATCGTCGTCTCCAACCAGGTTGAGGTCACGCGCGAAGATAGAAGCAGCCAAAACAGCGACCACGTACATCGGGCCCGAGAATGGTAGCAAGATAATCCTCTTAGCTATGGTCATAACACCAATACAAGTCTGTTTCTCTTTTACAACTAGATGAACCAATTCTTTTAGTTCTTAGTGCTTGATACAGCCAGTGAAGCCATCATGACTAATTAGTAACTTCAATAACCTCTAACTCTGTCGAAGGTAAGTGCCCTCATGTCGACCTTCCAGTCCCTTCATCCCGGCGGTTCAACTCCTCATCCTGACATAGTTTGGGTTTACAGCACCACTTTCAACATCACAAGAACGAGGCCGCATTTTGGTGTTTTATCTTCTGATTCTCGCACAAATACATCTTTCTAAACCATCTTTCCAACTCGCATACCAAGAGACCGGATTTCTTACCCACCATAGCCACTCAAGAAACTACCACGCGGCCATGGGTCCTTCTGATCTCGCTGTCGTATCGAGAGTATTTCGACGAACTGCAAGCCGCCCTTCTCAGCGCATTGACCGCTAAAGCAAACGTCCAAAGTGTGAAAGTTTCGGCATTGGCCATCACCGACCTTTCACGACAGCCAGCGCCCTCAGCAGTACTCATCACTGACGAGGGACCTGCCATCCACGACCGTGAGCATACCATGGTCTGGGACGCCGTTCTGGAATAAATTCGCCAAAGAGGCACGGCGGTCATCATGGGTCATTTCTCATCCTTCGTATTACCATTCTACATGCGGGAGTTCTTTGGCAAGGCGGGATTGCCCTGGTAGGGTGGCCGGTACCAGTTCGGCCGCACAAAACTCCAGCTCAACCCAGCCGCAACGACCTACAACCCTGCTGCAAACCTCGTGCCCGGATTCAGCCAGAAAGCGCTGTGTGTGGACAGTGTCGCGCTTTCTGATTCTTGGTACACCATCAAGGCGGACCTCGAATTCAGTCCGAGGTCTATGACCCTGATGCGCCTGGGCAACCTCCAGTTGCCTTTGCTAGGGTTGGGAATGGGATTTTGGGCTATGTCGGTGACGTGAGTGCCGAGACTGGGTCTGATGCCGCCATACTTGCCATGTGTGGGCTGTCTGGAGGAGAACCTGCAGGCGGTGTTGCGAATGGGGTCTGATGTACAGAGGTGACCAGCTGTTAGAGAGGCGAAATAAGTCGGATTAGGACAGAATCGGGTTTAAAGGGCCTCCGGATAGTGGTTAGTAGTGGTTTGGAACCCCCTTGTATTAGGAGCACACACTATCTAGCAATTGACCTTGTTCAAAGTACAGAGGTGACCAAGGAGACGTTTTCTTGGGCGAACATGGTAATGGAGGTTGCTGGAATTATGTTTAAAGTCTCACGAAGGTAGTACACAAGCATAATTTGTGTACTTCGCATTGTAGTCTGCCTAGAAACGCTCCATCATAAATACTTACTCACTGTTCTTGTACCGCTGGCTACACTTAAACCTCTGGCTCCTCGTCCTTCTTCGCCGCCTCCGGCTTCTGTCCATAAACAATGTAGCTAAGAGTGTTAGTATAGGCATTCTCGCATTTCGCATTGAAATTAATACGCACATTTTCCAGTACCCATGAACCCTAGGGTTTCTGAGTTCCTTTCGGACCTCCGTACACAACGCCAGGACCTCCTCCTTAGTCCATGACAGGATTCTGGTAAATAGAGCGAGGCTCACGCCCTCCAGACCAGCATCGAAGTTAGCGAGGTTCCATCTTCCGAGTTCCTTGAGCTTCCTGTCCTTGGGCCAGCTGTTCGTTGGCCATCGGTAGACGGTTTCGTGGACGTTGATGAATCCGGTTCGCTTGAGGAGGTCTTTGTTCTCGTCGGAAACACCAAGTCGGCGGCCTAGGGCTTTGGACCCCTCGATGAGGCCCTTTTGCCACTTCATCGTAGGCGACGTGTCGGGGTCGAGGGTTCCGTCGTCGCAGAGAACGGGCAGTTGGATGTCCTGGATTTCATACCAACCTCCCGGAGCCAGATTTCTGCGCACACAATGAGTGGTTGTGCAACAAGGCTGGTCTGAGAGAATAAAACTTACTCAAAGACCTTTTTAGTCATCGCCTCTGGGCTAGCAAAGCTCCCCGTCATCATGCGGCTGAAGACATAGTCGAATGGGATCTTCCAAGTCCATTCCTTCTCAAGGTCGTCTATCTCGAACTTGCAGTTTGGGGGCACGCTGGATACGTTAGAGTCTGTATAGGCGGGGAGTATCAGGTGTTGACCTGCAAGGATGGTTGGATTGGACTGAGGTCAACGCCAATAACCTATGAGCACATTAGTCTAGTTCTTTGGCATTAAGAGTTAGGCAACGCACCTCGGCTTGTGGGTTTGCTTCAGCTGCATAATACGTCAGTGCCTGAGTGTCGTGACTCGTGCGCAGAAGGATATACCGAATTCCATGGCCCAAAGGCCTGTCCCGGTTCCCATGTCGAGGACTTGTTTAGCTGTGGCGGCTCCAGGGCTGAGCCATCTGTCTCCATCCAAAGTGATTACGTACAGACTATCCTGCAAGTCTGACACATCTGTTAGCCTGGAATGTATGATGAGGTGCGACTCTTCATCTCACCAAGTCTGTCGCTTTCCCTCTGGCCTCAAAATTAGCGATAATATCCAACAAGTGCTCTATAACCTACATCATCGTTCGGATATATATATTCTAGTTCTGTTAGCTTTTGGCGTTTCTTTTCCGTTGATTCTCGACAAACTTACTGCCCTCACTCATTCGGTGATAAGTACGGCCATTTTCTTCCTGGAACTCAAGCAAGCTTGATCTCAATGACGACATCGACGGTTCTTCTAGCGACTGAACACACAGAATTAGTTGAATGAAAGCTGAGAATGATCCAGATCACACACAAAGTCGAGGGCCGAGTCGTAGTCCTCATCTGCCGCCTGTTCTGATGTCAGCTTCATGTCGACGAGATGGTCAAAGAGCTCATTTACAATTTGGTCTTCCCCCTGCATGATGCGCGGATTGAACAGTCTCAAGTTTCAACGTTCTAGGAGCTTAAAACAGTGAAAGCTGATAGAAACTGCAGGTGATTGTGGTCGCAATGTGGAAAGAGGGGAAGTCGAAGCGGGGACGACGATCGGCGGGATTTCGTCTAGGGCCCTCTCCATTTATCGATGCGCTTCCTTGGACTCTGTACACGCGTATCAATGGGCGGTTTGGTGCAGCAAGGAAGTGCCGATAATGCTTCCTATTTGCGCGGGAATGCCCCGTTGAGGGAACCCGAGTTGACCAACGGTGGTGTCCGTCGGGAGTGCCGGATTCGTTAGCTCAGTATGTCCGCATTCTACGACCTTTTCGGCAAAGTTTTACCAGCTTCAAGTTCGTTCTATCACTAAACAGGAAGATAACACCGGACCCCTACGTGAGCTACATTAAGTGCGGATTATGTGGCTGTGTTTTAAATGGCATGACGGTCACGTTGAGCTGGCCGGTCCGGGGTGGCCTCACTACACCAACCAACCATGCATCTTTTATCTACACCTTGACCACCACATTATATGCAGCTTCGCGGAACCAAAACCGCACAGCACCTCTCGCGAGTTTCGTATGAACGTGTTCAAACCACCGGGGGTAGGGTTCCATAGTCATGGAAAGAACGAGGGCTGCAGGATGAAACAAGCGGGATCGCCGTCCTACCATATTCGGAAATGAAGAATGGCCTTGGAATAGTGATTCCGGTATCCTTTGTACCAGCGTCCTTGAACACTTCATTCATGCCTTCTTCGATAAGATAATCCACCCAAGCTTGCAGGATATCTCGTAACTCATCTCTAAAGATCCTTCACCTGACATTGCAAGTGAAACTCCTGTGAAGCTAGTAGAAACCCAGACATGAAATTTGCCCGTCTCTTAAATCATGGGTATCTTCTCTCGAACTCTTCATCGACTCCAGCAACTCTATTTAGTAATAACACAAGTAATAAGTCTACCCAGATAAGCGTTGCTGGTAGTCAATACGAGGAGCATTTTAAATCTCGGCATCCATGTCTTCTAGCCCGGCATGGGAGAGACTAATCCCTGAATGCGCATGGCAGCTACAACATCTCTGGCCGTTATTTGACGTCAGTTTCGTAAGATTGATGACCCAGAAGTCGTTCCCAGACCGGACTTTGTTGAATATGAGTGCCATTGATCGAGTGGAAATTTACTGGTACTAACATAATGATTTGTTAATGAGTTATGATGCCGATTACTAAAGAAGTAACCGAAACGAACTCTTCCCACGCAACGATCTGGTCAGGGGCTGAAGAAATCGACGTACGCGGCGACGTAGTAGCTGCAAAACGAAGTGTATAGCCTATAGGCACTGTGTGTAATTGCTAGTTGACCATCGTAAATGAGGGTTCTCAGCTGCTAATCAGGATAAACAGTAAATTGTTGAGGACGTGGTTCATGATGAAGTCGATGGGGATTAATAATAGACATACCTGTTGGCATAGGTAGCTAGATAGGAGTATATAAATACAGTTAGGTCTATTTATTCTACAACCATGTCCCTGATGACGTTACTGGCACTGTTTCGAACAATTCCTGAGTCAGTAGACCAGATCCAATTTCTTCTACCACTTATTTGCGTAGCTATCTCACAGGTCTCTACCCAGCTTCATGTTCGAGGTACTACTTGAACCCCCCTTCAATCCGTCTTTGCACCTCCTTGATATTCTCGTGCCCACCCGCCTTCAACAAATCATAAGCCCGCCGATGCACTCCAACATTCTCCGAAAACAGCAAATGCTTGTCCTTCCACCCAGTCACCGCCCGAATCTTATCTCCCCCAACCCATTGGCTGAAGCTGAAGACTGCGTGCAGCCCAGCTGGAAACGTAGGTCCAGCCTCCTCCACCGGGATATACTCTACACCGCCTTCAAACCCGTACTCCTTGGCCAGCGCCTCTGTCACTTCCCTCGACGTCTCGTATCTGTGGCTGGAGATGTTGAAGGCCTGGCCTGCCACCTTCCCTCTATCATCGTGCTCGGCTAGGGCCAAGTACGCTTCCGCACAGTCATCGATGTGCGTAGCATGCATGATGCTATTTGGATTGCCGGGGATCGTCAAGACCTTGACACCTCTCGCTGCTTCTTGTGCTGAAAAATCAAACATGGAGCCGTAATAACTGCTCGAGTATCCAAATACACACGTCGGACGCAAGACAGCCGCGTCAAAGAGCTCAGGGTAGTCAAAGACCCGCAAACAGCTCTCCGTCCGCTCCTGGAGCAATGCCATGGTATTGAGCGGGGAATCCTCATTGTGAGGCAAAAGACCAGGGGCTCCATCAACATCTCCACTGCCATAGTCCTTGCACCCCGATGACCAGAGGACAAGCGGCCGGACACCACTCTGGTTGCTCTTCTCCGCGAGAGTGCGGACCAATCCCATCACCTCAGCGAAGTGGGCGGCGTAGCCAGGTACTTGCTCGGTGCAGCTGACAATAGCGTCGAAAGTCTGGGACTGCTTGTACAGGGAGTCGAGAAAGCTGAGGTCGGTGAAGGTACCAACAACAGGAAATGCTTCCGCAAGCGTTAGCTCCGTAGTAGCTGACGCCTTCCGAACCAGGCCAAATGTCTTCCATCCGGCCCTGACGAAGGCTCGACAGATTGCAGAGCCGATGTAGCCATTTGCTCCGGTGACGAGAACTGTCCGGACATGGTTGGGTTGGCTGTTGTTGGCAGAAGTCATATTGGGTGCTTGGACTTCCAATGAGGAGAATATCGTAAATAATGAATGAGTGTAACTTGTGTTCATTTAAATTTACGATTGTCACTTGTCTCTCTTGTATAATCTGCGCAACGCGGGAGTGCCGTTTATACCCAGGCATAACGTTAGCAGCAAGTTTCGCCGTCATTTGTAATCCTCGGACGGATACCAGTCCCGATCGACCCACGCCAATACTGATTACCATATCGCTTCGACATTTAGCAGTTCGTTCATCTAGCTCCACACATCCTCGAACCATCGGTTTTCCTTCTTCTTAGTAGCCCTCTAGTTGATAGCCTCCGTTTCAGACCACCCACAAATCCCCATTGTTGCTTCTGTTAGGACATTTCCAACCGCCTTTGCCATGGTGGCCGCGCCACAGATATAGAACGCGGTGTCTTCGTCTCCAAGCATCCGAGTGACATCTTCTTTTCGCAATCGAGCCATGTCTTGCACGTATGTCTTCTTGCTTCCAGCACGGGAAAATGCAGTGACGACCTCCAGCTTCCCAACTAACTAACCAGATCTGAATTCTACAAGTTCATCCTTATACAGGTAGTCAGCCTCATTCTAACATCCAAAAAATAGAAGCATCGGTCCGACTTGTTTACCAACTGAGCTAAGGCGAGCTCTCTCGTGCGAGAATGCTCACAGCGGGACGAGTCCGGTTCCTGCAACCACCATGACCAAAGGAGTCACGACGTCTACGGGGAGCTTGAATGTTGACTTGCGGACTTGCACGTAGATGTTGAGTTTGGCGGTGACCACTTCGTTAGAAGAGGTTGACAGTAAGACTCCTCACAAACACCCACAGCCCAGTTGTTGACAATCCCAGCGCACTTCACGAGCATCGATAGCGAATTATTCTCCATTGCTGTACGAGCTGTCTTTCAAGCCCAGCAGGAACAATCTTCCGGGCTATGGCGCCTTACCCTTCAACCACCCCGAGACCGAGACATATTTGCCGCCCCGATGCCATCTCTGAGACACTTGGCTAGCTTGATCGCGCTTCGGCAGGAGATCTGGTCGGTTCTTATTCACCGCAGGCCGTTTCGACTGCCCATCTTAGCCGCGAACGACTACGCCAACTTCGACGACATAGCAACGGCCGCCGACCACGATTGGACAAACTGCATCATCTTCTGATGCGCCCACGTTCTCAAATTATGTTTCAGCGACGAATACAGTCTCGGCGTCGAGGACAGGAGGACAAGACCAGAACAGTGGAACGCGCTCAAGGCATTGAGAAGAACTGGGATGAGAGACCGCCATCGCACTTCGCGCCCGTCTATTACAACGAGATGAACCCAGGCGCAGACCAATACTTCCCCACCATCTGGCTTGCAAACCAATCCCAGGTTATGGCGCTACAACACGTAGAACTAGCCCGCATCGTCCTCGCGGTCCACGAATCGAAGCTCCAGCGGATCGGCATCGGCGCCACGGCCGCGTACCAAGCGCTCGAGGACGTATTGAGGCAACCGACGCGACGGATCTGTGCCCTGGGCTTGGGGTACAAGAAGTTCCAGGCCGTAATGTTCACTGTGGGTGTGGGAATCTCCATGTGTGGGGAGTGCTTCCATGATGCTGGTGAGCAGGCGGCGATCATTGACCTCTTGTCGACGTTGGAGAGCGGACATGTGTGACCGATCAGTACGGCAGTGTGTGCACTGAAAACGGCGTGGAATGAACACAGGGCGCGTAATAGCTAAAAGACTTCTAGTAGAAGAGATGAAAATTGGCATTGGTGTAATACCAAGGTGTCAGCCTGTTGACTGAATCTATCAAGATATCAGTAATGACACAACTATTAGTTTTTGATACCGCATCCAGCTATAAATTACAGCTTGCTAGGAGCGTCTTTCTTCCATCTTTATTCACAATCTTAGTTCCGTTTCTTCTCCCTGCTTCTAATTAATGGGTCTCTATACACTCCCAGGTTTATACTCTTCATAGGTGGTAATCTTCAGCTCTCTTGACCTTGACGCCCCGTCGTTCCCAGACGCGGGAGATCCCCATGTCTGCCTCTCCACTGAGTTCAGTTAGTAGGCCACTCAAGTCCACAGCATCTCATTGCGTATAACTCACTCGTCTTTCATATTGATAACCGGCTCGGTTGCACCGCTCTTGGTATCAGGGTTTCGGAATATCATGTTCTTCGTCTAGTCGAGTAATTAGCGACTATGATTCAGCAAACTCAGATCTTCAACCTACCAAACCAAGGCTAAGGTGGATGGCAGGAGGTGACACGACGATCTTCTCGCTCGGTTGACGCCCCGCAATCATGGCAAGAATGTTATCCGCAACAACCTTGGCCTGGCCGGCACCAGGGCGCGCTGCTTTGTGTGCCCCGCTGTCGGCGATGTCACCGGCAGCAAATAGGTTGGGATACTTGGGATCCTGGAACTGAAGCGTCGGAATGACTTTGATGAATCCGTTCGTGGGGTTCAAGAGCGACGTGCCGGCTGTGGGCTCGAGAGTCTCCAAGAACTGGTTGTTTGGGATCTGGCCTGTCGCGGTGATAACAAGATCCGTGGGTATCTTGCGGCCGTCCTTGAGTTCCAGCTCAAAATCGGATCCGTCGTTGGGGAAGCCAGCTGGGGGGACTACAGCACGGGTTCCGGTGATGACGCTTTGCATGCGCTGTTAGTGGAAGGACATAGTAGAAGGCCAGCTGTTCTCACCTCACTCCAAGCTCAGTAAAGCGTTCCCTGATAATTTCATCCATCTTAGGGTGGTAAAGCGGCATAAGACGATCTCGAGAGTGGACCAGGGTGACGCTCTTCTCAGGGTAAATCTCCTTGAGATCCGTCGCCATCTGCACGCCAACGGCTCCTCCGCCCACAATGACAATAGACTTGGCCGTCTTCACGCCTTGCTGGTAGATCTTGAAGTAGTTGATCGACGAAGCCTTTTCGTCATGATCCATAGATCCAGGCGCGGGAAGACGCGTGCCCGTCGTGACGACGCAGTACTCGAAGGGGAGCTTGTTAGATCCTTGCCAGTCTCTGTCGAGGACCACATGATCTGAGGCGAGTGAGAGCGCTCTGGCCCTTACTACGGAGTGCTGGGTAGGATCGAGGGCTGATGAGAATGCGCCAGAATAGGGAATGAATGCTTTGTGCTCATGGCTTGGTAGGATGGCGAATCGTGGCTATTGTCCGATGAGTAAGGCATCTCTTTCAGACCATCGGACGACTCACAAACGCAAATAGATGGTGGAAATGACTGTGCGGTTCTACCAAGAGCACCTATACTCCCGCATTAGCATATATCCTCACAGAATGGCCTGGCCGAGATATTCATTACCCGGTGAGTCTTGGGGAGCGTGGTCGTCAACTCCTTGATGGCAGCCTGGGGACGCGCGTTAGCTCTCGGGCGGTAAACGAGGAACATCCAAACACACCAGTCCAACGTATGAACCGCCAAGAACGACGACGTTTTTGAGTGGTCCAACCATGGTTACGATAACCTGATGGGTCTTTTCGATTTTATCAATCAAGATGGATAGAACCCCAAAAATAGAAGATTCCGAATACAGCTTTTCAGTCACGCCGGGGCCTTTTATGTCGCCGGTCGGTGGCATGCGGGTGTACGGATATACGGAGGTCCGAACTTGTCGCCGAGTTCGGTCTTTTTGGCGTCGGGGATTTAGTGGTGGGTGAGGCGCGGCTTCGGCATCCGGCAGTTAGCTCTACTGGTATGTTTTCTTCCCACTATCTAGGAGCAGCTCTGTGAAGCTCTGGGAGTTCACTTCTCAATTTCACCAGGACATCTACTTCAGCATTTCCAGGGATACCCTTATACTCCAGACACCATCCGACGTTGACATTGCCGTAATCTTTAGTACTCAGTTTGGGAAGTACCAGAGGGTTTGTCAAGAAGGCATTCTGCGTCGGAGACGTTATCAATGCAAACATAATTTGCTTGTGTGAAGGGAAACTACGCATAGGACCGATAAATTGCAGTCGAAATTTCACATCAATTCCCCCTCAGCAGTAGAACAAAATCAACAACAAGCTCCACGGTAGATACAACAGCGCACAACTGCTTACAACTCGGTCCGTTGTCGTTTCCGGCGCCCGCCTTCATCATTTGAATCTCCCCTTGTGATGCCAATCAACACCCTTTGCGAACCTCCATTCGAGGCCTCATACCAATCTCTGGCTTCCAGAATGTTCAATGTCGACAGTGCGCGACCAGGGGCTAAGCCAAGAGTTAACCTTCCACTGTCCTGTCCCTAAAGTCACCATAAACTTACTATACGATCGTCTTATCATGACTTCGTCGTCCTCTTCCAGATCAGTTTCTCCTGCTTCACTTGTAATGCCATGGCTGTATAGGCTGCTGGAAGACGCTGCTGGTGAAAGTGACTGAGAGCTCTGTCCAAGACTAGGACTCATCTCCCCAGTGCACCTACAGTTACTTCGTATCGGTGTTGGGGGAACAGAATGAATTGGCGTTCCATTCGAAGTTGCCGGTTCTGCAGTAGGCAATTGTGGCTGTGAAGCAGGCATCGCCGCAACACAAGAACTTGATGCAAGCGCGATATAGTCCCTGTCCGAAGGCTTGGACATGACAGCGAAGTATTCAACGCCTGCTTCGAGTCGGTCAAAACTGCAAGAGTCGGCGCCTATTCTGCACGTCAATTCATCACACTTCGGGGTCGTGGTGTCCAAAAGTGGTGGTTCTTTCTCGTCCGGAGCAGCAAGAGTATCATCAAGGGGTTCAGTGGCCGAGATGCAGGTGACAATAGAGCTCTCAACTGTGAGCGTGTCAGCACATTAGTCACCTACCCACCGAATGATTAGCTGAAGCTTACAGTCCTTTGCAAGCAGAAGGTCGCGCAAGTGAGAGCAGGTCAACTCAGCATGAAGCTGAACGGTAACCAAGCTGTCGTCGCAGCATAGATCACCATCCCATTTGAGCGTCATGCGACTAGTGCTCTGAGTCGCCATCTCTGCTGTCAAGGCCAAACGTTTCCTGATCCTTCCGTAGTCCAGAAGCCTTTGTTCAGCGCAGCTCAACACTCGCTTCTTGTGCCAGGCATTTGAATAGTTTTCGTCATAGTCGAATCGATCGTCGGGCACTTCGTCGAGAACTTCAGAAAAGAGACGCTTGATGACGTGAAAAAGGACGTCCCCTTCCGCCAGGTTCTGTGGCAATCCGAGCTCATGTGTTGAAGCATCTTTGTTTAGCCATTTTTCGTGGAATTTGACAAGCTGTTCGGCCTGGATGTAGAATGTGTGCAGAGAAAGCTGCTCTGCACGCACAAACTGGAAAGCAATTTCACTGGTCTGTTTACATTCTTGTATGGAAGCTCGAAGGAGTCGTACAACATCCTCTGCGAACGTTTGACGTGGGACTGTCGCAGCTTCTGCGCTAAGGAATCGCCTTCGTTGCTCCTGGTCGGCAGTTCTCACCAAGTTGAACTTCTTCAGTACTTCCCAGTACGTATCAGGCACTTCCACACCATGGCGGCCCAGCCCTTGGATTGTCTTTTCAAGTCGGGGGTTCTTTTGATGTTAGCCCACAGACTCGGCAGTTCAGTCATGATGGCGATGTATTACCTTGGAGTTCTCCCTCAGAGAGTAGTACCACTTCGTATAATCGAAAAAGAGATGTCACTTTAACTGAACAGCGGTGTCGACTTTCATAGACCGCTTTGCCCCCAACAAGTCTGCGTACTTCGGGTCGGACGAGATGAGCATTTCGTGCAAATGAATAACGTAGTCCGGCTTCTCCATCAGCACTCGATCCCAGATCTTGAGAATGGACACTCCCTCCCCCCAAGCGCTCTTGACAGACTGTCTCTCCCGGTTCGTGATCCCATCGCTAAAGTTGTATCCAAACTTCAGTGGCCTTCCTGTTATACTTGCCGAAGCTCCATTCGAAGAAGATTTGAGTAATAAGCCTTTGAGATATAGATGACCACAAAGTCGCCCATGGGTAATCAAATCGCCCGAGGAGGTTCGTACAATGCCATCTTCAGGAATGTCCTGCAGGAAAAGGGCAGCTTCGCACCACTTGTTGAAGTCTTCTGAATGGACTGGGTTCCGTGTACATGGGTTTCCCTGCTGGTCGCGCTCCTTGGCCTTGCCGCCGATGTGAAAACAGACATCTGTTAATGGCGATGGCACGATTGTTTCGAAAAGGGTCCGTGATTTCTTCGGTTCGCGGTCGAGCTGCATGCGGGACATTCGATGTAGACGGGCGACCAATTTTCCGCGTGTGTTGAAATTGAACCTCCAGTTGAAGCCGCCGCTTACGCAACGGACTTCATGGTTCTGAAAGCCACGCTGGAGTACTAGAAGTGCAATTTTTAGACCTTCGCCGTGGGCGCCAGCCTGGTTGCCGACGCCAGCCTTTGTGGTCCCGCCAAAGTCCAGGTGCCAGGGTTCGAGAGTGGCGTCCCTGTTCACCATTGATACGGAGCCTTGGCCATCGCGGCCGTGATACCGGATGTAGCCAATGCACTTTTCGGGGTTTCTTGGATGGCATACTTTGTATAGGATCTCTGTGTTGCGAAGTTCGGTGCGCTCTTGGCGGCTGACTTTGAACTGGGTCTCTGACAGCCCGAACGATGCGATCATGCCATCTCTCCTGGAAAGCAGACACCCATTAGTAAGAGAAGGCAGGGCGGCCAAGCATGGAATTGACGATACCAATTCTGAACAATCTCGCGAAACGCCTCGACTGGGCCCCAGGAATTCGAATACGTCGACATGATGGACAGCGTGATGGTTTGTGATTTGACGATAGAGGCCAGAGTTCCGTTATTTGGTTGATCATCAGCAGATTCAAACTCGCTGTCGCTGTCGATAACGAGCATCTGTGGCATTGAGTTCCTGTCGCCTGGCCAGGTCCCAGACTGTGAGGCTGAAGCCGAGGATCTTGGCATCTCTAGATACGGCTCAGGTGGTGAGAAGTGTATGTGCTTAAGAGAGCGTGAATCCCGGCGCCTAAAAAGTGCGAGGGAGAAGTTGTTTGTTCTGATGGCTGGTGTTACACGGCTTATGTATGGCGGTTGATTGGTTACCTTAGGCGACATGCATGAGGTTGGTAGACAAGGCATCAAAATCCATAAGGCACCCGTTTCACAAGGCGCCCATACCTAATTTCTCAGGCTTTCCTGGTGTCGCCGTTCGAGGTCGCGATTCCACCCAGCTCCACTAGAATAATCGCAACCATTTAAATCCTTCGAGCTCCTTCTCTGAACTCACGCTCCGTGCTCAACTACAGCCTGCTCTGCACCAGAAATATTAGACGGTTCTTACAAACGACTCAGGCTTTAGGACGACCGACAAGGCGAAGTTAGAATTGACTTATGGAAACACATGACCGTCGAGAATCACATCGAAGACACGTGGTTGGCTAGCGAATGAAAGCGGAACTCTTCTTACTCCGGCATTGATAGAGTATTCCTACTTCCTCCTGTTAACTCATTAGTCAATAGAGTACAAATCATTCACATAAGCCAAGGAGGTTTTGGAGAAACCTAAACTGATTAAGCGATTTAAATTACTAAGTGAGCAGTGGGGATGAATGAACCTTCCAAGGTGTCCATCGTACTGAGCATCTGCTCAGATACTCTCAGTCCTTGATCTAAAGACCCTTAACTCCGACCTTCAACAGCCACGGGTCTCCGTCAATCTCAGCCTTGACCGCACTCGAAGCCAAGTCGGTCACATCCCAGTTAGACCAAACGAACCGCCCATGGAGGAATCGAGCCTCGGGCGAGGCGGCCCAGACAGCAAATTGACCGGGAAGGTTTTCTGGCACAAGCATCAGTACGACTTATCTGGAAGGTGGAATAGTCGGCCTACCGTCGGTCCACGGCAAAGTGTCCCTTGTGTACCCAGCTGTGACTGCCGCCTCCGTAAACACGACGGAAGGGTGGAAGCTGAGCGTCTGCATCACATCCGCCGAAGTGTCTCGTGCAATCTGTTGCAGCACGCAGGTGAAAGAGTTCTTCGTCAGCTGGTACCCGGGCATCTGAGGTGCGCTGTCCCATCGGTGGATGTCTTGGGTTGACACAAAGATGCAGTACTTCACAGTGGCTATTAGCTCTCGAAATGAAATAAACAAGATTGATGGTCAAATGCACCTTCTGCCCAGGGTGGTTGGGCTGCTTGTAAAACCTCTCGACGAGGTACAGCGGCGCTCTAACATTCGCCTCAAAGTCTTGCCAGAGCCTGTCAGTACCCTGGTTCAGAATGGGCTCCATCGCCGGCACATGCACTGCATTCAAAACAAGGACATCGAAGCCGACGGAGGCATCATCTTGGAACTTGTCCCAGATGACCTTTGATTCCACCTGACTAAAGATGTCGCAAGTATGGCCAACAACGTCCGTCCCGGGATGGGCTTCGCGAAGCTTGGAAACCGAGGCCTGTAGAACCTCGGAACGGCGACCCAAGATGACGACCTTGGCGGCACCGGCTTCACAGAAGTTTCTGGCGATTGCATGTCCGATGCCGGTAGAGCCACCACAGACCAAGACTGACTTTCCCTTCTGTGATAGCTCGGGCCGTATGGGGGAGATGGCCTCGTAGGGCTCATTGCGAATTTTCTGGTCGTCGACTGTAAGTGTTTGATACGGGTACTTGCTAGGTGATAACTTACAATCGCCGAGAGGTCGAACATAGTTGCTGTGGTGGTTGTTTGGAAGATGGTATAAGATGAGATTTAATGAGACTACAATGAGAAAGTAGTCGGAGGAAACCTGCTGCTTGATGATAAGAGTTACAGGAAACATAGAGCATTAAGTATTTATTCAACGTTGAGCCATTGTAAGGCTCTTGGCGGCCTCGCTTGGTCACCTCACAGACCCAGGGTCCCGAGTATTCGACCCAAAACGGTCTAGGGAGCATCAATCGCTAACGGACAATCTTCTCCCTAGTTAACCTAGCGCTGACGACTCCTGAATCTGACTAATTGTGTCTTGCACAGCCCCACAGATTCATCACTCAATTGGACCACGACATCCTTCTCCTGCGATTCTTTCCTACCGAGGCAGCTGTACACTCTTCTGCTTACATCGAATGAGACAGCTCCTGATCCATGGCTCCCAGTAATGATACACACACAGGGGACGTGGCCGGCCAACTCGGCGTTGTGCAGAGATCCCGAAGCCACCACACGCGCAGCCGCACGGGGTGTCTTACCTGCAGACAGAAGCACCTTAGATGCGATGAGAACCGGCCAATCTGGTTAGTACCCCCAATATTTCCTCTTCTGGTCGATTATACGGCGCCGTCTGCGCTGCCCAATGCCGTCTTAGAGTGTTGTGCCATCCTACCGGGACGTGTCTGTTGTCTGGTTGTGCGGTCACGCTGACGCTGACGGGATTCGCTGACCGTCTCTCCCTTTAGTGTCAATTGTTTCAATGCGTCTAGATCCTGCGAATATCCTCCTCCCGGACTCCCTCTGCGCGAGCGTAGGAAGAGATTCCTTCCCGGGGAGCAGCAACCTTGGGCACCTCGCACATCCAAGATGCCCATGGTGGTGTCTTCCCAGGCGGACCCATTCCATTGCCTTCCAAATAGCATGCCATTCAAATCGACAGAACTGTTGCTCTACTGTGAGTACTAGTGCCCACTCATGGGTGGTGTAGATGCTGACAATCTCAAGTTTGCAAAGCAGAAGATCCTTCTAGCCATAGTCTCACGCAGAAACGAAGAGACTGGTCCGTTTCCCTGTTCCCTGCTCTCTCTCACGGCCGTAGTTAATTCGCTGACCACCGAGCTCAGCCTATCCCTTGCAGCTCAAAACCCAAACGGACTCCGCAATTCCTTGCTTATTGCAGGCATCCATTACTCCTTCAACGCTGGTCACATGAAAGGCTTCGAGATGACGTTCCTCCACCACAAGGTTGAGGCCTTACGCCTTGTCAATGGATGGCTAAAAGCCCCCGAATCACAGGTGGCCACAGCGTGCGTGAAAGAAATCTCCACACTTGCGTTTGCAGAGGTATGATCTCGACCTATTGTAAGAGTTCACGAGCCAATAACGTGATGCAGTGTTGTCTGGGCGATGTGGCAACCGCCGAGACCCATCTTGACGGTCTGATGAGATTTATGGACCTCTATAAGCCTCTTACTCTTAGAAGCCACGCAGAAACAGACTTGGAAGGCGAACTCGCTGACAGGTACTTTATCTTGTATGTACCAATCGTCTCACTCATACTAGTCTGCTTCTTACTCGCGTTTCAGGACATACAACTTCATTCATGGCGTCAAAGCTCGATTGAAAGACATTGTAGACAGCGTCAGGCTTCCAGGAGACACAACGGAGCCAAACCCGTCCGAAGTACAGTTCCTCATGCATAAATGGCACAAAGACGAGATCGACGGGTTAGAAACAAGACTGAAGGCAATGAGACTGTTTCCCGCCTTCTTCACCACGCCTCCGCCGGGTACCGTGTTCCAGGACATCGATGCTTTCCCAATGATCCATTGCTTGAGACAGCTCACCGAGTTAGCTGATATGAGGCTTCGAGAGGTTTCACCGCTTAGTAATGACGCCGGGGACTCTCTAGACCAACTATGGCTTGACGGCGCTGCTACCAGGTTGCTTCGTGAGTTCGTCACCTCACACGTGCAATCCGTATTTGGCGACGACAAAAATCTGCCAGGAGGTGCACGTCTAGGAAGGATGATGACGTCCTGGTCG
This sequence comes from Neonectria faginata, assembly GCA_030864175.1. Lineage (NCBI taxonomy): Eukaryota > Fungi > Ascomycota > Sordariomycetes > Hypocreales > Nectriaceae > Neonectria > Neonectria faginata. Next base: position 876,375 of record JAULBG010000010.1, on the reverse strand, counting down.
GGAGCATCATCAGCTCTTGGCCTTTATCTGCACGCTGTGCTGGGCATCTGGAATGCTGGCCAACCGGTCCAGACTTCACTACTTCGACGCGTCCTCTTCATTCTTAAACAAGACCTTGACAGATCTGGGCACGTTATAGAGTCTGGAGACACGGCCGCATCTGACTTTTGGTTCTGGAGGGCTTTCATCGGGATTTTCAGCCTAGCGAACCGGAGGTGCACTAAAGAAACTGGCTTGCATGCGCTTCGGATGCTATTTGAGGACTTTGTTAAGAGGTGGATTCGAAAGACTGGCATTACACAATGGAGTGAAGCAAGGCGACGGTTGATTTTGATAGCCTTTCCCCCTAGCCTCCTTGGTCAGGATTTGGCGGCCAGAGCCTGGGATCGTGTCGTATTAAAGTCTAAGAATCCATAACCCGAAAGGAAAACCTCCAAGCCCCCATATTTCATCATGCACTTCCCTCACTAGGTCTTTTAGCCTTAGGCGATAGGGTCTCAGATAAATTACAGTTCATCGTTTCTGTTTATTCCTGGAGTGCTAGCCACCCCATGACCCAATTTTCACACGTATCAAGAGTACATACACCCACCGAAAGGGTGTATGCTAGTGTATATCCTTGGGTGGTAGTCGAACTGCTACGGATAAAAGCCCAAAAGATCGTATCTGAACCGAGTTTAGACCGTTTTTCTGCCCGATCCGAGAACGAAGATACCGTATCAGATTCTTGACTAGACTGGCTTGTGTTCTTGCCCAGGTGGGAGTCGTAGCCACTCTCCCCTGACCTTAATATCCAACATAGCGGACGCCCCTTCCAGATTCCGCAGCGGACCCTGAAATAACCAAACCCCCTGTTTCGGCCGTACCTGAACGTCGTTTCGTCAATTAGATTTGGTTCGCTCGTAAAGAAATACTCGTTTGACGTCCATTTATGCGAGGTCTTCGTCGAGACGACAGAAGTGTTGTGATCTTTTGTCCACATCGCTACCACCCGGAGACGGCCTAAAAACACATCCGAAAAACTAGAGTGCTGGACTTTCTGTCCTATCTGCCCATTCGAAAGCAGCCATAGGTTTGCAAGAACAGGTTTGTAAGAACAAATTGTGGTAAAAAAAGACTTGTCGATACTGACTAGCCACTGTGATGAATGACGGCCCAGTAGTTGAGAGCTATCAGTTGACGACTGTCGCAGGAAGATACACAAGAGCCTGTCATCAACTTCATAGTAGATCCACGCGAGGGCCGGCAAATCAGGATCTGCTTGTCGTATGATAGGGAGGCTAACGCGGAGACCACGGGCAGTAAGCCGAGGTGGTTCTTGAGGGATCTCCTCGGCGGGACTATTGTAGAAGTGGTGCTTGCGCAGACGCTCATAGCCTTTCGCATATATAACTTGGTACCCTTCCCCAGGGCCTAAGTTTGCACCGAACTCGTCAAACTGACTAATAAACGCGAATGGCTTCGACTTGGAATCATCGGGCGAGCAGTGAGCGGTGGACTTGGCCATGTCTAAGATTGGGAGCGGAAGTTGAGCTGGAACATGTCTGGCAAATTCAGCGGGCGATGATGCCAGAAAACCCGTTAATGATTTTCCACAGTCGCGCTGTGACGTCCATGAAAAGATACTGTAGTCTTCTTCTTGCTTGAAAATGTGTTCTTGGAGTCGAATGAAGGACTTGGCTTCTTCGCCATACAGCAGGGGCATGTTGACGTCGAAGAGGCCCAGCAAACAATAAGCCAGGTCTTCTTCTTTTGTGGTCTGTCTCGCTGATGCCCACGACATGCGTTCCGCAATATTGCAGGTGGATAGGCTGTCGCCGTGCAAGATTCGAACGGGTATTAGGGGCAGATATCTCAGATGCGAGGCTCCCCTTGGTTCCGATCTCCTCCCACTAAAAATTGTAAAACTCGACGACTTTTGGGGTGACTAGTTCCTGGAGAGTCCATCCTCTCTTGAACCACCGGCCTTTGGAGAACTCGGCGACTGCCATCCTCCGCACAGATAGTGGACTTTTCTGAGAACTTCTCCATAAGGCCGATGTGCTTCTGAACTCGTTCCTGGATTTAGATCTGCGATACCCGGTACTCAGGGCACGAACCCTGGCACCCGACGAGGTTCGTACCGGAGAAACATCCTGAAGGGAGACGTAGCAAATAGCGGAGGTTTCGTACCACTTATACATAGAATTGATAGCTTCGGAGAGCTCGGCGCTGCTCGTTATGTTGATACAAACACGTGTCGATCCAAACCCACTCCAAGCGGTCTTCAACAGCTTTGCGACAGCAGCCGATGACTTTGGCATACGCTTTCTTCGAGGAGGCAGTACCGTTCTGTATGTCCTCGAACAGAAGCTCTTCTTCTCCTCATGTGTGGCTGAGGATCGCGTACGGGGGACTTTTATTGCCACTGAACTCCTTCAGCTCGAGCGATGAGGTGTTGAGAAGTCTCATATCGGTAGGCTCTACTCGCGAGAATGGACACAAGTAGAGCGAGAGTTTTGCAAATAGGCGTACTGGACGCGGCCTTTGGAAGAAAGTGAGAGGGAAGAAATTCTGTGATGATGGTGTATTCTGAGTTGGTGTCGAGATATTAGTAGGCATTATTTAGCTGTGCCTCCGGCAAAACTGGATTGCTGCGGGGACACGTCAGAGTAGCACATTCGCCCAATCGGCACCAACATCATTGAATTGAGAGAACATTAGCCTCTTCAGGCAACCGTCAGCATTTATCTACTTCCGCAGTATTGGAACCTAGTAGCTCAACAGCACTTCATAGAGCGTAGAGTTGTCGTGATTAACAGCATGGTATTTGCCGTAGACACGTTCCTACTTACAGATGAGACTGCGCAGTACCACTTCCACGCCACGTCCTCGAGAGCCCTACGTTTGAATCTCCGAAAACAGGATCATACTTTGGCTTTGGGACAGACCACACCTTTTCAAAGTCCCCTCCGCTCTTGACAAAATCCCAGTCGCCCCCATTGTAAGCGCCCATCATGGTGTAGCCAGACAGCTCAATCTCGGCCAACGCCCTCTTGGGATCGTCAGCCTCGATACCGTGTCCCGAACCCGGCGTCAACAGCTTGAACTCGGCGTCTGGTTTGGTGTTGTACGTCTTGTGTGCCACGCCCGCCGGGATGATGAAGCAATCGCCGGCCTCGCCCTCCACTTCGATCCCGCCCTTCTCCCACGCTGAGCCGTGGGTGTTCTCTTCCAGATCATCTGACGTATCGGCCACGCCGAACCGGATAGTGGCGGTACCGGAAAGGACGACCATGCACTCGTGAGCCTTGGAATGATAGTGCGATAGTTGCGTCGGCCCGTATCGGAAGATCCACTCGACTCTCCATCCGTTCTGGCTGAACATGTCCCAGACCTCGGCCGGGTCGCAGTGCGAGCTGTTGGGTTTCTTGGCTAGGACATTCTTATAGTGTAGTAAAGGCCGTGGGGAGTTTGGGATGAGATCCGTTGGGAAAAGGTGATATTGCTTGACTTGGACCATGTTGAATGCTTCTCTTGTCATATATTTGCCATGTTTATTCACAGATGTGAGATATGTCGAGTGGGGATGTGAGCTTGTGATATAGATAGCGCCTAGAGGATCGGCAACGGTCGGAAGTGCTATCCGTGTGAACCCCGCACATCATGACGGCAACACTGATTCCGATATCATCTGTCAATCCGGCTTTTACAATAGACAAGTGAATGGGCGAGTAGACTAAAATATGGGACGTTGACATGCCCTGTGATCACCACTTCATCTTGTTCAGGCTTGGACGAGTAATCAATTCCGCCTCGGTGTTCGGGGTCTTTGGTCGGCGAATATCGCGTTTCTGGGAACTCATGCAGCCTCTGGATATATACGGAGATTATAGTATCGAGAACGGTAATGATAATTTGCCAGGTCACTGACAATGCGTCACCTCGGCACATCATCAATTTTCGCTCTTAGTCTGCTCCCTCACTCCACCCTTGTCGACTTCCGCCTCGTCGTCAATCGACTTATTCTCATTCGTATTTGCTCCCTCTTCCTTACTCAAGTCGATAGTCTTCAGTGCAAACATGACGAGAAGCATGGGAACCAAGGCCGCAGTGGCCGCAATCGCCAACAGCTGCTGTGTCTCGCGATACGCCCTGTCAATTCCAGCTCGGACAGGCGTGCCCTTCTCAAACTTTTGCGCAATTACAATCGACTTATAAATAGCCATGGCCTTGTCTTTTGCGTTTTCGGGGAGGTACTTTGCGAGCTTCTTGGGGAGGAGGTTGTTCCAGATGGCACCGCTCACACTGTGGGATTATTAGTAGAAGCTTGAGAGATGTGACTACTACAGTACTTACCTGGTTCCAACTGCGCCACCGAAGCTCATAGCAGCAAAATACACTCCAGTAACAACAGGGACGTCTTCTTTAGCCACAATAGCCTGGATAGAGACCTGTGCGGCCGTCTGGTAAAAGGCACGGCCAACGCCGACCAAGACCTTTGCAGTGACGAATGAAGCCTCGTTCGCGCTCTCGCCATGCATATTGACAAAGTAGATCTGCAGACCTTGTCCGAGGACTACCAGAGGCACCCCGATGAAGACGTAGATCTGGCTGCGCTTCGTGTACTTCATCAACAGTCCAACAAGAACCGAAGCAATCTGGAACGAAACTCGGAGCGAGTTACTATACTCCTTAGTTAGTGGGTGATATACGCAAAGGATATGTGATGCCCCTACTCAATGCGGGTGGAGTGCCCCGGGGCAAACCCGCCGGCGACCTGGAGGTAGCTAGGGAAGAATACAGTGAAGCAAGAATAGTGGAAGAAGTCGAGCATAGACAGGATGCAAGCTGCAACGACGGTGTGCTCCTTGATCATGCGGAAGGGCATGAACGGCACCTTGGCGAACTTGGCGTCCCAGAGGAGGAAGACACCCACGACAAACACGCCGATGACGAGCATGGCGATGTACGAGCCTTGATCCCACCGATCACTGTTCTTCGAGCCCGTAAGCGAAAGAGGAATCAGAGCTAAGCCAAGGCCAATGGTGAGGAGCACGGCGCCGAGAATATCGAGGTCGATCCAGAGAACATTCGCGAGGCGCTTGACGAAACTTTGAGACTGGTCTCCCGTATCCCAGGATTTCTCTCGGCGGTAACCGTTCTTCCTGGCTCGTCTCTGAAGGACGAACAGGGTGATGATCAATGGTGCAGCGCAGAACGGGATGATGAGAGCCCACATCCCGTAGCCCCAACGCCAAGTAGAGTGCAAGAGCACCGAATCTCCAACTATAGAGCCTAGATACAGCGTGGGAATCGAGGCGATGGACTCGGGGAGAGAGGACCAGAGGCCTCGATCGAGAAGGCTGGTTGTGTCGGCGATAAAGACCTGTTGCATGATGCCATACCCGGTGTCGCCAATGGACTCGAAGATGCCTCCGGCCTAACACATGCTTGTCAACGCAAAACAGAGTTTTGAGGACAAGGCAGACTTACAATATAGGTCGCAATATTCTGACAAGCGGCGTACATGATCTGAGAAAGGACCAAGAATAGAATGGATGCGGTGAGACCTTCAGCCCGACCGAATACCTATATTCACATTAAACCTTGATTCCCTCGAGCAGCTGTAGCTACCTAGACAACGCGACGTACGTTGGAGAACTTAGCCATGATCGGATACGTAACAAGGCCGATGATGGTCCCCACGACGTTAGCCGTCGTCAGGGCCGAGTGCTTCTGGAACGCGCTGGTAGCGTAGGCATCGTAGACTTTTGTGGAATACTTTAGGAACGAGATGACGAATGTCGTAGCGAATAAGCTAAACAGCGATGGTTAGAAGGCTTTAATCGTAGAGAGTCAATAAGCGTAGAGCTACCCGGTAAAAGCAACGATTAGGTCCTTGCGAGACCACGACTGTCGCAGAACCTCCGTGTTCTTCAAGGAGTGGTGGACTCCGTGTCCTGCTTTCTCGGCCTCGCCCGAGGTCCGAGGATTCGAAGCCCCGGGACTAATGCTAGGATCTTCAGCCGCCATTGTGCGGTGGTTCAATTTTGTCGCATAAACACAGTGTTTAATTGCCCTACCAAAGTCTCGGGTTCGACCATCAGAGCCAGCTCCTCGGGTGTTTATATCTCAGCCTCTTCCCGCCCCAGTCCGAGATCGGTTACGCCCGTCACACCACCATAGACGAGCAAAAAGTCCTGCAGCACCCACAGTTGACAAACGTCCATCTAATCTTATCAGATCCGCACAAGCTGTTTCGTCGACATGGATCCTGGCCCGCCAAGACCCCGGTCGTAGCACTTTGGCGACACGCGTGGCGCCCACATCGGCCTGGTTGTGGGCTCAGTTCGTCGGGACCGGGGCTTGGCCGTGTGGGTTAAACCGTGATCAAGAACAAAGCGAGCGAGTCGCTTCGTCTAGTTCGAGTGTCTGTCTGGGATGGAGTCCAAGGGAACGAGGTGCTTTTTACCTCGCTTATGACATGCCATCCACATGAGACTAATTTGCATTACTTTATAGTCTTACAGTCTCGGGGACTCTTCTCGCCAAGGATATTCTGGCCCGACGTTCTGGTGCAGGAGAGACAACCCACTTCGCGATAGCAGACTGGGGTTTCTCGGTTTTTGGGACCTAGACTCCACATCTCGTTGATCCCGAGGACGGAATGTGCTCGCCCGATTTGACAGGATGCATCCAAGACCCCCACGAGCATTGCCCAAGATGAGTTTCCAAAATGGCCTTAAGAATATGGGGAAAATTCCGCTTAGTTCCGCAATCTACGAGCAAGCAGCCAAGAGGCAATCTGGTGATAATCGGTCTGGAACCTGTCCACCATCCGCGTTCTTTTAGAGTCAACGAGTCTATATTTCAGAAGTCCCCACGCTCTGGTCCTGAATATCTCCCAGACACCCCAAGAAATACCCGCAACAGAAATTGCCACTTCTCGGGTTTTTCCCTGCACCGGTCGGCTTGGTGCATTAAGCCGGGAAATCATCTCCACTGTAAAGCAAGGAATACAAGCCTAGTTTCCCCGAACCATTTTTTCACGATGACTTGAGTGTCACTGGCCATGCGAAGGCATCGACACCCACCTGCCGGCCGGCGGTGACGCGGCGTGAGAGTACCCGAACGAAGTCCGAATTCGTTTGACGTGCATGAACATGAAGTGCTCTAGTTATTCGTACTCATTCATCGATGATTCGATGCGACTGACACCTGAAACCGTTTGTACTAAGATGTCACGTCACCAGTTACCGAGGTGGGCCATGCTCACAGCTGAACTACCCCCTGTTAAGGATCTTCAACGACCAAGCTCGAGCCTCAGCCATGTCTTGCAGGGCTGGACGCTTGTGTATAGATGCGCCACGTGAGACACGCACAGGTGTTTTCCAATGAACCTAACCGAGGTAGAACGTTTAGGTAACGCCCAGAGAACATGCTCGATTGACAGCTGCATGGTACCATATTGCTCTCGAAGCATCTGGTTGGGGTGAATCCGATCCTTGAGTTGCTCAGCACGATCATCTTGCTTTCGCCCCTTGACCCTAGTCCTAGCAAAGACTTTTGACGCGGCCCGTCCTGATTATTTTCGTAGCTTAAATGCTGGAGTATTGCTAGGGGCACAAACGACTTTTGCTGCTTGCGCAAACAGCCTTAAGAGCGCCACTAAAAGATACATCCGCGACTTAACTAAACAAACTCACTGCAACTATAGTATAACTTAGCTTAATAAAATTAATTCAAAATACGATCTGTATACTGATCTTATCCCGAATACTATTCATATCCTTATCTAACCCTAACTAACTCTAACCGCTATCCCTAACCTTTAGTTCTTTATGTTCCTTGAATACTTAGGTCAGTATAAGACCCATGCTTGGTGCCAATTCTAGGTATATAGGCCTATTCGCCCATTTTCTTTTCGCAATCACGTATCTCCTCTCTTTCTTGGCTTTTAGTCTTCTCGTCCTCTCTCTATACTATTGCCAAATGTTTTATGACCTTTCTACGATGTCTATCCTTTGTGTGGCCTCCATGATTTTAGAGGAGTTCAAGACTTAGTTTGAAGCCGAATTTCCCTTTTCTGATTCCGAGTTTGCCGGCATGCCTAATGGGGCGATTCCCTACGCGTACTGCATCAAGCAGAAATACCATGATTTTACCCGTTCCTACAAACATGGTTATCCAGTTTCCCGTTACGGGAGTCTGCAAAGCTTCCAGCAAGGAATGCAATCAAGTGAGCTCCGCGAGTGCTTAGTGCGACCTCGACAATTGTATTGACTTTGCGGAAGTTTGTGCCCCTAGCAATACTCAAATGCCGGGCTTGCTTGACTGGCCCCTTTCATGTTCCACTCGAACTCAGGCCATAGAAATAGTATGCAATTTTGTCTAAAGAATTAAGGAATAACGTGTACGCTAATCTAATCGTCGTGGTATAACACGAATGCTGTCTATGTGCTCCAGTCTTGGAATCCCCCCAAACGCCAAATGACAGATATAACTAACCTCCCTTATAGATTATTGGGCGCCTTGCCACGAATCTTGGCTCCATAAAAACGGAAAATGACAGGCACCGGTACCAGCACCAGCGCAAGGAACGCCAGGATGCTGTTTCCCCAGCCCAATCCCAGATCATTATACATGGACAGTCCAGCAAGAGGCAGCATGGCACCGGCAAGGGATCGGAGAACGGTGACTGAGGCGATTACTGATGCAGCGTATGAGATGTATGCGTCCATGAGGTAGATTTGGAGACACATCTGTGGAGTGGTTAGATGGGGTGGATGATAGGGATGTGATAGTACTGACCATGATGCCCATCAGGCCGAAGCAGAAGAAGGCCACTCCAATCATTGGCACGATCCAGTGGGTGTTGTTCTCGCAAGCCCATCCATACCAAAACAGTGAGACAACGATGATGAGTCCATTAGGAACGGTCAACCAGATCGGCACGCGGTCCTCGGGCGTTGTCGCCTCCCCGGTTGCCATCTTCTTCTTGATGATGATGTCGGTAAGCACACCAAAGACCATTGTACCGACCAACATGCCTATCCCTGTGGGGATGTACGACAAGCCGATGATGCCGGTGTCGAAGCCATACTGTTGAGCGAAGACGTAGGTGAAGGTGCTGAACATGAGGTAGAGGATTCCGTACACCACGGCGATGTAAAGCGAGATGATGAAAACGGGCAGGTGCGTCAGGAGCAACTTCATGGGTCGGATGATGGCATGCTCGAACTTGGACTTGGGGCTCAAGTTTGCCACCTCCAAGACGGAGTATAGATCGGGGTTGTTGGTTTCTTTCTTCAAGCGGTTGACCTTGGCCAGGATGAGGGTGGGGTGGAAGGTCTCGGTGACGACGAAGTAACAGAGGACGGAAATAAGGCCAGCCTACGTCACTGTTAGTTTGTGCATGGCGAACACTGGGGTGAGATGACTTACAGCAATGGCAATGACCCAAAACACCCATCTCCAGCCTACGCTCTGGATCATGAAGCCACCAGCAACAGGCCCAATACAAGGGCCCAAAAGCGGCCCCATGGCCCAGACCGCCATGGCCTTGCCGCGCTGCTCAATGGGGAACATGTCAGAGATGGTGCCGCTGCCGTTGGTGACGGGCGTGGACCCCACGAGGCCCATGAGGAAGCGGAAGGCGATGATCATGCCCATGTTCTGGCTGAGGGCCGTCGCCACGGTGAAGATGACGAAGAGCACGTTGGCGATGTTGAAGACGAGCGCGCGGCCGTAGATCTCGCTGAGCGGCGCGGCCAGGAGCGGGCCGAAGGCGAAGCCCAGCACGTAGATGGAGACCATGAAGGTGGCCAGGTTGGCGCTGGACGAGCCGAACTCGCGCATGATGTCGGGGACGCCGGGGGCGAACATCGAGGAGCCCTAGGGTGGGTGGTTAGTTGGGGGAGAAGTGAGCAGCAGCGGTAGGGTGGACTAACGAGAGGACTGCGAAGATGGGTTAGCAAGCAATCAACAACGGAGAAAGAAAAGAGAAAAAAGAAAAAAAAACACGGAGGACATACGTCAACAAAGTCATCAGTGATAGTGCACCGATGGTTATCCACTTCCTCTTCTCGGGCCAGTTCATGGGATTCTGCGGGTCGTCGGGGCCATCCCAACCGATGGCATTCGGGTCGCCGTTCGGCGCAGAAGCATCGGATTCGTTCTTTGTCGGTTCCACCTTGCGCGCGGCCTCCTCGTCCGTCGTCTGCGGTTGGTCGGTGGTGAGGCTGCCCTCTGACGGCGTCAAGGTGCGTTGGCTCTCGGGCCGAGGCAACTCCTCGAGGTCGATGGTCTTTGCGGCGTTCTCCATGGCGAAGTAGAAGCAAAATGAACAGTGCAGTGGTTGGCGAGCCACAAAACGCAGACGGGCAAGGAGTCTTTTAAAGAAGAGTCCGCGTGAGGCTCTTCGGCCCCATGCCATGCACAAGCCCACGCACGAAAAGAATAGTGCCATTCCAACGGCCGTGGAAATTGCTCCCTCCGGTGTGCAAAGCCACGTCTCCCAGCCTATCACGAGACGCATCGGGTCGCTCGAGCAGCCCGAGACCCGGCCGTCCATGGGGAATCCGTCTGGAGCTCAGGAGGCCGGGGCCGGTTTTGTGCGGCGCGCGTCCGGAAGACGAAGCTCCCGGGCGGGAATTATGCAAGTGGCGCGGGTGCTGGTGCGGGATGCGATTGGACGTTATGTAAGAGCCCCGCTATCCTCAAGAGTTATGCATCGGATGCAAGGTGGGCTGGCCCGACGCCCCGCTCCGGGGTCATTTTGGTTCATTTAAGCATGCCCAAGGGGGTCTATTTTCATCTCGCTCTCGCTTTCGCTGTCGGTCGTGGGTCGTTGGTTTAAATCCTAGTTTTTCGGGATTGCTTGGCTGATTTTCGCTTCGTTAGTAAGGGGACGAGAGAGAGGCTCGTTTATTACGTGGATCTCGACAAACCCCCTCGGACTGGCGGGCATGGATCCTCATCTCCGTACACCTACTCTGTACCTACTCTGTACCTACTCCTCTGTCCCACTACGGCTTAGTGGAAGGAGTCGGAGATCTGAGCTTGGGATGGAGTCTGAGAATCTGGCTGTCTTGCTTTAATGTTAACCTTAATGCGATGTCTTCCCATCTCGGTAAATGGGCACAGATCATCAACACCCGAAAGGAGAAGAACAACCCCGTCGCCCGGGCTCATCACCTCCATGTGTTCGCGCTAGATCACCACGCCGGGACGGGCCGTGTGAACAGTGAAACACGGAATGGTTGTAGTGCATGTCGGTGCCTCCACTAGCAGCAACGGTGAGTCTGGGCCACCTACCCTAGGTACTAATGGGTGCATTCTTCTTGATATTCTTGAGCTGCATTGATAGCAAAATCGTCTTCTACAAAACATCTCGTAGTAAGACTACTTCGGGTGTATGCGGCTTTTTCACGGCCACGTTTTCGAACAAGAATGTGACTTCGTAGTCACTGTTTACACTGCGTTAGAAGAAGAATAACAGAACGGACCACGTCCTAGCAACACCCAAAACCTCTAGTTGCAACTCGATTTTCCGTCACCTTTTTGCCTCTCAAATCCTCGTGTCTCGATACCCAGTGACGCCAGTTCCCGCCTACCCACCTATGTCCTCATCTGCTATACACGACCACGACTACATTTTATCTCCTTAAATTAACCAACTCTTGAACCAAACATGTAAACATCACCCAGACACCCAGGGATCCGAAGGCCAGCTTTCAGGCGAAATATCCGGCCAGTACAGACCTTGTGATCCATCCTGGTACATCGACGCGTTGATGAATTGTAGATCCAGCACCGGCTGCGACAGCAACTCCTGCAACGAAGGTTCTGACAGCGCCATACCGGCCGTCGCACCCGCAAACGCTTGTCCCACGTCCAGCGCGCTTAGAGTGGAACTATCCATCAAGGCGGGCGTAGTCCCAGGCATCGAGAAGTCTCCTCTGCGAGCCTGTGCAGCGGCCATGGTAACCTTCATGGCGTCGGTGTGTTGGCAGAACTCCCCGGCGGCAAAGTTGCCCGTTTCTCTTAGCTGTTCCAGGAACTGGACCGAGGACTCGAACTGTTCTCTGTCGCTTCGGCAGTCCTTCCAATCCAGCAGACTGGAAATGGCGAGGACGGTGGCGGCGGAGAAGAGGTATTGGGTGTAGAAGTAGTCGAACGTGGCAAATGACCCATCGATCCAGCACTCGATGAGAAGTCGGCACGAGTGGCGGGCGCATCTCACGCATGCCTCGGCCAATGTCATTGCAGAGGCTGGAACTTGAGGCTCCGCGTTTGGTTGCGTGTCCCAAGTAGCTACATGCGTTCGCAGTACATGAAGAAGAATAGGTCGTGTAGCGCTAATTACGCACTTGGTACTGTGAGCATGCCGACACTATATCGTAAAGGGAAACGACCTACCTGATTGAAGTAGAGATGAAGCGAGAGCGGCTTTGGGCTTGGTTCCACCGAGTTATCCTTTGGCTCGATGTGCAAATGAGCCGGGAGCTCCTCGACCCAGTTGCGGAGATCCTTCAGGGCTTCCTGGACTCGCTGGGACAACGAGGTCTGCTGGTGGTTCCTGTTATAAATAGAGTACCCGATCCGCCCCGCAAGGCGTGCTAGTCGCACACTGGCGACGAGATAGCCCGAGTCCTTGAAATCGTCGTGACCACTTGTTAATACCGGGTCACATGGAAGGTCTACTTCGATGAACTCGTCTTGTATGGCGACAGGGTGACCCAGCCTCGAAGCCCACATCCGATCGAAGCTGTAGGCCGTCCACCAAACGCGATTTCGGTGCTCCCTCACGCTTGGGTCGCTGAGCTGTGATTCCGGAACGTTGAGGTGCAAGCCCATGACGACAGACAACCGCACAGCAGATCCAGCCAAGGCGTAGGCGGTGTAGCGGCGGTTCAAGGCAAGCGAGTAGAACGACTACGAAGAATGGTTAGGTGATGCAATCAGGCCTGGAGGAAAGCTTACCAGCAAAAGTCTTATCTCGACAGCGTCAATCCTTGGCCGTTCGCTAATGATTCTTAGGACCCGCGTAGCCCTTGCAAAGTATCCCATTCCAGGGAAATTCGACTCCGCGGCAGCAGTTCTCGTTGAATACATTTCACCGATTGCAAACAGAGCCCAGAGTTTGCTCTTCAATAGGGAGTCGCTCGAGTGTGGATTCTGAATCGTCTGCTCGAGTGCCTCCAAGATCTGGCTCTTGCGAACGATATGGTAGTATCGGGTGACATACTTTAGCGCGACATTGACTAACAGCCGCGCTCGCGATGGAAAAGGAAACGGGCAGTCAATGTCTGAGAGCGCAAGAAGCCGTTCGTCCGTTGGGTAGTTGATCCTAGGCAGATGGTTGTGTCGCGCATCTGAGATTGCCTGGCGGAAACGCGTGGCGAAAGCGGCATCCGAGGCCTCTCCAATTAAAATGGGGGTATGAGGGATGTTCATATTAAAGAACCAAGGGTGTGCCTCCAGCGAGGGCGCCTGAATGGTGGATGATCCATCTGCAGGGCCTTTGGACGCGACTGAGACATCCTTCGACGTAGAGTCGGATCTCGCCTGGCTTGTCTCATCCCGGTTGCGCAGCCGTTTGTTCTCGGCAAGGAGATCATCGAGGTATCTATCTAGTCAGCTGATTCAAGAAGAACCGGAAGAGAATCAGTATAAACAGCGGGGACTGGAACGTACTGCTGGGTTACTTTGACAAGTCGATTCTTTCGAGGATAGACGCACTCGGTGGGTTTGCCCGCGTGTGTGCAGTTCTCACAGGGGGAACCCCCTGAACACTTGACCTTGCGCGAATGACACCTGCGGCACCTGCGAGGAAGAAACAATAGTGAGCAGACAGTCTACGTGGATGACGGACTCTCACTGACGCTGTCGACTTTGTCCTTCGCTGCGGCCGGCGACGACCGGCAAACGACTGAGACGCAACCTCACCCTTGCCGCCATCTGGCTCCGACGCGGTGACTGAACCACGGGGACTCGCATTGGGTGGCGTCATGCTCATGGTCGGCGACATTTTCTAGCACCGCTTACCGCTTCTCTCTCCGGTGGAGGAGCGACGGTGAGGTGTATAATCGCCGGCGACACGGAGCACCAAGATACGATAACCCGGAGCTGCAGCCCGGCGGTCGGAGGTCGTCTCGCTGCTATCTCGAACGACGCCGACTCCGATTGCTGGGTTTCGTGCCGATTGGATCCTCTCTCGCGGCACACGGGTGTTCGTTGGCAGAGTTGTTGTGGATTTGGCCGACGTCGTTTCGGCGAAAGAAGACGTTTTCCCCGCGATGAGTCAGCGTGGATCACTTCGGTTCGGCGAAGACGCTACTTTACCGAGCGAATGGGCTTTGCGCCGTCGGCTTCTTCCACGCTTCTGGTCGGCGTCTTGATGAGGCGCCGGGAATAACCTCGAGTTGAGGTTGCAACGCCGGGATCGATATCCGACCTCGCAACAAAACCAATCGAGGTCCCACTTATCGTCATCGTCACAATGTACGACAATAAAAAATTTAATGGTTCTTTCTACGGGGGTTCTCTGCTATATATGTCCTGGTATCGGTGCGTAAACCGCTTCTTCGACGACATCTATGAGCCGTGGCATTTGCTGTAGTCGGCTACGAACAATCGTCAACCTCTCTTTCAACCCCGCACCTCCTCTGGTCGATCTCGGAACGCTTTCAACATGCCGGAATCAAAAACCGGTGGTCTAGCATCGGCCGAGTCTATGTCGGATCCTCTCCCTCCGGTGGGTGCCATCGACGACGACGTGATAGAACTGCCCTCCTGGCGGAAATGGGTCATTCTCTTCGTCGTTTGCTGGATGCCACTGCCGATGACCTTCTGGAGCACCGCCATCATGCCCGCCACGGTCGAGATTGCCGCTGGCTTTGGGGTCAAGGTGACTGACATCAACACGGCTAACGCTGGCGTCTTCATTGCCATGGCTCTCTCAGGGCTGATCTGGCTACCCATCAGCACCATTATCGGCCGTCGGACGACGTATCTCGTTGCCAATGCCGTCCTGTGCTCATGTTCGATCGGGGCGTCCCTCTCACCAAATATGGCGTGCTTTACGGTCCTGTGGATCATTGGCGGAACTACGGGGCCGTTCTTCCTCGTTGCCGGACAAACGATCTTGGCCGATATTTTCGAGCCGGCAAGTTATCAGCATCATTTCTTGTCATGGGTTAGACTAACAATCGCATAGACCGTCCGTGGGACTGCAGTGGGCTTCTTTCTTGGCAGTTGCGTCAGTGCAAACACGATTGGTGAGTACAAGTCGCCCACACAACTGATCCTGGCTAACCTTTCCCAGCACCCTTGTTAGGAAGTATCATCGCAACGTTCACTAGCTGGAGAGTCATCTACGGAGTTGAGGCAGGCATGTCAATACTCGGCCTGATTCTCGCCTTTCTTTTCGTCCCCAGGGCCAGTGAAATCGGGAATCCTAAAGCAGTCGAAGCTACGCCCCCAAGGACCCGGGAGGAGATAGCAGGAGCCTTCAACCCGATGAACGTTTTCTGTCAATTCGCCTATCCTCGAATTCTCCTCGCGGTATGTAACTCCAGAGTAATGCAGCTTGACTACATACTGATCTTTCTAGAACATCACTTGCGGACTGTTGGGATTCAACCAGTACGGCATCCTAAGCTCAGTCCGACGCGTCATCAACCCTCGATTCAACCTCACTTCGCCCTTGGAAAGCGGATTATTTTACCTCGCCCCTGGCGCCGGCTTCTTGATTGGTAGCACTCTTGGTGGCAAACTGTCCGATCAGGTGGTCAAGTGGTACATTCGCAAGCGAAATGGTCTGCGACTGCCGGAGGATAGGCTGAACAGCAGTCTCCCAGCGATACTCGTTGTTCTACCTTTCGGCACGCTGCTTTACGGCTGGAGTGTGAATAACGAGATCGGAGGCATGGCTCTGCCCATTGTGGGTTCATTTATCCAAGGAGTCGGACTTATGGCCTCGTTTAGTGGCCTCAACACCTATTCTGCCGGTAAGTTCACAGTTTCAACGAACTGACTTTCATGCTGATTCCGGAACAGAGGCTCGACCTGCATACAGGACTGCAGTGATAAGTGGGAAATACGTTGTCCAGTACACCTTTGCCGCCGGAAGCGTTGGCGGCGTTGTACCGATGATAGACGGCATCGGTGTTGGATGGGCCTTTACGATATGTACGTTTGTGAACCGAACTTGCTTATTTGGACGCACTTACTAACCAACGATGAAGCGGCCGGAGCTGCACTGATTGGAGGCGTGTTGGTATTTAGCATTGCTCGACTAAGTAAAAGTTGGAGGCAGCAATAGATCGAAAGAAGAGAGGCGCGTCGTGCAATTTACAGCAATATCAAGTGTGCGGGTAAGGCTAAGGTACGAAAAGCATGGTACGGCGTAACGGTCAACTTGCATATATGATATAATAGAAGGGATATAGATGGATCAGTGGGTTAGGTAGTAAGAGGAAACAATAGAAGGGAAATTACATCTCCAAGTTGGCGTCAACAAAGTGCGGTCTTAATTTCATCCAGTGATTAAAGGATATATTCCTTGAATGCGAGTTTTAAGTTGGCAGGACTCGTCTAGCTATTCGGTGCTAACGCTAACCAGTTGCCTCAGCGACGGATCTGATTATCCTCCTTGTTTCTCGACTGGAATGCCTACTGCTGGGTCTAAGCCCTGATTCTTCGGCAAATGCTTCTTTGTTATGAGCTCCCCAGTTCAAAAGGACTCCCGTCCCGTTCCTTGATTTATTTTGGCCGCCACTTGGGGGGGGGGGGGGGGGGGGGTTCTTTCGGGCCTGTTCTTGTAGTGGGTGCTTTCGTTGTGGTGGCTGCCCTGGTAGTTGCTGGGATGATGCCTGCTCTGGGTGTGGCGGCTGCATCGATTTTATGTTACGATCTCGCGTTCCTGGCAGGGGGGGCAGTTTGTCCATTGGCCACATAGTCATCGTAATGGCCATTCCGGGCTCTATTATATCTTCCCAGACTGCTGGCAAGATGATGTCACCGTCGGGGCCCAGCAGGTCAAAATGTTCTTCCATGACATGCGGTCCGAGGACATCGACCTGGATAAAGGCAGCTTTTACTAGCTCTCGCATGCCCTGAGAATGATTAGCAACTTTCTTAGTGATAGGCCAAAAGAATTCTAGTTACCTCCCATTTCTTGACACGGTAAAACGGAAACTTGAACTTCCGTCCGACAGCGTCCTTGAAATGGAGGATCCCTTCCTCTTTGTGGGGCGCTTCGGAGGCTTCGGTTTTATTCTGCTCCTGATCCCGCTCATCATTGGTGACGCTCTCGATTTCCTTCTCTGTGAAGACCGTCCAGTCCGCAAGGAGCTCTTGAACGAGGGAAGAGGCCGCCCCTGGATCGTAGATGGCGACGCTCATTTCCGATAGGCCTCGTATTACTACGCTCCGACTTGTATTGGGCTTATTGTTTTTGGGGGCCTTCTCCTGGGCGTAGGGCGAGAACACCAGCTCAAACAGCCAGTTGGCCGTGTCATCAGATTTTCCCCGAAACTTCTGAACCTGGAGCTGAGTACTAATCTTGTCGTTTTGGTCGGAACAGGCATCGTTTGATTGCTCCGGGTCTGTGTCACCATGTTCACTCCGACTCTCCGAAAGATCAAGAAGGGATTGATAAGCTGCGTAGGTCAGGTTCTCGGATTGCTGGCGAAGCAGGTCGATGTCCTGTTCCTGGTCCTGTCCTTGGTTCTGGCTTTGGTCTTGTTGGCTGCTTCTGTATGCGTGTGAACTTATCAGTGTATGCTGCGCATCCGATTTTGGGTTCCTTACTCCGATTGCTTTCGCGTCATAATCGCAAGGCTCAGAATATTGAGCATAAGGTTGATCCCCGTTTTATGGCCCTCAATCCGAGCAAGCTTCTCCTGGACTTTAGACCGCTTCAACATCCACTTCAAGCTCGTAAAGCCTTGCATCCCATCCATGAGTTCATGAACCTCATCGTGAACCTTGGATATTCGCCGCATCGCGGACTTGATGTGCCGTAAATATCTGCGACTGCACAGCTCAGCGCCATTTCTCAGCACCCGACGGAGTTCACCCAATATAATCGATAAGTCACCGATAGTGCGAGCGATTTCGACCATTTCCCTGGCAGCGCCCCGGGTTGAAGAGATAAACTCGTAGATGGCCTTTGAGATTGCGATGCCCGCGATTGCGATGCCCGCGATACTGGCGCTGATGGACAGCGGGTCCATGACGGCGAAATCTTGAGGCTGAAGGAGACCTCGAGAAAATTCAGGTCAGCGTTCTGGCGAGGCAGGCTGTGTCCTTATGAAACGAATATGGAAGCGGGGGAAAGCCTTATGGTGCGCCTAACCGCTGCATCTTGCAGCTGGGCTGAGCTGCCTTGGGGTTGGCTACTGGTGATCAGCATTGCCACTGTGAAGGTATTTGTACACTGTTCTTACACCTGCCTCATTGAGATTCATCAGTAAACTGTCTCCTACTCCTGGCAGATGTGGTAATGGGGTGATGGGGACGCGGAGGTAATGCTTTAAACCGAACTTGATACTATTTGCAGCTTGGTTCGCTCATACGTACCGAGATGTACGTGTGTGCTAGTTCCTGATCCGCTATGGAACAATTCTTGCCGGAGGTATTCACGGCAGGTGATTCTCTTGGCGGGATAGGAAGATCGATCATCTCTGCTTTACATGTCAACAGTCCAAGGTCTGGGATTCAACACCCAGTGACACACTAGCAATCGTCACTGAATTCGCTGGGCACGGCCATGGCGCGGGAATACAAGTAGACAACGAAGAAATACCCAGAAGTGATTGATGTGGTCAGATCGACAAGTTTCAAGCCTTAGGAGGCCCTTACTGATGACGAGAACTATGCTACCCACCCAAGATGTTGTGATTAGATTAATATCTTTTCGGCAGCCGTGTACATATCACCTAACTCTGGTCGTTACGACTAACCAGATCTTGGTCCTCAGTACCAAGTAAACCGTGATCTATCCACATTTTCCTCGTCTTGCCTACTGAATTAGCTATTTGTTTGCTAGTTTTTCAAAGTTCATGACCTTTTCATCCGGTAATTACATCTTTTCTCCTCCGCGTGCCTGTACCCCATAACAGCGGGAGACCTCATCGTCTAAAACGACTTTCTAACTGACATGTAACAATACTCATGTGCCTTGTGCCGGCTCGGCTTCGGGAGGCCTAAAACAGTTGCCGTGCGGGTGGATTTCCGCCCGGCCCCACCCCGCCTCTGGCCCGTGGATTCGGCTTGCGCCGGCTTGGGCCACGACTACAAGTGAGTGACGTCGTTCAGTGTGCCGCTGCTTCTTGTGCTCTCATTCACTCAATCAACCGTGGTAGAATCGAGAGCCCAGATCGACTAATTCCAACCGTTACCATGTCTTGGTTGCCCATCCCAGAGGGCTCGCACTTCTCCCTCGCCAACATCCCCTTCGGCATCATCTCCACTGCCGCCAACCAAACCCCCCGACCTGCAATTGCCGTCGGCGACCATGTCCTCGACATTCAGGCCTTCTCCAACGGGGGAGGCTTCTCCGCGTCTTCGGAGATCTCGGAGAAGGCGAGCTGCTTCGAAGCGACCACTTTAAACGCTTTCGCAGCTCTGGGCCGTCCGTTCCATCGAGCTACCCGCAGCTATCTCCAGTCCGTGTTCGCCGCCGACACCAAACACGCGAAGCTGCTCAAAGACAACGAGCAGCTCCGAAGCTCGGCCATCTTGAAGCGGTCCGAGGTCCAGAACCACCTTCCGCTGGCCATTGGCGACTACACGGACTTTTACGCAGGCAAGAATCATGCCTACAACGTCGGCGTCCTGTTCCGTGGCCCCGCAAACGCTCTACAGCCGAACTACATGCACTTGCCCGTGGCGTACCATGGGCGTGCGAGCAGCGTCGTGCCATCGGGTACACCTATTCGACGTCCCTGGGGCCAGATCCTACGGCCGGGCGATAAGAACCCAACTTTGGCACCCTGCGAGAAGCTAGACCTCGAGTTGGAGATGGGCATGTTCATCTGTCGCGAGAACACGCTCGGAGCCCCAATCTCGGTGAACGATGCAGAGGACCACATCTTTGGCTACGTCCTGATGAACGACTGGAGTGCCAGAGACGTGCAGGCCTGGGAATATGTGCCGCTCGGCCCGTTCACTGCGAAGAACATGGGCACGAGTATTAGTCCCTGGGTGGTCCTCGCCGATGCGGTCGAGGCGTCCAAGGGTCCGGGCATCGCCAATGATACTGAGCTATTGACCTACTTGAAGCAAGACTCCAAAGACAACGTCTTGGGAATCGACCTTGAAGTCGACGTCATAAGTAAGTCCTCAAAGTCGATTCGTACTTCAACACATGCTAATCAATACCTCCAGCCGCCGAGGGAAACAAGACAACCATCAGTCGGACAAGCTCCAGGAACCTGCTTTGGTCATGGCCGCAGATGATTGCTCACCACACCATCACTGGATGCAACCTGCGCCCTGGTGACTTGTTCGGCTCCGGCACGATTTCGGGCACGGAGCCTGGTACCGAGGGCAGCATTCTGGAGCAGACAAAAGGCGGAAAGATCCCCTTGAAGTTGGAGGGAGGTGAAGAGCGCAAATTCTTGCAGGATGGCGATACTCTGGTGATCCGTGGTTCCTTTGGAAGTGGAGATGCCGCGGTTGGTTTTGGTGAGGTGTCTGGGACTGTTCAAGCTCCTCTTCCATTGTTCTAGTGAGTGTTTGAAGCAAGCCTTCCTGACACCGAAAAGTAGAGACATGGTTTTATGAAGATCATTGTCCATTCTTTAAATACTCTGTCTGTCCAA
Source organism: Neonectria faginata (assembly GCA_030864175.1). Taxonomy (NCBI): domain Eukaryota; kingdom Fungi; phylum Ascomycota; class Sordariomycetes; order Hypocreales; family Nectriaceae; genus Neonectria; species Neonectria faginata. Next base: position 855,559 of record JAULBG010000010.1, on the reverse strand, counting down.
CAGCCAGTCTACTTCATCTTCAATTCCTCTGGCGTGTCTGGCTGGTTAAAGTAGTGGCCTTCCATCACGGCCGGGTGTTCGTTCAAATTCCCAGCAATCCGCTCCACGGTTGGAAATTGCGAAATGTCAACACCAAACCTCTCTGCGTTCCAGACGGCAGGGATGAGACAAACATCTGCCATGGAGAACTCGTCTCCCATTGAATATTTCCCCGCACACTTTTCAGCCACGGCTTCATAAGCTCGTAAGCCATCATTCATCAGCTGGCGATTCCACTCCTCGGCATTCCCTCCCAACTCTCGTACGCGGCGCATGATGCGAAGATTGGTCACCGGTTGGATATCCACCACGATGATGTCTGCCAGCGTGCGTACCAATGCTCGCGCCGCGGGGTCGGATCGTGGTGGAAGCAGAGGCACTTCAGGATGTCGTTCGTCTAGATATTCCAGTGCCGCGAGAGACTGCCCGATCTTGAAGGCATTGTCCTTTGATTCACGTGATACAAGGACTGGCACAGATGCGGACGGGTTGAGAGCCCGATGATCTTCGGACAGATGGTCATTCTTCAGGAGATTGACAGGTATGACGTCGTACGAGATCGACTTGAAGGCAAGCGCAATGCGGATCCGAGCTGAGCAAGAGGATCTGAAGTAGGAATAAAGAGTGAAGTCGGTCATTTTCTTGCGTTGTAGAGAAGCTGAAACCTGTACTGTTCTGTTCTTGTCTGTGTCTGTGGATCTCCGGGGAGCTTGTGTACCGCATTCAAATAGACTACACTCACTGGACATGGCTTGCTTTTGCACTCCGTGATAGACCGTTCAGCCCGAAGCAAACCACCGAGGACATCCGGTGCTAACCTTCAAGTGCCGAGCAAGTCGTGTACAAAAGAAACAGCACAGTTCGTACCATAAGTTGGGGTAGACGCGGAATCGTTTCCGAGTCAGTGCGGGGATCATCAACCCACGCAAGAGGAATTGAGCTGAAGAATAGTACCGAATGCTGCCGCCCCCACGTTAGATTGTACAAATTAATCATTATCAACCTCTTGGTGTAGCAAGGCTGTGCGGACTGTATCATTTGCATGGGGACTCAGAGGTCCTAGCTTGAAAATCTGGGGATCGCATGCTCAACACAGCTTCAGACACTATTTTTCCCCCCTTCAAAAAAGGATTATAGCAGGAATCATCCTCTCCGGTTCGTTCCCATATTAAACGCCCCGTAATAAGTATTCCCTCTAAAAAAGAACATAGTGGTCCCAGAGGTTGATCGTCATGTCATGACAATAAATCGAGGTTGAACAAAGTTACCTCTTTTCCCACTTATAACTTCTATTTTCGTCATACGCGGGGTGGACTTGTGGCTGAGTGAATCCTGTGGAATAGGGTCCCCTGACAGTCGGAAACCAACCGCGCCACGCGTTGATCATCGTTTTATTCCAGTTCTCAACCTGATTTTATTTGTGTGTTTGACTCCTCCAAATCATTTCTGTAGACAAAATATTCAAGCTCTACGAGACATATCGCGATTCTGTTACCTCAGCGAGTGTCAAGGGTTTACTCGATCTTGGCCTCTAGCAGTGACCGAGCCCACTCGCCTTCAGCATGGATCCTGCTTCCGTCGTCGTCACCTCAGTTTCTCTTGCAGATGGCATCGCCAAGACGTCAATAGCTGTCACGGGATTTGCAAGCGACGTTTCTGCCTCAGCCGACGACTTGGATCAAATTTCCGTCGAGCTGAAAGCCCTGTCGACCGTTTTGGATTCAGTCACTAGCGTCTTCTCTCCTGGTCGTCAGAATTCCCTACCTTCGCTACTCATCCAAGCAATCGACAGCACGTTGCACGGATGCCTCTTGGCTGTGACGCAGACTAGCGAAAATGTATAGAAATATCGAAATGATGAAATCTGGACGCAAGAAAAATGGGCAATGCTTGGCCAAGGCGACATGCGCAAGCTGCGCGAAAGTCTCGAGTTTTACAAGCTGGCCCTCAGCATTGGCCTGCATGCGATAACCATGTAAGATGACCATACTGTGGCTCTACGATCCAGCAAAGACACAGCCATCGACCAATCGATAGATGATATCTCAATCTTAAGGTCATATGGAAAGTCTACGTATATGGAGATTATTTCCGACCCTTCTGAGCTCGCGCTTCGTCAACAAAGCCGTGACGCCCCCTCAGGGGACATCGAGGAGAGGTTCCGCAAACCCACCTCAGTCAAACCCATCGAATTATGTCTGGACGGAATTGAGAAGATGTCTGATGAGATTCAGGTCATCGCGTTGCTTGCGAAATTGGCTGATGACCTTATTGAGACATCTGGAACCCAGAGACTCCTATTGCCAGCCACACAGCGGGAGATACTCGACCAAGCTCTTATCGAAATCCTTGAGGAGACAACTGGAGAGGTTATTCGAGACATAATCGCTCAGGGCGGCAATCCCAATAGTGAAGAGGGCGGCAGGATCATCTCGTTGGCTCTTGGAAGGGCACTCGACCAGCGCAACATCGAGTGCGTATGTACCCTGTTACAAGGAGGAGCACACCCAAACGCTCGGGTAGAGAAAGGGCTCTTTGGGCACCTTGCTTTGCCCTACGCTGTACTGAAGGGCTTTGAAGCTGGAGTCTGGGCGTTGGTCGCGGCCGGCGCAAGTGTGAACGCTCCAAAGCCAGCTTTAAACCCCCGGTGGTCTGCAGGGTGGTTTTTTGGCAATACGCCATTGATTTGTGCCATCAATCTTCTGTCTCAAGGATCCGACACACAATTTGAGGATAGATAGCCAAGTCAGGATACTACGGTTTCTTCTGGCCAGTGGCGCAGACGTCAGTTGTTGCGGACGCGATGACCTGAGGAATCCCTTCCACATCGTCAGGGCTTTGTCGATTCTTGCGTCCGGTTCGTTGGCGCTCGATAAACCGATCGTGCTCCGGGTGGCCCGACTACTTCTGTCAGAAGAGAACCTAAAGGGTTGTTCCCCGATGCCCTCCAGACATGAGTGCCTGAATCCCTTCAATGGGGCGGCAGCCTCTGGCAATGAGCAGCTACTTATATTACTGGGTGCCCGGCTACGACCTTACTGCAACATGGAATACTGGAGTCGAGCAATGTCCTCGGCAGCCAGAGCCCGAGCCTGGGGGTGTGTGGAAGTTTTGATGAAGCCACCATATACCTGCAAGCAGACCTTTCATTACCTCATTGACGACTATATGGACCCCAACGAAAAAGAATGGTCCGAGAAGCCAACTTACCCACTGGATTGGGATGGGTTCTCGACAGCTGCGAAGATGATTATGGCTAAAGGCGCGAACCTGTCAACGCCGTGCTTTTTTTACGTACAAGGGGCGGAATTTGTTATCGAGTGATCACGACGAAAGGGACTTCGTATCTGCTTTTCAGCTTGTCAAAAGAATTGCTACAACGACAGACCGAAAAGCAGTCGAAGACCTTTTGTCACAGGGAAGTATCGCCGCTAAGGCGAAAGCTACCGAGGAGTCAACTTCAGCTAGCGACTCGAAGCAAAAGACAAGTGATGCGTCAACAAAAAAGTCGAGATTTGGTGTATTGCGGTCTGGTTTAGCTCGTCTCAAGTCAACGTGAAAGGTTCAAGAAGATAACAGGAAAGGCTAGGGAGAGAGTTGATGGAGGATTGCCTGGTCTAGCACGCGATGAAGTAGTTATCGTTATGTATAGGTGTACGCTGGACGCCGTGGGAGAAACCCGGTAGCTAGCTAAAGAGATGGTCTACTTTCATGGACGAACAAATTGACTATGTATTGCAATTTTTGGTTGAACAAACCGCCAACACCATGCGTATTGGAGGAACGCATTGACAGTGATATATAGCAGTTTTGGGTGCGATTATGTGGGACTCTTTGCACTAAATACCAGCCATAGTAGTAGTAACCAGTAGTTCTTACGGATATTTGTCTCACCAAGCTCAGTTGCTCCTCAAAGTCATGCGGTCATGTAGTGTTCTGAGGGCACAAGTGTGTTAAGCAACAGCAGTGTGAACATTGTAAGATGAGCAGCTATCCTAGATCCCTCGATAGACTAACTTCCAAAACTAGCCCCTGTAATCAAGCCGCCTGTGCTGAATAGACCAACTCGAAGTAACTCTCGACCAAGCTCAGTGACGCAATCGCAGCAGGATACGTCAAAGGCTTATCCTTGACAGCAGGGTCATTCGTCTGAGGAGCGCCTCGTTCAGTGGAATCCTGGCGCTTTGGCATCTCCTCCGGCAACGGGTAGAACGGCAGTCCGGAAGGCAACTCCCCTTCCTGTGGCTCCTGTGGCGCTTGGCTCAGCAAGCCCATGACCTCCGTGTACGCCTCGTAACCCGGATCGTTCGAGCTGAGTCCCTCGAACATGACGTAGATGGCACGAATGACACTCTCCAGGGCACCAACAATCCATGCGTGGTGGGAGGACGCGGCCTCGCCGATCATGTACAACTGGCCGAAGGCGTTGGGCTTGATGATCTCCTCCCACATGTTGGAGAACTGGCCTGGTCCGAAGTACGCAAACGCTCCCGACATATTCTGGTCCCTGTACCAGTCCCACGCGTGGTGTGTCTCATATTGCTTGTCGAGGAGAACCATCAGTTCGTCGTACGACATCTTCTCGTTAGCATGAAGCAAGGCAAGGTTATGCAGCAGCACCCCCTTGAGCTGTTCTTCATTGTCGGGCGTATCGGGGGAAATCAGCGAACCCAGGCGCTGTGCGTCCTGTCCCCATGTGTACGAGCACAAAAGCACAGAGGAGCCCTTGGGGTCCCAGTGTTCCTCGATTTCGGAGATGTTGTAGGAAGGGTACACGCATACTCGAACGGGGAGGTCTGTCCGAGATAAGCCGCCCTTGTTGATGTTGAACGGCTCAAGCTGCCACCAAGGCGTAGAGAACTTGATGGCGACCTTGCACGATGCGCCATATCCGAGAGATCGGATCGCCTGCTTCGTGCCCCAGAGCAGACCCGCATCCTTGAGATTCATACGCTGAAGCGCGGGGAGAGTAGTGCTGTTAAGAACGGCAAAGTAGTCCTCCTTCCTCACGTCCGCCTGCTTCGAGCCGGAGTTGGTTCGCTTGATGTCAAGAGTCATGGGCACGTAAGTGTTCGGGTCCTGACGCTTGGACACGTTGGCGTTGATGGCGACGACCTGGCTGTTCAACTGCACCGGCTTCTTGACTTTCTCCGCCATCAGTCTTGCGATTCGCTGGCCGCCTCCGTCGACGCAGTACCAGAAGTTGCGCTTGGGCTTCCCTTCTTCCTGCTCGGGGGTGGCAAAGTCGAGTTCGTCAAGGACGCATTCGCTGAGAGCTTGGTCATACCAACCAGTGCCGCTGGCGGGAGTCAGTGAACTGGTCGAATGCGTAGGCTTCGTAGACTTACTAAGTTACCGTCTCCAGCCATTCAATGGTGTTGTAGTTATAGCCTGGGCCACGAGTCATGTCTGGTCCATTGTCCGTTCTGTAGAACATTAGTTATGTCGGCCATCTAGGTTAAGCCTGGTATTTGGGATACTCACGAAGAAAGGAACTGGCGAACGCTCATGTTGTCCGCCTTCATGAGATGTTTCCACAACTTTGTGCCCTGTTCTCCGTCTCCTTGGGGATCCTCGTTCTCGATTTCATCCCTGGAGTTGTCAAACTTCTCCAAGGTGTCTTTGATGAAGTCATGCAGAGCTGCACTGACAAGTTTTGCTGGATCCTTCTTGAGGAGTCTGGCACCAATTAGCACGAGTCTAGATCTAGATTTTGGGGCAACCACGTACTCTTCGGGAATCTCGTCCTTCTTGGACAGCCCAGTGTTGATCCTGAATGGATCCTCGAGGCCTTCCCTGTTCCAAATGTACCCGACGCAATTGACGTCGTTGAAGTACGAAGGACAGACCTTGTCATCCTCATCAGGCAGATAATAAGGGATCAATCCGCCTCTTCCCGGCTCCAGTCCAAGAAGTTTGAACAACTGGAAGGTTCTGTACCAGGAGTCAGATAATAAACCATGGAGCTAGGGCGTGAAAGGGTATTTACCTCGTCATGATTTCGTTGTTGGGGAAGCGCATGGCACCAACATCGTAATAGTCGTGCTCTTTGTCAGAAAACTTGTGGGTATACAAACGCCCGCCCAGTCTTTCTTCCCCTGCGGCCTCGATGATGTCGTAGTCAATTTCAAGCCCCTGGACCCTCTCATTCAGCCAATCCAAGACCATGGCAGTGAACAGGCCGCCCACGCCAGCGCCGACAATACCAATCTTGAACTTGCCCTGCTCAGGCGGGACAAATCCAAGGCCTGTGAATTCCTTTGTCTTTGTCAGCAGCTTGGTGACGGACTCCTTTCCATCCAACGTGATGGGAAAGTTGTCGATTCTGGACGTTGCATCTTTAACAAGTTCTCTGGCAACAGCCAGGTCATCCTGGAGTGTTTTCCGCGCGACGTGCCGGGCCCACTGGTGCTTGTATGAGTTGGTCTTGAGGATTTCTTTCTTGCCCATGATGTCTGTTGGTGTGGACTCGCGTGGGAGGAATGAACATGGGTTGCTTCTCAATGAAAGGTAGTAGTCAAGGTAGCAGAGCTCTTCTCTTTACGGTTCATACAGAAGAATGGGACGTCGCTGACATTATATGTATCCAATTCAAAGTGCGGGGATGTCTGATAGCCGATTGTTTAACACAGCGATGATTCACAGAAATGTCACCACTCCTGTGGCAGGTCTAGATCCATAAACCCTCTGTCTGTGGCAAGCTGGACTTCTAGAATGGAAAACGATAAGACTTGGTTGGTAACACGACAGGCAAGGGGAAATTCTTACGTTTGGAAATTCATACTAGACCACATACTAGACCTGTCGGACTTTCTCACAGCAACGCTTATTACTCCTTGCATTCATGTTCCATCAAACCATCGGCTTGTGCCGTGTCGAGTGGCTGGCTGAACGGAGACTGTGCCGTGCCTTGCTAGCCTTATTTGGTCGCAATTTATGCTCTGCCGTCAATAGCGCCGTGTTCTGTCTCTCCTGTGAAATAGGTGAGGTCATGGACCTCAGTTGAACGTTACAACAAGGTCGATGATTGGGTGCAATCCTCAAATAGTTACCGCGCTGTTGCGGAGTAGAAACACAACTGCGGGGTGTCTAGGAATCTAGGCCTTGAGCTATAACGGGCCGTGTCAACTGCATATGCGAGAAACTGCTTTAGTCGTGTCTGTGTTTGAGACATGCAGCATCTAGACTTCTACCCCTCTGTCATCTGTCGATCTCCTTGTCGTCTAAGCTCACCGCCCTCAAGACCTGGGGCTACTGGAGTAACGTCCTGGAGATGGTTACAGCAGTAATTACGCCGATAACTCCGCGCAAAACCGATATTGGTCATACTGCGTCTTGGGAGATATGTTACTCAGTATACAGTATGATGTCGTGGTATATGGGAGGGATGTGGAGCTCGACGTGGATATTTCACTGGCCGTGAGTCACTGGGTGTGACTTTTGAAGAAACTCACAGCCATGCACGATCGTGATACAAAGAGCACTGCTTTAAGTTGTCAATTTCAGAGATCTCATTCCCAAGATATTATACTGCTACTCTATCGCATCCTCGCTGCTATCCTTGTCTGATTTGTCTAATTTCTCCGTTTCTAGTGTCTGTATATAGCTGAAAGATTCCAAGATTTCGACCACGTTCAAATAATAAATGCTCGAGGTGGATACACGAGGTCATGGTTCGAACCGCAATACCACCCAGAACCTGACATGTGGGTGTCGAAATATGCCATCACCTTATATCTTCGAGGGTTGAAACACCTTCTTCATTCGAAGAATCGATTGCTGACTCATAGACGCAACCATGTTACCCTTCTCGTCCCAGAGCTTCCCTTCTGAGAACGTTCGTCCACTACCGCCACGAGATGTTGTCCTCTCCCTAAGGTGCCAAGCATCCAACTTGACATCCGTTGTGAAGATTCGGAGGGCAAAGTCCAGCGTTGAGCAAGCCACCACGTCGTCGAACCACAAGTGATGGTGGGTCAGAGGCAAGAATGAGAGAGCGCCGTCCATGAGGAAGGACAGGGCTGCCAGGTTCTGGACGGGCGACGCAAGGTTTTCTCTTGTTCTTTGCCACTCTGCGGATGTTTTGGCGGTGATGTGCCGGTCGTCCTGGGTCGTGACGATGTTCTTGGCGGCGCCGGCGAGGTTTTGCCCAGCAACGCCGTTGACGCAATGTTTCGTCTCGAAGAGGGACTCGGACACTCCAAACGAGTTGGCAAAATCCTCAAGTTGCTCCTGGGTGATTTCGCCTCGCACCCTTAGGACCTCGGCATGCTCTCTGGTGGTTGAACAGTCGTCGGGCCTCGGCCAACTTGAAAGGGGAGGCGCTGAATAGACAAGCGTCGAAGGTTCTGGGGCGTGGAAGTCGGCAATCAACTCCAGACACACGCGGAACTGGCCGTCTTTTTGTTTTTGCTTCACTTGGACCCGTCGCGTTGCAAAGGACCTGGTGTCTCTGGTGTTGGTCACGCTGCAGTGCAGCTTCTGGTCTGTCGACGCGGGTCCGAGGAAGTGTCCGAGGACTGAGTACAAGGACAGACCTTCCGGGGCACTTGCGCACGCGGCGCTAACGGCGATGGACGCCGTGCAGCCTCCGTAGGCGATGGGCAGGGAGTTGCCCATGCGGATTGGGAGCAGCTTTGAGACATACTCGCCGGGCTGGAGTTGCTCGATGGCAACTTGGTCTGACAAGCGGAGGGCCATAGCTGGTTCTTAAAGGCACGCGACGAGAGAACCCACCAGACAAAGCACGTAAGAAAGTCAGGAGATCCACGGCCCCGGGACTCTTATACCTTGTCTCTCAACACGTGGGCGACCGCGGCTTTTTGTGGGGTCAACCTCGGCTGAAGACTGAAGCGGGAATAGTTGCCGCGGAACATGACGATGTAGCGTTAGCAGAGAGAAACGCCGACGGGTTAGCACGATAAAGAGCGATTAGCAAGAACGTCCCACCACAAGAGGATCTTCATTGTAAAAGAGAAAATAGGCCTGGTTGCGAACGTACCTTATGTTACCAGGATGCCTGCGGCGTTTAATGGTGCCATGTGTGTTGCAGGGGTTCACAAATCCTACCCTACGCAATTATGTTCTTCACGGTGGACATTATGATGTGCACCCATTGCGACAAGGTGACTCTTCATCTACAGAGAGCTGTCACAGCTTTATATATCTCATCTGCCCTTCAAGATCAACGGTCGCACTGATGAACTTAGATTGCTAGGTTCCCATCCTGTCATCTGATGAATGAGTAGAGGGTTGGCTCTATGGCCGTCGGATCGATTATGTGAAATTGAGGAAATGACTGATTAGACGAACAGCTAGTTCTTTACCACCGACAGCCCGACTTTGAGAGCTCCGTTACAACTAACATGCTACTCTTCGTGCACACCGTTTACGCACTAGTTCTGCTTCCCTTTCATTGCCGCAAATGCCCCCGCCATGATCGCATGAGGATTGACTCTATCCGGATACCGAGTCTTCCTCTGAGTGACAATCTCCTCAACACTACCCGAAACTTTGACCACCTCTTCAAAGACCTTGATGTACTCTTTCGTCGATCGGAGGTAGTACTCCCCGTCAACTGAGCCGGGCCGCTTATGCCCCGCGACGATAGTTTTAGAATTCAAGGCCCCAATCTTCTCAATGGCCTTAATCCACTCCTATCTCTTTTCCATCATATCCACCTCCTCAAAATACTAGTGCACGTCTCCATACACCGCATCGCCAACCACCAGCAACTCGAGATCCGGAACGTGTAGAACCGTGGTATCAAAGGTATCCGTGAGTAATATAGATGTACTTGAGTTGCTTTTCGCCAATGATCTCCTTGATCCAACGAATGAGATCCTCAGTCTGAGACACTGAAATAGGCGTATCTACAAGAACAGCCTCTTTCGGGCCATGAATCAAAGTGCAGGATACCGGTGAGAACAGACTTTGCTCACCGTTCCGAAGAACAGCGATCGGCAATCGTGAAGAGACATAAACATCTGCTCTGAATGGCGATTAAGAGTCTATATTAAGGAGGCAATTTTGATAAAACAAAGTTTCAGAGCTAGCAAGATGTGCTCTTGGTCGTTCGAAATAACTAGTAATCTTTGGGAGTATGGGCTCTTTTGTGCACGTAAGAGCGCTGAGCGATGCCGAGACCGATCATCATCCGAAGTGAACATGCGCCTTGAGAATGAACATTGGACTGTTTCCGTTTTTAACTCTTTTCTGAACCATTTCTCACTGCCAACCATCGGCAAGATGCCTCGATACAACAGCTCCTTTGACGGCGCACAGCTATTCTACCGCGACTATGTTCCCGCGACTCGCCCGCCGCCGTTTGCTTCGGATCAGAAATACGGAACAAGGCAAGGACTGACGTTTGTTTTCCTCCACCAATTGCCACTTTCTTCCCGAATGTACGAGCCTTTGCTCCTGCAACTCTGCGAGACCTACATGTTTTGATTCATCGCTCCGGACAGGCGAGGCTTTGGGCAGAGTGATTGGTCCGGTCCGAATCTCGATGGAGATATTGATTACCACGTCTTCGCTCGAGATGTCGTTGACCTCTTGGAGAAGGTTGAACCTGGGCCATTCATATTTGTAGGCGCCAGTATGGGCACCGGGGAAACGCTGCTAGCACATTCTCTCAGTGAATGAGTCAGGTCGCATTGCAAGGCATGTCATCACAGAAGCACTCATGGGCATCGCATTGATAAAGCTACACTAGGTATTCGTTTGGATCAGCACGTCACTCCCGCATCCAGTTTCATCGTTGGAATTTCCGAATGCACCGCCGAGAGAGCTTTGGGACACGGTGCTCGCGTCCTTGCGAAGCCACCGATCGCAGTTCGTCTCGACTGTGTCGTTGGGGGTTGGGTCGACAACGACTGTTCCGGACAAGGACATTGAACTCTACGAGCGGATCTTCGACGCGGCGGATGGGCTGGCAATCGAGCGAGCAGTCCAGATATACACGCCGGAGAACATCACGGAGCAGTTGGCCCAGTTCTCAAAGCTCAGCTCCGCTCCGCTCTTGTTGATCCACGGCGGGGCAGACGGCAGTGTGCCCTTGGAAGCGAGCGCCAATAGAGTGAAGCAGCTAGTGCCGAGAGCCGAAGTTGTTATTTACGAAGACGGAGGACACAGTTTGTTATTTCATCCGCGGAGTGTGACCCAGTTTGACTAACTGCGAGACGTGCTAGTTCTGTCTCACCCCGAGCAGCTGCTCCGAGACTTGCTGAAATTCTTCGATGCCCTTCGGAATTGAAGTAGTGGATAATGCATGTTTGGCTTGGGGTGTTAGCAACGACGGTATTCGGGTGGATCAGGCAACCAACTCGCCCAAAGAGGGCATATTTTGTTGTAAGCTGACACCCCCAAGCTTTAGTAGGCCAAGATGTCAAGCAAGAAAGGGGAGGGGCTTCGCGACGACTCATCTAGAATACCCCAGGTGATGTGATAGGACCCGTAGTATCTAGGGGTTGTGTGGACCAAAGTCATTGTCACCAAGTCGAGATTCAACCCAGAGTAACGATAGGCCACACGGTGACATGTAAACTTATTTCCAAGCTTCCCCATGCACAAAAGACCATTTTGTCTCTTTTGCAAGCCCTCCTGGTACCTCTCGTATTATCCGTCGTGGTTGAAACCCACCCGCGGCTGCCCGAGCCCGGACGTCCGCGGATCTCCGGGTGGAGTCGTACCCACCTCGAAACGACATTTGGTGACCGACTCCGTCGGGCCGGGACGACGTAGAGTGGTGCGATTTCGCCTAGTTCTATGAGACGGAAGGATTCATGCAACCCTGCGTCCGCGGGGACCGGAACCCGGTCATCGCTGACGGGCCGCTGTGAATAGTCGCTCCTTCTCCTGTTCCGCGTTGTTAGAAAACTCCGCATTCTCTGGATTTTGCGCCGTCGAGTGCGGACTGTGCTGGCCATGTTTGCTACTTAAGACTGAGACGCTGAGGTTCAGCATTATATCATATCATCACTACGATTAACTCTTTCCTTTATCTTGGTCCGGGGATTTACAACCCAGTTGCTGAATTGCCAGGCCCACGACCAGATATTGGGCAACATGGTTACGTCGGAGAAGCACGACGCGGACGACCTCTCGTCACTTGCCATTGAACAGGACAATGGCAATCACATCGAAGCAGAGTCTACTTTATCCTCCGGCTCTCGCACCAGCACCAGAGGGAACGAAACCGCCTGCGATAACTCCAGCGCAAAGGAGAACGAGACCGTCGACGACAAGACCAGAAGCGACGCGCTACAGCCCGAGATGGACACGCAGATCGAGGAGCTTGCGCGACAACTCACCCGGGCGTCGGCACAGTTCGACACGGAGCTGCACGCCTTCAGCCCTCGGCCCGGCACGCACCTGGACCCCGGATCGAACAACTTCGACGCCCGCGCGTGGGTCAAGGCCTTGATCAACCTGACCGAGTCGGATCCCGGCTCTGCGCCGCCTCGAAGCCTGGGCGTCGCTTTCCAGAAGCTCGATGTCTTTGGATGGGGCACCGGTGCCGAGCACCAGAAGAGCGTCCTTGACTTGCCTCTAGATGCCATCACTTCGCTGGTTGGCCTGGTCAGCGGCAACCGACACAAACGACGTATCGATATCCTCCGCAACTTCGAGGGCGTCGTTGAAGAAGGCGAACTACTATTGGTCTTAGGTCCCCCGGGAGCTGGCTGTTCGACCCTACTCAAGACGATTGCAGGCGAGACGGACGGTCTCCAGGTCAGCCCGGACGCGTACCTCAACTTCAGAGGCAAGGCTCCCACAGGTATTACGCAGGAAACACTGTTAACAGAATCTAGGCATTGACCCAAGCCACATCCGCAAATCCTTCCGCGGCGACGTCCTCTACAACGCCGAGATCGACAGCCACTTGGCCCATCTGACCGTCGGCGAGACCCTCTCCTTCGCAGCAAGCGCCCACTCCGTGCGCCACGTCCCTGGCGGTGTCACGCGCGCGCAAGCCGACAAGATGATGCGCGACGTCATGATGGCCATCTTCGGCATCAGCCACACGGTCGACACGCGCGTGGGCGACGACTTCGTGCGCGGCGTGTCGGGCGGCGAGCGCAAGCGTGTTTCCATCGCCGAGGCTGCCCTCACCGGCGCGAAGCTGCAGTGCTGGGATAACACGACGCGTGGGCTGGACAGTGGGAATGCCATCAACTTTTGCAAGAACTTACGGCTGCAGGCAGACTTGCTTGGGGTAGCGGGTGCGGTGGCTATCTACCAGGCGCCGCAGTCTGCGTACGATGTAAGTGGTTTTTATCGTGGATGCTAGGTATCGACTAATGATCGCAGGTCTTTGACAGAGTGACTGTTTTGTATGAAGGTCGTCAGATCTTCTTCGGAAAGACTACCGAGGCTAAACGATACTTTGAAGACCTCGGCTTTGACTGCAAGTCACCTAAAGCCTCTCTTCCAAGCTCCCGCTAACACCCCATAGGCCCCGATAGACAGACAACGCCCGACTTCCTCACATCCATGACAAGTCCTCAGGAACGCCGCGTCCGCGCCGGCTTCGAGGCAACAGCACCCCGAACGCCCGACGAGTTCGCCGAGCGATGGCAGGCCAGCGAGCACCGCAAGAGACTCCAGCGAGAACTCGGCGACTACGAGAAGAACCACCCCGAGGAAGAACGGCTGGCCGAGTATCAGCAGTCCCGCCGCGCCGAGCAGTTCAAGCGCCAGCGGAAAAGGTCGCCCTATACGATCTCGTATTCTCGCCAGGTTTCGCTGACTATGTGGCGAGGATGGAGACGGCTGTTGGCTGACCCCGGCTTTACAATTGCGTCGCTGCTTTTCAATGTTATCATGGCTGTGGTGCTGGGTAGCATGTTTATCAATCTGGCTCCGGATTCGTCGAGCTTCTACTACCGCGGTGGTTTGATCTTCTTCTCATTGCTGTTCAATGCATTCGCTAGTCAGCTTGAGGTAAGACCGTCAGGCTCCTTGACAGGAATACCACTAATAGGAAAAAAGGTACTCACCGTTTATCTCGAACGTCCTGTTGTCGAGAAGCACAATCGCTATGCCTTCTACCATCAATCGGCGCAGGCCATCGCGAGCTACGCCCTCGATCTTCCCTATAAGACAATCAACATGTTCATCTTCAACATCCTGATCTACTTCATGGCCCACCTCCGCCGCGAGCCAGGCAATTTCTTCTTCTTCTGCCTAACCACGTACCTGACCACGCTGGTCATGTCGTCCATCTACCGCACACTGGCATGCCTCACGCGCACGTCCCACCAAGCCATGGTGCCGGCGGCGATTCTCAGTCTTGGTCTCATGATCTACACCGGCTTCACGATCCCTACTGACTACATGCTTGGCTGGTCGCGGTGGATGAACTACATTAATCCCCTCGCATATGCCTTCGAGGCGCTAATGGCGAGTGAATTCCATAACAGGGACTTTGATTGCGCTCAGATGGTGCCCCAAGGTCCAGGTTACGATTCACTTCCGCCTGAGTCTCAGATCTGCTCTGTTATCGGAGCCGAGCCTGGATCCACGACGGTCAACGGGGATAAGTACATCAACATGTCGTTCCGCTACTACAACTCTCACAAGTGGAGGTGAGTCGAGTCTCTTCCTCGTTACTAACACGAACCTTGTGCTGACTCAAATTTAGGAACGTTGGTATTCTCTGCGGTTTCCTCGTTTTCTTCTTCTGTTGCTACCTCGTCTCGGCAGAGTTTGCAAAGCCCCCAAAGAGCAAGGGCGAAGTCCTGGTATTCCGCAAAGGCAAGATGCCACCGAACCGAAAGCGCAAGGGCGACGTCGATGTGGAGGGTCAGGGAACCCGACCTGTCGTCGCAGAGAAGACCAAGAACCTCACGGGCCAAAGTGGCCTTTCTGCCGGAGCTTCTGTTTTCCACTGGGAAGATCTGTGCTACGATATTCAGATTAAGGGCAACGATCGTCGTATTCTGGATCACGTCGACGGCTGGGTGAAGCCCGGTGTCTCGACAGCTCTCATGGTACGATTCCTCCATCCACTAATGACCATTGCTAACAGTGTCCAGGGCGTTTCCGGTGCGGGTAAAACGACCCTGCTCGATGTCCTTGCAACTCGCGTCACCATGGGCGTCGTCAGCGGAGACACGCACATCGACGGGAGACCAACGGACTCGTCCTTCCAGCACAGAGTTGGTTACGTGCAGCAGCAAGACCTTCACCTAAACACAATGACAGTGCGAGAGGCGCTCGAGTTCAGTGCTCTTCTTCGGCAATCTGCGGAAATTCCTTGCGCAGAGAAGTTGCAGTACGTCGAGCACGTCATTGATATGTTGGACATGCAAGAGTTTTCAGATGCTGTTATCGGAATTCCCCGCGAGGGACTAAACGTTGAGCAGCGGAAGCGTCTTACCATTGGTGTCGAACTAGCTGCCCGTCCCCAGCTGCTTGTTTTCCTCGACGAGCCTACTTCAGGCCTTGACTCGCAGACGTCATGGGCTATTTGCGATCTGATCGAGAAGTTGACTACGAGCGGCCAAGCCGTGCTCTGCACCATCCACCAGCCGTCGTCTATTCTCATCCAGCGCTTCGACAGACTTTTGCTCCTAGCACCCGGCGGCAAGACTGTTTATTTCGGAGGTACGTGTATCCCCGATGAAACACGTGAGTGAAGCTAACCAACCGTCTAGACTTGGGCGAGGAGTCAAGTATTCTTCTCGACTACTTTGAGCGAAACGGAGCTCCTCCATGCCCGCACGACGCCAATCCCGCAGAGTACATGTTGGAAATCATCCAGCCGCCAGCAGACGGCTCCGAGAGTATCGACTGGCACCAGGTCTGGAGAAGCTCGCTCGAGTACCAAGCTGTCAAGAAGGAACTCGGTCGCTTGAATGCGCTTCCTGTCACAGCTTCTTCTAATGCAGAGTCCATCAGTGCGGGAGACAAGTCCCAGCACCAGGAATTCGTTGCTTCCTTCTCTACCCAGTTTTGGCAGGTTCTTATCCGGACTTGGAAGCACTTCTGGAGGTCTCCAACCTACATCTGGTCCAAGATTGTTCTCATTGTTATTTCGGTACGGCACGCCTGGCGATTGGAATCTCGTACCAAATGCTAACCCGCCCAGTCCTTGTATCTCGGATTCAGCTTCAGCGCAAACAACAGTATTCAGGGCCTACAGAACCAGCTCTATGCTATCTTCATGTATTTGGTTCTGTTTGGAAACATAAACGAGCAAATAATGCCCCTGTTCGTGCCTCAACGATCTCTGTATGAGGTACGTGAGCGGCCCTCAAAGATCTACCGTTGGAATAGTAAGTATCCCTGACCGAAGTTCTCTGGGCAAACTTCTGACGCGACTTCAGCCTTTATCCTGTCCAACATTCTTGTCGAAATCGCTTGGAACACTCTTATGGCAGTATTGATGTACTTTTGCTGGTACTACCCAGTTGGCTTCGTCCAAAACACCACCTCCGACGACGAACAAATCCGGGGCTTTTTGATCTTCCTCTTCCTGTGGATGTTCATGCTCTTCACCAGCACCTTCTCGCACTTTGTCATTACTTGGATTGAGACGGCCGAGGAAGCTGGCGTCTTGGCTACACTGCTCTGGATGCTTTGCATCGCCTTCTGCGGGTAAGTTCTTCGTCCTAAACTACAACGTGCTCGCAGCTGACCAGTGCATAGTGTTGGCGTTACCCCTTCCGAGCTGCCAAAATTCTGGAAATTCATGTATCGCACCTCGCCTGGCACATACCTAATGGGCGGGATCATGTCCACCGCTGTCTACGGCTCAGACGTCACATGTGCCGACAATGAGATTCTCAAAATGAAGGCTCCAGGTAACATGACCTGTGGCCAGTTCCTGGATCCATTTATTGAGTTTGCCGGCGGTCGTCTCTTGAACCCATCGTCCACCGAGTCGTGTGCATACTGTGCCCTGGGCTCAACGGAAGAATTCTTGAGCCGGTTCGATATCTCCTACGACGATAGATGGAGAGACTTTGGTCTCTTGTGGGTGTACGTTCTGTTCAACATCGGTGGTGCTCTTGGTCTGTACTGGCTGTTCAGAGTGCCCAAGGGAAAGGGTGTCAGACGTCAATGAGTGGCCAGGGGAAAGCCAGAAAGGGCCTGAAGCGAGTCTGATCGACTACATGGAATACAACAGACACTACTTGTATACATAGACAATAATTTCATTGAGCATGGGTTAGACTTGGAGGTGTACTTTAATTGATACGAGAGCAGAGACTCATACTTGACATTCAACAATGCGCATTCCTCATCACGCCTTAGGATCTTGACCTAGCCGCTTCTCACGACCTTCGGACACCAGAAACTCCTCGTAGCCTGGGAGCTGTACCTTGTTCTTCAGCCTATCAGGCGTAATGACACCCTCCAATCCGGCAGTGTAGCTGTACTCGGTCAAGTACGCTGCTGCTTCAAGGAACCCAACCGGCACACCGGAACTTTCATGGGCTTCTGCACATGCTCTGCCTCCTCCCCGGAGACCTTGGACCACACATCAATAATCTCTGCAATAGTCAAGTTGTTCTCGTAGGCAAAGAGTTTGGTGCCAGGCCTTCATCCTCCACCAGCGCGTGCATGTAGTGGCCGGTGGACCGCCCAACGTCAATGATCTGGAGCCGCGTTGACTTGGAGGCGGCGGTGACAGGACCCAAGGCCGAGTAGACGTACCTCTCAAGACCCCGGATCTTAGAAGCGGCGATGGCTGCATTGTTGGCGTTTCGCAACTCCGTGTCGTGCGCAATATGAAAACTGGTGGTCTGGTCGTTCCCAGTCGCCAAAGCAGTGGTGAGGAGCTCGCCGAAATCCGTGTTGACGAAGATGGCCTTCACGTCGTGGAAGGCGCGCGAGAGAGATTCGAAATCTGCGAGGTCGGCTTGGACGACTTCGGCGCCGAGAGCAGCAAGGGCTTTTGCTTTGTCAGAGGTTGCACGGCGAGTTATGCAGCGGACGGTCCAGTTGGGGAGGGATAGAAAGACTTTGTTTACGGAGGAGCCTTGGGTGCCGGTTGCGCCGATGATGGTGATGGTCTATGAAGGGGCCATTGTGAACAGGTTGGATCTTGTGTGAGAGGGTAACTGGGTTGTGGATGAAGAACTGCAGTCTTGGTGATGGGATGATGATTTGATATTGGTGGGAGGGAGGGAGGACTTCATTTATAGTCCGCTTCCTTGGTCCTAGACTCTCCAAATCTTTCTCGCAACTAGCACTCTACTGATGTGATTTCTTTTCAAACACTTGATGAGTAATATCCTCCAACATAACGCCAAACCTGCGGTTGAAGGAGTAGAGGGCTTACTCCCTCCGCGTCTTCTAATTGGCTCCCAACCCGGAAGTCACTGCCGGATCCGCATTTGGGAGTAAACCAGCTCCACGGCCGCGCTTGAGTGGCGGGTTTCGGTGAGTACGGGGGTCAATGTGGGCACTTCGCGGACGTCCCTGTGGCAATCTCGCCTGGCTTACTCTTCCTCGTCCTCTCTTGTTCTCCGTCGCTACCACGCGCAAGAGTGCCATGCCGACAGAACGCGTGACAGGGGAGGCTGGGCCTTCGAGCGATGCGAAGCGGCCTCGCAAACGGATCATGACTGCGGCTCGCAAGGAGCAGAACCGCGTTGCGCAAATGGCATACAGTAAGAACCCATCTATTTCTCTGTGAATCGTTTACTTAGTGAGTTGAAGGAAAACGACAGAGGGAGCATCGGCAGACGAGGGCTCAGACACAGCAACGGGACAGGAGGAAGCTGCCGGTGCTACAGCCGCATGCAGAACCCGAGTCCGATGCGTGTCCACTTAGCTTGGTGCATGATATCCGAGGAGACGGCGGGCTGCAATTGCATCCTGTAGTTGCTGGCCAGGTCGACTTGCCGCCAGTACAACCACTCGAAACCAACAACCGCTGCCAAGATTTAACTATTCTATCCAAGCCTTTAGTCCCAGCCCTCCCAGAACCTCTCAATCTGAACTGGGACCCTACTGGTCTCTCATTCGTCACGGATCCGGTCTTGGCCGAGTCTGAGCCCAACTCATCAACCCAGATTGATGATGACATTCTGAGCTTGGACAATGTGGCTTCGAATACGGAATCAAATCTACTGCCCAGCGCTCACAATCCAGATGTCTCTCGTCTCCCATGTATCAAGCGGAACTCCATCAGAGTCGTGCTCACCAACGTCGCCTGCGCCGTGCTCGAAAACGCGCTCTCGCTTGGTTTCGACTTGACCAGGATTGTAGCCTGCACCGGCGAGTACATTTCGCCCTTCTACCTACCCAACGCCTCGCCGCAAACCGATCCAGAGGCATTAATCGCGCACTCCGCCGACATCGTCAACCCCAACTGCTCCTCCCGAAGCATCCCAGCGCATCTGCGGCCAACCTTAGCACAGGTGCTCATCCCGCACGACGCCAGCTTAGACCTGATTCCGCTACCGTTTCTCCGCGATAGGGCCATCATGCTGTCCGCCGTGATGCCGCATACATTCAACCTATGGGAACTGAAAGCCGACATCTACCACCGCGGCGGGCTTGTCATCTGGCAGTGCGACCGAACAGGTCAGGGCAGCAAGGCCGAGTCTCCCTTTTTTTCAGCCATGGGACATGATGAGTTGGGAGGCAACTTCATGGTTTTTACAGAAGTGGTGTACGATTTTCGGGGGGAAGGAGAGTGCTTTCTGGAAGCAGAGCGCGTGGTGGCACGCATTAAGGGGTGTGGAAGGTAGTTGAAAAATAGATGGCACCATTGCCTTTCTACCGGGTGAGGACTGTTTTTGAACACAGTCATAGGACATTGCGTGTGCTGGTTTAGTAGAGAAATCGAGTTGAGGACGTGGAAATCCTTGTGGCATTCAAATGGTTCAGGGGTCATAGTGCCAAGACCAGAGCTCCCTACGTCAGTCGTAGTCTATCCAAGGCCTCATGAATTGCGTACTCACCTCCTAACGTAAACACAATGATACTAAGTCATTGGCAACAATAATAAAAGATGAGAAAGTCATAGAAATGCTGTAGTTACCAACTTTCGGTAAATCACTTCGTTGTGAGACGTTATGATTGATTGTCGGTCTTCGAAACAAAAACCGCGTAGTGAGCAAAAGCGTGATACATTGTTCATAAGGCGGTTCATGAGTTCATGCTAGATGGTCACAACTTAATCATAAACAAACCAGGCATATAAAACCGTCGAGATCGTCTTACTCCAATGTCCGGTACACAACTCTCAGGTCGCACCTTAGTTACAGTTCAACCAACCCACATCAAGACAAAATCGCCATCACCAGAAACTCCATCAACTCCCCAATCCAACATGTGTTACATCATCACGAAGAAGTGGCTTTGCATGCAATGTCAAAGGGAGACCAGGCCTTCCGTCCCTGTACTGGACAGCTCAAACTGCGATACTCCGGAAGGAGAGAGGTCGCCCGCATGCCACTACGCGGGCCGCGACCAGGTCACCTGGGTTCCCGCGACGCAGTGCAAAGTTTGCGTAGCCAGGGCAAAGAAACAGTGAAAGGCGGAAAAGGAAGTGGCGTGGGCGGTTGGCGATTGCGAGGGGAGATATAATGAGCGGGAGGAGGTGATTGGCGGCGATTAAGTGCCGAGTTGTCTGTACCCTCGATTAGTCCATGGCCACAAATTAGGAATAACCATCAACTCGTGCAAATAAATGTGATTGTGATTACTTTCTGTATTTTACCCCTGTGGATGATTGTCTCCAATTGGTGCAGTATGACCACGTGTAACCAAGAACACCTCCTGGCCTCTGACTATGTTGGCTAAGTCTAAGAACACATTGACTCGACGCTATTGACGAATACAAATCCCTTAATCTTATAGCAACAAAAAGCTCTTAGTTTGCATTGATTCACTGACATGCTGTTGTCTGTCACACCTTGCTCATGTCATGTGTAGCCACAGGCAGGCACGATGGTTTGTTCACGCAACTCCCCAACCAAGACACCCAAGCCCTCATCACCGAATCAGAAGTTGAAAAGATGCTCATCATTTATTTAACAACTAGAGCACTGCGAAGACAAAGCCCGACTTAAGTCCTGCATCAAACCACAAGATACCCCAAGCCCGAGATTTTTCTATCAACAACCCAACCATGTGCAGACTCATCCTTTGGCACTCCGAGTGCGAGATTTGCCAGAAGCGAGTGTCTTCTGAAGTCATGCATGATGATTGCGATGTCGCGCTAGGGTTGACGGACGGCATTTGCGCCTACATGCGGGATCCAGTGCGGTACCCGAGACACGTACTCGTGCGGTCCTCGCCTACTGAGTGGGAGAGGTGTGACTCTTCCGACAAGGGGAAGGGAAATGAGAAGGAAGAAAAGGAAGGGGACAGAAAGGAAGGGCATAAATCCGCCAAGTAATGAAGAAGCGTATTTAGTAAGTCATTAGGTTGATTAACGCAGTTCAACTCAGAATCTCAATAAATCACCCAGGTTTCCACGGCCTAGATCCTGTTCCATCTCACGTCAGCAAGTAGCCGCATCGCTTCGGATATCGCATCCATTCGCCGCCTCTCGCTTGCATCATCTCGTTTATGATTGGGCAATGCCCCTAGAATATTCAGTCTTAGAGGGCGTCATACCGGATTGGTATGCTTAAAGCGCCACGGTGATCAAGGTCGGCGTCAAGGAGAGAATCAAACCCCCGTCCACCGCCCAACGATCCCAGCTCCAAGACTCTCCTTAACCTCACCGTCTCGACGTTCTCTACCAGCATGGCGTCGACTGTGGTAGGAAATGCCATCCACAACGGCGCCTCCCAGGGTGTCATCGCCGACCTTCTCGGCCGCACCTCCAGCACGACTAGCATCGTCGCCGCCATTGTTCTGGCCACCGCCATTGTCCTCCCGCTGCTGAACAAGCTGCTATCCCCTCAGATGGACCAACTCGAGCCTCCAATGGTGAAGCCCACGATTCCATTCATCGGCCACATCATCGGCATCATTCGCTTCCAGAATGGCTACCATCGAATTGTGCAGTGCGTTTGACCGAATTCCACAGCCCCGCATCTACTGACGATTCTATCAGCGACGCGAATCCTTCCGTGGACATTGCCACGCTTCCCATGCTGAATGGCAAGATGTACTTTGTCTTCAACCCGCATCTCATCCAGACAATCCTGCGCAACAAGATTGCTTCGTTCGAACCGTTCATCACCGAGTTCGCCCAGAAGACCTTTGGTCTCAGTGCGCACACGTTTGCCAAAGTGACATCTAACCCGAACCTCGTGCCGGAGTTCACGGATGGCATTCATTCTAGCTTCCAGACCGAGATGCTGCACAAGATGAACGTCCACTTCCTGACAGAAATCTCCGCCAAACTTGGTCGTGTCGGCGGTAGTGTGAGGACGGTCGACAGCGTGAATTCAGGCAAGGAGACGTTACTTGATCGAGGCCTTCAGGTGGATAATCTCTACCTTTGGTGCCGGGATATCATGACTCTGGCCACGACTCGGGCGTTGTACGGGGATCATGACCCCTACAACGAGGACCCTTCCCTCGTCGAGCTGGCATGGTACGTTGTTTGCCATCAACGTTGGTCACATCACTAACAAGCGAAGGACTTTTGAAAAGTCGGTCCCATACTTCCTCCTGTCCCTTTTCCCTTCTATTACCATGCCCAAGGCGTACCAAGCTCGACAGAAGCTCCAAGCCATCACATCAGCATACTACACGGCCGAACACGATCTCACTGACCCTACCACGTCGCAACTCGTCATCAACCGCGCCAACGCCTTGCGCAAGCACGGCTTCATGGGCGAGGAAATTGGGCTGCTGGAAGCCATCCTTCCCGTCGTGGCGACCGTCAACGCGGTGCCTGCGTTGTACTGGGTTCTGGTGTATGTGCTCGGGAAGCCTGAACTGGCGTTGCGTCTGCGGGAACAAGTGGCGGCGGCGGCGAAGATGACCCACAATGAAGATGGAAGTGGGCGGACTGTGACTTTTAATATTGCCGAATTCGACGAACAGCTTCCCTTGCTCGTCAGCTGCTACTGGGAGACGATGCGTCTCACGAACCATTCCGTCAGTATTCGACGCATCATGTCCGACCACGTAGTCCGAGGCCCCGACGGTCGAGAGTACATGCTCAAGAAAGGAACCGACATCCAGCTCCCCGCGGGCGTGACGCATAACGAGAAATCGACCTGGGGAGACGACGCATCAGTCTTCGACCCGGAGCGCTTCATCCCAGCACCGACCAAGGACAAGACACCAGAATCGATAGAGACGGAGCGCAAGAAGAAGGCAGCGTACTTCCCTTTCGGCGGCGGCCGGCATCTATGTCCCGGGCGGAACATGGCCTTTGCAGAGATCCTGGGCTTCATGAGTATCCTGCTGCTGGGGTACGAGGTCGAGGCTGTGGGGATGGGCTTTGCGGACGTGGAGATGGATATTCCGGCGCTGGCGACTGGGTCGGCGAAACCCAAGAACCGGGGAGCTGGTCTTGGAGGGAGGATCTTGAGGAGAAGGGGGTGGGAGGATGTGCAATGGCGTTTTGAGTGTTGAAGGGGAGGCACTGATGACGATTGAGCAATGGCTGAGTGCACTTGTGTGAAGTTGGCTCACAACGAGCCCGAAGTATATGACCGGTTGAGTCTTTGATCTCGCGTAGGTACTTGGTTACGTTGTAACTACAGCATGTGCAATGCAGCCACAATGGCTGAGTGTGACAGCCATCTCCAACAGTGCTTCATCGGCTCGACCGCCTGCACATTCGTTACACGACGATTCCGTGGCTGGAAACCGTATATGGAAATAACTGCTCTTGCCAGTCTGGACAGTGAGTTCACTCGGATAAATGCAATGCGATGCAATGGCGGGTACATTAGCACATGGCTCTTCCCGAAAACTCCCAGCTCTAACTTGACATCCGGCTTCTCCCAATCCCACTCGCCATTACCGTGCGTCAGATCTAAAAGATCCGACCTAATCGCTTCCATCTCCAAGTCTCCAGAAGTCGCAACGCATTCCTTAAGTCTATGACGCTGGCGCCCCACACCACCCGACGCCATGATCACCACTTGCAACCGAAACCACCAAAGACATTGTCTTGGGGGGGATACTTCTCGCAAATTGCCAAAGTCCGAAGGCCGAATGACGTGGCTGAACAAACATCGATCATGTCGTCATATATGCGCCATGCCGCTCCCGTGTAGATAAGCAGTAACGCGCCGCTCCCGAGAGATCCAGCCAGACATCCCAAGATTTCCTGGCCCGGTCGCAACACCAGGAATCAGCGCCATGAGCGACGGAAAGGTCACCCCGCGGGACGAGGATATCCCAGGCGGTTATCCCGTGACGCCGAGCGACAATTCTGTCAGCGATTACTCCGAGACGGATGCTCAACAGAACCAGTCTGGTGGATTCTTCGCTGACACGGAGCACTCGGAATTGACCGAGGTACCAGCTTCTATTGTTTTGGCCTATGCTCCCAAGTCCCAGTTTGTCCCAAATCACGATCTTTACCCAGGGTATTGGGAGGACACGGCTCTTTCTCTCCATTCTAACTCTTCGTCGGACACTATTCCGGGACATACGGCGGCCTTCGTCCCCAATTTCCAGTCATCGTGGGATGAGCCCTCAGCCAGCCAAGACCCAGCCCACTCCCACTCATCATCAAACACTATTCCTGCAACCCGTGATCAATATGGAGACGATCAAAACATCCGACAACAAACATTCGTTACCCGCCAGTCTCACTCGTCGTCAAGCACTATCCCCGCCACCCGGGACCAAGTTCACGATCAAGGCACCCCCCAGGCAGCCACCTTCGCCCGAAACTCTCCATCTTCCTCAGACACGATCCCAACAGGCAGCCGAGACGTCGAAGAGAAACGACAAGACATTGGACCTGCAACCGATGACGCATCATCTGCATCCAGCGACTCCCCATCCTCCACGCAACACGCCCCGTTGAGAATCCCAACTAACGACGAGAAACCGAAACTCGAGCGCAAGAAAACCACCCGCACGGAGGATGACATCTTCCGCGTACTATCTCGTCGCCGTACCGGCGCGTCGGAACCCGAGTTGGAAGAAGAGCAGGAGATCGAGCGCCTCATGTCGCGCATCTTTGGGCAAGCTCGCCAAGAACAAAGCGAGGGGGAAAAGACACGGCACACCGGTGTCGTCTTCCGCGACCTCACCATCCGCGGCGTTGGACTCGGCGCCAGCTTACAGCCCACTGTCGGCGACTTCTTTCTCGGACTGCCGCGCACCATCGCCAACCTGTTCACCAAGGGGCCCAAAGCAGCTTTCGGGAAGCCCCCTGTGCGGGAGCTCGTCAGTCACCTGGACGGCTGCGTGCGCCCGGGCGAGATCTTGCTGATTTTGGGCCGTCCGGGGTCGGGGTGCAGCACATTTCTCAAGACCTTCTGCAACCAACGAGCAGGGTTTGAAGCCGTCGAGGGGAAGGTCACATATAGCGGTACGGACGCTGAGACGATTGCAAAGGATTTCCGTGGCGAGGTCATCTATAACCCCGAGGATGACTTACACTACGCTACGCTGTCTGTGAAGAGGACACTCAAGTTTGCACTCCAGACGCGGACGCCGGGCAAGGAGTCGCGGCTTGAGGGCGAGACCCGCAACGACTACGTGAGAGAGTTCTTGCGAGTTGTGACAAAGCTGTTCTGGATCGAGCATACCCTCGGAACGAAAGTGGGCAACGAGTTCATCCGTGGCGTATCTGGCGGCGAGAGGAAGAGAGTGTCCATCGCCGAGGCCATGATCACGCGTGCGTCCGTTCAAGGCTGGGACAACTCCAGCAAAGGCCTCGACGCCAGCACGGCGGTCGAGTACGTCAAATCGATTCGGGCCATGACCAACATGGCCAATACATCGACCGCCGTCTCGCTTTATCAAGCGGGTGAGCAACTGTATGAGCTGGTTGACAAGGTCTTGGTGATCGACCATGGCAAATGTCTGTACTACGGTCCGGCCGAGACAGCCAAACAATATTTCATCGACCTCGGCTTCGCGTGCCCGGAGCGGTGGACAACCGCTGACTTCCTCGTCTCCGCCACCGACGAGCACGAGCGCAGCATTCGGCCGGGCTGGGAAGACCGCATTCCCCGCTCCGCGGCCGACTTCGACGCTGCGTACCGCCGAAGCGCCGCGTACCAGCACAACCTCGCGGACATGGACGCCTTCGAGTCGCAGCTCGGCTCACAAGCTGAAGAGCGGCGCCAGAACGAATCCAAGCGCACACGCAAGAAGAACTATGAGATCCCGTTCCACAAGCAGGTGCTGGCGTGCACACAGCGCCAGTTCCTCGTTATGGCAGGCGACCGGGCGTCCCTGTTCGGCAAATGGGGTGGGCTGGTCTTCCAAGGCCTCATCGTCGGGAGCCTTTTTTACAACCTCCCGCAGACGGCTGAGGGCGCGTTTCCGCGCGGCGGCACGCTGTTCTTCTTGTTGCTCTTCAATGCTTTGTTAGCCCTTGCTGAGCAGAGCGCAGCTTTTCAAGCCAAGCCTATCATCATGAAGCACAAGTCGTTTTCGTTCTATCGACCGGCGGCGTTTGCCATCGCGCAGACGGTGGTTGATGTGCCTATGGTATTCATTCAAATTGTTCTCTTCAACTTGATCATATACTTCATGGCGAATCTAGCCAGGACAGCGTCACAATTTTTTATTACTACGTTAATATTATGGCTAGTGACCATGGTGACCTATGCCTTCTTTCGATGCCTCTCAGCGTGGTGCACCAGTCTCGACGTAACTACGCGTTTCACCGGTGTTTCTATACAAATACTTTTGATTTACTCAGGCTACCTCATCCCTCCGGACTCGATGCACCCGTGGTTCAGCTGGCTGCGGTGGATCAACTGGATCCAGTACGGCTTCGAGTGTCTCATGGCTAACGAGTTTTCCGGGCTGACGCTTGAATGCGTTGCACCGTATTTGGTCCCCCAAGGACCCAATGCATCGCGGCAGTACCAAGGCTGCGCTCTCGCCGGTGCTTCACCTAGTTCGACGTCTGTTAGCGGTGCGGCCTACATCCAGGCATCGTTCACGTACACCCGAGCGCACCTGTGGCGCAACTTTGGCTTCCTGTGGGCCTTCTTCATCGCCTTTGTCCTCTTGACAGCCCTGGGCATGGAAATGATGAAGCCCAACGTCGGAGGCGGTGCCATTACCGTCTTCAAGCGCGGCCAGGTTCCCAAGACGCTCGAGGAGACTATTTCCACTGGTGGACGGACAGGAGATGCCAAGGCCGACGAGGAGTCCGGTCGTACGCCGCCAGTTATGGGTGATGAAGGCACCAAAGAGACGAGCGATAGCGACAACGTCAAACAGGTCGCCAAGAATGAGACCATCTTCACCTTTCGAGACGTCAACTACACCATCCCGTATGAGAAGGGGCAGAGAAAGCTGCTTCAAGATATCCAGGGCTACGTTCGCCCCGGGAAATTGACTGCCCTCATGGGTGCATCTGGTAAGTTTATGACACATGCGTATCCCTCAGCAACTAATTAATCTATATAGGCGCCGGTAAAACAACCTTGCTCAACGCCCTGGCCCAACGCCTCAAGTTTGGCACCATCACCGGCGACTTCCTTGTCGACGGCCGCCCTCTTCCCAAGTCGTTCCAGCGAGCAACTGGCTTCGCGGAACAGATGGACATTCACGAACCCACAGCCACCGTCCGTGAGGCGCTACAGTTCTCAGCCATGCTTCGGCAGCCTAGGGAGGTCCCGGTCCAAGAGAAAATGGACTACTGCGAGACCATCATTGACCTCCTCGAGATGAGACCTATTGCCGGCGCCATCATCGGCCAGGTTGGCGAAGGCTTGAACCAGGAACAACGAAAACGCCTAACCATCGGCGTGGAATTAGCATCTAAGCCTGAGCTGCTCATGTTCCTCGATGAGCCTACTTCCGGTCTCGACTCCGGCGCAGCGTTCAACATCGTCCGCTTCCTGCGCAAACTGGC
Source organism: Neonectria faginata (assembly GCA_030864175.1). NCBI lineage: Eukaryota > Fungi > Ascomycota > Sordariomycetes > Hypocreales > Nectriaceae > Neonectria > Neonectria faginata. Next base: position 827,577 of record JAULBG010000010.1, on the reverse strand, counting down.
CGATGCGGGCCAAGCTGTTCTATGTACAATCCACCAGCCGTCCGCAATTCTCTTTGAACACTTCGACGAGCTGATGCTCCTCAAATCCGGTGGCCGCGTCGTCTACCACGGCCCTCTCGGCCACGACAGCCGGGAGCTGATCGACTACTTCGAGTCCAACGGCGGTGCCAAGTGCGCTCCCACGGCGAACCCAGCCGAATACATGCTTGAAACCATTGGGGCTGGCGATCCAGACTACAACGGCCAGGACTGGGGCGACGTATGGGCCCAGTCGTCGCAGCACGAGGCTCGCTCGCGCGAAATGGAAGAACTTATTTCACAGCGTCGCAACCTCGAGCCCTCCAAGGCCCTCACCGACGACCGCGAGTACGCCACGCCACTAACAACACAAACGCTCGCGGTGCTCAAGCGCTCCTTCACGGCCTACTGGCGCACGCCCAACTACATTCTCGGCAAGATGATGCTGCACGTGCTGACGGGGCTCTTCAACTGCTTCACCTTCTACAAGCTGGGCACGTCGTCCATCGACTTCCAGAACCGTCTGTTCTCCATCTTCATGACCCTAACCATCAGCCCGCCGCTGATCCAGCAGCTGCAGCCCGTGTTCCTCAAATCGCGCCAAGTCTTCGAGTGGCGCGAGGACGGCGCCAAAATCTACAGCTGGGCCGCCTGGACAACGGCCGCCGTGGCCGCCGAGATTCCCTACGCCATCGTCGCCGGCGGCATATACTTCAACTGCTGGTGGTGGGGCGTCTTTGGCTGGAACACGTCGAGCTTCACGTCGGGCTTTGCGTTCCTCCTTGTTCTCCTCTTCGAGCTGTATTACGTCGGCTTCGGCCAGGCCATCGCCGCGCTGGCACCCAATGAGTTGCTGGCGTCAATACTGGTTCCCATGTTCTTCCTATTCGTAGTTAGTTTCTGTGGCGTCGTTGTTCCGCCCGCAAGCCTGCCTACGTTCTGGCGCAAATGGATGTACTGGCTCTCGCCATTCCACTACCTGCTCGAGGCATTCCTAGGCGCCGCCATCCACGACCAGCCCGTCAAATGCAAACCAGATGAGTTCGCGCGGTTCTCGCCGCCGCCGAACCAGAGCTGCGACGAGTACGTGGCGGCGTACATAGAACAGGCTGGTGGCTACGTGCAAACCGGCGCGAGAGGCGTGTGTGAGTTCTGTCAGTACGCGACGGGTGATGATTTTGGGCGTGGGTTCAGCGTTTATTATCGCAACATCTGGCGTGACTTTGGAATCTTCTGCGGATTTATAGTTTTTAATTACGCTGTTGTGTACCTGGCGACGTGGTTGAGGTTTCGCGGGAAGAACCCCGTCAAAGTCTTGCAGAGGAAGAGGATGAAGGCTTAAGCTGGTGATACGGCCGTTATTAATATTTGAGTGACAGTTCATAGTTGTAAGATTACGCAACTAGTTCGTTACGACTTAATTAACTATGACTTCCTTAATGCTATCCAAGGGTCTCGTTGAGGTCTGCTTTGGACGTCCACTGCTAGCGGCTGGTCCCTCTTGCGAAAATACGATGGACATGTAAACAACGATGTGAACTGTTACCCTATGTAGTTGTCCATCTTCCCATGCGATAATAGTAAGCATGTCTCCGGGAGTCTCGGATGCACCTCAGTAGAATTCCAATACCTGCGCGGACTAATGGGACTGATCGGAATAGTATCTGAGAACCAGCCGCCATTGGAAGTCGACCCCGATTCCTGAGTCTCGAGAACGGCCGTATGGGGAAGCGGTCTAAATTTGTGTGGAGTACTATTCACAATCTGATGTCCTAGACTTGGCTTCCAGGGCGAGGAAACAGCTGGGCAGTTCATCACCATTTTGGTCGCAATACTCCATCGAGTATTACGAAGGGAGGATTACCACCTAATACTTAATATTGCTTTCTCTAAATCTATAAAGATACTAACCTAAGGCCTAAGACCTTAGGCTTTAGTAGCTAAGATCCTAGACCTATAGCCTTTCACTTACTAGTTTTAACCTATACCTAGTTATCCTCTCCTAGGTGGTCCGCATAGGACCACCCGGTTGTCCACGCTAGGAAGCACACTCTAAGGTGCCTAAAGCATGGAACTACCCCAAAGGACAGCTTGGTTTCTGGGTGGTGGGAGCGCGAGCGGGAGCGAGAGCAGGCTGGACAATATGGTTGTTAGGGGGCCAGGTCAAAGCCAACTGGTTGTTGGGGGCGTTGGGGGCGCTGGGGCAGGGAGCATACTCTAGGGTGTCTAGATTATAAAATTCAGGTATCAAAGGAGACAGGACTGCGAGCAAGAGTGGAAGTAAGTGCCAGAGGGAGAGTGGGTCGGACGATGCGGTGATTAGGGCTGTTGGGCTCAATGGCCTTAGAACCCTATTTTGGCGCTGGAATAAGGTCCTGGAGGGACTTCGTCCCGGGTCTCGTAGATACTTATGGGCGGGATGGCCTCTTAGGCTAGCCTGCACTATAGCATCAAAGATTAGTCGTATAGCTACTGTGTAGTAAAGGGAATGCTGTACTTACCAAAGTCCCAGCAAGATAAGGCTCAATCGCTAAGTATCACAGGACTAAGACGTCCGCCTTACTCTTCATCACAATATTTGCTGTTGTCACTATTGTCGGTAGTCCGGGGATAAATGGGAAGAGCCGGAAACAACCATGCAGAGGGACATTCTACTTCTATGCCCGATATTAGCGACAGTCGGGTCGCCAGCTTGCGAGTTGCAGCTCTACCTCAACCGGGGGTACGGGAGAATCATCTACACATCCCCTTTACGAGAAACCCAAAGGCCGTTCTCAAGTCCTTTCGTAGATCGTTTGCTATATGTCTATCATTCTCCACTGTCGCTATTCACTCCTCATACTCCGCATTGACAGTTCTCGTAATGGATGATGGTGTGATCCTCAAAAGATAGGAGCACGCAGGAGTACCAAGCGCATGAGCGCTTCCCAAACTAATATTCAACAAAGCAAAATAGCGTTGCAGAAGTTCCGTCATGGCTTACCGAGATACCTTGGTCGGCAAATTAGCCCACAAGAGAGATTAGACCGGCAAACGGAGGATGCCTCCGAGCAAAAGGACTGTCCATGTCCGCCATCCTACTGAGCTGACATATTGGGCTACGGCTTGCAGTCTAGGTTAGGCCTGACGTTTGCGAAAATCTTTTAAAACTCCCCCAGTTGCCCCTACCTCGGGTACGATGGTGAGGCATCCTCGGTGAGGCATCCTCGGTAATGGAACCGCTGGATTGGAGAGTCAATAACATGATCGTCAACACGAGCACATTCGCGTTAGTTATGTCCGCTGAGTCGTGGATAAGCAGGCCTGGCTAGCTTACGGTACGCCAGACTGTTTTCTGAAAGCCGAGGTGAATTACTAATCGTACAGACCGACGAAATCCTTCTTTCTTCATGATGCAGAACTTGGGAAGGATTCTTGTCCCTACTTCAGAGTACTCCGTTACATGGTCCCAAGAAGGCAAGCCGGGGGGCATTTACCTCCTTCCCTTCTGGGGTCGCTTAAGAAGGAATGGTTTCATGCACGACTGGTTTTTATAAGCTTCATGGCAATTCCCAGGCTTATGTCCGAGTCTAACTGCTATTTGACCCATGTCAGTGAGGATTGTATCACGCCTGTGGCCATAACCTTGTTTGGATTACGGAGTACGGTCTTTAGAGTTGTTCTGGCTTTGTCAGCCCTGCTAGGCTGTTATCGCCTGCCCGATGTAGTTGAGTGCGATGAGCGATCCAACGATACCATCGCCACTTTGCCACTAGATGTCTGCACCTAGTAGATCATCCACGGGGGTGGTAAACCCCATTGAGAAGCTTGGCCTCAATGATGATTCAAATGGTCTCGGTCTTATCTCTTAGGTATTTCTCTTGTTTCCAACTGGACGACATCTTTAGTCCCTCGGTTAGTAGTGCTCACCCTCCTCGAGATCTTTGACAGCATAAGGTAAGCCGATTGTGGGATTAAACTTGTCCTTTGCACAGACAAAGAGAAAGAAAAAAAGAGTGTTCTTATCCGATCAGACTGTGATTATGCCGTCTGATCTTTTGCCGACCCTGGACTTTCAGTCAATCTTTCAAGGGAGGATGGCTCTGCATGATAGATTCCACCTACTCTGCCGACTCAGTTTAAAGCCCCTGCCTGACTTACTTCTGGATGCACCGCGAGGTTTTACAATTGCGAAACAAGTACCCGGAGCTGCGGCTCTGCCGTTCCGCGAGAGTGCGCAAGTGTGGCATGTGGGATCCCAGTGGATGACGAACAAGCAGCCAATGAAAACGAGCGTCCTTCATGTCGATAATGAGCGTGCGTGGACAGGAAAGCCGGGCAGCGCCGACGGACGTGCTCGTTCCCGCGCCCCACGCCGCCGCACTCCGCCCCGCTGTTGTCGCATGGCTGGTGGTGTTCCGGGTGGCCTTGCCGTGCCCGTACGAAGGAGTTGGTGATTGGGTCTGCGGCTTCATCGACCAGGGGTTGTTGTCTCCATTTCTTTTCCTCCGAATGGGCGGGGGTGGTCCCTTTGCTGGCGGCTTGAGCTTTGAGCACCGGCGCTAGACAAAGGGTCCTCGAGGGGGGAAGGTTACATGCACAGATCGTTGCTCCATTGGGGCTCCAAAAGTTCCTAGAGCCAGATACTGTAGACTACACGCTGGCCGACGAGATATTTCTCTCGTACGGGCTACAGTGCAGCTAGGAAGACGCTGACAGGACACAGCATGCACCGGCTGCCAGATTACTCCCTGAGTGATAACGATACGAGAGCTCGTGATAAAAAGCTCTCCCGTCTTGCGTCGGCTGCCGTCGGGTCTTCCCCGCAAACCCCAGACGGCGAGAGCCTCAATGGGGCAGTTGGATGCTGGGGAAGTTTCCGTTTGTCATGGTGGGATACAGCGGATTTGTGTCATCTTGGAGAACACGAGTAAAAGCAGTTTTTGTTTGTCATGAATGAGATAGACGTGCTTGACAGGTAAAATGGCGATGCGTGGGGATTATGGGGAGAGGCCCATTGCGACGCGATGGACCGCTGAGAATGTCATGACGGTGGCTTGACGGGCGAAGCGTGGCTTGGGCTATTAGTTTGCCAGCTGACATTCCGTTGATCGCCTTTGGTCCGTTGGCAGTGTTGCCCCTTTGCCGAGTGTCGCCCCTCTGTTGCAGCCTCTACAGGAGTGCAGTTTAGAAGCTTCCATGGAAAATTCCAGATCGGGCGGCAAACGTTAGCACTGCGTTAGCTACGCACGACACGCCATGAAGAAAGAATCGGTCCACACTCATAGCTCCAACCCGGTTTTGGAAGGTTGCGGTTACATTTGAGAGCGAGGCCCGCACTGCCGCCGCGACTTTTTAGAAAGAAAACAAAGGGTCCAGGGCGGTTGCGTGCTGCGAGGAATCACCTCACGCCGCGGCGGCGCGTGTTAGTCGGGCAAAGTGAACCACGCGAGATTCGAATGGCGTGCCGACTTGTACATGGGATATAATTAATGGTTGGCTCGGCTGGCTGCTGTATCCTGGGCGCAACATGCAAAAGCCCCAAGACTAGCCAGGGGAGAAGCCATCGCCAAGATGTCGCCAAGGCTGGGGCGAGGGTTCTTTTGGGGGTGCGGGTGGTGATGGTGGTGGTTGCGAACTGAACCAGGGGCCAAACCCCCCCCCAGTGCGACAACAACTCAGCAGCCAGAATGCATGGGCTCGTGGCTGTCGTTGCCGTGTTCCGGACTGGTTGCATTTCTTCCTCTCTCGCAGGCTGCGTATCTATCTCGCACGCTCCACCGTTGATCCCTCTCTCTGTATGCGGGTGGAATGTCGATACAACGTCGCGTTGCCGCCCTCGCCTCCCCGGACACCACAACCAGCCACAGACGATATCCCAGCCAAAGCTTTAAGAAACAGGGCATAAAAAAGCAAAGAAAAAAAAAAGAAAGCCACACAAACGCAGGAGGCCGATCGATCACCCGCCACACCTCGGCCCCGCCGGCGCAGCCAATCACACACCGTACGGACCTCCGCAGATCTCTCTGTTTCGGAGCCGGAGCGCCTTCACAACACCCTCTTCGGCTGCAATGGCGCTGCCCTACCTATTTCCGGGCAACGGGTGCACGGGCGGGAGACTAGCATCGCCTCGGCACACAGGACGCCACGCCATCATTCTTGCGTGCGGGCGGGCGCTGAGACAGGACAGAGGGGAATTCATCCACGACGATAGTGAGGGACACGCGATCCCATGCATCGTCGTATATCGTCTAATCGGCTGTCTGGCATTAATCACCGCGCTTCTGGGTGTGAACCTCTCTGCTGGGATCCCTCGTCGCGCTTCGGCCCTACGTTATCTTGCTCCAGATGCCGGGGAGGCGAGATGCAGGTTTCATCGTACATCCGGGCCAACGAGGAGGAGCTGGTTCCAAATTCCAGAAGCGCAACCATGGCTTGCAGACAACAGCTTGATGAGTTGCATCGACGAGATCTCTGCGCCCATTGGCACCCTCCATCTGGCCCGAGGAAACTCAGAAACGTCTCCCGCGTTTGTTCCGTGGCATCGATCCCAGGTTTGCCTCCCTTTACGCACAACCTCCAGTCCGACCGTTCATATCGACTACGACATTCCGTACATTATTCGTACACACAGGCGGCTCGGTGTCTTGCCACCTTCCCCCTTGGGCCTAACCCTGCCGTCCACTCGAATAGGCCCGAAACGCTTGGCGGGCTCTGGCGACCCCGGCCGTGGCGGGACAATGGATGGGGCGGGCCCGCACCGGGGTCCGTCCCTGGTTCGTCTTGTTCCCGGCTGGTTGGGCCACCCACTCCGCTAGCAAACCCCGGCCCCTAGTATTCTTTGCCTGTTCATCTCTAATCGACAGACGACTTGCACTAGAACTGTCATTAGGCTAGCACTTTTGTCGCCGACCTTACTCTGCATCAGCCTTCTTTGTCGGGTCTTAGTCGCGTGCGCCGACCTGCCCGATAAGGCCATTGACCAATCTCTAGCACGACTAGGCCTAGGAGGCTTGGGATCGTCTCATCGGCCATGGGTTGCCTTTCCTGTCTCACGAACAGGTGGCGACGGGGTGTCCGTGCCGTGGACGAGTGTTACATCGTCGAGTTGATACAAGACTCCTCGTGGGTCTCCTTCTCGTCTCTCGTCTCTGATTCCTTTCGTCTCCCATCCCTCTCCACGTCTCCTCCTCTCCATCTCCCTCTGCTTAACCCTTCTCCCGGGCCAGCGCAAGACAGAACTTGATAGAGCTGTCAAGGACACGCAAGCCGCCCATCATGACCACCACCGTCAACCTCGACAACGACGCCATCGCGCAGTCCGGGCTCGTCGATCCCGAGACCCGCGGCATCCCCCAGATCGCCGCCAAGGGCTCCATCGACAAGGAGATGCAGCACGACGTCCACTCCAGCAGCGAGGACGACGACGCGCCCAGCGAAGAGGACCTCAAGACGCTGCGCCGCGTCTCGGGTGCCATCAAGTGGAGCATGTACACCATCGCCTTCGTCGAACTCTGCGAGCGATTCTCCTACTACGGCTCCTCGGTGCTCTACACCAACTTCATCGCCCAGCCGTTGCCCGAGGGCTCGACCACTGGCTCTCCCGTCGACTCTTCCGACCCGAATGCCCAGGCCGGTGCCCTCAACATGGGCGCCCAGGCTGCCCAGGCTCTGTCTCTCTTCAACCAGTTCTTCGCCTACGTGATGCCCCTTGTCGGGTAAGTTCCTACCGCTCAGAATCACATCGAACCATCGACTAACAATCTTCTCCAGTGCCTGGGTTGCTGATGCCCGCCTCGGTCGGTTCTGGACTCTTCACATCGCCATCGGTATTTCCACCATCGCCCACGTCATCCTCGTTGCCGCCTCCGCCCCCGGTGTCATTGTCAAGGCCGATACCTCCTTCGGTGTCTTCATCCTCGGTCTCATCGCCCTCTGCGTCGGCACTGGTTTCTTCAAGGCCAACGTCTCGCCGCTGCTCGCTGAGCAGAACGAGGACAACCGCATGCGCGTTGAGGTCCAGAACGGCGAGCGAGTCATTGTCGATCCCGCCGTGACTAACACCCGTATCTTCCTGTACTTTTACTTTTGCATCAACATCGGCTCCATGGCCGGCCAGATCGGAAGTAAGATATCCCCTCTTAAAACACTCTAGATCATCTTGCTAACGTATGAACCAAAGTGGTCTATGTTGAGAAGTACCACTCTTTCTACCTGGCCTTCCTCATCCCGACTATCCTCTTCCTGATCGCCCCCATCGTCCTCGCCTTCAACAAGAAGAACTACAAGCTGTCACCGCCCACCGGCTCAGTTCTGTCCAAGTTCCTGCGCATGTTCGTCTTCGTTCAGAAGCGATGCAAGCCCTTCAAGCTCAACTGGGACCTCGCCAAGCCCTCCAACGTTCCCGTTGACGAGCGCCCCGCCTGGATGACCTACGACGATGCCTGGGTCGACGAAGTCCGCCGAGGTCTCATGGCCTGCAAGGTCTTCCTCTTCCTCCCCGTCTTCTTCCTCGCCTACAACCAGATGACCGGAAACCTGACCACCCAGGCCGCGACCATGCAGCTTCACGGCACCCCCAACGATGTCATCCAGAACCTCAACCCCATCTCCATCGTCATCATGATCCCCATCATTGATCACGTTCTGTACCCCACCCTCCGCAAGTTCGGCATCGCCTTCACCCCCATCAAGCGTATGACTACCGGTTTCGTCATCGCCGCCCTGTCCATGGTCGCCTCCGCCGTCATGCAGTATTACATCTACGAGATGGGCACCTGTGGCTGGTACGCTAACGATTCCGATTGTCCGGAGCCCGCCCCCATCAACGTCTGGGCTCAGTGCCTCCCCTACATCCTGATCGGTCTCGCTGAGATTTTCACCAACGTTACCTCGTACGAGTACGCCTACTCCAAGGCCCCTGAGAACATGAAGTCCCTCGTCATGAGCGTGAACTTGTTCATGAGTGCTGTGTCCGCTGCCATTGGCCAGGCCTTTGTCCCTCTCTCCGTCGACCCTCTGCTGGTCTGGAACTACACCACCGTTGCCTGCATCTCTCTCGTCGGCGGAATCGCATTTTGGTTCTGTTTCCGTCATTTGGACAAGCAAGAAGACGCTTGGAACATGCTCCAGCGATCTGAATTCAAGGGATCTAACCAGCCCAACGCGTTGGAGAACAAAATCGCCGAGAACCAGGATCCTGAGAAGGCCTAAGGTTGGGATGAGTTTAGTGGCGTAGGTGGACTAAAGTGGATACTAGCTATTACCAAGACAGTAATAAGCATAAATTTAATCATTCGAACAACTCAATGAATTCGTGAGACGTAGGCTGCTGTTGTGGATGTGAATATCGTGATGAGCTGCGGCGTGGTGGATTGTGGTGTTGAGATTGAAACGGTAACGTTTGAAACGGCAACGTCCGAAATATGATTGCAATTTGCGGACAAGGACAAGAACAAGGCCTCAAGGCCTAGCAAACGTAACTTTGAGTGTCGTGAAGCACGAATAATTTCCCGAAGCTATCCCTGCCGCCGTACTTCTCTTGGGCAAGTTCTGGCAACGATGACGACTATAGTTGTCTTTTAAGATACGCAAATAGATACTCGCATCACTTTCTTAAACTGGAGTTGTCTTGACAGACCAGTTCCTATATTGCTTTTGGTAAGCAGGACGTCACCTCTTGAAACATCGTCCCTTCTGTGTCTTTATACTCCACCAAACCCTCGGATAACAAGAAGTCTTATGGCTAACGAAGAGACTATTGTTATCGTATCTAGATTGACCCTGACTAATGATTCTCGATACTCTATGTTGTCTAGTCTCTTGATTGAGTATGAGATAATTACTATTTCTAGGGTATTATCACTAAGCCCTCATTCTTAATCCTAATCGCTAATCCTAACTGCCACTCTAACCCATAACTACTAATCCTAATTACTGATCCTAACTGCTAGTCCTAACTTTAGTCTATAAATTGGTATGCCAAATCCTAGTGAAGTGCCTCTCCCGACCCGTTCGACCGCAGTCCATGCCCTTCCAGCTTGTTCTGCGCAGCTACGACACTGGCGAGAAACGCTTCTCTCTTGCTGGCTTCACCTCGGCTCCTGGCCTATTTAACGCCATACAAGCCGAAACTCTCTGACGCATTGCGAATCTCACGGGGCTTTGTACTTACAACACAGCTTTGGGCTGCGGACTTGCTTGTTCTTGAAAAGCAAGACATGTAACTCAAATCGAGATTGAGTCAGGAACAGCTTCTGCTGGTGGTGTTCAGACATGCCTCACCCAGTAAGAGAAGGGAGGAAGGGAGGAGCTGAAGAAGTGACAATAGCTGCATTTCGACCACTGATGGCCATGAAAAATGAAATTAAAGAGGAATATAAAGTGGCAGTCGTAAATCAAGTCACCGTCTGGTTGTTGCAGCTCCCTGTCTTGCGATATTAAGGTACGGACTTTAGCTCCTGACCTCCCACTTGTATTCACCGAGGCATCGCTATGTTATTCAACTGTCGCTATATCCGACCTAGAACGTTTGAAGAACGTCAAATCTCTACTTACTATTACCACATCTCGCTCTCTCTGAAGATCTCAAACTCCAGGACACGCTAAGGAGTACTGTATCGTACTCCGGGGAGGAAGGCTCAGCTGCTACATCTGGCCACATTCGACGGCCCGGAAAGGTTGGAGGTGAAGCAACTCGCATGTAATACTGTGAAACTATCGAAGTACAATTAAAAATGGGTTGATTGTAGAGCGTACTAGAATGATTTAACTGATGCTTGATCTGTTAGAATTAGTGTTGCTATTCTGTTGCTTCAATGATCGCCCCGAGCCCTTGTCGTTAGCTATCTTCGTGTCCAGGGCCCTCCATCTTACACAAGTCGTTCGGACCCATACCGGGCAGCTTCATCCAACGAGTATTGCCAGGGACACCAGTAACTACGTCGATAAGATGCTAAATTGGTTGACCACAACCACAATCTGCTCGAATATAATCTTTCAAAATATAAACTATATGCTAATTCTATCCTTAACTCTATCTACCCTTAACCAACCTTAGCTAATCCTAACTAACCCTAACTAACCCTATATACTAACCCTAACCACTATCACTAGGTACTACTTAGGTAGCTATGGATAGCTAGGGTAGAGACTCAGGGGGGGCACCCTGCAAAGACACAGAAAATGCCATCGTCGTTATTGGCCCCCGGTTCAAAGTCCACGGCCTACATCTTGGTGGCCAAACGCCATTGGGCGTCGAAAACCGTTCTGTCCCAAAGGTGTGTGCCACGGGCTAAGACTTCGGTCAGGATCCAGTTGCCAACTGGAAAGTCGTTGAAACCAAAGAAAGCCTGTCCACGGAATCCTCCCAACCGTTTGCGATAAGACGTTGTCATCATCGGCAACCAACTTGGACTCCTTTTCTTCGGGGTCGATGATCACACGAAAACCTCACCAGCGGTGTTCTGGTTGAGGTGGCAATAAACTAAGTACCTTATCAAATAGAAAGACTATCCTGAGAGCAATAATCAATAGGAACTAGCTAAAAATATTACCTATGCGCAATGCCTCCTGAAGGACTTCTATCAATAATTTCGGAAAGAAGCGGCTAAGAACCAGAAAAATCCAAAGAATTCCAGTCGATAAGGTCGGTATGAGCTAAAGACTGCATAGCAATCACTGCATTAGATTCTTTGCGTTCTACACTATCCAATTTATCTAACGAATAAGCACTCTAATGGACTAGCTCCTCCCTGCGGGAGATTACTTAATTCTATTGCTTCTACAGACAGGCTAAGCGATTTAGACTATCTGCAATTTCCTTTTGAGCTGCCTCAAGCACCTCACGAGAACGCAAGAGGGCTTCCTTAGCAGCCTCCTCTTCTTGCTCAATATGACGCTTTTCAACAATAATTCGATTTGCTGTCCAAAACCATTAGCAACTGAAAGAACAAAAAAAAGACACCTAGACATATGCACTGACAATAATGGTGACTCCCGATGCATTATAGGTTTTTCCTCGACAAATACATTCTAAATAACGGTTTGATGTTTTTATGACTTAATACTAAAAACCTTTTTTAGAACAGAAAGAATAAGGCATACTATCATAACTAAATTCTTCAATGAGTAAGATTTAGGCGTAGTGAGAATCAGTTGAGTTCTTCTTCTTCTTTGCAGATGATCTCTTAGAAATACAGCTAGACATTATGTCAGTATTTCAGTAATAAAAGACAATAGGACCAATACGTACTAATGTTATGAGAACTATAGCTTTATGTATAGGTTTTAAGGATAAGACCATTAGAGGGAAGACATTATATTATGGCCTAGATTAAGACTAGGCGGTTATAACTGGTAGAACCATAATGTACCCACTTTTTCTATTTCTGATTGGTCTAGCCTACCATGCAGTCTTAGCGCCCCACTAATAACTCTCATCAATAAAAATACCAATCTTATTAGTAAGCCTCATAACAATACCACTAAGACTAAGTAATCACTACAGTATATATACACACTCATTTAGCACCTTAGACAAGAGCCTTAAGCTTCTTAATTATTAACATCATTTGGTTACACAATAACTTATCTTTGCACATTACCATCATGACCTACATTGCTCACTATGATGTCCTGATCCACTCAATCATCAAACCACACGCCTTAGATCTACCCTATACCCTTAGGTTAGACCCGACCGTCACATATATCGGTCAAAGTGCTTAAGCTACTTAAAACTAGTCTTATTATTAATTTAGCCATTTTGAGTCATTGCAATAGCCTAATCGCCCAGAAAGTTGCTATTTTAGTACTAATTGGCAAGGTAATATTAGCCCGCGCTAATAATAAATGGCTAGATTGTTTGGCCTTCCGCATTGATTGCCTGGATAAATATAATTCATTCTTAGTTTCTAGGCTATACTAATTTCAGCTTTAAATGCCTTTCTGAATTTATAATAACCATTCTGCTTACAATTATGCCTATAAGAAAGCTAGTTTGGCGGCAGAAAGGGACTAAGAATAACACCCTAAATTGATAGTAGTCCCTTAAGAAGGTATACAGTAAAGCGTTATATAAGCATCTTTATTAGTCAGCCTAAAGCTACACTAGATTATATATATATACTATAGCAGTCTTATATTTAAAACCCTCTAGTAGGAAAGCATCTTATAGGAATGATTATTAGGTCAATAGCAGGAAAAGAATGTTAGTAAGGCATCAAAATGGCCTACTACTAGCTTAATGATCTATATGTGAGGGACAAAGGGCGGATAGCAATTTGTATTATAATTGGAAAAGAAAGATCTTAAATTCTCTCATAAATAAAGGCAAAGAACTCAAGCTTCAAACTTAAAGAGTTCTCTTTCTTTTATATCTCTACAAGAAGGGAAGAATCTCTTTACAAGTAAAAACAAAAATAATCTCTCTAATCTCTCTTTTAACTGATAATGATCATATGTAAGGAGCTAGCCGCAGGTTCAGCGCGTATGCACTGTAGGGCTCGCCGCTATGTGCTGTGAGGCCTAACTCCTTATGAACTATTGTGTAGTGCGATTCAGTAATGCAGCTTACTTGAATTAGTTGATCTTTTTGGCCTAACGGCTGGACTAGTCTATTGAAGGTTAGGAACACTGCCCTAACTCTTATATTATAATGATAGTTATTATTATAATAATTGTCCTCTTGTCCCTCTTCTAACTGTCTACTTTATCCCCATTAAATCCCTACTAGCAACTTGCTAGCCTACCCATCTAGGGACCCCCGCCACACTAGTCTTATTAAAGTTATAGATATTATCTAATTGAATGCTATACTTTGCGATTATATTTGCTACAAGCTAAAACTAATTGTAGATAATAGTTAGATCTTCACATTTAGCTCTCTAGTAGTCATATTTCTAAAACAAAGCGCGTCTTAAGGTCTAAGTGTTGCTTAATAAAGTTTGAAGCCCAATGCGTACCGATGGGTAGTGCATTGCAGTTGGCAAGCAATTGATCAGCCATTTCTTTTACACCACAAAGCTAGGGGGGAAATCTTTATGAATCTAGGTTGAGAATAAAGTGCTTAAGGATTTATTCCTCTAGATCAGATAGTGTGGCGGGGGTCCCTAGACAGGTAGGCTAGCAAGTTGCTAGTAGGGATTTAATAGGGATAAAGTAGACAGTTAGAAGAGGGACAAGAGGACAATTATTATAATAATAACTATCATTATAATATAAGAGTTAGGGCAGCGTTCCTAACCTTCAATAGACCAGTCCAGCCATTAGGCCAAAAAGATCAACCAATTCAAGTAAGCTGCATTACTGAATCGCGCTACACAATAGTTCATAAGGAGTTAGGCCTCACAGCACATAGCGGCAAGCCCTATAGCGCATACGCGCTGAACCCGCGGCTAGCTCCTTACACTACCGACCTAATAATCATTCCCATGAGATACTTTCCTGCTAGAGAGTCCTAAATATAAAACTGCTATAGTATATACGCGCGATCTGGTGCAGCTTTAGGCTGACCGATAAAGATGCCTATACAACACTTTATTGTGTACCTTCTTAAGGGACTGCTATCGATTTGGGGTGTTGTCCTCAGTCCCTTTCCGCCGCCAAAATAGGCGACATAATTTGTTGACAGTATCGCATTGAGATTGAATGCCTTGCTGTCGGCGACCTAAGGTCTTCTAAGAGACTATATAGATACTAATGGCGCGTTGAAGACTTAATCTTGAGTTATTTTGAAGGGCCTAGAGAGCAAGAAGCATTCTAGCCTCATAATTAGTCCATAACATGCTGGGCAGTGAGGAATCAATTGATCAAATGAAGATAATGTAGGTTGAAGGATTTTTAAGACACTCGGTTAACTAAGACACTCGCTATACATATACGTTATATGCTTTAGTATCTTAATATAGTATATCAAGTGCCTTTAGATTAAGACTCTTAAAGATATACTTACTATTATTACCTAAGGAGATAGATAAAATCTATAGAAATACTAGCTTAAGCCCTGAGACCTCAGGCTTTAGAAGCTAAGACATTAGACCCACAGCACTTAACCTCCTAATCTTAATATATACCTCATCCTCAATCTCATAATCGCCTTCCTCTTGTCGTCACCGAGGCGGTGGGCTGGACTATAACATAGGTAGTCAGTATAGGATCACCTGGTTGTTCACAGTGGGGAGAACACTGTAGGGTGTCCAGAGAATGGAACTGCCTCAAAGGGCTGCTTGGTTATTAGGGGGAGCGTCTCTACGTCGGGTGACGATCACACGCAAATATGGAGGGAAGTCTATATCTAGGCTGGTATCCTCGCCTTTCTTGGTCCCTCGCTCTTCACCAAGCAGGGTCGAGCGTTCTGGGTGGCTCTTTGGGAGTTTCTTTACGGTCATCTCCCACCCTGTGGGCCTTTGTCTCCAGCTGGATCTCCAACTTGGGGTGCGTCTTGGCCCCGTTCTTGACCGTCTGCCAGTTCCTTGGCTGTCCCTGCTGCTACCTGTGTCCTTATGGATGTGGACGACGCGCCGATAATGATGACGACTATGATAACGACCCACCATAACGACCACCACCATCACGACGCCCTTAAGTGGGCAACGTCATCGCCGAGTTTTTCTTTGGGAATGTTCTATAGCTAGATAATAAGACAAGCATTCGATAAGTTAATAAACAGACAATAATAGTTAACATAGTCAACTAAGGATACACCGCCCTAGCACGACCAGGAAGGTTAAATAGGATCGAATCTAGACTAGGGATCACGCCACCTTACTCAAGGAAAGAACCGGTCCCCTGAAAATGTATAGGGATTTATGCAGCCTTAGTGCAGTGGGTCTTCCTAATAGTGACCTTAATTGAAAGAAGACATTAGGTATTAGGTGGTGATCGTCAATCCTGTTGTCATCTGCCCCCCTTTCCCTTTCGCACTAATACGCGTGTGATAGCTTCCCTTGACTGCTACACCTCATCATCTATTGTATGACGTGTAGGCGGAAATACTTCATGTGGCGATTGCTCTTGACCATTAATCTACGAAATCCTCTGATCACGTTCAAGCACCAACATAAGTTCTTTGCGGCTTGGTTGGCTATGTTTAATTTTTGTAATACTACATAGCATATGCAGGTTTATCTAGGAATATTCAGCTTCCTGCTATAAACCTTTTGAGTTCTGAAATCCCCATTATTCTTTTCGCGAGTTCTCAACGTGGTCCGACGAGGCGTTGGACTTGTCCACGTTGGCCATGTTCTCTTCAGGACCAGCAAGGTCCAGTTGCTTCGCCGACATGGGAGTGACAATCTCATCGCCAAACTTAGCTGCGATCTCTTCGAGGGACAGAAAGCGTGTCTCGGGCAGGAAGAAAAGTAGATGGTCCCTGCAAACACGTTGCAGGCGATGAATACAAAGTAAAACCGCCATGCAATCGTGTCGAAGGCAATGGATGCCGCGTAAGACAGCCAGATAGCCGTAACAGCCTGGGTGAAGACCGAGAAGCCGACACCAACTCCACGGAGGTCGAGCGGGAAAATTTCCGCGACGAGGACCCAGTTGACGCTGTTGAAGTAGAACGAGTACGCAAACGCAAACATGAAGATGAATGCAATTCCGGCGCGTGAACCGGCGATGCTGGTATCATCGGTGAAGGACTTTGACAACGCAGTTAAGATTGCAAGGATGATGGCCAGGGCGAAACTTCCCGAGATGACAGTCGTGCGTCGGGTCCAGTGGTCAGCAATGAAGAAGACGTTGATGATCTGGCCAATCACAGCCATGAATCCGTACAAGGCGCCGATGAGAAGTACGGTCTGGCCCTCGTAGCTGAGAGAGTTGTACATGATCGACTGGTAGTTTTGGATAATGTTTGATCCGGAGAGCTTCATCATGTTGACGGTCAAGCAGGCCAACAGCGTGCGGCGGATGTACTTGCGAGTAAACAGGTTCCAGAAGTTGGACATCTTCTTGCGATTAGCTTCGAGTTGAATTTGACTGCACATTTCCGCAAATTCCGCTTCAATGACATCCGCACCGCTATGGCTGTGGAGAGAGTACATGACTTTCTTGGCCTCGTCGTATCGCTCTTTGGAAGCCACTAGATAGACTTATTAGCTTCGTGCTTCGTGGCAGATTCAGAGAGATAACTTACACCAACGGGGAGAGTAGGGCAAAAAGATGGTCATGATGGCCAACAGCAGCGCAGGGGGGATTTGCGTGGCCAGGGGAATACGCCATTCAAGATCGCCGTGGGCGAACGATCCTGCGTAACCGACCCAACCAGCGGCGAAGAAGCCGAGGGTGTTCATCAGACTGACTCAGTTAGCATCTATTTAATAATTGATAGTTTGGGACTGTTCTTACCCCTTGAGACCGACGAGGAAACCACGGTTCTCTGGCGGCGAGAGCTCGGCCAGGTAAACCGGTGCAGTAGGGTAGACCATGCCCGTGGAAAAGCCCGAGAATGCACGTCCGACAATCATCATGGCCGGGTTCTGAGCGGCAGTCTGCAGTGTGGCCCCTATAACGCTGACGGTAGCACCGAGAAGCAGAGTCCACCGGCGGGATATCTTGTCCATGGCGTAAGCAGCCCCGGCACTACCAAAGGTGTATTCGGCGTAGTATCCCGAGACGATACCAGCCCGGACCGCGACGTTCTCCATGGATACGCCATACATGTAGGACTTGAACGTAGATTGAGCAATGGTCGAAGCGATGATTCCCGTGTCAATGCCGTATACGAATCTGACAAAGGTCGGTTAGTTGGGTACGTTTGGTCGAGTCTTTGATTACTTTGACTTACCCTGCAAGACTGATGGCTAGGCCGATCAAGATGGACCTGGTCGAGTTGCCCCGATGGCCCATGGGAGCCTTCTTAGTCATGTTGCCGGTTCCTTCACTGTCCCAAAAATAGAAACGAAAAGTCTTGTGACTTCAGGTGTCTGGTGCTTGGTCGACAGACTCTGAGGAAAGATAGAGGTGCTTCGTACTGGCAGTTTCAAGCTGTGGTTGGAAGCTATCAACTGTTGTAGCTGTGGCAGATCGGTAGCATAATACTTATAACACAGCACCCCCGGTAGAAATCCTTCCAGCCCATTATTAACCAGACTCTTCGGCTCTTCGCAAGGTCAGACTTCCACCATCCGAAGGGCGCTTCCCCACATGAAAGGAAGCTCCATGCTCCACCCCCACGTTTTCCTCCGCATTCTCCTCCGTTGATGGCGCCGTGCCACGGGACGCGCGAGCTTGCAAGGGAGTTAGTCGGGGGCTAGTAGAACCATGAGACCCTCGTTCGGACTGCAAGGTTCGGTTCCTGTGAGGAAGATTAGTTCGAGTCTAGTTCATCCGCGGAAGAGGTGGGTCATGCTCTGACGTCTGTCACCGCTGTGGTTCCGATGCTTGTGGTTTGGGATCCGATCCTAGACCTCTTCGCATCGTGGCATGGTACTGTTGTCGTGGTTAACACTAGGGGCTTGGGGGAGTCATGAAAGGGAATGGGGAGTACGGCGGGTGAAAGGATCTGGAGATCCATAACCTGTTGTGATGGCTAGAGCTATCGACCTATGAGCGTAATGATATACAGCTCACCGTCACGGATACCGTATGGGCAGGTTAATTAGAGAACGGGATCTCCACGTAACTGAACTTCCCTGAAATTATCCACAATCCTTCTCAGTCCATTTTAAAATGGATCCGGAGTTAGGACAGTCATCACTCTACGAAGATACTTTCACAACCTGGGATTCTACGCGCAGTAGAGCTTTGAACAGACAGGCCGTCTCATGTCATTGAGTAACAAACTAATAATCTAGCTAGATTCTACTACTCCCAATACCACGCCAGCTTGACCATCACCTTACCACTTGGGAATCGTTGCGGAAAAGTCCGGCTGGAACTTCTTCATGTAGGTAGTGTCGTCCCGCTTCCGCAACCCACAGTCGAGATACTGCTGGTGAAGCCGCGCCAACTTTTCCCTGTCGAGTTCGATCCCCAGCCCAGGCGCAGTGGGCACGTTCAACCCACCGTCGGCCCACTTCAAAGCGCCGTCAACAATGACGTCCTCGTCGCGGGGCTTCCACGGCCAGTGCGTGTCGCACGCGTAGTCAACGTTGACCGTTGCTGACGCCAGATGGGTCATGGCCGCGAGCGAGATGCCCAAGTGGCTGTTGGAGTGCATCGACAGACGCATGCCCCAGGTCGCGCAGATGGCCGCCAGTGTTTGGGACTTGCGTAGACCGCCCCAGAAATGGTGATCAGAGAGTATCACTTGGACGGCGTTTTGCAGGATGGAAGGGGGTAGGTGAGTAAAGGCAACCACGGCCATGTTCGTGGCCAGGGGCATCGAAGCCTCCTTAGCCACCGCGGCCATGCCCTCAATTTCCGGGGCCGGATCCTCCAGGTACTCGACAATGCCTGTCAACTCCTTGGCCACCCATTTGGACGTCTCCACGGTCCACGCAGCGTTGGGATCCAGCCTCAGCGGCAGACCGGGGAATGCGGCGTGCAGGGCCTTGATGGCCTCGACCTCCTGGGCCGGCGGGAAGACTCCACCCTTGAGCTTGATGGCCTTGAAGCCATATTCGTCGATGATCTTCCGCGCTTGTTTCACCACGCCGGCCGGGTCAAGGGCGGGCCCATACTCATCATCAGGCTCACCTGGGTGTCCTCCCCACTTGTAGAAGAGGTATGCTGAATACTGCACGTTGTCTCTCACCCGGCCGCCGAGCAGCTCGCTTACCGGCACGCCCGCTAGCTTGCCCTGGATGTCTAGGCAAGCTACCTCGAAAGGGGAGAAGACTTTGTCGGTGACAGACGCGGTCGTCACCATTCCCGCCATGCCTGTTGGGCGTTAGGGTCAGGTTGGTCGGATGAGATTAGTGATAGGCATACCGTCGCCACCTGTAGTGGTGTCTCCTGCTAGAGAGTCGACACATATTTTGTATATGGAGTTCGTGTCGTACACTGTAAGCCCTTTGATTCGGTCGGCTGCCGTCTGCAGACGACCCAGGTGGGTTGAGTCGCCGTATGATTCGCCCAAGCCGTAGGTATCATCGGTGACGACCTGGATGATGCTGCGTAGTGCGAACGGTTCGTGCACACCGACACTGTTCAGCAGGGGCATATCATGGAATGCCACGGGTGTGATGATAACATCTTTGATAACGCCGCGTCGAGACATGATTCCAGGTACCAGGTTATGAACTTGCTGGAGGTTTTTACAGAGCTAGGAATAATTTAATGCAGTGGTTGATCTCTTTAATAACCGCAAGAGGGGGGATCATCGAGATCGCCGTGGGACGAAGCCGGGGAAACACTCGTAGCGGACCTTGATGTAGACTGCCGTTGCACTCGGGGTTATTCCCGCGTCATGTGCGGACGCAAATGGAGACGAGACCGGCTGACAGGGATCGGCAAAGCTCCGACTCCCGAGGAACGGCAGACGTCTTCCGGGGCTTCGGCTTACTATCGGAAGAGGGGGGGGCATGTCCCCAACTCCACGGTGTCTTGCTTATTCGCCTTCGTTTTGGTCCCGGACTTCTGGTAACGCCCAATGTAGTTATCGAATCCCGCAATGGGCGAATCCTCCTCAGCGACGTCGGATCGGAGCCGTCGCATGACCGATCCCGACGAACTCGCCCGGCCGTCGAAGCGGCTGAGAGAAGAGCCAATGCGGGCGCGCGTAGGCAGAGCGTGCGATCGGTGCAAAGCGTGAGAGCCCCGACTTTTCGATTCTATTGTCCGTGACTTGGCTAATACCATTGGACCAAGGCGCAAAACGCGCTGTTCAGGGACTTGGCCCTGCGTCTTCTGTGCCCACCTCAAGCTTGACTGCCAATTCACCGCCGCCCATCGACGGGGTCAACTACTTCCTGCGATTGATGCCGAGACTGTGCACCAGCCGTTGCAGGTAGAGGTTGAATCTGAGCGAGGGAGCAGCTCTCATGGCGGCGATCGCAGGGAATCATTCGCCGATGTCATCGTGGCTGCCTCGCGGTTGACACCCACGGCCGCCGCAGAGTCGGTCCTGGCCTCACCACCAACCGCGCAACCGGCAGCTGAGATAGCATCTGAAGATAGTCCGAGTCAAAATGCTGGTAAAGCCGACGCGGACGGTGGCCAAGCCGCTCTTCATTCGATGCGCAACTCGCCTGAACCGTCACAAACCGATCAACAAGGCCACTATGTTGGACCCGCGTCGGGCGTTTCGTTTCTCCTGCGCATACAGCGGAAGCTACAGGTACAGTCCCCGGGATACGTAAACTCGTCCATCTTCAACTTTGGCGATCGGCCGTTGCCGGGCCACGATCCCTCCTTTGCGATACTGCCGCCCAAGCCTCTCGCGGAATCCATGTTGAGGAGGTATTTTGACTTTGCAGCCACAACGCACCGCTTCTTGCATCGTCCGTCTGAAGAAGCATGGCTTGAAGAATTGTACGACACCAATGGGGCGATGCTGTATCAGGAGACAGCTCGGAGTCGGACTGCCCTGCTGTTCATGGTGTTTGCGCACTCCAACAACTACCGGAGTCGGCTGACTGCTGATACTAAAGACGGGATTCTAGAGTCTGCCGAAACAAGGTACGTGTAGAGTCCTTCAGCCAATTTTCTACAACTAAAGACCTGTTCAGCGCTCGCTTCTTTGCAGTTGCAGAACACCAACTGTCCATGGAAAAAGGCGAGATACGACTAGCGAGCGTCCAAGCACGACTAGCACAGTGCTTCTATCTCCTGGCGCAATCTAGGCTCAACCACTGCTGGACGCTGTTTGGCATCACCGCACAGCTAGTTTTGGCTCTCGGAATCCATAGGAAATCACGAGTCGACCCGAAGGCTTCGAATCGCGTCGACCACATTGACCTGGAGTGTAGGAAACGAACCTTTTGGTGCGCTTTCAACCTCAACACGTACCTCAGTGCCGCGCTGGGGAGACCGATGACATTCCATGAAGAAGATATTGAACAGGAGTTGCCTCTCAGCGTTGACGACGAACAACTTCGCTTTAGTCCTACTCCGACACCGGTGCTGCTTAGTCCGTCAATAACTTCCGCAACCGTAGCTCAAATCAAGTAAGCCATTCTCTGTCTGTCAAATGGCAGGCTTTTCACCTTGGCATGCTAACACGAAGTTTAGGCTATCAAGAATACTCGCAGCAATTCTTCGGGCTCTCTACGGCATTCATCCCCGATCAACAGAAGAACGTTTCACACTCGCCGCGAAATTCACCCGTGACTTGGCAGAATGGCGGGAGCACATATCCTACCTCCTCGACACGGACGGAAGCTCTGCCATTTTCGTCAAGTTGGTTCTCCGGCAGCGCGACGTTCTCAAACTCGCATTTTGGCACGCTCAAATCTTGGTTCACAGGCCATTTCTGCTAAACTCATTCACAAGCCTGGCGAATTACGGCGTAAAACGGCGAGTTGTTGTCATCCAGGCGAGAGGAAATGCAGCAAAACATCAAGATTTGCATTGATGCTGCGACGCAAATCATTGAACACATCGATCGCATTGACGCGGCTGGGGAGTTTTACAGCACGCTGTTCGTAAGTTGCCCTGCATCCTTCGTTTGCTCCACAGCTTTTTATTGAACAACCTAACCTTCATTTTTCCAGTTCATCCCGTACTACGGCTTCAGTGCTGTGGTCATTTTATACGTTTACGCACTCCAGCAACGAGCAGAGCTTCCGGAAACATACTCGAAACAGTTCCGATTAGCTTCAAAATGCCACCTCCAGCTAGGGAGCATCGCAGTGAAAGGCTCGCTGATGCAACGATACGGGGTGGTGCTGCAGGGATTGCGACTCGAGGTGCTTCGAAATAATAGTTACCTCGCGTCAGTGTCGACCCCGCGAGCTGGAGGAGGATCGGTTGGGGATGAGAGTGAACTGGGTCATGTCAACCTCGCACAGAATTCTCAGATCAACGGACAAATAGTTGTGAATGCTGATGTAGGCATCAACGACGGTGGATTAGGAGTGGGAGGCAGTCGGGGCTTTGACTACCAGAATGGAAGTCAACCCGGCGGCGGTATCCCTGCAAATTCGACAGCAGGTCCTAATGATGTTGTGGATGGTGGTTTGGCACATATGGCTAGTTGGGGTCAATTCGATTCTCTGGTAAGTCAACAAGCTCGTTTGTTCTGAGAATAGTGAGACTTACACGACCTCTGCGATTAGGTCACAGGCGGCTCGGGTACTTTGGAGGCGTTGCTTCAGAGCGGATCAACTGATGTATGGGATGGGACAGTATCAACAACAGTGGGTTTAATACCTGGTGATTTGGCGGAAATCCTGCTGCTAGATTGACTTGTACACGTATTATGGTTATCAGCAAGCAGCCTCAAAGTAGCCATTATTTCATTTAACAACGTTCATTATCGGATGATGAGCCGTGACTCAGTGAGCTTGCTTCAAGGTTCTCTCTGTGATGGCACTAAATTCGGCGTGAAATAAGTGTGAGGAGGTCCGTCATTGGACAGATCTTGAAGACTTAAGACTGATTTCCCACGAGATTTGGTGTTCCAATTGTTATCAAGTTCGATTCGCAAGGCTTTAGCACAGAGTAGTCATTTAGTATATAAGAATCATTTTGTTTCAATTCATCCTAACTAAGCCTTTACTTCCTTGAAGCACCTTCGAGCCGCTTGTTAACAGCAGTCAGGATAATGTACAGTGTTTCGATTGTTGCCACGTCGATGCCAAGCTCTCTGCCCTTTTTCACGGGGTAGCCAAGGATGATGTCTACCTCCATCAGCTTCCCGTTCTCGTAATCTGTGCGCATGCTGCTTCCAATTGGCGGCATTTTCGAAATCTTGTCGAGAAGTCTGTCTATCAACTGATACTCCACCGGTACTTCCAGCGCTCTGGCCACGTCGATGACCTCCTTCATCACCTTCCTGGTCATCGGCGTTGCACCTTCTGACGAACTGAGCCAAGAGTGTGTGTCCATGAGGGTTAGGGTAGTCAACGGATTCCATGCAGCGTTCCAGACGACCTTTTCCCATCGCTGCACTTGGATGTTAGGCACGATTGAGAGCACTGTTTTCCCAATAGCCAGTAAAGACGTAAACTGGTTGAGCCGTGCTGTCTCGATGGACTCTTCATGGGCTTTGTTTGGGTACAGTCCGATCTGCATATCCTCTGACTTTGTGTGTGTGATGGCACCAGGTTGTGGTTGACGAGCGCCAACCCAGGTCTAAAATAGAAGTTAGTAACATACTTGATAGTTCAATGGCAGACATACTACGCAGGATAAGATAGTTGCAGCTGGGAAAATGTCTCGAAATGGCTCCTCATTCCCAACGCCATTCTGGATGATGACTATTGTCGTCCTCCTTTCATCAACACCAGCTTCAATCTGCGAGGGATGGCTGGATTGAGCTATGGCTTTGTGCGCACAGACGATGTAGTCAAACTTGTGACCTGCTTCAGCAGCGGTTCTCACCACTTTATCGAAGAAGTCAATATGAGTTTGCTTGCTCTGGCATGGCTGCTGACCTTTGTGTGGATGCACATGGTGTTCGCCGTGGTTTTGGCTTGTGATGTTTATTCCGTTGGCCTTTACGGCATCGTAGTTAGACCGGACAACAACTGTTAGACGGACATGCTCGTTGCGGCTCAAGATGAAGGTATAGAATGAGCCGATTCTAGCCAAGAATATTAGCATGGATTGCCGTGGCGTGGAACGGGATGTTCCCGTCTTGGTGTAGTGACGTACGCTCCCAGTCCGTAGACAAGCACTTCGAGTGGAGGACAACTCATTATGGACGGTACTTTCAGGGTTTAGCAAAGAGCTTTGTGGCAGGTTCCCGGTCCAAGACTTGGAGCACACAGGGGAATAAGGCCCTTTGGTTTCCGCCATGAAGAGTTTACAGATCCACAGTGTTTGAGGGGTCCACGTCGGTCTTGCAAGGGTATTTCGGAACGGATGTATCTGGATGCTTATCCGTATGTGGAGGTTGGATCCGCGGAAGTGCCGGCCTCCGACGTACATTTCCGTGTTGCGGAGGCCCGGGATCCCCGCATTGGGACCAGCAGCCAGGGCTGTTTTGGAAGGGCAACTTGAGTCATTCAGCTGCGTTAAGAATAGGTGAGCGAGTCAGAGGCTCGCCTGGTCGCTGGAGCGAGCTGGAAGGGGAGAGGTCAGCAGTGTTGGTAGGGGTCCTACTAGCACTGCTTCATGTCTCTTGGTTCCGGGGCTTTACCAGCTCCCAGTAAACTTGCAAGTGGCGTTCCTATCCTCAATTTCAAGCGTTTCCTAGAAGTTTCCTTAACTCAGAACCAACAGAAATAATTATCATGGTATAGATGTACCACTTCCGGAGCCTTGACAAGCAGCGCGGCAAGCCCTTCGAAGATCACAGCTCCCATTTCATAAAGTCGTTCGTAATCTCTAATTAGAAATTAAGACCTGGATCTTGACTAATAATAGGTGTGTTACTGGAAGCTTCCTTCCCCAGTCGTCACGGACCTGGCTGACTTGCTCGTAGGGGTTCTTCACTGCCCCAAAGTCTTTAATAGAATCAGCAGGTGACACCAACTGGGAAGGCAGAGATTTTAGAGCCCCATGTTCACTGACGTAGCGGTCATGGACATTCATAATTGGGAGGCGCACATGCTAACCGGATCCCCCGAATCGACACGACACCATCTACAGCCGTTCCTCTCTGATGATGGTCCATCCGCTTGGGTGTGTGAGTAGATTCGACAAAGGAATGACGGTCGGAAAGATCAGGCAACCTGGATGGTGGTGGCCCCATATTAGATGTACTCCTCGACCGAGGATATGACGTTTTGGTTGTGGGAGGGAATTGGGGACGCTGTGGTGTCTTGGCTATAGACGGTTGGCAGGACTGGGTTTAGGTTTAGGCACGGCGTGAGAGCTTGTTTATATGGGAATGGCAGTAGTTACAAGTATGAGAAACAGCGGCTTCAATATTTCCACTGGATTATATATTCCCCCTTGCTATTGTCGTAATCTACGGACGTGCCTATACTTAGGTTGCTGAGATCTTAGGCATACGTACTAGACCAACCTCAGGCCTCAGTTTCAAGGGATTAGTTTTGTTTCAAACCTCTTTATATTTTACTTCAGTCATTGTCATCAGATAGGTCAATATCATCACAGTAGATAAATGAAAACACCCCAAGGTGCTATGCCCAGCAATCATGAAATACGGTGAGGTTTCCCAGTACATGGTTCACATCGGTGTCAAACCTTGAGCCTGTCCTTGCAACCCGCCTGGATCCCTCCAACCTTGAGATGCAATTCATAAAAACTTTATCCTGGACTACAACATAGTCAATATAACTAGCCGTCTCTTGTCAAGATGACAAGTTTGACCAGCCTTCTTCCCTCTTTCTCAACACACCACAATGTAGACCACATTTTCAATCATCCACTACGTCTTGCAGCCATGAGGCAACAAGTGGAGCCGCAAGGCATACGAAACCAGCTACCGCCACCCTCTGGAAACAGAGATCAAATCAATGCTGTACAAGCAGCGGCCAGTCTTCCAATCGTCCACTTCATCTTGCATCCAGATGAGAACTCAAAAAGCCGCAAGGGATACAAAAGCAGCTATCACTACCCTCTTGCACAATACAAGCGGCAGCTCAAACAGGCCGGACTCACAACGCAACAAACAACACAATGCAGGTCGTCCGCTTCATTTGCAGCCAAAAGGCAACTAGCGGAGCCGCAAGGGATACAAAACCAGCTATCGCTACGCTCTAGATAGAGAGATAAAGGCTGCACAATATAAGCAGCAGCTTAAGCAGGCCGTACTGTATGGCCTCAGCCGTTTTCAGTCCAGCGCACACACATTAGCGCCATCCAAAAGGTGCATCTGGCCATCTTTGGCTACGGCTTGAGAAGGGAGAAGCGAAAAAAAACATCAAAGTTGGGGTTGGGCGATTGAGGGTGGGTGCGTTGAACCCGAGGCCAGTTGGATCACTGAGGGCTTCTCCAGGGATGGCAATGTTTGGGTTTGAATCATTCTCTAAATACCAAGGTGTCCGAAAAAGGGAGCGATAGTGAAGATGACCTTAAGTAATCCCCCTTGCAGTAATTAGATATAGCTTAATAGCCCAAATCTGAATGTATGTTTCTTGAATTCTGGTCTTGCTGTGATCGGTGTCGAGAAGAGCGTAAAGTGCGTCATCTAGAGATGCATCGTGCCGTGGGGGGAAGCATCCATGCAAGTAGGTCAGTCGCTTCTTGATATAGTGATGAGACGGTAGTCTACATGAGAACCCATGGCTTCAATATTGTGACCGGCTCTTCTCTATTTCCGATTCCAGAGACTGCACTCTTCCTTGTCTATAGACTCGCCTCAATGCTCACAATACTAGCTGTCTGTGATTCAATCGCCTTCTTCTCCGCGTCGCTAGGCCCAATATACGGCCGTCTGGGCACCAACTTCCCCTGCGCTCCTTCAATCCCGGCGGCTTTGGCGGTGTTGAGCGAAGCGGCATACTTAACAGATGCAATGCCGGCCTTGCAAGGCTGCTCCGCAAGCGCGGCCTTCTTGTGCAAGTCCATAGCCTCTTGGAACTTTCCCTCCTTGTACAGGTCGTAGATGCGTACTAGCGTCTTGGGAAATACGTTGGCAAAGCCGGCAATGGTCCCCGCTGAGCCGGACGCCAAACCGCCGATCAGGAAGTCCGACTGTCCTCCGTACACGGCGAACCGGTCCGATGGCAGCTCGGCGGCCAACCGCGTGATCTTGGCTACAGCGCCGCAAGTCAGCTTCACGCCGACAATGTTGCTATGCGTCTTCGCCAGGCGCGCAATGGTCGCCGAGTCAAGATCGATGCCGTTGCAAACAGCCGGGAAGTTGTAGATGACGATTGGCAGCGGGCTTTCCTTGGCGACGTCGTTGAAGAAGCTGTCGATGACGGCCGGCGTGGTCTGCTTGCCGAAGTAGGCCGGCGGTAGAAGCAGGACGTAGTCTGCGCCGGCATCAGCTGCGTCGGCGATGAATTCCAAGACCTGCTTCGTGCCGTGGCCTCCCACGCCCGCCATGATGGGGTAAGACGGTCCGCATGCTTTCCGCGCGGTTTCCAGGAGCGTCTTTCGCTCCTCGCGTGTCAGCAGGAAGGTCTCGGCGTTGGTGCCGAGGATGACAAGTCCAGCGAGGCCGGTTTTTGACAGATACGAGTAGTATTTTGCTTGGGATTCCGTGTCCAGCTTGTCAGTGTTGTTTTCGTCGAAGAAGGTGATAGCCGGGGCCCAGACGCCGCTTGGTGGTACTTTGGAGGGTGACATGATGGCTGTGAGGTTCAAAGATGGGATGGTGTGGTTTACACTGTAGAAGGGCATATGCTAGTGACTTGGAACTTCTAGGAAAGTTCGGATACTTAAGGTTCTCTGGAAGCTAAGGTGGTATCCGTTACCTACGCCGACGTACTCTTTTGATCCTCCGTTACGATGATGTCGTAAGTAGTAATGAAACAACCAATTCAGTCCCGTGTACATTTGTCTCCATTTTAACCCATCACCAAACCCAATTACACGGACTGTATTCACCAATTACTCAAGGCCAACTGATGGAAATGTGCTAGTCCCGGACAGCCAAGGGCTATTTCCGACGGAAAAATGATAAAAACCGCCACCGACGGAAAACATCACCCGCCGAATCCCATCCGACTCATCCACCGCGGACGAGAAAATCACTCCGTTCCAAACCCGCAAAAACGGCCCCGAAGACAGCCCATCCTCCAGCGACTTGCAGCGGATCCAAATGCCTACGGATGGCCGACCCCCGGCGGGCGACGGCAACCCGCAGGCGCGGAGGAGGCGGAAAAGAAACGCAGAGCGGGCGAGGGTCACGCGGGCATGCGACAGGTGCAAAAAGTGACGACTTCTCGGTTCCTTGGCCTTGGCGCGTTGCGTTGCTAACCAGTGGTCTTGATCCTAGGAGGAAGATTAGATGCAATGGCACACTGCCGTGTGAGTTTTGCACGCGGGCAAAGACTAGCTGCACGTTCAACTCGGCCTATGCAAGAGGTCGAGCGCCTGTCATCCCATTAGCCTCTGAAGTTGAGACGAGAAACTATTCGGTTTCGGTAGAGGATGTGTCAACTCAAGAAACAGAGCATAATGCAGAGTTGCAGTCGCAGAGCCAAGATACCTCGTCGAGTTATCTGGCACCCTCGACTTCAGCATACGCGGCGGCATCGTCACAAGCCTCCCCGGAGCCGTCCCAGACCGACTTACAAGGCCACTACATCGGGCCCGCGTCAGGAGTCTCATTCCTGCGCCGTGTTCAGAAGCGCCTGCACCAGGCCGTCGGGTTCTCCCAAGCCAGCACAATCTTTACGTTCGGTGACGCGCCGCTGCAACTTCCCGACTTCGACCCGTCCTTCTGCATGATGCTCCCCAGGGATGACGCTCAGCGCCTGGTAGACCGGTACTTTGATTTCGCCATGCCGACGTACCGGTTCCTGCACCGGCCCACGGTCCAGGAATGGTTCGTCGAGTTCTATGATACGCTCGGGATTATGCGCGAGGCACAGAGCGCCCCGGCCAAGATCGCTTTGCTGTTTATGGTATTTGCCCTGGCGAGGGTGTACATGCCTGAGAATGACAGGCCGGGGCCACCGGATCTAAGGTCAGTAAGAAGCCCGTTGATAGGCCAGTTTGCTGAGATGAGAAATGCGCTTGTAGCACTCGATACTTCCTCGCAGCCGAGAACCAACTCACCAAGGAGAGGGGCTCAGTACGCTTGACTAGTGTCCAGGCCCGCTTGACGCAATGCTATTACCTGCTCACCCAATCTCGCATCAACCATTGCTGGAGCCTCTTCGGCACCGTATCGCATTTGACGCTAGCCATTGGTCTCAACAGAAACAGACGTCCTGATGCAACAGGCGGGTTAAGCGTGCTTGAAGCCGAGTGTCGTCGTCGAACGTTTTGGTGCGCATATACTCTAGATGCCTATCTCAGTGTTGCCTTGGGTAGGCCGCGGTCGTTTCACGATGATGATATTGATACGGAACTCCCGGCTTGCGTTGACGATGATCAACTGACGGCAGACCATATCGCCGCGTCGCCTCCCAACAAGGGCCCGTCGACTATGTTTGCGTCGATTGCACATATTAAGTAAGATCGTTCCCAAGTCTACAATTTATAGCTGACGACTGACAAACTAGGCTTGCTCGTATAAATAGAAAGATTGTGCGCGATCTCTACTCCATCAAACCCATCTCAGCCAGTCGCCGATCAGTCTTGACCGAAAGGATCTCTAAGGACCTGAGCGACTGGCGAGTCGAGTTGTCTCGATTCCTAGACGCCGACTTCTTCAGCACATCCCTCGTCGTCCCCATCTTCCAGCGCCAACGGAACGTCCTCAACCTCACTTACTGGCATGCCATCATCCTCACGTACCGGCCGTTTGTGCTGAGTAGCCTTGCGAGGCTTTCGAGACGAGGCGCAAGTACGGCCAGTGAAGAAGATGCGCATGCGCAGGCCGAGGAGAGTGTGCGGCAGTGCCTAGTGGCCGCCATGGACACGGTGAAGACGATGGACGACATGACGCAAAGCCGACAGATGTTCGGGGCATTCTGGGTTAGTGCTCAACCGGACTAGCATAGCGATAAGAACTGACCGGCTACAGATCACGGCATACTTCGCCTTCACAGCCACTATTGTGCTGTATATCTACGTGATCCAGAAACGAGCATCTCCGCCAGAAGTATACAGCACCTACTTCGCCGCCGCGGCGCGATGCCAATCTCACATCTCCGCCATGGCAGAAAAGGGATCCTTATCAGAGCGTTACTGCCTCGTTCTGGAGGAACTACGCGTCGAAGCCCTGCGCCAGGCGAAGCGCATGCACCCAGGTCTAGGAGCGAATGTCATGGGCGGGATCTCACTCTCACAGGGGAACAGCGTCCAGAAAACGGCGACAGTGCAGATGGATAGTAGCCCAAGTACCGCTACCAATTACACGGATTTTCTGGGGGAGACTACGATTGACTTGGACGGGATGCCGAGTTCTGCTTTCTCTGACACATCTGGTTGGGGGCAGTTTGCCTCGATGGTGTCGTCGGGACTAGGGAATCTCGATTTGTTTCTTAGTGAGGACTTATTCAAGCTCTAACTTTGACTCATACAAATGGAGTCTTTGCTTCATAAATCAGCTTCTAAATATGTCATTGTGATAATCTGCCCCCCCTGGATATCATGAGACTAAATCAGGTTGTGGAATGAGCCCCGTCTCCTCGTCCGACAAGGCATTAATCATCCTGGTCAAGATCTACACAGCTTCCATTCCCTCGTGATTGCCAAGCACGGAAAAGCGCCTCAACTCCGACGGATAAGTCATCGCGGGGTAGTTATGGCGGGGTCGGTCGAGATGGGGTAACAATCGGGCGTCATAGCGGAGTTGGCCTTGTCCGTCTCGGCATAAACTCGTCGTCTTGTCGGCTTTGGGTTCGTATATCAACCGAGCTTCTCTATCGCCATCTTCTGTAAATCCGCGACACTTCACGGTTCCCTCACCTCCCTCTACCCACGATCTAAATCAACACCATGGCATCTGCAGTGGCCAAGCGCCTCCAAGGCAAGACCGTCCTCATCACTGGCGCCTCATCAGGCATCGGCCGGTCAACCGCCTTCGAGTTTGCCCGCTCGAGCCCCGACAACCTCAAGCTGATCCTCACGGCGCGCCGCATCGACACCCTCAAGCAGGTTGCCGCCGACATCACCAAGGAGGTCGGTGCCGGCATCAAGGTGCTGCCGGTTCAGCTAGACGTCAGCAATGCGGACGCGGTGCGTGGCTTCCTGGGTGGATTGCCCGCGGAGTTCAGCGAGATCGACGTGCTCGTCAACAATGCGTAAGTCTTCTACTACTCACTTTGACCCCCAGACAAGTACTAACGAGCGATAGTGGTCTTGTGAAGGGCGTAGCGAAGGCGCCCGAGATCGCAGAGGATGACATCAACGTCATGTTCGCGACCAATGTCACGGGGCTGATCAACATGACGCAAGCCATCCTGCCTTCGATGCTGAAGCGCAACAACGGCGATGGCGCGGGCGACATCATCAACATCGGGTCCATCGCCGGCCGTGAGCCCTATGTCGGCGGCGGCATCTACTGCGCCACCAAGGCTGCCGTCCGGTCTTTCACCGAGAGCTTGCGAAAGGAGCTGATTGCCAAGCGGATCCGCGTCATTAGTGTCGACCCTGGTCAAGTCGAGACGGAGTTTTCTATTGTTCGATTCGGCGGTGACAAGTCCAAGGCCGATGCCGTCTATGCGTAAGTGACACCCGCCCGCTACCATTGGTCGAGTAAGTTACTGACCGTTTGTAGTGGCTGCGAAGCATTGACTCCTGACGATATCGCCGAGGCCATCGTTTTTGCTGCTGGGAGGAGGGAGAACGTCGTCATTGCTGATACCCTGATCTTCCCTAACCACCAAGCCGCTGCCACCATCATGCACCGAAAGCCGACATAGAGATATCCAAAAGCAACTGTAGATTACAACGAATTAGATCAGTGTTTAAGATCCTTCCAAAAATCCATACCAGTGTTCTTCAACTGGTAGCAATATGATTTCACATTGACGTTGAATGATGACACAATTGTAATGTGAGAAGGGCAAGATTTCCTTATCCCTAGCGTCGTAACTATACGATTAACGTGTCTATAAGTATGTGAGGCCAAGCAAGCAGGGACTTGGTGCCACCAGGAGTAAGAGATCACAGAAATGTAGGACCACGTCACCCACAGGCCAGATCCAACGCACTTTCGTACTTCTATTCTATGAATGCAAGGGTATTTATACCTATGCTAGCACAGATGTTTCCATACTATTGTCTTTTATGGCAAAAGAAACGAGGACATCGGCATGCTTATCTGAGTTTCTTAAGACATGTGAGAGGAGTTGTATCACTGGTCATGTAAGGCCCACCAAGATTCCAGTTGTCGTCCCACGGTCGCATGTCTTGCTGGAAGCTTTCCTCGGCCTGTACGCAGCTACTGGAGTTTTACCCGGAACTCAGAGAGGGAAAGAAGCCAGTTCGGCAATGGACGATTGAGTTACGGGAGCCTCTCGGGGTGTCTGTCCGTGCTTCCCACGGTGATTCTGATTCTGATGGTCTCAGCTTATAGATAGATGTTCGTTGTCCGCCCGAAAAGAACAAACTCTCTTGTCCAACCGACCGAACAATGGCTAGCCACTACGTACGCGTCTCTTGCTAATGCCAGGTCCCCAAGCTCGTGCGCTTTGGCTGTGATTTAGGTGTTCGCGGGCATGTGAGACCCGAAACTCGTCACGCAGGTCCAATTGAAACCCGCCGTCATCGCCAGGCAACAGAATCTTCAATTTCCCAGCACCAACCACCCAAAACCTATTGCAAAAACATGGCAGGCAACCGAATTATCCCAGCTCTAGGCACCTGCCATCTCGCAGTGCCCGTGTCCAATGGCTTTTATGTTGAAACGTCCCGTTTCCTCGGCGACCGGCTGAATGCATTTCACCAAGCTAGCCCACCCAGGCAGCCGAATTAAGCGATAGCAAGTGCCAGCAAACAAGCAACAACAAGACGAGCACCCAGTCAGTAACCAATCTCCCCCGACCAGGCAGCAGCTATTCCCGAGTCCGTCTTAAACAGACCTGCCGCGGCTGGATCCCTCGCGTCCTCAGGCAAAGTTCAGACAGACAGACAGCCATGGAGCAGTACCTCTTGGACAACATCCCCCGCTACCACAAGCTGGTGGCGGCCTTCCGGCCCAAACCCGCCCGCCGGCTCGCCCCCGACGCCCCGGCCCCGGTCCCGGACATGCTCGTCACCGCCCGCCTGCGCCCGCTCCTCCCCGACGACGGCATCCTCCCCCCAGCGCTGTTCCCGCGTCCCGCCGAACCAGGCGTCTTGGACGTCCACGAGCTCCGGCAGCCGCCCCGCGGACCGGCGCTTCTCAGGGTATGCAGGCATCGTCCACTTACTGAGCCTAAGAAGCTTTTACTGATGGGGGTTTTAGTCGTTCAACTTCCAGGTCGACCGTACCTACCAGGCCGATGCCCCCACCGAGGACATCTACGCCGACGCCGTCAAGCCCCTCGTGCCCTGGGCGTGGAACGGCGGCATCAGCACGCTCTTCGCCTACGGGCAGACCGGCTCGGGCAAGACGCACACCGTCAGCCACATGGAGCGTCTGGTGGCCGACGAGATGCTCGGCGGGAGTTTAGACGGCGAGCGCAACGTCTACGTGACCATCATCGAGCTCGCCGGCAACGCCGCCCACGGTACGTCTCCCCCAAGGGCGCCCACGATGCAGCACCTAACACCGTGCCAGACCTCCTCAACGCGCGCCGCTCCGTCTCCGTGCTCGAGGACTCCTTCGGCATCACGCAGCTCAACGGCGCGCTGGAACACCACGTCACAACGCCGGCGTCGATGCTCGCCCTCGTCGACACGGCGACCACGTTCCGCCGCACGGAAGCCACGGACAAGAACTCCGAGTCCTCGCGCTCGCACGCCATCTGCCGCATCCGCATCCACAACCCCGCGGCCGCGGCCGAGGACGACGGCGTGCTGTACCTGGTCGACCTGGCGGGCTCCGAAGCAGCCCGCGATACGACGCACCACACCGCGCAGCGCATGCGCGAGACGCGCGAGATCAACGCCAGCCTCTCGGTGCTCAAGGACTGCATCCGGGGCAAAGCCGAGGCGGACGCGCTGGCGGGCAGCGGCGCGGGCTCGAAGCGCAAGCCGCATGTGCCGTTCCGCCAGAGCGCGCTGACCAAGATCCTCAAGCACGTCTTCGACCCGGCGACGCAGCGGCCGTGCAAGACGGTCGTCGTGGCGTGCGTCAACCCGAGCCTCGCCGACGTCGGGCCCAGCAAGAACACCCTGCGGTACGCCGAGACCCTGCGCGTACTGCTGCCCAAGACGACGCCGCCGCGGTACGATCCCAGGTCGCCCATGACGTGGACAAACGCGCAGCTGCAGGAATGGATCAAAGATAACGTGAGATACTGCCATATTCCCCTCCCTCGTCCACACGATTAACCCCTTATCCAGTCGGGCAAACCGCCGGTCGACCCCGCCATCCTAGCCCCCACCGAATCCGGCCCGCAGCTCCTCCGTCTCCCGGCGCCGGAGTTCGAAGCCCGATGCCTCAAGACGGCCTCCGTCACGCCCGAGCAAGCCAAGTCGTTTCGGTCGAAGCTGTGGCAGATGCACATCGACGCCAAGCGCGCACCCGCCAAGCAGGCCGACACGCCCGACGCCGACCTCCTGCTTCGCCAGACCAGCCAGGATCCCGACCCCAGAGCACTCTCCGTGCCGTTCAAGGAACGCATCCGGCCGGGCATGGTGGTTAGCTGGACGCCTCCGGCGGGATTGCCCATGGCTCTTCCTGGCATGAACATGGTTGTCGTGCTTTCTCTTGCTCCAGCCGTGGCCAACGGCGTGAGCGACGTTCCTGAAAACGGGGTGAGCCAGGGCTACACAGACACTGAGTCTAAAGGGCCTCGCTACCTATGCGCCATGGTCACTCCAGCCATCATGTCCGAAGCATACGATTTACATCTATGGCGGCAGGTTGTGGTCGAGGTCGAGCGAATGGACACCGAGGTCTTCCTAGAATATGATGTCGCGACGAGATATTACTACATCGCCATTTAGTTAGCGTAGACTAGATGATAGAAGCCCCTTATAAATCATAGATCCAGTGTCATGTTGCACAATGCATTCGGCATGTAAAAGACTGTATTCATAGCCCGTGAGCGTTCTCAATCCAAGTGGTTGACCTGGTCATAAACCATGGGTATGCAAATATTCCTATCCAAAGACTCCGTCACAATCTCCCTATGCCAAAACACAAGCATACCGCCATGCCCATACGTAGTGTATCCAACATGTAACGATTGCCCATGACGCCATTCGCGTTCCCTATATGCTGCGTAGATGTTCCTTCCAGACAGTCTCACTTGGCCGCTGCGTCGTTGATGACCAGCAGGCCCGCGTTGATTCCGGCCCGAGCGATCTGGTCACCCAAAACACCCACCGTGCGCTGGAACTCCCCTTCCAGACCAAGGTCGCCATTGAGCAAGTTGTTGAAGCAGGAGTGGCTTCGTCCAGTGACAATCAAGTCACCAACGTTCAGGCGAGACTTGCCCACCGTCTCGCGCGCCTCCGCAACAGCTCTTGCGGGGAGATTTCGGATCGAGTCGACGATAACCTCGGTAAACGTCACATGACCCTCAAGCTTCTTTGATGCGTTCTTCTTGGCCGTGTTCAAGAGATCAAAATCGGATGCGGAGGGCTCGCTGACGACGGTCTTGTGCAGACCCTTGCTGGTCGAAGGATCGCTTTCCGGAGAGTGGTTGACATCCACATCATCATCGCTGAAGCTGAAGTGGGCAACGGTAATAGACACGTTAGGGTTGTGGGCGAGCTGAAGAACAAAGAGAAGAGCCGCTCGGTCATCCTTGCCACCGATGAACGGCACAAAGATGCGTTGGTTCTGCCCGACGGGTGTGCGGAGGACGCCCGAGTCGTGCGTGCTGTGTACCGACAGGCCGGTGAAGGCGCTTCGTTGGAGAGTTGGCCGCTTAGACCCACTCGTATCCTCGAGGCCCCGGCTGATATAGATACCAGTTGTGCATCCTGCCCGGTCAATGACACCCTGAACGTAGTCGATGTAGCTTTTGCTGAAGAAACGGTCGGTTGGCGAGCTGGACTCAAAGGGAATCAACGAGTTGTCCTCGGCAAGACTGCCATGAGAGCTCCACGGGATGAGCACCATGTCGGACTTGGCATCATCCGCCCGCTTGGAGATGGTCTCCGCATAGGCAGACGTGGGGATAACTGAAACCTGACCGGCTACGGCGACGCCATTGAGTCGGGAGAAAGTCTGGAAAGCTGAAAAAACGGCATCGCGATTAGCGAATTCGTCCAGTTCCGCAGACTGCATGACCGAAGAGGTACGGTCTGTAAGCTCCACTAGGCGAACACCATGGACTTGGAGCGGGCGAGAGAGGGGCTGGCTGGGCTCCATGGACACGACGCTGGGAGGGCCGGTTTCGGGGGCCGAGGCCGGGTCCTCCTCCTTGTCCCTCGCTGGGGGGTTCAAGTCCGATGCCTTCTTGGCGTCTCCGAGAAGAGCGACGAGGTTGAAGAGACCGGAGAGAGCGTCAAGACGGAGGTGCAAGGTGAGACGGTGGGTCTGGGCCTTATCAAGGGCCTCCTCCATTCTGTTCTCAGAGACCTGGGCTTCGCTGACAATTGGGTTGCCGTCCCAGTCAATCTCACCACGGCGCCACTTGTCGACCTTCTCACGGTACCACATGGGGTAGAGCCATCGTGTCAACGGCGTGGTGCTGACCGTGGTGACCTACATTATGGTTAGTAGAGGACTTTTCGATGTGGCGAGTGAGACATACCAGTGCCATGACAACGAAGATTGTGAAGGTGCGCTGTGAGAGAATACCAGCTTGCAGGCCGATGTTCTTTTGATGTTAGTTGCTTTCTTCGCCCAGTACACGGAAACAGGACTTACCAAGACAATCAGTTCGACAAGACCCTTACAACTCATTAAAGCACCAATGGTGAAGCTTTCACGCCACAAGCAATGAGACATACGAGCGGCGACACTACCGCCAAAGATCTTGCCGAAAAAGGCGCACGAGATAACAGCGACCACATAACCCCAGGTCTTGCCATCGTTAAGAAGTCCAAGATTGGTGTTGAGGCCAGAGAGCGCAAAATAGAGAGGCAACAGTAAGACCGTTACCAGATCCTCGATCTTTTCGGTGAGCTTGATGGCAAAACCACCCTCGTGGGGGCAGATCAGTCCCACAAGGAAGGCGCCGAAAATAGCATGGACACCAATGGCAGCTGTTGCGCAATTAGTTTGTGGCATGACTAAAATCGCACAAGAATACTCACCGGTAAACCAAGACGAGATCAGCACTAGAAGTAGTGTCAAACCTGTCATTGTCTGAGAAGGACCGTTTTGGATGCTATTGTCGCGGCGCAAAATCCAGAGGAAGGCAGGTCGAACCGCGAAGACGAGGAATAGCACCCAGCCGACCGCCGTCAAGAAAACGTAGAGGGCTGTCAGACCAGAGGCATTGTTGACAAGAGCAACGCTCAGAGCCAACAAAACCCACCCAGTCACGTCATTACCGATTCCAGCGGCGAGAACCGTAACACCGACCGCTGTGCTAAGTAGCTGCAGCTCGGAAAGGATACGGCACAAGACAGGGAAAGCAGTAATGGCGAGAGCGGTACCGATGAAGAGGGCGTAGGTGCCGAACGACATGTCTTCCAAGGTGCTCTCGGCGCGGAACTCGTTGTAGAGCCCCCAAGCGACAGCCACACCAAGACCGAAGGGAATAATCATGCTCGCGAGGCCGACACTAAGGGCGACGCGCCAGTTACTCCGAAACATGCGGGTATCAACTTCGAGGCCAACCAGGAACAGGAAGAGGAGCAAGCCGAGGTTTGCGACGTTGGAGAGGACGGCCATGGATTCGGTGGGGAAAATGTTATCCTGGAAGCCATCAATGCGCATCATGATGGAAGGACCCAGGACAATGCCTCCGATGACCTCTGCGATGACGCGAGGCTGGCCGAAGTACGACAGCGGGTAGTGGAGGAGGCGGCAGAAAATGATGATGATGACTGCCTGGACAATGAAGAGAGAAATGGGGTCCTTGGGGTTGTAATGGATGGGATTGAGGCCCTCGAGGATGCCTCCCTGAGGCCTCGCGCCCGTGGCAGCGGCCACGATGGCCGATGTTGTTGCCGAAGCCGACATGGCGGGCGACTGAGAGGACGACTGGGAGGGATTGCTACTGCGCGCTGCGCGGTTGCGACAGCTCGACGTCGGCGTCGTTCAGCCCCAGCAGTATGAGCGAGAGACGGAAGAGGTCGCCTCAAAGACGATGATGAAAAGTCAGGACAAAGGTCGGAAGTCAGAAGGAAACAAAATGCAAGGCTCTCGGTCTGTTTTAACTTTCAACGCAGCACCGGGAGGAGCTAAACAAGCGGGTGGGAGGGTAGGGAACATACTGGGATACAGGACCCAATGATGCCCGTCAGCCGGACTATTACAATGGGCCCAGGCCTCGATGGATTATGGAGAACTCTTGGCTCGTATCCTGGCTGGGCGCCTCCTGGACGAGATAAGGAGCACAGCAGTCGGTAGACTGGGCTTCAAGTCGGTGGGAGGTTGGCCGGAGCCGGTCACGGTGATCTTGGGCCAAGCGTGGCCGTACTGGACAGCCTCATGCCAGTGAAGCAACGGACCCGGGGTTGGGGAAGCGGAGGGTGTGATGGGTGTGCCGCAAGAACCGCTAACGGGGGCGTGGTTTGGTTCAGTTCAGACATGGTTCAGAAGCCTTCAAGGGCTGCTGCGCGAGGACCTCCTGTACGAAGTACAGCGCGCAGGGCGGCCCATCCCATCGACGGCACCATGCGCATGCAGGCGTGCTCATGGTGGCGGCTGAGGCCATCCAACCAGACGAAACAAAGACTGACCACGGTTCGCAAGCGGGTGCGGCACAGGAATGGGAGTGGAGGTTCTCTGTCCGGGGAATTGGACCAGCTCGCATCCAAGACTCTGCGGAGCACTTGGTAGGACCCTGGACGAGAAAGGGACCACGGGATCAGACCTTAACGTTAGGCGCTTTCAGCGCAAGCAGCACATGGCAGCCCATGAAAGTACGATGACGCAGAAGGTCGATCACCTCCGTTTGTGGGGGACAGGGAAATGGTTATCACAGCTTGACAGTTGCTTGTCTCCACCAGCACAAAACGGCCAGCAGGGGTTTCCAAAGGCTTCGTTGATAAAGCCGTGGCCCTTGACTTCCTTGGCTTTGAGACCAGCAAGGGCGGTGAGATCTAACGGCGTCTTTCCCGGCTCCAGATGCCAGCCTCCAACATGGCGGCTCCGGCGCGACCCCTGGCGCTTGTATAGGCGAGAGGGGGAAGGGAGGAGAAGATGCGGGTCTGGCGCGCAAAGAACCTTGGTAGTCAGACCGTGAGGGGTTCCTTCGGACAGGGAGCTGAGAGGGCTGTGATGGCGTCTTTGTTTGGTTTTGTCTCAAACTCCACACCCACCTCTTCCAGTGTCATTCAATCTCCAAGCTGCCGTCCATCTGGTCTAGAGCTGGACGTCTGAGACCATCCCTGGAGCCATTGGAGAACTCACTCCGCATGGATGCCAAGCGCAGATGCGTGTGCCAAGAGCCGACACCATGACTGCAGAAGGCCATGTGATCACGCCGCTTACCATCACTCGCATCCCGGTCCAAAGGCGAACCTTTATTCGCACCACAAGCCAAGTCGGCGGAGCAAAAGGTGAATGCTTGTCTTTCGTGTCCCGGGGTTCACGTTCACTGTTCACGCGGCCCCCTTCGTCGCCGCCGCACTGCTGTACCCCATCCCTGAAGCGTCTGGGCTTTGATCGGGTGATGCGAAGGTACGCGCAGCATGGGCTAGAGCTGTGGTGGTTGGCCACTGCTTGGCTGGTGGGTTGTGCGGGGGAGACAAAACATCTGAGCGAGGCTGGTCGGTGGCGTTGATAGCGGATGGCATGTCGTGGGTGAGAATCGAGGATGAAAAGATGCGGTGCTCTTTGGGTGTTCCATGTGAATGAATTCAATGTGGTGGGTTGTACAAGAGAAAATGCAGATAGTATCAGGCCAGAACGAAGAATGAGGTATCCACCGATTCCATCCACCCACCGCTCCTTCTTCCTTCGTTGCGTTCCATGTTCCATTCTTACGTTTCATCCAATCTCATTGGAAGGTGGATGGATGCCTGGAGAGGCCTGGACTCTGAGGGTCTGAGCTTTTGGCGGCTGACGGGGAGTTCAAGTGGTCGGGCCCCCTAAAAACTCCTGGGCCACCAGTGGCTAAGTCTTCCATTTAGTCAATGGCGCGTTAGCGGACATGGAAACTGTCCTGTCGGGTCGATGGATGGTTTGTGGAGGGTGGAGGGTGCAGCATGCGACCCGACCAGACTGTGACTCGAACCGTCCAGTCGGGAGCTTCACCAACTCGTCCAACGCCACAAGTTACATCGTGGGACGGAAATCAAGTGGCTTTGAAAAAGCATATTGCCACTCTTGGACGGGGCGAAGTGAAGATTTCAGCCCATCTCGCAT
Source organism: Neonectria faginata (assembly GCA_030864175.1). Taxonomy (NCBI): domain Eukaryota; kingdom Fungi; phylum Ascomycota; class Sordariomycetes; order Hypocreales; family Nectriaceae; genus Neonectria; species Neonectria faginata. Next base: position 786,464 of record JAULBG010000010.1, on the reverse strand, counting down.
GCCGAATTGACGAGTCAACAGTACGACATAGAAGACACGTCAGTTCCATGTCAAGTTTACTACATCACCATGCAATGCCCAGAAATCCCAGACATTCTGATAGCTGCAGTGCTTCGTAAACCCTCGTACATGTATCACTGCACACTTGACGAACTGGTCCCATCCACTACTGCTGTGTGAGTGCTCGACTTAAGCTTGTGACTTCGTCTCCCCGAACTACACTCCCTAGCACAAGACAATCTGACATGCGTCTTGGAGAGATTAAAATATTACCATGGAATAGATCGGGAGGACGATTTTGCTTGCTATTCTGCAAACACTTCCTCGAGGCATCCGAATTGAAAGACGTGGTGGATACGACACTAACCCGCATTCAACGATGAGCCATAGTGATTCAGGAAATACTCAAGACACAAACTATGTTCCAGTATCCATCTCGATTCTTAAATACGCTGTCCATCAGTGAGACAAACCCTCACTCGCCTCACGTCGCACCGATGATCTGAACAACCCTTCCCATCACCTCCCTCCCACACACCACCAACATGGCCCATCACGCCCTCGTCTTCGGCGCCACCGGCCTACTCGGCTGGGCCGTCGTCGACCAGCTGCTCGCCCACTCCGCGCCCTTCGCCAGCGTCACCGCCGTCAGCAACCGCCCCGTCGCTGCGTCCGACGCCTGCTGGCCTCCCTCCGCCAGTCTACGTCTCGTGTCCGGCGTCGACCTGCGCGACGACGCCTTGGCGGATCACCTGCGCCGTGAGGTCGACGACATCGCGCGTGTCACGCATGTCTTTTACTTTGGTTCGCTTCTCCACAAACCTCCAGATCTAGATCTCCAAGTTGACCAGGGGTGTGCAGTCTTCTCGCCGCATAATGACGACCACCTGCAGGAGTGCCAGCTCAACTGCGACATGATGCGGAGGGTCGCTGGCGCGCTCAACAAGCTTGCGCCCGGTCTCAAGTCGTTTGTGTACCCGGGCGGAACCAGAGTCTGTGCCTGTGCCAAACCTCGCTCGTGCGTGTCGCTAATCCCATGTTCTAGGGCTACGGCATCTACGTGCCCAACGGCACCTTCACCGCGCCGCTTGAAGAGTCCATGGCCGACAAGCTCCCCGCTGACTACGCCAAGACGGTCGCATACCCCTGGTTCCGCTCCATCCTCACCGAAGCCTCCGCCGCCCGCGGCTGGTCGTGGTCCGAGGTGTGTCCCGACGTCGTCGTGGGCTTCAGCCCCATCGGATCGCACTTCTCGCTCGCGCTGCACTGGGCGCAATACCTATCGCTGTACGCGCACAACCACGGCATCACGGGCTCGCAAAAGTCCAAAGTCGAGGTCCCCTTCCCCGGGAGCGAGCAGGCCTACCGTGCGCTCTTCACGCCCGTGTCGTCGCGCACGCTCGGCCGGATCGCCGTGCACGCCGCCTTGAACCCGGACTCGTGCGGCGGCAAGATCATCAACATGCTCGACCGCGCAGAGCCCACGACGTTCGGCGAGGTGTGGCCGGCCATCGCGGACTGGTTCGGGCTGGTGGGCGTCGGTCCGTCGGCGGACAAGGCCGGAGCGGCCCCGGGGGAGTACGTCGAGGAGCACAAGCACATCTTCGGCGAGGAGGGCCGGTCGAAGGCGCTCTCGGCCGGGGTGGGGGCTGGCCACAAGCAGCTCGACAGCGTGGGCTGGTGGTTGACGTTTGATCGCCAGCTGAGCGCCGACCGGCTCCGACGCCTGGGGTTTGTGGAAGAACGGCCCCCGGCGGAGGGATGGTTGGAGGCGTTTGAGAAGTTCCGGGCCGCGGGGATCATCTTGTGATGCAATTGGTGGCGACGCTCATGTCTCAATCCATCCGACGGCGATATCAGAACTACTCGTCCACCTCAATGTGTGCCGACGTCCCGTCATTAAGACGGCTCTACATAGTTAATTAATACGTAGAACCTGAGGAATACGTCCAGGTTGCCGAGCAAAACCCGACCGTCCGCCTCCGCCATGCCGGCTTCCCGAACGCCCTTAGACTCTCATCACCGCAAAGACAAACGCCTGGTACAGTGCTACGTACAGTACCACATCGATGATCATCTGCCCCAAGCCAGCAGCAAACACAGCCAGCACGTAGCCCTACGCTTCACTCAGCCCGCACTGTGTGTATCCGGGGCAATGCAGGCGGGCCGGGAACAAAAAGAACTTCCCCACAGTTACCCATCTTGGCAGCCCTTTCAAGTCGGCTTGCCCTTGGAGGCACACGGGTGAGTACTCATTACGAAATCGCACGCTTGGGATGCCAACGGCACAACAGCACGGTCTTCTTCTGTGCTCAGCTAGTTTTGACAATCTCCGCGGCATGTTGGCCGTCTATAAGGGACGGCTTGCGTTCTCCCGCCCTTCCTTTGCCCAGGCTCTACGGGTTTCTCAGTCTCTCTCCATCTGCATCGTGGGCTTGCGGAGGAGCATCAGCATGGCTAGGTCGGCGCCCTAGCACCAAGACGAGACTAGAACCGTCAACAGCTGCTTTCGATTTTCCGCTAAAGGCTTTGACGTCACCTGGTTTAATTGGACCCGGGGAAGAAAAACCCAACCAGGACGGCACTGGTGGAGAAGTCAAGAGAGTGGGAGAAGAAGAGAAAGAGATGCAAAGTGAGTAAGGAAGTGAGTCAACACCAACCCAGCAACCATCACCACTGGGAAAGAGTACACACATACTCCATCACCCACAATGTCCCCCCGGCATCCAACAACATGGAGGGTCGACATTGACCACGTTCTCAACCGCTTCGTCCCGCCGCCGCCATGGCATCACATCCCCTACCCCATCGCCTACTTCCTCGGCCACCGCCGCGCCAAGCCCCGCGACATAGGCAATGTCCTCCCCATCTTCTGGGCCTTCATCGGCGTCTTCTGCGCCGTCAGCATCATCGAGGTCGTCTCCGACCGGATCCCAGCGTTCAAGGAACGCGGCGCCCCCATCATTGTCGGCAGTTTCGTAAGTCTTTCCCCCTTGGCTTCAGTCAGGGCTCTCCCTCGTATCTGCTTCTAGAATTCCACGGTTGCTAATAACCCGACAAGGGTGCCGGTGCCGTGCTCGAGTTCTACGCCATTGAGTCTCCCCTCGCCCAGCCGCGCAACTTCTTCTTCGGCCAGATGCTCGCCGCCGTCATAGGCATGGCCATCTGCAAACTATTCCAGCTGAGCGCGCACTTCGCGGCGATCCGGTGGGTCGGCGGCGCCGTGTCCTGCGCGTCCGTCACGGCCGTCATGGCGCTGACCAAGACGGTGCACCCGCCGGCCGGCGCCACGGCGCTGCTAGCCGTGGTGGATGATCAGATTCTGCGCTTGGGCTGGTTCTTCGTGCCCGTCGTCATGCTCAACTGCGGCGTCATGTTCGCCGTCGCCCTGTTGGTCAACAACGTCCAGCGCACGTTTCCCTCGTATTGGTGGACTCCCGAGGACCTGCGCCGCCAGCGCGCGGCCCCGGAGTCGGACGAGGAGAGCAAGGGCGCCGTCGTCGAGGAGATGAGGACCGATGACGAGCCGCAGGAGGAGTATGAGAGTCAAGAGGTCATTATCCGGCCGGGCCAGCTTGTGTTGCCAAGTCACATCTACATCACGCCCGAAGAGATCCAACTGCTGGAGGAGATAGGCCATAGATTGTAGAGAGAACTTACAAGCCGAATCCGTGACGGTCAACGCGGGATGAACCAATGAATCGATCTCAGCCAGCCAAGTGTAACGGTAGCCAGGAACACCACCCAATGCGATGCGATGCCAAGATTAGCGCGCCGCGGCTGTCACGGCGCCAATGCCACCACAGCCACCATCAAACCAGGTCAATTACCGTCGGAGAGGCCTCTTTTCTCTCTTCCCTGCGTCAATGACATAAAACAAGGGGACGTTGTGGTTCCACATCACTACGCGTCGTCCCTGCGCGGATCCCCACAAATGGCTTCATCTGCACTGCCGGGTTACGCAACACCGTCCGCGTACGCTCTGTCGTCGTCGTGGCCCGGGCCATGAACTTGCTGATATGCATCTTCGTTTTCTCTTCCTAAGTCTTTGTCTATAATATCTGTCTCCTTTTTTTGCCCTATTCGTGTCTTTTTTTCCTTCATACCAATTTCCTACTCTCGCTTGTATATCTCCTTTTTGAACAATCGCAATGCTCAAGCACTATTCACTCGCTTTCGTGGCGGCCTTGTTGACCGGGGCTGCTGCTCAGACCTACAGCGACTGCAACCCTACGAACGAAAGTAAGTCGAGTGGCCCCATGTTCTTTGCATCCGCTGTCTGGGATACCCCGTTGACCTTTGTGCTGTAGCCAACTGTGATTCCGACACTGCTCTTTCGTCCTCGACTTACTCCGTTGACTTCACCTCCGGCGCTGACACGGACAACTGGGAGTCGGTTGGCTCCGGCGACGTCGACTACACCGACAACGGCGCCGAGTTTACCATCACGTCGCAGGGCGATGCCCCGACTATCCAGACGCAATGGTACATCTTCTTCGGCCGTGTCGAGGTGCACATGAAGGCCGCCTCAGGAACCGGCATCGTGTCTTGCGCCGTCCTGCTCTCGGATGACCTCGACGAGATGTAAGTCATCCAAGCAACAACTCTCACATAGTCATCCTCTAATAACAAACAGCGACTGGGAATGGCTCGGCGGATCCGCAGACGAAGTCCAGACCAACTACTTCGGCAAAGGTGACACCACCTCGACAGACCGCGACACCACCGTCGCCGTGACGGACACGCAGGCCACCAACCACAACTACACCGTGTACTGGACCGAGGCCTCGTGCGTGTGGTACGTCGACGGCACCGCGGTGCGCACGCTGAACTACGCCGACGCCGACAGCGGCGCCCAGTACCCGCAGACGCCCATGCGCGTCAAGCTGGGCATCTGGGCCGGCGGCGACAGCACCAACTCCGAGGGCACCATCGAGTGGGCCGGCGGCGACACCGACTACGACGACGGCCCGTTCACCATGACGGTGGAGAGCGTCAAGGTCGAGAACTTCAATACCGGCGCGAGCTACACCTACAGCGACCAGACGGGCGACTACTCCAGCATCGAGATCAACGAGAGCGACGACTCGGGCTCGGACTCGTCATCTTCCAGCAAGAGCTCCTCCAAGACGACTTCCGCGTCAGGCTCAAGCATCGCCACGACCGTCTCCGTTGCCACGGCCTCCGGTTCCTCGGCCGCGACCGAGTCTACCAGTAACAGCTCCGGCACCACCCCAACTTCGTCCGGCGTTGCTGTTGTTACGTCTACCGTCGAAGGACTCGGCATCAGCATCTCTCTCAACACCTGGATTGTCTTCACCGCCATTGCCATCGGCATTCTCGGCCGCCTTTAAAGTACATAAACCTGAAAAAGACGGAATTCATGTAGTCGATTACCATGTCCCTAGAGCATGTTAGATATATACCCAACCTCATAGATACGAGCGTATGGAATGAGACAAAGTCAAGCCAATGCCGTCTCCGGGGACAATTGAGGTCGGACATGTAATCTCCCAACTTCGGTGTGCCATGTCCAGAACCTGACTGCTGTATACAAAGCTTCTATCTAACTAGACTCGCTGGTGTTTTCCCACACTACTCATTGGATGCCCTACTACTGCCTCTTCGACGATCAAGCTCAAGATCCAGCCTTACTGATATTATCGACGGGGAAATGGTGGGATTGATTGACGTCTGTTCTGTGCAAGCTGGGATCATCAACATCCACTATCTGAGAATGACGAGCGATCCTTACGTCAGGCGCAGCAGGGATCTCTTCACAGAGGTGGGTATGTCCCGTTCCTATGCTGATCATTTACAGTCCCATCCTCACATCAACAGATGAACACTAAACCGAGGTGTTCTCATTATCAATAAGGGTGAAGGTAAGAAGTTTAGGATTAGCCTTAGGGAACTAGATATAGAATGATACAATAGATCATTAGGCTAGAACTGTGGCAGTCGAATTTATAGTCTATCCTTATATCAATAGATGAACACTAAACGTGGGTGTTCTTGTCGCCCCTTGAGAGTGAAGGTAGGAACTTTAGGGTCAGCCTCAGAGAACCGGATACAGAATGATGCGATAGATTATTAGGCCTGAAGCATGGAGGTCGAAACAACCCATGATTCGTCAGTCGTCTGCTCTCCAATCCGGTCACATTAGACAAGGGGCCTTTACAACCGTTTACGCTTTGCTACCCTGTCAAGCTCCTCGCGATTTTGTAAGTTATATGCCAAGTAGAGTACTGAAATCGTGGCAGCGGGTTGGTGGCTTCTTCACCCCTGCGGGAACGTCGTCATCAAACATTAAAGGGACTTTCAACCACAGTTACAGATAGACATGGCTGAAAGACTTCAAATAGTTTGTCAAGCCCCGTCGTTTTGAAAGAGCTTACGAATTTCCCCTCGGTGGTTTGCGTCTAGGCATCTATGAAATGCAGGTGAAAACCAACATGTCAAGTTTGATCAGCCACCCTGCGAAGCATGTAGCCATGAAACAAACCCCGACAGGGCCATCTGGCAACTATTCGATAAGACCGGTTATCCTTTTGTCCTTTTCACGAGTAAGCGGACTTAGCGAAACAAACTACATAGCCAGGTAGTTAGCCAACCCCGCCTAAAACAAAGAAGGCCAGGTCAGCTACACGGCTTCCTGCTTGTTTTTGAAATCACTCAGGAATGTCTCGGCCTGATCTTATTGCCTACCTGCAAGGCTGAAAGGCTCTCAGGGTTTATCTCTGGGGTTGGAAGTGGGATGGAGGGCTTTGCGCCGCTGGATTCTCCCTTCTTTCTTTACTTACTCAGTGGTTAGTTCCAGAGGAATAGAGATGGATTGACTAAGCTTTTATATGGTTTTGAATATTACGGAGGCAGTTTGTTTTAGGGTGGTCAAATTAATTCAGGGAGGCTTAGGTTGTGTCAAACAAATTCGCTTTAGTTATCCTCTTTTCTTTTATGAGTTTCTCGGTCAGAAATATGCCGTATTGATGGATGAGAGCGTATGAAGAGGATCACTTGGCCGTTACTTACAACTCCTTCTCTTTTTTCGTTTCCAATCCTTTTCTTCCTTCATTTCCAATCCGCCGCGTATGTGAGCCCAACAAATCAAGAAGTGGTGAACCCAGGCTTACACCAAGAGACTCCTCTGGGTGAGGGCAATCGACAAGTACGAATTCCGAACGCACTTCACAATACAAACAAAGTCCAAAAGACGCTGTTGATCTCTTCGGTCATGCCGCAAAGATTCCCATCCGCCACTTATATCATACCCCGAACATATCCGGCTCAATCTGAATTAACTTTACGCATCCTTGAGTAACTCGCCGCAAGCGACTCGCCACTCCTGGGGAAGAGCACGCCAATGGGCTGCCATCTTTACCAACCTAAGCATTCGTCAGATGTTTCGAAGCTCGATTTCCTGTACCTAGTGGCCCCTCTCGATGGTTTGTTTGTGGGCACTGCGTCATGGAATGTAATTGACTTTGAAGCTATTCCGGATCCTCTTTCTGTCACGGCCTCATCCGTTCGGGGTGTTCGGGACGGAGCTTCCCGCCCGCTTCCTCGAAAGTAATTATGCTTTATACCAGCTTAAATATATAGGGCACTGTCTGATGAGAGCGCCTACACGAAAGATACCTCATCGAGTTCTCTAACCCAATACCGCGAAGAAGACTCCCAACTTCAACGATCATGCATCCAGCATATTCCCAGCCTGTGTCCCTCATCACCGCCTGTCTCGCACTCAACGTCATACCCGCTCAAGCACAAAGCCAAACCGAGGCGGATCCATATGCCCCCGTTTACACCAAGTGTCCACGAAACTTGACCGTCAGAGATGCATCCGACGTACGTTCAGCCCATCTCCTCCATGAGAGCCCACTAACCGGTCTAGGGCCTCTCCAAAGCCGAGCGCTCATGGCGCGATTCCCGGAGTAAGCAAACCATCCCCGACCTTCGCGATTACCTAGAGCTCGTGGACATCCCCGACCTCGACGTCCCCAACTTCATACAGCAGCTCAACGCCACCAACGCCCCCGTCGTCGGCCTCTCCGTCTCCGGCGGCGGCACGCAATCCGGCATCGGAGGCCTGGGCATCTGGCAAGCGTTCGATGCCCGTTACGCCCCCGCGAGAAAAGCACGCACCGGCGGTCTCACGCAGATCATGTCCTACATCACAGGCCTTAGCGGAGGTGGCGCCGTGACAGTCGGCACCATGTAAGACGTCTTCCAGCTCTTAAGACCCGTGTAATGCTACTAACGTCAAAAAAGCACGGCAACTAATTTCAGCTCGACCGATGGAATCCGCAAAGCAATCGACTTCTCCCTCCCGTACGCCCAGGGTCCGACGGGGAACGACACCGAATTCTTCGAGACCATCTTCGAGAACGCCGGCGCAAAGGCAGAAGCCGGCTTCCCCGTCTCCGTGGCCGACATCTTCGGCCAATTCTGGGGCACCTGGCTTCCCGAGGGCCAGATGTACAGCAACTATTCCGACGTTGCTCTTCCCGGGGGCGCATTTGCACTCGGCAGCGCGCCGATGCCCATCATGGTCCTCGCCGAGGTCATCCCCGGCCAGTCTCCGGAAATCGGCAAGCTGATGTATCCCGGGAACAACGCAACCAACGGCTTCAACCTCACCTCGTATGAAGTCACCCCGTTCGAGTTCGGGAGCTGGCTTGGCGGGAGGGTGCAGGCGTTCATGCCCACCGAGTGGCTTGGCACGGCCATGTCCAACGGCGAAACGCAGAACAAGAGTCAATGTGTGCAGGGATTCGACAAGTTTACTTTCATCCAAGGCTCGACAACTGATGCATTCAATTCTTGGCTTATTGATGACTTCTACGGCATTCCCACCTTTGCAAAGCGCGGACTAGATGCTCGACAAAAACCGTCGGACCAGTCAAACGATATCCCTATACCCTCCGATCAAGAGCAAAATCCACTCGTGCAGCTTGTCAATGAGACGGCTTCGAATTTTGAACAGACGTTCAACGAGTCTCTTTGGGCAACTTATCCGAATCCCTTTGAGAATTACAACGACGCGATGAGTGGGATATCCGAGCTTCTACTTGTGAGTCAGACATAAAACTCTCGAACCGCTTGTCTAATTACAATTCATAGATCGACGGGAGTCTCACAGGCGAAACCAATCCAATCCGGCCCCTCATCATTCCCGACCGTGAAGTTGACTTCATCATCGTGTACGAAGCTTCGTCTGATGCACCCAACTACTGGGTGAACGGCACGAACCTCATCAGTATGCTTTTGTCACAGCCGCGCCGAGAGTCTTGAACTAACTTGCCTCCAGACACGGCTCTATCTGCCTCGGATGGCAACATTCCCTTCCCCAACATCCCGGACGTTGCCACAATGGTAACTCAAAACTTCACCAGACAACCTACATTCTTTGGCTGCAACGCCACGACCGGCACGCCGCTTGTGCTCTACCTCCCGAACTCCCCGTGGTCCAGCTACTCCAACTTCTCATACCGAAAGGACTCGTTCACCGACAACGAGTTTGACCTGACGCTCGAGAACGCGTTTCAGCTGGCAACATACGGGAACGGCATGTTCGACAAGAACTGGCCCGTCTGTTTAGCCTGTGCAGCTATCAGCGGGGCCTTGCAGCGTGTGGGCATGGACATGCCTCCCCAGTGCAAGGAATGCTTCGACAGACACTGCTGGGATGGCAAGGAGACGAGCCAAGAAGTGACCGCCGAGGATTTGAACCTTCGGCTACGATTGAACGAGAGCTTGACGTATCAAGAGTGGAATGATACGGTCTGGTCTGGAAACGGAGATGAGGATCAAAAGGTACGGTTAAGCTCTGCGGGCTCTTTGAATTTGCTAATTGGGCGTGACATGTATGCCACGGTTATTCTTTTATCCATCGTGCTCTTAGTATAATCGTTTCTTAGCAAGATATTCTTGCTTCTTAGTCTAATCATCCATCAAAGGCTACGTTCCGGGTCGACAGTCAGATACCTTCAAATTGAGTTCCCTCAATCATCGAGTGAATCAAAAGCCATGACAAGGCATTTGGAATTTCCTACTTCTTCTTACTTTGTCTTAATCATCTTACAAAACAATGCATGGGCTTTCTTGATACTTCAGCTATAGGGAACTTGAGTCGACTGGTTAATTTGCATTTCATAACCAGAATGCTTTCCTAACTATCGAAGTACCTAACGACAGACGACGTCTCATCATCCTCAGTCGCTGCAAGTGAATTTAACACACTTTGTCATTCTGTTTAGTATTTTCTTCATCCAACCCAATGTTGCCTCGGACTCATCCTTCCACTGAAAGTCCGATCCAACTCCAGTTTTCCACCCGTCATTAACGTACATCCATCCACAGTCGAAAAACCTCATCCTTAGAAGAGACCCTCAATGACCTTCTCAAGTTCCTCCGCGCCTTCACCAAGCTGCTCCTCCAGCCACGACTCGGCCTTCTCCACCAGCATCTCCCAGCTGTCCTTGTCCGCCTTCAGGTTCTTCTTGTAGTACACAGTCGCACACGCGGTGGCCAGGATGGTATCTCGAGCAGAGTGGCTTGCCACGGCAGTCGGCAGACTCAGTTTAGATGCATCCGCCTTGGTGAAGCCAAGGACCTTCTCGAGCGTCTCGCTCCAGGTCCATGTTCCGACAAAGGTCTGGAGGTCGGTGAGAGCCTGAAGAGGGTTGGAAGGATCAGCTACAGAAGTAGATGAGTCGCTAGACGAGAACAGGCTCTTCTTCTTCTTCTTCTTCTTCTTCTCCATTACCGGGGCTGCCACTGGTGCTGCACCATTATCAAACAGCCCGAAACCTTCGTCTTCACAATCCGAGGATTCGTACTGGGCACCTTCCGCTGCGTCTGTCCGGTGGCGAGTTGGTGCAGCAGACAGGCCTGCCAAGCCGTCGGCCGAGAGCGATGCGGACCGCTCGAACACCGAGGCCGGTGCCGCTGCTGGCGCAGCTCCAAACAACGATGCTGAAACTGGGAGAGACTCTTCTGTCGACGACGGTGCACCGGGCGCAAAAGGTCCGGCCCCGAATAGCGAAGATGTACCTGGGGCAGCGCCTGGTGCCCGCGCCGGCGTGCTGCTGCCGAACAACGCACCACCCCTACCACCGCCGCCTCCACCAAACATGCCTCCAAATCCCGCTCTAGGCGGAGGTGGAGGTGATCCAAATGCGCTCGAGGCTTTTGAATGTTGAGGACTTGAGAGGCATCTGGTGTCAGTTGAGCCAAACAGGCCGCCAACCGCATTAAAAGCACCGCTCACGCTACCAAACACACTCCCCTTAGACTTGCGAGCCTTCGAGGTAGCGCAAAACATCTGAGACTGTGCGGACAAAGAACCAGACTTGGCGGCGAGGCTGTTCATCGCTTGGCCTCGCGCGAGGACTCTGTTGATGGAAGAACGACGGCCCTCTTGGTCAGCGCGGTTAACCGCAAACTCATCCAGCTCCTTGTCGTTCTCCTTCGACTTTCCGTCAGTCACTTCGACGGCCACGAAGGAGCACCACTTGCCGCCGACCTGGTACTCGACACCAAGCCTGACGGCCTCGCGCTCCACCAGATCGGAAAAGCGGCCCTCGTGCTTCTCCTTCAGGAGCTTCCCACTGTCATCCTTGGCATGGGAGATCCAGCCCCGGCCCTCCTCGAGCTCCTTAACCTCGTTGCGAGCGGCGAGCTGGTGGATCGTGGTAGCCTTTTCAGCCAGGTTAATGATCGGGATCTCGAGCTCCAGGGGCCCGTGGTTGGATGTGCCCTTTAGGATGACCGACTTGGGCTTCTGCTCCGGGGTAGAGTCCGAGAGCAGAACGTAGACGGTGGTTCGGTTGAAGGGGAAGAGGGGCGGGATCGCGAACGGAGTCTGAAGGTAGCGAGGGACAGCGATGGTTGGGAGATGGTCATACTTGGTGTCGACGTCAGGAGTGTCGGCCATATCGACGTCGTCGTCATCAAGCTTGCTATTGAAGAGCGAAATCTTCTCCTTGGACTTCTCGTCGGGCTTCTCCTCATCCTCCTTCTCAACAAGGGTCTTGATACTGAGGGCATCCATGACCTTCTCAATCACCTCGAAGTCATCGTCGTCTTTCCCAGTCGTAGTATCAGACTTTTCGTACTTGATCTCGAGGCTGTAGTCGGTAATGTGAGGAAACAAAGCACCCTTCAGCATGCGGACTACCTTCTTGTCCATCTTCTCGTCGTCGCCAACCGTCTGCGAAAAGCCGTTGCCAGCACGGGCAACTCCCTCAATCAGAGAAGTACTCGCACCAGATCCTACGCCAAGGGTAAAGACACGGACGGCGCCCTTGGTCTCGGCGACCTTTGTATTGACGAGCTCAAAGAGGCGATGCTGGTCCCAGATTTCGCCGTCGGTCAGGAGGAAAACCTCGAGGTTCATGTCCTTGTATCGTCGATCAAACGTCGCCTTGAGAGGCTCCACCATCTCGGTACCACCGTAGTTAGCGCTGAAGCCCTTGACATGGCGGACAGCCTTGTCCAGAGATTTCTGGCTGTAGGTCGTAGACTTGGACCAGAGGAAATCGAACTTGGATCCGAAACTGCAAATGTTGAACTTGACGCCAACTGGGAGGGACTTGAGGAAGATGTTGAGTGCATCGACGAGGTTGGAGATGTTGCCACCCATGCTGCCGCTGCGGTCACAAATAAAGACGATCTCGGGCTTTTCGGCGGGCAACTTGAACTTGGGCACTAGCGTAGCCATGAGGGCGCGCTGGTTGGGGATGGTCGGGTGTGTCTCGACGAACGCGGCCGGCTCTCCAAGTTTGGTGGCAACAACGTGAACGATAAAGTCCTTGTCCAGGTTGGCGGACCCCTGTGACAGCGTGGCTGATGCCTTTCGCAGTGAAGGTTCTGCAGAGGCAGCTGTGGAAGTGGTGCCAATGCTGACGGAGATGGGGTGAGAGGGCGACTGGATAGACTTGATGGCAGAACCATCAGGCATCTCGGCATCGACGGTAATGGAAATTCCATCGTCCTCGTACCATGTGTTGGCGGTGGCTAGGCTCTCAGCAGAGCCGTAGCGAGGGACGATGTGGATAGGGATGGTGAAGCGGACGCCGTCGACCTCAGCATCATGCTTGAGCTCGCCGAGGTAGGTAATGTCGACCTTGATCTTCTCGCCGGCGGGCACGTTGCCAATAGTGGTGGTGAAGACATCAGCGGCCTCAAACGATTGCTCCAGCAAAGCAGCCGTCTCGCCACGCGCAGTCGCCTCGTCGTAGACCTGCTTAGCCTTCTGGCGCTCCTTGACGACGCCCTTAATCACACGGCCACCCACGGTGCAAGTGAAGGTGACAACGGAGACCCCATCGTAGAGGGGGAAGATGTAGTTGATCTCGTCGAGGGCGCTGTCCTTGTTGGGGTTGGCAAAGGTCTGGGTGAGGGTTGTTCGGGATGTGGTGTCGAGGATGGCTGTGTGGGCGTGGACCTTGACCTGGGGGAGATACTTGCGGACGTGTTCGACGATGACGAAGCATCCGCAAAAGGGCAGGGGCATGTTGGGGGGTTGATAAAACATTATGGCGGTTATTGAGGGGAGATTTGTAAGAAAAAGCGTTGATGGATATGATGAGACGTCCTGTAGAAGAGTCTCAACAGCAAAGATCCAGCTGCGTAGCTGGAGTGAATACGCGCAGTGGGTTCACAGATGCGGGTATCGATCCAGAGCGATGTTGATGTGTGGTTGAAGTTTGAGAATCCGAAAGAGCGGCGGCGGACGTGGTTGATATAGTCAATCCCACGTGTATCGCTGCCTGATTGCGGTTGCTGTTGCTGGTGGCACCAAAGCAATCCGTCGTCGTCGTCGTCGTCGTGACTTGCTTAATTAGTGCGGCTGAGTGTGGCGGAGCGACGGCCGAACTAAGATTCCAGGGCTGAAGTCAACAGCCAAGTGGTGGGTGAGTTGATTGATGAATTGAGGTAGTGAGTAGAGGGGCATAAAAAGATCGAATTGCGACGTTGTGGTGCTTAAATGCCTTGATGATGGTGATTGCTGCCTGTACTGTACCACTGCTGCCTCAAACAGATGCCTGGATCGCCGTCATAGGCTCAGCCAAGCTTCCCCAAACATCTCGGCCTGAGTCATCACGCCAACCAAGCAACACCACAAACAAGCCTCACAGCCACAAGATAATTGGCTCGTCCTCGTCTCCCCTCAAACCCAAACAAACCTCGTCCCGAGTTAGTTCGAATAGCTCGTCCTGCTTACGGCATCACTCCAACTTACCTTGGCCGATTCTCCCAGGACGCCTTGGTCCGGCGCGGCCTAGTGCGAGGGAGCCCACGCCAAAAACCCAGAAACACCCCTGCGTCGATCCCGTCTTTCTGTTCGGAGTGCGCCTTGCCGCTATGGGGTTTTTACTCCTTTTTTTTTGGCTGGCTGGCTGGCTTCCATAACTTACTCCGTCTGGCAACGGGGGGAAAGAGAGTCCAAAGCTAGGCCAGATTCCGCGTCGGCGTGCCAGGCTGCCGGCTCTGCGCCTCTTGTCACTTCCAGTGCGCTTGTCTGGCCGTGTTGTTGTCCGCCCTGCAGAACTACTGCAGCAGGGGAATCGATAATTCTGGCCCGCGAAATGCACAGACGAGGGGGGCCCTTGTTCCATCCTGTCTCTCCCAATAGTGACCATAACCCTCTTCTCTCTCTTCTCGTTGAGATTTAGCTTTACAAATGACACGGCCAAACTAAATATTCAACTACTCACGTCCAGCACTTCCACAAAAAACTATGGACAACAGTGAACAAGCTCACAAACGCATGATCCCGAGGAAATAGTACATCTGTACGGCCTTGCCAGCTCCACTCGGAATACCACCGGCCAATCTCGCCAGCAATCCTCCAGAATCGATAAGCGATGCCGCCCACTGCCGAACCGCCTCCACCTCACCAGAATCACATGCAATTCTCTCCTTGTCCAACTACCGCACCCAACCTCGCCCAAACCCCATCCCCAGGAACTGAACGGTCGTCGTGGCGTCAGGCACCAAGGCACCAGGACCTCAGGCACCCGCAGGCCGTCACATTAAACAGCCATGCATCATCTGGCATTAATTAGCTGTGGGTGGCCTCAATGCACGCATTAGGGCGGATTTCATGTAACCTTTCCAACACATCGATTTTGTCGAATTCGATAACTCATGTTTCCAACCCCATACCGGTTCCTTGTGCAGTAGCCCATATGTATTCTTTTGATGTCAAGTAATTGTGGTTGCCATGAAAGCGTGTACGAATAAATTAACGAGCAGCAGCAGCATGTGTGTCTCATTGCATTAAATCAGACCCAACTCTACAGTAGTTTCTCTCACCATCCAATCGCCAACTTCCCTAAGTCATACATAAACCAAGCCTTTACGTGCCTTTACGTACATCCTATTTCGACTCCACCACCATCCAAAGCCACCGCATCTCCGTCTCCGTACCCAACAAGCAACCCGTATTCAATATCCATCCCTCCCCCTTTCCCTCGTCTCTTACACAACACCCCCCCCCATTTACCAAAAACCCCCCATCCTAGAACGACCTCACCCCATTCCCAAAAACGAAGTCCCATGACCCTCTCCCAAAATCCCCGACTATTCCACCAACCCACAACACGCCGAGTAAACCGTCTCGCCGAGAAGTGGAACGATCCAGACCTCCGGGGCCCGGTGGCCCACACTACCGCCTGAGCGCGCCGGCCCATGGTGGTCTGACGTCAACCCGGCGTTGGACCCTCCATCACGCCAGGTGCTGTGGCTGACATACGGTCTGCCATGCGAGACGCAGCCTTACCGGCGCCGATGTCGTCTGCTTCGTTGACTGCTCTTCGGGACACGAGGGGATGTCAAATTTCCGGGAGATCACAGGTCTATCGAGACTCAGTGAGCAGTGAAGTTGCTGTTATTATCATCAATTTTAGTCCAGTACTTCCGATTATCATGAAGTTGCTTGCAGAATTTCAAAAGGCATCTCGCAGGGGAAACAAGCGTAAATCAAACTTCAAAGATCCTCGAGCAACCAAAAATTAAAGATTTGTATTGGAGATTGGTTCGAGCTATCAAGATGGAATTCCTTCCCAAAATTTGTATTTCCAAGGCCCGTGGGCCAACGCCTTTCCGTGCGCCAGTATTGTGTAAATTGCAGATTCTCTCTCGTTCTTCTTGTGCGCCAGAAAACTCCCAGGATATCATTAATCATAACGCGGGAGTATATAATGCCCTGTCAAGGCCAGGACAGTCTATGCCCAGACACCTGGAGGTGGCGCCTGATCTCGGCTCATGACCAACATCTCGAATCCCTCAACGCGATTCCTGAGCTGGTTGTTTTCCCGAGCAAGACCCTTGTTCTGCTTCTCGAGATGAGCAATGTACTCGGTAGCCTTGCTGAGGATGGTAGCCTTGTTGAGCTTGTGGGCGGGAGCGAGGCCGCCGAGATCTTCCTCACAGAGCTCATCCTCAACGCCTTCGGGAGCCTGTTGCTCTAACCGGTGGACCATGACGCGAAGGGCTGGGACGGAGTCGCGAAGGGCGGCGATCTTGTCGTTCAGATTTGTTCGATAACGCTTCTCAATCATGTTGTGGGCCGTCTTCTTGGGAGGTGAACAGTGGCGGCGAGTTGCGGGAGGGGGCGAGGTAGACGAGCGCGAAGAGGCGCTGCCCGAGCCGGAGGACTTGCGTTTCCGCGAAGGATATCGGTTGCGGGCGTCCTTGGCGGCCATGTTGGCCGAGGTCATGGGGTTGGAGGAAGCGTTGGACATAGTGTTGTTCTGAAGTTGATGAGGCTGAGGAGAGATGGAAGACATGGGAGTTTGGAAGAGAGGTTGAGTGTCAATGTCATTCAGGCCAACTCGGCCAAATGGCACGGCGTCCGGAATAGTACCGGCGAGGTCGTGGGGGTTGATGGCGGGGCTGAGCTCCATGTTGTTCCGGGAGGGGATAGTGGAGAGGTCAATGCCTTCAAAGGGTTCCTGCTTGGGAAGTGTGTCGAGATCAGGAGATAGAGTGGCCTTGTCGTCCCAGTTGACCCACTCGTTGGCGACGGGAAGCTGGTAAGGGTTGGCGAAGACGGGAGAGAGAGGAGAATCGGGAGAGTGAGACGAATCACCGCTGAAGTCGGCGGGGTCGTACAGCGAGATGGGAAGACCCAGATTCTGCGGGGGGGGGGTTAGGCTGTGACAGCTAAAGAGGTACGAAGCGAAGCAATGTATGTATGTAGTTTGTATAAGGTGTGTGTGTGGCTTGTGGAGTGGGTGGTAGTGTGTATGGTATGAAAGGTTGGTGGGGATAACGGGTGAGTGCAGATAGAAGGCTGGATAGGTGGGATTGAGGAAGATTGGATAGAGATGAATAGGACGAACAGGATAGGGTTGTCAGACGGGTGGGTTGACGTGCTAATAAGAATGGGAAGACGGGGTAGGCAAGACGGGAGAGTTCAGACGAGATGATCGATAGTCAAGACGGATAGTCAAGATTGGATAGATTTGTGTGGTTGCTCAGAGCCCGAAGAAGAAGAGTGAGGTGAGGTGTGAGGTGAGGTGAGGGGGGGAGGAGGGGAACATATGTGTGCCATAAAAACGAGGCCCCAGAATGCAAGTCGGGAAGACGGACAGGGGGGGTCGTGGGCAACGGCACAAGCCAGAATGGGGATGGGATAGCTGAATGAGATGCGCGGCAGGCTATGTGATGGGCATGTGAATGGGCAGGAGAGTGCAGAGTGCAACAGAGCGCGGGAGGGGGATTGGTTTCAGACGGATAGTGAATGGTTGGGAGCATACCTGTTTCCTCTGCTGGGGGTGGTCAAAATAGTCGAATGATACGTCGGCCATTGTGTCGAGAGTTAGGACGATGGTTGACTGAGATGTGTCGATTGATGTTCAGATGCTCAGATGCTCAGATGTGTAGAGGCGAGCAAGGGGGGTGGACGTATGCAACGATATGAGGGCAGACGAGTAGTTGTTGGTGATGTCTGAGAGTTGAGAGAAGGGGGGTGTGAGTTGGGTTGGCGATGGAAGGGGGGGTGTGAGGAAGTTCGGCTCGGCGGAATAGGCGATTAGAGCTGGATGGAGGAGGAGGAGGAGGATGATGATGATGATGATGGGATGAGACGACGGAGATGGGGAAGAGGGGAAATTCTATTGTTGTCGTAGTCGCCGGTGTCGTTGAGGAAGTAGGTAAGGTAGGCCACGGGCGGTGGCAGTTGGGGTGGTGAAGTGGTGAAGTGGTGAGAGGGAGGAAAAAGGGAGTCCCAAGCGGTTGGGATATCAGACGGTCGGTGGTGCGTGGTGCGGGCGATGGTGGGGAGAGTCTCGAGTGATGTATTGAATGGTTCAATCAGTGCATGGCCACCAGCGGGATGGATGGGCAGACACTCAGATGGCGAGACGGGGCGAGCGATATATAGCTTGGGCCACAGCAAGCAGAAGGACCCATCCCCCCCCCCCGGCATGCCAAGCTGAATGGCCTCGCTGGTTGTCGAGCTTGCTTGCTTGCTCGCTCGCTCGCAAGGTGAGGGAGCAGCGAGAGCGCCCGATGAATCTGCTCCGCCGTCGTATGACAGGCCGGTCGACGGGGCGGGGGGTGCCGAGCTTGGCGTGGGTTTTTTTCTTCTTCTGTTCTTTGGGCTGCCCGGGGTGGGAGGGTGTGTGGGTGTGGGTGTGTGAAGATGGAAGAGCGAGGAGAGAGAAGAGGAGGTGTGTAGCGTACGCAGATGCATTGTCTTGTCTGGGTCGGTATGTACGGCGTTGTCGTGGGGATTTTCGGGGTTTCTCGTTTGTCCGTGGTCGTCGTCGCTGGCCTCTCTCTCTCTCTGTCTGTCTCGCTCTCTCTCCCACTCCCCGTGCCTCTGCCTCCGTCTCTGCTCTGCACAAAGGCGTCGATGCGTGCCAGAGCGAACAAGCGTAGATACCGCGGAGCCGACGGGAACAAGCCCAGAAGCCGGTGCCGTTGGGCGTGTGAGGGTGTGCATCTTTCCAATGTGGGTTTTGGATGGATGCTGCATCCATGTGGGCGGAACATGGGGGCACAACACACACACACACACACACGCACAGCATGGGCCATGGGAATCTTGACATGGCATGGGCAAATTGATCCAGTCCATGGTGTGTTTTTCTGCTTCCAGGGTCCATTCGGCTGTTTCGCTGCCAGGTCGGATCGTCGATGAGCATGAGAGAGCTCCAATGCGGTGGATGTCACCGTGGGTTATTTACACAGGACAAACAACGTCGCATTGCCTGCCTCTCAGCCCATATAGTAAATTGATTAATCGTGTTTTATACCCGTCATTCATTATTCACAGCCCTTCCGCATTATCCATTATCTCGACTTCTCGTTGGTTCGCCATCATGACCAAGAAAAGCATAAACCAACCAATTCATCCATTCCATCCTCATAGCTGACTGCCCCTCCCACCTCCCGCAGGGATCATTCTTGCAGGCCCGGCGATTGACAGCTGCACGCTTTCCGTGCATCCTCGCTCTCCCCCGCCCGTGTCCGTTGTTCTTTGTGCACGGCATCGCCGCGCCTTGTGCAGTGGAGAGCGCCGCCAAGTTCAGCGGCCGTGATGTGATGTGCCATGCCATGCTTTCTTTGTTTCCAGGGGGGAAAAAGGAAGGACATGATCATCGCCGGTGGTCTTCTTTTTCTTGTTTACTTTTCTTTTTTTTAACAGGAGATTATTGCCGTCGCTTATCATCACAGCCAGACGTGCTTTCATTCATATTGCGGGTTGTTCTTCTCCCATTCTTCCTTCTACTCAATTAGGTCCTTTTTCTTGTACAACACAACACGCCTTGGCCTCCTTTCACACGGGGCCGACTCCGTACCTGACGTGCGCTTGACACCGACTAGCAGCACCAGCCCGGGCCAATTACAGACATTCCCGCAATGGAATCTACACGGATTAGACTACGGACTTGACTCCCCGTACTACACACCCGGGGACCCTTCGCAAGACTCCGCTTACACCAACTGAACTTGACAACACAAAGCCCCGAGAAGCCATCCCACCGACACCCAGCGGCCAAGCGCCTCCGCCGTCCGCCGCAGAAACGGCCCATCATGCCGCACTCGCCGCCCCAAACTGACCGCCTCCACAAGGCCATCGAGATTTCCCTTCCCGCCCCGGCAGGCTGCCTACCGGGGAGCGAGGGTACACGACACGGTAGATCCAGGTTCTGGGTCTTGCTGCAAGTCATGCAGAGGGGGGGAGGGACCACACAAATGGGAATAATGAACAGTGAGCGTCGTCCCCCGGAGAGGAAACAGCCTGGATAATTGACACTGGATGGCCAATCAGGACGCCTGTGATTATGGCCGAGGCAAGATCTCGAAATCGCCGGCTGGCCCATTGAAGTCCAAAAATGGCCATTGTCTCATCGCCACAACCATCGAACCTAGATGCGCACCTTATTCGCATCGCAAAGACACTTCCATCTAACAAAAGACTAATTAATTACCTACCTTAGTGCAAAACACCGAAACTCTCCATCGGAAAAACTACAGCGCACCGCCAGCAGCATCTTGGGATCCTCCTCCCTCCCTCCCTCCCCCCCCCCCCCCCCCCCACATCCGTCCCTGCTCCGGGCAAACAGCCCAGCACCGCGGGTTCGTCACGACACCGGGACGCTGGTTGCGAATGGAGACATTCCTTCACTGTAGGTAGTAGCAGTATGCAAGGCAGTGCAGCGTGTGGCCCGCTGTAGTACAGCATCTTCTAAAACGCCCCGGTGCGCCTCCCCCGGCCGCTCGACGACATGTGTCAAAAGTGGCCTGATGCGCGGCCAAACAGCCCATTTCGTGCCATGGCCAGCTAAAACCCCGTCGCCCACGCGCTGCGCCCGCGCACCACCCGGAAAACGCGTGAGCGGAGAGGGCCGGGACGGACCGGCCAGCGTACGGACCCCGCGAGGATTTCCCGCTTGGTTAGACGCCAGGTCACTCCCGCAGATGAGATGCTATGAGGCGGTACCTCGCGGCCATCTCGAGAAATTATCGTCCACCGTCCCGACGCAAACGGACTCCCGTCTCGGCCCATGTGACTTTGTTCGGCGCACACGAGACGACACGACACGACACTGCAACCGCAACCGCAACCAGCCTTTGTGGCACGGTTCTCTCTCTTCTCTCTCTGGGTCTGCTGAGCCTCTGCAACGGCGGCGGCTCTCGCCTGCTGCCCCGGCGGTGACGGTGACGGTGACCGGTATCTGAGAGTGCCATAGTGCCATTGTGGTCCAGGTCCATATGGCCATTTCTCCCATAGTGCCATTCTTTGCCCTGTAGTGTCATTTGTCCCCATGGCCTAGTTTCGTTCCACGATGCTTCCATTCGATATTCCCGCGCTTCCATCCCGACCTGTGACGCCGTGTTCCCTGAAAATAGTTCCGGGAATTTGGGGGGGGGGCGGGTAGCGGACGACGGGACGGGAACGGCGTCTCAGACTGAGGAGGGAATGTGCCCATTGTGCGGCGGAATTGGGCGAGGACGGGCCAACCCGCGTGGGAGCCGTGCCATCTACGGGTTCTCTTGTAATTAGTCGTGAATGTCCGTTGTCCAGCGTGTAGTTCCGAGTATGGCCGCTGTCATCTGAGCAAGCGACAAAACACCAATGCTTACTCTCGTGAGTCACTACCCGAGCTTCAGCTCGACCTCACACACTACTAGCTTCGATCCCGTCGTCAATCCCGTTCAGCTCGCCTCTAGCCTCCCGCCTGCCATGGTCCATGCTGCCTAATTATCCTGCCACATCCTCCAGCAAAACACACACACACACAGAGAGAGAGACAACAGAGAGACACACACCCCCTACGATCCCTTCCCTTCCAAGCCTAGGCCCTTCTCCTTCCTCTCTCCTCTTCCCTCCCCCGCCCCAGCCCAGCTACACCAACCAGTCCTGCGGCCGGTCAGCCGGCTGAAAGCT
Source organism: Neonectria faginata (assembly GCA_030864175.1). Lineage (NCBI taxonomy): Eukaryota > Fungi > Ascomycota > Sordariomycetes > Hypocreales > Nectriaceae > Neonectria > Neonectria faginata. The sequence continues at coordinate 764,551 of JAULBG010000010.1, read as the reverse complement.
GAACGAGCAGGGCCGCCATGTGCGTTTCCTAACGGCCCTGCAGCGGGCCGGGTTCGGCTATCCATTTCCACCTACCAACCCCCGTCTCCATCTTTTGGGTTGCGCTGTGCGGCGTCGTCCTTACTTTTTCTTGTTTCTGTGGAGGTGACAGGTGTGATATCTGGGGGGACTTTCTTTTTTTCTTTACTGCTTTTTATCTCCGCTGTGCAGGTTGCTTTTACCCAGATCGACATCGACATCGATATCGCAACGGCAGATGTTCGCCATCTCCCGTCCAACTTCAACTCTTTCGTGCTGTCCCTTTTCGTCCATTCGTGTAAATAGACCAACCAACTTGACCATCTGTCCCCTTTCTTTTCCAGTCCAAGTGGGTATTGACCTGCGCGCGGAAGAGCCCAAGCATACTCCGGTAGCGTAGGGCCTTGGTCAACAGACAGTCGCAGCGGTATTCGCAGTAGCAAGCTTGAAGTGGCGGCCTGCGCCTAACAAGGACAAGCAAGCTCAAGCTCAAGCTACCTCATTCGCCTCGTTCAGCCCTTCGCGACGGCCATGTCCGATCGGCAGAGATGGTCGCCAATCCTAATAAACCTCTAGTGAAGCAGATCCATCCCATTATCATCGTCACCATCAGCCCTTGTCGCCAGAAAACCAGTAGTCAGCGGCATTATCTCCCATAGTGCTCCCCCATTCCCACTCGCCCTTCTCGCCTCGCGGCTGCGGCACGTGCGAGATGAATCGCAGCCTCTCCGACCCCTCCATCGAACGAGTCGTCCTTCCCTCGTCCCTGTCCCTGAAGCCATCAACAGCCAGTCTTGGCCTCCTTTTCCGCACCCCTGTCTACTTGCCTCACTCACCTGGATGCCCGCATCTTGGTTACCCGTATCTAGATACTCCTCGCCTATCCATGTGGTTGGGCGAATCCACGAGGGAGACGAGAAGGACAACCCCGAGAAGAAGCTGTCGACCCTGTCCCTCCCAAAAACCCATCTTTTTCTACCGGCGGACAGGAAATCACTGCGGCGACCCACCGAGCTGAGAGGGCCAACAACAACACAATCAACAACAGACGGGCGTTCGTGATTGAAGCAGTTCGCCGTCTTGTTTGGTGGGTTCTGCCCATTTTGCCTTTGCATTTTCATGCGGGCCAGATCCTTCCGGAGTGCCCTCCCTTCTTCCCCCTTTGCGTCGCACAAGAGCCCGAGACCCCGAGAGGAACCCCCCGTGTGTCTTTCCCGCCTTTCCATTCAGCATATAAACCCCTAGATGCCTCCGAGAATCCTACATGTCTGAATATGCAGCCTGCAGGTGCTCGGCGCATTCGAGTCGCCCGCCCCCTCCCCCTCCTCCCTTCGCCGCCCGTTAAAAAGTGACGCCTCACAACCGACAGCTCGGTAAAGGTGAGAGCTCTCGCAACAAAAGGACACTCCCCGACATTAGGGGTCCAGCAAGCTCTCCAGTCTCCAGACCGGTCAAGCCGTTGTCCGATCAGAGCGGCAGGGGATAAAAAAAGTAAAACAAAAAGACAAGACAAAAGTTACGGCGGCGGAGACAGCCCCCCCTCCCTCGGCTTCTCCCCGTCCATGATCCTCCACGTTATTCCCTTTGCGTCGCTTTTGGGTCCATCTCCGTGCATCGATGCATCCCGCCGCTCCCGATAACGCGTGTCCCATCCATCGGCGCGAGAGGGGCGGTTCGGTCTCAGACCGCAGACTAGGCCTCGTCGAGATCTGTCAGATGCTTCATTGAGACGCTGTGCAAGTCCCGCCCTGCGTCTGGGTGGACGACACCAAGGGCGTGGTACAGATGGATCAGAAATGGCATCCAACCGTGAATGGGCACGCCATCTCTCGCTCCCACAGCGTGCAGCCATCTACTGCCGTAATAGTCCATCTTACCCACTGCTTCCAAAGACATGGCTTCCCTTCCCAGCTGTCTCAGCCGCGCCGGTCGTTAGCGCTGCTAGCTCACGACCGTTACCCTTTCAAAGTGATCATCCACAACACTTCCTATTCCGTCCAAAGCTTCACATCCTCCCACTCTTGAAGCGGAAACCACCTCGCATAAGCTCAACCCACCCACGCTGCAACTGGACGTTCTCGACGCCTCAATAATCCCATAGACTTCATCTTTCCTTGAAGTCGCTTGGCTATCCTTCCCCATCCACCCGCAGCGCGGCCCAGCCAGACAGGCGCCCAAAGAAGGCGGACTTTTTGCCGCGGAGGCGCCGGGCACGTTCCGAGGCCTTCGCCCCACAACAGGACCCGAAGCGACTCTTCGGTTCGGAGCCGCTCGGATCCACACCTCCCTTCATCTTGATTCTTTTTACATCGAGTTTCCACACGAGCTCCCACTTTCCGTTGGAATTTTCGTCTTGTCAACCTTTCAAAAGCAATATTTCAGTGACCTGTAAGTAAGACGCCGCCAAGATGAGACAGAGCTAGTGGCGTTTCGCGTTCAGACTGGGAACAGTCAACAGCGTCCAAATGGAGACGTCTCACCGTAGATCAGGCCCGCAACTCGATTCAAGCTGTCCACAACGGCTGTTCAGTTAAGGCGAAGCGTAAGCGCTGATCAAGACTTTGTTGGGAATGGAGCGTTTTGCTTTGTAGCGAAGTAAGGAGGGACAGCAAAAAGTATGTAGAGAAAATGTCGAGCATGAGCTACGAGGATCTGAAGTGTAGGGTAGTTGGCACGGCGTAGAGAACCCACGTCTTCTACTGTTCATTGTTCCTGACGAAGAATAGACTCAAGATTATTGCGTCAGAACCAACTACGTGTTCAGCAGTACAAAGCTCTGATCAAATCATGTAGGCCGGATCACCCCATGTTTGTTCGTTATGATGTTGTGTTTGAAGGTAGCGTTGGAAGTGCAGGCGAGCATTGGATGAGTTTCCAGCACACTATAGGTATGAACACTCGAATCTCTCGATCTCGTCCAAGGTCATTCGTGCTGTTGCATTTACTCACACCATCTTTTTGTACATAACTAGCTGTTTCATTCTCATGTCCATCATCCTTCTCGCGACTAACAGCACCTAAGTAATTCTTCAAGCAACCCGGGAAATCACCATCGCTGTCAATCACTAGCAAGGAACCCTTTCAGTTCAACCTTCCGCTACAATGCCTCGTTGCAATATCAAACTCCTCTTTGAAGGCAAGCGCGCCAAAGGAAACAAACGTCCCGTCATTCCCGTGCGCAACCCTGAGCTTGAAGCTAACGCCCTCATACAGCCCGACGATACCGACGCCTCGCCGTATACGTCGAACACGAGCGAGCAAGTACGCAAGTATAGCATGGCGCAGCGGCAGGGCCGCTTCCACCGGATGCCGTATCTCGAGATTGACGCGCAGATGGACTACGAGGACATCAAGCATGGACATCACTTGGAAAGCCAGGATGAGGTGGCGGGTAGCAGGAAAACATCATCCAAGAAAGACCTCGATGATGAGGGCGAGATGATGCAGAAGCTTGATTCGTCTGGAAGCGAGGGTTGGGCCGACGATGAGTTGTCCGACAAGAACCAGTGGAGCTCCCCGCCAAGTTCATCCGACAACGGTGAATACATCTCGGCCACCGTGTCTCTCACTTCATCCGCAGAGCTGACTACCTCAAAGGCTGATCTCAAGATGGACGGGCAGCCCTTTGTCTGTTTACAGTGCGATCAGCCCTCGGGATCTACCAGCCGCACTCCCTCCGAACCACATGAATTCTGGACCCAGGTTGAGCAGTCCGGACTTCCTCCCTTGAACGCACCGTGCATGAACGGCCTGGATTTCCGGGTTCCGCCAAAGAACCAGGCTGAGTTTTCCGATAAGTCTTCCGAAGTTCCTTCTTGTTTGATTGCTTCCGACAGCGAGGAACAAAAGCTGACCTCAGCTGAATGACGGAGATACACTGTAGTTCGCACCTGATTGTTTTTGTTCTGGAACAAGGCATGGCCTTGTTCAACGCACTGACTGGTATAGCATGTGGCTTTGGTATCTACCTAAGTAAGTACCTAGTCCCATATTGATGTAACGAATTGACCTTGATTTGACACTTTGCAGTATGGGCATCTAAAAGGCGAGAACTAGTTATAGTAGCATCTACCATCTGTTGCCATGGGTGTTCGGCCCTCTAAATCCATGATGAGCTTGTGACTGTGATTGTCTAAAACATGAGTTCCTTGACTCCTCGCCAACACCTGAGTCGGCAGTTCCGCCCATCGTGCAAGTATAGCCGTCTCCTATGCGGAGACCACTCTCCAGTTGGCGCTGTTGTGACAGTCCTCGCTGGTTCCCATGTGCTCAAGAGAGCTCTCAGCTGAATGGCCTACTATCTCAAAGCTCATATCGGAGTCTCGGCTACTCTGTGGCGTAAAGGGACCGGCGGCATGGTTGGAGTCACGCCCGTCTGATGTCGATGAGACGATGCTGCGTTCTGTGTCTCTCTATTCCGCAGTACGCTCCGTTCCACCGCGCCAGAGCCCGTAGAAGCCATCGCAGTTCTTCCACAGCTTGATGGTGCCATCTTCGGAACCTGTGGCGTAAAGCTTTCCATCCGGGGAAAAGGCGACCGACCAGATAGGACCGTGGTGACCCTTGTGGGTGTCGATCTCCACCTCGTCGTCGTATCGGATGACCTTGGCCCAGGTACCGGGCTCCTCGCCAACAACCAACTTGCGGCCCTTGACATCCAGGGCCACGCTGGCAATCGTGTAGGGCAGTGAGATGCGCTTGAGTTCGTCCATGGCCTGGGGTCCTCCCCAGAAGTAGACCGTCTTCCCAGCAGCCACGGCAAGCACTGGCTTGCCTCCACCAATGTCATCGGGAGAAGCATACTCGGCAGCCAACGAAACCATCTCGCAGGACTTGATGTCGCCATCGAGGACCTCATGGCGGATGCAGGCACGGCTGGGCAGGTCGAGCCATCGAATGGTCTTGTCCGAGGCCGTGACGACGATGTTGGGGTCCTGAGTCCAGCAGATGAACTTGATGGAGCCCGTGTGTACGCCCTCGCCAATCTCGAAACCAGCCGAGGCAGGGATCGTCGCAGGAGTTCCAGGGTTAGAGGCAGCAAGTTCCGTCAGGTCGAAGACACGCAGCTTCTTCTCCATGCCGCCCGTGGCAACGAGGTCAGAGTTATCAGGGGGGTAGGCGACAGCACGGACGATGTGGTCATGTTGCAAGGTATAGAGCAGCTCGCCGGTGTGGGTATCCCAGATCTTGCTGGTAGACAATGTGAGCAGGGACCGGCAGGTGAGTAAGATGCAAACCTACGCAGTGAAGTCGGCAGACGCAGTGGCGGCGTTGGAAGCATCAGGACTGAGCCTGGCCTGCCAGACAGCACCCTTGTGGCCAATGAAGGTGCCGATCCTATCGAGTGTCAGACGGGCTGCAGAGACAACCAAAGGCGGGCACATACCAGTCACCAGTGATGCCGTCGCGAAGCATGGGGTTTCCATCTGATGCTGGGTCAGCACGCGGTATGCGACAACGTAGCAATCGGCGAACCTTTGCAAGCCGAGATCATGTAGTAGACATCCTCCTTTTCCAGGGACGAGAAGCAGATGTGAGGGACGGGACGGGAGTGACCGTGGCACGTCAGAGGGACGTATTGGCGGGTTTCGGAGGCCATTGCGACGGAGTCGGTCGAAGAATCGGTTGCGGTGAATATATAACTATCGGTTGGTGGCAGAAGCGGTGTCGGAGACGGGGTCGCAGGGCAGGGCAAGCCGAGTAGCGGAGCAGCGGAACGAGGCAGGCTTCGGTTGGAGATGTATGTGATGCGTGAATAGAGGTCTTGTTCGTTACGGTCGTAAACTTCGTCAAGGGCGTGCTGAGTCGTGAGTCGTTTGTCGCGTGTCGTCGCAACAGGCGGGGTGGAGGAGAAGCGGAAAAGGGAGCACGGCGCAGGCGAGCCGAGTGATGGATGAGGAGAGGAAAGAGAGCCTCTTGTCGATCTGGGGCACCGTGAGCGAGGTCGTGAAACAGAGTCCCCCCGTGCAGAGAGAGAGGAGAGGGAGGGAGGAAGAGGGAAAAGGAGAAGGGGAGAAGGGGAGAAGGGGAGAGAGAGGGAGGAGGCGGGATGGTGATGAGGAGGAAATTTGGCGATTGGTTTGGGTCTGGGCGGTTTATTTTGGCTCCAGCCCAGGGGACGGGAGGGCACACGACAGGGGAGTCAGGGCGTCGAGGAGTCAGGGACATGCACTGGAACGACCTGGAACCTGGGACTGCAACTGTGAACCCCGCGTGTCTCATTTGGCAAGCGCAAACTCCAAACCCGCAAACGGCGATTCATTCGCAAACGGAAGGTGCTCCGCGCACCGCCACAGAGCGGGGTAGTGGACAGCCACCTTCTTCGCCATGCATGACCGTGCAGGGTCGCCGAGGTGGAGGTGGCTGGTAGCTGGTGACGTGCCAAACTACCTTACTAGGTAGGAGTGAGTGACGCACCTGTGTCCCTGTGGCTGACTGACCACTGAGTGAGTGTCTACCAGCTTCCATCCTTCTCTGCGCAACCTCGCCCGAACAACCAGACTCGGGAGTGTTACACATCACCGTCGCTCTGTTTTTTCTGTCACTGTCTAGCCTCCTGCTTTCTTTCTTCTTTTTCCTTCCCTTAGTCTCCTCCCCCCGGGCCCCTCCACTCCTCTCCTCCTCATAAACCGACTTGTCGCCGGTGAGCTGTTACTGTGCCACCTTGCGTCTCGGACACCACTCTCCCCCGCATATACACGCACAAACACTCATCACGAGAGCGGCAGAGGCAACCATGGTCGCCGACTTTAAGCTGTCGGCGCAATTGGTCGGCCATGAATCCGACGTATGACGGCCTGGCTCTCCCTGTCCTCTCTTACACGCCAGCTAACACCAGCCAAACGTCCAGGTCCGAGCCGTCGCCTTCCCCGCCCCCGATGTCGTCCTCTCCGCGTCCCGCGACTGCACCCTGCGTGTATGGCGCCGCGCCCAAGGCTCCCCTCCCAACTTCGACGCTACACTGCTAAGCCGTGGCTCTGAATACGTCAACGCCGTTGCCTTCCTTCTCCCTTCCGAAGACCGTCCTGACGGCCTTGTCATCTCCGGTGGTAAGGATACTATTATCGAGGTCAAGCCTCCCACCGCTACCTCCTCCGATAACGCCGATCGTCTCCTCGTCGGCCATGCCCATAACGTGTGTACTCTGGACGTGGCTCCCGATGGCACCTATCTGGTCTCTGGTGGCTGGGATGGTCAAGCCCGTGTCTGGAATCCTACCAAGTGGGAGACGGAGCTCATGCTGGGTGGCCATGAAGGTATGGCCGTCTGGAACGTCATCGCCTTCGATGAGCACACCGTCATCACGGGCTGTGCCGACAAAAGCATCCGCATCTTCGACCTACGGAAATCCACTGCTGGAGAAGTAGCACCGCGCTCAACCATCTACACCCCTGACGTGGTTCGCGCCCTCTGCCGCGTACCCAAAGACCACCCCAGCGGCGCCGACATCGCAAGTGCCAGCAACGACGGCACCCTGCGCCTATGGAAGCTCAACGGCCAGCAAGTTGGGGAGCTTCACGGACACGACAGTTTTGTCTACAGCCTAACCAGCCTTCCCTCGGGTGAGCTCGTCAGTGCCGGCGAGGATCGAACGGTGAGGATATGGAGGGGAACCGAGTGCGTCCAGACCATCACCCACCCTGCCATCTCCGTGTGGACTGTTGCCGCAAACCCTGAGACGGGCGACATTGTCACCGGCGCCAGCGATGGTGTTGCCCGTGTCTTTACCCGCCGCCCCGATGCGATAGCCGACCAGGCCACCCTGAAAGAGTTCGAGGACTCGGTCAAGTCGTCGTCAATTCCCCAGCAGCAAGTCGGCGGCATAAACAAGGAAAAGCTCCCTGGCCCAGAGTTCCTCACCTCCAAGTCCGGCACCAAGGATGGCCAGGTCCAGATGATCAACGAGGCCAACGGCTCTGTCACAGCCCACACGTGGTCATCAAGCCAGCAGCAGTGGATCAACGTTGGCACCGTCGTCGACGCCGTGGGCAGCACCGGCAAGAAGGTCGAGTACAACGGCCAGTCGTATGACTTTGTCTTCGACGTCGATATCGAGGACGGCAAGCCCGCCCTCAAGCTGCCCTACAACCTCTCCGAGAACCCCTACGAGCGCGCCACGAAGTTCCTCGGCGACAACGAGCTACCCCTGAGTTATCTCGATAGCGTCGCCAACTTCATCACCGAGAACACAAAGGGCGCCACTCTCGGTCAGCCTGCGCCTTCTGGCGGACCTGACCCCCATGGCACCGAGTCGCGATACCGTCCAAGCGATGCGGATGAGCCTCAGCAGCCAAAGGTCCTCCCTCAAAAGGAGTATCTAAATATCTCCGCCGCCAAGTATGAAGGCAAGTTTCACCGTCTCCCCTGAAATTGTGGTTCCAACGACTAATATTTCCTGTTACAGCCATGTTCAACAAGATCCTCACCATCAACAAGAACATGGTCTCTTCGGGCCGCAAAGATGCCGCCTTCAACCCTGACGAGGAATCCGTCCTCCGCGCCCTACGCGAATCTCTTGAAACCTCAAAGCCCTTCCCCTCGAAGGCTCTCCCCCTCGTCGTCCGCCTCGTCACTCAGTGGCCCTACGCCGACCGCCTCCCCGGTCTCGACCTTCTCCGTTGCGTCGCAAAGTACCCCCTTGCCGCCGACTTCTCCGATCCAATCCACGGCTCCGTCCTCGACCTCGCCATCGCGGCGTCCGTCCCCGCAGGCGAGACACCTAGCGAGAACGCCGCCATGATGGGCCTGCGGACCCTCGCCAACCTCTTCGCTTCGGCTAACGGCCGCAGCGTGGTCAGCGCCCAGGCCGAGAAGGCTGTCGCCTTCCTCGAGCGCGTCACTGGCGTCTCCGGCGACGCCCCTATCGGCCCCTTTAACCGCAACGTCCTCGTCGCCGCCACCACTGTCGCCGTCAACCTCGCTGTCCTCGCCCATCGCGAGCGCCTCCTCTCACCTGAGCAGCGCCGCCGCCTCACCATCATCCTCGGCGCCTTTCTCCACAAGGATCAGTCCGACTCGGAGGTCCTCTACCGCGCACTCGTCGCCCTCGGTACCCTCCTTGCCGCCTCCTCGGCCCCGGCCGCAAACCTCGGCGTCCCCGCGTGGATCCAAGCCGCGGCCGCCCGGTCCTCTGAAGACCGAGTCAAGGGCGTTGCGGCCGAGTGCTCCAAACTCGCCCCGCGATGAAAGAAGTGAAACGTCCTCGAGACCCAATAGGTGTCAGAAGACAAAAAGAGCCGCCAAGTTGTGATAGTGACGAGAAGGGCCCCCACCCGCCCGTTTCTCCCGGCGCTTACACCGGATGATGAGCCCTGCCGTCACACCCGGAGAAGGGGACCTGCCGGATGTGGGAAACCCCACCTCGGGCCGGGAATACGGGAGTATAGCTAACGCATGATGGGAGCAAAAAGACGGCAGTGGTGGAGAAGAATATGAGGAAGTGGAATTACATAGACACGTAAGAACATGAATACCAACTACGGCATGCTTGGTGTCGCTTGATTTTCGCTGTGTTTGTGATTGTGATGCTTGCCGGCGGCTACTTGACGTGGCAGGCGGACTTGTGATATCCGGTCGGAGAATTCCACGTACTTTGAAGAACATCTGACAAGCAGACACGACCACGACATGTGTTAGGGAGCAAAAGAGTGAGTTTGTTTGGTAATCATTGATTCATTTGTGCTCATTGTTGAGCAATGTAATCTGGCAGGGCACCCATCTCCCGGTCCCGAAATTCGGGAGAGCGAGGCGTTTATGCCCCAGATGGTGCTCGCCTAAGTAGGTTTCGAAATGATAGTCCAAGAGACGAGACTAGAAAAAGCTCCCCCAACACCAAAGCAACACAAGAGATGGCCTCTAGCTCTCTCGCCATGGGAATAAATTAAAAGAAGAAGAATATCAGAAAATGGGCCGTCTCCCACGAATCTCTCCGATGAACGCCGTGTGATGCCGAATGTACATTTTCCCCGATGGTCAGTTCGCACGCAATGTTGGCGCTGCGCTCATGCGAACATCATGATCCAGAGACCCGTGCCAATCAGAGGTAGCCAGCCCATCCAGCTAATCTGCTGGATGGAGGCTGCGCTGGATTCGGTGACGTACTGGTCGGTGCCGGAGGATTTCGTCGTGATTGTGAAGAGCTCGGCGAAACCGATGTCTGTTGAGTTGAAGCAGTTGGTGTCGTTGACCTCGGCGAGTCTCTTGTCTCCGGGCTCGGCAAAGATGATGTCAACACACTGGGCATTGAGTTAGTTATGAAGGGAGGGATATATAGGGCTCGTTTGTACGTACCGAATACAGCGCAGCACCGTGAACGGCCAGCTCAACAATCTGGATGGTGGCCTTGTCGCCAGCCTTGACGGTGGTGTTCTTGGGGAGAGGCACTTGCGGGAGGCAGATGGTGCCGGGGAACGGGTTGTTGGTGGGGCCGAGCATCTGGAATGCGGGAACCATCGAGTTGGACATATTAATCGGGCCGCCGTCGGGGCCCTCGTCGCCGAAGCCCAGGTTGATAAAGGCAAAGGCAGTCTCGTGGCCGCGGAACCAACCTGGCTGGAAGGCGATGGCGCCTCCGGTGGTGGGCCAGTAGGTGCGGTTCTGTGTGAGGTTGTGTCCACCGCCTGGAGATCAGAGTCAGTCAGCGCGAGTCGCTTTGGTGGGTGGACGGAAGTCAGAGTCAAGGCGAGGGAGCACGTACAAGGATACATCCATTGCATGCCGTAGGGGAAGGTCTCGTTGGTGATGAGGGTGTTTCCTCGCCATCCTGGGTAAGTGATGACGATGTGGGCGGAGGCGACGGTCGCAAGGACGAAGGTGAGGAGTGCGGACGACTTCATGTTGGCGGTGGTGAGAGGTCGAAGCTGTCGGTCTTCCAGAGACAATTGCTTCGGTTTTGGATGGAGAGGAGGAGGAGACGAAGAGTGGCTGGCCGCATGGGCGAGGGCAAGTCAGTCAGTCTTAAAGCGCTGGGGGCCATATCCAGCCGCCCGACTCGCATGGCCCTCACAGCTCACTCCAACCGCAAGTGCTTGCAGCCCCAGTGTGATTCGAGACCCGGCGCGGACGCCGCCCAGTCAGAGCGCGGGCGAGATGCAGACGGACGCAGCGGGAGGACGATACCCCTGCCGCAATCCCGACGGGGCCAGGCCAATGGGCGTCGCGAAACGGGTGACGGACGCGTGCTCCGGCGCCGTCCACGGCCGTGACGGACGCTGGTTGGCGCATCGCGGGACATGCTTAAGCGCCGACGCCATGCCGTAGAGGGTGTCAAGGTGTGTTGGAGACGGGCGTGGGCCAATGGGGTTGTCCTGGTGGCACTCGACTGTGGATGACAGCTTTTTCGTCGCAGGAGGGGGACGAGTTGATAGTGGCATAGATGGTGTTCGTAGCTTGGTAGCCTCTGTTGCAGTCCCGGCAGATCGGCTGACTTTTCGATAAATAGTATCAGCAATCGACTGAGTCGGGCCCTTGCAACTCACAAACCCTCTCGGCCCTGCATCGTGCCGCAGCCGCCGGGCGCCTAACCCAACGTGACATGAAGCAAGCTTCCCTGTCTGTATCCGTCTGTATCCGTCTGTATTCTGAGCCTGTAAGACGAACACGGCCTTTCGGAATCCGTGTCTCCATCCCTCTTCAGAAGCATGGGCGCTCACCAAGTGCCGGCGCTACCACTGCCCGTCAGCGTCAGCACACCGAGCCAGCGACACAAGCTGCAACACCAAGAAAAAGTCGGCTTTCTTATCTTTCTTGTCGCTCATGCTTGTAAGAGCCCCCCTCATGCGTGTAAGAGCCAGATGTGCGGTCTGTGATGATGCCAAGACTTGCTGGAGCGTTGCACTCGCGGTGCGGTGGCGACAATCGGTGACAGTGGATGGCCAAAGATTGATCACGAGACGACGAGCAGCTAGGCATCATCCCCCTCCTTGCTTGAACCTGTGCCTGTTTGCGTGTTGGTGTTTCCTTCCTTCTTGGGAAACACGGGGAGAGGAAACCCTCACCGACCCGCTTCACCGAGCTTCACCGAGTAGTGGGGCCGCGAAATTCTGAGAAGCTCACGGGAACTTCACTCCGTCAAGCAAGTTACATGGAGATGGCCACGTTAAGATGGCCAGCAGCCGGTGCCCCCATTCACTCTCGTAGCATCTGAAGGAAAGGTCTATAAATCTCCTCCATCCGCATCTACAGCGTGGAAGAAAAAGAAAGAAAAATCTTCCCAGCATGTCCCAACAACCCCCGGACCAAGAGTGGACGCAAGTCACTTCCAAACGCCGCCGCGCCGCCCCCAAACCCGTGCCCGCCGCCGTCCCCCCGCGCACCGCCGACCTCCGCCCCGCCTCCGCCCTCGCCGCCGACCACGACCGCCTGCGCGCCCGCTGGGAGGACGAGGAGCCGTGCAGCCGCGAGCTACGGGCCCTGGTCGCGGCCAACACCGGCCCCGGCGTCGTCATCTCGCGCGCCGTCAACCTCGGCGTCGGCACCTTCGATCCCGTCGACGGCGCCTGGGAGGCCAAGCGCTCCAGCCAGGTCCAGCTGATTGCCTTCCTCGTCGTGGTTGAGGAGCTGGGTTCGTGTGCCCTGCTCTGTTGGTATGGTATCACGATGCTGATGGTGTTGTTGCAGAGAAGATCACCGGATCCAAGATAGACTGCATCTTCCAAGACCCCATCTTCACGCAGCCCGACAAGGACTTCCTTGTCGGGCTTGGCCACTGCGTCGTCGAAGACCCTGAAGCCTGTGACATGGTCGACGCCGACAGCCTCCTATTCGGAATCCACCTATACCGACCCGTCTACGCCGAGGCGCTGGAGAAGAGCCTACCGGCCATCTTCGTCGGCACCGGCTGGGACGTCTGGGACCAGTGAGTTGCAGCAACTCTTTCTCTTACTAAATGCACCGTTGTTGATGATTTCGTGCAGTATTGGCCACACCGACGGCCTCGGAAAGATGGAGACGATGGAAAAGACGTACAAGAAGTGCGCGTTTCCCCAGGACTCGCACGGCTCGGCCTTTTCCAGCACGTCGATATACTGGAAGCCTGTTCCTAAAGCCGCGGTGGGTGCGCCGGGGCCGGAACCCCAGGACAGTTCGGAGGTGGATGGTGACATGTCTAGAAAGCTAGAATCGACACGTATTTCATGATGGCTCCTATGAACTATCCTTACCGCTTGTGCTTGGTGAATATGGATCTACACTCCAGCTCTTGAGTTCGCTTTGAATCACTGTGAGCCGATCAACATGAAATACCGCCTCTCTCATCCGTAGATGCACCTACACTGCAGACCGAAACCCCTTTCGTCTCCATTCTCCCAACCAACACCCAACGTTGTTCAGCCCCCCTGACTACTCTTTTCCCTTAGGATTCTTTCCTCTATTACACCTTGGTGCCATTTTTATTCTCTTCCGTTGCAGTATTTCCTCCAATTCGAATCACCTGCAGGACCCTTCCGAAGCTGCCTCGGGACTCCGGCGCACTGCCCACACGCAACGCCGCACAGCGTTCCCTAACCAAGCACTGTCAACTGAACAACACGCACACACACACGGCAGCCTTTGTCTTCAACCCTCAATACCATCGACACCTTTCCTCCAAGAAGCTCACTTCAATCCGACCAGTCTTGATTGGTTCATCTCCTCTCAGCCAAAGACCAACCAACTCCCCTTTCCATTCATCCCAACACTCCCCTTGCTTACCCTCTCCAAACAACAACAGCAGTCAACATGCCTCGCTCAGCCCGGATGAATCCCGCGAGACGCAACGAGATCCGCGCTCGTGATGCAGAATACCAGGCCATGTGGCAGGGCTGTCAGCGCACCGCCCGCCGGGACGAGTACATGAAGGCCACCGTGCCAGCACGCATTCTCATGCTTCGCGAGGCCCTCACAACACTCATGGAAAAGAGGTTCGTCATACTATCCAAGAAGCCAGCTGGGTGCTAATGCAGATGGACAGACGCCAGAGCCACAAACATATGTGCAACACCAACATTGAAGTCATGATCGAGCGACACCTTGGTCGAGAAGCCATGTCGCGTATCCCCATAGATCTGACCAGCCCGCGTCCAAACCGCACGAACGGTAGAGGACATGCCAACAACTGCAATCCCCCTGCCATTGACAACGATCACATGTATCCCAAGCGGGAGACTCACTCACGAAGCCCAACGCCGGACAGAAACCTCTTCGCAAACCGCGACAACGGAGGAGGATACTCGAACTACAACTACCCTCCCCCTCCAATGGCTGCTGCTCCCGTTGCCCTTCCATCCGTGGAGGCTCCTCTTATCGCCGCATTCGACCACAATGGCAACCATCCCAGCCATCCATCCTACCACTCCGCCCACGATGGAATCCCGCGCAACGGCCCCGAGGCATACCCTCCCATCCTGGAGAACGGTCACCAGTACACCACGCTGTACGACGAGCTTGCAGCATGCCGCTCCGAGCGCTGCCATATGAGTCATCGGATCCGTGGCCTCGAGAACAAACTTGAGCATGTTTCCAACGTTGTCTCGGTTCTCTGTATGCAGCTGCGTCCTAGTGCCGAGGCAAAGCCCCAGGTTTGCAACCAGACAGGGTTGGCAGAGGATGAAGAGCTGGTGAAGTGGGATTCTTTCTGAGTCCTATATGGATGGATACGCAGCCAGGGAATATGACCCAAAGGGTACATGACGAAACGGACATGAGGATATGGGCATGATCATCTGACTATGATGATAACACTTGAAAGGGCGTGCGAAAATAGCCGCGGGAGGGGATCATTGATAGGTCAGCAACAGGCAAGACAACTTTCAACGCGGGTTAGCTAAAGAAAAGACATGATGTCACAACGCAGATTCAAAGCATCATAAAACTCCATCTTTCTCCGTCCTCATGCCTTGCGTATCTTGCCAACAAGCCTCAACACTATATACCGTGTATCAAGGGAATTTTACTAAGCCCTGCCCCTTTCCCATCTTCCCGAAATATACCCTTCGTTTGGCACCTGTTTACATGATTACAAAAAAGACAATGCCAGGACTGTGCCCATAACCGTGTGCTCCCAAACTCCCGTTGCAAGAACGAATACCAGCCAAAGGACTTCCCGAACATCCGTTGGGTGTATCCAACATGGAACCTCTTGTGGGATGTCCATGAAAAGGAGTCAACAAACTTCCAGGACAAATGCAACACATGTAAAGGGCCGACTCCCAAATGGAAAGACGACTGCCAAAAGACCCAACCTAAACAAACCAGGCCAAGCTATTCGCCCATGGCCATCGCAACTCGCACAGGCCTCGAGGTAATGCAAAATGAAAGGACTACTGCTCTGTCCTCCACCGTATGTCTATCGTATCATGTGAACGCGTCTTCAACCGACAGTCTTGCCGTCGCAGTCGGGAATTTTGACGCCCGTCTTGAGCTCACGGTCGACGGTCAACAAGCCCCACTGATCCTCCCACGCCTTGCCCTTCTCATTGAATCTTTCTTTCCAGGGTTCATCGAAAGCCTCGAACCAGAAGTAGTTGGTGCCGTTCTTGAGGGCATCGCAAACCCATCCCTCCATGAAAGTGTTCAGCTCATCTATGCCAGCGACAGAACCCTCCGTGCAGGACGTCGCGCCACCGCAATTCTTTCCACCCGAGGTGGGCCAGCCCGTTTCGGAAATGATGTTCTTGTCCTTATCCGACTTCCAAAACTGCTTGTTTTGGTTCTCCCAGAATGAATATGTCCAACTCGCTGCATTGTCTGCTGTGACACCGGCAAAGAAGGGGTGAATGTTGGCCATAATATAGTCGCTATCTTTGGCCAGTGCCGAGGTCCAGTCATCGCCCAGGTCAGATGTAGCCACAGGGAGGGTGATCTTCTTCTTGGTAAAGTTGGTACGCACTCCGTCGAGGATTGTACCCAGCTCGGTGATGGTCATCTCCTCGCGGAATAGAATCTCGTTGGCCACGATGACGCCTTCGAAGGGATCCTCGCCATATTCATCCAGGATATCCCACATTTGTTCGAGTTGTCGGGCGTTAGTGGTCTCGTTACCATCCTGCCATACGCCCAACCAAACCTTGACATCCTTCAATTCCAATCGGTCGATGGCATGGAGAAGCATCTGAGTCTGGTTGCAGTCGGTTCCGTATAGTCGAATCTTGTTGGTCAACTGGCTAAGCACAGCGACATCGCGAGTGACGTTGTTCTGCGAAGGTGGGTTGTGCAGACAATCGGGGTACTGGGTGTTGATAGGAGTGTAGTCCATGCCGGGGAATACTCTGCGTAGGTCTGCGTTGTTGAGAAGGTCCTTGATTTCTTGGCTGTTGACCCCAAGATCACCATTTTTCTCTGCGTCTTCCTTGGCAGAGTCACCGCTGGACGAACTACCGTCACTGCCCCCCTTGTTGCTGAGGGTGCTACCGAGGACGCCGCCTACAATAGCACCGACAATGACGACGCACACAATGATGATGATTGCCCATTTGCACTTTTTACTCTTCTGTTCGTTCTTGTCCATCCAGTCTGATGGCTTCTCATGGGATGCAGCAGCATCATAATCGCCACCTCTTTGATGGCCTGCAATCTAGTTAGCAAGTGACCATCTTCGCTTGGACGCTCGTCATTTACCTGCAGCCAGAAGACCACCCGCAGCTGCGGCACCACCAGTCCCCGCAGCGGCAGCGGCAGCACGCCTGCTTCGGTCCGAGTGAGGGAGGCTCAGCATAGAGTTTCGTTGGCTCCGGTGATAGCTAATTCCATCATCCCCGTCATCCTCAATATCATTAGGATTCACAATGCCGAGGTGATGAGGGCCAACAGCGTTTCTTGAACCGTAGCCTTGATAAGGATCGTCGGCGTAGGGATCAACTTGCCCGCGATGCGGCGAGCGGGCGCCAGGCGGCACAGCGGCGGCACCAAGGCCGGCCAGGCTCGAGTGGGAGTCTCCAGCTTGCGAATTGTGGCCGTAACCTGCGTCGTAGCTCGATTGAGGCGAGTAGGCGCTTAAGGGCGGGGGCGGGCCGTGGTATTGGGAGCGAGAGGGGGGCGGAGGCACTTGGCCAGCGCTGCGCATGGCCTCCATGCCACTGTCGCGAGGGTTACGGTCAGCAACGTTGTAAGCAATACCAGCCATGCCGCCGGACGCAGTCTGGCTGAAGTTGTCTGCGCCGGGCGTGATGCCGTAGGAGGGAGGCTGGGTATACCCTTGGTTGCCACCGATGCCTCCTCCTGCCGCCGCTGCTCCTCCTCCGCCTCTGTTGTAATACGAGTTGTCGCCGTGCGGCGGGGGCAGCGGGTTGGGCGAGCCGTGTCGCGGGCTGTCGTAGCCGGCAGAGCCGGAGTGCTGCGAGTTGGAGTGGTGACTGTAGTTGTCCTGAGGCGGTATGCGACTGTGGTTGTATGCCGAGTCGGGATGGGTACTGGGGTGAAACGACCGGGGCGCCGGAGGAGGAGCGTCGTAGTAGGGCGTTGGCGAAGGTGAATAGCTTTGTGCGGGAGGAGCAGGATGTCGCGAAGGGGACGAGTCGTAGTGGTTTTGGTACGAGTCGAGAGGCTCCCTCTCGTAAGGGTCGCCGTGGTATTGCTGCATGGCGACGGTGGACGCTACGGTCGAACGCAGGACGGCGATAAGGCCGAGGCAGCTGCAGCCAAGAACGAAGGAGGCGGCTATGTGAAGCCGGCGATGACCTCAGCAGCGGGCACGCCGCCTCGAAGAAGTGGTTCGGGCGGGGCAGGGATGCGATAGTGATGTGATGTGATACGAGTGCGACTGCGCTGCGAGAGGCAACAGAAAGGCGGGCACACAGGATGCAAAAACGAGAGAATCCGAAACAAGACTGAGCGAATTACGAATAGAGAGTGAGAGACTTGACGAGAGAACGGGAAACAGGAACTGGCAGGGCTGGAAGAAGGAAGTGGGTTGTTGATGAGGTCGTTGGCGAGCAACGGGCCAGTGCGTGCTTGTCCATGTACAGTGCCCGATGAAGCGAATAGCGGGTCTCGTTAGGGAACGGGGTGGGCATGGGGGGAAGCACAGGACCGCTGAGCCAGTGAGCCACACCGGAGGCGGACCGTAAAACACAGTACGAACTACGAAGGCCCCAGAGCCAAGTGTCCAGCTGGGAAAAGCCTGGCAACCTGGCAACTGGGAGTTGCCAAGCTCCGCCCAGCAACCAAGCATCCCGGCATCCTAGCATGGAGTCGAACATCAAGCGGAGGCATAAAAGACAGGGGGGGGGGGGCTGAACAAGGCCTAAACATGGTCATCAACACAAGGGGGGACCCGAGCCTGACTCTGGAACCGGGACGGCGAGTGCGTGCTCTGAGTGTCTTTAGGTGGCGCGAAAACGAGGAAGCGTCGTCAATCTGCACAGCCCTCTTCGAGACGGGCAGACACGAGGGGCTAGCAGAAGGTAGAGGTGGGTGGGCTTACGCAACAGCGCAAGACACAAGAAGAGAAAGCGACGTCAACAAGTCTTGTTTTTGCGGGCACGGGCTCGGCGGCGGCGCTGGGCTCGTATTATTGCAATGTCTCGCTCGTATGGTGATCCAGGGCGGCGTTGCGTAGCGTCAGCAACGGTGTTTTAGACAGGCTCAGGAAGGGGGCATCCCGATTTCAACTGAGCTTGGAAAAGGACACAAGAGAGGCGTCTCAGGCACAAAGAGAAAGACGACTCGGAGGCCGACCTTTGCGAACGGGCGATGGCCTGGGGGTTCGCACAGTGCAAGGGTAGGCATGGGCTTGGAACAAGGCTGGACAGGGAGGTTAAAAGGTGCACTACTGTTCCTTGTCCACATCCTTCTTTTGTAACGGAAAGCTTGGATCCATCAATGCCAAGATGGAGCCGGTACGATGTTGCAGTTACTCCGTGCGAAGTACCGCGTACCATGTACCTTCCTTAAGTGTGGTAGGTGCGCCATGGGGAAGGCCGGCAGTCCACACCAATGTGGCATGGGCTGGAACTAGAAGCCGTAATTCCAGATCATGGATGGTTCTCGTTCAGCCGGACACGAAGGCGCAAATTGACAAAGAGCGATTAATTTAGAAGCCACTGCCAGTGACTAGGAATTGCTCGATCTAACGATTTGACACATGCACCATCCGTCCGTCTACGGTTCCACGGCTAGCCGGCCTTGCTTGTTTGTCTGTCGTGTTGGTGCGACACTTGTCCCCTCTGAAGGGGATGATCCCAGCAGGGGTTGGGCGGTTGCACCATTCTTGCACAGTGCATGCACTTCAAGCTATCCGTCTCGCATGACTTCCGCTTCCTCATCCTCAGGGCACTCACGACGACTGCGTACCATTTTACCGGGCTGGAATTCCTCATCGTTTGTTCGTTCTTTGGTGGCGGGCCTGAGACGTCAATAGCTCGTGCCCTGCGCCCCAGCCCATTTCCAGCAGCCGTCACGCTCACTGCATCCCGTGTCCTACAGCCCCAGCTCGGCGCCGCCCAGCAGGCCGGTAGGCTGTGGCTCTTCAGCTCCCTGGGCTAGTAGACGATCCGTCCCTGCAAACCCGGGGGAGGATCCTCTAAAAACCCGCCACGGTACGTAATGGGGACTGTTTGGTTTGAATTTAGAAGCCCGCTTGAGGCGGTGCGGCTTGGGGACGGCACCGCCATTTTTATCAACCGTAATTTCGAGGTGGGAATCGAGACTGGGTTCTGGAATCCGGTGGCTTTTTTCTACCCTTAGACATTCTCAGCTGCCTGGAGGTGCTGTGCCCTCCACCTGGCTTGTCAACTGTCATGAACAACTCCTCCTGTGATGTCTTCCCGCGCAGTTCCATCTTGGATTTGCCCCCTTAATCATTTAACAGCTTCGAAGACGCCCTTTTCCAGGCCGTTTCAACTGCAGCGCGAGTTGCTTAATTCAAGTAAGGACGTCGTCGACATATCGACAGAAAATGCCCCGACACGTGTGCTGCAGGGTAGGTAGACTCAAAAACATGGCCATTTCCAAAATCCCTTATTATCAGCTTCAATTCCACGTCATTGCGATTTCCATGACAATGCCAATCTTTTTCGGGTTCCATTTGGTAGATTTCAAGATAAAGCACAAGCAGTTGTGACGTCCTCGATCTAAGCGCACCCACAAGTCCAGCCAACAAGAAGGCCAGCGGACGTTACCTCCGACGACACCCCACCAGCCTTCACCGGGAAGTTAACACCACACTCGAGTACTGGAAGGAACGATGACCACTTTTCCCGTTTGTGTCTTACAAATTCGGGTAGGATACGCATCTAACCTTAAAATCTCGAGATCTGGATCGAGCCCGATGTGAAGATGGCGCTCGTTCTTGCGAATGATGTCATACTGGTGGGAGGGTGTTGACATCATACATCTGCAGACAGCGAAAAGATCTGCCAGCTTATAAAGAACCTTACTCTTCAACAATACCAAAAACCTGCAAATAATTTGTGACAATTCCTTCAGCACAACCACCACAATGTCTGTCAACAAAAACCCCGACTCCATAACCCCAGCTACGGGTGAATTCTCGAGCAAAATCCCCCCATCAGAGCCTCTCACAACTAAAGGCGTAAGTCTTCGCATACCATCTTCTTTATCACACAACTAACACCTATCGCAGCATGCTCCTGGCGTTCAAGTAGGTCCACCCGAGTTCCACGCCGAACAACACCCCCCCGGCACCGCCCCCGCGGACCGGAGCTTTGAGTCGCAATACCAGCCTGAGGAGAACCCGACTGCCGCATCGGACACCATCGCCGGCGCGACATCCGCGGATGTCAACAAGGGCTACGGACGACCCAGTGAGGGCATGACAAGCCAGGAGGGCCACGGTGGCAAGCGCAGCAAGGACGGGTCTGGACTGGAGGGCGTGGGTGCCAACGCATCGGATCCGATTCATGAGCGAGGGTTCGACAAGGATCACGAGACGGGAGAGCAGAATGCGCCCATTGATGTGGAGAGCTGGCCGACGGCCGAACAGATGACGCCCATCGGGGCTGAGGAGATTTCCAAGGAATTTCCTGGCTAAGGTCTTCAGACGACTGCGTGTACGATGAAGTGTGGGGATATTGGCCTTAGAAGAAGCTCATTAGCTACAATACACGATCATGATTCTTACACTGAACGTTCTTCGTCAAGCGAACGTTTGCCGCCTCGATTGGACGCTTAATTAACGAATCCAATCTAAGTCCTTGTGATTGAGTTTCGTGGCATTCCCTCCAGGTGGATTCCAGTTGAAGCAACTTTCCGGAACATTAATTTATAAACATTTCCCCCCTAGACTGGTAATTGCGCCCGTCTCGTCTCAGTTGTGCTCTTCCTAAACGGCCGTGTGTTTCTGATCTTGCCCGTCGTATGTGGATTTGGTCGGCCCTTTGCAAGAAGCTTGGAGGGGTACGACGAGGTAGCAAGACGGAAGTATGAGCACATGTCCAAGGATATGTATCGGAATAGCTCTTTCGAAAGCGGCATTTTAATCACACCGGGGACCCTAATAGGCGTGAATCACTCGAATAAAAATTCGGCAGACAGGCAGAACGAAGTGATGCTATAGCTAAAGGAGGGCCATAGTTACGGCGAGAGAAAGCCAAACAAACTACCAATACACCATCCTGTTTTGCGTGGCCCGATCGATTCAAGTGCCTTGATTGGAAAGCAAGGAAGCTCATTACAGATATCTGTATCAAATAGTATTCACCAGACTGAATTGTGCTTGGAATTCTCCCCACGCGTCCCGCGTTGATGACGGTTCATGCGTGGTCATCTTTGCGAGAGTCCTGAAAGATACAGGAGCGCTTGATTCACAGATCCCGGGTACACCGTTTCCTGATACGTGCGATTGCATCTCGAAATGTCTTTGATAGAATATTTACCGGTTGACCCAGCCAGGGCTGATCAATTGAAGCCTAGGTACGGTTAAACCTTCATGCTGGCGACTGATAGCCCCCTCGCAATGACTTGACCTCATATTGAAAAATCTTCGCGTGGTTTGGTATCCTGAACGAGGTAGAATATTCTCTCTACGACTGCGCTTGTCAAGTCGCAAAGTCTAGGAGGGATAAATTGAGGAGCGGCCCTCTCGTTGAACACTGCGTGATTGTCAGCGCAGCCACCCTGCATCAGACCCCGTGTAGATTCGTCTTCTGTAGACATACTGATGTTGAGGTTGAAGGTACTCATCTCTATCTGGACACAATTAAACTAGGGCGAACATGTATATGGCGCGAGCATCTTGGTAATATGTACTCACACGAGGCACCATCTCGAACCCAGGAAGATGCTGGACAGGACAGGGCCAAGATGGACTATGGACATGAAGAAATACACAATGTCCCACAACTATTGGGACAGTCTTCATTACCCTGGAATAGGTGAGCCTAGTATGCTTTAAATGACCTGATTAATAGGTTGGAGAAGTGACTTCTTGAATGCGGTGTCCGAATACGTGGTTTTCGGGGTTCAGTAGCTGCTGTTTTCCTATCCTGTGATGAGTAGGTAGACAGCCATCATCTGTGTACCTTGGATCATGGAAAACTTGCCTGTCTTGTAAAAACATACATGCTTGGTGTTTAATTGATCCCATATTGAAGGTAGGAGAGTTTGCACAACATCTTATCCGTATTTCGCTCGGAGAGATTACTTTAAAGAGGGATAGATCCCACAGGCGTACGACTTCAACCGACTGCACGTTTCAGTTGCAAACACGCGAGTATTACCTGAATTTCTGCGTGAAGACGCCGGCTTCATAAGCTTGCTCGTCGGCACCTTACACCACATACGACCATAGCTCTCAGAAAATACGGGATCCCGTCCGCTCTCCCTTAGTCAAGCTGAGAAGCGGCGAGTTAGTACTCGGGTCGGTGACGACCGGGGAATCCTCGCTGTTGTATGTTCTTTTTGTCCATTGTTTTTGGACTATTTTGATAGAACCTGATTGCCTTGATTAGGCGCTTCGTCGGCGCTTCCAGTACATACGACCATAGCTCTTAGAAAATACGGGATCCCGTCCGCTCTCCCTTAGTCAAGCTGAGAAGCGCTGAATTAGTACTCGGGTCGGTGACGACCGGGGAATCCTCACTATTGTATGTACTTTTTGGCCTTTTTGTGCCTTTTCTTTTTGTCGTTTACGCAGATGGCAATTAATGCTATGATGTTTTCGGTGGCTTTGGTGGTTGGATGGACGTTACATCAGATTACCGACAACGGCCCAACCAACTGCCACCAACGCCACCTAGACTACCAGCTGCCAACTTGGGACTCCCACCCACCCGTAGGAGCGCTTACCATGGCGGCGGAACCCCCGACGACTCATCGAGATACGAGCCCACTTCTCTGACGCGATCGAATTACGCTACTTCGATGTGCACTGCCGACGTTTGTCGCGGGAACCTTGTTGGAAGGATTCCCAGTCCCGACTCTGTGACGGGGTGGCGGCTAACATTGGCACTGCCGCGTTTCAGGTCCTGGAGGATTGAGGCTTTGCTTCGTGCCTTGCAAGACCGGTGGACTGGACGGCTAGTGCAATGCCACTAGAGAAAGGATTCAACGTTGGCAGTCTGGGGAAGGATAAAAGCAAAGCTTGGCCAGACAAAAAGCAAATCCTGCAATGCGATGCAATGCAAAATCAGGTCAACGGAGTCGGCGAGATTGCGGTCTGGACAAACTCATCAGGCCTCGGCAAAAATGGAGACATGAAAGAATAAGAATAAGCTCATGACTGCATGAGACAGCGTCTATCTTACTATGTAGGGCTGCGACTTGTGCGAACCTTAAAGAGCGACCGCCATGTGTCCAGCTGGTCATGGTCTTTCTGCGAGGGAGCTTTGGGCACCATGCTGTCTCAGGGGTTGATAATGACAGTGGAAATGACATGTGATGTAAAGACTGTAGGTTGGGTCTGCCTGTCCTTGCAAGAGGCGAGCTTCAACTGCACTGCACTGACACTACTTGATGCACGGTTTAGATGGGGATGCCTCGGCGAGACTCCATGACTATTCTCCCCGTAGTCTAGCGGACGATACCTTGAACTTTGAAGCTTGGCCAGCCACGGCTTCAGACGGGAAGGAATAGGCAGGGAACACCAGCAGCACATGTTAACTTGGTAGACTACTTATGCGGACAGCATGGGGCTTGACGGCCGGTCGGAAGCAGCTGCATGCATGATGCAGCATGGGTGAACGACAACCTGGTCCTTTCGGCTGCGTCCATCCACCCTCCAGACCACTCGGCACTTTGGTGTTCTCGTATGAAGGAAGTACGTTGTAACTGGACTCGATATTATTAGAGTCCCTATTTGTAGAGTCTGTATTTATGTACATAGTAGTGGAAGAGACGGAGTTACACTCATGGCGAAGCCACTGGGTTTGTTTGTTTCGCAGGGTGCACAACCCCTTGACGTCAAACCATCTCTAACACCCACCGAACGCGGCACATCGGGTCGGCTCACCACTGGCTTAGGTAATTTAGGGAATCGAATCGATTTTGGCGGGGGTTTTTAGGTCTAGCGCGTCGGTTTCGCTTCCTATCATGCCATGCCGGCATCAAGGTCAACGGATCCCCCCTCGCTCTCATGTGGCAGTCCCAATCGGGCGGTAGAGTCTGTGGTCAAAGGAGTCAAGGAGTCAAGGAGTCAAGGAGCCAAGGAGTCAAGGACCCCGGAGCAGCTGGGTTTTTCGAAGATTGCGTTTCGGTGGTTGGATTGGCGCGCCCGTCCGAGTCCCCCGGCTTTCCTGGGCGAATGAAATATACGCGCGCTCATCTCACCGACTTGCATACATAGTACTACGTACAACACTCTGTCGCGTTCTCCTGGAGGGTACCTGGTCGCGGCACTTTACCCTGCGCAAGCTTAGCTGGCCATGTCGTCATGATTCTCCGTCCCGCCCACTGCCCTGATGCCTCCTTTTGATCGGAGCTAGGTACTGAGGGTACCCATTTCTTTTTTGGCGCCATTATGACTGTTGGTTGCTTTGCCGGTGTGTGTGTGCCGCCCCACGCGCGTGTGCTAAATTACTTGCCGTGCTACGCCGTAGGTGCCGCAGTTGTGGAGGGGGGCTATTTGGTAGTATTGTCCGGGTCCTCATATCAATGATGGGTGACGGGGAAACGCGTCCGGTAGTTTTGAGGGTGGGGTGCTTGCGCTTGGAGGAGGGGGGGAGGGCCCCTGACTGATGGACTGATGGATGGGTGGTGGGTGGCAGGACAGTTTGAAGGGATTGGGGGAGGGGTTTGACTAATTGAATCGATGTATTCGTACGAACAAGTTACTGTCTGTTTGCCTCCCTTACTTAGCTTGGTAATTAGGCTGTCCATGATATATGCTCTTAGGTCGTCGTCCTTTTTATCTGGGCTTCTCCGTCCTGTATCTCGGCCTTTGTGTTGCCGACCTTCCGCTTACATGAAGCAGTAGGAGAAGCTCCATTACCAGGTCGATCTCTGCTTTTCCCCCTCCTTACTAGGTGCTTGTACACCTGAGTACAAAGTACACTTCAAAGTGAGCCCTTTCGCCAATCATCACCACATATCACCCATCAGCATCAGCCCCCTTCTCCTCCTCTCCTCCAATACTCGCCCAGCCCAGCCCAACCCAACCCTGTCTCATGGCACCCATGTCCGTTCCCTACGTCCCATCATCCATCCCCTCCACCAGACCCATGGCCAATATCCATCCGTTCCTAGTTCCCTCTGCTTGGATGGATACAGTGGTCGTGGTCCTTGGAACTCAGTGGACCCCTCGCCCGCATTCCACGTCCCACGTTCCACACACGCCACTGTCAAAAGACTAGCCGCGCATGTTCGTTCACCAAGTCCGTCTATCGCTCTCTCTGCCTTACCAACCAACCCCCCGTTGTTTTCGTTCTGGTTCTGCCTTGCCCGCACAGTTTCATTCGTTTGAGAAATAAAAGCACAGCCCTCCCATTCGCTCGCTTCCCCTTGTCGTCCATCTCCAATCCGTATCTGCCGTCTTCTTTCGTCGCCTTACCTGTTCATCTCCCGAATCCCGTGACCCGAAGCCCCCGGCCTCTTCCTAATCCAGGTCCCGATCCCCAACAAGGCCGCAACCCCAAGCATAACTAATAAGTCACACCTCACGCAAGGAAATTTTGTCTCTATATCTTGTCTATCCTGCTTCTTTATGTATCCATTCACCCCACCGTCGTTTTCCTAGCTCCCACCGCCCTATCGCAACTCTCGGTCCTCCTCCGTACCCGCCCATCGTCCAAAGGGCGCAGTGCTGATTTGTCCACCAAGATCCCGAGACTAGGCCGCTAAAAGGAACTACAAGTTGCCTGCGGTACCGTATTCATCTCCGCCAACATTCCATTTCCATTCTTGTTTCTCCACGAACTCGCCGTCTGCACTCTGCAGATGCACTCGCCGTTTTGTCAGGCTGAGCGCCGTTGACGCAGCCTCCTACCCGTTTTCCTGTCTGTTGGCCGGTTGGCTTGTTGGTTGCTCTCAGTGCCGAACTGGACGGCAGTTGCAGGAACGTGCGGCTCTCGCGCAGCATCTTGGAGACGACATGGAGATTCAATTTTCTATCCCACTCAACACGAGTCGCACTGGCAGTGCTGCCAAGTAAGTCAATGCTCGCCACTTCCATCTTGCTTGGTTGCATGAAAACTTGGACGCCAGCTGACTGTAAACGCCTCCCTCTTCCAGCCCGCCTGTAGCAGCTCCCGGCCGTTCGGCAGGCACAACTGCAGCTCGAGGTGGCACCCATCGCTTTGCCCTTGAAACGAGGACAAGACATACCCGGCGCAGCTCTACGCGAGCCCGTACGGGATGTAGCACTTGTGAGTTTGTTTCCGATTATCTGCATTGCTGTGGTTGGAGCTGTTGTTGACTAAGTCTACAGGCAAGTGAGTATCACCACCATCATAGTTGGTCACCCACCAATATTTCCGGTACTGCTCGGCCTCTGGATATTGCTCTCGACAAGACGAACTACCTAGCACACGAGATAGTACCTTAACTAACGCACTGTGCCACAGAAAGCGACACGTCAAGTGCGATGAGACCAAACCGTCCTGCCTCAACTGCATGAAATGGCGAGGCTACTGTGACGGCTACACCGAGTCGTCAGCTGCCGATGGACCATCTCGCTCCGAGACTCCCGCGACGCCCTCCAAGAACAAGCCCAACTCGAGCGCCAAGCTCATCCACACCAAGAAAGCTCCCCTCCTCATCGAAGAGCCCCCGGTCAACACAATCTGCTTCACCAACAGCGAACAGCGAGCCTACTTTGACGAATGGTCAACTCTCTCGGTCCAGTTCCTCAGCGGTGGTTTAGGCCAGACGCGACTATGGACAACCACGATGCCCCAGCTCACTTTGCAGGAGCCGACTCTGAGATACGCCGCCATGGCCGTTGGGGCCCTGCGGAAGGCTGCCTGCGAACCCGACGGTGGAACAGGCGACCTCATGGATAGCAAGCACTCCCTCAACGCCATCGTCTACTACTGCGAGGCCCTGCGGATGCAGTCCAAGGCAAAGCCGTCCAAGGAGGGTCTGCGGACGGCCATGTTGTCATCGCTATTGTTCATCTGCTTCGAAGCCCAGCGAGGGAACATACCTGCTGCCCTCAAGCACGTCACCCATGGCTTTAGCATGCTTAATGAACTCGCCGCTTGCACGGAAAAGGCCCCTGATCTTGTCAGCATCGCCCCTGCGCCACCCGCACTGGTCCAGGAGATTCTGGATTGCTATAGGCCTTTGGAACTCCAGTCGCGTTCTTTCATGGGCTCGTACAAGAAGTTCTTCTTTCCTCCGAAGCAACAACTGCCTCCTGGTTCAGGCAATACCCCTACCCGCCAAGCCTCGAGTCCTGCCGGTGCTGCGGCCTCAAGTCCCCTGAGCCAGCCAGGATCGCCATGGCGAGGTGCGCCGCCCGGTCAACAGCTGCCTACTAGTCTGCCGAGTCCGCAAAGCCAGGGAAGTCCACGCAGCCAGGCCGACCAGCAGACGCCCCCACGGGGACCTCCACGGAGACCACCTGGCATCGCACCCTTCACTAAGCACTCACCCTACTTCCGACCGAAGTTAACCAGCATTACCAAGCTTGAAGAAATGCCCCCCGTGTTTGGCACGCTGGGTGAGGCACATGGATACTGGGCTTTGTTGCAGAGGCAGATGGTTCAGTACATTCCCATGCTGACCCAAACGACAGCTAGCCTTGCCTTGACCAAGGTGGTGGATCTCGAAGAACTTGAAATGAAGCTGTCGAGTGTCAAGAAACAACCGGGAATTGCCAAGTTTGTCGACGAGTCGAGATATTGGCTCCAACGATTTTCTCAGGCCTTTAATCCTTTCCTACAGGCAGCCACGAGAAACCGACACAACAATGAGGATCCTTACCTCCAGGCCATCAACCTCCGAATCGAGTACCTCATCCTTTTCGTATACACCGCCATACCCCGATTCGCCGGCCTGGAGAATGCTCAGGCGCTCACACCTCAGTACCACGAAATAAATGTCATCGCGGAGATGTTAATCTCGCGTCGAGCCAACTGCGGCTTCGCGATGGATTCCGGATGGACCTGGCCCGTCTTCGTCTCCTCCTTTGGGTGTCGAGACCCCGCAGTCCGAGACGAGGCGATCCGAATACTCGACCAGTATCCCATTCGCAACGCCCTCCGCGACAGCCGTATCTTCAAGGCGATCGCTCTAAAAAACCGCGAGATAGAGATGATGAACTCGATGGAGGGCGACGCATCCGACCAGTGGCTGCGACTGCGGCGGCGCGAACTCGTGTTTGAGGATCTGGGTTCGAACATCATCTTCCGATCGGCGCAGAAGAACCCGGTCACGAACGAGTGGGAGCTGGTTGAGGAGGTGGCAGCATTCATGGTGGGACCTAATGACAAGCTCGACTGGCACAGACAGCCTATTTCGGTCTCGGCGTCGATTCTCTCAGGGGTTTGTTGAGTGGGGAGGACTTAAGCTTCAGGGCAATTGGTGGACACCACTGTGAAGGAAAGGCCGATGAAATGAAGGGGCGAAGGTGACGCTTCACGAATGCTTTATTGTTACTATTGCCAGGCTTTTGGGCTTTTTGGACTGTAGGATATTAAAGGCGTTATACCGGGTACATAGGCATAGGGCCGTGGATGGACAAAGGCCACTGGGACATATGGGTGTAGATGGCATTGGAAGACATGTATACACACGTAGAGGGGGAGTTTCTGCGTTGGTGGGCTTGGGTACGGCTCGATCCGAACTACCTTGAGTCCAGCTCTTGTTAGGATAGAAGAAGAGAGTGAGTAGCGAAGAACAAAGATGAGAGGTTCAAGATGCTGAATTATTTGTCCGGTTGCTATTTATGACGGGTTTTGAGCTTCAGCATCGAGGCTTTTGCGTAACGCCGCCTTCGTAAGAAAGAGATGCCTAATCATAATCCCAACACCTAAGCTAACGCCCGATACCTAGCACCTAACGCCCGCCTAAGGAACCCATTTTCTTCTATAGTAGCAATTCAACGACAGGCTTTGCTTCCCGGTTCCTGATTCCCTTGTTGCTAAACGCACAGGTGCGGGCCATTATTGATCTCCAGGTTCCCACCACGGCCTGCACATACTTATCTGGATGCCTTGGTCTTCGAAATCCGACCAAGTCTCACAGTCGTCATCCCTCGTCATGACTTCTTCCAGCCCTTCCATGCACACGCCGGGCTACTTCCCTGGCTTGATCCTCCTCAAGCTTCAAAGGTGTATCGAATCCCTGATCCGCCATCCAGCTTCCCACCACCTTCATATCGGCTGCTTGGAAACAAGTTGCCATCAAAACAGTCTGCCTCCGCACCCTGGAGATCCGTTCTGACGACTGCGTTGTTACGTTTCTTGCCGCTGGTGCATTCAACAAGCTGTACCTCGTGGAATCTAAAAACCAGCAAAAACTGGTAATGCGAGTGTCGCTTCCTGTCGATGCCCATCACAAGTCGGCAGGCGAAGTGGGTACCCTGCGCTGGATACGCCGCTTCACGAAAGTCCCGGTACCGGACATCGTCGCCTTTGATGATTCATCCGACAATGAGATCGGATTCGAATGGGTACTGATGCAGTTAATGCCTGGAACTTCAGCATAGTCTCGCTGGCGCAAAATGTCTTTGACAGCGAAGTAGGCATTGGCAGAGCAGGTGGCAGATTACCAAGCCCAGATTGCCAAGGCTATACAAGACACCACCACATCGTTCCGAAGAATCGGAACACTGCATCATGCATCTCAAGAAGCTAGCATCGAAGTGACCAGCTTCGCATCTGGACAAATTATCTCCCGACAGTTCTTTTCGGGTCAGCACTTTGACTATGACATTCCCCGAGGTCCTTTCCGCTCAAGCCATGATTGGTTGGACACTTGCATCAAGATCATTATCAAGGAACAACAGGCAGTGGCAGAAGAAGAATATGATGAAGAACAAAAGGAGGACGCAAGATACTGCCAGAAAGTTGCATCCAGGCTCGCCGCTCTGCTGCCTAAAATATTCCCTGCCACCCAGAACCCGCCTGAACGCACAGTTCTCTGGCACGATGACCTCTCATTGAGCAACATCCTCGTTGATGAAGGTGGAGCTATTACGGCCATTATAGATTGGGAGTGCGTTTCAGCAATGCCATACTGGGTAGCTACTGAGATGCCCGGGTTCTTAATAGGGACTCGACGAGAACAGGAACCAATCCGGGGTGACTATGGCGACGAGAGTATAAGAAGCAGAGGCGGCTCGGATAGAAGATGGTGGCGATCACTTAGATAACGAAGGAAAAGACGAGCTGTACTGGGTTCATTTGATGGAACACGAACAGACGCTGCTGAGGAAAGTCTACACAGACCGCATGCGCCTCTTGTGGCCTGCTTGGGACACGGAGGTTGCTGATGGCGCCTTAAAGGTCGACTTTCTGGGTGTCGTTGATCGATGTGCTTTCGGATTTGACTTGAAGGGTCTAGAGAAATATATCGATGCCATAGAGAGAGGCGAGTTTCCTACTCTCCAGAATATTCTGGAACCCGCTCTTACTTGACTTTTCGGCTTTGACAAATTTCGTTTACGATAGAGAGCATTCCACAAGACAAAACTGTGAAATAATGCACATGCCCAAAGTTCTATCTGTCCAGCTGAACGTTCGCCTACCCCCTGCCAACCAGACTACCTATCCAACGGCCATGTCTGAGACATACTGAAGATGGCGGCAAGGCACCGTTGTGACTTGATCAAAGAAGCGAGTCTCGGTGCAACTTCCGCATCTCAAGGGCGCCAATGTCGAATCTGAATCTATGATTCCGCCTACTCACCCGCCTTAGACAACGCGTGCCTGCGATATGCACCAACGACATCCGATTGGCTCTGTGAAATAATGATCGACGGTGGTGGTTCTCGTGAGACCCGTTTCAGGTGATAGGGCTTGACAAGAGGCGCTGGGGAATCCCCGGATTTACATCCCTTGCGTCTTTATTTTCGTGGTACAGCATTTTGTTTCGTATAACGCAAATGCCGAGTTAAGACAGACAGGCAGACAGTTCGCACACAGCCCTGACGGGGAAAAGCTATAAAAGGGCTGAGTCTATCCCGTAGAGAATCGACTCAGAGAATTAGCTAAAGTTACTCAACAAATCCTCTACACCATTATACCTAAATCCACCATGAAGCTTACCAGCATCATGGGCCTCCTGGTCACTGTCGTCTCGGCCACTCCCACCTCCGTGTCTGAATTCGAGTCTGCTTCAGCATCCGCCTCAGCATCCGCCTCAGCATCTGCCTCAGAATCCGCCTCCAAGACAGAGCTCGTAGAGGCAGCCTCGGCCTCAGCCTCCCCGGGCTGCGGAGCCGCGGGGTCCTGCATTGGGGCCGGCGGCGGAGAACTCTGCACCGACCGCGTGAGTTCTTTTCCCTATTCCAAATTATCCTTTGGTGTTTACTGACGTTTCCATTATGGGTTCTAGTGCAAGCACTGCTCGGGTCCGTCGGGGCAGTACACTCGCGGAGAGTGCTGCGGGTTCGGGTGGCAGTAAGTGTAATGATGAGCTTGCGAGCTCCGTCGAGTGGTGATGGGCGGTGCTAACATGTGGTGTTTCCAGGACTTGCTGCTGCTATTATTCCTAGCTGAAGGGTACCTGGCAAGCTGATCGAGGTAGCAAGATCAATCATTCTTATTTGTTCAAATCTGAACCAAACCTTCCCTTTGTTTGATCACCTCTTCCTTATAGCTTCCTTATAGCATGACTCTGTGCGAGGTGCTATGTGCCAAGAGGCTAGATCCAGTCGGCGGGCCGGTCCGCATGTAGATGCTTGGGCCCACGCGCGACCACTACCCAGCTCTCGGATCTTGCTCACTCCATCTATTGGCACGATTCAGTGCGAAAGGGGAATGATTGAATTGTTTCATGGGTGTGGCAGCAATAAGCAAGCATCAACCAAAATATTCCTGGACGCTCTGCTGCCCCTCCACTGCCACTCAATTATGTTCGGGCCTCGAAGCCGGTTCCAACAATGGCGAGCATGAATGCAACGTAGATCCAAGGGGACAAGTTTTCACATCGTCTACATGTAATGACTCTCTAATCTATACCGCCAAGTATCGCGATGCATGTCTCTCCCTGTCCCAGTGGCTGACAAGATCCACGGCCGGCTCACCGACTGCGTAAAACCTGTTATGATCCTGAGGCAAAGCTGTCCCCAGCTCGAAGGATGGAGACCAAGTATCCCGCCGATGATGTAATTGCGTAAAATGTTCGATGAAGAATGGCTCTCCTCGCTTCGACGGGACGAAGCGAGAGCTGCCATGAGACTCTGTGAGTATTGTAATTTGACTTTGAACACAGGAACTTGCCATCAGGGGTGCTCCACGTTGTCAACGGATAGAGTGCTGACTGGCTTGGGAACATGGCATAGCAGATGTTCCCGTGACTCGGGAGCGTTCGCCTGGGTGATCGAATCCTCCAACACAGCGTACGTACTGCGTACTTCGTACTTGTCTAATCGAAGGTGGTGGATCTGATTCTCTGGATGGTGGAATTTGTGCATGGTGGAGCGGAGATGCGACGCCAGATCCCTGTCTCCGTGATCCTTCAATGCTACGTCGGTTGCTTCCGGTCAGACATGATCCCTGTATTCCCATGCGAACATTTCCGATTTGTAGAGCACGTCGACTATGAGTCGGTTTAGACGTCTGAGTCAATTTGAGACGTTGTGATATCTTATTGTTGGAACTTGCGTAGTACTCTGTATACTGCAAGGTGGTGTAAAACATGACTTGTGAATTATCCGAATTCGTGGACTCCGACGCAATGCCCCAAATCCTATCGCCATCATCTTGTTAATAGACTCCTATCCTCCAGTTTGCCCCTAAACGCCATGCCTCTAGATGTAGTGTGTAGATGTACAATGTACAATGTGGAAAAAAAAACCCCCCAGAACAAATGCGGTGTTGCTAATTGCTGCAGATCGTCTGTGCCGAATATCGGTTTACGAAGATTTTGGCTCATCGTCTTCTGGGGACCACAGCATCGGATTGGCGCAGATGTTATCACGAGCAAACGCACGATATCGCTCAAGAATATCAGTCTTGTCCATGCCTCCGCGTTGGCTACCGAAAGAGTAGTGAACAGCAAGGCCTCGGCCGTCAGCGACAGCGTCTGTGAATGATGTTAGCAGGCAAGCACGCCGTCAATGTAGCGTCAAGTAAGTAACTTACGACGTCCAAGCTCTCGTGTCATGGTGCAGGAGAAGTGGTTCTCATCGTCGGCCTCGATAGGCTTGGCAATGTTGATGTCATGGCCCATCATAGCGATGAACTGGATACCCATGCGATCGTATTGGAAGTCCCAGGTGCCGAACTTGTACTGCCATAGCTCATCCTTCTCGAGGTTCTCCAAGAAACTGTAGTGCTCCTGAGCACCAATCTTCCATTGTGTCCAACCACGGCCATATGGGTGATACTCGGTCTGCTCGATGGGAGTGTTGTCGAGGATGTGGTCCTTGGTCTGGTTGACGGGCAGCCAGCGGTGCACACCGCCATCGGAGGGCTCCCAATCGTCTACCTTGAAGTCCTTGGGACCCCTCCAAGATGGCAGACCTGAAGTGCGCCAATCGATGTTGGTGTTGACGATGGGGAAAGTGTGGTTGATTTCGGGCATGTAGGGCTTGACGGCGTTGAGATTCCAGTGGACCCAGCTGAGGAGGGGTTGGTTGACGACGTTGGCGGAGACGACGTAGTATTCGGGGTGGTCGAGCTTCTTCTGAATAATCGAGGGGATAACACTATCCTCCATGAAGACCTGTGGTGGAGAGTTAGCGGCCGTCGTCATTAATGACACTGGGGCGGTAGCTTACAATATCGTCATCGATCTTGATGTACAAGACGTCATCCTCGATCCGGTCGTACGAGTTACCAAAGCCGCTGGAGAATTGGTTCGAGTCGCCCATCTCAATGTGCCATGTCTCGTAGGCGGGCTCGCTCTGTTCCAGACGACGGAGTAGGTCGAGATCATTGGCATCGCTGGTGCGCTCAACAAAGATGACGCCATCTAACATGCCGCCGTTTTTGACGAGGTTTCGCTAAGGTGTGTCAGCTATTTGGGGACTTCGCGTTGAGTGAATGGGAATCGAGGGATCGCACCTTCAAGTAGCAATCGAGGATGGAGACTGGTTGGCGTCGGCCGTAGAAGACCAGAGCCATGATTTTTGAGATGTTCTTGGGCCTCTCGTAATTCCAGACGCTGGGCAGAAGGTGGCCCTTGGAGGTCCAGAAACGCTCCTTGGTTCCATCGTCTTTGTCCTGCGTGGGGGCGGTCTCGGGGGTGTCGTCTTGTTTGTGATCTTGGCTCTGTTTGTGGTCTTGGCTTTGCTGATCCTGGTCTTGCTTGTGATCCTGGTTTTGCTTGTCTTCCTGTCCTTGGCCATGTCCATGGCCTTCGCTCGGAACGGGTTTCTTGGCGGCGTCGGGAATAGACGGGGGCGGATGTTGCTTGAGGTCGTCGAGGGAGGAGGAAACGCGGTCGGGGAAGTTATCCTGCTGGTGCCAAAGCAGGAGGCCGAGGAGCATGATGAAGGCGACACCGGCGGCGACGGTGGACTTCCGCGAGTACGTCCTGATTTTGTGACCCATTGCGGCGGTTATCTGGGGAGGATTCGACTGGGTAAAGAGCGACTAGGTATTAGAGGGGGAGAAGGCAAGAAAATCTAGTTAAAGACCTCTCTTGGTGGGAGTGGCCTGAGTGGAGGAGTGAGTGAGACAGGTAGATTGGGTGCGTGCTCGCGTACGTCGGGCACGCGCAGTAACACGAACGAAAGGCAGATACGAAAGCAGATGCTAAGTGGCAGATGAAGAAGCGGAAGGGAAATAGATGCCGTCGTCATAAGGGAGCTTCCAGACCGAACTCGTGAAAGTCAGAACCCGTCCGGGACGAGGGAGGTGACGCAAAAGGGGCCATGGGCAATTATAAGGTAAGTAAGTATGTGCTAGAGTAGGCCAAACCACACTAAACTTGCTCGGTGAGTGGTGGCAGGAGACGCCCGAACTGCTTGATGGAGCGAACCGCGAATCTGGGCCTCGCCCGCATCTAGGTAAGTCAGCCCATCACAGCCAGCCCTGGGAAGGACCTAAGGGCAGGCTATCGTACCGAGAAAATGGTGCCCATGTCTGTCACTCGTACCCAGGCTTCTCAATTTTCTTTTTTGAGCGACGGTCTGGAACTCGCTCGACGGCGGGTTTGCGGCGACACCCACCACTCGCGCCAGAGACATTCCGGCTTGATTCGGAGAAGCGGTCCCTGGAAGCGGGTCGACTCAGTCGAGACTGTAAGTTAAGTGGAGGCTAGAAAGACGACGGATCGGGCAATGGCTGGAATGAATCATGGAACACGCAGGAAAGCAGCGGTATAGGTAGGTAGCTACATAGTAGATACAGCATTGCCCACTAGGTGCAGTTGCACGGAGTGTGTCCGTCCGGGTTTATTTGGGAGAGAGGCTAACTGAACCAGCGGCCGATTTAATGTCGGGCATGAATAGAAATGCTCAATAACCAGCTCCTCAGGTCTGTAGATACGATGCGCCACGCCGTAAAGATCCAGCCCGCACGGCGCCTCAGCTTCCGCCGTCGCACTCTAGATCTCTGACAACACACCACCAACAAATCCGGGTTACACACTAGTTAACCAACATACCTTTAACTATGGATATGATTTTGTGTTCGTGGTCTGGCGCTGCACCCAGGGACACGAATCCTACGCGCACCCAAGACATGGAGTGTAGGCTGGATGTATCGGCTAGCGAAAGGTCTCAGTACGAGCAGAGACAGACGGACGACTAGGTGCCCAAAGACGAAGTTTCAACCTTCCAGAAAATTGACAACCGCATGATTGATTGCAGGACAGGTCAGGGGCCCATCTTCCAATTAAAGAGTTTGCAGCTAGCCAGCCAGCTGCTAGTCCGCGATGCCGCAGCTCCGTAGATCCACCAACTAGAGCCAGCTGTCGCTAGAAGAGGTATCTCATGGCTAGTTGTACTGTGCGCAACCTATTATCACACTCAGACCTTACCCCAGTCAGTTCACAGATGCTGACCAAATGCCGCAGCTAACTGGTCTTGACCTCCTAGCCACGCCTAATTCACACTATACCTCCTAGCAGAAGCAACTTCTCCTTGCGCACCAGGGAAGCGAGGAACCACAGCGCCACAAGCAGATAAACATGAAGGCTCGACGCCATCCAAAGCTATCGACTGGGTCCAGCCCAGCTCTGCCACCTCTGCACTCGGCGTCCCCATGCGTCGCCAATAGTTCCAGCCAGCGCGTCAATCTACTGAACGCGCTACGAACCAACGCACGGAGTGTACTCCGTTTGTCCCACGCTGTGCTTCGTATTCCATAAGTAGCACGCCGTCTACTAGTAACATACTCCGTAGAGCCTCAAGTTCAATCCCCAACCTGGTTGGGCTGAGCCTTATGCAGGCACGGGCTCAGCTGAGTCTCACTAGGGGGTGATTCATGGCTTCATGAGACATCGTCACGAGGTCCCTGGAACCATGTGATGGCAATTCATCGTTGAGGGTGGCGCCATAGGTCCATCGCCTCTGAGACACGAGCTCAGCACGAGCTATGCACAGGCAATGTACAAGAATTACGCTCGTAATTGAAGATTCCTGCTCTAGCTGCCGCATTCCGTCCCTTTCCCATGTTCCGGTTCTAGTTCCACGACCTTAATCACTTGAACCTATGAACAACCCCGATTTGATAAGACTGCGCGCAGCTTTCTTCAATCACTGAACGAATCTCAATTTCATTAACTGACTCTAACAATTCTCTATCACTTCCCAACTAGTAATTACCCAGATTTCTTGAACAATTATGTCGCAAACCAAGCCTTATACATCAAATGGCTCTTATCCCGGCCTCCTCCCGCATTAGGGCCCTCCAACTCCACAATGGACAATCACCCCAGTTTCCCCTTTCTCGATCCCGTACCTACCCCATATGTATCTGCCGCTTCACCTCTCCCTTCTCCCTTCCGGAATCACCATCGCACGGACCGAGGGCTTCGTTGTTGCCGACCCCGGATATCCCGGCGGCTCATGGGGTGCTCCACATCGGTCGCCATCCTCCCCGTGGGCTTCGGGGCCGCACTTCCGTCGGGGCCCACAGTCACAAGCACCGTGTTGTATACCGTCTGAGTGCTGGTGGACACGGCCATCGACGGGCATTCAGTCTCTGCGGCGCCCGATCCCTTCGTCACGGTTACGATGTAACCACCCTGCTCCACGGTCGTGACGAATCCTCCCTCCGTCACTGTCGCGACAGAGCCGTCTGTTGCAGTCACAATGTAGCCCTCCTCCTTGACGGTGGTGGCAGACTCTCCCTCCGTCACTGTCACCACATACCCCTCTGGGCCCTCGGGGTACTCGTAGCTGTTCTTGCAAGGGTGTCCGCTCTCCTTCTTCTTACAGGTCGACTTGCCAGTGTCTGGGTTGATGATGATGATCTCGACGTCGGGCTGGCCGTAAGAATCCGTTACAGTAGTCGTAAGCGTTTCCAAGTGCTGCGTCGCGGTCGCACCCTGAGGCGCTGTTACCGTAATCGTACAAGGCACATCAACAACCTTAGTCGTCTCCTTGCCGTCTTCTAGCGTGATCGTCTGGACGCTCGGGGTGGGCTTGACGATTACGGTATAGTGCTTGCCGTCTTCCTGGATTGTCTTGGTAGTGATGTGCTTATCTGAGTCCCCAATAGTGATTGTGTAGTATTTGCCATCCTGCTGGATCGTCTTGGTGGCGAAGTGTTGATCCGAATCTCCGATCGTGACGGTGTGCTTGCTCGAATCTCCGACTGTGACGGTGTAGTACTTGCCGCCCTCCTGGACTGTTTTGGTGACGATATGTTTATCCAAATCTCCGATTGTGATGGTGTGTTTGTTCGAGTTTCCGATTGTGACAACATGCTCGTCCGAATCTCCAATTGTGACCGTCTTGACAATCTTACTTGTCTCCTTCGAATCCCCGAGAGTGACTGTCTTCACATGCTCACCGCCGCCACCAAGGGTGACGGTGACAACCTCATACTTGTCGCCACCAACACCAATCGTCTTGGTCACCACCTCGTAATGGTTGTCTTCGGGCTCACCAGCACTCTGATGCGGTGACCCAGGCGTAATGGCCACCGTCTTAGCAGAAGGTTGCATGTAAGGCTGCGAATGCACGACTGTTAACACCTTGGTCACGACATGCTCCTCGGTCTGGGTCACATAGACCGTTTTCCCAGGGTTTGTAACGAGGTGCTCAACCGTGAACGTCTCCTTGGAAGGAGCCCCTTGGGGCTCCGTAACCGTGACAGTGTGCGCTGTCCCGGCAGGCTCCGAAACTGTCACGGTTTTGGTGTGGTCCTCAGGCACACCAGGCGCCGGACAAGGGCAGCACTCTTCGGCATTGTGCCGAGCGTGCAGCCAGTCAAAACGTGCCTGAGCCAATGGGGCCATGGCCAACATAGCCCAGGGTGCGAATCGAAGCATGGTGGATGGGGCTTAGTCGAAAATCGAACAAAGAGTAAACTGAAAAACGTGGAACAAAGCTGTTCTAACCCGCAGAATGTTGTTGTTGAAGAGGGGATGATGGGAAAATGTAGAAAGGGGTGAAGAAAAAGAAGTGGAAAGAGGTTGAGGAGAATAGAGAGGTAGAAGGAGTTGATCAGAATAGAATGGCGATGATGAAGAAGGCAAGATGAATGGGATGGATGGAAAGTCTGCGTACTTATATGAGTCTATTTGCCAGTCGTCGTCTCAAGGATCTTGACAAAAGGGTAGAGTGAGGGGGCATCTCACCAAGGGCAAAATAGTATTGAGACGGAATATTGGGTATTGTGGAGGAACTTGAGACGATAAAAACAAGTCTGAAGACAAAACGATAGATCTATAGAACTATTTGGCAATGCGAAGGAGACGAGAGATGGAACTTCCTTGGCAGACGCAGGCCAGGGCGGGGGCTGCGAGGGAGACGGACTCTTGTCGACCAACAGTCTATCAGGCCAATAACGGAGGCAGGGCGAGTAAGAAGACCACAGGGAGTAGCGCTTGCTACACATGGCAACTCCTTACTTAACCAAGGGCGAGGCCAGTGGAGTCATCATGGGGGACGGTGAGATCTCCTAGGGTTGGACAAGTAAATAGTTTTATCCCTTTGCAAGGGCGGACGGAAGTGTAGTCTAGGTGGAAACGAGAGACATGACAAAATCAGGTAAGGGAGCGCCGCCATTCGGGTGGTGGTCTTTACAGCCAACCCCCCCGCATTTGTGGCCATTGCAGTACCCCATCATGACTTCGGAAAGCCTTCAAGTCTTGGCGTTCACGACGATGGTGTTGGTGTTACCTGGTCGGCAAGTCGTGTCCCAGCAGCGTGGTACGACTACGCGGTCCGGGGTTTACCCGATGCGCTTCGGTCACCCTACGCCAGGACCCACCACGTAATCTCATGAAGCTTCACGGCGCGACGGACGACAAGAGCATTCCCATTACGATCGTTGGACGACCGGACAAGCAACAGGCCAACCAAAGCGTTCATTTCCGGGCATGATCCCAGACGACCGGCAACACATTGCCACTGCCGCATCCCCCTAGGCCCTTCTCCGACTGCTATGCACCACCGCGAAGCACCGCCAGCCTAATATGGGAGCTTGCGCATCATGCTTGGGGCGCCGCGACAGCGACGCCTACGATGAGGTCCGTCGGCCAGAGTGCAAGGCAGGCCATGCGGAAAGATCTTCAGCTAACGACTGGCACAGGACGAGGCGGACCGTCTCCTCTACGATGACGCCAACGGGATGCAATATGGCAGCTTCGGCGACCAAGGCATGACGGGCGAGAACGACACCCTCGAGGTCCAGCGAGAGAACGAGGCCCTCCAGAGAGTGGTGGCAAAGACATCCAAGTACGTTCCAAAGCCTCGTGCCGAGTGGCTGGCTGTGTGAGTACTGGCGAGGCTGACTTGACCTGTCGCAGCAACATGGTGGACATCTTCGAGATCGCTCCGCAAGAGAACACAGCCCGCGGGGCATTGACACCGTTCGCCTATGCTGGCCAGGGCGCGCGCCTGGCTCGATACCAGCACCTTGTTTCGAAACTCAACGCGCAGAGCGACACCCCCGTCCCTGGCGTCAAGGTCGACTGGCTACCGGAAGAAGAGACGATCGAGATGCAGCGCAACGGACCGGCCAGCATCAAGACCATTGACACCGAAGACGGGCCCCTCGTGGGGACATTCGCCGATGCCGCCGCCGCTATGCAGTGATGATGACCATGACATACTCCGTGCAGTTGCCTTACCGATCTTGCCATAACAATAGGCCTTCATGCCGTCGGAAATTCTCAGAAACGTGTATAAACCCTGGGCATGGGGTTGGAGAAACGGAAAGGAGGATATGAGAGACGACCTGTTTGCGCTATAGCAGGAGGACGGCCCCCTTGGGCTTACGGCACCTCGGATTTTGCCTCCTCTCTTCACCGATTTTCTCTTGTTGCATCCCTGGCCTAAGTTTGACGGATCCAATTCCGTCTGTCCGATCACCCGCCCGAAACCGCCTGATAGACGATGTCGACAAACTCTATTCTTACCTACTCACGCGTCTTTCATGAACAACAACACACCCACACCCACACAGACACCCACATAACAAACCCACGAGTAATCATTGGCTTTCCCTTTCCCCACCGAAGGATGGACAAGGCTTGGTGTTGACGACGGCAAGCGGGCGGCGCAGTTTTTTCTCCCAGACCGGGGTCATTTCCTTTATTATTATTTTCTTAAAAACGCGGTGACCAAAATCTCTTCCTTGATTGATGTGGGCAGGAAGAGTGGACTTGTACAAACCCAGACACACCAATCGAATGTCACAGATTTTTTTCTCTCTCTTGAGCTGGGCCAGGCAAGGGCAAGATACAACCCTACCTACACTATCCATCCATCCATGAACAACCTACATGGTCCTAATCCCGAAGGAGAGAGAAGAGGAACCCACCCAGGATTACCTAGGACCACCCAGCCTCGTTTAATGTCGTCTCATCTTGCGTCTCTTCTTGACTCGCTTGCTCTCTTCTCATTGCCACCAAGCCATAATGCAGCAGAAGAGAAGCCCATATAGCAGACAGAATTGCTTAGAGAATCGTGCTCCCACAGAACCCAACAACCACACCCACCACCGCCGCCGCCACCATGACCGCCCATTTAGCATCAGACACGTGCACTGAGTGACGCCGCGGCTCGCTCGTGGTGGGGAGGCCCCGACGCTAGACTCGTGAGAAGAAGAGAGGCGGCGCTCTAGCTCTTAGCTTGCCGTCGGCCCTCGTTTTAGATTCATTTTCTCCGGCTTCGGCTCGCACCGTTGATGGCGGCGTGCATGGGTCCATCCGCTGCCCTGTCTACAGGGTTTCGACGGATGGATCATGGATCCCGTGGGAGACACATACCCTGGGGCCTGCGAGCACGATCCCGCCCACTTACCAAGCCTTCGGGATTTCGCTGGAGGCTGGATCCTCTGGCAAGCCAACCTAGGCTTGGTTCTCTTGTAGCCCGCCAGCGCGGTACCGAACGGGGTGGAAGGGGGTGAAGGGGGTGGGATGTCTTTTGTCGGCTGGGGAAGAGGAGGCCCAATGGGTTGGATGGGATGCTGCTTGGGGTCGACGTGGCTGGGCGGCTTTAAGTAACTATGGGCCGCCTGTCATCCTTGGTCATCTTTGGCCGGGCCGTGACGCTGGGGACGGGACCATCGACCATGCCAGATCCTTCTCCCGTCCCGGCGCCCTTGGAGATTGGAGAAATGGGGCGACAGTGTCCTGGCATGACCCGTACCGAGTATTCGCATCTCTGGGACTGTATCCCGGGACGATGGACGGGGTCCGTTTCTCCCTCTTTCTGTCTCCTTGGCAGATGATAGCCAAGGACCAGTTTGACAGATTATGACAGACCAACGATGGACGGTCCAGTCAGCAGCAGGCCGAAGAGCAGGGGCTTGCGGGGGACATGGTTGAAGGCAGGACAGGGCAAGGCAAGGCAAGGCAAGGCAAGGCATGAGAGCCAAAGCGAAGAGGCCACAAAAGAGCGGACAGATAAATGAGCCCGCGCCAGTCTCGGTCTTGCTGGCTCTCTCATTGCCACTCTAACAACCCACTTTGCTTTCTATGCGAGAACTCACTCTCTGTTGGTTCTCGCGCCCCTCTGCCTTTTTTACCTAACTGGCTGTCTGTCTACTGGCTGTCTATCTCGCCTTCTCTATTCCAGGACCGGTTCCCCATTCGAGAACCACCGCCCCCATCCAACCCACCCACCAAAGGGAAACATACGGAAGGCGGCGCCGCAGACATGCAGCGGACACGCATCACGTTCACACACGCAAAGGCAAGGCAAGGCAAGGCAAAGGCAACGTAAGGCAAGGCAAAGCACGGTAGGGCAAGACTGGCCCCGTCCGTCTTTCATGGATGTTCCCGACCCCAAGGAAAGAGCCACTCAGACTCGCTTACTGCCTTGGGCTGTTCGGGATCGTCTTCAACAGACCCTGACAGCCCTCTTTTTCTCCACCCTCTCTACCCTTTCATCCTCTCACCATCACGGTCTCCTTCTGCACGATGCTGGGTACACTGGGCACACAACCATGATCCATTGATTCCTCGCATACGAAGTACAGCAAGCTGCCGTTATAATTACGTCCTCCCGTGGCCCCCTCATGACGCAACTCGACCATCCCACGGAGAACCATGCCCGGTATAGGCCCTCCCTATCTACCGAAAGCACCAAGGTAGTAGTCCAACGGCCACCTTATTAGAGAACTCCTCCTGGGACACCTCGTGGTCCAGCCCTGCTGCACTGGCCTGTCTGGTGCTACGGTACTACGGTACTCCCGCAGCACCTGCATCGCAACATCCCACACCCCCATTCGCCGGCCTAGGACTGGCTGTCAGACTGGCTAACGGCTCCCCAAGCCCCGATAAGCAAGGGATATGCTCCGTCGAAGGGGTTGCAGCTACGGTTACGCTGCATCGGCATTGTCAGTGAGGGAAAAACACGACAGTCGTCTCCTCACTTGACTCTATCTCGCCACTCCTTATCCTCCCCCCCCTCCGTCGAATTCCACGCCGGGCCTATCCAGACATGCTGACTCTCCCGACCTGCGTTTCTGTGCCTCCCGATCGACGCCTTTATCCAGACTACCGCCGTGTCCGCCTCCGCTTCCGTGTCCGCCGCCACTCCGCC
Organism: Neonectria faginata; assembly: GCA_030864175.1. Lineage (NCBI taxonomy): Eukaryota > Fungi > Ascomycota > Sordariomycetes > Hypocreales > Nectriaceae > Neonectria > Neonectria faginata. The sequence continues at coordinate 720,882 of JAULBG010000010.1, read as the reverse complement.
CTGCCGTGGCGAGGAGTTTTCAGGCTCTCCCCGCTGCCCGCCTCACCTCTCGCTCGTCATCGTGCCGCAAGTAGAAGCCCGTCTTGGTCGCCACGCATGCCGCTGGCCCACATTGCCGCGTTCCCATCTCGGCCCAACGCTTGCACACTACCCCTCCCCGTCTTGTGCCGTTGTCGTTGTGTTTTTTTGCTTTCCATTCGATTTCGGCTCACTGGTTGGGGCCGGAGTCAGATAATGGGAATATTATTTCTCTTGCTGAATTTAATTTCTTTGAGGGTTTGGAACAAGAGAAAAATGTATATAAAAAAAGGCCTCCGAAAAAAAGAAGAATAAGGCCGTCCTCAAAGGAGTGCAACAAACAAAGGCCTACAGAACAGAAGATGAAGAAGAAAAAAGACAGACCAAAGACCTTTCTCTCCCTACCGGATGCCCCTGATATCCGTCATACGAAAACGAAGAAACAGAGAAGACCTAATAACCAACTCTTTTGCTTCCCCCCACCTCAATTCCCCACGCAACTCTCTGTCTCTCTGTCTCGCCTCTCGCAAGATATGAAAAGGACCGGATTTCCGTCGCTAAGCCGCGAAGAAGGAGAAGAAGACGAAGAAGAAGAAATAAGTTCCATGTAAGCAGAAACCGATCCAAGCAGGAATAGCCACTCCATCCCACTGGCAAATCTCCCACTCATTGCCCAACCCCCTCTCCTGCGTCTCGTTCTTGTTCTCGTTTGTAGTCGTTTTCCATTCCTTTCCTATGTGTCCCCCTTTTCTCTGTGAGGTCCCTCTCAACGGGGCCAATGAGAAAAGAGAAGTCGTTGCGAGTGTGCTGTGGCTTTTTGCGACATGGGTGCCCACCTCTATATTTGGTCACTCGATGAAATCTCCAGGCGTCTGTTGCGTCCTGTGAAGCCGCTTCCCTCAAGCCCCCTTCCCACTTCTGCGGTTTGGTGCCGGCGGCTTGATGCTCCGTTGCCGCTTGATGCTGTATTTCCGTTCCATGCTTGCGTGCTTACTTTTGATGAACGCTGAAGGTGATGTTGTTGCCGCTGTCGCTGCCGCTGCCGCTGGGTATTTGTCGTCACTAGAAGGAAGAGAGAACGCATCTCGTTAGCCCAACCGGTCTCTCTTCTCTCTTGTCCTGCCCTGTCTGGTAGTGCCCTGTCCCGACTCTGTCTTTTCCTGGCTTGTCGTGCCCTGTCGTGCCCGTTCCCGTCCCGTCCCGTCCCGTCCTTCCTGTTCTGCCATTGCCCATCCTATCTTTCTTTCCCTCTGTGTTCCCTGTCACGCCGCAAACGCAGACATCATGACCACTTCTTTCCCCCCTCCTCCTCTTGTTGCCCCTCTCCCCTTTTTCCCCTCACACACACACACACACACACAGAACAACGGGCATTATTATTATTCCCTCTCCCCTCACTTTCCTCCTCCTCCTCTTCCCTCTTCCACCCCTCTTCCATTCTCTCTTTCCAACCCTAACCTCCCCTCCCTTCCCAAAAATAAAATGCTTCATCATACCTGTCCCAACGATTGTAGCCTATTGTCGTGCTCTTCTCTCATCCGGTAGATCTGCCCCATGACATCTTGCATCTCGTTGCACGTCCGCTCAATGGTCGCGGTCCGGTTGCCCTCGCGCTGCCACCGCTGGACGTCGCGCCACATCTTGTCGTACCGGCGCTGCTTCTTCTCCGTGTCGTGGCAGAGCTTGCACACGTCGGATTCCGTCCGCGTCTCGTAGACGAGCTTCAGCCCGCACGTCTCGCCCATCCGGTACTCCTTGTTGCACTGCTGCCGGAAATGACCCCAGCGCCAGTAACCGCATGCCCAGCGGGTCTGCTCGAAGTAACACATGGCTGGGAAGAGAGAAGAAACGAGTTGATTTTAGGTCGGTCGGTTGGCGGACGCGCGGGAAAGAGGAGCGAAGGAGGGAAAAAAAGAGAAAAAGATGAAGAGGGAGAAGAATGTCCGGACGAGACTGAGAGACACAACACAGCACAGAGAGCCAACACAGCAGTGAGCCAACACAGAGCCAAGTCAGGAGTAACCACGAAGAGAAGGGGACCGAGATGTACGGATTGCGTCGCAGGCTGCGCTTCGTTTCGATTCGCTTTTACACCTGTGTCGTCTCGTGTCGTCTCGTCTTGACTCCGTCCTATCTTCGACTTCGGCTTTGCCTGGGGGGTTTTTTTCTGTCGCTTTTTTCGTCTCGGCTTCGATTCGATATCGCTTCGTTCCGTTCGAGGTTCCTTTTTTTTCTTCTCTTTTTTCTTTCTCTCTTGTCTGCACGGAAACCCAGGTTAGCCAACGAAGCTTCTTCCCTTTCTCGGTTTTCTTCTCCCATTTGTCCCCTCTCACTGGTTTGCCGTCCCCCCCGTCTTTTGGCGTTCCGGGATCATCCCCTCCCCACCACGCTCCCGCTCCCGTTCCCGCGTTCCCGCGTTCCCGCGTTCCCGCCGCCGTTCCCGTCCGCCGCCTTTTATTTTTATGTTTGAACCCCCCCATTAGCTTCCACCCCTCTTACCGGGAGCGGGAGGGGGCGCGAGAGGAAAAGAGGCGGGCGGACGAACTACAATCCAGAGATAGTAGACGAACTTGCAGATGGCTTTCCGTCTGCATTGTTTTGGGGAGGAGAATGAAGGAAGTTGACTTACCACATAGGCTTACACACACTCTCTTTCTCGCTCACACAGCACGTACGCACACGGACGCACGGACGCAACGCACTCGGACGTACGATCACAGAGAACCGGATTACCGAAGCTAGACAATGCAGCGTTGCCTTGTTTCCCTTCCGGGTTGGTGCACAAGGCCTTGTGCAAATAGTCTTGGAAGTGTCGTAGTTACGGGGGAGGGGAGTGCTTGAGGGAGGGAGGAAAGGCAGCTGGGCCGGGATTGCGTCGTGGGATTGATGGATTGTTCCTGTGGGGGACAATGGGAAGACTCAAAAGAGAGTGCGTGTTGCTGTTGATTGTGATGGTGATGGTAATGGTGATGTTGATGGCGATGGTGTTATTGCTGGAGCCGGGACGTCGAGGTAAGTAGGTGAGTTGGTTCCTCTGTCGTTGTCTCTTCCCAGTTGTGGGAGGGGCAGTTGGATCTTGTTGCTGTTGATCTTTTTTCTTCTTTCTTTTGCTTGCTTCCTTTTCTTCTAGTTGCTGGCACTGCAAGGAGGTGGCTCTGGGTGCTTTTGTAAGAAAGGGAATGGGGGGTCCGTCTTGTCTGGCCAAACTCCGGGATGCCGTAGCCAACTTATACTTGGCCTCCCGGGGGGGGGGGACCATTCGATCGTCGTCCCTTTATCCATTGCCCCTTCGCGACCCAACCTCATCACACGCATATTGTTCCCAATCCCAATCCCAATCCCACAAGTGGGACTCTGGGCGGCCAACAAGCCGCCGTCTCGCCTCACACGGGGCCAACGAGAAGACGGCAACTCGTCGTCATGCCGCTTCCGTTGCTTGCCTGCTTTGCTTTTGCGTTGCTTTGCTCTGCTCTGCTTGCTTGTTGCTTGTTTTCTGCGGGATAAAAGAGGGCTTGCAACTTGGATACGTGGATTGGGTATCCGTACTTGATGCCCCATACTACCTACGTATGTCGCTCCCCAATCCCTATCCCCATTGCCAATTCACACCACACCACAATCCGCACGCACGCACTCACTCACACGCCCCTCCACTCGCCGGTCCCCCCCCCCCTCCTCCTCCTCCTCCCTCTCCCGCCCGCCATGCGACACCCCCGTTACTGGTGCTGGCGGGGAGTCGACCTTTTCCGTTCCTGGCCCTGGAAATAGGTGTGTGGCGTCGTGGCCACGGGGCTTTTACTCGGAGTCCCTGCAGCAGATATCGACCTTAGGCCTAAACCAGCCAGCCTTCTCTACAGTACAGTACCATTTGCCGTGCTGTGTCGTGGTCGTGGTCGTCGTTGTGGTCGACGTTACGGCCGTCATGTCGTGGTCGTCATGTTGTCATTGTTATTGTTATTGTTGTTGTTATGTCCTTGTTTTCTTATTCTCTGCCCGTTCCTTTTCTTTTTCCTCCATCCCCCCTACCTTTCTGCTTTCTTTTTTCTACACCGATTCCGCCTCTTTCCCCCCCCTCTTCGTACCCAAACTATTCAACTCAGGGTTGACTGCACGCTGGCCCGGTTCTTGCGAGGCCCGGTGGCCGCTTGCCACGTTGATCATGGCTCGAGAACACACACGCAGTCACATATTCTCTCTCTCTCTCTCTCGCATATACATACATACACACACACACACACATACATGGTCGAGGTCACACACGCCCCCGGGCCAGCAACGAGGCGAACGGGATCCCCCCTGCTCACCCCACACCGCGAGATGCGACTGACTTTTACTCCACGCGGTGCTGCAGGACAAGGACGAGAGCGAGAGAAAGAAACACAGAATTGGCCAGCAAAGAAGCAAGGCGGACGGAGGCAAAACAGGCACTCCTCGGTAAACCCGCCGGGGAAATGCAAAGAAAGCAAAGAGGAAAAGGAGGGGGCGTGTGTAGCTGTAGAGTTGTGCGGTGCCTGCTCACTCCCCAAGACTGCGTTACACGCAGTTTGTCAGTCTATCCATGTCCCCGCTCTCGAGCGAGATATCTCCCTCCATGTTCCGTCATTGGGCATGGAGAACCGTTGTTCTTCCGTCTTCCGTCTTCCATCCTTTTGCCAAAACCTGACGTGCCTGTCCCTGTCCACGCCACTCGCACCCGCCCGGAGACGAAGAAGGCGTGGAGAGGCAGTGACGGAAGAGCAAGATGAGGTGCGGGGACTGCGTACGGGGTTTCCATGCAGACAACCAGCTTACAGCAACTAACTGACTAGGCCGGGTCATATAGACGGCCATGTTGTGGCCCAGGGGAGGCCCCTGGGTGTCTCTCCCGCTGCGGGCCTCGGCCGGGCCTCCTTTCGGGCCTCTTCGTTCTCACTGTACTCCTCCTCCTCCTCCTCCTGGCAAGCGTCCAGCCCAGTCCAGTGCTGTACAGCATGGCGACGGCGTCCACAAGGGGGTGCCTCGATCTGCGGCCGCTGTGGGGCCTCATGGTTCGTCCCGAGGACGGACAAGTGTCAAGAAACAAGGGGACCCTGACCGCTCAGCATCTGGACTCCCAGCTGTCGATTTCGGTGAATCCCAGGGCTGTGGTTCGCTGCGTCTTCCTGCATCTCTCATGCATCCTTCATGCGGCACTCCTGCGGGTGCGGTGACGGGTGCGTGTGCGGATGCGTGTGAGTGTGCGTGTGCTTTTGCTCGTGCGTTTGCTTGTACGCTTGTACCCTCATGCCGGTGCTTGCTTGCTTGCGGCTTGTGCTGAGGCTTCGCAACGACAGATCCCGGGAGTGAGGGCGACGAGTCGGACTGAGAGCCATCATGTCCGTCGTTCATCGACACTGTTCTGTCCGTCCAGCGACTCTGTTGCCAAGACGCCCAGCCGTGTCTGTACGTTAGATGCTACAAGCCTTCACCTTGCCATCAGAATCCCCCCTTGCCTTGCCGTCACGACCCTACAGAGTATCCTGCTTGACTATCAAATTCTCCCCGTCGTCTTGACAGGCCACTGAACTGCCAACGCAAACTTACAGCCATGGATGGGGCTCGCCAGGATGAAGACTCATCCAAGGAGCTATCATCGAAGCTTTCTTCCCTTCTGTTTCCTCGCCATTCCCATCGGCCTGCTCAATCCTCGAACAACAAGTTTGTCCGTCGACTCGGAGGGACCCCCTTCTTCAGGAGCGTCACATCTACACTGCTCGCTCCGCCAAATGTGGACGTCGTCACGTCGTCACGACGTCCCTTCTTCCTCCCGTCTACCCACCTACTCAACGAACCACGAAAAAGATCGCAGCCCGGCCTGGAACAGCTCAACCTGCAGCAGCCCACGTTCATCGCATACCACATGCCGTGGCCCCCAGAGTCGGTCAAGGCCAGGGCGGGGATTCAACTCACCTACTCCTGGCTGACCGACCGCCGGCCCATCCCCATATTCCATAGCCAAATTGCTCCCGCCGGGCTCTTCTCCATGGTGTTCATGCATTAGCGTCCCACGACAACGAGGCTGATTGTTTCCTTGGCGGAGAATGGCCTGGCGGGGAGCAGCCCGGACCAGAACCTCAACTGCCCAGCGTCCTTGCTTTTCCCTGCAAGGCCCTACTGCGGCGACAGATAAGAATGCAGGGTGCTTGCATGGTTTTCGTGCATGGCTGTCGGCTCACATGAATTGGTATAACCGTCGCCACTTGGCCATTGGCTTCTTTGGGGGCCTTGTGTTCGTCAACTGTCATCGTCGTCAACGATCAAAAGCAAATCTGGGAGCAACCAGCCCCGGTTGGGCCAGACACATGGCCCAGATCAACGTGGCAGCCCCCCTCTGGTCCTCACGGTAGCCCGGTCTTTACATCTCATCGTTCCCCCATCCCCATCAGGGTAACAGTGTCCGTCGTGGACGCCCCCTTTCTGGCCAGATGCACTTCTGTCAGCATCTCTGCCACCTTTCATATACCCCATTCATCCTCTACCGCCTCATTTCCGAAACGCCCCTCCCTCGTCTCTGCCCGACGGTTTTATACCTGGGCTTATGATCGAGCCCTGATCGAGTGATGCTGCACCAAAGGAGCATATTATCACAATGGAGCTATCAGCTTTGCCGCATGTCTCCTCCTATTTCTGGCAGCCTACTTGAACTGCCCTGGGAATGAATCAATCATGACTTCATCGACAGCTTCGGCTATCAGACTCAGACTCAAGCAAAGCATCTGTGAATTCCCTGTAACGCTGGTCCTTTGGGCCCCGGTTATACGATCGAAACCTCCGCACGGGGTAGATAGACGCATGCCAAGTTGTCACTGGGCCTGAGACTCTCGCTGCATGTCTCGCCCAACAATGACTGCCAGTTCAGGATGGCACAGCATGTTACTGATCCAAGTCGCTCGAGTGAAGCACAGATCCCCGTACGATCTAAGAGAGTGTCAGCCAGCGTAGTGATGACGGGGTCTGGAACCATTCACGGTGCATATGGCGAGTCCTTGACCCAATTGAGACACGACCGCACTCAAATCCAAACATTCTACCCGGCAGGCAGCTCCAGACCCCCTAGACACGACTAGAACAAAGGTTCGCTCGCGGGGAAACATCAAGGAGCATCCCGGGAGTGATGAGCTGGCCTTCTGCTTCGGGAAAGGCTTGCGTCTTGGGCGGATCGAGTCATCTGTGATGACTTCACGGCCCGCATGAGATCATGAGAGTTGGAGTGGAGGACGGGGCGGAGGATCGAGAGCAGAACTTTTTCGAATTCCGTTGGGCATTGTTGGGCTCAGCCGAGTCACTTGTCTCAGTATCAGCGGTGGTGGCTGGGTTGTGCCAAAGTGTGTGCGTCTACGTCTACGCATGTAGGTATATATGTAAGTAGGTATGTATTCATGTATGCACGTATGTGCGAGAGTGAGAAGCATGTGTGTGTGCGTGTAGGTGGGCGCGAATGCCAGTGCGTGTGCGTGTGTACGTACGTGTGTGTCCATGTTCGTGTAGGTGGCGGCAGAACGGGGACACAAACTTCCCGGGGGGGGGGTTCACCGTCGGTTTGCTGCCCATGGCCGCAGGCTGAGCAAGGTAAGCAAGGACTGTGGCCGTCTTGGAGACCGTCTATTGTCGTGGTGCTCATCAAACTTTCAAGATGCTGTTAGCCTGTGTGGCCACCGCGCCACCGATGGATCATAGACGAAGGCCTACTCACCTAAGTTAGTCCCCAGGCCCCCGTCCTTGCAAGGCCGGACAGGACCAGATGTTCGCTACGGCCCGGTTTGATGACCGGGCCGGCCCGCTACTAGGTAGGTCGTCATTCTGGGGTTGAAATTTGCTAATTAACCACGGCCATGGCACGACGGGGACAGAGGCCGACAGCGACTCGGCACTTCTGTCTAGGCACGTCCAGGAGTGGCGGGTGAGGGTACAGGGCACGCACGGCTCGCAGCCTAGAGCCTGAGGAAGGATCAGCAATCTTCTTCTCACACGCAGGGCCAGGATCCGGGGGCTAGCGAAGCAGAAGCGCGGCTCAATTGCAAGGACAAGGCCCCAGACTCGGCCTCGCAACGACGAGAAACGCAAGCACGCACATAACGACGTCAAGGCGCAGAGGCGCGCTACGGCCGGATGGAGACGGGCTAGAAAATTCCGCAAACATCAGCGCCCAATGAGCCCAGGCCCATTGAGAGGCTCAGGGGGTCAGGTTTGACGGGTTCCAGCGCGAACCGGATTCCTGGGTTGCTGTACAGTTAGGTAAATCATGTGTCCGAGGAGTGCTGCACGAAGCCTGTTCGTGAACAATGGGGCGGGAGCGTCCGATCGTACCTGGGGCCAATGGGGCAAAACCGATCTCTTCCACGAGCCTACGAGCTCATGGGGATTGTCAATTGGCCAGCGCGGAGCCCGTCAACCCTCCGGCGAGAGCGTCATTCGTCGTCCGGGACGCCTCAAGGCGCGTCGTCTGAGTGATAAAAAGAACCCGCGTGCCCGCCGCCCGAGACTGGATGACGCCGTCGAATCGCAGCGCGGCAGACGTGTGGGGGAGCCAAGTGACAAGGAACCACGCCAGGGGCTGAAGCGGGCTGAAGCGGGTTGAGGCTGGGTCTTCCCGTGCGGCAGACGTGTTTCCGTTGTCGCCGCATGGGCGGCTCTTTGCCATTACGATTGGCTGCGTGCCAGGATCACAGTGAGCGGCCATCCCAGGCCAAGCAAGGGCGACGGCGCGCAATTCATAGTGCAGTCACCGCAGTGAGTGAACAACCGACGATAGAATCAACCTGACCTGACCTGACCTGACCTGGCCTGACCACACCTCGCCCGCCAGATGGAGTAGAGCGGAAACGGTTCTGCTGTGAAACATGGGATATTCCCCCCCTTCGAAGCTTTGCTGTTACTGTTGCGGGGCGGATGGGACACGAGCGGGAACCGCCCACCCCCATGTCGGCAGAAACAAGGCTGCGAGGCGCTGAGATATCGTGCCATCGCTCCGTGCCACGGCATCATAGCTAGACCAGGCGTGGCCTACATGCGAGGCCGTCAAGTCACAAGTGGAGTATGATCGTGGAGCTCCCCCCGTCAGGGTCGTCACGACTGCCAGGCTCTGCAGGCTGGAAGCATCAACGAGATGCCATACAGTTACAGTCTTGGGCATATATGTCTCGGCCGAGGCGCGGTGCATCGGTGATAGTGATGACGCTCAAGGCAAGGGGTCGAACTCTAGTCCCCAGCCGCGGAGCCGACCGAAAAGGGCAACGACATTCGCCAACCTTGGGCCAAACTTTGGGCCAACAGAGAAGGACCAGGCCAGGCTGCCGTTCAGCCTGATGACTGCCAGAGAGGCCAGGATGGTTGAGGCCCAATGGCTGCTGGATCGGGGCGCAGGTCTCTGCTGCTTGCAAGAGGCGTGGGAGAATACAAGCTTGCAGCAGTCCACCAACAGGACCACTCTCGGTCACTCAATGGGCCACTCGCAGCCTTCCCCCGGAAGAAGGGCATGAAGAAAGAGAGGCGTGACGAGGCGAGGCGAGGCGAGGCGAGGCGGCGATGTAGGAATGACGATAGCCACCAGACAAGGTGCAACATGCGATGTGATGGATGTGCGTGATGCATTCTGGACCCGTATGTCGAGATGGGGCCCTAGAGGTAGAGCCTAGGGCTACAGTCTTGAACCAGGACCTACAATCATTAGGCCTTGGCCCTTTAGTCTCGGGCCTTGATAGATGGCCGCAGAGTCACGGGTGGACTCCATTTACACGTCAGCATCAGCATCGCTGTCACAGGGCGGCGGCGATGAGGCGCGAGAACCCGCAACCGGCGATGTGATTCGAATCGGTGCGATGCAATATGAAGCCACCGGCTTGCCTCTATGATCTTTCCGGAAGTGCATGTGGGTGCTTTAAGCTTGTGAGATGGGTCGAGTAGGAAGGCAAGGAGGCACCACAGCAGCGAAAGAGAGGACCTCGGCACTAAGATACGAAGAGCCACAGCAGTCAACACGAGAGACTGAGTAACGACACCGCATGTTGCATACCTCATCATGCCGGTATCAGCAACAGCAGTATCAGTTGGCTGCTGCATCACCAACGGCTTGTGCGACTTCTGGTCCTGCACCCGGGTGGGAAGGCCGGGGACGATGAGGGCGGAGATGTGGTTACAGCGAGTGCCGCAGCGGCAGCGTTGTCGATCCGCGCATGAAGCCAGCGACGAGGTGGGGTCGTGTCTCTGCCTGTTCATCACCTTTACAAGCTGGTGGCAAGTGTGCCACAGCATCTTCACGATCTGTCGGTCCCGCGGTTTGTTGTTGTTGTTTGTTGTTGTTGTTGTTGTTGTTGTTGTTGTTGTTGTTGTTGTTGTGTTGTTGTCCGGTTGACGACAATCGGTGAGGATGTGAAGGATGTCTTACCCACCCACCTACCTTAGGTAAGTCTGGATGTTTCTTCGTGCTGTTGTGGTGGTGGTGGTTCATTAGCAATTAAGTAGTACTATAGGTAGGTAGACAACTCGAGCCGTGAGTTCCTTGCTGGCAAGGCCAACAACAGTAATTACGGAAGGGGCAGATGGAGTGCGGTCTCCGGCAGGGCCAGGCAAGTGCGTCCTCAGAAAAGCCTTGGAAAGCTTTGGAAACAACATTTCCGGAGTCCGATCATCAGCATGGCGGAAGAGGGATCTAGATCATTCTAGGACGGAGTGATGGAGCACTGAGGCGGCTGAACATTGGAACTTGGACCTGTCGTCGGCAACCAAACTTCAACCGGTCAGGACGAGCAGCTCCACCACCAAGGCCTGCGCCACCGTCTTCACCGGCGGCAAAGTTGCAACAGCCACGACACGAAAAACGAAAGATAGCGATGCCGAGCCGTTGTCCCACACGAAATTCAATTGTTCAGTTCTTTTCCGTCGCGCCAATCTTCCGCTTCTCAGTCACTCCTACTGCAGCCACCTCAAGACCACTGAGACCACAGAAGTTACCGATCCAATTGCAACCGACAGTATCTTCCCACAGCCGCATGGGAAGTCTTGGCACATACCTCAGAGCCTATTGTAGATGGGAGTGGCGAAAGTGGCTCCCACGGCCTGAGTTGCATACTTAGCCAAGCTGCAGTTGATTATCGTCATCGACAAGGATGGCTATTCTGTAGTGTTGGTGACGCTTTGCCCCCGGATCTACTCGATGAGACAGCACGGCAATCGAGCGCTCAAAATCAGCTGGTCTCTAGAGATTGATGTGTGAGGGTGGTGTATAAGCTTTTATTACTAGCAAGGTAGTTTAGTACCTTATATCTCTGTACCTAATGTCGGCTGTAACACAGTAGGTCGCGTCCGCAAAGGTCCGTTATACGAGAAGTTTGGAACCGAGGCTGGGGACTAATAATCATGGCTTGGAAGTCCAGGTTAGCTAGTCGCTCCAGATGGCATGACTTGTTCATAATAAAGAGGTGCGTTCAAGGAGCTGTTCCATTAATAGTCGCTAGTCTATGGATGGGATGTCGTTTCGGCGGTTCGATTAGGCGTTTCTTAGTACTATGTTTCAGCGAGGTTTCTGGTTGGCGTTTCAGTGCCCCCGACAGGACCGTTAGCCAGCAGTGGCGCAGCTACTTACTAGTGGGTGGGAGACAGGAGGTCCCTGTTGCACAAGGTCATTTCATCCCTGCCTCATACCTGGAATTATGGCAACCGAACATTTTATTTCCTATGATTGCAATCAATTAGATCATTCGAGATACGGCGGTGTCGGTTCCTGTTAAGTTGGGCTGCTGTTCATCGCCTTGGGTATTTGTCCGCCAAAACTTATATCCCAGGCGTCAACACGCTGTGGACATCCGGACTACTACCTACCTACTCAAGTACTGGTGGTCTATATTAGTCTAATTGTACCAGGGAACCACGGCCAAATACCTTGCAGTTGGCGCGCACGTCGATGCTATCTCTGGTATCACTTCCTCCTACAGGGCTACGTACGGAAGGAAGCATGGACTTGATTACCCCACCTGACCACCATCATCTGCCCACCTGCCTGCGCCCCTCGAGTCCCCTCTCTCCTTCCCCCACCTTGGCCTCGCCTCAATCCAACTCTCCGACTGCACCTGCACCAGGCACCAACCACTCTGAAGCTGTTTGCCTTGACCAGACAAAGCAAACTAAGGCAGCCTAAAATTCCTCATTTTTGCCTCCAGCACGACCGTCGCCTATATCCTCTGCCTTGGCTTGCTCGTTCTTCCTCGAGGTAGACCGAGGAAACGGACTTGAAACACTTCCATAATCCCGAACTTCCGCCTATTGCCTAGTACCTTACTTACAGGCAGCATCACGCCTTAGACAATCGCTTTCACCCACACTCCACTTCTCTCCATCTCGACTTTCCGCAACTGTCACCTTCCACCAAACGTCATCTGCTACCGCCAATGACACCTCAAGTCACCAGGCATCTCTTGATCATCTTTTCTATCCTAGTCACATCCCTAATTCAGATCATTTCGCGATCTTCGCCCCCTACCTAGCCCCGGGCTCCACTGGCTATCCTCTCATCTGGCCGCATCTTCCGCCCGTATCCTGGCCGCGGCCGTCGACTAAGCTCGACCGCATATCGCGACCTCTGTTCTTCTTCTGCTGCTGCGGGCTGCTCACGCGCCGCCGTTCCCATTGTGTCGTCGTCACCGCTCGCCTCGTCCGGCTATTTCGAAGGCCCCCTCTCCTCCACCACTATAGCCTTAAAAGTCTAGACCTCGGCTACCTCTTAAGTTCCCGCTGATAAACACCGACTCTGGGGACTCCCGGACCCGTCATTGATTTCCGTTTCATTGCTGAGCCGGGCCTGTAACGGGTTCCGTGACGTCTACCGCCATCCGACGCCCACCACTCGCTTTCGTGCCCGTCACACTCTCGCCCGGATGAGGACATCCTTGCATCATTCCTCTTATCTCCCAAAGCGACGACTCACTTGCTTTGTCCCACCACATCGCCGTTAGGTACCCCCATCGGTTCTCTTCGTCACCTGCAGCGCCTAGGCCTCGATCTGTCGGCAGCCTGCCGCCACCTGGACTGACCAGCTCATCTCGCAGACGCACCGTCTGCCTCTTTCATCACATTTTCCAGATAGCCCCGGTAGGTCGTGCTGGCCCAACCCCAGGCACAGGTACCTTCAGCCTTGTGACTGATGCGGCCGCTGATGCCCAACCCGCAGTCTTCGCGATCGCCCCCATGGCCCCGATGGCCCCCATGCGCTCGCAAGAGACAGCACTCCCACCTCCCTCGGATGTTGACGCCTGCCTCGTCCATCATTCCATGGATTGGCATGACGGCTCCAGCCACAGCCTGAACGGGGGCACCTCCAGCCCACTCCATCTCCAGCAGTTACCAAACGAGGTTCTCTTCCACATTCTGGGCTTCTTGGATGTGGGTGACCTCCTCTCGACATCAAGGGTAGGTCCTATTGACGGCTCAGCCACCAGCCCTTGCATTCCTCTCCTTGCAAACGTCCTATAACTTGGTTGGCCACACAGGGTCAAAATAGGTATTCCTTGGGTCCATGGGCACAGAACTGACAGAGACGTAGGCAAGTCACTTGCTCCGTAGCATCTCGCAAAGTCCCGTTCTGCATCACTACCGTCTTCGCCGCACCCGCTCTGTTCTCCCACCTCTCCTCTGGTCCCCCTCGCGCCCATCTCTGGCTGAACTCATCTCCCGCCACATCTTCCTGACGCATACCTCAGTTGTTTCACGACGACTGGCCCGGTCCCTGGTATCCATCAGACTGTCTCGCCGTCTAGCAACTCGGCCCTCAGCCGCGTGTCTGGTCGATCGATGTGTTCTCCCAAAGGAATGTGTGCCTGGCCTCAGCGGCCACCATATTGCGCCAGCACTAGTGGCTAAGAAAATGGCCATCGAGAAGGAGAGGGTCAAGGATGGATTGAGGCAGTGGGTTGCGTCCAAGTGGAAAGGCAAGGTAAGAGAACGTGAGGAAGGCGTCAAACGCCTAGAGGAGAGTCGAGGCATAGGGCGGGTGTGGAGGTTGCGCAGGTTTTGGGAGCGCGTCAGTCGAGGCGAGTCGGTCTTGGTTGCTGGGTAAGTCTCTGTAGGTGACGGTGATCGTGACGTTGATGACGGTGATGATCGTGATATCAGCGGCAAAATATCACTATGACTGTGGGCGCAAGGGATGGTATCGTGCTTTGAATGCTGGTCCACGGTACAGTTTGGTCTGTCCAGTCCGATTTCCCGAATTTTGGTCAACTTTGGCATTCTCTCCCTGTTTCCTCACTACTAAGCCCTGGCGGCTTCGTAAGCGTTGATACCACAGAGAGACCCATGGAGTTTGCGGTTCCTGAGACCATACCGCGGAGCGGCCAGGATGAAACAGACAAGGTCGTTATTTTTGTATAATACATTATGTAGGTTTTGTGTTGGTTGTACATGAGGGACCATCTCTGGGCGCCACTCTCTCACGAAGGCATCTGTTCCCCAGGGATTTGCCTACCTGGTGCGGAACCTGAATCCGTCCCAATCGTCATCGTCTTCTTCGTCGTCGTCCTCATCCTCGTCCTCCATAGGGGTTTCCAAGTTCTCCTTGCCTGTGTTGGGGGGTTTTGCGGACACCGCCTCCTGGCCGAAGCTCTCTCCCCGCTTCCGCAGAGCTTCCCGCTTTTCCTTAAGGCGCCGCACGCGGGCCTCAAGCTCTTCCATTTCCTCAAACTCATCCTCGAGCGCGCGGGTGGCCTCCTCTCTTTCGTCCTCGAGATCCACATCGGCCTGTTCCCTCCGCTTCCTGGCCGCCTCTTCCTCGGCATCAGCAGCCGCTGCCGTCTCCTCGGCGGTCATGGCTGGGGCTGAGATAACGGCATCCGGATCGTAAGGGGCCGATGCGGCGGCGATATCGGCCTCGAAGGCAGCCCACTCCGTCTCGTCGACCTGTTGGGTTTGTCGGTCGTCGGTGGCCAGACTGCTGGGCTGTCGTGAAGGAAGAGAGGCGGTGTTGGCAGTGGTGGCGGTCTGGGTTGCCAGGGGGTTCCCCGGCTGTCCTCCGGGGGTGGAGCCCGAGGATCCATCACGGTAGGCGGGCGTGGCAGGCCGTGAAGGGATCTGCAGCTCGATGCCTTGTGACGGCGTGGTAGACGTCCTCCTCGTCAACCGAGGCGGCGTCAGGGTCTGA
The DNA here is from genome assembly GCA_030864175.1 of Neonectria faginata. Classification (NCBI taxonomy): domain Eukaryota; kingdom Fungi; phylum Ascomycota; class Sordariomycetes; order Hypocreales; family Nectriaceae; genus Neonectria; species Neonectria faginata. The sequence goes on along the minus strand of JAULBG010000010.1, from coordinate 705,719 downwards.
TCTTTGTCGCCGTCCACGTCCACGTGCAACGTCATAGCCAGGTCTGGTTTGCTCCGTTTCCGCCTCGTGGAGTCGTCCATGTCGACATCGCCGCTATTATCATCCTCCTTTTCGTCTTCGTGTTTCCGCTTCAGCGCCGTTTGGATTTGGGTTTCGCGGCCACCGTTGGCCTGCGCCGAGGCTCGCAGCTTGAGGAGGCGGGCCTTGTGGGCATCGCTCTGGACATGGCCATCCCAGAGGGACTCGGTCTTAACCAGGTCGTGGCACAGGGTGCACAGCAGTTTGCCGGCTTCGGAGTAGGCAGCATATGGGTGTTCAATGCGGCGAGCGGCGCGCTGTTGGCGCAGGAGAGATCGAACGTCGGCCATGGGGGGAGACGAGGTCGAAGGAGGGGACAGAGGAGCGGACGGGGACGCAGAGGGACGACCCTTTGAGTGCCAATTGATGGCAGCGGGAGGGAGAGCGAGGCGGAGTCCACGGGGGCGTTATGTTGAGTGCAACGTACTGAGAAGAAGGAAAAGAAGAATGGGAGAAGAAAGTGAAGATGACGTGAGGTGACGATGGTAGTAGAGGACTGACTTTCACGGGCGGCGGCAGGTGAGTGATGTCCGAGAATTAGCCGGCGCAGAGCCAGGAACCTAACGGAACGTTTGAAGTGCACGCAGCAAAAGTGGCACGGCGAACCAGCACCGCCTGATTCTCGAGGCGATACAAAGAACGTCGCCCGCCTACTCTTAAACCACACCTCACGACGTCTGACCAACCCCCCATGAGGTGACACCCTCTCGACGCCTGAAAAATGGCCGACCAGCAGGAGTCGAACACGCTCGCCTCGACCTTCCCCAACCCGCCGTCCTTCTGGAGGGACTTCACCCCCGACAAGCTCGCCCGGTTCGACGAGCTCAAGGCGGTGCACGCTCAGCAGCATGGCGGAGACTCGGTGCCGACACGCATCCCCGGCCTGCCCGACGAGCTGATCAATCTCCAGCCGCCGCTGGAGCCGGCGGATGGACGCTGGAGGGTCTTCGGTGATCAGTACATGGTAGGATGGCACTCTCCAACATCACCCTCCAACTCTGCTCTTTGTTTGCGCGTCCGTGAATTCATGCGCATCATGCTAACTAGGCTTCCTCCTGCAACAGCTCGATGACAAGCTCCCTACGCTAGAAGAACAGGGCATTGCCAACCTCCCTTCAACAGCGCCGTCCGATTCCAGAGACGTTAAACACTTCGATCGCGCCCTCGAACTCAAGCGCCTTGCCAAATCCCTGCTGCTAAACTTCCTCGAGCTGTCCGGCACCCTCTCCCGGAATGCGTCGCACGCAGAGGGCAAGGTCCAGGACCTGCGGACGCTCTTCATCAACTTCCACCACATCCTCAACGAGTACCGCCCGCACCAGGCCCGCGAGTCCGCCATCGCCATGATGCAGGAGCACCTCGATCGCACCCGCACCGAAACCATGGCCATCCGAACCCAGGTGGACAAGGCCCGACGCGTTCTGGATGGCCTAGGGAGCCTGAGTGTCCCGGAAGTTCCCAAACCGCTTGGTGATGGGGACGATGGGGACTGGGAGGCTGCCGCGCTGGAAAGGGAGTTGGACGCCTGGGCTGCGACGGATGCCCTTTTCGCTTAGCAAGACGAGGGGTGTATTCCGATACACAAAGGATTCCACTACCACGATACAATGGCCTTGCTGTCGAGTGGCCTGGCCATACCACCACTCCATGACGTCAGACCCAAACCCTATACACTTGAGGTAGAGGTAGCGTCGCGAAGATGCTAGCTCAAGCAACTCAACCCTCGAGAAAGGAGTGCCCGCGAATGGACCGCTGACCACTGCGAGCCGCATTGATACAGTGAGACTTCAGAATGCGCACGCAATACAACAGGGTTGCGACGATACCGCTGATATCGTCTCTCCCACATATCCTTGGAGCCGACATGGTCATACGGTAGACCACAGCTTCTAAACCAACACCAGTCACTACGCTTTGATGGGATAAGAACTAGAAGGTGGAGCAAAACACCATACAACACCCGTCGACAGCTCCTAGAGCATGGGCGGCTCTCAACGATCTGCACGCGAAACACGAAGGGGGGGACAGCGAGTGTCTGGCGTATGATTATACTACAAAAATACTCATGACACGTTCAATTCCATACCTAAGTAGGGGCCCAAAAGTCGGACGCAAATGTTTAAGCTATGTCGGTCCAGTCATGTCCTGCGACTCCAGTCTCCCCAAATGACTTGCTTCCCCATCAATCGGGTCTCAGCCTTGTCATGTTTTCATCTCACAGAATAGTGCAGGGGATGCAGCAACACTCGTAGTCGCCGCACTCGATGCAGCGGGTCCTGCCGCCAGTGGCCTCGGCCGGCTTGACGATGCTCTCCGCGATGGACGTGGCCGCGCTGCCGGGGCCGTTGCGGTTGACGAGGCCAGAGTGGGCGGATCCGCAAGCCATTGTTGCTGAAGCAATTGAAGAGGAGAGGTTTTGGTGGTGGTGGTTTTCTAAATGATGGAAGCGGTCAGTATTTGGTACTTGAGAGGGGATAACAGCGGAGAGCCACTTACAGAGCGTGGATTAAAGGATAAATTTCCCAAATAATGATGGATGAATTGTAAAGAGATGGAAAAGACAAGTTCTACAGGCAATTGACTTAAATGGAAAAGCCAAGCTGCGCTTTGGGCTTCGCGCCGAACTTCTTGGTTGCCAGTGCCAGTGCCACCCAGGTGTGTGCTGCGTCACCAATGTGGGGGCTACGTGTTCTGCTTCATTTCATGTCGGCGGCGTTGTGGCACAGCACGCACCCTGCAACAAATACATTGGTGCAGCTAAGCCTCACTGTTACTTGGAGCGAGGCGCAGACTGGCTGAGGTAGGGTTTGAGTAGATTACTACTGGTCCACTGTTCGTACAGTACACAACGACAGGATTATTCGATAGGGGACAAGAGGAGTATCATGGATCCCTGTGGCTGGGGCTGGGTTAGTCGGCGAATAATACCGAGATTCATCAATAGCGATGCTGCATGCCAACTATACCAGGGATTGACGAAATTACATATCATATAGCCATATTCGTAAGCATTTGCGGAAACAAAACTAGAACTAGTAACTTACAGAAGGCACCATGGTCACGCGGATCCTTGTAGTTGTAGCTTGAGCTTGAGCTTCATCCTCAGTGTCAACCCCATCTTGACATGCCATCGTCATAACTAAAAACCCCTAATGAGTTGGCCGACAGGCTTACATACATACATACATACATACAAACAACCGAACCTCCACCGAAACATCAAGAATAAAGGATTTTTTTTCCTCCAGCCACCACCCGTAGATGGCCTCAACATTCATTCGCCCCATCATTGCAAGTTTTGCCCACGTCATCATAATAAATCCAAGCACATCCCCGCTCGTCAACATGACGGCCAAGGCGCCGAGATAGGAAAAGCTGAAAGCACCACAGTCGACAATCCTACTTCTTTGCCACATCTCCTTTGCTATGCGTGTCCCGCTTCCGTCACCTTCTTCTCTCCGCCCTCCTTCTCCAGGAGCGACCCGAGATGTATTAGATCCTCCCTCGCTCGAGGATCCCGCTCATAGAGGGCCTTGATCACCTCCCACTCCCTGCGTGTCATCTGGAACGCCTGTGGGAGAAGGAACTTCACCGTCGGTACATTGATGAGTGGACCGAGTACCTCTTGGGCCATGATCTGCCCGGCTTGTTGCGCCTGGAACTTCTGCGCCTCCGACATTTGTCCCGGCGCTACGTTCTGCACGGGAGGTGCTGCCGCCGGCGCCGCTTGGGGTCGGGTGTGAGGCGGCTGCGGGATGGGAACCGGCGTCATCGATTGCACATGACCAGGGAATTGCTGTGGCTGTGTCGGGAACGCTCCCTGTGGCGCCTGAGGTGTTGCCGGGGAGAAGGACGGCCCTGATACCGATGCCGTCGAGTTGCTGCGATGTCCGTAGCCCGTCGGCGTCGGCGTCCCGGGGCTGTTTGTCTCCGGTTGTGTCGAGGCTGAATCCTTGGCCTGCTTCAGCTGCTCCGGGTCATTCCGGTAGACAAAGACGGCCAACAACATCGGCTCCGGTCGAATCTTGGGGATCTTGTTATCCACCAGGTTCAGCATGAACTCGGGGTAGTTGTCCTCTCCAGCCGGCACCGGCACGAGGTATGTGTCTCGTACATTGCCCACAACCTTGTCACCCACCACACCATACCGTTTCTTACTAACAAAGTAGTCGATGAGGGCGTTGAATTCAGCATGGGCTGCCGGTGCCACTGGGGTGATGTTGATAACGATAATGTCTGTTAGGCTACTGTACCGTAGACTGCAGAGATACTCGATGGCGCTTTGCTGCGTGATGCGCCCAGCCACTGTCATACGCTTCGGTATGAGTTTTGACCACGGACCAACCGCCACAAAGTTGGCGCCTCCAATGTGCTTGGCCGTAGCCGGAAAGTCTGCGATGGAGCTCATCGCCAATGAGCCGCGCCACACAACATCTGGGTCTTGGGTCTCTTCTGTTGGTGAGTATGGTGGCGACTCATTCTCTTCTTGTAGCATCCGGTCTACATCAGCATCCACGCCGGGGCCATTCGGCAGACCCACGGGGGCCGATGGTCGACGGTGTTGCGTATCTATCGGAGACTTGACGCTGGAGAAGACCTTGGTGATGTCGAAATTGGGGTTGCTTGGCGAGTGCTGTCCGCCGTCGGCATGTTGCGCCGGGTGGGATGCGAGGTCAACCTGGTCTCCTCCTGATGGCTCGTTCTTGACCGCGGCCGATCGGCGTGGGCCAGGGGGGACAGGCGGAGCATCGCTATTCACGAAGCTCTCGTCCTCCACGACTTCCTCGCCCTTGTGTGTCCGCCGGACGCGTGGTCCAGTCTCCGAGGTGTATAGGATCGACTGCTTTTCGGCCTTGGCTTTCATCACGGCCGTTTGCTTTTGCATCTCTGAAGAGGCAAGCTGCTCAGACGTCATGACTGCCAGGGCCGACGGGGACATGGTCCCTCCCACGAGCGCGTTGCAAAGCTCTGGGTTGTTTTTGAGATTGAAACTAAGAGTTTTGATCTGCTGGCTGTACTCTTTCTGTCCCTTGGTCACGGGGTGCGTGTCAAAGACGGCGCGCTCAATCTGGAGAGAATACGTCTCTGAGATTGACTCGATAGAGCTTCCTTCGTCCAGTTCTAGATCACCCTGCTTCTGTATTGTTCCCAGAACGTGGCTGATAGACTTGATAAGAGCCTTCGCTGGTCCCATCCGTGCGATAGGCAGGTCTGACACTGACTTGGCGAGGTCTGGAGGCGGCGTGTAACTGGCAGGTACTGGGCCCGCCTCGTTCTCTGATACACGTCGCATCTTGGGGGTCTAGAGAATCCAGTTAGCACTTGATCGTAATTCATACCCAGCTTCGGGATTAAACGTACCTTGCCCTCGGTATCTTGAGAATCTTCGCGAGCCTTCCGTTTCCCTGGCTTCGGGGCCGACTCCTTCTTGTCCTTGCCAGCATCAGGCGCTGGCGACGGCTTGGCTTTGGTACCAGCAGACTTGTCGAGCTCTTCCTTGGGGTCGCTATTTCGCTTCCCCTTGCCCCTCCTACCACCTCTTTTTTTCTTCTTCTCATCTCCATGGGCCTTCCGCCTGGCCTCCCATGGCTTCTCGCCTTTGGCGATACCCTCCAGAAGCTCCTTATGGTCGTTGGGTCGACATTGTTCGCACCAGTAGTACTCTGGTATTTCGTCCTCAAAGGAGGACATGCCAACACAGACGTTGTGTTGCCATGCGCGGCAACTTTCGCATGCGATCCATGCCTCGCCCGAGTCCTCGTCCTGTTCTGTCGCGCCGCAGACGCAGCGGATTATCTCCTCGTCCTGGTCGTCATCCTGCTCTTGTTCCTGTTCCTGCTCCTGACCTGGATCTTGTCCCTGTCCTTGCTCCGGTTCCTGTTCGGCTTCTTGGCTCTTGGCTTTCTTGGTCTTTTTGGTCTGTCGTCGCTTGGGTGCGGCCGCAGGCTCGAGTTCGTCGAACGACTTTGTGTGCTGGCCTTTGGTGGCGCGCACTGATCGTCGCGGTTCGGCTTCTCCTAGATGAGTTCTGTCAGTACGGGTTCGATCCGTCTCGGGGTCATGCTCGTGGGATGCGCGATCGCGGGGCGTGTGGCTCCCCGTGAAACGCGCATGTTGAGACGACGTGAAGGGCGGCTGTCGCTTACCGGACATGATGGTGGTGCGTAGAGTATATGTGAAAGCGCTGCTCTAGGATGGGTAGGGTGTGTAGCAGATATTGGTGTTGTGGGTGGCGAAGGTGTTGCTTGGGCAGAAGCGACGTCTACTGTTGCAGCAAAGCGCGAGATGACCTGTCTGGGCAGACAAACATTGGGATAATTACGTAGACAACTCTAGAGGTCACGACTAGTTCACGGCGAGCCTCCCCCAACCAAAATCCGTGTCGATGTCTCCTCCACTGTTCTTTCCTGTGAGGATTGAGGGCAAACGAATGCCGCTCTTTCCGTGCTGCGGCTGCTGTCGCAGAGCTTGAGAGAAGTGCGCAAGCTTCCGAGAAGCAATACGCGACCTGTAGATTGCGGTTGAAGGTGGTTGGACGCGCTAGGTGGTGATGGTAACGAGCAAAGCTCAGGCAGGTTGGGGGGATAAATTGCCGTTGCGTGCGCGTCTCACTAGCAAAAGGCGCGGCTGGGTAGTGCTGCAACGTCAGGTCGAGGCGGTCGCCGAGTCCTGGAGCAATGCTTTCTATACGCGAACAGTGAGAATATCTATTCTCGTGATGGAAGGGGTTCCGCGACGAAAGGGCGCCTTAGATGGTGGTTGTAATTTGGTCGTGGTGGCGATGATGTGAGGAGGAGGTTTGCGAGGGACGGGGAAGCTTGCGGAGATGACGAAAACTTCGGCACTACGAATACCTGCCTCGCCTTCCATGGGACGAATTAGTGAGCGAGTCCAAAACAGCAGGAGCATCTGCGGGTTGGCGGCTGCCCGGGCGCTACTATAGGTTCGCACGGACCCTGCCGCTTCCACAATGGCACTGTTCAACCCGCGGGACAGTGCGACAATGCAGGCCAGAATGTGGCTGGTACGTACCGGTTTGGCATTTGACAGATCACTGAATGATACCTGATTCGTGGTGGCATGTTGGCCTGAATCATGAGACAGCAATCTGCAATCCCCGTCTCTCGGAGGTTCTGGGAGGAACCATTGGCACTGGTGTGACGATTAGTCACTGAGCGCGACCTGCGCGGAATAATCCCGGGTGAACGTCCATCTCAAAACCGGTGCGGACCGCCCCAGCCCCCACTTGTCCACAGCCTTGTCAGCCTTGCATCCCTCCCTCGACTCCAGCTCGGTACGTAGAATTCTTCAAACCTGAGGTATCCATCTCGCAGCCAGCATAAACCAGCCAGCATGAGAGCTAACGCGGCGCGGCTGTGCCTGGAGCTTACTTGCAACGACGTAACGAATCTCAACTCCAAAAATACATCTCCGTCCACAACAGCAGCTCTCCTTCACTCTTCACGACCATTCGGATTTTGTCCAGAGCTTGCCGTTGTATCAACTCTCCGCTTCCCTTCTACACCTCCGACTTCACCATGTCTCGCCGTTACGATTCCCGAGTGCGTATCCCCGCCACAGCTTCCAGCTCCCGAGCGTCCATGTGCAAGCTTCCCCCGCTGACCGCTTCCACAGACAACCATCTTCTCACCAGAGGGCCGCCTGTACCAGGTCGAGTATGCCCTAGAAGCTATTTCCCACGCTGGTACCGCCATTGGCATCCTGGCCAAGGATGGCATCGTCCTGGCCGCCGAGCGAAAGGTCACCTCGAAACTGTTGGAGCAGGACACTTCCGCAGAGAAGCTCTATATCCTCAATGAGTGCGCCACACACGCTCTTATATCGCCAAGTGCTTACGTAGACACCTGCTAACAACCTTCTTCCAGCAACATGATCTGCGCTGTCGCAGGCATGACTGCCGACGCCAACATCCTCATCAACTACGCCCGACAAGCAGCCCAGCGCTACCTCCTTACCTACAACGAAGACATCCCCTGTGAGCAGCTCGTCCGCCGACTCTGCGATCTCAAGCAAGGCTACACTCAGCATGGTGGTCTCCGACCTTTTGGTGTGTCTTTCATCTACGCCGGCTGGGACCCTCGAAGACAGTTCCAGCTTTACCTCAGCAACCCATCGGGCAACTATGGCGGCTGGAAGGCCACGAGTGCGGGGGCCAACAACGCAAGCGCCCAGAGCTTGTTGAAGCAGGACTATAAGGAGGACTGCACACTTGAGGAGGCTTGCGGCATGGCCGTCAAGGTTCTGAGCAAGACCATGGACTCCACCAAGCTGAGCAGCGAGAAGAGTACGATATATCACCCCTCAAATCAAGAGAAACGGCAGCTAACCCCCGATTGTAGTTGAGTTCGCGACGGTGGGACAGACCGAGGATGGCAAGATCTACCACAGGCTGTGGAGCGCCGACGAGATTACAGCGCTGTTGAAGGAACACGACCTGGCCAAGACTGAGGAGGCGGAGGACAAGTAGAGACAATAGAATATTCTGATAGAGGGTGGAGGGGAACCCGGCCCGTCCTACATTGCCCCTGTAACAATAATATCATGGAATGACCAAAAGATGTGGCCCAGAGCGACCCTGCCACGGGAGCAACTCACAGTACGATACGGCACAGCACAGTCCAATACATTCCCTGGTGCAGTCGCTAACCCCCAACTCTAAACATTCACTCGCAACTTGCCACACGAGTATTACTATGCCTAATCTCCGATATCAGCGTCGTACGTTCCGCATTTCATCCATCTCAAACCCTACATCTGCGCCCACTCTAGCTTCTTCGTCATCCGTGACCCGCTGCCAACCCGGCTGAGTGTCCATTCCCGGTCGTGGATAAGGCTCATCGCATCGCTGGCTAGAAAGTCGCGGCCAGTGTCTCCGGTAACTCCAGTAGGCCACGGTCATGCCCAAGACAGATCCGACGCACACATCATAGACGTCATGTCTATAGTCCTCGCACCGCGAGATGGCAATCATGGCGGCGCCGATGAGCGGGAACAGGCACAGTAACGCCCGGCTGAGATCCCGTCCACCAGCCGCGTACCGGAAGACGTGCAACTGCCCAGCCAGGAAGAGACTGAGGAATCCCAGACCGGCAAAGGAGAAGGATGAGTGACCGGAAGGAAAGGAGCGCCACCCATCCTGGAGGGTGTGGCCGTTGGGTGTCGTGCAAACGTCGATGGTGACAAGAGTGTTGGCCTGGGTTCCCGGGGCCGGCTTGCACCGGTCTAATAAGTCTGGGCGAGGCCGGCCGACGGCATTCTTGACGATGTCAGTGAGGAAGGTGGTGAGGACGACAGAGATTGCAAAGGAGAGGTATGTGACTTCGTGTTTGGCCGCAGACGACCGCGCCCAGATGTTATAAGCAATTAGAAGACCAAGCGGGACAAAGAGGGCGTAGACAAAGTTCATGACTGTTTCAACGGTGAGAATTCCTTGTTTCGGGTGGCTGCAGCCAGTGATGGGACCGCGGAGCTAGGTAGACGTACCAACAGTGACGCGCTCCTGAAGGGCGTGAGGGTATGAGATAGCGAGATCATTTACGAAGAACATCCGGTGGAAAGGTGTAACGAAGATGGCTATCTGTAACAGGACGCAAGAGAAGGGCCCTTTTAGAAATATTCAAGTCAAACTGAGGCATTGGGAGGGTGTGGCCTCACCAGGATCCATCCACATAGTAGCACCGTGAAGCCGACATAGTCAGGCGCGTGTGTTGTCTATGTCGGCGTCAGCGTCATTCAAACTACATCCCAGAGGGACGGACGACACGGAGTCCAGGTACACATACCTTCCAATACCGCTTCAAAAACGAGATCGGCCCGCCGACGTTGCCGCTATGAGCTGGTGCCATGGAGGAGACGAGGCTGGAGATGAGATGATGTTTTGGAGCGAGTTGGGGTCTCGCGGGACATTGGGCATCCGGGTTGAAGAGTCTCGAAAGCTCAAGAAAATTTTAATGGTGAGACAGATTGAGAGTTTCGACAATGTAGATATTAGATTATCATCAAGTTCGGGGCATTGCCATTTGCGCAAGTTGATGCCGCCGCTGATCAAGCCGTTGGTCTTGGAAGGGTTAAGTCTAGTGAGACCTTGGGGTGCAGTTGAAATGTGTTCCTAACTTGGAGGACGCAAGCGGAGGATAGCAGGGTGAGATTGATGGCCCAGATGTTACAAGGCAATAAAAAAGGTCTCCAAAGTCGACGGCAGTTTCACCCACAAACAAGTTGACAGGATGGACAACAGAAAGCATGTATCCAATTTCCATATCCATCTTTTCCCATTTCCATATCTGTAGTAAACTCTACAAGCTCGTGCAACCAAACTCAGTTCATCCTGTTCCCTTGGAATTTTGACGGTGTCGACTCTAGGGTGATCGCGGCCCCGCTAACCATTGGCCTAGCTAGGTACGCTCCGTCATTTATTTTAGCTAATTACTCGAAACCTCAGCTAAACTTCAACACCACCCAAACCACATCGTCACTCAACAAGAGCAAATCTCCTGCCGCAACTTCAGCGCCCGCCCCCCTGCTCTGATACCAACGTCCCGATACAATCCACGTCGATGCGATAGCCCGCGGTCACTCAGAATGCTCAAATCTTCCCACAAGCCCTCCGCGGCTGCTGTGGCGCCGTTGCCTCCAGGATGGAGCGAGCATACGGCTCCGAGCGGCCACACATACTACTACCACGCCGCGAGCAAAGAGTCAACATACAAACGGCCTGGAGTCGAGCCAGACCTTGCGCTCCAGCACCCGTACGCCCCAGTGCCCGCGTTTTCTCCCTATGGCGCTGTGCCGTCTCTTGCCGACCCCAATGTCGCGAATGCCTACATGGCCCAGATCAATGCCGCTCAGCAAAAACCCCAGGAACAGCACAATCGAGGTGGCTACAGCGGAGGTCGCGGAGGCGGCCGCGGTGGATATGAGGGCCGACCAAAGCTCCAACCAGTTGATAAGCCCAGGCGGAAAGAGCGTATCCCAGGCTGCGAGCCATGGATTCTGGTGTACACCAAGTACTCGAGACGATTTGTTTACAACCCCGAAAAAAAAACAAGCTACTGGCGCATTCCTGAAAAACTGATGCCCGGAATCTTGGAACTCGATAAGGCGCGCATCCATGGGAAAGCAGCTGGGGACTCGGAGGCAAAGGACGAAACGCAGAAGCCGGAACGACCGCTTGGTCCTTCACTACCGAGGGCCCCCCCATCTGGTCCTCCTGATGCCGGCCAAGATGACGATAGTGAGTACGAGGAGGTCGAGGTCACCGATGACGAGGGAGAAGGCGATGATGACAATGGGGGACATCCATCCAAACGACAACGAACCGAGGACCCCGATGCTGAAGAGGACGAAGCGCCCGAATTCACCGAGGCCGACATTGCCATGCAGCTGCAAGCGATGGGCGAGGACTATGGCTTGGAGCCTGGGGAGTACGATGATGGAAACGCCGAGAACTGGCCCGAAGGCGCCGAGGGCGTGCCTTTCTCCGAAGACGACGCCAAGTACCTTTTCAAGGATCTTCTCAACGACTTCAACATCAACCCCTACAGCCCCTGGGACAAACTTCTGGAGGAGGGCAAGATCGTAGACGACTTACGATACACAGCGCTGGGAACGACCAAGGCGCGCAAGGAATGCTGGGACGAGTGGTCCCGAGAGAAGATTGCCGAGTTGAGGGAGCAGAGGGCTCGACAGGAGAAAAAGGACCCCCGGATCGCCTACATGGCCTTCCTGCAAGAAAAAGCCACACCGAAACTGTACTGGCCGGAGTTCAAGCGCAAGTATAAGAAGGAACCTCCTATGAAGGACATGCATCTGTCCGACAAGGATCGCGAGAAGGCGTATCGCGAACACATTAACCGGCTAAAGATGCCCCAGTCGACACTCAAATCCGATCTGAACGCACTGCTAAAGACACAGCCCATCCACGTGCTCAACAACAAGTCACTATCAACTGGGCTACCCACACAGGTTCTCACCGACGCGCGGTACATATCCCTTGACCCCAAGGTGCGCGACCCCCTGATGGAAGCCTACGTCAGCAACCTGGGCCCACCGCCTGAGGACCTCGACGCCGTAAATGATGATGTGGAGAGGACGAGGCAGCGCGAGGCGCGGGAGAAGCGTGAGCGGGCACTCGAGGAGAGAAACCGTGTGGTGGAGGAGCAGCGGAGACAGCGCGAGAAGGGCGTCGCTGCGAGCAAAGCAAGGCTAAGGGAGGAAGAGAGGGAGTTGGAGATGGCGATGAGGGTAGGGAAACAGGGCTTGCAGAGCCAGCTGGCGAATATGCAGATGGACGAAGCCAAAGATGCTTCATGATGCGTCTAGTCATGATTCATCTAGAATATGTAATTGTTGCAAGGCCGGCTGGAAATCAAATACATGTATAATTGGGAGCGGACCAGCCTGCTACAACCCATACATGAAGGTCAACTTCTTATCCGCATATCTCCGCTCATCCAGCCTCTCATGCTCAATCTCTTCCTCAGTCATGGCGGCCAAGACGGCCTGTTTCCGCTTGTTTACAGCCGCTAGCATGAAACGATAGGACAGATAGCCGACAAGCGCAACGACAAGGAAGCCGAGGGTCACATAGAACGGAACGTGATAATCGGGCGCGAACCGGGGCCGGTACAGCTGCGCGCCGATGATGCCGCCCAGGTTGCCGAAGCCGTTGACGCCCAGGACCAGCGACCGCTTGCCCGGCTCAGGCGTGTTGCCGCTGAGCCAGGCGACCGTCAGCGGCGCGGAGACGTATATTCCCGACAGGAGGACGCAGAGCGAGATGTACTTACCGGTGCACGAGGGGACGGTCACGGTTAGAATCAGGCCGGTGATGGCGACGAGGATGCCGCCAACAATGTGGTAGCCGCGTTCCTTGCGGTGGTCGGAGCTGAGGGCGAAGATGTAGAGGCCGATGGCACCGCAGACGAACGGGGGGACGGTCATCTTGGGAGGTGCAGCGATTAGACTTGGTTTAGAAGGTTTCAGGCGACAGAGATAGAGAAAGAGATACCACTCACCAAGTTGGCTAGAATGGACTTGTATCCTAGTCCCTGAAGCACCAGAGGCAGAAACACGGGGAACGCGCCGCTGGGGACGCTGGCGCAGATGTTGAGCACGAGGACGGACCACAGCTTCCAGTCCTTGGCCGTCTCGACGAAATCCCTCCTCCGCAGCCGGTCCTTCTCCATGCCGTCCTCGCCGTACTCGTGCTCGACAAAGGCGGCCGTGTCCCGCTTCATCCGCTCCACGGCGAACCGCCGCTCGTCCGGGCTGAGGAACCAGGCGGTGCCGGGCCCGGCGGGCAGCCAGACCCAGGCGACGACGGCGAAGACACACGTCAGGCCGCCCTCGATGATGAACAGGTACTGCCAGCTCTTGAGGGGCCCGTTGTGGAGGTGGAAGACGCCGTACGCTGCTCAGACCAGTCAGTTCAGGGGCGGGGGGGCCGGGATGAACAGGGAAAATCCCTGGAGGCACAAAACGCACCAATGGAGCCGGAGAAGGCGCCGGCGATGGCGTACTGGCCGTAGAAGAGGGCGAGTCTCACGCAGAGGTCGAACCGCGTGTAGAACGAGGACAGGTATGCCACTACCGTTGGGTAGAAGCCGGCTTCAAAGGCGCCGATGAGCAACCGCGTGACGATGAGTGCCCCTGAGGCCCGAGTAAGAATGGGACAAAGCCGACGTTGGGAACGATTGGACATACCGCGGCCCTTGATGTACGCTTGGCCGATGGTCACAAGGCCCCAGGCGAACTGGGAGATATCTCTTAGGCAACCTGTTACGTATAATCGCGGGTCCCCCTTCTGCAAAACTCACCATGGTGATGGGGATCCAGTATCGGGCGCCGACGTAGCGGCCCACTGCGGCCGACGGGGGCTGCAGAACGACGAAAGTCACGAAGAACAACGAGACTGCCTCGTTGAGGTCATCTGGCTGTGCGCCAATGTCCTTGGTGAAGCCTGGCTGTCGTCAGCCGGGATGGTTCAGAAGGAGTCGAGTATGTGAGAGTGTGTACCTTGGGTTTCAGCATTGCCAACGTTGCCTCGATCCAGGCCGTTGAACAGATAGAGGAGTGAGAGGAGAGGTAACAAGGCCGCGTCTAGCTTGCGGTTGAGGGCTCGAGTCTGAACGACACCCATGTCAATGGGAGTCTTGGGGAGTGAGCCTTGAGCTTCTTGGTCCGTCCCGGGCGTGGTCGTGGCGATATCAGTCGGTGAGGATTGTTTGCTTTATAACGAAAACGAAAACGAAAACGAAAACGAACAGAGAACTTTGTCGTCTCCCGCGAGTGAGAACCGAAGCAAAAAGGTTGGATGAGTCTCGTTTTCAAGGCCGGTATGGTCCAGCCAGTGTCGATGTTTTGTATCCGGTTCATCGACTCGGACGCAACCCATCCCAGGCAGAGATGCTCTCTGCCTTCCCGCGGATGCCCTCGCTTGAAGAAGAAGGACAGTCTTCCCAGGATGTCGGTGTAGGAGATGCTGCTTCTTCCTCCTCCCGTAAGCGGGGCCGATGAGGAGCCGATCCGCGAGCGTCATGTTAATTAGCATGCATGGGCACTGGACACTGGGCACGCGGACACACTTGGTATCATCGTGTATGGGGTAAAGTGGTACTTAGACTTGCACTCTACAAGTGCAAGCGCCCGTAGTGGATGCGGGCGGCCCAGACGAACGCTCGAATCGAATCCGGGACGCCGGTATCAATTAGCCTGCTGACCTGACCCGGCATGACGAAGATGGTGGTGTGTTTGTCAAACAGCTTGCGTACGTTTCATCACCCACCTACTGTGGCTTGCTAGCCATCCGGATTGTCGGGTCCCGCGGGGTTGGTGGTCATCCGCCAAGCAAACGTCAGCCATAAACGAGGCACACAGACCTTCGGGGAAGTATCGACGCCGGCGAGGGCGTTGCGTTGAGCTCGGCGACGGTCCAGCTTGGAATTAGTACGGGAACCTAGTCTTGGGCTCGCGAGTCTTGGCCGGCGTCATCCATCATCGTCAGCACAGGGTGGTCTCTGTCCACTTGACTCGTTGGATGGGGGGCCATGATCCTTGAAGCGAGTCGCAACCCTTGGGATAGAGTCATGAACGCCGTCTGTTCACGTCGGTGAAGGGTGTGAAGGTGTGAGGCGTGACCTCGTGTCGATGCACCGCCGAGGCCTACCCCCTGTAGGGCTGTAAGGCTGACGCACCCCAGGTCCCGTCCACCAGGCAGGCCTGCATTGCATTGCATTGTCTAACGGCCGTGGGATGTGCAATGTGATATGGCATGATATCATCTGTCCAGGTAGCCATGTTGACAAATTGACATACTTTCATCCAAAAGCCCAGCCTAGAATGCTCGAATGTTCTTCATTTGTCAGGGTCGCGTTCTAGCATAACGCTGGCCGAAGCGTTCCTCGTCAGTTGATGGCCTCTGGCGACACTATTCACCTAGCGCCTCCTAGGTGAAACATTCTACCTATTCCACTGTATCAGACTTCTCGGATGATAACTACTAACAGAGGAAGGTAGCCACCCCCGACATTTGCTTCTTGCAGATTGCCCAACCCATTTTCGTCACAGATCGTTAAAGAACCGGCCCGCTCTTTGGCGCACCATCTCAGCCCGTTCGGTAATCCCCTCCGCAGTCGTCGCCCCGTCCTCCGTCACGTAGTGATCGACCAAGTTGGACGCCACCCACTCGAAATATACGTTTTTAACATCGACTTGGGCACCGAGGTCTTTCTTTGACCGGATCAACCCCCCCCGATTGTTCCCATGTCTGCATAACCTCGCGCGGGTCGTCCTCCTCCTGGCTAGGGGGGTTCGAACGGTAGCACCTTTTCCTTGTCAAAAAGCGCTACAATCTTCACACCCGGCGAGACGTGCTTGGCGACGAGGACGGCGGGCAATGATCCGGACTTGTTGCTCACGTTCCCCGTCTTGTCAACTAAATCCGCCCCGAAGAGGACGAGGTCGGCGTCTTTGGCAGCCGTGCCCACACTGGCGTCCGTGTATACGGTAATGTTCGTCTTGATGGAGTTGCTGTCGGCAAACGACGCTATTGCCCCCGCCATCTTGACGCCCTCAAACAGTGGCCGCGATTCGAGAACTCGAATATCCAGAGATGTCTTTCCCTGTTTCAGAGCATGGGTGATGCCGGATGTTATCGTAGAGCTGGACGAGAGCGTGAGAATTCTGAGTGCTTTAGCCCCTGGAAACTGCGCTTCTAAGAAGTCCCCAAGAGAAGCGCAGACTTGGGAGCTGGTATTTTGTCGTTGCCGGCCGTATTGCTTGAGCGCCTCGATAATGTTATCCATCGACCCCTCCATGGAGGAATCGCCATGCGGGAGCTTCTCCTCGATAATGGCCAAGCTGGAGACGACGACGCTCAGCATGGAACCGCCCATGCTTTCCCTTCCATTCTTCCACAAGTGCCACGCGGCCAACCTTGCGTTCTTCCACCACACCTCTCGCGAGTCCGTGTCGAGCTTCTTGATGACGTTGATAAATGTTTCGAGCCCCTTTGATGCCAGCTGATGCGCACCACTGTCATGGTCCCGCTGCAGGACTAGCAAACTGTCACTGAGTACTCTTCCAGCCTCGTCTCCGAGATCAATGTTGAACCAAACCCTCCTCAAGCTCTCTAGAATGCGCGGGACGCCTTGGAAGTCATCTGTCTCGTTGACAGCGTTCGGATCAAACCAGTCATATCCCTCGTGCTCCCAATCTATCTGGATGCCCGCCTCGCCGCGGCCGCCTTCTTTCTCTGATTTGAGAACGAAACTGAACGGGTTGATGGTCCATTCTCTGCCCACGGACTCGTCAACAAACGAGTATGGCTTGCCCTGGCGAAATAACCGCAAAGAAGTCTCGGTTAGAGTAGTCTCCTCCTTCATTTCCCGCCAGGCAGTAGCGAGTGGGTTTGCGTCGGTCTCCTCAACGCTGCCCGAGACGGGCGCGTATTTGTGCCTGCGAACTATCGTTAAGCACTGGAACTATGGATAAAAGCCGAATTGAAACGAAGAAAAAGGTTAAAAGAAAAGAGGAAGAAAAAGAAGCGTGGAGCGACAAAAAAACCCGGCTACTTACTGATAGGTTGACACTTTACCGCTCCTGCGAAATAGCGCCACCTGGGGCTTCTTGGCGGTATCGTCATCGGGAAACCTGAAGATGAAGCTGCCGGCAACGGCGCGGCGCTTGAGGTGGGACATAGTTGTTGAGAAGCCGCGTGTCTGAGGCGCACGAGAGCGAGCAAACAAGAGTGACGTGGAAGAGGCCCCCCGTATTGCCATTTTGCGAATGGGAGGGTTGAGATGGAGTGATGTGTGGTGCATGTCTGTTGCGAGGTTCCATTGCCACGGTCGCTGGCATCACCTGACTCCCTACTGACATCACCGCCAGAGTCTCGCTACCAATCCGTACATCCGGAATTGACCTCTTCACGGGGGTTGAGCGTTATCAATTCGTTTCATTTACGCAAAGATACTTGAGGTTGAAAATAATAAATTTGAGTCCCAAAATATCACAAATTTCTGATGTCGTTTTAAGCGACAGAACTCTAACGCTGCATGCACCATGATCATCATATCAGATACGCGCCATATGGTTGCCAATCGTCGTCAATCCAAGACACCAACTCCTCATACAGCGTATGTCCCTGTTCGACATGGATCGGCTGCTGTAGGGCGTCGTACCCAATCTTCTGCGGCCATGGATGGCCCATTTCCATCGTTTCTGCTGCGGCGTGCATGGTGGACTCGCTGGGCCGGGCGCTCTCCAGACCTTGACCCACGGGTACCCTAAGGCGTTGGACGAGGACACGCAAGTCCCTGAGAACAGCGGCACAGTCTCGACCGTAGTTGCTTCCTAGGCGACTCTCCTCCTCGAACCTGGCAATCACGAACTCGAGGTCGTGGTCTCGCGCATGGGGGTCCTCGGGAGCCACGTCCTTCATGTAGATCAGCTGCTGCAGCATCAGGCAGATGGCCGCGTTGAAGACGAAGTGCAGGCCGGCCTGAAGCAGCTTCCTGGGGTGGTTGAGGGCTAGAATGTGGCGCGCGAGACGGATGTTGCGTTCTGCAGCGACAACACATCGCTTCAGATGGGAGAGCTGGGGGTGCGAGTTTAGCGACGATTGGCGAGTCACCAACTGCTCTGCAAATGTCTTCTTAACGGCGGCAAAAAAGACGGGGCGGATGGTGAGTATGATGAGCTAGAAAAGTAGGTTTAGTCGTAGATTCTGGGATGGGTCACGAATTTCTGCACGGCAAAGCTGTCCAACTTACCTGGTTATATCCCATATGCAGCAAGCAGCACGCGGGATCGTCACTGAGGCCATTACCGGACAGCTGTAGGATGGGAGGTAGGCCTTCCAGCCACTGGTCTAGCATCCTGATGGCGTCTTCGAACTGCCTCACCGACCCTGTCTTGTTCTCCCAGGGGGACACTCGATACGTGTTGCACACAATGTGGCCCGAGATGCGGGACAGCTCAACATGGGCCCTCAGACCGGCGGCTGGAGGCATTGAGCTGCAGGATACGGTCAGCATACATATACTGCTGCACGGGGGACGCACTGATATTAGCGGAACTTACGGGGCATCGCAGGGCAAGGGAAGGCGAATGGCATCGTCCATGATGGTGGGCGGTCTGCCCATCAAGCAGCTCAACCAACGATCGAGCACGTATAGTGTCCAGAAGACTCTCTTGCCGCTCTCGTCCACCCATCCACGGTGGGCGCCGTGCATTATGCTGATATGCATGGCGTTGCTAACGTACATGTAGGCGGCATCTCGTCTGTTCATCTCAACTAAGTAGAAGCCCATCAACGCCAACGCCGCCACGTCGTTGATGGTGAACCTGGTGATGTCGAGCGGATTGCCTAGGAGCAGACAAGCTCGGCTGAAGTAGTCTTCGCTCAAGCCCGTCTGTGGCTCGGGGGCTTGGGCTGGCGTGGTCGAGACCTGGGAGACCACTGCAAAGGCTGTATGATAGAAAGCGAGATGTCGACAGACATCGCTGCGGGCAGCGTGGGGTTCTGAATCCATGGGCGGCAGGCCCGGTGCGGTCGACATGTGTCCCCACCAGTAGATGCCTCCGCCGGGCCAGTTCCCGTTGCCGTCCTGGATGAAGCATCGCAGCTCGCTGAGCATGGCTAGCATACCGTGGCGCGAGGGCAGCCACAACGGGTCGACGTGGTCGACGTGGCGCTCGTGCAACGGGCGGGAGTCGTACGTCTGATATCTGCCCAAGCTAGACAAGAAGGCGGTTCCATCGGCGCCCGGGTGGCGGTCATGGTAAGCTAGATGGAAGACGGTGCTCATGAACTCCTTGAGATAGTCGAGAAACGTGGCGCCGCTGGTCTCGCCAAGGAAGCGGGCGTGACCATCGGGGTCGTGGAGAAGCCGGCCCTCGGTTGATGCTTGCTCCTCCTCGTGGTGGTGGTGGTGGTCGGCTGCCTTGGGCCGAGAGGGATGCGACTGAAGCTGGGGCAGAGATTGAGAATGAGGTTGAGATGGAGAGTGGGAGTGAAGCTGAGGTTGAGAGTGGTGATGGCCTGCGTGAGGGATCAGCTCGGCTTCAACAGCCAACGGCGTGCCTGGATACGACCGCTCAGCAGATGGCGTCCCGGCAGACGGCGTCCCGGCGACCGTCGTCGCCGCATCTCCAGCCGCAGTCTCTCCGTCACGCTCGACCAGAGCAAGCAGCTCTTGGCGTCTCGCAGCGTCGGGTACAGTATCCCGCAGCGCCCTCTCCAGGACGTCAACCTTGCGGCGCAGGTTGTCTAGCTTGGCGCGTGCGACTGAGACCTTCTCCACGGCCACGGGATAGACGCAGTCGCGCGACGAGGACCGGCACTGGCGACACGGGTGGTCGCCCGAGCACTTGACGCGGCGGACGTTGCAGGCGTTGCATCTTGAGGATTTTAAAAAACCGAGGTCAGATACAAACGACAAACGACGTGCAGATAAGGTAGAGTGGTTTTCTTTGTCTTTTTCTTTTCTTCTTCTTCTTCTTCTTCTCCTTCTTCCTTCTTTTACAGTTCACTAAAACCCAGGAGCCCTAGACTTTAGATTCTCTCTCTCTCTCTCTCTCATCGACGAGACGCGGAATATAAAGAAAGCTCTCACTTACGCTGTCGCAACGCGTCTCCGCCGCTCCGGAGCCACCTTGTGACGACGCGGGTTGACGGGCAGCCGTTGCGGGTGAGGCGGCGGGCGGCCGGAGCCATCGCCGTCGAGCCGCAGCATCGTCCCGTTCCACTCGAATTCGTTTACGTTTACGTTTACGTATGCGTAGCGTTCTTTGCCGGCCGGAAGGTTGTTCGTGTGGCCGCAGCAGTCTGGCTTACGCTGGGGGGTAGCGGCAGCACGGAGTAAGGTAGTCTGTAGTTAAGGCAAGGTCAGGAACTACGTAGTATGATACGTGCGCGATGGAGAAGGGTCGCCTGCTGTCCGGTCACCGCCCCCAGCGCTCCAGGGGTTCGTCCAGGGACTTCCAGGGATAAGAGGATGCCCTGGTCTAAAACGAGGGCGGCCCTGGCCTTGCACCAAGAAACAGTACATACCTGGCCTCCATTCCAATACAAACTGCTTGGGATATCATGCTGGCTGCTTCGAAGCCACCAATTAAGAATGCGTGCATAGCTAGATAGATAGGTATATCCTACCGCCTCTAGAATCTCGACGCCTGCTGGTAGAATTCGTATACAGTTATTTCAGTCGGCTCCGCCTATCCTGTGAGGTAATTAATCATCCTTGCCGTGCGCAGATCTAGATAAATAAAGGAATTCTCCCGCGGTAATATTCGAGAACAGCCCCCCGGAGCCTAGCATAAACCCGAGCCGAAGGCATGCCGCGCTAGCCTTTCTTTATTTTTATCAATCAGTCAGTCAGTCATTCAGTCATCGATCCATCGCGCAACTAATTTCTCCCTTTGCATGAACATGAGGGACCCCCCTCCTGCAAAACGCGCTAAAGCGACGATCCTCGTCTCTTGCACCACCAGATCCATTCTCATGCCTCGGCCTGCGAGATGACGACCCCGGACATTGGTTGGGCGACATCGGCGAGTCACTTGTTTCGGCCTAGTACACCACCACCACCATGGAATCAAAAATCCCTTGTGAATCCCGTCAACTGTGCGTGTGGCCTGCTCGTAGACGACCCGGATTTTTCTGGACGTTCGATATGCCCCGCCCACATGACGCATCCAACCTCGGCGTTCTCATCTTTACTCCCTCATTCCCTGTGTCTGCATGCGCTTCATAAGGTATGTAGCAGAAGCATCTCCGTCTGATGTACCCATCCGGCCGAGTGTAGCGAGCCCTTCACGACAAGGAAATCCGAATCAAGAAGGTCATGGGGCATCTCAAACTAGTCATGGGACCAGTCTCGAATAGTGAGAGAAAGTGCGCATCCATTGTGAGGGAGACAATATTAGTCTGAATTGTTTTGTACGCCAACACGGGCCCTAACCGTATCTAAGGGAAAAGACAAACACCAAAGAAATTCCACCATTCTGAAAGCTGATATCGTGCGTATGGGCAAAAGCAAAAAAGATGTTGCGTCTTCTGCGGCTCGAGAGTTCCAATATCAACTTCTTTCGTCATTTTTTCCCCGCTGCCGCTGCTACATTATACACTGCCCGCTAGTTCATATATTCGTTATTTTTCTACTGCTTGAAAATCTGGTTAACCATCTCGCCCGACCTGGTGGCCAGGACGGAAAGAAGGGTATCACTCAACTGCGGCAATGTGTTAGCAAAAAATGGACCAGTGTATGACATGTGTTGAGGTATGAACTTACCCCGTGAGTTCCCTCGTTGCAGCCCTGCAGCCATACACCAGAGCCTTCGGCAACGGTGCCAGGCGAGAACTTGACCTTGTAGTCTCGGCCGACGGCCAGCTTGCGCTCGCCCTGCTCCGTGTCGACGTTCCAGCCGTTCACGGGCTTGGTGTACTGGGGACTGTTGCGCTTTGACACCGTCTTAGGCAGCATGGTCCAGGCATCCTTGAGCATGTTGACGTGGGCGTCGCGCTTATAGCCGGTGGCAGCGACGACGAGGTCGACCTCCAGGATCTCCTCGTCCGCAGCATCGACGAAACCGTCCAGGGAGACATCGTGGATCTTCTGGAGATGGATCTCGAGTGTCTCACCCTTGCCCTCAACACTGGTGATCTCCCGACCGGCCAGGATGCGGTGAGGCCACTGGGTCTCGTCCGCACCGATCACTCGCTTCTGCTCGTACATTGTCTCGTAGAGGTGCTCAATCAAGCCGAGGCGCACGACGCCGTAGTTGGTCGCCCGGACCTCGTCGATAAAGCTCTGGCGAGCGCCAGCCGACCTGGGGTAGACATTGTCGACGTACTCGGGGTTGAAAATGGTGTTGACGCTGTAAGAGGTCTAATTAGCATTGACGGGACGGTTTGTCGGGGTCGAGTTGGTAACTCACAAGGGTGAATCGTCACTGGGTCGGAGGAACTCCTGGCGCATAACCAAGTAGGTCTTGGAGTTGGGATACAGCGCCTGAACGTTGTTGAAGATCTCAGCGGCACTCTGGCCGGCACCAATTACGGCAACGCGGTAAGGAGCATTGGTCTTGTTGAGGATCTGGGGTGCGTAGGTGGCGAACTGGGAGGAGTGGAGAACTCGGGGGTTCTTGACGGGAAGGCTCTTGGGGAGGGAGGCCTGACCACCGGCGGCGATTAGGACGTGGCGAGTGCGGAAAGACTGGACGTTGCCGGTCTTGGCGTTGCGGGCCTGGACGTTAAAGGTCTTGACGGCACCGGCTTCCTGGTCGACAGGGGTGACGGCAACGACCTCGTTGTTGTATTGGACGACATGGTCGAAGAAGGAAGAGCACCATCGGAGGTAGTCCTCGAATTCGGCGCGGGCGGGTAGGAAGGTGTCCAGGTTGGTGAAGTCGATGAGACGACCGTTGCGGTGGACATAGTTAAGGAAGGTGAACTCAGATCGGGGATCGCGCATGGTGGCCAGGTCCTTAATGAAGGAGATCTGCATCTTGGCGCCGGACAGCAGCATGCCCGCATGCCAGGCGAAGGCGGCCTGCTTCTCAAGGAAAAGCACCTTGGGAGGTTGGCCGTCAGCGCGGAGCTTCTGGCCAGCGGCAATTGCATCGTTCATGGCAATGGCCATGGCAAGGGAGGCGGGGCCGAAACCGGCACAGACGAGGTCGAACTCGGAATCGAGAGGAGAGGCCTTAAGGTACAGGGACCGCTCCTTGTGGGCCTTGGGACCGGGGACGCTGGTGCCGTTGGTGGTGCTGCCATTGAGAGTGACGCCGTTGGAGATGCCGTTAGAGACGGCTGGGGCGGTGCCATTGGAGGCTCCATTGGTCTTTCCATTGAAAGTTCCGTTGGAAGTTCCATTGGTGTGAATGGGGAGGCCGGCGTCCTCAGAGCCGCTGAGAGAAACCTCGCTATGGGGAGTCATGATGGCAACGGGGTAGGGTATTAAGAGGGTTGATTATGAAAATAAAACAGAAAGTAGGCAAGACCACGTTATCAACTTTGAGTGATGATAGGCATAGATGGTCGTCGTGGTCCTTGGTCCCAGAAGCTTGTAGCCCAAGAAGGAAAGATTGGGTTCCCGGAGGAGGGCGATGAATATATAGAAGTGGCCGGGACGGAGGTCACCGGTTGAACGGGCAATGGGTCAAACGACTTGCTTGCTTTTTGTCCCGGGAGTAGCCAGTTCTGGACACGAGCAGTAGGTTGCAGCACCGGAGGGTCAAGCAGGGTCAGCGATTGGGGGTTCTGGGAGTCGTGGACGAAGTTCGTAGGGCTGTTCCTGAATAGGTATGAAGCACGGGAGACAGGAGCGGGGTGTCGAAATGGGAGGTGGATGGGGGGATTCGGACAATTGGGTGAAAAGAACTAGGATATATATCTCGATGTCTGTATCGGCAGTCGAGTCTTGGTCAAGGAGAGCAGGGGGGGAGTCGGACACAGAAAGGTGAGAAACTGGTGGGCGGCATCGGCATTTTGTAATCGTTCGGGGATGTGATCTACAGCCCAGCCCTTGGGGCAATGACACCGGGCTCAGCTAGTCCGGCCACGGCTATGCGAGCCGCTTCTCTTTCGGAGCAAAGAAAAAACTAGACGAACGCATGAGAGGGATCAGCCATCGAGGGTTTCGGGACTCTGCGGGCTGCGAGGCTGGGTGGGCGGCGTCCTGCGGGAAACGACGACACGACGCAATACAGGCACATGGATGATGATGGTGTGGATGATGGAGACTGGACTTGGGGACTAGTCGGGACACAGCTCGTAACTAGAGCACGAAGTGCTAGAGCCGACCCGGTCTGGATGCGTTCTGTGACTTTTGTCTGCCGCCCGCCAAAGGCCGAGAGGAGGGGCCTGGAGGAAGTAACGGCGGCGCGGGCGTGGGGACACGGAGGATGAGAAGAAAAGCGGCACTGAACCCTGACTGGATGGAGAAGGTTAGTACAGAGGAAGACGTGTGCGCATACATACCGTGGGTGCGTGGGTGCGTGGATGCGTGGATGCGTGGATGCTTGGATGTTGATGTAGGAGGTGGGATACATAGTGGATGGTGAATGGTAGATGATGGATAGTGGATGATGGAAAGTGGAGGTGTGTGATGAAGCCATGAAGGGGGAAGGAGGGGAGGGGGGCGAGCATATCAACATCGATGGATCATCACGGTCCACGGACTACGTACCGCACTACGTATATCTACCCTACTGTGCTGCAGCATCTTGTGGTAAGGTAATGAATGTACTGTAGTTTACAGTGGATGTATGGTGTGTACTGTAAATGTGGATTGTTGGTTGTGTCTACCAATATATTTAACTGCACGTCGTGGGAAGTAATGAGCTCTGGGAGCTTGAGATGGACCCCAAAAAGGCCAGGAATCCAGAGAGAGCCAAGAAACCGGGAAGGCAAGGGAAGGGACGGGAGAATGCCGACGCCATGGCACCAGACCAGTTCCCAATGGCGGGAGCTCGTAGCCGACGCATGCTCGCGGGACCTATGATTGCCTCATGCTCATGCAAGCCGACTTTCAGTCCCAGCCCACGCCCCGTTTGGGACCCCAATGCTCCACCCTGGGGGCCACTGGCTGGTTCAGCGGCCTAGCCACAGAGCCAGAAGCAGTAGCAAAGCGAAAGGGAAAAAAATGTCGCGCAGTTGACGCCTCCGCAGCCAAGCCCACGGCCACGGCAGACCTCGTGGACGGGTCGAAGACGAGAGGGGGGTGAAGTGTGGGTGGAGACCGTGAAGTCCCGTAGCGCAGCCCCTGTATGGAGCCAGTCAAGAACACATCCATACTGTGTACAGCGATGCATTAGTCCTCGAGGTGCACAGCTGCAGAGCTTCATCAGTACCGAGGTGGACTAAAGAGTGAGAGGTCCAGAAGGCCGCTCGCTGCAAGCACGCTGTTCTCGTTCTATGCATGCAGCCCACCCGTCATCTCCGAACGGCATCGTACCGGCTCGTGGCATTCCAGAGGTCCCCAACTTGTCACCGGCCGGGACAGAATCCCCCTTGAGCTTCTCAAGGGCCCCCCGTACGAATATGGCGTCTGGCGTGAGCGTGTGCCGGCAGTGGGATGACGGGACGGAGGAAGGGTTTGTTACCAGGGTCATCACTAGGGACCGAACGGTTGTCCTCAAAAAAATATACATACAGCCAGCTGTAGTCGGAATAGGCGAAGATGGACCAAGATGGACTGAGACGAACCGAGGAAGGGTTCTCCTACTTACATACGTGATGTCCGCCACCGCCACAAGTCTTGAGACAGGTTGCGGCCCAAGAGCTTTGACACAAGCCAATTATGACTCCATAAACCATTAGCTACGAGCTATTACAAAGAAATAGGGAATAGTAGGGAATCATTGGCGACTGGGCTTGGGGACTTTCTTCGCATTTGCCTCTATCTGGTAAAAATAGAGGACATGGCATGCTCGCTTATCCATAGTATACGTACTTCTGTTTACGTACTAGGAGGAGGTATCCTCCCCGACTCGAGGATGTTACTTATGTACAGTCCGTATGTCATGGAATACATGCGCGGCTGAGAGACTTTGCCGCAGTCTGCACTGCCAAGTCGGATGGCATTCGCTCGCTCTTCTGCCGAGCCGGTCTTAGCTGCTGCTCCGCTCCGCACATCCCTGTCCTACTCTGGCGCCTCTCCTTTGCTTTTCTTTCCATGCCTTTTCTAGATACAGTAGCAGTAATTGCCCATTCTCGTTCACCCGCGCAAGTCTCTGTGTTACCTCCCGGCTCCGTCTTTGCTGTCGCTGCTGCGGCTGACGAGTGGGGTTTGATCTGGACGGCCACGCGCAAAAGCTTGGGTGTCTTGGCCCTTTGGGTCCTCGAAGACCCGGACCGGCGGAGTGGGGGCACTGGACTACGGAGGGCAAGCGGAACCCATGCGTGGTCCTGAGTGGGGGGGGGTGGGAAAAGGATGGATGGAGAGGAAAAAAAAAAAAAGAAGCACTCGGAACCACACAATGGAGGAAGGCGGCGATGGAGCGACCTCGGGGATGATCTTTGATCAGATAAGATTACGAATGGACCAGGGCCGCCGAATAAAACCTGGATGGTGCCGGCGCCATTGGTACCAGTGTCAACGCCAGCGCTAACGCCAGCGCCAGCACCCTGGACAGTCCATCCAGACAAGGACAAGACCATGGCGATTAATCACGGGCCCTGACATCGTGGCGTGGGCTCATGGGCTGCTCGTAGGTTCACTCTGACGCTGTACATTCTACATGGCGAATACTTTGGGCGCCTCTGTCCTACAGCAAGTAGTGCTTAGTTCCTCGGCACTCGGGATGGAGGAAGCTTTTACAGAAAAGAAAGAAGAGGGAAAAAAAGACCCCGCGGACTGGAAGCGGCTTGGCTAGTTTCAGGCCCCTGGCATGGTGTTAAAGCTTGGCCACTGGCCGTCCAGTGTGCGTACTGAGCACTTCCTACAGCAGAGCTCCAGAGCCAAACGACTTGGGCCATGCGCCGTTGTGCACCTCCACCGCCGATGACGGCACACGCACGAACCCGAAGAAGACCATACCTTACACAGTAGAACCTGGCCTGGCGCAGCAAAAGACAGCATGAGGAAGAAAGAAGAAAACAGGGACTGTCGCCGACGCCATCGGGGCCGATCAGTGTTGTCATGCGAGGCCTGGGGGACCGCAGGGGCAAAAAACTGCAGACTGTCGGCGTGAATGACTTGAAGCAGCCCGAAGGATAGCCCCGAGGGGTAAGGTGGGCGGCTAGCTTAGGGGGCCGTGAATGGAGATGGGCGGGTGTAGTTTTGTCGGCGGGTGGAGATTGAGGGAATTATCTGATGATCTGATAAACCGGATCTGATAAGATCTAGGTAATTAGCAGGCTGCCTGGACGCCAAGTTTTATGTACCTACCGGAGGTACGGCTAGGGTATACAGCTTCAGTGCTTCTATCCATTCTGCGCATACCATGTACGATGTACGCACGGCGCTTGCACAGTGAAAGACTGGAGCGCCCGGTTACCGATGCGCCTAGAAACCAGGGTCCTTCCAATGCCTGTCCAATGCCTGTCCAATGCCTGGCCCGAAGCTCTCCAACTGGTATCCCTGCTACTCCTGCTTTGCTCTCCAGGTACCGATCTAGTGACGAGGGGTTAAGAACGAAGAAAATTTTTCTTTCCTCTAGACTACCAGCACATCGGACTCTTTTTTTCTTTTTTCTTTTGCGTCCTCAGTCCTCCTTGGAAGTCTTTTTAATGGAGACTTGTCTCTTTCGTGGTTCCCGGGTGGCCGTCACCCTGTTCAACCCCCAGCGCCGACGACTCCAACTATCCGTATCCCTCCCCTCTAGGAAGCAAGGCCCCCTACCTACAACAAACTCCGCTTATACATTATACTAGCATCTGTGACACTGCGTGCAGAACTGGCTGGCCTATCGCAGACCATCACCTCGGGATGACTTGGCACATCGTTCGTGTTTATGCAAATATGGCACGAGCTTACTACACCTTGCTCGGAGCTTGGGCGCTCGGCGCCGCATCCCATGGAATGGTCGAACAACTCCCGTGTACCGGGATCGCGTTTTCTTCATTCGGGCTTGGCAGACGGAAGTTGAACGACGTTTACATGAGAAGCCAGATGGTACGTACTGCGTTGCCTTAAAGCATCGAAGGTACCTGAGGTGGAAGATTTAGTAGGGTCTTAGGTAAGTAGGTATGGCTGCACGAGTATCCATCGAACCCTCAACCCCGGGTCGGTCTGGACTCTTTGCTGTAAGTTGTATGTGTCCGTTGTGCTCGTGTACCCTTAGCCCTGCTACTTTCTGAGAATGGCATCGAGTTTCGCCTGTTCTCTCTTTCTATTGTCTCCTCTTCGCTTCGAGTTGTCCGCCCCAGGCACCCTGCCTGCTGCTCGGTCTCCGACTTCTAATCCATCCACTTCGTCCAGTATGACGAACCAAGCCACCTCCATAAATGGAAAAGGTGGTTCCCAAGAGGGGCGATTTACGTACAGAAGGTTACGGGACGGTCCACATCGGTAGTTCCATAGGCGGCAGAGATTTGCCTCCGAGGAGGCGTGTGAAGCGGCGCGGTGCGCGTGTGTAGGTTCTTCTCCCTCTCTCGCTGGGTGCAGACACCTACTCTAACCTCATTCTGGCGATAACTACCTCACCGTAAAGCCGCTTTACCTCAAATCATCCTAGGTGAGCTGCAGAGTGTGCAACGACATTACGAACCCCTGGCCTGCCAAGGAGCAGACTTGTTTCAACGTTCGTTGCGCAACTCGGCGTGGCTCGACTATGATCAACCGACTTTACTCAAGCGAGTACTTTGCACATATGGCGAGATGAGTTGCGGAGTTTAGGCCACAGTATAAGTTCGGTACCTGCCTGTGCCCTTTACCCATTTCCATTTCCCATGCCTCAGCAAGCGGGCTGCGTTTGAGCTAGGTGCTTTGGCTAAGTGGTCGCTACGCAGTAGTAGTCCCCAAGTAGGCGATATTGCTCCTTGACTGGCCGACTGAACTTGGTGCGTCCTTGGGGTAAGAAGTTGAGAGGGAGCTCGTGGAGGCCATCCTCGGCGATGCCACAGCGCACATGTTACCTTGCTATTAGAGCACCCGACTGTTACGAGCTTGCTCGGCCCTGTTAGGCGCTGTTCGTCCTGCTAACCATGCCGACGGAACCCTGCTAACTCACCTTGCTAATGGAACTCTCCACGGGCTGCTAGTCCCAAGCACCGAGCAGGAATGCTTTTTAGGCCGGACTCCGGTGGATCCTCCTCAGTCCCGAACCCCACGCCCACCCACGCTGGCCCACGTCCATAGGGCCATAGCCCACACCACCCATCTCCACTATGCATCATCACCACCATGGATGTTTCGCCATCGATGTCTACTGTACCACCTTCGCCATCGCCATCGCCATCGCCATCGCCATCAACCATCGCCATCAACCATCAATCCGCTCTTCATCATCGGCTTCTGCCTGTCCTTGACTTTTCTACCTTCTTTCTGCCTTGGAACTATGGCGTCGATCTGGTCATCTCAAGTCCCAGGCTAGAGGCCGCATCGTCCATTCCCAAGCTGCGGCGGCGCACTACTACTCATCTACAGTTATTGTAAAGCTTTAGTTCGTTGTGACAGCGCAGCCATCCTGCCTCCGCGCTCCCCATCCTCGTCCCGCAGTGAATTATCAATGCCAACACCAACGCTTCACACGTGCTCACGCAGATGTAGGCAACGACACCTCAGCTGCGCTTCACATCCGAAACACCTCCTCCGCAATCACGACGAGGCCGCAAAACGCCGCATTGCTTCCTCAGGTAACCGAGTACGCGCTGTCTGCACACCATCTTATCGCTTACCTTGCATTCCCCTCTTCTCTTGATTCCTGCGGCCCTTCCATGACTCTTCGGTCCAACATATCGGTTCATCCATCTCGTTGCTGTTGCGGTCATTATTCGTTGTGCTTCCCCGCGGCTCGTCCTGACCATCTCTTGTTATCGTTCTCCTCACCCTCCCGTCGTCACCCTCCTTGCCCCTCGACGTCCTCATGCCATTCCGTTCATCCTCCGCTACCTCTTCTCTACGTCACTTCGTGCTTGTCGTCCGTGCCACGTACCGTACCTTGATGTGAGGCGGTCCTGCACTGATCATCCACGAAACATCAATTCATGTAGGTACGGCACGCAGGTGTCCACTAAGATCAGCCCAAACCCAAACCATGCATCATCATCATCATCCTCGATTTCACCCCCATGCTTGTCCTCATCTTGCCGCACCGGCTACTGATGCGTCTCCTGCTGTTCCTGCTGGCTTGGCCGCCGGTTGTGGCTGATAATCTTCTTCCGTGAGGGCGTCCTTGTCGTTATCTTCATCTTGCGCACACCCTCCTCGTCTTTCGTCTCGTCTCGCTCGTCCTCGCTGCTTCTCTCAGCTGAGAAACTCGAAACGTCCCAGCTCCTCGGCTCCTGGCGGAACCAACATGGACACGCGCAATGAGGCTGTCCTGCAGTACAGTACACGTACAGCCATGGGGTCGACAGCCCCGCAGCGGGCGGACGCTTGTTGGGTCATGTAAGTGGCCAGGACCGATACACTTGCAAGATGCTCGGGAGACTCCTAGTCGCGCCGTGTCTAGTCATATTCTCGCCTACCGCTTCACATTCCCTCCCACACGACATCCAGACAAGCGAGCTTTGGCGGGCCGGTCAACGGAGTCTCTTGCGCAAAAGGGCATGTCACCACCACCACCGTCAGCCGTGACCCAGCCGCCTTGGCCGCCGTGGGGAGACCCTGAACTCCCTTGAGACGGCAAACCCTTGGATCCTTGAAACCCATCGAGGGAACCGGCAGGAGCTAGCTCCCCTTGATCAGGGTTGGTTCATCGATCCTAGGCTGGCCGGCTTCAGGCAGGTTGCCCAAATGGGAGCCAACAGTCCAACCGCCTACGAGATGGATCCGAGATGGCCCCTCCCGCCTCTCTAGGCTTACGCTGCTTTTACCCAGTCCAGACCTCCCTACAGCACCGGTAGCGTTGGCGCTCCACGAGCTCTAGTGGAAGTGCAAGTGCAAGGCCGTACGGTAAATCGTGACGCCATTGTTGGTTCATCCCCAGCCCCAGAATCCGCTGCGACAGGCCGCCGAAGTTACCATCCCACGCTCATCCCAGCCTCGCCGTGACGCTCCCCACGACTATACGACACACCGGCCCACCCGACCAGGAAAGCAACAGTTCCGACTCACACCCCCCGCGCCGGTACGCCAACCTGTTGGTGATGTGCCATGTCTTTCTTACCTTACTCTCCCACTTCCCACTTCTCACCTGCCCGCTGCCCAATACCGTTCGTTCTCATTTGCTGTCGCCGTTGCTGCTGAGCTCCGCTGAGTAATTCCTTGACGCTGACAGGCTACAACCAAATCCATGACCACGCACGCTGCTGCACGCCCCCCGATAAAGCGAGCCACGCCGTGAGCCACGCCGTGCAACCTCCAACCTACGCCGTCCCGACGAATCATCACGACTCCGATTCAAACACAGCTGACGATTATTTGCTTTACCCTCATCCCCATTCGCAGCCGTCATCCCCTCCACTCGCCTTGTCCCCCCGTCCATCCCGCCCCTTGGCCCCGCGTGGTGGAAACGTAGAAGCGGCCTGATGTTGGTCCACCCAATCTAACCTAATGGCGTGGTTGCCGACTGCCTGTGCCCCAGAAAGAGACGCATGACTTACTACAACACTCCCCAAAAGGGCCTTGTCTTCTGCATACAGAGACCTGTTATTATTGTTGCTATTGTGGTTGTTGCTTGTTGTGGCCCTATCGTCGTCGCCGCATGTTGCCTCCCTACTCGCCCCTACACCCACCCTCATCTTCACCCTCGCCTCTTCGGTGCTGTTCGTCACCAACATTCTCCCCGTGCCTCTGATTAGCAGCAAAACACAACACCATGGATCCTACTGGTCTCTCCATCCTCAACGAGCAGGCCTCGAGGCTGCCCGGACCGAGCCTCTTACACCATCTCGTCAGCCCCCCTAGCAATCTCACGGCACTGGATTATATGGGAAACGACCAGCGGACTTCCTTTAACTATACTCAACTCCACGGAGCAGCAGATGCCTTGGCAGCGCGCATAACGAGAGCTGCCGGCTCTGTTCGAGGAAATTTCGTGGTTCCAGTTCTCGTTCACCAGTCTCCTCTCCTCTACATTTCCCTCTTAGCTATCCTCAAGGCCGGCGGAGCCTTCTGCCCCTTGAATGTTGATGCACCCCCCGAGAGAGTAAAATTTATCCTCAAAGATGTGGATGCGGCCGTGGTTGTGGTTTCTCGGGAACTACTTCCTGGAATTCCCCAGGACGTTAGGCCTGTCATCCTAGTTCTGGATCAGGAAGACTGCCTGGGTTCCCCGATTTCAGGACCGCAACTGGAACATCGAAAGCCAACCCTTGAAGACCTCGCCTATGTTATGTACACATCAGGATCGACGGGCACCCCAAAAGGCGTTGGCCTTTCTCATGATACCGCAACTCAGGCACTCCTTGCCCATGATAGACACATTCCCTCATTTTCCCGCTTCCTCCAGTTCGCAGCCCCTACCTTTGACGTTTCGGTCTTTGAAATATTCTTTCCTCTTTTCCGGGCAGCCACTTTGGTCACTGTTCACCGGGCAGAGATGCTGAACGACCTCTCTGCGGTGCTCCGAACTATGGAAGTGGACGCCTGTGAGCTTACCCCGACGGTTGCTGGGAGCTTGCTTAGGAAGCGAGAGAATGCCCCGAATCTGAAAGTCCTGTTAACCATTGGTGAAATGCTCAATGCACCAGTGGTGGAGGAGTTTGGAGGCGATGATAGCAAGCCGAGCATGTTGTGGGCCATGTACGGACCAACCGAAGCTACGATCCACTGGTACGTGAAGTATCCCTCCTGAAGCCACTCAAGCACTAACACCGAAAACAGCACTCTCCAGACAGCATTCACGACCGACTCCTCAACGGGTAATATTGGTGTGCCCCTTGACACCGTGTCCTGCTTCATCGTTGAAGAGGCAACGCCCGAAGCTTCAGAACCGAGCTTTAAAGTCTTGCCACTAGGCCAGGTTGGTGAGCTCGCAGTTGGTGGTTACCAGCTTGCTACCGGATACATCAACCGCCCGGAGCAAACCAACGCAGTTTTCATACACACACCGTATGGAAGGATTTACCGAACTGGAGACAAGGCTCGCCTTCGACCAGACGGAAAGCTAGAGTGCCTTGGTCGCATCTCAGATGGCCAAGTTAAGCTTCGAGGTCAACGACTCGAACTTGGCGAGGTGGAACAAGCTGTTCTCAGAACATCTGGGTGTCACAGTGCAGTGGCTGCAGTGATTAATTCCATCCTGGTGGTTTTCTGCGCAGTCGATTCGGGAGTATCCGAGGAGACTGTCCTGGAAAGGTGTAAAGACTGGCTGCCCCAATACATGGTTCCGGGCGAGGTGGTTTTGATGGACGACTTCCCCAGACTTCCAAGTGGCAAGGTTGACAGAAAGACAATGAAAGCTGACCACGAACAACGAAAAATAGAGCTCGCAGATGACTCGCTAGACTTAGAGCCTGCAGATGAGCTTGAAGCTAAAGTCATCGGTGTTGTCTCTGATGTTTTAAATTTCAAAGCCAACAGGACTACCTCTCTTGCATCGGCGGGCCTTGACTCTCTCAGGGCGATTAGGCTGGCATCGGCTCTTCGCGAGTTAGACTTTGATCTAAACTCTACGAGCTTACTGATAATGAAGTCGGTTTCCGATATTGCTTTTGCCATTCGACGACAGCCAACGAGACAGTCTATCAACTCCACGGCAAGTCAGATCAGTCTGTGCAAGGATTTGAACAACATCCTGATATCGAACCCGGTCTTGCAAGAAATGAGCGAGTTGATTGAAGATGTGATACCCTGTACACCTCTACAATTGGCTATGCTAGCCGAGACGGCACAAAATTCCACAGCTTATTGTAACCAGATTGAGCTGCAAGTTCCACAAGAATACACAGTGCAAAACGTATCAGCATCCCTCGCAGAGCTGGTTCAGCGGAATGAGACTCTTCGCACTGGCTTTGTGACTTGGGAAGACCGGTTCGTGTCTGTCCTCTTCAAAGATCTTGGAGCCCGGCAAATCAGCGTCGTGGACGAGTTTCGCCACGATTTCGCTATTTCGGAACCCGCAGATTATCTCTACCCGCTACGAATTCAAGTACAAAGCGAGTCGGCAACTGCTGGACCCTGTGTACTCATTCATTTGCATCACGCCGTTTATGATGGCTGGTCCATGGACATTATGTTGTCAGACCTATCGACACTCTTGTCTACCGGCTCTGTGGTATCTCGCCCACCCTTTCGCGATGTTGTTGGACTTTACAGCGCTCCCGGAAACCAGGAAGTTGATGATGCTGCACGGGTATTCTGGACCGAACATCTTCTTGGCTGGAACAAAGTTCCGTTACCGAAACTGGGCCAGAAAATTGGTGGATTGGATCGAGCCAGTTCAACAAGAACCCAGCTGGCTATCTCGAAACAGAAAGTTGACCTGGAGACTCGGAGGATAGGTTGCAGTACTCAAGTGCTCTTCCAAGCATCATTGGCTCTTCTTTGGAGTGGAATCATGGGAGCGCAGGACGTTCTCATTGGCTCTGTGACCTCAGGAAGAACAATACCAGTTGCAGGGATTGAAAGGATTGTTGGCCCTTGCATTGCATCTCTGCCTTTGCGGGTGGACTTCAACACCTTGCCTGCCAACCTGGACATTTTGAACAGCATTCACGCCAGCAATCGCAAGGCAATGCAGCATTGCATGCTGCCCCTGGCGGAAATCAAGAAGCTTGCTGGCCTGCAGCCTGGTGAGAGCTTTTATGATGTCCTATTTGCGTATCAGGAGTCGCTGGACAGCTCAGCGCGCACCCACAATCTGGTAAAAGAGATTCGACATCTGGATCGCATTGAAACCCCAGTCTTGTTTGAGGTGGAACCAACGGAAGATGGTTTCGTTTTACAGGTGACGTATCGGCCTCATCTCATTCCCTCCGAGCTTGTCGAGTGCGTTGTCGAACAGTTTGAATCAATGAGTCTGTACATCCTCAAGAATTCCACGACGGCTATCAAAGCAACGCAGCGCAGCTTCAATGCTCGTTTGTCGACTTACAACACTATCCCCGAATTTGGCGAGGACTTATCAGATTTGTCGGGGGGGTTCGAGACGGCAGCATCCCAAAACCCCGCTCTCAGTGCTCTCTGCTTTGTCGGGCAACTCTCCGGGGAGCGCCAACTTACGACAATGACGTTCCAAGAGCTGAACAGTTCTGCCAATCAGCTTGCTCGGTATTTAAGACGCCAGAGCACTCAACTTGGCGAAGTGGTTGCCATAGTCATGGATAAGTCGCCAAACTTGTATCTCTCCATACTGGCCATTGTCAAAGCCGGCTGTGCATATCTTCCCATCTTACCCTCGACGCCTGCTGCTCGTATTCAGGACATCCTGAAGCAAGCCCAAAGCAAGTTCTGTCTTCTCGATCATGCTTCAGCTCTTACTCTCCCCTCCGCCTACGGAGTTTGCTTGATAGACGTGGAGTCTACCCCTTGCGATGATTTGCCAAGCACAAACCTCAACATACCGAGTGATGGATCACGACTAGCCTATATCATCTATACATCTGGTACAACCGGTGTTCCTAAAGGCGTGGCTGTGCAGCAGCAGAGTATCATGTCCAATCTCTCAGTCCTTAAATCAAGATATCCGACTGGCTCAAAGTCACAAGGCCGTCTCTTGCAAACCTGTTCACAGGCCTTTGACGTATCCGTGTTTGAAATTTTCTACACCTGGCACATGGGAATGTGTCTCTGCTCAGGAACAAACGACACTGTGTTTGAGGACCTTGAGAAGTCAATCCGGGAGCTCGATATCACACACTTGAGCATGACGGCCACTGTGGCATCTCTGATCGAGCCTCGAAATGTCCCGAGAGTGGAGTTTATCGTCACAGCCGGTGAGCCGTTGACACAACCTATTCTAGACAAATGGCAAGACAAGCTGTGGCAGGGCTACGGTCCAACTGAGCTCACAAACATCTGTACCGTCAAGAAGATGGCCTCTGGCGACAATGTTAGGCATCTTGGGCATTCCCTCCCGAACACCTCGGCATTTGTCCTTTTCCCAGGAAGCCTTGAACTCTCTCCTCTAGGTTGGGTTGGAGAGCTTTGCTTTGGGGGCTCTCAAGTAGCTCGGGGCTATCTCAACACGCCTTCATTGATGTCGGACAAGTTCGTTCAACATCCCCAACACGGTCGTCTCTATCGGACAGGTGACATGGGCCGAATGTTGACTGATGGCTCAATGCTGATCCTTGGCCGCATGGACAACCAGATCAAGCTCCGAGGGCAACGTATAGATACCAGTGAGATTAATAGTGTCGCTGCGTCAGATGGGCTGGTGAGCTCTGCGGTGACACTTCTGGCTCAGCGGGATGTGACGGCAGCGGAACAGCTGGTCTTGTTCTACGTACCACAGATGGGCCATTCTGATTTCCGCGAGATCGAGGTCGATTCTGAAACTCATCGGCTTCTGTTTGCGCTCTTGCAATCCCGATTGCCTGGCTACATGGTGCCCTCGTACCTGGTACCTGTGTCGACCATCCCGCTTGTGCCTAGTGGCAAGGTTGATCACCGCCGTCTTCGTGCGTGTTTCGAGAACCTTGGACAGCAATACCTTGAGACTGTTTCGGATTTGTTGCATGATTCACACCATGACGACGATTGGACATCAATGGAATCAGCTGTGGCCGAGATCATCGCCAGCGCGACAAAGTCTTTGAGACAGGATGTTGGAAGATGGACTCCGCTTACTATGTTGGGAGTGGACTCTATATCGGCAATCCCCCTGAGCCGCGAGCTGAGACTTCAACTGAAGAGGCGAGTTGCTGTGTCTGAAATTTTGCAACACCCTACCGTTGCACAGCTTGCACGCCATCTCTCGGAAGAAGCTCAGGTTCAGGATGAGACGAACTCTGTCGCGTTTTTCTCCTCTGCGTTTGTCGACACTGTGCGAAAGACATTTGCTGAGCAGGGCAAGACTGTGGAAGACGTGTTGCCGTGTATGCCTCTACAAGAAGCGATGCTTTCGCGTGGTCAGAGAAGTTACTACAACAGGATTCTCCTGCGCTTACATGTCGAACCTGAGGTTATCCAGTCCTACTGGAAAATCATGGCTCAACGACATGAGATCCTCCGCACATGCTTCATCACCACTTCTGATTCTCAAAGAGCGATCGCGCAGGTTATTCTTAAGGGGTGGGACATTCCCTGTATGAACTTGGAGGTGAGCGAGCCGTCGTTTGATGGCGCGGTCCAGGAACACCTCAAAACTCTCCCAGACCCAATCGACTCCCACAAGCCGCCTGTGTCTCTTGCTCTTTTGCGATACAGGGGATCAGTGTTTCTTTCGTTCATTTGTCACCACGCTCTGTATGATGCTGTTGCAATGGAACGGCTTCTCAAAGAAGTGGAAGCATTGGCGGGAGGTATCCAGCTACCGCCGCCCGCATCGTACAAGCAGTTTCTCCGGACAGCGATGGAGCTGCCTAATGACGCTGAGCAATTCTGGATTGAGCACTTCCATGGCTATCGTCCATCAAGACTCTTTGCTGCAATGACCAGTGGGATGGATCAATGCACTCACACGACATCTCTCGACCTCCCCCTGACAGAGCTCCAAACACGAACTCGAAATCTCGGAACATCACTGCTGGCCGTTTGTCAAGCCAGCTGGGCAAATGTGCTCTCAATGGCGCATAATCGCCCTGATGTTTGCTTTGGAAATGTTGTCAGCGGTCGAACCCTGAGCGTGGAAGGGCTTGACAAACTGATCGCTCCGTGCTTCAATACCATCCCTGTTCGAGCTGACTTTTCTCCCAATTGGAGCAACATTGAGATTGCGAAGCACTTGCAAAAGCTGAATGCCAAGCTTCTGGCATATCAGTTCACCCCTCTGCGTCTCATCCAGCGCAAAGTGAATCGCACGGGCAGACATCTATTCGACACCCTTCTACTGGTTCAAAAGCCCTTGCAGGACATCGACAGCAACGTCTGGACCCTTGAAGGTGATTCTGGAGATATGGATATTCCACTGGTCTGTGAAGTTGTTCCATGTCCAAGCTTGAACTC
Organism: Neonectria faginata; assembly: GCA_030864175.1. Classification (NCBI taxonomy): domain Eukaryota; kingdom Fungi; phylum Ascomycota; class Sordariomycetes; order Hypocreales; family Nectriaceae; genus Neonectria; species Neonectria faginata. The sequence continues at coordinate 667,458 of JAULBG010000010.1, read as the reverse complement.
TTTGGTTATCAACATTCATCGCGATATGAGTCTGGTGACGGGAGACGTTGCAACAGCTCTAGCAGAAGCCTTCAAGCTCTTGCTCAAGTCGACCGTGACCTCACCTCATGCAACTCCCATGGGAAAAGAGCACCTCCCCATCGTGATCAGCTCTGGTCTGATCGTACTCAAGCCTCGGCAGGAAAAGTCCGAAGCAACGGTCCCTTCTCAAGAAAGCACGGAGGAGTGGAGTGAGCTGGAAACCCAAGTCCGCAGAGTTCTCGCTCGACTCTCCGGGATGGCCGAGTCCCAGATTCATCGCCGCACAACCATTTTCCAACTTGGCTTGGACAGTATCAATGCGGTTCAGATTGCATCCATCCTGCGCCAAGAGGCCTTCAATATTTCAGCATCGGATGTGATTGAGTGTCCCACCTCTTCCAAGATAGCAGCCAAGCTGCTGGAGAATTCCACGAAGAAAGATTCAGGGTCACACCGTGTCTACGATTTTGACCAATTTTCGAGGCAGGTTTCTTCACATGTGTCAGAAAACCTGCCTATTGATGTGGATATTGAAGCGATACTGCCGTGCACACCTGTTCAGTCTGCCATGATTGCATCTTTCCTCCAGTCCAATGGAGACAACTACCTGAATGCAATTCACTACGACGTGGATCAAAGCGTCAAGATTGGCGATCTGATGGAAGCATGGAAATCTCTTCAAACAAGCCACCCGATGCTCCGAACCGGCTTTCTTCCCGTCAACCATCGAGATACCTCATTTGCAATGGTTAGATACCATCCAGGATCAACAGAACCTCCGGTGCAGATGATACGAGCGTTCCAAAGTAAAGATCCGGATCTTTTGCTGCAAAAACAGGATATGGTAGATGGCCTGCAGGGCTCTCTACGACTCCCGCCTTGGAAAGTCGTACTAGTCGAGAAGGATGGGCAAACTAGCATGAGCCTCATTATCCATCATGCTCTTTATGATGCTTCATCGCTTCATTTTATGCTGGACGAACTCTCGAGACTGTTGAGGAATCGGGAGCCCCTCGGCGTCCCCAAGATCGAACCAGCCTTGTCTGTCATCTTATGCAATTCCCTGGAAGGAAAAGCGCAAGAGAAGGAGTTCTGGGAAGCCAAGGCGAGCCAAGCCGTTGTGAACAAGTTTCCTGCAATGACTCCTCTACGCATTGAGAACCGCGTCGTCAAGGCGGACGCAATCATATCGTCCCTAGCATTCTCCAGCCTACAACAAGCAACGCAAGCCTCAAACATCTCCATCCAGGCCACCATTCAAGCCGCTTGGACGCGAGTGATTGCGTCTTACTTGGGTGAAAGCTCCGTCGTCTTTGGGGTTGCCCTATCCGGAAGAACGACAGACGAGACGAGGGACGCCCCGTTTCCTTGCCTGAATACGGTCCCAATCGTCGCGTCCAACAACGCGTCGAATGCGGATCTAGTAAAGTACATGATGGAGTACAATCAACATCTCCACAAGCACCAGTTTTCGCCTCTTGGCCAAGTTCAAAAGTGGCTGGGCCACCCATCCGGGACCACGTTCGACACTCTCATCGTGTATCAGCGGCTGGACACTGCGGAATCGCCCGTGACCCCTTGGAAATCAGTCGCGGACGAGTCGATGGTTGAGTACCCTGTCTCCCTGGAGATCGAACCGATTGAAAATGATCAACTCCGCCTCTGTATAACCTACTACAGCGATGTTCTCCCCCAGGAACAGGCGGAGCTGTTGGTTGAGCAATTCGATTTGTCTTTGACGCATATCGCCTGCAATCCAACCGGCCAAGAGAATGATACCTATGCCAAGGCACCACAGCTTTACTCGATACTACCAGCAGCCTCGCCAACCCTCGCGGCTCCGGTGCAACTCCTTCACCAATTTGTCGAAGCAGGGGCAATCTCCACTCCCAACAAGATAGCTCTCGAGTTTGTGTCTGGGTTCGATGGCGAGACTCTGATCAAGCAAGAATGGACCTACGAGGAATTTGATTGTCTGGGCAACAAAGTGGCAACCATGTTGAAAGAGACGGCAGTCCCCGGAAGCATCGTGGCAATACATTTTGACAAGTGCCCTGAGGCGTACTTTTCCATCCTCGGTATTTTAAAGGCAGGCTGCTCCTTTGTTGCTTTGGATCCGACTGCTCCAATGGCGCGCAAGCAATTCATCCTTGAGGATTCCAAAGCCCCTTGCCTGTTAACTACGGACCCGAGCTCCCTGGATTTCGAGGTCCAGTGTGCCGTGATCACTATCGAGAACACGTTTCTTGAGGTCTTGGAACTGCCTCAGCCTGGATTCAAACCAGCAATTGCGCCCTCAGACACTTGCTATTGCCTGTATACGTCGGGTACTACAGGCACACCAAAAGGATGCGAGATCACGCACGAAAACGCCGTACAGGCAATGATGGCCTTTCAGGAACTTTTCAAGGGACACTGGGATTCCAATTCGCGATGGTTGCAGTTTGCTGCACTGCACTTCGACGTCTCCGTCCTTGAGCAGTACTGGAGCTGGTCGGTAGGCATCGCTGTTGTTGCAGCACCCAAGGATCTCATCCTGGATGACTTGACCGCCACGATCAACAGGCTCGACATCACGCACATTGACTTGACGCCAAGCTTGGCCCGTCTCACCCACCCAGATGAGGTCCCAAGTCTCTGTCGTGGAGTGTTCATTACTGGTGGCGAGCAGTTGAAGCAGGAAATCCTAGATGTCTGGGGACCCAAGGCCGTCATCTACAACGCTTATGGGCCCACGGAAGCAACCATTGGCGTGACCATGTATCAACGCGTTCCAGTCAATGGACGACCGAGCAACATTGGAAAACAGTTCCCAAACGTTGGCTCATACATCTTTCGCCAAGGCACCGAGGTTCCAGTCATCCGTGGCGGAGTTGGTGAGCTGTGCGTTTCGGGCAAGCTGGTGGGCAAGGGTTACTTGAACCGACCCGAGCTCACAGAGGAACGGTTTCCAACCCTGAAAGAATTCGGCGAGAAGATCTACAGAACGGGAGATCTCGTTCGAGTGCTTTGTGATGGGTGCTTTGAATTTCTTGGTCGAGCAGATGACCAGGTCAAGCTACGTGGGCAGCGACTTGAGATTGCTGAGATCAATCATGCTATCCGTACTGGTGTCAGCGAGATCCAGGATACGGCTACCATTGTGACCCGACATGGCACAAGCGGGAAAGATGTGCTTGTATCCTTCGTTGTTGGCCAGAATCCAAAGGACAGGAACCTCCGGGTCCTTTCAGATGACGAAGGGCTGGGGGTGAAGGCTAAGGAGGCCTGCCGCGCGCGGCTTCCAGGCTACATGATTCCAACCTACATCTTCTCACTCCCGTATATCCCACTTTCCTCAAACAACAAAGCTGAGGTCAAGGAGCTCAAGAAGCTATTTGGCGATCTCTCCCCAGAGCTACTAATGGAGCTCTCCCACGCCGCCGCCACACCTGTCTCGAGTGCTGCTATTGAGGCTATCGGCAAATTGCTCGAAACTCTTGCTGAGTTCAGTGATATGAAGCTTGAAAATTTGTCCTCGTCGACCAGCATCTTCGATGTTGGTGTGGACTCCATCACTGCGCTGAGACTCTCGTCTCTCTTGAGGGCCCGAGGTCTGAAGGCTGCTTCGCCAGTTGTCCTGCTCAAGTATCCAGTCGTTGGAGATCTAGCCAATTATCTAGCAAAGACCTCTACGGTTCAGCAAGACAAGTTCACTCGCGAAGTAAAGCAATCGATACAGGCATTTGGCCACCGGTATCGCGGAGTTGTCTGCCGCGGACTCGGCGTGAAGCCTGCGGACATTGAGTATATCGCTCCCTGCTCGCCCCTTCAACAAGGCATCATTTCTCGGACCATGACTAGCGAGTTACAAGATGCTTACTTCAATACTTTTCAACTGGAGCTTTCAGAAACAACATCTGCAGAGCTGCTACGTGTTTCGTGGGAACAGCTGGTGCAGTCGGAAGCAATTCTCAGAACGGCTTTCGTCCCAACAACAGACGGTTTCATTCAGGTAGCTTTGAAAACCAGGGCTCTGGCTTGGATGGAACACACTCTCGCGGAAGACGAGCATCTTGAAAAGTGCCTGCGAGAACGGAAGCAGGATTGGATCCAGCAGAATACCTCACTCATCGTCACACCGCTACAACTCACATACCTCACGACTCCTCATTCTAGAAGACTTGTCATCCATATCTTCCACGCCCTTTATGATGGAAACAGCTTCGATCTTATGATGGACCGGCTCTTGGCAAAGTACAGCGGCAGAGATGCACGATCTGGTCCGTCTTTCTTGGAGGCGCTCAGCCATGGTCCGTTTTTGAGACACGTCAACTGCAAGAACTTCTGGGAGGAACACCTCAAAAGTTGGTCCTTCGCACCTCTACCACAGCTCGGGCAGCAGACAGCGACAACTTCTGTCACAGCTATGCGAGAAATGCCAGCAAAGGCACTGGAGCCGGTTCGATCGTCACAAAATGTCACCCTCCAAGCAGTCTCATTGGCATTGTGGACTGCCACGCTGCAGAACTACTTGACAAGCCATGCAACTATTGGCGTCATAGTTTCAGGCAGATCAATTGAACTGGAAAACATCGAGCACACAATTGGTCCGCTTTTCAACACAGTCCCATTCCACTCCAAGCCCTCTCAGAAGCAAACCTGGTCGTCGCTCATCCGCCAATGCCACGACTTCAACACGGCAGTTCTCGACTTCCAGCACATCCCTCTAAAGAATATCCAAAAGTGGTGTTCAGGCGGCAAGGTATTATTCGATAATCTCTTTGCTTTCCAGATTGAGAAACCTCGGGATGAAGGTTCGTTGCCATGGAAGATCGTTGACAATCAAGGAAGCCCCGACTACCCACTCGCTCTTGAGGTCGTCTCTTCACGCGACGGCAATCTCCGATTTACCCTCGTTGCTCAAGGCCACATGGCCACACCATCAAAGCTGGAAGAGCTGCTCGATCAACTTGAGCAGAACATCGTCATCATGAGAGAGGCTCCTGACAGCAAGGTTCCAGTCAGAATTGGGCAAGAGAACTCGATCAGCCAAGGCGTAGAGGTCACCCGTGTCCCGGCCGGGATGGCCAGGGAGTTCCAATGGACAGAGAAGGCTCTCTCGGTACGGCAGGAAATCGCCCACCTTGCTAACATTTCATCCCGAGACGTGTCGGAATTGGTAACAGTCCTAGAGCTTGGACTTGACAGCATTGATGTCATCAAACTGTCGGCCAAGCTCAAGAGACAAGATGTTTACCTAGCACCCTCGCAAATCATGCGCTGTCAGTCAATTGCGAACATCGTTAAAGAGTTGGACAGGTCAATCTCTACTAGCACTAAAGCTGCCGAGGTCAAGGGCTCGCTTCAAGACACAAAGAGCATGCTATGGCAGTATCTGAAAAACTCAGGTGTCGATTTGGAGAAACTTGAAACGGCGCTCCCACCTACGCCTCTTCAAGAGTCGATGGTTGCCGGGATGATCCAGTCTAATTTCGAATCGTACTACAACCACGATATCCTCGAAATTTCTGAATCTGTGGACACGGATTCCCTACAAGATGCGTGGGTGGAAGTCATCAACCGGTCCCCAATTCTGAGGACGAGCTTTTTTGAGGTTGCTGTTGATGGTTTAGATATGACGTACTGTCAAATCGTATCTAAGAGGCACGACGTTGATATTCAGCATGTCCGTCTCAATAACTTCGACGATATCGACCGCATCACTGGCAAGGCAACGGAGTTGGCGAGGGAGGGAAAAGCGCAGGACCATTTGTTCCAGTTGACGTTTGCCACACTTGGGTTTCGTCGATTCGTTGTTCTCTCAATGGCACATGCCCTTTATGATGGGTGGTCCCTCAACCTGCTCTTTCAAGACCTCGAAGCGGCTTATCATGGGAAGACGACGTCGCGAGCATCCGTGGATTCGTTCCTGACCCATGTCACAGCCGTTGAAGGCTCGGACGCGAAGGACTTCTGGAATCAATACTTGGAGGGAGCCGCGCCCACGCTTCTACCCAAGGACGATGTTCGATATGTCGAGCACATCATCGACCTGCAGAGAAGAGAGCAATCGTCCACCCTGCGTCTCTCAAAGATCATGTCCTTCTGCAAGCAACAATCTGTTAGCCTCCAAGCTTTGTGTCAGGCTTGCTGGGCTATTATTCTGGCCCAACAGATGCAGACGCTGGACGTGACTTTCGGAGTTGTCGTCTCTGGTCGCGACTTTGATGAGGCCCAGAATCTCGTGTTTCCAACGATGAACACCGTCGCACTACGTTGTGTTCTGTACGGGTCTCCGTCGACATTCCTCCGGTACTTGGAAGAAAACATGGGAGACATTCGCGAGTTCCAAAACTACCCACTTCGAAAAGCCCAGCTCGCTGGCAACGTCGATGGGCTCGGGTTGTTCAACACCCTGTTCATCCTCCAGAGATCGCCCGGAAATGAGAGAACTGACCCGATGTTGAAGTCGGTCGGGGGTTCATCAGCAACCGAGTACCCCGTATGTGTAGAGGCTGAAGCGGTGGCCGACAGTCTCATCTGGAGAGTTGCTTGTCAGCCCGAGTACTTCTCAGCGCGAGGTCCTGAATCATTGATCCGGGACCTTGACGCAATAATGCAATTTTTGACGACGTCGGACGCATCGGATATTCTGTCATTTAAAAAACAAAGAGTCTCAATTTGTGGCATGGTGCCGATCTTGCTCAAGGACGCCGTCTCACCCGAGAGATCCCCCACCGTGGAAGAACCTATTGACGAGAGCAAAACGTGGGACGAAACTACGTCGGAAATACGGGATGTACTTCACCAGGTCTCGAGTGTTCCAGTCACGTCAATCAGGAAGTCCGACAACCTCTACAACATTGGACTCGACTCAATCAGTGCCATCAAAGTGGCATCGCTTCTGCGCAGGAAGGGCATCAACCTACGTCCCCAGAACCTCATCAGAGCCACGAGCATTTCCCATATGGCCGAGATTGCCATCGCTTCTCCTGGTAGCAAAACACAAGCTACTACAAGCCTTCCATCTTGGGAAGGGCCCAATGATGTCGGCATTGAGAGGCGTCTTGCCAAGTTTGGTGTGTCCAAAGATCAGATTGAGCTCCTCCCAGCTCTTCCAATGCAAGTCTACATGTTGAGCGCGTGGGAGAACGCAGAGGGTTCTGTCTTCTACCCGGAATTCCCATTGAAGATTGAAGGCCCGACTGAGTTGGAGACTATCCAGGCCGCCTGGGACAAACTCGTCTCTGAGACGACACTCCTGCGAACATGTTTTGTTGCCACCGGTTCCAAAGAGGTTCCATTTGTACAGGCGATTTTCAAAGATCATTGCATTCCATTGGGGCCATCGACTCACAATCAAGAAACAAGCCGCCTGCTTGAGCCGCTTGTAAGGGCCCGGGTGGAACAAGACGAGATGGGTTCCTGGGCGTTCCATTTGAGACTGCACCATGCCCTTTATGACGGAGTCAGTCTCCCGGCTCTGTTGCGGCGGTTCTCGGACATGTTAGGCGGCGCCTCTGTGGCAGCCGACTCTGGCATCTCGCAGTGGAGACAGTGGACTGTTGATCAGGTATCCTACAATGCCCGCGAGGCCAGACGAACATTCTGGACGCAGTACCTCCAGGATACCCCGTCACTGGCACAGCGTACATCCTCAAAAGACGCCAAGGAGCGGGTGTCATACCTTGCAAAGTCTGCGCTCTCTGACTTGACTACCATCAGAAGGACTGCTGCTCAGTCTGGAATCTCCACCCAGTCCCTGTTCCTCGCAGCATACGCCAAGGTACTCTCCAGGAAGGGAAATGTCGCGTCAGTCATCTTTGGCATATACCTCGCTAACCGAGCCGCGGCACATGGACTTCCAGCAACCTACCCGACCTTGAACCTGGTACCACTCAGAGTAGAGGCACACGAGAAGCTATCGCTCGTTGATGTGGCTGCGGCCATTCAGCAAGACATCCACCTGATCACCTCAGAAGGCCGAGCAGATGTTGGTCTCTGGGAAATCAGCAGCTGGACCGGGGTCAACATCACGTCTTTCGTGAACTTCCTGCGTCTCCCGAACAAGCCAAATGCAGGGGCTGGGCGGATCAGGCTGATGTCAGATGATGGTGTGGCGGAAGACTCTGGTGATGGGCCAGCTCTCCTCGAGTCATACGCGCAGATGCAGGATAACACAGTCAAGAAAGACTACCCGGTAGGTCATTTAACCAGCATATAATTCTACTAGAAGAGAGAGATTAACATCATTGTGTAATAGATGGCAGTGGATATTGAGGCCTCAGTCCAAGATTCCAGACTCGACATTGGAGTTTTTGGATCTCGCCAACAAGTATCAAGCGCCGATGCAAGGGAACTTGTCTCTGAAATTGTCCTACGGCTAGAAGATATTAGTATATAAATGATAAGTATAAAGGAAACGACGTTCTGAGTTATTGGAAGGTAAATTCATGAGTCGTGCAATAAAGATCAATGTTAATTAAATGCCATGCCATGATTTATCCCATGAGGGGCCAGAATCATCAAAGCCTGAACAGTGAACGCCTGATTGATGCAAAACATGCCCCGGTCCACTATATACACACATGTCTGTTATAATTTCCAACACAAGTATCCCAGCGTGGTCGTAAATGAACAATGGGCCATTAACAGCCGCTTACACGGAATACCCAAGCATGGATCGATCTGGAAAGAGAATAATGTTGGCCAAGCGAACGACTTCAGCCTCGGCATGCGAGCTAGATGAGGCGCTCATCAAGCTCTTCGTCTCGACCTCAGCCTCCATCTCAGTATCGTCGTCCTTAGATTTGGGCCTGTCACAAGGTGGTGTGCCGGCGCGAGTCCCAGCAACCTCCCAGGGAGCCAAGCCCATTGCCTGCAATGCGGCCGGACCACCAAATTCAGCAATCTCCTTCTCGCCAGGGCGTGTATCGGCGTCCTCCACCACCGCTCCCAGGCCGGTAGAGTCAAAATCGGGGCCTGGATGACCCCGCTGGAAGGCCTTCCTCTGGCGAGCTAGATAGAGAGCATTGGTTTGGGTTAGAGGGGCGGCCGGGACGTATAAAAGCATGCTGACGTTGTCGTTAATGCCGCTCGGGGTCTTGAGGCCATAGTTGTTGCTTGAGAGGTAGTAAGGGAGGTCAGGATGCCAGAAAATGTAGTCGCCGGGTTGAAGGGTGGGAAGAGTAATCATGCTTCCTCTCAAATTGAGATGGGGATGCCAGTGCTCAGTGATTCTCTGAGCGTGACCGGGAACAGCCCCATGTATGATGGAATCGGGATCTCTCTCAAGCTTCCAGTTGCTCGGATCAAGGTATGCTTCCCACTCAGGACCGCTGCGGATGTCCGGGGGTGGAGTTCGGGTGCTGAAGAACGGCCGCAGTAGATAGTAGGCCGTTGCGAGCTTGGGGGACGGCAACAGTCGGACCATGCCAGGCTCCACATTGGACAGTGCCAGGACGCCCTGAAACATGCGAAATATAGTGCAAGCTCCGTACCCGTTGTAAAGATCCATGGTGGCGGAGACACGACTGGCGCTTTCCCACGGATCGTGATCTTCCCAGCGGCCATGGAAAACATGGTTGTAAGTTCCTGCTTGTTGGTAGCCATCGGGTTCCCAGCGCTCGAGAGAGCCGTTGTCGACCTGGGCGATGATGCCGGCGGATGACTCGAGGGCCTTGATCCAGTCGTCGGCCGATTGCGGGGGTTCGAGCGGCGGAACGTTGAGGTCGTGGGGCCGGGCTTCGCCGGCTCCGTGTACCCGCAGCCGGTCCACATAGGTAATGGGCAGCCGGGTGACAAGTCGGTCGTCGGGGCTGGTTTCCCAGAGGTTCATCATAAACCGTTGGGCGGTTAGAACGCCGGGGTGAGCGCGGGCGCGCACCTGGGCAGGGGTCCAGAAGAAGTCGAAACAGGCGGGGTCATGTTGCTGGGCCTTGATGCGACTCTTGCTATTGAGGTACTGGACAGTCTCACGCACAGCGATGTCAGCATCAGGTTTCGGAACCACCTTTCGAATAACGCCAACGCCGTAGCGCCGAAGATCACGGCCGAAGCGGGCGGACTGCGACGTGTCGTCTATTTCGGCGAACTCGATAGATGGGATCAGGGGAGCGCCGAGAGCCTCGATGTGGTCGACCTCGGCACGAAGAGCAGTGATGAGGCGGGCCCAGCTCGCCTCAAGCTCAGCCTCGTGACCGCGAATGAGGTTGCGCTTAATTCGGGCAAAGCGCGACGGCAGAGGGACGGGCTTTGGGCCCCAGAAGGAGAGAACGGGAGCGTCATTGTCAATTGCAGCGGCGGTGGCCGCCGTCATATTGAAGAGTGCGGAGGAGGGCTTCGACGAGGTTGTCGTAGACGAAACTACGGGCGGTGTCGTCGTCCCGGCCATGACCTTCGCCGTCGCCGCTTGTGGAGTTGATACTCGTGGAGCCATGGTTCTGGACAGAACGGAGGCCGTCGATGCTCCTGAGCCCGCTGTATTTGCTGGCGCCGCTGCTGTAGCGGGAGCGGCTTTCGCTGCCTTGGATGTCGCGATTGCTGCTGCCACTGCTGCCGCCAGACTGGTCATCGAGGCTGATGCGGTTGGTCTGTGTCGAGTTTTGGTGATTCGCCCGCCATGTGTATGTGTAGATGTCGCAGTCGCAGTTGCATTGGTGGGCGTGGCTTTGGAGGTGGGTGACTGCGCGTGATGGTACGAGGGGCTTGTATTATCCGGACGGCCTGTCAGTGGGCGGGAACGGGATGGAGCACTCCTCCCCCCTCGGGCTGTCAAATCCGTCTCATTTGGCAGCAAGCCCCCTCCGCTACCTGCTTCACTTGATCTTGGTTCCGATGCTGCTGTTAGTGATTCCGAGGTCACGCCTTCCATTTCCTCCGTCTCGCGTCTGTCTCCTCCTTCGCTGTCTCCGTCGACATCCCCTCGTTTTCCTTCTCTAGAAGCTCTATAAACCCCCTCTCCTGTCCGTCCCAAGACATCTGACAACCCATGATGCCCTGCCACCGCCACTGCAGCTGCACCAAGAGCAGATGCCAAGCCGCGGGCACGATCGAGTATGGCTGGCTGTGTGGGCTCCTCTTCGGGCTGTGGCGGCAGGTCAACTGAGGATGTCGCCATGGTTATGGTTACGGTGTTGCTCCTGTTGCTCCCTGCGTCGTCGATGGAGGAGCTGTTCACCAAATATCACAGTATTTCGGTATATGAGCAAGCACTCGTCAACGACTGGCAGCAAAAATCGAGGCTCGGAATGGGGGATTCGTGGTTACAAGTGAAGAAGTAGAGATTGCTGTGTTGTGTAGGTCGTCGAACAAACAACAATACCCCGAGGTTGAGGATGGAGAAACCAGCTGATGATATTGCTCAGGCCTAATAAGTCTCGCCGTGGCTCCTGCTATCATCCCGACAAACGACACGTCCCAGCCAGATAGATAGATGATCAGCCAGATTGACGGGCGGCTGGACGGACCGGGCTTATAAGGGCACCCCTTTTGTCCTCACTCACGCGAGGTCTTCACCTTTGAACACACGACGCCCCGCGTCAGTCGTAAGTCGGTCGGTTTGGGTCAACAATGCGACACCAAACCAAGTGGATCTAGTAGCAGTTGTCGGCCCTGACATCCGTCAACCAAACGCCTTCGGTCCAAGAGCCTCCGCCCCGAAATTCCCGGTCAGCCCCCCACAAGCGGCCCCTCACCATCCATCACTCCCCACCATATCCCAGCTGATGGATGCCCGGCTCTACGGCCCTCCATGTCGTAACTCTTGGGCCAGTACCGTTAGCTCTTTATTATTGGCCATCTATCGCAGGTCTAATCGTCGGCCGATCTGTTCCCTACCTGCCCAAGACACCTTCTCGGTCTATGGTTGCTCTTCTTTCTCGATCGATCTTGTCGGTCGTTGTTCCCGTCTCGATTTCGAAATTATCCGCGAGGCAATCCCAACCATCGAACAGGGGAGGGGGGCTGCATGGGTGCATGGATCGCGAATGCACGCCATCTACGATGCTTCTCCAGCAACTTATCAATCCGTCATCCAGTCTTCTTAGAACAGGGCCCAACCTACTAACTTCCAAGACATGACTATCCACCGAACCCAGCTCAAATTAACGTTAGTTTTCTCCATAACTAACAACAACACCTCTTCTCTTAACTATTTTGCTTCTCCCAAGTAGCCTGGTTCTCAGCTCACAAGCACAGACTCTCGGCTTCTCTTCCTAGACCTCCTTGTCGGCCCGTTACTCCCGGCAGCACACCCGACCCTATTCTCTTCAATAGGTCCGACGGTCGAACTTGCCGAATAATCAACGGTCATCACCCGCAGTTCCTCCGACAGTCTGCCTATCTCCCCGAAGCTAACATACTGACTGCGTGGGGCGCAAGAATCACCATCCCTGTGGTTTACCATCCCGAGGCAAGGCTCTCCCTATCGGGGCACCTCGTCCATAGCGACTTTATCCTGGATGGTTCTCTACCAGGGTCGCATTCTCACAAAGTGGTTCACGCAGTTTGTCCGCAACGTCTTAACTTTGACATCGTTATCTCGCGTTATTTTACCCTCACGATACGCTGGTCCGCATACGGCCATAAGCGCCGACGCGGCAATATTCTATGATACATGACATGAACCAGCACTTCGTGCCCTGCCGGCCTAATCGAGTGACAAACTATCCATCTTGCACCATCGCTTACAGGCGGGATCGGTTCTCAAGCTTCCATCCCTCATCTATGGCAATAAGCTCGGCGGCGCGCTCTCCAACAGCCAAAACTGTCACCATGGGGTTAATGGTGGGCATCTCAGGGAAGACGCCGGCGTCGACGATGCGCAGCTTGCTAATGCCGCGGACCTTAAGCTTGGAGTCCACCACAACCATCTCATCACGGGACAGGTCACCCATCTTAGTGGTGCCAGCGGGGTGGTAGACGGTGTGCGCGACGCGTCGCGCGTACTCGCTAATCTCCTCATCGGTCTGCACCTTGGGTCCAGGGGCGACCTCACGCTTAAGCCAGCCCTTGAAGGGATCCTGCTGGGCGATCTTCCGGGCAGCCTTGATGCCATGAACCAAGGTGGCGGCGTCGTATCCTTCGGGATCGGTAAAGTAACGGAAGTCAAGTGCGGGCTTGACGCTGGGGTCGGCTGAGGTCAGGTAGATTCGGCCGCGGGAGCGTGGACGAGGGATGTTGGGGGTCATGCAGAAGGCGTAGCGGTCAGGGACGAGGTCATACCCAAGTCGCTCCGTGTTCAGGGTGAATGGGATCTGGTAGCAGTGCATCATGAGATCGGCGGCGTCGCCATCGTTGCCGGCAGCGTTGGTGGGCTCACGGCGCAGGAAGATGCCAGCATCCGAGTCCATGGTGGTCTGGTTGGCGGGTACGGGGCGGTTCAGCTCCCACATGATAATGCTCTCGGGGTGGTCGAGGAGGTTTTCGCCGACACCAGGAATGTCCTTAACGACAGGAATGCCGAGGCTCTCAAGCTGGGCTCGAGGACCAATGCCCGAGTGGAGAAGGAGACGGGGAGTGTCAACGGCACCAGCACAAAGGATGGTCTCCTTGCGGGCCTTGAGGGTGTGCTTCTCGCCCGACTTGAGGGTGAGCACAATGCCGGACGCGACGTCATTCTCGACAATGAGCTTGGAGACGTGGGCCTCGGTGAGGACAGTCAGATTGGGTCGTCGCTCATCACCACGCAGAATAGGGTGGATGTAGGCGACGGAGGCGCTGCTTCGGCGGCCGTTGTCAGGGTTGTAGGAGATGGAGAAAAAGCCGGCACCTTGGGTCAATTGGCCTTTTTCGGCAATCTCGTGGTTGAAGTCAGTGATGACGGGAATGCCCATGGCAGTGGAGCACGACTTCACCCAGTCCTTGCACAGCTGGTTACGGTGGCGGGGATGGACGGGGGTGATGGAGTTGCGCAAGTTGTCGACATGACGCATGACAGTATCAAAGTCCCAGCCGTCGCAGCCCTGGGCGACCCAGCGGTCCATATCGTGTCTGAAGGGACGGAACGAGATGAGCGTGTTGTGGGAGGAGCAGCCGCCGAGGACCTTTGCGCGAGAGTGGCGGATGTGGCTATTGCCCATGGGCTGCTCGGTGGTACCGTAGTCATAGTCGAGGTCACCGCCGAGGAGGCTGAGCCATTCGCGGAGGTCGAGGACGTTGTTGAGGTCGAAGTCGGAGGGGCCGGCCTCAATGAGCAAGACCTTGCTCTCAGGGAGGTAGGTGGACAGGCGGGATGCCAGGACACAGCCAGCGGTGCCGCCTCCGACAATGATGTAGTCGAAGGCGGAGCTTGCGGAAGCGGGTAGGGCGTTGGTCGTCATGGTGTTGAACTTACTGGGGAGATGGGAAAGAGTTGGTGGAGAGACGGTGGGATAGGTATGACGACCTCAATGCTCCCGGATAACCAGCGCGGCTGATGCGGTTCACGGAAGCCTTGCTGCGTTTCTGCAATTGGAGATTGGAGTTGAAGATTGGGGATTGGGGAGAGAAGAAGAAGGAGGAGTAGCGATGAAGAAAAAAGGGTTGAGAGTCCAAACGAGGCTGGTCTCGGTGTTTTGAAAGAATCAACCTCTGCACAAGTAGGGTGGGGGAGTTCCGGGGCCGATCGATGGCTGCGATCCCGCGCTACAATCCATCCTGCAATCAAGCAATTGAGCAATGTTTCCACGAGAGCAGCACAGTACGAGGACGACGAGGTACCTTGCAGTACTAGGCCAGCCTAGGGCGAGCAAGTACCTTCCTTAGGCTACATGCCGAGGGACACACCGCAGTACCTAGTGCCAGCCAACATGAAGGCGGAGGAGACGAGGACAATTGTGCCGGCTTTGCTGGGCCCGAGTGGAGGAGAGTGGAGCAACACCAAGACAGCCCGGCGGCGGAGGATCGAGTTGGGACGCGATGGTGGCGGAGGCGGGAAAGTCTCTCACCGACATTCACCGGTAGGATTGGATTATTGAGTGTACTCAGAGATCTGGCATACTGCTTACCTGTTTACGTGCAGACATTTTTGGTCGGGAGCAGATAATTAGTTAAGTGCTAGCATCGACAAGTGCAATGCGAGAAATTGCCAACTCCTTGTTCTCTCGTCGTCTATTCGAACCACCGAGAGGGTTTGACGGAACTGGTACTTCCTACATCAAAAGACCTGCTTATCTGCCGAGGAACCCCAACACCTCGTACTATGGTACAGCCCGGTGAGGGTAATCCGTACAACACAGTACTCCGTGCATACCTCCTCGACCCGATAGAAGAACCCAGGCCAATTAGTCAAATCATTCATCTTTGCGACGGAAACCCATACTCCAGATGCTCGTGCAACCAACACCGCCCCCCATCGGCGCGGCAGCACCAAACAGAACAGCTACCGAACACCCATTACCGAACGGACCCTCTCTATGCATCCTTTTTCTCGTACGGTTCTTCGGCAAGGGTCCACGGTGGGCGCCGTCTGCATAGTTGCTCGGCGGTCGGGCGTGGCCGTTCTCTGGCCGTTCTCCAGACCTCCGTCGCCGTGCTCGCCGCTGTAGCCGCGCGGTGCCGAAGCCGCACTGTGCCCCGGGGCCTCTCCCTCCAATCACCGTTGCTGGCCTGACATAAGCTACTGTGGATAGTTGGCAGAGGAATACTCTTCCCAGCTTGCGTTTCGCATCATGTCGCAAGGAGGCGCAGGCCAAGATGGTGCTTTTTTTTTCCTTTTGGGGGAGGGGGAGGGGGGAGGGATCAGGCACACGACGGAGTTGACCGTAGACGACGACCGTGGATGAATTAGGATAGAGGCGCCGAGACAGCGGGAGGGCAACCTTCAATAGATACCGCTGTCACTACATGTACTTCCGCAATTGCCCTTCCGGTCTGCAGCATCAAGCATCGCTGCTTGGTTCTAGATAGGCCCAGATACCCGTTTAAGGTAAGAATAGGAGCTTCCCTCCTCCTCCTGTACCCTCGTGGTCGTGGCCGTTGCTGAGCAGGGGGGAATTCTCTGGCATTAACAAGATGGCCAACCGCCCCAGAGCCGGTGATGTAGGCAGTAGCCCCGGCTAGCCCGTGGGCGGTACCGTATCACGGGCGTCGTCAGCGCGCACCGGTGTGAACCGGCGGCCGCAGTGGCGTCGAGGCCCGCCTAGTCCCCGCCGTTATCCGTAGTTGGGGTTGTGTGCCTGGTCGATTATCGTCCGTTCGTGACGGTGCGGCACCACCGGGATGGGAGAATACAGTGAAGCACCTGCGTACATGCCGAGGCCGCTGAGGGTTCAAACAGAGAGAATGAAGTAAAAAGGCTCGTCCGCCAGGCCCCGAACTAAATTGGGCGATAGTATTGGTCGGTTCTGCCACTATCCCAGGCTGCCAGGACCCCACGACCTGGCTGTGCAGGGTCTTGTAGTTGCAGTTTACTGTAGCAGATGTTTCTGTCTGCTGCAGGGACGTCCCGGACCGCCTTAAATGTGCATGTGTGCCTCCCCATGTGTCATCCATCTGCCGAATATTAGACACATTGGGTAAAACGAAGTGGACAGTTGATACCTTTGAGCGGCCGTGGTTGGTCGGCTACTTAGAAGGTGTTTGTTTTTCCTTGCATTTCCAGTTGGTACATTGATTTTTCTCGTCTCGCTTGAATCAGTCTTGTCTCCCGGTGTTTTGCCTCCTCCTACTCAATCATTTCTTTTCTTTCTCTTCTATTAATTTTTCTTCTATTAATCAAGACATCAGCTCCAGTACCCAAGTTCGACCCCCAGTTATTGAGTTTACTTTAGTGGTAGGGGATTGTCGTTTCCTCTTTTCCACGCCCTGGCTATGGCGGCAAGCAAACCCCAGCGGCATAGTAAATATTGTGTCTCGATGCGCACTGTATCGGTCTAGCTAGCATCCAGCATGACGTGAGAGCCCACTAAATGACCCCACAGACTAGCGGCTAGGGGGCGAGTCGCGTTTTTGTCTTGTCCCTTGTACCACGCTGTCAGCCTTCCTTGGCGGGCCTGGCCTGGATGCTGGAGTCCACCGTTTGGACGTTGCATCTCTAGGTCGCATTTGTTTACGTAGGCTGATGATTTCTGGAGTTTTGTTCTCGTTTCTTTTCTTTTTCTTTTACTTTTCCTTTTTCCCGTTTGCTATTCCCCGTCTCCAGCCGTCAGCAGCTTGGGTTTTGAGGCGCTCGTGGTCTGACGACGCGGCGTGGTTGCAACCCAACCCCCACCCCCGGGCCGGTCCTGGGGGGACGCTGTGCGTCTATCATGAAGATATCTCGACTAGTACGGAGTGGTTAGAAAGTGAACTCGAAGAGTACAACCACGCACACGGTATGGAGAGTACCTGACGCAACTTTCAGCGATTGTATCTCGCATGTTTCCAATGACATCTCGCCTCTCAGTCACTACGCTACAACCACGAGCCTCATTTTTACAATTCTCGACATTGTTCCCGGTAGCCTCGTAAGTACGGATAGTTGTTCTCACGATTCAACTCTTCCTTCTGCCCCACCCACCACCCACTTCGGTCAGCGCGCTCAGCATTTGGGGCTCGCTTCCTTGATTTATGTCTCTTAGCCGTTTCATTAATCAATTCATACTTTTCAAGCGACGGAGGGGGTCATATTCTCGTCCTAGCTGCCTAAGTAGCGCATAAGTAGGTATATGTACTTCGTACGAAGTACCTCATCACATCCACCATCCGCATCGCGGTGTATCTCACCGTGTCTCTCTCCCCTACTTAGGACCCCCTACTTAAGATCAATCGGATCGGGTCCATTGTCTGCCACCAGCTAAACGGCATTTTATGTAATCACAACCCCTGCGCTTCCGACTCAATTCGTATCTAACACCAAGTACGTAGACTACCTAGTGACCTCGCTACAATACACTCCGCTATCGTCATCGGTCGAACCCTCAAGCTATCGTCCTGGCCGCGGCAAATCTTCACCTCACTCAGAGTGCCACCCTTCTCTGAAGCCGATTCCCTCCCTCTTTTCCCTTCTTCCTCCTCCTCGCCCTCTTCTCCTCATCACCTCGTCGCACGCAATTCATCATGACATTCTCTACCGAAATCCACACCTTTCATTCGGGCCGGCCCCAACCAGAATCCTCATCCTCCGCGTCCACCTTCACCTCGGTCGACCCCAGCACCGCGAAGCCACTCGCAACCATCTACACCACCACCCCAGCTCAGCTCAACGATACTGTCGCTGCTGCCCAGGCCGCGTTCCCTGCATGGTCTCAGACCGCGGCTCCTCGCCGTGCCGAGATCCTGCTGCGCGCCGCCGCCCTCCTCCGAGAACGCAACGACCAACTCGCCCTCACCGAGACGCTCGATACCGGCAAGGCTTTGTCCGAGACCACCACTGTCGACGTTGTCACCGGCGCCGACGTCCTCGAATACTACGGCCATCTCGCTGCTGGCAGCCTCCCCGGCCACCACACCTGCCTCCGTGCCGATGCCTTCGTCCTCACCAGCCACGAGCCCCTCGGTGTCTGCGCCGGCATCGGTGCCTGGAACTATCCTATCCAAATTGCCTTGTGGAAGTCTGCTCCGTGCCTCGCTGCCGGCAACTGTATGGTCTACAAGCCCAGTGAGGTGACGCCTCTCCACGCAAACGCCCTCGCCGAGATCTACATCGAAGCCGGCGTGCCCCCTGGCGTCTTCAACGTCGTCTACGGCGACGGCCTGAGTGTCGGCGCTCCGCTCGTTGCCCATGACGGCATTACCAAGGTCAGCTTCACTGGCCAGGTCAGCACTGGCAGCAAGGTCGCCAGCGAGGCTGCCAAGGGCATGAAGGGCATCACCATGGAGCTTGGTGGCAAGAGTCCTCTTGTCATCCTCCCCGATGCCGACGTCGATGAAGCCGCCGACGTTGCCATGGTTGCCAACTTCTTCTCCACCGGCCAGGTGTGCACAAACGGAACTCGCGTTTTCGTTCCCGATACTCTACTGAGTAAAGTGGAGAAGGCTCTCATTAAGAGGTGCCAAGAGGGTATCCGCATGGGTCTACCTCAAGATGAAAAGTCCAACTTTGGCCCAATGGTTAGCGCCGCGCAGCAAGAAAAAGTCAAGATGTATATCCAGTATGGTCAAAAGGTCGACAAGGCCAGGGTCCTTTACGATGGCTCCCTGGACGCACAGAAAACATTGCCGACCGCTGACGGCTTCTGGGTCCCACCGGTTATCTTCACCGACTGCACCGACGAGATGCGCATTGTCCGCGAGGAGATCTTTGGTCCCGTCATGTGTATCCTTCCCTACAAAACCCACGGTATGGATCCCGAGGACTACCTGCCAGCGCTCATCGCGCGAGCCAACGACACGCCCATGGGACTGGCCGCAGGCGTTATCTCATCCGATGTCGGCCTGGCCCAAGAGGTGATAAAGAAGCTCGACGCCGGCATTACTTGGATCAACACGTGGGGTGAGTCTCCTGCTGAGATGCCTGTGGGCGGTTGGAAGATGAGCGGTGTCGGGGTTGAGAATGGTATCGAAGGAATCCGGGCCTACATGAGGACCAAAAGCACCCTGGTACAGCTCGGCAAAGGAGCTTGCAAGGGCGTGTTTGCCAAGCTGTAGACTATTTGACGATACCCATCTAGAATTGAACGCGTTCTGTATGTCATCATCTTTGTCACTTGCACCTTGTTCTATTTCATTCATTAGGTACTTGCAACCATTTTCCTTCGACATCATCAAAGTATAGGGTAACGCCCACCCCAACGAAGTTGAGATGCGCACCAAGAACTAGGTACATCAGTACTGCATTTGAGGAAACATCTCCATCTAGGTTTGCGTCGAGAATGAAGCCAGTGGTCTAGGTAGCAATCTATAGAGCTTAGGGCATGGAGGCGGCTCTTTTCATGGGCTTCTATAAAAGGCGCCAAGAAGGTCAACAATTGTGTCCAGTTCGTCAACTCAGACTTGGTCTAAAACTAGCGCGCCCTTGACGCTGCTGCCTGGTGGAATACTCATCCGCGATCACTCTGTTGCTCTCAACCCAGTTGATTCACTTTACGTCTCAAATCCCACCACCGCCCTGGAACGTCAGTCATATCTTTAGCACTGATTTCGGGGCGTGGTTGTTGGTTAACTAGCCTGGAGCTAGCTGAGTTTCCAGACCCGGGGACGAGACTGGGTATTCGCGTGGTAGGCTTTCTTCAAGGAGGCATGTCTCTCTTTTTCCGCTCAGGTGGTTAGGTGACTGGCGTCAATTTACGAGAAGATGACACCATTTTCGACAGCCTACTCCGTCAGAAACCGCATCCCTATGACGTGCTCGTCGATTGCCGGGACTTCAACTGCCCCAGAAAGGTGTGCGAGGCAGCTGCTGGTGCGGGTGTGGACTACACTGTCGACTACATCCAGAGGGCGTGACAGTCGAGAAAGGCCACAGGACCCTTGATTCTCGGAGCCGCTTCACGGCGTGCCGGAGCCCTGGCAGTAGTTGTTACGATACGACTCATCTGAGAGTGCAGCCTATCTACGGTGCAGTCTGGGGGGGCACTGGGTGTTGAGATTGTTTACAAGTTCGTCTCGTACTTTTTCCTCGTGAACCGTAACAGCCTTCGCTATGGTCGCTAAATGACCTCTTTATGCCAGATTATCCCTGCCAGCCCAGAGGCCATCGACTTTGAAGCTAAGTTCCTCGTCTTCTTGAGCTCCAAGGCCAAAAAGAGCGAAGGTAAAGCTCCAGCTGAATCTCTTGCGTATCATGCCTAGCGAGTTGGAGCGCGTTATTTCTGACGGATTCAGCTTAATAGCAACAGACGCAGCGGCTTCAGCAAAGGCACACAGGCGCGAGGAGAAGCACATGCAGCCAATCAGTGCGGAGAAAATGGTGTATGTAGTCGAGAGGTAGCCCGAACTGCCAGTTAGTTATGGGGGGAGACCTTGGGAATCGGCCCATAGGCATTAACTGCCCGAAGAATGAAGGCCAGCGCTTTTTTCATCTAGCTCCACACGCAAAGTCGTTGTCCATATTGACCTTCCCAACCCCATTTCAGGAGTCCGCCGGAGGTTCGTTAAACTTGAACCAAGCTGCCGTTTCGCTAGTCTAAAAAGCGAATCTGGCTCGTATCGTCAGTCACCAGGACCAGGGTATTGAGCGATTTAGTCTGCTTCGCATATCCTGCCATGAAAAACAAAACCACAACCCCGAGTCTGGGCAATCTCTACTTCGTATATTACATGTAGACAAATAGTCCAAAGGGCATCCAATTCTTCTGATTGGAGCTGCTCTGGGACGATCGAGGATAGCCACCATTTCCCCACTGATGACATCCCATGTCAGACATGCGCAACACGAGCTCCGTCGATTTTACATCCCGATTAGGCTTCTGCCCGAATATCGACTAACTTAGTTATATCCTTATTTAGTTTCTCCTCCAATCACCTCAAGATCCTTCCACCAGACCGCCGATCCCCCGAGTAGACGACGCCACTTCGGCCCTGTGCTACCCCGGGGTCCCCAGAATGAGCGATCTCTTGTAACCGCACCAAAGACATCAGTGACAAGGTCCAAATACTTGGTTCGGGCAGTCCTTAAGCTCAGCGCTTCTTGTTAATTTATGTTAGATCTTGGTAGTGTCATGTCTTTATTAAGGCTGATTGTCCGCTCTTCGACTACGGCTAACCAAACGACGGAAGACTTCTCTACACAAAGAGCGACGGCAACTTTTCAACATGCATCTACTATCAATCCTTACTATAGTCGTCTCAACCACTTTGGTTGCCAGCAGTACTACGTCTCGCCGAAACACAAACTATGCGGGATACCTCATCTCAACCTTCAGCGACGCCAACCCCCAAGTACAGTGGCGTCTCTCCAATGGAAACAGTGCATCGAGCTTCAGGTTTTTGAATGGCGGAGACCCAGTCCTCGCCTCAACCGTTGGTACAAAGGGTGTGAGGGATATCTTCCTCGCCACCTCTTCTGCGAGATCCGAGTATTTCTTAATCGCGACTGGTGGGTTTCTCCAGGGTAGTAATATGAGCACGACTAATGTCTCATCCTTTTTTATCCAAGATCTTGATATAAATGCTGCTGGGTTCTCATGGGACTGGGCTACGAGAAAAGGTAGTCGTGGGATTGTTGTTTGGAGATCGTCCAACTTGGTCGATTGGTCGGAGTCTTCATTGCAAACGTGCGCATTCTAACACTATTTGCGGTAACCGTTGACTGATCTATTCTGTTCAATAGTGTCGAAGGTGACAGGGCGGGCATGGTTTGGGCGCCATCTGCCGTCTGGGATGACGCGACGGAGCAATATTATGTCTTCTGGGCCTCTCGGCTGTACGACTCCTCAGATCCTGACCACACGGGCACTGCAAACCTCGATCGGATCCGCTACGCAACAACTAAGGACTTCGTCTCGTTCAGCCCCTCAGCCGACTACGTGGCCCTTGCAAACACTCCATTGATTGACCAGGAATTCCAGTCTCTTGGCAAGCCAGGTGCCTTTGTCAGGTTTCTCAAGAACGAGACTACCAACCAGGTGTATCAGGAAACTACCACGAACGGGCTGTTCGGAAACTGGACTCGTATTTCAGGATATGTTCGTGACCAGAGTCCGCTTGAAGGCCCGGCGTCATTCGCTGACAATCAAACTCCGGGTCTTTACCACCTTCTTCTCGATGATTACACACAGTATGTGCCTTTCCAGTCTTCTGATATTCTATCAGGAGATTGGTTGCCTTCGGACGCATCCAAATTCCCCACTGGCTTGAAGCATGGATCTGTCACCCAATTGACGCAAGAGGAGTATAATAGTATAGCTGAGAAGTACCCCATGTGAAGTGGTGGGAGACTTGATCCTATATCACGAACTGAAATCAAAATCAATCTACCATCATGATTATGTCCATTATGTAGCATCTGGTCTTGGAAGTTAGCAGGCGTTCGTTGCTTAAAGCCTGTTTCCCACCTCTGTGACCCCAAGTCCCTAGTTCACCAATATAAACATTTTTACAGTGGAGCGTGGCCTACGATGGTGTTAAGTAATATACATATTCCCTACTAATAATATGAACAGTAACCTAAAGCCTAGAATAGTCCAAATAACTATCAGTGTCAAATTTGGTCCTAGAGTTCAAACGCTTACATGTATTACTTCCTTCCCGTTATAAGGGAACCTATGGTGGTACAATTATTATGCTCTACAATTTCTTTTTTTCTCTCGAGCCTCGTTAGTTTTTGCAGTTCATTCGTTGACTTTGCATCTGATCCAAACACATCCATGCTTTCCAACCAGTCAATTCGGCATCAGGTCAAAGGGAGGGATCTAGACGGGTTCCAAAAACATATTGTTTCGACTGATTTTACGACAGCCAATTACCAATGCAGTCAGTTCCAATCAACAATCTTACAACTTTATCTAAGATTGCTATATTTTTTTCTTATCAACGACATTGGATCCCCAACAATACAAGATCCCCTTTAGCAATTAAAGACATTTGGTCACTGAAGAATAGGGAGGCCGTTCTGGTAAAACTGCGTCTGAGGAAGTTTATATTACCCAAGTCAAATTGTACAGACCTATACGTCTACGTAGCAGATCTAACAACAAGATAAGCACCATAATAATAAAGTAGACAAAGGACGCCAATCTGGGTTGCAGCTTTTTGGCTCACTATGGTTGATAAGGACGTTCAAAGTCTAGACCCTTGGTTGAGGATTTCTCGAGCGTACGGGTGTCCACCTTTGAAGACATAGTGGTCAATTTCGGCTGTGTTGACATAGTCTGGATTGGCATCCTTCATCAGGTCAGTAATCCCGCAAAGGCGCATAGCTGTTTCGACTTCGTCTCGGAGAACTGGATTCATCGTCTGCTTGTGAATGTAGGTATGATTCTTCCAGGGGACAAACTTACTATCAATTGTACGTTTCACACCAGCTTGACCATAATTAACAGCATATACGAACGGCCTCCCCAGGCCAACTGCAGAAGCACCAAGGCAAATGGCTTTGACCACGTCAGAGCCTCTTCGAAAGCCATTATCGATCAAAACCTCCAATGATTGGAAAACTTCGGGACAGTTCCGATGCAGCTCTAATAGGAGGACGATGGTGGGTGTGGCGTCATCGGCGGCTCGGCCTCCGTGGTCGCTCAAAGCAATGCCTTGGAAACCTCTCTGCGCTACTAGACTAGCATCTTCCCACCTTTGTATGCCTTTTACACAAGTGGCAAGTCAATGAATTGACGCAGCCAGGAAATATCGTCCCAGCCCAATGTTGGTCGATGAAGGAGCCAGCTTGCCGAGCCAGCCCAGATCCTTTCCAGTCTTTAGCCTCAGCGCCCAGTTGGTCCTTCTTTTCTGCAACGACATCATCAGCCTTAGCCCGCTCATCAGCCTCGCGCTTCGACACAACGGGTAGATCTGCTGTGATGAAAATTGCTTTAATCTTTCCTGACGCCATAACCCGTCGAAGGAGATCTTCCGACTTTGCACGGTCTTTGTTCACATATAGCTGGAACAAAGCATGCTGGGGCGTAGCTTCTAGGATCTCATCGTGGGAATATGAGGTCGGCATAGAAATACACTGAATAATGCCTGTATCTGCCGCGCCTTTGGCCAAAACCAGCTCTCCTTCCTTGCCAGCAGTCATAACTGCACCAGTCGGTGAAATATAGACAGGGAAGTCAAGACTGCATCCGAATAGCGTCGTTTTCGTGTTGACGGTGCCAACATTGCGAAGCACAGACGGCCGGAGCCATGTTCTCTTTAGAAAGGCCAAATTCGCATCACGGGTCAGATTGTCATTCGAGGCCCCGGCGATATATGCCCAAGCCTTTCTAGAGAGTGTTCGGGCAGCGATGCTCTCAAAATCCTCCAAATTGAGGATAGTGCCGAGTGGAGGCTTGACATTCGTTTGAGTAAGCTTGCCCACGGATGAAACTCTTGAAAGCGTTGTCCATTAGGCAGTGGCAGCTGACGCATCTAGCGAGCCGATGACATGGTTTTGCGGATCAAGGAAGGGGCGTGAGTTTTGTTGTACTCGTTAGAGGCGTCCCGCCCAGCAAATTGATATATTACTTTGTTCATCGGCAGTGGCCCCTTCGCTTCACGTTCTATGTGGGTGTTGGACTCACTTTCAGGCCCTTTCGGATGTTGTGGTGCGAACTCTGTAATGTCGTAAACAGTTCCATTAACAACGATCCAGACATCGCTGATTTTATCATGTCGGGCGACTTCCTCCACTCAGACTGTCCTAGACATGGTCGATCATTCACGGAGAGTGTAGGAAGTACGCGATGGGTGCTACGCTTTGATGAAAGTGAAGCTGGCGAAAATGACTTCTTCGCGACGATGCTCATAAGGGATTAGATGAGGATTCTGCCTCACGCTACCTATTCCTATCTACCCGAGGTGAGGGGATATGCAGTACAGAGGGGAAGTCGCCGGTAGTTCAGAATCAATGATGCCGTCGGAATTGGACGTCGATCAAATCCGATTGCTACTAGAGAATGCGGAATAGAATGTCAGGTTCCGAACTTTGACCTGGTGGTCTGATTACAACTCTTCAAGCGAAAGCGAGCGGACAGACACATCACCACGAGGCATTGTTCGGCGGAAAAGGATGTGTTCCAACTTGCTATATTTCCTATTAGGGGTCTAGGGAGTTCCTTAATGCATACTCGATCACCTGGGTCTCCTCATCAAGCCCCTTAATATTAACCTGCATACGAGGACCATTTCAAAAGTTTTGTCCCAATCTTCAACCATAATTAAAGAACAGCCAATCAGAGATAGGCTGGGTACATGAGATACATTGTGCGTCTTAGCACCCCCTATAAGGCTAAAGAACATAGCGCATGAAACAGCCTCTAGCAGGTTGCCATAGGCATTCGCAACCACTGGAGACCCTTATAAATATAGGGCCTATAGAAGAGGTAATAGGCGGGCCGCCCTGAAGGCTATGTGTCCCTAGGTAACCGACCGGGGTACGAGGATGTGGCGTCATTAGCTTGGGACAGGACTTTGAAATGGTCCTCCGTAAGCCATGAACCGTTCTATGCTGCCTCGGTCTGTTGTAATCGGGGCATTACCGCTGGCTCCGGCGCAGGTCGAGTCCCGAAAGCAGACCTTATTCCGAGTTACCCCTCTCTAAAACCGACGGAGCACAGGCCCCGATTGGTGGCAAAGCGCCTTTCATAATTCCCGCAGGTAGTAAACTTAGCTAGGGCATGGGTTAATTGCCTAAGGGGGGTAGGGAAGAAACATGGATAGATGATTGGTCCGCTTCCTTAGATACGTCACGCAATAATACCTCTTTAACTGTTGTAAAACTAAACCTACATACTATGCCTTACATAACTCAAGCTAAGCTTAAAGTATATAAAGTAACTTTAAGCGCTAGTAAAATTAGCTATTTTAGCAGCAAAAAAAGACTAAAAATAACACTCTAAATTAATAGTAATTCCTTAAAAAGGTATATAAAAATATATTATATAGATATCTTTATTAATTAGCCTAAAGCTATATTAAATTATATATATATATTTTAATAGTTTTATATTCCACCAGCGGCCGAATCTGCCCACTTAAAATCCGGGCCTCCGGCCGTAACTACATAACGATCCCACACACACCTCACTAGCGCGCAGCCGATGCGCAAGCGATGCGCGCCCACTACGGACCTAAACCTAAGATATAGGAGACTCTTACCTTTCCTTTATTACTTTTCTTTTCCCCCACCTAATATCTTCTTTTAGGAAATAAGATAATTCTAATTCTAGCAAGAAGGACTATTTACTTATGCACTATGATAGAATAAGGGGCCCAATGTGGGCCCACCATAGAAGCAATATGGGTTTTTGTCCAATTTGGTTTTTCCTATATCTATATAGAGTAGAAGTACTATCTACCTTTTTAGGTCTATAAAGTATAAATAAATAAATAGATAAATAATAAGAAAAGAATATTAATAAAATATTAAAATAACTTGTTATTAACTTAAAGATTAATATATGAAAAATAAAGAATAAATATTATTTATATTTAATTATATATTACTTTAATTACTAGCTATTTAATCTTTCTTTATTTAGATTAATTTAAAATAAAAGGGAAAACTTAATTAGTAAGCTATAAGATAAAAACCCCTTATTACTTCTATCTAAGGGAGAAATAAGTTAAGTTTAATATATATATATAGTAGTATAAGTTATAAGTAAGTTTACTTTACTATAAAAGCTAGTTATATACCTATATTTAAAATTTCCTCATGAGGCTTAGCCTAAATAGTATTATAAAATATTTTTAATCTTAAGGTAGATTTAAATTATTTTTACTATTCTTAATTCTTATCTTCTTAGTTATCATCCTTACTTAATAGTATACTTTTTCTTATTTTTATAAGTAATTACTCTTTTAGTTAGTTTATTAGACTAATTATTATTAAAGTTAGTAAAGTTAATATATCTATCTTAGCTTAAGGCTACTTTAAAGGCTACTTAAATCTCTTACAAGTAGGGTAAATTAATATAA
Organism: Neonectria faginata; assembly: GCA_030864175.1. Lineage (NCBI taxonomy): Eukaryota > Fungi > Ascomycota > Sordariomycetes > Hypocreales > Nectriaceae > Neonectria > Neonectria faginata. The sequence continues at coordinate 639,996 of JAULBG010000010.1, read as the reverse complement.
TTAATATAATTAATATTAATATATTTATTATTATATCTTATAGTAAGTATATTAGTTATATACTTATATTACTTATTTAAAATATTAAATTATATAAATCTCTTTAAGTAAGTATTTCTTACTTATTCTTATTCTTTTTATATAATATAATATATATAAGATTAAATCCTTGCACAAAGATTCTTCCCAAAACCCTAGGCTAAAAACACTAACCTCCCCCCCCTCCCTCCCCCTAGGACACCTGAACCCAAGTCGGGTCCAATGCGCCCCCATATCGAACCTATAGAGATTCAAGAAGCCCTACAAAAGATCAGGTCATAGAAAGCCCCAGGCGAAGACGGCATACCCGCTGGGTTCTTAAAAGCATGCAATAAGCCGCTCATACTTGTGATCACCAAGATAGCAAACTCTAGCATCGCAATCGGCTACTTCCCAATTCGCTTCTGCACTGCGACCGTCACGGTTATCCCAAAGGCAAACAAAACACCAGCTGAACAACGAACCGCATCAGGATGGCGACCTATATCCCTACTTAGTGTCATCAGCAAAATCATTGAGATAGTTATCAGCCAACGTATCGCGAGCACAGCGGAATCAATAGGGCTACTACCTTCAGGACAGATGGGCAACCGACCAAAGAGATCCACAGAACTAGCTCTCGCTATCGTCGTCGAAGCGGCGCGCGCAGCCTGGGCCCAACGCGGCCTTACCTCTCTCCTCCAACTCAACTTCGCAAGGGCCTTTGACTCAGTCGACCACTGGCGACTCATTGCAGCCCTACAACTGAAAGGTTTCCCTAGATGGTTTGGCGGCAGAAAGGGACTGAGAACAACACCCCAAATCGATGGCAGTCCCTTAAGAAGGTACACAATAAAGCGTTGTATAGGCGTCTTTATCGGTCAGCCCAAAGCTGCACCAGATCGCGCGTATGTACTGTAGCAGTCTTATGTTTAGGACCCTCTAGCAGGAAAGCATCTCATGGGAATGATTATTAGGTCGGTGGCAGGAAAAGAATGTTAGCAAGGCATCAAAATGGCCTACCACCGGCTTGATGATCGGTGTATAAGGGACAAAGGGCGGACAGCAATTCAAGTTGTGATCAGAAAAGAAGCATCTTAAATTCTCTCGTAAATAAAGGCAAAGAACTCAAGCTTCGAGCTCGAAGAGCTCTCTTTCTCTCGTATCTCTGCAAGAAGGGAAGAATCTCTCTGCAAGCAAAAAACAAAAATCTCTCTAATCTCTCTTCCAACCGATCATGATGATAATGGTTCTTCGTTGTTGTTCTCTCATCCCTCTTCTGACCATCCACTTTATCCCCATTAAATCCCTGCTAGCAACCTGCTAGCCTACCTATCCAGGGACCCCCATCATAATGGCTCCTTCTATGGCTTATTAGCTACCTCGCATCGCAGACGGCATACCTCCGCTTCGATGGCCAACTTTCTAACCCTATTGAGGTCTAAGCTGGCATCCCTTAAGGATCCCCCCTATTACCTATACTATTTATCCTCTTTATTACTAGCCTTTATGAGGCCCTTAGCAGCGCACTTAGGATAATAATCATTAGATTTGCTAATAATACTAACTTATTGGCCTTTAGATGCAATACAGATGAGACTTATGCCTGACTTAAAGCTACCTAAGATATCTATAATAATTAGGCCTAAACGAATAGAATGACCTAAGAATTAGATAAAGTAAAGCTTCTATACTTTACTTAAAAATATATTGTAGACTAAATATAGGCCTAACTTAAAGACTTAATAATTATACCTATTAACTTATATAGATTCCTTAGACTCTTCTTTTACTATAAACTCCTTTAAGGACTATATATAAATGCCCTTAAGGGGAAGCTAGAGCGCTAGCATTAGGCCCTTACTGCAATTGCTATGAGCATATAGGGGGTTAACCTTAAGGCAGTAAGGCTACTCTACATATAAGTTATCCACTCAATAATAGTCTATAGCGCTAGAGTATACTATATACTAACCGCCCCTAGAGGCAAGCTATAAGGCATTATATGGGCGCTTGCACTAAAGTAGACTTAAAACTTACATATAGTCACTAGGGCATATAAGGCCATGCTAGCCTGCCTTCTTAAGATAGAGTTAGCTGTCCCCCCCTTGATATCTACCTTAACGAACTAGCCGCCCGATTCTACAGCCGTACAGAAAGGTAGAATATAACCTATCTCATTAGGACTACTACTATAATGGCTATAAGTTAGATCTGCCATAAATAATGCTAAGGACCTTAGCAATAACTATAGCAAGAAGTTAGAAATTGGCTAAAAAGCTAGCTCCTATACGTAAGGTAGGGAGCTGCCCTTACTAAAATCTAGGCCCACACTCAGTCCAAGTGGACTATATAGTAGACCTAACTTTAGAGTGAGGCGAGAGAGCACTATAGAACAAATCGAATCGAACTAATAGAAGCCTACCCTCCTTCTAATGATAAGAAGGCATTATATTTATATTAAGACCTTAATAAATACTAAAGCTTAATGCTCATATAGCTAAGAACTAAAAGAATTAGTTTAAGAAGCTTTCTTTTCTCTTAATGTATACTTAATATACTCTTATTATATTATTTATATAAAAATAATAAAGAAATACCTAAATATATTATTATTTTTTATTAAAGATTTGCTAAATAATATAGCCTTCTTATAAGGCTACTATAAAATTAGTATAAATTTAGATAATAATTATTAAACTGCAAAATAGCTTAATTAATTATTTACTAATTCTTCTACTTATGCTTTATCCTACACTATAAGCTTGCCCTCTAAATCTATAGTAATTATAATTATAATGTAGAGATAGAGTGCAAGCTTAAAGAGTATATAGCTTAAGTTTGCAGATAGTAGCTAAACCTATCGACCCTACGCATTAGTCACTAGCGCGCTACTAACGCACAATCAATATGAGCCCTCCCTAAGCGACCTCTCCTCTCTCTCCTCTCTCCCTTATTATTTTCCCTCTTAACCTACTAGGAATTAGGATAATTCTAGTCTTAATATAAAGGACTATTTACTTATATATAGCAATAGTATAAGGGGCCTAATTTAGGCCTACTATAGAAAGGATATAGGTTTTTGTCCAATCTGGTTTTTCCTAGGTTTATATGCTAGTTAAAGTGCTTAAGCCACTTAAGACTTATTTCATTGTCAGTCTAGCCATTTTGAGTCATCACAATAGCCTAATCGCCCGGGAGGTTGCTTTCCTAGTACTAGCTAGTAAGGTGATATTGGCCTATAACCATAATGAACGGCTAGATTGCCTAGCCTTCTGCATTGATCGCCTAAATGACTATAACTCATTCCTGATTTTCAGGCTAGACTGATTTCGGGTTTTTACGCCTATCTGCGCCTATAATGTCCATTCTGCTTGAGATTATGCCCATCATAAAGCCAGTCTAATTAAAGTTATAAATATCGGCTAGATTAATACTATATTTTGCAATTGTATTCTCTATGAGCTAGAACTAATTGCAAATAATAGTTAGATCTTTGCATTTAGCCCTCTAATAGTTATATTTACAAAAAGAACGCATCTTAAGCTTTAGTTATTGCCTAATGAAGTTAGAAGCCTAGCACTTGCCGATAGGCAGGGTTGTGAAATTAGTTAGTCCAGAATGTACTAACTAAATACTAATTGGAATTAGTTAGTATTTAGTTAGTATTTAGTATAAAAGATTAGTATTAGTATAGGCCCATACTAACTAATTTGAAATTAGTATTTAGTTAGTATTTAGTATAAAAATTAGTATTAGTATTAGTACAGGCCTATACTAACTAAATACTAATTTTTTAGTATATTAGTATAGAATTCGTACAGTATAGAAATATTAATAGTTTTAATACTTAAGGCTATAATCTTTAGTTATTTAGGTATTTAGGTATTTAGGTATTTAGTTATTTAGTTATTTGGGTATTTAGGTATTTAGGTATTTAGGTATTTAGGTATTTAGGTATTTAGGTATTTAGGTATTTAGGTATTTAGGTATTTAGGTATTTAGGTATTTAGGTATTTAGGTATTTAGGTATTTAGGTATTTAGGTATTTAGGTATTTAGGTATTTAGGTATTTAGGTATTTAGGTATTTAGGTATTTAGGTATTTAGTTATTTAGTTATTTAGTTATTTAGTTATTTAGTTAACTATTAATACTAAGAATTTACTATTACTAATTCGGAATTTAGGTAACAAAATGCATATTTTAATATAGTAAATTAACAATCTACAATAGCTAATTACTAATTTATATAATAGGATGAATAATTTACTATAGCTAATTACTAATTCAAGCGTTAGGATTAAGATTATAATTTACTTTAATAAAATTAGTATAAAATGTACTAATTTTGTACTAATTAGTTAGTATTAGTATAGGACTGTACTAACTAATTACTTTAGTATTTAGTTAGTATTTAGTACAGAAAAATTAGTTAGTATTAGTACAAGCCTGTACTAACTAAATACTAATTCTTTTAGTACATACTAACTAATTTCACAACCCTGCCGATAGGTAATACATTGCGGTTAGCAAGCAGTTAGTTGGCCATTTCTTCAATACTATATAGTTGCGGGGGAAGTCCTCGTGAATCTAGGTTGAGGATGAACTGAATAATGATCTGCTCCTCTAGATCGGATAGCTTGCATAATTTAGGGATAGTATTGCATTAAGATAGTATGCCTTTCTGCTAGTAACGTAAGGTAGTACGATCTACATTATAGATCTCTGTGGCGCTCTAGATACTTAATTTTGGGTCATTTTGAATGGCTTGAAGAGTAAGAAGGATATTTCCCTCTTTATGTGATCGAGATATCTTTAGTTATTAAGAATCAATTGATCAATTAAAAAGATGAGAGATTGAGGGATTTTTGGCTCACTCACTTATTATATACGTTATATTTATATCTATTTGATTAATTACTTGCCTTCCTTCCTCTACTATTGTAATCTCTCTTTTCTATAGCTAGGTCCTTTTTGCCCCTTGCCGCTAGCTTAGTATCTTATTTGCTTATTAAAGGTCTTAAACTTTTACCTTTATGAGAGTTATCTTTTATATAACCGCCTTTATTCCCTTCATAAGAGACTTTAATGCTTTAAGAATTGACTTTAGAGAGCTACTTTAGTATCTTTTAATCTATCTCTTAAGGTATTTAGACTAAGATTGGGCCTTAAGTATAGTCTTTAGAGTCTTTAAAACCTAAAGGGTTAAGAGCTTAGCTTCCTCCCTAGTGGGCATTAGAGTTTATAGCTATATATTAAGCTTTAAGACTATACTTTCTAGATTAAGGGGAATAAGGCTAGCTCCTTTAAAAGCTCTCTTAATATTTCTTTCTATTATAGTGGCCTTATATATAGCTGTAAGGGGTTGAAGGCTGGAGCCGCTGGCCCGCCGAGGGCTCGCCGCATTGAAGCTGCGAGGCCCCAGTCCCTTATGAACTATTGTGTGGCGCGATTCAGTAACGCAGCTTACTTGAATTGGTTGATCTTTTTGGCCTAACGGCTGGACTGGTCTATTGAAGGTTAGGAACGCTGCCCTAACTCTTACAATAGCATAAAAGACTAGAAAGATCTTAGTCTTTAAAATATAAGTTATAAAGCATTTAATTAGATGCTTTATTTCTCAACTATAAGCTTGCTTTAGCATGCTAAAGTACCTAACATTAAGAGGCTAGAGTAGATAAGACAAATAAGGTAGTATATAAAGCTAGATAATTTTCTTTTCCTTACAATATCTCTTAAATTTAATAGACTGATAACTTTTATAGCTATTAAGGATTAAAAGATAATAGGAACTAACTAATTGATTGCTTATATATTAGTTAAAGTGCTTAAGCTACTTAAGATTAGTCTTATTATTAGTCTAGCCATTTTAGGTTGTTATAATAGCCTAATTGCCTAGGAGGTTGCTTTCTCAGTACTAATTGGTAAGGTAATATTTGTCGGAAAGCTAGCGTGGCACTTAGATGACTTAACGTGTATGTTATATGTCCTATCTCCCCCTAGGCTATCTCTACAGTGGTTTTTAGGGATATCCCTTTCCTTGACCGCCTTCCTATTCGGGCTATACTAGGTGGAGGTTCAGCTAGATGTCTGTGGACCCCGGAGGTAGTCACCTGACCACCTTGTTGGTCCAATGTACATACTCCAATCTAACAGTATTAAGCTCTAACTTAGTCTATGTTTGCGTGCTATGTAGCTTTCAGGACCTCGCTTGTCGGTCGGTCGATTGGGCACCGAGCGCTACGCTACAATTTGCCCTCTCTGCCAATCTCCCCTCTCCCCGCGTTCCAAGCGTCCCGAACATGCAGGCGGCAGAATATGGCAACATGATCTACGGTGATTGGGTGATTGCTTGCGTGAAATTGCTCAACAATGTTCACCAGACGAGCAGCAAACAGAGACCAAGCCGGCCAACAGGGCTCGTTATGCTTTCGCCCGAGGGTTTCAACAGGCCTTAATAGGCGTGGATTCATAGCAAGAGGGCAATGCTCCGAAATTGCGAGTATTCTCATCGACTGGGGGGGCTTGCGTCATCGAGTGTGAATATTGTTCATAAAACCGACTTGCATCGCCGTCGGCATGAACACTACCCATCCCAATGAGCACACTGACTGCTAAAGTCTCATTGGTCACCAGGCTATATTTTCTACAATGTCGCCGTTAGCTGCCTGCCTCCTCGCCACCTCGGCCCTCTTTGGCCTTCCGGTTTCGGCTGCGACTGGCAACTCCAGCTCTTCATCAGCGACTGTCCATTGGCTCGGCGAAAATCCAACATTGCATTCGGGCACAACCTTTGGACTTCCATGGCCACGTGGAAAGCACTGGCCGGGATCTACCAAGTTCTCCATCTCGGGCGCCTCGGGCCAGAACATCAACCTTCAGTCGTGGGCCACTGGCTACTGGTCCGACGGTTCCTTGAAGTGGACTGGACACGCCATTCCGGGCCTGGACTCTCCGTCTGAGGAGTACACGGTCAAAGCGGCAGGATCCAATGGCTCCGTCCACTCCACTGCTTCGGCTCGAGCCGACAACGCAGGCTCGGGCATCGTTGTCACCGAGTCCTCGAGCGACATTCAAGTTGACACCGGAAAGATTATCGTCACATTCCCCAAGACTGGCAACGCCGTTGTCAAGGCCATTGAGACGAAGGACGGCAAGAAGGTCGGCCAAAATGGAAAATTGGTCCTGCACTCGCAGTCTGGGGTCCCCGACACTCCAGGCGCTCGCGGAAACTCGTCCGTCGACTTCTACAACTTCGAAAGCTACATTAGCGATGTCACGGTTGGAAAGCAGAACTCGGTTCGCACACTTGTCACCGTCAAAGGAGATCACCAGGTTACGGATGGCTCCACCCATGATGCGTGGCTGCCGTTTGTGCTGCGATTCTACTTGTATTCCAACTCCGAGTCCATCAAGCTTGTCCACAGCCTTGTTTTTGATGGCAACGCTACAACTGACTTCATCTCTGCGATCGGTCTCCGCTTCGACGTTCCCCTAGAAGGTGAAGAGTTGTACAATCGCCATATCAGAATTGCAGGAGTTGACGGTGGTCTTCTCAACGAGGCCGTGCAAGGCATTACAGGATTACGAAGGGATCCTGGTGCAGCAGTCAAGACGGCCCAGTATGATGGTGTGAAGTTGCCCGACCTCGCCACTTGGGACACGCGAGTGTCTTCCAGGCTTCGTTGGATTCCGACGTGGGGCGATTACTCTCTCAGCCAACTCTCGCCCGATGGGTTCACTCTGAAGAAGAGGACCAAGGCTGGACAGAGCTGGGTCAATATTCCAGGTGGAACTCGTGCCGAAGGCCTGGCCTATCTTGGCGGAGCGACTCAAGGAGGCCTTGCGGTAGGGCTCCGCGATTTCTGGAAGCGTTACCCCTCCGGCCTCGACATTGCCGACGGGGCATCTGACGTGGGAAGCATTACACTGTGGTTGTATAGTCCAGCTGCACAGCCGTTAGATCTCCGTCCATATCATGATGGTTTAGGTCAGGACGGCTACGAAGACGAGCTGGATGCACTTCAGATCACATACGAGGATTGGGAGGATGGTTTCGATACGCCCTACGGCATTGCCAGGACGAGCGAGATCTCAATCATTGCGTTCGACCAAACGCCCTCCCGAGATACCCTGTCCACGCTGGTCAACTATGTCAACAACCCTCCCGTCTTGGTAGCCAAACCCGAGTACATCAAGGAAACAAAGGCGCTCGGGTCTTACTGGGACCTCCCGGATACCAGCAGCGATGCGTCAAAGACTCTAGAGGACCATCTAGACTTCCTGGCCCAGTTCTACCAGGACCAAGTTGAGCAGCGCAGGTGGTATGGGTTCCTTGACTACGGAGATTTCATGCATACCTATGACACCGATAGACACACCTGGCGTTATGACATTGGAGGGTACGCATGGGACAATTCCGAGCTCTCACCTGATTTGTTCTTCTGGCTTTATTTCCTCCGCACTGGCCGGGAAGACATTTATCGATTTGCTGAGGCCTTGACTCGGCACACTGGCGAGGTCGATGTATACCACATCGGCTCCTGGAAGGGACTGGGAACTCGTCATGGGATTCAACATTGGAGTGATAGCGCCAAGCAAGCCCGAATCTCTCAACCTCAATATCGGAAGTATTTCTACTACCTTTCAGGTGGTGATGAGCGGGTTGGTGAGCTGCTCGATGAACTCCTTGATACAGACAAAACGTACGGAATCCTTGACCCGAATAGAAAGGTTCGCACGGACGGATGGACACCAACTCCGAACTCAACTGTGGCGATTGGTCTCGGAACGGACTGGTCTGCCCTGGCAGCGGGATGGCTCATCGGTTGGGAGCGCCGAGGATCACGCTGGGAGGAATCGAAGACAAAGCTCACAAATACGGTCAAGGGAATTGCCAACCTCACAAACGGCTTTGTGACTGGTTCTGGTCTGTACAATCTTGAGCTTGGGAGCCTAGGCCCACCTCCTGCAGATCCTCAGAACCTCGGCAACGTGTCCGTTTCTCATCTGTCAGCCGTGTTTGGCCTCCTGGAGGTGGTGTCGGAAGCTATCGAGTATTATGGCGATGCGCTGCCTAACGGTTTCAAGGAGGCATGGCTCGATTATTGCTACTACTTTGGGGCGACAGCGCAAGAGCAGATCGCGCGGTATGGTACTCGCTTCGGGAGCCTGAACCTTCACCAAGGTCATTCACGCCTAACGGCTTACGTGGCCCGCGAGTTGGGAAACTCAACAGTTGAACTTCGAGCTTGGAATGAGTTCTATGCGACTGACGGATTCGCACCAGATGCAGCATGGAGCACTACCCATGTGAATGGGAGTGACGCGCTGATAGTGGTAGACGAGGCAACCTGGATTTCAACGAACGATGTAGCTCAGTATGGTTTGGCTGTTATTGAGAACCTTGCATTAATAGGAGACTCGCTTAGTAGCTATCTATAGGAGGATATATATTACTTAAAGAAGCTTATTACTTTTAGTTATAACGTGCATGATAAGCATGCCAGTCAAACAAGCTTGCCGGTCAAAAGTTTTTCAACCTTTTATCTTCCTACTATATTAATCAATTCTCAACCATTCAAGATAGTACAATTAAATAATGAGGCAAATATCCTTCTTGCGCTTCAAGCCTATCAAAATAACCCAAAATTAAGTCTCTAATGCACCATAAAGATCTATTAAGTTAAGTATAGTACTATCTTTAACTGAGAGAATAGTATCACTGCTCGTTGCGATTGGATCCCTAAAATACATAAACTATTTGATCTAGAGGAACAAATTATTGTTCAGTTCATTCTCGACCTAGATTTATGGGGATTTCCCCTGCAACTATATGGTATTGAAGAAATGGCTAACTGACTGCTTGCTGACCGCAATGCATCGCCTATTAGTAAGCGCTAAGCTTCTAACTTCATCAGGCGACAATTAGACCTCAAGATGCGTTTTTTTCGTAAATATAACTACTAGAGGGCCAAATGTGAAGATCTAACTATTATTTGCGATTGGTTCAGGCTTATAGAGCATACAATCGCAAAATATAGTATTACTCTCGTTAATATTTATAACTTTAATGAGACTGGCTTTATGATAGGCCTAATCGCAAGCAGTATAATTATTATAGGTGCAGAAAGGCATAGAAACCCAGAATCAGTCCAGCCTAGAAATCAAGAGTGGGTTATAGTCATCTAGGCGATCAATGCAGAAGGCTGGGCGATCTAGCCGTTTATCGTGGTTGTAGGCTAATATTACCTTGCTAATTAGTACCGAGAAAGCAACCTCTCGGGCGATTAGGCTATCGTAATGACTCAAAATGGCTAAATAGACAATAAGATAGGTCTTAAGTGGCTTAAGCACTTTGACTAGCACATAAAGGCTCGATCAACTGGTCGCTATTGTCTTCTGATCCTCAATGGGCATAAAGGTCACCACTTAGTTGACATTAAGAAATATTATGAAGCGAACTATATTATTATGCTTTATATGCTGCCTCATTTATCTTATCTACTTTAGCCTCTTAATGTAGGGTGCTTTAGGCCGCTTAAAAACGCATACATTCGAGAAATTAAGCAGTTAATCAAATGCTTAATTACCTACATTTTAAAGACTGACTTCTTTCTGGCTTTTTATGCTGCTTATTAAGCCGCTATGATAGAAAGTAATATTAAGGGAGGTTTTTAAGGGCCAGGCTTATTCCTTTAGACCCAAAAAGTATTATATTAAAGCTTAATGTGCAGCTATAGACTCTAACACCTGTCGAGAAGAAGGCTAGCCTCCCTGACCCTTAGGTGCCTAAGACGCTAAAGACCGTCCTTAAGGCCACTTCTCAATCTGAATATCTTAAAAGATAAATCAGAAGGCACTAGAGTAGCTCTCTAGCATCTATTATTGACGCACTTAAGTCATTCTCTAAGGGAACGAAGGCAATAATGCATTAAATAGTATTATTGAAGTCTAAGAATTAGATCCTTTAACAGGCAAATAAGACTCTTAGTAAGTAGTATAGAGCAAAAAGAAACTGCCTATAGAATGGAGGGAAGATAAAGGAAGGGATATAATTAATCAGAAGGATATTAATGTGCAGTTACTAGCCGAATCGTTAAGACATTATGGTCAAGAAGGGTTAGCACGACTGAAGGAAAGGCATTATAGAATATACAGTAAGACTGGTAACAATACAAGAACATATTAGATAGTTATTGTGATGTCTAGAGAAGAGTATAGCGATTAGTTCTAATTGATTAGATGCTTTATTGTGTATTTATTTTAATTTCTAGATTGAGGGTAATAGTTCTTGACCGGCAAGCTTGTTTAACTGGCGTGCTTATTATGCACATTAAGCATAATTTAATATTATAAAAATGACTATTTAATATTATAAAAATGACTATTTATTATTATAAAGATGACTCTTTAAATTAATATTTTTTACTGATTTATAATATATATACTAAGCTTATATAATAAAAAAGCTTATAATAGAGATTTTAACTTTTAAAATAGAAATTACTTTAGTAGTAAAAAGAAACTAAAAATAATACTCTAACTTAATAATAATTCTTTAAGAAGGTATATTATATAAGTATCTTTATTAGTTAGCGTGAAGCTATATTAAAATATATATATATACTTTAATAGTCTTAAGAATATTTAATACTTTTTAATAAGAAAGTATTTTATAAGAATAATTATTAAGTTAATAATAAGAAAGAATGCACAAGGGGCCCGACCCGGGCCCGCTACGGAAAGGATATGGGTTTTCGTCCAATCTGGTTTTTCCTATATCTATATAAAGTAGAAGCACTATCTACCTCTTAGGTCTATAGCGTATGAATATAATAATAATAAATAAGGAAGAATGTTCATAAGGCATTAAAGGAGCTTATTACTAGCTTAAAGATTAATATATAAGAGATAAAAAGTAAACATTAATTTATAAAGTAATTAGAAAAGAAAAATCTTAATTTTTCTTATAAATAAAGGTAAAGAACTTTTTATCTTTGGATTTTAAGATTTTAATTATACTTATGATAATTATAAGTTTTAATTACTATATTAATATTCTTTTCTCTTTTAAGATTATTAATATTTATATTTACTTAATTTAGCATTATTAGTATTATAGCTTTATTATAATGTACATATATAGCTTGCATGACAAACAAGCATGCATGATAAAAATCCTAACCTCTTAAGCTAGAGATCGCAATAAAAATACTACAAACTTTTTAATTAATTGAAACTACTTGCTATACTCTTCCCTAAATGTCTCAATTGCTACCTAATAGGTCCTTGCATTATAATCGGGCTTATTGTAGATACTATAATACTAAATCCCCAATTGTGCTGACCTCCTTTGACCACCACTCCTTAACGATTTAGCCACTACCTATATATTAATATCCATTTGATTAATTACTTACCTTCCTTCCTCTACTATTATTACTCCTCTTTTCTAGAGTTTAGTCCTTTTTGCCTTCTAGTGCCAGCTTAGTATCTCAGTTGCCTGTTGAAGGTCTTAGACCTCTGCCCTCTCGAGAGCTATCTCATATATAACTGCCTTTATTCCCTTCATAAGAGACTTTAATGCTTTAAGAATTAACTCTAGAGAGCTACTTTAGTGTCTTCTAATCCATCTTTTAAGGTATTTAGACTGAGATTGAGCCTTAAGTATAGTCTTTAGGGTCTTTAAAACCCAAGGGGTCGATAGTTTAGCTGCCTCCTTAACCGGCATTAGTATCTATAGCTAAACATTAAGCTTTAAGACTATACTTTCTGGGTTAAGAGGAATAAGACTAGCTCCTTTAAAAGCCCCCTTAATATTTCTTTCTATTATAGTAGCCTTATATGCTATATAGAAGGCTAAAAAGAACTCAGTCTTTAAAATGTAGGTTATAGAGCATCTGATTAATTGCTCTATTTCTTAATTATAAGCTTGCTTTAGTACGCTAAAGCATCTAACGTCAAGGGGCTAAAGTAGATAAGATAAATAAGGTAGCATATAAAGCTAGATGATTTTCTTTTCCTCACAATATCTTTCAAATTTAATAGACTAGTGACTTTTATGGCCATTAAGGATTAAGAGGCAATAGTAACTATTTATTTGCTTGGCTATATATTAGTTAAAGTGCTTAAGCCACTTAAGACCGGTCTTATTATTAGTCTAGCCATTTTGAGTCGTTATAATAGCCTAATCGCCTAGGAGGTTGCTCTCTTAGTACCAATTAGCAAGGTAATATTGGCCCGCACTAATGATAAATGGCTAGATTGCCTAGCCTTCTGCCTTAATCGCCTAGATAATTATAATCTATTCTTAGTTTCTAGGCTGCACTAATTTCAACTTTAAATGCCTTTCTAATCTTATAATAACTATTCTACTTGTAATTATGCCTATAAGAAAGCTAGTCTTATTAAAGTTATAGATATTATCTAATTAGATACTATACTTTGCGATTATATTCCTTATAAGCTAAAACTAATTGTAAATAATAGTTAGATCTTCACATTTAGCTCTCTAATAGTCATATTTCTAAAAAAAGTATATCTTAAGGTTTAAGTATTACTTAATAAAGTTTAAAGCTTAATGTATACTAATGGGTAGTATATTGCAATTAGTAAGCAATTAATTAGCTATTTCTTTTATATTATAAAGCTAGGAGGGAAATCCTCATAAATCTAGGTTAAGAATGAAATGAATAAGGATCTCTTCCTTTAGGTCTAAGAGCTTATATGATTTAGGGATCCAATTAAGTTAAGATTAAATGCCTTACTGCTAGCACTATAGCTTCATATAACTAACATTATATATCTTTATAGCGCATTAAAGCTTTAATTTTAGGTCATTTTGAAGGGCCTAGAGGGCAAGAAGGGTTCTAGCCTTATTATTAGATGGAGATATACTGGGTGGTTAAGAATTAATTGATTAAATAGAGATAATGTAGGTTGAGGGATTTTTATTATGCATGCTTGTTTATCATGCAAGCTATATATATACGTTATATATCTCTGCGGCGCTCTAGATACTTAATTTTGGGTCATTTTGAAGGGCTTGAAGAGCAAGAAGGATATTTCCCTCCTTATTTGATCGAGATATCTTTGGTGGTTAAGAATCAATTGATTAATTAAAGCGATAAGAGCTTGGGGGATTTTTGGCCTACTTATTTATTTGGCCCACTCACCTATTAAGTACGTTATTCCTTTATTTATTTTATCTATTTTAGCCTCTTAATATTAAGCACTTTAGACTATTTAAAACTATATATAATTAAGTAATTAATTAAATACTTTATAATTTATGTTATAAAGATTAAGTTCTTCTTAGCTTTCTATACCTACCTATAAAGCTATTATAATACGAAGTAATATTAAAGGAGGTTTTTAAGGTGCTAGATTTATTCCCTTAAGCCTAGAAAATATTATATTAAAGCTTAATATTTAACTATAGACTTTAATACCAACTATAAAGAAGGTTAGCCTTCTTAACCCTTAAGTCTTAAAGACCTTAAAGATAGTACATAAGGCTAGTTTATAGTTTAAATACCTTAAAAGATAAGTAAGAAGGCATTAAAGTAGCTCTTTAGTAATTATCTATAAGGTACTTAAGTTATTTTCTAAGAGAATAAAGGTAATAATACATAAAATAGTATTATTAAAGTCTAAGAATTAAATCCTTTAATAAGGAAATAAGACTATTAATAAGTAGTATAAAGCAAAAAGAACTTACTTATAAAATAGAGGGAAGATAATTATAAAAGAAGGAAGGGAAGTAATTAATTAAATAGATATTAATATATAAGTATAAGCTAAATTATTAAAAAGTGGTAATTAAGGAAGGTTAATATAATTAAAATAAAGATACTATAAAATTTATAAAAAACCTAATTATAATATAAGGAGTTATTAAGTAATAATTAAAATATTTAGAGAAGAGTATAATAAGTAGTTTTAATTAATTAAATAGTTTATTAAATTTTTATTAAAGTTTTAATTTTAAAGGTTAAGATTTTTAGCCTACTTATTTATTTAGCTTACTTACTTATTAAGTATATTATAATAAGTATTTTAGTTAAATAAGTATCTTAAAAATCTTAATCTTTTTAATAGAAATTATAATAAAAATATAATAAATTATTTAATTAATTAAAACTACTTATTATACTCTTCTCTAAATATCTTAATTATTACTTAATAACTCCTTATATTATAGCTAGGCTTATTATAGATAATATATATATATAGCTTGCATGACGAACAAGCATGCATAATAAAAATCCCTCAACCTATATTATCTCTATTTAATCAATTAATTCTTAACTACCTAGTATGTCTCAGTCTAATAATAAGGCTAGAATTCTTCTTGCCCTCTAGGCCCTTCATAATGACCTAAAACTAAAGCTCTAATATGCTATAAAGATATATAATATTAGTCATATAAAGCTATAGTACTAACAATAAGGCATTTAATCCTAACTTAATTGGATCCTAAAATCATATAAGCTCTTAGACCTAGAGGAAGAGATCCTTATTTATTTCATTCTTAACCTAGATTTATGAGGATTTCTCTCCTAGCTTTATAATATGAAAGAAATAGCTAATTAATTGCTTACTAATTGCAATATACTACCCATTAGTATACATTAAGCTTTAAACTTTATTAAGTAATACTTAAACCTTAAGATATACTTTTTTTAGAAATATGACTACTAGAGAGCTAAATGTGAAGATCTAACTATTATTTGCAATTAGTTTTAGCTTATAGGGAATATAATCGCAAAGTATAGTATCTAATTAGATAATATCTATAACTTTAATAAGACTAGCTTTCTTATGGGCATAATTATAAGTAGAATAGTTATTATAAGATTAGAAAGGCATTTAAAGCTAAAATTAGTGCAGCCTAGAAACTAAGAATAGATTATAGTTATCTAGGCGATTAATGCAGAAGGCTAGGCAATCTAGCCATTTATCATTAGTGTGGGCCAATATTACCTTGCCAATTAGTACTAAGAAAGCAACCTTCTAGCTGATTAGGCTATTATAATAACCTAAAATGGCTAGACTGATAATAAGATTGGTCTTAATTGGCTTAAGCACTTTGACTAATGCACAAGCAATCAATTAGTTAGTTCTTATTGTCTTTTAATCCTTAATAGCTATAAAAGTCATTAGTCTATCGAATTTAAGAGATATTATGAGGAAAAGAAGATTATCTAGCTTTATATACTGCCTCATTTGTTTTATCTACTCTAGCCTCTTAATGTTAGGCTCTCTCTATATTACCATCTATTCTTCCTTCTATAATAAAAAAGAAGCCTTATCCCCATTTAACTATTTATTTATCCTTATTAAATGCCTATTAGCAACTAACTAGCCCACCTGTCGGGGGATATGCGCTACACTACTAGCCCTAATAACTATCAATAGAGGAAAGGGTAGCAATAAGAGTGCCTAAGAAATTACAGTAGAGACTATAATGAATTATATTTAAGAGCAATTTGCTAGCAATATAATAAAGACTAATCTATAAATAATAGAGAATTAAGAAATAAGTAGTATAAATATGCCAATTAGCATTATTTAGTCTTATTATCTATAAGGTAGTATAGGAAATTAAGGTCTTAGCTCCTTATCTTATTTTCTTTATTTTATCTCCTTACTATAACTAATTAATATTTTCTTATTTTTCTTTCTATCTTAATCTATACTTATCGTCCTTTTAATCTTAACTTATATTGCTAATATCTATACTATAAGTAGTATACTTCTCTTAATAAGGGGGTAATTACTACAGAATTTCTTAGAGATATTTATATAGAGGTTCTTAAGACTTCTATAGGGAAGGATTTAGGATCTCTTAGTATTCTTCCCAGGGTTGTGAAATTAGTACACTAGAAATTTCCATTAGTACACTTTAGTACAGTTTTAAACCTTTATTAAAAATCAGTCTTTAGCTATAAAATTATAAACTTTTTATTTCTTAGTACCTATACCATCCTAGTACTCTAAATGAGGACTTATATTATATAAGCAAATTTATATAGCTAGGAATACTAATTAGTACAAAATTAGTACGTTTTTTTAGTGTACTAAATACTAAAAGTGGACTAATCTGTACTTTCTCACTTATATAAGGGTTTAAAAGTTAGTAAGCTATAATATCTAATAGTTAGCGTTTAGTACTATTGATTAATGTTCTTTTTATATTTCTAAAGCTAAGCGCTGATTTACAATTAAGAGTTTAAGGTGTACTAAGAAAAGTACTAGACTAACTAATTTCACAACCCTGATTAAGAGATAATAGGAACTAATTGATTGATTGATTATATATCGATTAAAGTGCTTAAGCCACTTAAGACCGGTCTCATTATTAGTCTAGCCATTTTAGGTTGTTATAATAGCCTAATCGCCTAGGAGGTTGCTTTCTTAGTACCAATTGGCAAGGTAATATTAGCCTATACTGATAATAAATGGCTAGATCGCCTAGCCTTCCAGATTAATCGCTTAAATGACTATAATCCATTCCCAGTTTCTAGGCTACACCAATTTCAGCTTTAAACGCCTCTCTAAGCCTATAACAATCATTCTACTTATAATTATACCCATAAGGAAGCCAGTCTCATTAAAGTTATAGATATCATCTAATTGGATGCTATACTTCACAATTGTGCTTACTATAAGCTAAAACCAATCGCAAATAATAGTTAGATCTTCACACTTAGCTCTCTAATAGTTATATTTCTGAAAAAAACGCATCTTAAGCTCTTAGTATTGCCTAATGAAGTTTGAAGCCTAATGTGTGCCAATAGGTAGCGCATTACAGTTAGTAAGCAATTGATCAGCTATTTCCTTTGTACCACAAAGCTAAGGGGAAAATCCTTCTGAATCTAGGTTAAGAATAAAGTAAATAAGGATCTATTCCTCTAGATTAGATAGCTTGTATGATTTCTAGATGGTATTACGTTAAGACTAGATGCCCTTTTGCCAACGACCTAGAGTATAACGATTAACTATTTATATCTCTGCAGCGCGTTGGATATGTAGGGTTAGGTTATTTTGAAGGGACTGAAGGGCAAGGAGCATTCTAGCTTCATAATTAGACTATAATATGCTAGGTCATTAAGAATCAATTGATCAAATAGAGATGATATAGGTTGAGGGACTTTTAGCTCACTTGCTTATCTGGCTCACTTGCTTATTAAGTACATTATATTAAAAGAATATAAATATATTTATAAGTCTAAAGGGTATATAATAAGGTATTTATAAAGTTTAAACTTAATTTAAAATATAGTTTTTTATTTATTTCTTTTCTTATTTATTTATTTATACTTTATAGACTTAAAAAGGTAAATAGTACTTCTACTCTATATAGATATAGGAAAAACCAAATTGGATGAAAACCTATATTACTTCTATAGTAGGCTTATATTGGGCCCCTTATTCTATTATAGTGTATAAGTAAATAGTCCTTCTTGCTAGGACTAGAATTATCTTATTTCCTAAAAGAAGATATTAAGTAGGGGAAAAAAAAAGTAATAAAAGAAAGGTAAGAGTCTTCTATATCTTAGGTTTAGGTCTATAGTAGGCATATATTACTTGCGCATTAGCTGTGCGCTAGTAAGGTATATATAGGATCATTATGTAGTTATGGCTGGAGGCCTAGATTTTAAGTGGGCAGATTCGGCCGCTAGTAGGTCTGCTAGCTAGCGCTTTGCTATCAGTAGTTAGGGGTTAACATAGGCCCGGTGCTCTACAGCCATTAATAGCTGCCGGCTGCAGCCCGGGTTTCTGCTATTTGGTCCCTTCGCTTGGTCTACAATGCCCTCCTCTCTTTCTTCCCTCTTCAACGCCTCCGTAAGTTGCCCTTCCCTAGCTTCCTAGCCGTGCCCGCGCTGGTGCTAGGTCTTAAGTGTGTCGCTGACTTCTGTTCTTTCTACTAGGATTATCATTGATATGTTCGTCCTTCCTGCTGCTCGTTGCGGCCTCACTAGCATTGTGGCTTTATTGCGGTCTCATTGCTATAGTAGCTAACTTCTTTGTGTAGCTAAGGACGACAACTATAATGATAACTATGATGATGATGACGACGACGACAATGATGACGATAACGATAACGATAATGATAATGCTAACTACGCCTATAAGTTCCTCTTAATGTATTCCTATTATGTGCCTAGGCTAACCCTAAGTAGGCAAAGAGAAAGGCTAAAGAGGAGGGTATAGTTACTCTAGGGGATAAGTCCTCTACCCCTACTTCTGTAGGGGCAGTATAGAATATTCCCTATTCTATATATATTATATAAATAGGTAAAGATAGTATAATAGGTCTCTACTAAGACTAGGTAAATGTAGCAGTAGGCAGCTGCACAGCTTGTGCCCGCATACATAAGACCTATATGCCCCTACTATTTGCTACTATTGCTACTGCTCGAGCCCTAGTGGAGGCTCTCTAGCGTGAGAGTAGGGATAGCAGTATGAGTATAGGTCGGATCTACAGCGCGGGAGTATAGCTAACTGGGAGCAGGGCAAGGAGCTCAAGCGGCTTATCCCTTTGACCGTGGTAAGACTACACTTGGGCTTGGCGCCCCACACTACCCCCTGCTGCGGCTAAGTACAAGAGAGTGACCTAGAGCGCGTTCAGAAACAACCCCACCTAATTCCTCATACATCGCATTCTTAATATCCCTATGGATTCCCAACTGCCCCCTAGCCAAGCAGTTAATATGTATGATGACAATAGCTTCATTCGCGTTGACTGCGGCAGCCGCCATGAGCATCCAACTGATAATACGTGCCGGCCAATCAAAAATCCGGTCCCGGATCGCGGCTACAACTTCGAGCCGATGGACCTTCCCAACGCGGCCCCTGTGTTAGCAGCTCTGCCCCAGCAGCCACTGTTACTATTCCAGACATTCCTACCTATTTCTCTAGTAGAGGGATGGGTCAGCTACACGAATAGCTGGGTTGGTTATCTCTTGCAGCAGCACGAAGCCGGCATCCGCATTTTAAAGCCGCGGTCACGACTGTTGACTTGGAAGCCGACCTCTGTTGCTGAACTCTACACATGGCTCGCGATCCTGATTTATATGCAAATTCATATAGAACCAGCGATTGAGGACTATTGGAAGGTTTCTAAGCCACAGCAAATAGAGCCCTCACATCCAGTCACTAAGTACATGAGTCATGACCGCTTTACGCAACTATCACGACATATTCGTCTCTTTGACTTCATAACGATTGATCAGGGTCCTGATGTCACCTTCCTTGGCCGGACCTATAGCCGGGTTAACGCCTGGTCTGACCACATACAGCATGCGTCTACAGTTTTCTTCATCCCGGGCACAGCTATCGCTGTAGATGAGTGTATGGTCCGCTTCCTTGGCCGGTCCCTTGATACAACAACCGTCCCTAACAAGCCGATCCCAACGGGCTTCAAAGTCTGGGTTGTGGCCCAACAGGGCTATTTCCTCCGGTGGATTTGGCATAGGCCGGGCCGGAAGTTCGGGCCTGTAGGGGTCCGGCCGGCTCGACGGCTCCGGCAAGGGTCACAGCTACGGCAGAGCCGGCAGCGGATACGAGAGAGGATGATCTATCTGAACCCGACTCAAGCTGTGGTTGTTGCCCTAGTAAATCTGCTGCCGGATTCCATATATCACGTCTTTCGCGATAACCTATTCTCTTCCAATGACCTCTTTCGCCGGCTCCGTCAGCTTGGTCACGGGGCCACAGGCACAGCCCGCCGTAACTGTGGTCTTCACACATCTCTCGTCAAGCTCAAGGCTGCAGATAATACAGCTGCCGGCAGCATCAAATTCAACACTCTCAAAGCTATCCCTACAGCAGATAATAAGGTCAGTCATTAGGACATTATTATGCTGTATTTCCCCTACTAATTTGTCTTCCGCTAGGTCAATCAGATCGTGTGGAAAGACAACGCCCTCGTGCTTCTCCTTTTAACTGCGTTTACAGGCAATGAAAGGAGTGACTGTAAGAGGAAAAGACCGACAGGGGACCAAATGCAATCACGGCCAATACAGCGTTTCTTTGGTGACGAGCCTGTCAAGCTGCTTTCTATCCCGTCTATCGCAGCTGCTTACAATCTTGAGATGAATGCTGTAGACCGTGGTGACCAACTGCGGTCTTATTGGGGCCCTAATCGCCGTGTGCGTAGGGGCGGCTGGAAGGCCCTTGCTTGGGACTTTCTATTAGAAATAGCCCTCATCAACAGCTTCCTTTTACAGCTACGAGGGCAGCCACAGTGGAAGCCGGAGTCATCGCAGAAGAGTTGGCGGCAACGCCTTGTTGATGACCTCATTGCAGCGTACGCAACCCAAAGTCAGTCACGACAGCGGTTTCGAACGGGAGACGAATTTACGCCTGTATCACAGCACAATTGGGTCCGAAATAAGAATCCATCGGCATGCCTTGCTTGTAAGCGTGTACGGCTAGGCGAGCCGCGGCCGCGGCCGTTGGAGGCAGACAGCGGCAGCAACAGCCGCCCTAAGCAGTCACGTTGGAGATGTAAGGAGTGTAATGTAGCTCTTTATAATAAGGGAAATTGCTGGGACTTCTATCACCACCTAAAATAGGTGGGGGCAGAGGTACCTTTCATTTGCGTTATTTTCATTGGTCTGATCCCCTGTCACTAGCCCAAGTGTAGTCTTACCACGGTCAAAGGGATAGAGGCAGCCCTTAGGGCTAAGAGTTAGGCTCCTAAGCGGGCGAGCACCGCGCCCGTAGCGGTAACTATGGGCCTAACGTCTGACCAGTTTGACGCATTGGTCAGCAGGATCAACCACATCGCCGAGGCGCTTGAGCGCCTCGAACTCAGTATGGTCCTAGCTCTTGCGCTTGGTTGCATCCTTAGGCTGGCTGGGGCTCTAGATCCTGGGGAATCCGGCGGGAAGGACGATGACGATGACGGCAACGGCGATGACGATAACGACGATGATGATGATGTTAATGATGATAAGGAGATAGACGATAGGGTCCAGGAGTAAGGTCGGATAGTAGGTGGTAGAGGCGTAGGTTTAGGATGGGTCTATAGGTTAGTATTATAAGCTTAGAGGACTTAATAGGGGGGCAGAGGATTTAATTGGGTTGGCAGTTATTATAAATAGGCTAGTTTTTTTGCCCTTTATGGCTTTTTTTTAGGTATATTTTATCTCTCTATAAGGAGGGCAAGAAGCACTCAGTGCGAGAGCGTATTGCTTTCGCCTAGCTACTATAAACTCTATTGCCTTCTAACCTCCCGCTCTGCTTCTACAATATAATTGCAGTTACTATAGATATAGAGGGCAAGCTTGTAGTGTAGGATAAGGCATTAGTATAGAAACTATCAAGTAATTACTTATATTATACTACAATCTAATAGTAGGAGCCTAAGTTCGCACTAGTTCTATAGTAGCTTTATGAGGAAGCTACATTACTTAGCGAATCTTAGGCAGAAAATGATTATATATTTAAGTGTCTCTTCATTAGTCCTATATAGGCATTATAGTAAGGGCACATTAAGAATACCCTTCAAGAAGAAGAAGCTTCTTAGTCTAATTTTTCCTATTCTTAGCTAAATAAGCATTAAACTTTAGTACTTATTAAGGCTATAATATAAGTATAATGCCTTCTTATTATTAGTAGGGAAGTAGGTTTCTATAGGTTCTAGATAGTTTATCCTTTAGTGTTCTCTTATTATATCTTAAAGTTAGTATTACTATATAGTTTACTTAGAGAAGGTATAGGCCTTAATTGCATTTAGGGTTGCTTTATATCCTTTATAAGGGAGCTAGCTTTTAAGCTAGTCCTTAACTTCTTATTGTAGTTACTACTAAAGGCCCCTATATTACTTATAGTAGATCTACCTTATGGCTACTATAGTAACATTCCTAATGAGCGGTATAGTATTCTGCCTCTCTATGCAGCTATAAAATTAGGCGGCTACCTCATTAAGGTAGATATTAAGGGGGGGATAGCTAATTCTATTTCTAGGAGGCAGCCTAATATGGCTTTATATGCCCTAGTGACTATATGTAGGCTTTAGGTCTATTTTGCTATAAGTACTTATATAATGCCCTAGGGTTTGCCCCTAGAAGTAATTAGAATATAGTAAGCTTTTATACTATAGACTATAATTAACTATATAATCTAAGTGTAGATTAATCTTACTACTTTAAAGCTAACTCTCTACATACTTATAGTAATTATAGTAAGGGCTTATTATTAGTACTCTAACTTCCCTTTAAGGTAGTTAATATATAGTCCTTAAAGTAGTTTATAGTGGAGAAATAGCCTAAAGAATCTACTTAACTTAGTGAGCATTATTATTAAGTCTTTAAGTTAGATCTACATTTAACTTACTATATATTTCTAAGTAAAGTATAAGAGCTATACTTTATCTAACTTTTAAGTTATTCTATTTATTTAGGCCTAATTATTATAGATTTCTTATGTAACTTTAAGCTAGGTTTATATCTCTTCTATATTATATCTAAATGCTAGTAGATTAGTATTATCTATAAATCTAACTACTATTATCTTAGGGGCATTACTAAGGGCTTTATAAAGGCTAGAGATAAAGAGGATAAATAGTATAGGCAATAGGGGGGATCCTTATAGAATGCCTACCTAGACCTCAATAGGGTCTAATATTTAGCTATTAAAGTAGAGCCATACTGTTCGCACTGTGAGATAACTATTAAGCCATACTAGGAGCCATCTTAAGAAGCCCTTTCGCTATAGGGTTACAATAAGTCATCTATAGTTAACTCCATTAAAGGCCCTAGCAAAGTCTAATTAAAGGAGAGATATAAAGCTGCGCTAGGCCTAGGCTATATGCACTGCTTTTATGATAACCGCTAGGGCAAGCTCTATAGATTTCCTTAGTCTATTGCCTATTTGCCTAAAGGGTAGTAGTCCCTTTAATTCCACTATGATCGCAATGCGCTAGCTAATAACTATCTTAATGACTTTGCTAATCACATTGAGTAGGGATATTGATCGCTATCTTAATGTAGTGCATTATTAATCTAGGGTCTTATTAGCCTTTAGGATGACTAAGGCGATTGTAGCGTAGAAGCAGACTAAGAAATAGCTAATTATAATGCTTATATTTGCTATCTCTATAACCGCAAGTATAAGCAGCTTACTATATGCTTTTAGGAACCTAGCTGGGATTCTATCTTCACCTAGAGCCTTCTAGGACCTAATTTTATGTAGGGCTTCTTCAATCTCTTTAGGCTCAATATAGGGATATATTAGGCCTAATTTAGGTTTAGGTGTTCTGGAGGAAGGGAGAGGGGGGAGATTAGAATTATTAGCTTAGAGTTTAAGGAAGAATTTCCTTATAAGGATTTTAGCTTTATTTGCATGAAGTATTACTAGCTTGAGATAGTCTAAATAGGTAAGAGGTAAGAGCTACAGTAGGACTATAGTGGTTCCACTCTGCAGCCTTGCCCATCTTTCTATAGCCTAGAATTATATTATGTTATGCCTTAGAAGGTCTGCTAGGAGCTTCTACTATAGGGCGCTCTTCACACATTAGTCCCATTGCGCGCGCGCTTCGGCTAAGGCGCGCCAGTCAGAAGGTTGGCCAGTTCGCTAGGCTCTGCAGCGGGCTTGTTTTAGCTTGTTAGTTGCTGCAGCTATTTCACTGTTCCACTATGGGTTATGGTGGGGCCTAGGCTTCTTTCGCTTTAGGGTTGCAAATTGGGCAATTGCATCAAGCTGCTTTAATAGCTAGTTAACCGCTTCATTGAGGGCTTCTATAGTAATTATAGTGCCCTAAGTCCATTAGAGATAGACTTTTGCTTTGTTAGTAGCTCTCTACTGGTGGGTCTTCCTCTAATTGAATCTAGAGGCTAGTTCTAGGGCTAGTTTATCTAGGGTAACTATAATGTAAATATATTGCAGGAAATAGTTAGATCCTTCTAGGTTATAGTTTATTCCTTTATATATTATATAGATAGTCTTAGTAGCCTAAGCTAGGTTGAGGGTACTATTATGGTAGCCTTAGGCCGATCTAGTAATAGTCCTATAAGGTATAATAAGGCTAACTTAAAGTCACTATACTTCCCTAATAAGGTCATTACTATCTTAATCCTCTTAGCTATAATAATCCTAAAGTGGGTAATAAAGGTTAAAATTGCTAATAAGTAGTATATAGTTGTTTAGTATAGTACTAATAAGGGCTTATAGTATAAGCAAGTTACCTCTACTATTTAGAGAGTTATAAAAAGTGATAATTTAGTATTAGGTTTTTATGAAAGTAATGCTAGCTTAGTCTTCCCCTACTTATAATATCTATAACTTAGGTTTATAGTATTTATTAATGTATATTATTGTGTACTTATTATAGTAAACTATATAGTAGTTATATCTACTTAGGTAGGCTAGAGCTTTAGTCTTAGGGTTTCTATTTAGTTTAAGAAGTATAATTATATTATATTTACTATAGGCTTATAGTGCGACCTAGGTAAGGGTAGGCTATTAATTAGTATTCTAGAAGAGTATAAGTATTAATTAATAATCTAAGGAGGAAATAGCATTAGTGAGGAGGCAAATATAGATATTATAAGTAGGGATAGCATAAAGGAGGTATAGGTTTAGGTTAGGAACTAGCTAGAGATTCTTTATTATTTGTTCATTAATTTAGGGGGCCTTTTAGGCCTTTTTAGCGATAGAGCTCTAAGGAGCTAGGCCGTCGGGGGGGGAGGCAAAAGTCCCTATATTGGGGTTTTAGTTGCAGTATAGTCTTAGAAGCGGAGGGGTCAGTCAATATAGCTCTCCTTAGCTTGCGCCTAATATGAGGCTACAATAGGGCAGTCTTAGCTTTAAGCTAGATATTTACCTTTATAGAGGGTATAGTTTAGTAGGATCTCCTTGCGTTCAGTTAGGCATCTTTCTCCATTAATATATATAGTGCCTCTATAGTGTCTATAGGTTAGGGCTAATTTATAGTTTTATGCAAGGTAATTAAACTTAAAGCAATTATAATATTAAGTAAGATAAAGTCCTTTATTAAAAAGCCTACTATTATATAGCTATATATTAAATAATAAGCTATTATTATAAAGGTAGTTTGCCTCCTTAATAGAGCTAATATATAAGATTAAGTTCATTTTTATATTAGGACTATATTATTTAATCTTTTATCTTTTCACTTAGAGGATTATTAATTAGTTAGATTTATTAATTTCTTTAATAAGTTTATTAGTATTATTTAGGATAGATATAAGTTAGATTCCCTTTATAATTACTATAAAGGTTAGGGAAGAAAGGGCTATATTATTATTAAAGGCTTTAATAACTTAATCTTTAGTGTAATAAGCTTATGCCTTATCTGCAATAATGAATGTGAGGACTATATTGCCGCTTAAGAGCTTTCTTACTGCAATAATACTAGTATTACTATAGGCCTAGTTCGCTACTATAATAGTGTCTTTTAGCGTTTAGCTGCTAATGTTAGGGGGTATATTTCTTATTCGGATGGTTACTTTGCATTCAATGCGGCTTTAGGTTATATGCTTAGAAGTTCTATAGTTTAAGGGCATAAGATTTCGCGCTGCAATTAATATATAGGATAGTTAGCCTTTTTTGCAGTCTAAGGCTGCACCTAGGGCTACTTTTATAATAGAGGTAAGGGCAGTAATAATGTTCAAAGTGATGCGCTCCTTAAGACTTACTTTATGGTTATGTAAGCTATCCTCTTTGCGGGATGTATATATCTATATCTCTTGCGCGGCAGTATAGGTCTAGATAATATTCTAGACCTAATTGAGGAGATTAAGAGGGATAATTCTAGTAATAGCATAATATGCTTTATTTTTTAGATTATCTACTAGTATTTTAGTCAATTCTATAGTAAGTATATTGCTTTTGCTTAGTATATACTGGCTAATTCTTACTATAGGGTTATATTAGCTTTAATTAAGGCTATGCGCCCTTAAGTTGATAGCTATCAGTAGCGCACTAGTGTTATTACTATAGCCCTAATGTGCTATTATACCTAGAGTAATGTCTGTAGGAGGATTCTGATTCTAGTTTTAGAATGTATTTTAAAGGCAGAATGAGGCTATAGCGAGCAGAAACTAGATATTTCACAATGTGTAAAGTTATATTTCTTTTCTTAATATAAATAAGATTATATATATTTTTAAAGTTTAATATTATAAATATGTTTATTTTATAAAGTTAGTTCTTAAGCTTTATAATAAGAAATAATAAGGTTTAATCTTTAATAATATCTTTATTTAATTATTAATAATTTATAATAAGTCTAAACTTATTATTCTTTTTAAGAATAAATATAATAAAATAACTTATTACTGGCGGACCCACCAGCGGCCGAATCTGCCCACTTAAAATCCGGGCCTCCGGCCGTAACTACATAACGATCCGACACGCACCTTACTAGCGCGTAGCCAATGCGCAAGCGATGCGTGCCCACCATAGACCTAAATCTAAGACGTAGGAGACTCTTACCTTTCCTTTATTACTTTTCTTTTCCCCTACCTAATATCTTCTTTTAGGAAATAAGATAATTCTAGTCCTAGCAAGAAGGACTATTTACTTATGCGCTATAATAGAATAAGGGGCCCAATGTGGGCCCATTATAGACGCAATATGGGTTTTTATCCAATTTGGTTTTTCCTATATTTATATAGAGTAGAAGTACTATCTACCTTTTTAGGTCTATAGAGTATAAATAAATAAATAAATAAAATTTAATAATTCTATCTAAAATCTTTCTATAAAAAGCTTATTATAAATATAAAATTATATTAATATATTCTTAAGCCTTTCTTCTTTAAGAAGGTTTTTTTATTTCTTAAGGTTTTTATTTATTTATATAAACTATTATTATAAGTATCTAATAGTTCTTTAAAATTAATTCCTCTTGCCTTTGTATTGCTTATATACTATATATAAATTATCTTTATTTTTCTATAATAACTTTAACTTATTAATTATATTAAGATTAATATATAATACTTTAGCTTTACTATTTTATTATTCTTATTATATTTATATGCTATAGACCTAAGTGGTAGATAGTGCTTCTACTTTATATAGATATAGGATAAACTAGATTCAATGAAAACCTATATCCTTTCTATAGCGGGCTTAGATTGGGCCCCTTATACTATTACTACATATAAGTAAATAGTCCTTCATACTAGGACTAGAATTATCCTAATTCCTAATAGGTTAAGGGGGAAAATAATAAGGGAGAGAGGAGAGAGAGGAGAGGTTACCTAGGGAGGGCTTATATTAATTGCGCGTCAGTAGCGCGCTAGTGACTAATGCGTAGGGTCATTATGTAGTTACAGTCGGAGGCCTAGAGTCTTCCCTAAGGGAGGGCGAGAAGCACTCGGTATAGGCGCACAATAAGTCTAGCTACTCTCTGCAGACTTAAGCTATATGCTCTTCGAGCTTGCGCTCTATCTCTGCGCTATAATTGTAATTACCATAGATTTAGAGGGCAAGCTTATAGTATAGGATAAGGCATAAGTGGAGGAACTAGTAGGTAATTAATTAATCTATTTTGCTATTTAATAATTACTACCTAAGTTTGTGCTAATTTTATAGCAACCTTATAAGGAGGCTACATTATTTAGTAAATCTTTAGTAAAAGATAATAATATATTTAGGTATTTCTTTACTATTCTTATATAAACAATATAATAAGAGTATATTAAGTATATATTAAGAGAAAAGAAAGCTTCTTAGACTAATTCTTCTAGTCCTTAGCTATATAAGCATCAAGCTTTAGTATTTATTAAGGTCTTAGTATAAATATAATGCCTTCTTATTGTTAGAAGGAGGGTAGGCTTCTATTAGTTCGATTCGATTTGTCCTATAGTACTCTCTTGCCTCACTCTAGAGTTAAGTCTACTATATAGTCCACTTAGACTAAGTATAGGCCTAGATTTTAGTGAGGGCAGCTCCCTACCTTATGTATAGGAGCTAGCTTTTTAGCCAATCCCTAACTTCTTACTATAGTTATCGCTAAGGTCCTTAGCGTTATTTATGGCAGATCTAACTTATGGCCGCTATAGTAGCCAAGGTTGTGAAATTAGTACACTGGAAATTTCTATTAGTACACTTTAGTACACTTTTAAACATTTATCAAAAATCAGCCTTTAGCTTTCAAATTATAAGCTTTTTACTTCCTAATATCTATACTATTCTAGTATTCTAGAGTAGGACTCACATTACATAAGTAAATTAATATAGCTAGAATTACTAATTAGTACAAAATTAGTACGTTTTTTCAATGTACTAAATACTAAAAGTGGACTAATTTGTATTTCCTAGCTTATCTAAGCAGATAAAAGTTAGTAAGGCTTATTAGTATAGGGCTGGAATTATAGCTATTTAATGGTACTCTTTTTATATTTTTAAGGCTAAGGGCTGATTTTTCATTCACTGTAAAAGGTGTACTAAGAAAAGTACTGGAATTACTAATTTCACAACCCTGATAGTAGCAGTCTTAATAAGATAGGTTGTATTCTGCCTTTCTGTATGGCTGTAGAATCGGGCGGCCAGTTCGTTAAGGTAGATATTAAGGGGGGGGGATAGCTAACTCTATCTCGAGAATGTAGGCTAGTATGGCCTTATATGCCCTAGCAACTATGCATAGGTTTTAGGTCTACTTTAGTGCAAGCGCCTATATAATGCCTTATAGCTTGCCCCTAGGGGCAGTTAGTATGTAGTATGCTCTAGCGCTATAGACTATTATTAAGTAGATAATTTATATATAGAGTAGCCTTACTGCCTTAAGGTTGACCCCCTATATACTTATAGTAATTGCAGTGAGGGCCTAATATTAGCACTCTAGCTTCCCCTTAAGGGCATTTATATATAATCCTTAAAGGAGTTTATAGTAAAAGAAAAGTCTAAAGAATCTATATAAGTCAATAAGTATAAATATTAGGTCTCTAAGTTAGGCTTATATTTAGTCTATAATGCATTTTTAAGTAAAGTGTAGAAGCTTTACTTTGTTCAGTTCTTAGGTCATTCTATTCGTTTAGGCCTAATTATTATTAATATCTTAGGCAGCTTTAAGTCGAGCATAAGTCTCTTCTATATTGCGTCTGAAGGCTAGTAAGTTAGTATTATTAGTAAATCTAACAATTATTATCATAGGTGCACTACTAAGGGCTTCATAAAGGCTAGCAATAAAGAGGATAAATAGTATAGATAATAGGGGGGATCCTTAAGGGACGCTAGCTTAAACCTCAATAGGGTCAGAAAGTTAGCCATTGAAGTAGAAGCGCACTGTCCGCAATGTAAGGTAGCTAATAAGCTATAGAAGGAGCCATCTAGGGAAACCTTTTAGTTGTAAGGCTACAATGAGTTGCCAGTGGTCAACTAAGTTAAAGGCCCTTATAAAGTCAAGTTAGAGGAGAGAGGTAAGGCTGCATTAGGCCCAGGCTATACGCGCTGCTTCAATAATAATAGTAAGAGCTAGTTCTATAGATCTCTTTAGTCGGTTGCCTATCTATCCTGAAGATAGTAGCCCTATTAATTCCGCTATGCTCGCAATATATTGGCTAATATCTGTCTTAATGATTTTGCCAATAATACTAAGTAGGGATATAGATTGCTATCCTAATGTAGTTCATTATTTAGCTAGTATTTTATTTGCCTTTAGGATAATTATAATAGTTATAGGGCAGAAGCGAATTAGGAAGTAGCTAATTATAATGCTAGAGTTTACTATCTTAGTGATTATAAGTATAAGTAGCTTACTATATGCTTTTAAGAACCTAATAGGTATACTATCTTCACCTAGAGCTTTCTATAATTTAATCTTTTGTAAGGCTTCTTAAATCTCTATAGGTTTAATATGGGGGTGCATTAGACCTAACTTAGGTTTAGGTATCTTAGGAGGAGGGTGGGGGAGGAGATTAGTATTTTTAGCCTAGGGTTTTAAGAAGAATCTTTATGCAAGGATTTCGGCTTTATCCGCATAGAGTATTACTAGCTCTATATAGTCTAGCCAGGTGAGGGGCAGTAACTATAGTAGGACTGCAGCGGTTCTACTGTGCAGTCTTGCCTACCTTTCTATAGCCTAAAACTATATAGCATTATTATCCCTTAGAGGTTCTACTAAGATTTCTCTCTAGAGGGCACATTAGGCGTCTTTTACGCTGCGATCCCGCTGCATTCGCGCTTTAGCTAGGGCTCGCCAGTCTGAAATATGACCGGTTCATTAGGCTATATAGTAGGCTCGTTTGAGCTTGCAAGTTATTGCAGATATTTTACTATTCTACTATGGGTCAATTGCTTCTAGCTGCTCTAGGAGCTAGCTGGCCACTTTATTAAGGGCTTCTACAGTGGAGATCATACTATAGGTCCATTAGAGGCAGACTATTGCTTTATTGGTAGCATAGTAAGAGTTTATTTTGTTCTAATTATAACTAGGGTTTAATTTAGGAGTTAGCTCATTAGGGGCATTAGTAATGCAGATTCATTGCAGGAGATAGTTAGATCCTTCTAGGTTGTAGTTAGTTCCTTCATATATTGTATAGATAATTTTAGAGGCCTAAGCTAAGTTGAAGGTACTATTTCGGTAGCTATAGAATAGTCTAATAATGGTACTATAAGGCATAAGGAGGCTAGTGCAGTATTGCGCTACTTCCTGAATGAGGACGTTACTACCTCAGTCTATCATGCCGTAATAATCCTAGAGTGGGTAGTAGAGGTTAAAATTGCTAATAAGTAGTATATAGTTATTCGGTATAGTATCGGCTAGGGTCTATAGTGCAGGCAAGTTGCCTTTACTATTTGGGGGATTATAAAGAGCTATAAGTTAGTATTAGGTTTTTATGAAGGTAATGCTTACTTAGTCCTCTCCTGCTTCTAATGTCCACAACTTAGATCTATATTGCTTATTAATGTATATTGCTGCTTGCCTACTATAGTAAACCATATAGTAGTTATATCTGCCCTGGCAGGCAGGGGCTCCAGTCTTAGGGTTCCTATTTGGTTCAAGCAGCGCAATTATATTATATTCACTATAGGCCTATAGGGCGATCTATATAAGGGTAGGCTAATAGTTAGTATAATCTTAATCCTAACGCTTGAATTAGTAATTAGCTATAGTAAATTATTCATCCTATTATATAAATTAGTAATTAGCTATTGTAAATTGTTAATTTACTATATTAAAATATGCATTTTATTACCTAAATTCCTAATTAGTAATAGTAAATTCTTATTATTATTATTTATATACTGCTTTAGCTATTAGCTATTCAGTCCTTCTTCTGAAAAAGACTAATCTAGAGTAGAGGGGAAAACCTAATTAGTAAGCTATAGGATAAAAACCCCTTACTACCTCTACCTAAGGGGGAAGCAAGTTAGGTTCAATATATATGTATAGTAGTATAAGTTATAGGTAAGTCTGCTTTACTATAAAAGCTAGTTATATACTTATATTTAGAATTTCCTCATAAAGCTTAGCCTAAATAGTATTATAAGATATCTTCAATCTTAAAATAGGTCTAAATTGTCTTCACTCTCCTTAATCCTTATCTTCCTAATTATCTTTACTTCCTAGCAGTATGCTTTCTCTTGCTTTTATAAGTAATTACTCTCTCAATCGGTCTATTAGTCTAATTACTACTAGAGCTAGTAGAGCTAGTAGAGCTAGTGTGCCTATCCTAGCTTGAGGCTGCTTTAAAGGCTACTTAGGTCCCCTACAGGTAGGGTAAATTAGAACAATTAATATTATTAGTGCTAGTATACTTGCTATTATATCCTATAGTAGGCATACTATATGCCCATACTGCTCATCTAGAATGCTAAACTGTATAGATCTATCTGCATAGGCATCCCTTACTTATTATTATTCCTTCTATATAATATAGTATGCATAGGACTATGCTAGGTGCGACCCATTATAGTTGCAATATACTAAGGGGATCTTACCGCTAGAGGTAGGGCAGACTATATCTCTTATATGGTAGGCTCCCCTATAGCAGCTATACTTAGTCTATTCTTAGCAGTATTATATAATATGTTTAAAGTAGAAGCACTTAAAGTACTGCTTAGGTTAGATACTCCCTAAATAGGGTTCAGTCTAACAAACTTCTATAGCTATAATTATGCTTTAATTATAGAGCTTATTCGCATTAGTTAGTTCGGTTAACAATATAACTAGCAACTAGCAAGGCCTAACTGTATGGCAGCTTCATAGCAGTTTAATAGTATACACCTTAATGCTATTTGCTTATTGGATATTTGCAGTAATGTCCTCAAGTAAGCCCCCTATACGGCTAGTTAAGACCCCTTTAGTAACTACTATAAACTACCTTAAGACCCAATATGCATTCGAACTAAAGACAGTAGGGATCTAAGCATCATCCTTTAGGAGATCTATAATAGACTTATAGAAGAGGACTGTAATATTACCACTAGGGAGGCAGCATAAGGCCACTATAGGCAAGGGGAAGCCCCTTAGGAGGGCACAATTAGTAGCTAATACTATATTAGAAGGCATATAAGACCTAATATTAGGGGCCATACTTAGTGATCTAATAATAATCTCCCTACTAAGGCGAGGGGGGATTAGCTTTAAATATAATGCTATAAGGGCTTAAGGTGCCCCCTTATTGCAAATAACTTAGGCCTACATTAGGGTCTTATTAGGTAGATTCTTTAGGGCAATTAATATTGCTCTTTTGATGGCAATTATAATTATTTCTATGAAGAGCAGCAAGATTAAGGTCTTACTGTTTGCACTTTGGGCATAGCTTATAGTAGCATTAGCTAGGATTATTACTACTCCCTAAACTAAGGGGAAAGTAACTTCTAGGATAATTGCTTTAAGTTTGAGTTTAGTCTTAATAATAAGGTCTTTAAATCAATTATAGGTCATTTCTATATTAAGCTTAGCCTATAGTGGGTATAGGTTTTATAGTAAAAAATTTTCCTTAAGGGGAGAAAGGGGATAGTCTATAATCTTAATACCCTCCATTTTGCCTAGCGCGCCTATCGCACACAATGTAGCAATGATGCAAGGGCGGAATGGGGGTAAAGAAGGTCTGCAGAGAATATTATTTATATTAGAATTAATTTTAGGTATACGACTGAGGCATAGTATAGGTGACTATAAAATGTCTATAGTGTGTTGATAGTAAATTCTTAGTATTAATAGTTAACTAAATAACTAAATAACTAAATACCTAAATACCTAAATACCTAAATACCTAAATACCTAAATACCTAAATACCTAAATACCTAAATACCTAAATACCTAAATACCTAAATACCTAAATACCTAAATACCTAAATACCTAAATACCTAAATACCTAAATACCTAAATACCTAAATACCTAAATACCTAAATACCTAAATACCTAAATACCTAAATACCTAAATACCTAAATACCTAAATACCTAAATACCTAAATACCTAAATACCTAAATACCTAAATACCTAAATACCTAAATACCTAAATACCTAAATACCTAAATACCTAAATACCTAAATACCTAAATACCTAAATAACTAAAGATTATAGCCTTAAGTATTAAAACTATTAATATTTCTATACTATACTAATTCTATACTAATGTACTAAAAAATTAGTATTTAGTTAGTATAGGCCTGTACTAATACTAATACTAATTTTTATACTAAATACTAACTAAATACTAATTTCAAATTAGTTAGTATGGGCCTGTACTAATACTAATCTTTTGTACTAAATACTAACTAAATACTAACTAATTCCAATTAGTATTTAGTTAGTACATTCTGGACTAACTAATTTCACAACCCTAGGGGGGCGTTTCTAGTTCGGATGGTAACTTTACATTCGACGCAGCTTTGGGTTGTTCGCTTGGGGCTTCTATAGTTTGGGGGCATAAGGTTTCGCGCCATAATTGATATATAGGATGGTCAGTCTTTTTCGCGGTTTGGGGCCGCGCCTAGGGCTTCTTTAATAATGGAGGTAAGGGCAGTAGTAACATTCGAAGTGATTCGCCCCTTAAGGCTTGCTTTATGGTTGTGCGAGCTATCCTCTTCGCAGGATGCATATATCTATATCTCTCACGTAGTAGTGTAGATCTAGATAATATTTTAGACCTAATCGAGGAGATTGGGAGGGATAATTCTAGCAATAGCATTATATGCTTCGCTCTCTAGGTTGTCAATCAGTATTCTAATCGTTCCCGGATTGAGTTCGTTATTTTTGCTCAGTATATATTAGCTTATTTCTGCTAAGGGGTTATATTAGCTTTAGTTGAGGCCACACGCCCCTAAGTCGATAGCCATCGGCAGCGCATTAGCGCCATCACTGCGGCCCCGATGCGCTATCAATTCTAGAGTAATACGCGCGAGAGGATTCTGATTCTAGTGTCAAAATGTATTTTAGAGGTAGATTGGCAGTGCAGCAAGCAAAAGCTAGGAATTCGCAAAAAGTATATAGTTTATATTTATTTATTTATACTCTATAGACCTAAAAAGGTAGATAGTATAGTTTATATTATTATATACTAAATAGAGATTAATATATATCAAAATTAAAAGTCTTTATTATTTTATATACTTCTTTAATTATAATAATAATATTTAAGTAAATAATAATTTATAAGCTTTTATATTAATAATTAGTAAATTAAATATACTTACCTTCAAGTATACGCTTATATTTTTACTTAGTCTTCAGCTTCTAATACTTATTTTTAAAGTAGCTCTTATCTCTATAGTTTTAGTATTTTACTTATAAGTAATCTTATTTAATAGCTCTTGAT
The DNA here is from genome assembly GCA_030864175.1 of Neonectria faginata. Classification (NCBI taxonomy): domain Eukaryota; kingdom Fungi; phylum Ascomycota; class Sordariomycetes; order Hypocreales; family Nectriaceae; genus Neonectria; species Neonectria faginata. The sequence continues at coordinate 604,215 of JAULBG010000010.1, read as the reverse complement.
TCCATAAAGCCTAAACTTATTCTTTAGGATATAAATCTATTATATTTTTATTAGTATTAATATTAAAATAAGGCTTATTATTATAATTCTATCTATAAGTTAAGTTCTTTATTTTTTATCTTATAAATTATTAATTATAAATTTAAATTACTTTACTAAAATATTCTATTAGATTTAATAGTTTATTATCCTTAAAGATTTTATTTTAAATTATTTTTTTAAGTCTATTAAAAAAGAAAGATATTAGTATATTTTAATCTTATATTAATCCGTTCCAATTCACCCTGCCCGTAGGGGACCCGGGCGGCCTCCGAAGCGGCCTCGGGCCGGGACGGGCGCGCCGGCTCCGCCGGCTCCAGTGGTAGTTGGACCAATGGACCGATTGAGAGAGCAATTGCTCGCGAAAGCAAGAGAAAGCATACCGCTAGGAAGCGAAGATCATTGGGAAGACGAGGATTAAGGAGAGCGAAGACGACTTGGACCCGCCTCGGGATCGAAGACATCCCACAACACTATTCGGGCCAAGCCCTATGAGGAAATTCCGAATGCGGGTACGTAACTAGCTTTTACAGTAAAGCAGACCTACCCACAACTTACGCCACTGCGCATGCATACTGAACCCGACTTGCTTCCCCCTCGGGTAGAGGTAGTAGGGGGTTTTCATCCTATAGCTCACTAATTAGGTTTTCCCCTCTACTGTAGATTAGTCTTTTTTGGAAGAAGGACTGAATAGCTAGTAGCTAAAGCAGTGTATAAATAATAAATAAATCTTATATTAATTAAAGGCTATCTATTAAAACTTTATGATATACTTTAAGACTAATTTAGTTTACTTAAGTATCTTAATATAATATTTAATATATTTTCTTTTATTAATAGTTCTAAATGCTTAATAAAAGGCTTATTTAAATATCTTATAGTTATTATAAATTATATAAATATATATAAAAAGCTTAATACGGAGGATAGTATAATACTTTCTTATAATAGGTTTAAGCTATTATTTTATACTTTTCTTAAGTTATCCTAACGTACTTAATAAGCGAGTGAAACAGACAAATAAGTGAAATAAAAATCCTTACCTTATTCTTAGAAATCGCAATAAAAATAATATAAACTATTTAATTAATTAAAACTACTTACTATACTCTTCCCTAGATGTCCTAATCACTATCTAATAGGTCCTTATATTATGCCTAGGCTTATTGTAGATACTATAGCGCTAAACACCCAATCTGACTGACCTCTCTCGACTACTACTCCTCAACAATTTAGCCACTATCTGCACATTTATATCCATTTGATCAATTGCTTGCCTTCCTTCCTCTACTATTATTACTTCTCTTTTCTAGAGTTTAGTCCTTTTTGCCCTCTAGTGCTAGCTTAGTATCTCATTTGCCTATTAAAGGTCTTAGACCTCTGCCCTTACGAGAGCTATCTTATATATAACTACCTTTATTCCCTTCATAAGAGACTTTAATGCTTTAAGAATTAACTCTAGAGAGCCACTTTAGTGCCTTCTGATTTATCTTTTAAGGTATTTAGACTGAGATTAGGCCTTAAGTATAGTCTTTAGGGTCTTTAAAACCTAAGGGGTCAATAGTTTAGCTGCCTCCTCAACTAGCATTAGCATCTATAGCTAATCATCAAGCTTTAAGACTATAGTTTCTAGGTCAAGGGGAATAAGACTAGCTCCTTTAAAAGCCCCCTTAATATCTTTTTCTATTATAGTGGCCTTATGTACTGCATAGAAGGCCAAAAAGAACTCAGTCTTTGAAATGTAGGTTATAGAGCATCTAATCAATTGCTCTATTTCTTAACTATAAGCTTGCTTTAGCATGCTAAAGTATCTAACATTAAGGGGCTAAAGTAGATAAGATAAATGAGGTAGCATATAAAGCTAGATAATCTTTTTTTCCTCATAATATCTCTCAAATTTAATAGACTAATGACTTTTATGGCCATCGAGGATTAAGAGGCAATAGTGACTATTTGATCGCTTGGCTGTATACCAGTCAAAGTGCTTAAGCTACTTAAGACCAGTCTCATTATTAGTCTAGCCATTTTAGGTCGTTGCAATAGCCTAATCGCCCGAGAGGTTGCTATCTCAGTACTAATTGGCGAGGTAATATTAGCCCGCGCCAATGATGAATGGCTAGATCGCCTGGCCTTCCGCATTGATCGCCTAGATGACTGTAATCTATTCCTAGTTTCTAGGCTGCACTGATTTCAGCTTTAAATGCCTTTCTGATCCTATGATGACCATTCTGCTTATAATTATGCCCATAAGAAAGCTAGTCTTATTAAAGCTATATAGATTATCTGATTGGATGCTATACTTTACGATTATGTTCGCCACAAGCTAAAGCTAATTGCAGATAATGGTTAGATCTTCGCATTTAGCTCTCTAGTAGTCCTATTTCTAAAAGAAAATGCATCTTAAGGTCTAGGTGCTGCTTCATGAAGTTATAAGCCTAATGCATGCTAACTGGTAGCGCGTTGCAGTCGGCAAGCAATTAATCAGCCATTTCTTTCATACTATATAGCTGTAGGGGAAATCCTCGCGAATCTAGGTTGAGAATAAAGTGAATAAGGATCTATTCCTCTAGATCAGATAGCCTACATGATTTTGTGATAGTATCTCGCCTAGAAAGAATGCCCTGCTGCCAACGCTAGAGCGTTATTAGATTGACTGTATAGATTGTTGCAGCGCATTAGAGCTTTAATTTTGGGTTATTTTGAAGGGCCTGAAGGGCAAGAAGCATTCTAGCCTCATAATTAGATTGTGATATGTTAGGTAGTTAAGAATCAATTGATCAACTGGATAAGGTGTAGGTTGAGGGATTTTTGTTTTACTCGCTTGTCTGTTTCACTCGCTTATTAAGTACGTTATAGTATATTAGACTTTCCCTTACTTCTAGCTAAATTTCATTAAGAAGTAAGTAATATATATAGGCCCTTATCTAAGTTAAGTTAAGAATATCTATAGCTTACTTAACATTCTATTAAAGGGTTCTAATAGTAATAGTTTAAGAACTTCCCCTATGTCCTTACTATAATGGTTAGGTCTATCCTAAGGGTATAGAGTAGGTCTAAGCGTAAGGTATATAATCAGGGTTGTGAAATTAGTTAGTCCAGTACTTTTCTTAATACACCTTAAACTCTTAATTGTAAATCAGCGCTTAGCTTTAGAAATATAAATAGAACATTAATCAATAGTACCAAGCACTAGCTATTAGATATTATATCTTACTAACTTTTAAACCCTTACATAAGTGAGAAAGTACAGATTAGTCCACTTTTAGTATTTAGTACACTAAAAAAACATACTAATTTTGTACTAATTAGTATTCCTAGCTATATAAATTTGCTTATGTAATATAAGTCCTCATTTAAAGTACTAGGATGGTATAGGTACTAGGAAATAGAAAGTATATAATTTTATAGTTCAAGACTGATTTTTAATAAAGGTTTAAAACTGTACTAAAGTGTACTAATGGAAATTTCCAGTGTACTAATTTCACAACCCTGTATATAATTAAGTGGATCAAGATGTTACAGTAAGTAATATAGGTTACAGTCTATATTAATAATTAAAAAGCTTAAGGCTCTTATCTAATATGCTAAATAAGTATATGTATACTATATTAGATTATAGTTTAAAATTGTAATCCAGTCAGTAGATTACAGTTTAGAATTATAATTCTTTAATAGGATTACAATTGACAATTATGATCCTACTGTAATTAGAGGGAAATAAGTGGGGACAGGCATAATGTGCACGCACTATGTGACTAGGGTTAACCTAGGCTATGATATTACGACTAATAGTAATAATTATAAAGGTTATAATATTTTATACCTTATTATAGAATTTATAGTATTATATAGTCTGCTCTATCTAGATTTATATAGTATGGTTAACTAATATATATAGGTACTTAAGCTTAATTATAAGGCTTATAACTTACTTATAAAGTGCTTTAATTTCCTTATTATTATTATCTTCTTCCTTATTATTAGACATATTAATATTTATAGTAGGGAATAATATTATAAGGATAATAAAATTAGTACTATAGTTAGTATTTATTAGAGTTACTTAAATAGCTATTTTAATAGTTTAATATTACTTAGGTCAATATAGTAATATACTAAATAAAAGCTATTAATATATAATAATTAGGTCTATCCTAAGGGTATAAAGTAGGTCTAAGCATAAAGTATATAATTAAGTAAATTAAGATATTATAATAAGCAATATAGGTTATAGTCTAATAATAGTAAAATAGTAGATTTAATATAACTAAGTATATTAATAGCTAAGGAGCTTTAGGCTCTTATCTAATGTGGTAAATGAGTGTGTATATACTATAGCTATATTGTAGTCAAATGGTATTAAATAGTGCTTATTTGATGTGTATATACTAGTTAGTATTGAACTATATTGAATAGAGCCCGTTCGACATATATATGTAGTTTTTGTGTAATAGGAGGAAAAAGTAGGTATTAAGGTGATTCTGCTAGTGGTGACCGCCTGGTCCCAACCTAGGCTGTAATATTCGACTAAACCCCTACTTATAACTTAAGTATAAGCTTATAATAGTTAAAGAGATATTAGTATGCTTTAAGATAAGGCTTAATAGAGGGAAGAGTAATTATAATAGTATAGCTATATAAGGATTTGAACTCTAGCTCTAATGGGACTTGCCTAAATAGTAAGTCTAGAAGCGCCTTTAAAACCTAGCTTAATAAGTATTTAGAGACTACTTACTAAGTAGAAGCTTTATAGTATACTAAATGCTATTTTTTCTATCTATATTTTACTTTAGTTATATTAACTCTTATATAATGAGTCTCTATATTAGCTAGAATAACTCTTAGCTATATAGTATTAATATTAACTCTTTAATAGTCTTAAAGTAATATTTATATTAATAATAAAGGCTTAAACTACTAAAAGTAATATAAATAAAAAATACCTTTATTCCTACCTATTTTATATAATAATAAAAGTCTTAATAATTTCCCAATCTATAAAAAGCTATATTATATTACTTATACTAATGTTATACTTTCTATATAATATTATTATACTTTAAGTTACTCTTTTATATTTAACTAACATACTTAATAAGTAAGTAGGCCAAATAAGTAAGTAGGCTAAAAATCCTAACCTTATTATTATTATATTCATACGCTATAGACCTAAGAGGTAGATAGTGCTTCTACTTTATATAGATATAGGAAAAACCAGATTGGACGAAAACCCATATCCTTTCCGTAGCGGGCCGGGGTCGGGCCCCTTGTGCTGTTGCTGCACGTGAGTAGATAGTCCTTCAAAAATCCTAACCTTTAAAATTGAAACTTCAATAAAAATATAATAAACTATTTAATTAATTAAAACTAATTGCTATACTCTTCTCTAGAGGTCTTAATTATAGCCTAATAAGTCCTTATATTATAGCTAGTCTTTTTATAAGTTCTATAGCGCTTTTCCTTTAATTATATTAACCCTTTTTAACCACTACCTTTTGACAATTTAGCCTATACCTGAATATTAATATCTATTTGATTAATTATTTCCCTTCCTTCTTCTATAGTTATCTTCCCTCTATTCTATAGGTAGATTCTTTTTACTCTATGCTGCTTACTAAGAGTCTTATTTGCCTATTAAAGGATCTAATTCTTAGACTTTAATAATGCTATTTGATGCATTATTGCCTTTATTCCCTTAGAAAATGACTTAAGTGTCTTAAGGATAGATGCTAGAGAGCTGCTCTAATGCCTTCTTACTTGTCTTTTAATGTATTCAGACTGCAAACTGGCCTTAAGTACTATCTTTAGGGGACTTTAAAGACCTAAGGGTTAAGAAGGCTAACCTCCTCTAGAGCTAGTGTTAGAGTCTATAGCTACATATTAAGCTTTAATATAATATTTTCTAGGTTTAAGGGAATAAGTCTAGACCCTTAAAACCTCCTTTAATATTACTCCTTATTATAGCAGCTATATAGGCAGTATAGAAGGCTAGAAAGAACTTAGTCTTTATAATATAGGTTATAAAGCATTCAATTAATTGCTTAATTGCTTAACTATATGTAGTTTTAGGCGGCCTAAAGTACTTAACATTAAGAGGCTAAAGTAGATAAAATAGTATATAAAGCATAATAATATTATTCTCTTCATAATATTTCTTAAAGTCAATAAAGTAGTAACTTTTATGCCTATTAAGGATTAGAAGATAATAGCAACCAGTCGATCAATCCTTTATGTGCTAATTAAAGTGCTTAAGCTACTTAAGACCTATCTTATTGTCAGTCCAGCCATTTTAAGTCGTCGCAATAGCCTAATCGCCCGGGAGGTTGCTTTCTTAGTACTAGCTAGCAAAGTAATATTAGCCTATAACTACAATGAATGGCTAGATTGCTTAGCCTTCCATATTAATTGCCTAAATGACTATAACCCATCCCTAGTTTCTAGGCTGCACTGATTTTGGGTTTTTATGCCTATCTGCGCCTATAATAACTATTCTGCTTGTGATTATGCCTATTATAAAGCCAGTCTTATTAAAGATATAGGTATTAGCTAGGTCGATACTATATTTCACAATTATATTCTTTATAAGCTAGAACCAATTACAAATAATAGTTAGATCTTTGCATTTAGCCCTCTAATAGTTATATTTACGAAAAAAACGCATCTTAAGCTCTAGGTATTGCCTAATGAAGTTACAAGCCTAGTGCTTGCTGATAGCAGTGATAGGTAATACATTATAGTTAATAAGCAGTTAGTTGGCTATTTCTTCAATACTATATAGTTGTAGGGGAAACCCTTATAAGTTTAGGTTAAGAATGAATTGAATAATAATCTATTCCTCTAGATTAGATAGCTTGCATTATTTGGGGATAGTATTATATTGAGATGGTATGCCTTTCTGCCGGCGACGTAAGGTATTATGATGCACATTATAGATCTCTGCGGCGCTCCAGATACTTAATTTTGGGTCATTTTGAAGGGCTTCAAGAGCAAGAAGGATATTTCCCTCTTTATTTGATCGAGATATCTTTAGTGGTTAAGAATCAATTGATCAATTGAAAAGATAAGAGATTGAGGGATTTTTGGCCTACTTACTTATTTAGCCCACTTACTTATTAAGTATATTATAGTAAAAAGTAACATAAAATACTAAATTAATATATTGCCTTAAGACTATTAAAGAGATAATAGTTAGGCTTTATTTTTTTTTATTAGATTTATATATCATAGACCTAAAAGATAGATAGTACTTTTACTTTATATAAATATAAGAAAAACTAAATTAAATAAAAACCTATATCCTTTCTATAGTAAGCTTAAGTTAGGCCCTTTATACTATTATTATATATAAGTAAATAGTTCTTTATACTAGGACTAAAATTATTCTAATTTCTAGTAAGTTAAGAGAGAAATAATAAAGGAAAAAAGAGAAGCAAGGAGGAAAAGTCGCCTAAGGCGGGCGCGTGTTAATTGCGCGTTAGTAGTGCGCTAGCGACTAATGCATAGGGTCATTATGTAGTTACAGCCGGAGACCTAGATTTTGAGTGGGCAGATTCAGCCGTTAGTAAATTAGCTGCCTCCTCAACCGGCGTTGGCGTCCGCAGCTGAACATCAAGCTTTGAGACCACACTTTCTGGGTCAAGAGGAACAAGACTAGCTCCTTTGAAAGCCCCCTTGATATTTCTTTCTGTCATAGTGGCCTCATCTGCTGCATAGAAGGCCGGAAAGAACTCAGTCTTTGAAACGTAGGTAATAGAGCATCTAATCAAATGCTCTATTTCTCGACTATAAGCCTTCTTTAGCATACTAAAGCACCCGACATTAAGAGGCTAGAGTAGATGAGATAAATGAGGCAGCATATAAAGCTAGATGATCTTCTTTTCCTCACAATATCTCTCGAATTTGATAGACTGGTGACTTTCGTAGCCATCGAGGATCAAGAGACGATATGAACTAATTGATCGATTGATTATGCACTGGTCAAAGTGCTTAAGCCACTTAAGACTTATTAGATTGGAATATGTACATTGGACCAACAAGGTGGTCAGGTGACTACCTCTAGGGTCCACAGACATCTAGCCGAAGCTCCACCCAGTATAGCCCGAATAGGAAGGCAGTCAAGGAAAGGGATACCCCCCAAAACACAGCAGAGATAGCCTAGGGGGAAGAAGACACACAAGATACACAATACACACAATAAAGTTATCAAAGTGCTACGCAAGCTTTCTGACAAGATTAATCTTATTATTAGTCTAGCCATTTTGGGTCGTTATAATTGTTAGAAAGCTTGTGTGGCACTTTAATGACTTAATATATATATATTATGTGTATTCTATCTGTTCTTCCCCCTAGGCTATCTCTACTATGTTTTAGGGGGTATCCCTTTCCTTAACTGCCTTCCTATTTGGGCTATACTAGGTGGAGCTTCAGCTAGATGTCTATAGACCCTAGAGGTAGTCACCTAACCACCTTATTAGTCTAATGTACATACTCCAATCTAATATGCCCCTTTAGCTTAAGGGCATTGCCATTAAGCTAGGTCTTTTATTATCCCTTCATTAGTCTAATATCTTTGAGAGGTTTGCGAGCTTGAGCTGCTAAGTGAATTTAGCAAATGCCTCTCTAGGTAGGCTCTTTATTAAGCTATTAGTAAGCAGTCATATTGATAGGGTATAAATAACTTTAATTCTCTCCTCCAATACTTCCTACTATAGCTAGTAATTATAGATATTAATATACTATAGTTTTATTTATAGCTATATAAGTTTGGCAGTAATCAGTCAAATAGTCTACTTATTGTTATATTTAATTGTAACTTATGATGGGGGAGTGGCTACTCTGCAAGTAGTCTATAAAGATAGGTCTACGCGAAGTGAGGAAATAAGTCTGCTAGCAAATAGGGCTTCTTTTGCTGCCTATAAGAGGGCTAGGAGCTCTACTTCAGTTATTAATATAGTTACTATATCTTACTTATTAGCATACTATAATATAATTCCTCTAAATAACTTCATAATAAATGCTTATAAGCTCTAATAGTCTGCCAAATTATCTACAAAACTAGTATTAAAAGCTACTTATAGTCTATCTTCTTTACAGCTAGGTATAGTGCTATATTTAAGGCATAGTCTATATGTTTTAATAAGATACTAAAGGGCTTAATTAGCAGCTTAGTAGTATTAGGGCCCTAAGTCTTAGTTGAATCTTGCTAGCCGACTTACTATAAAGGCTACATCTAGCCTTATCATTATGGCTGCATATATAATCATTTTGACCTTATATTAGTACATATTGACACTCTAGGGGTTCACAATTTCTTCATAGGGCATAAGTTCTTCCTATACTATTAGGATTAATACTTATATTTTTAGGGAGTAGTTGCCAAGTAGTCGGCACATCTTGTCGATATATAAGGATTGTGAGAGCTATAGTTATTAGTTTTCTCAGTCTTAGATAACTTTAATCCCTAGGAACTACTATAGAGGTTTACTGCCTTCTAAGTAATAGGTCTTCTATAGGTCTTCTATTAGTATAATTGCCTTAGCTTTAACTTACTTTAGGAAATAGAGAATGTAGTTATCTATGTAGAAGAAGAATATAATATCTCTATAGAGCTAATAGTAGTCTTCACTAAGCACTTAGCAAAAGCCTGCCAATAATAGTCCCTTCTTGAAGTATTTCTGCTATAGAAGAGGGGATCATTAGAGACTATAGAGGGCCTTTTAAAGCTTGAGAATTGTCCCTAGCTTTTAGTATCCTCTTAGCATCTCTATATAGATTTTCTTATTAAGTTGAGCATAAATAAACGCATTAATTGCATCGTATTGTAGCATATTGTAGTTAAATCTATTAGCTAGGGCCATAAGGGTCCTAAAGGACAAGCCAGCTAGAGTCGCTATATAGGTTTCTTAGCTATTAATTGCCTGCTAGTTGCTGCGCATAATAAGGCGTGCCTTAATTTTTAGGAATCTTCTATGCTTATTAAGCTTATAGATATATACCTAGTGGCATCTGAGCACTTGGCGACCATTCGCTATAGATTTAGCGATTTCAATCTAGGAATTTAACTCAGTGTGACTTTATAGGTAAACCTTTTTAGCTATAAGTATTGCATCTTAGTATAGATAACTTAATATCTTTATATATGAGCTAGGAAGTAGCTCTAGCAGTCTCCAATATGTACTAACAATAGGCTACTTCTCCTCCCTAAATGTAGAGCTTATCCTATCCCGTAAGAAATTTTCCTTTTAGGCTTCTCACTTTCTTACATCCAGTTGATTTGGAGGGCAAGTCTTACTTCCCCTATTAAATAACCTAATAGAGCTAGCTAGGCTTCTATAGACCACTTAGCGGTTATTTGTGCGGTATTTTAGTGATTGAAGTCTTCTAGCAAGAAATACTGCCTTAAAAGAGGTTCTATATCTTATCAGCTATTTGCTAACTACTCTACAAGCAATCTTATTGTCTGCTATTCCTGCTTTATGCCCCTTCACATTAAGACTAGCGGCTAAGGTGTAGAAAAATATAGTAAGCAATAACTATAGGAGAGTTAGGAGCACTTTGAACTTAGCTATAATATAATCCTTAGGTGCCTTATGTTCTTAGGCGCTTAGTGAGCGCTCGGCGGGTTCATCCCCATTAGATTCTTCATCTAGGATCTTATCTGCCTTATCTTCTAGTAGCTATAATGTCTACTACTCTATATGCTCTTAGATTATAAGCAATTATTAGATTTATGCTTAGATTTCTTTAAGGTCTTCCTTTAGTAAATCATCGCAAAGGCTCTCTATATGCCTATCAAATATTTGCCATTTATTAAACATAATATCTTAGGTGGTAAAGACTTCTTTTTACAATAGATTCTACACTCTAAAGGAATTGCTTAATATATATCCCACTAGGAAGCCTATTTAGGCCCTAGGAGCCTGCCTTTATAGCCAATTTCTTTATAGCTATATATTAGCTATAAGTGTAAAGACTTTATAGCTATAGGCTTAGAGATATAATAGATTAGGCTTTATAGTCTCTTCTAATTGCATTTAATAGTGAAATAGCTTATAAGGGGTCTTCTTATTCCTATATAGTAATAGTATATAGTTGTATAGATAGGTAGCTGCTTTAATTGACTTAAGCTATAGGTATTTAGGTAACTTAGCTCCTACTTGCATTATATGGCTTTTCTATATGATAATTACTACAATTCGCTCTACATTACTATTTTATGCTTAAGCATTTAGCGCTAAGGGCTCAGTAAGTATTCTCTAGTTAGTTAGCAATTTAGCTATATATAGGTATATCTTTATTATCTTATTGTCGCACTTAATTGCTTTAATTTTAATAGAGTATTATATATCTAGCATTATAAGGAACTAAGTGATCGCTAAGTATAGGGTAAGCATTAAGCAACTAATTATATAGTAGTCTTATAAGTACCTAATAGCTCTATTAGTAAAAATCTAGACTAATATATACCTTATATATCCTTATATTATTAGGTAGAAATTAAGTGTAATATAGTCTTTTAGACTAGCTCTTACTATAGCTTCTTGCTGAGCCTAGCAGACTACTTAGTAAGCCTTTACTATACTATAGGCATTATAGTTAACTATTATGATTCTTTATGATTCTTTAGGTTCTTTTATCTTTAGTTTTATGCCCCTTAAGGCTATTATTAAACACTTAAGAGCATTATGACCTAAATAGCCTAATCATTAGTGCTAAGTAAGGGTATTACTTAGTAAGGGCTTTTATTAAGTCTATAAGGTATATCTACATTTCTTCTAAGGTTTATCTATTATTATTACTACTAATCTCTTAATAAGCATTTATTAAGGGTTCTATTTGACTGATTGCCTTTCTCTCTATTTAAGAACTTACTGTCCCTCCTATTTATTAATAGCCCTAAGGAAGATTCTATTTGCTCTTTATAGATAGTTATTTCTTAGTCTAGTATCCTACTATAGGCCTTACTTCTTTAGCTTAGAAAATAATACTAAGTTAATAGTGAGGGATATATATAGGGTAATATTATAGATGGTAAGCTTTCTTGGCAAGCTATTAGCAGACATTAGGATAATAGTTGCTTCTCTATAGCTATCTATAGACACTTAGTCTATCCCTAACCAAAAGAAATCTCCTAATTAAGTAGCTTATAAGTTCTTCATCCTTAAGGTATCGCAAAAGATATATAAAGTTACTCCTAAGTTAAGGAGGATACTATCCTATAATAGGTAGTAATTACTAACCATTAAGGCAGCATTTATATTGTAAGAACTGACTAATCTTAGTTATACTAACCCTTCTAATTTAATCTTCTTAATCTAGTCGATTAGATTGTCCTTATTATTATTAATCTATTGCTTGATGTATTCAATAAGACCTTAGTGTAATGTAAAGTCTTATAGTTATTTCTTAGGAAATATATAGAAATATTATACTAGTGGATAATATAGGAAGCATACTGGGCATCTTAGTCCTCTATCATTTTTAATGCTCTCCCTACCTTACTTCTTAGATACTAATTATTAATCCTTTAGCAAGCAGTTAGTATTAATATTATCTTAATTAGTTACTCTATAGAATGCCCCTAAAGTGACTTTATATTTCTTTAGAAGTTCTAGGTGATTACTAATTGCTTAATAAATATCTATTATTATTAGTCTAACTTTAAGGGTGTCTACCCTAACCTAATTAATTTGCAATATACTATATATATTAATCTATAACTTTAGTGGGGTATAATGTAGGGCAATTATAAGGTTATTAAGCCACTAATTAGGCTCTATAGCTTCTTATAAGTTAATATTGCTTGCCTTATTTATAGCATCTCTCTAGCGAGTTAGCCATTCTCCTATTGCCTTATAGGTAGTGATTTTTATAAGATATAGTTCAGATAGGAAGTTGTAATAGGCTTGGCAAGCATTCTGCTTGTATTTGTCAGCTGCTAGGGAGAATTTATTGTATAGCGATTAGACCTATTTAGCTAGGGATTTACTATCTTTATAGTGGGTTTAGTAGAGGGGTTTATTTACTATCTTAATGATCTAGTTTTAAATAGTCTTTATTTTCATATTGAACTTCTTATAGCACTTATTGAGGTGCTTATAGTTAGTCTATAATGCATTATACATTTAGAGTCCCTTCTCTATCAGCTTGGCGACATTTTAGGCTTATATTGCGATGTTATCTCCCTTATAGAAGCTTGGGTTATTGTCTTCTCCTCTAGCTATAGTTATATCCGTAGATTAGGTTGAGGTCGATAGAGACTCTATAGTCATTGCGCAAGTGGTCGATAAGTGTTTCTTGCGGAATGTCTTGATGCTTGGAGGGACTAGTTCCTTCGACGTCAGCATAGGCTTATTCTTCTGCATAGGGTCAAGATAGTCCTATAAGCCCTCATTTGTAGCTTTAATCTTCAGTATTGAGAACCAAGTGATCCAGTCTTCTCCATTAGTCAGTCTGGTGATTAAATTGATTATTATTATTTTTAGCTAGTGTTTAGTAAGTGCTCGCTTGCAATCCGTCTATAGTTAGATATTCAATCGGATAATAGAATAACGTATAAGACTCTTAATTATTAGAAAGCTTATATAGCACTTTAATGACTTAATGTGTATATATTGTGTGTATTCTATCTATTCTTCCCCTAGGCTATCTCTGCTGTGTTTTGGGGGTATCTCTTTCCTTGACTGCCTTCCTATTCGGGCTATACTAGGTGGAGCTTTGGCTAGATGTCTGTAGACCCTAGAGGTAGTCACCTAACCACCTTATTGGTCCAATGTATATACTCCAATCTAACAATAATAGCCTAATCGCCCGGGAGGTTGCTTTCTCAGTACCAATTAGCGAGGTGATATTGGCCCGCACCGATAATAAATGGCTAGATCGCCTAGCCTTCCGCATTGATCGCTTGAATAACTGTAATCTATTCTTGGTTTCTAGGCTGTACTGATTTCAGCTTTAAATGCCTTTCTGAACCTATAATAACCATTCTGCTTGCAATCATACCCATAAGGAAGCCAGTCTTATCAAAGTTATAGATATCATCTAATTGGATGCTATACTTCGCAATTGTGTTCGCCACAAGCTGAAACCAATTGCAGATAATAGTTAGATCTTCGCATTTAGCTCTCTAATAGTTATATTTCTGAAAAAAACGCATCTTAAGGTTTAGGTATCGCTTGATGAAGTTTGAAGCCTAATGCGTGCTGACGGGTGGCGCATTGCAGTCAGCAAGCAATTGATCAGCCATTTCTTTCATACTATAAAGCTGGGGGGGAAATCCTCATGAATCTAGGTCAAGAATGAACTAAATAAGGATCTACTCCTCTAGATCTAAGAGTTTATATGATTTTATGATCGTATTGCATTGAGACTAAATGCCATTATAGTGATAACATAAGGTATTATAGCCAATCTAGTAGAGCCTTACAGTTAGTTAGAGCTTTAAACTTAGGTTATTTTGAAAGGCCTAAAGTGCAAGAAGTAATCTAGCCTTATTGCTAGTAGATAATATACTAGGTGGTTAAGAATCAATTGATCAAATGGAGAAGATGTAGGTTGAGGGATTTTTAGTGCACTCATTTGTCTGGTGCACTCACTATACATATACGTTATATAAATAAGTAAAAAGTCTCTTTTTATTAGAAACTTAATAAGCTCTTTAATTTCTAAATGCTTTAAACTGTTCTAAGCTAATAAGCACTAGGCTATTACTTAAGTAACATTTGTATTATCCCTTTGAGTGTCGTAAGGCAACACTTAGGTCACGAGCAGGGGGGTCTAGCCAACCAGAGTAAAGCAAATCAAAGGTACATCTAACTCCACCTATTTTATATGGTGATAGAAGTCCCAACAATCTCCCGCTCTACATAGAGCTACATTACACTGCTGACAGCGGTATCGCGACTTCTTCAATCGCCGGCCTCCATTGCTGCTGACTGCCCGCAACGGCTGCGGCCGCCCCTCTCCAAGCCGTATTCCTTTACAAGCTTAACAAGCTGAGGGATTCTTATTCTGGACCCAATTGTGCTGTGAGATAGGCGTAAATTCGTCCCCGGTCCGAAACCTCTATCGTGACTGACTGTCGGATGCATACATTGTAATAAGGTCATTGATAAGGCGTTGCCGTCAACTGCCTTGTGATGCCTCCGGCTTCCACTGTGGCTGCCCTCTTTGCTGTAAGATGAAGCTGTTGATGAGGGCTATTTCTAGCAGAAAGTCCCAAGCTAGGGCCTTCTAGCCGCCCCTATGTACACGGCGGTCAAGGCCCCAATACGCTCGCATCTGATCACCGCGATCCACAGCGTTCATCTCATCATTGTAGATAGCAGCGATGGATGGGATTGAAATCAGCTTGACAGGCTCGTCACCGAAAAAACGCTATATTGGCCGTGCTTGCATTTGGTCTGTTGTCGGTCTTTTCCTCTTGCGGTCCAGTCTTTCATCGCCCCTGAACACAGTTGACAGGAATAACACAAGGGCATTGTCTTTCCAAGCTACCTAGTTGACCTTATTGTCAGCTGTAGGGATAGCTTTGATGACGTTGAATTTGAGGCTGCCGGCAGCTGTGTTATCCGTAGCTTTGAGCTTGACAAGGGGCTTGTAGATGCCACAGTTCCTGCGGGCTGTGCCGGTGGCTCTGTGGCCACACTGCCGGAGCCGGCGAAAGAGGTCGCAGGAAGAGAATAGGTTATCGAGAAATACGTGGTATGTAGACTCCAGCAGCAGATTTACTAGGGCAACAACCACAGCTTGGGTTGGGTTCAGATGGATCATCCTCTCTCGTATCCGCTGCCAGCTCTGCCGTAGCTGTGTCCCTTGCCGTAGCCGTCGAGCCGGCCGGACCCCTACAGGCCCGAACTTCCGGCCCGGCCGGTGCCAAATCCACCGCAGAAAATAGCCTCATTGGGCAACAGCCCAGACTTTGAACCCTGTGGGAATTGGCTTCGAAGGGACAGTCATTGTCTCTAGGGACCTTCCGAGAAAGCGGACTATGCACTCATCTACAGCAATAGATGTGCCCGGTATGTAGAAAATAGTAGATATATACTGTATGTGGTCAGACCATGCGTTGACCCGGCTAAAGGTGCGGCCATAGAAGCTTGCATCAGGGTCCTTATTAATAGTTGTAAAGTCATAGATGTGAAGATGCCAAGATAATAGCTGGAAGCGGTTATAAGGCATCCATTTGGTCACTAGGTGGATAGGGCGTTGGTCCTTTAAAGTAGAAATCTTCCAATAGTCCTTGATCTTTGGCTCCCTATGTATTCTCATATATATCAAGATCGCAAGCCATATGTAGATTTCTGCAACAGAGGTCGGCTTCTAAGTCAACAGCCGAGACTGCGGCTTCAATCTACAGCTGCCAGCTTCATGCTGCTCAAGCAGGTGATTGACCTAGCTATTGGTGTAGTAGACCCAGCTTTCCACTAAGGAAATAGGTAGGAATTACTGGAAAAGTAACAGCGGCTCTGGGGGCAGGGCTGTTATCTCGAAGACCCGGCTTGGAAGGTCCATCGGCTCGAGGTTGTAACCGCGATCCCGGACCGGATCATGTATCGGCCGGCAGGTGTTATCAGCTGGGTGCTCGCGGCGGCTGTCATCAGTACGAATGAAGCTATTATCATCATATGCATTGACTGCCGCCTGGCTAGAGGGCTGTTGGGAATCCATGAGAATGCACAGAATGAGTTGTATGAGGAATTGGGCGGGGTTGATTTCGCCGGTGCTTAAAGTCACTCTACGTACCTCAGCCTTGGCGGGGGCCATGTGGGGCTCGTGACCTACGTGTTGCCTTACGACACTCAAAGGGATAGCGCGAAACTCGAGCGAATGCGGAGTGCGATGACTCAACCCACGTGACTAAATGGCGCCACAAGCATGCCCCAATGTGCTGACAGAATGGGTCAATTGCTAGGGCTCTTTATGCTTTAGCTGTCGGCAGTCACACATCGAGGCCGTGATCGGTGCCCCTCTAGTGCCCCTCTAATTTTTACTCATCGGCCCTTAGTCTTCGCGGTCTTTGGAGATCGATCCCTCCAGGCCAAATACCACCACGAGCTCCCAACTAACTCGACGGGTAATCAACACCAGCAAGCTGTGTTGTGCTCCTCAGACGACAACAGTCTGTCATCTACCTGCGATTCGACATGGCTGAAGCCAGGAAGCAGGGTCCGGTCCGGATATCGATTCTAGGCGAAGCCAACATTATTGTCGAACACGGCTTGTGGCTTGACTTTGTTGCCGAAGACCTCATTCAGAACATCCCAACTTCGACCTATGTCCTCATCACCGATACGAACCTTTTCAATACCTACGTTCCTACCTTTCAATCCCGGTTCGAGGCCGTTGCCGAAGGCAAGCCAACCCGCTTGCTCACATATGCCATCCCGCCCGGCGAGGCGTCCAAGAGTCGCGAAACAAAGGCCGAGATCGAGGACTGGTTGCTGTCACAGCAATGCACGCGCGACACCGTTATTATTGCGCTTGGCGGCGGTGTCATGGGTGATATGATTGGCTATGTCGCTGCAACTTTCATGCGCGGCGTTCGCTTCGTCCAGGTGCCCACGACCCTACTCGCTATGGTTGACTCATCTATCGGCGGGAAAACGGCCATTGACACACCGATGGGCAAGAATCTCATAGGGGCCTTTTGGCAGCCACAGCGCATATACATTGACCTGGCCTTCCTTGAGACCTTGCCTGTCCGCGAGTTTATAAACGGCATGGCTGAGGTGGTGAAGACCGCCGCTATCTGGAACGAAGCCGAGTTCACCGTTCTGGAAGAAGCGGCTGCCCGGATCTTGGAATGTGTCCGAGCTGACAGCCCTGGCCGCCTAGATCCGATCAGGGACGTACTTAAGCGCATAGTCGTCGGATCCGCAAAGGTCAAGGCTGAAGTCGTCTCCAGCGACGAGCGCGAAGGCGGCTTACGCAACCTCTTGAACTTTGGCCATTCTATTGGACACGCGATCGAGGCTCTCCTAACCCCACAGCTCCTCCACGGCGAGGCTGTGGCCATTGGGATGGTCAAAGAAGCTGAGCTCGCGCGCTACCTCGGAGTTCTTCGTCCTGGGGCCGTTGCTAGGCTGGTTAAGTGTATTGCTAGTTACGACCTGCCAACGTCTCTCCAAGACAAGCGCGTGATCAAGTTGACGGCTAGCAAGAAGTGCCCGGTAGACGTGCTCCTCGACAAGATGGGAATCGACAAGAAGAACGATGGCAAGAAGAAGAAAATTGTGCTGCTGTCCGCCATCGGCAAAACCCTTGAGCCCAGGGCCAGCGTCGTGGAAGACCGAACAATTCGAGTTGTGCTTTCACCTGCCATCGGAGTGACTCCTGGAGTGCCAGGCAATCTCAATGTCACTGTCGCGCCACCTGGCTCGAAGAGTATTTCCAACCGCGCCCTTGTCCTCGCTGCTCTTGGATCAGGCACCTGCCGTATCAAAAACCTTCTTCACTCCGACGATACCGAGTATATGTTGTCTGCGATCCATCGACTTGGTGGTGCAACTTACTCGTGGAAAGAAGCCGGTGAGGTCTTGGTTGTCGACGGGAAAGGTGGCCGGCTGCAGGCTAACAAAGAGCCCCTTTACCTGGGAAATGCTGGAACAGCGTCGCGTTTCCTGACAACCGTGGTCGCTCTTTGCTCTCCATCGGATGTCGCAGGATCCAGCATCCTGACCGGAAACGCCAGGATGAAAGTTCGGCCCATCGGTGCATTGGTTGATGCTTTGCGATCAAACGGCGTCGGTATTGAATATCTTGGCAAGGAGAACAGCCTCCCCCTTCGGGTTGACGCCGCCGGGGGTTTCAAGGGAGGCGTGATAGAGCTGGCTGCGACCGTTTCGTCTCAGTACGTCTCATCTATCCTCATGGCCGCACCCTACGCCAAGGACCCAGTGACATTGCGATTGGTAGGGGGGAAACCCATCTCCCAGCCCTATATTGACATGACAATCTCTATGATGGCCTCTTTCGGCATTCGCGTAACACCCTCGTCCGACGAGTCGAATACCTATCATATCCCCCAGGGTGTTTACCACAATCCAGCCGATTATATCATTGAGAGCGATGCCAGCTCAGCGACCTACCCGTTAGCAGTCGCCGCCATCACTGGAACTACGTGCACCATCCCGAATATCGGTGCTAAGTCGCTCCAAGGCGACGCACGCTTCGCCATCGATGTATTACGGCCCATGGGATGCACCGTTGATCAGACCGACTACTCCACGACAGTTACCGGCCCACCCCCAGGCGAATTGAAGGCCCTCGCTCATGTTGACATGGAGCCGATGACGGACGCTTTTCTCACAGCCTCGGTTTTAGCGTCGGTGGCCTCTGGAAAAACCCAAATTACCGGTATTGCTAATCAGCGAGTCAAAGAATGCAACCGAATCGCTGCCATGAAGGACCAGCTGGCCAAGTTCGGCGTGCAATGCAACGAGCTTGAGGATGGAATTGAGATCAATGGAAGGTCGCGCACTAGCGGCTTCGCGGCACCCAAGACCGGTATTCATTGCTACGATGACCACCGCGTCGCGATGAGCTTCAGTGTCTTGGCTATTGCATCTCCAAGCCCTGTGGTAGTGACGGAGCGCGAATGTGTCGGCAAGACCTGGCCGGGTTGGTGGGATATCCTGTCCCAATCCTTCAATGTCGCGCTGGAGGGAGAAGAACCGAGCACCGATCCGCACGAAGAGACCGTCCAGGACACAACCAAGGAGCGATCGATTTTCATTATTGGAATGCGCGGGGCTGGAAAAACCACTGCTGGTAGGTGGATGGCAAGATTACTTGACTGGGAGTTCATCGACCTGGATCAGGAGCTAGAGCGACGGGCTGGATGCACAATCCCCGAGATGATCAGCGGGGACCGGGGGTGGGACGGCTTCCGAGCGGAGGAGCTGGCCCTCTTGCGGGACGTTGTGCAGCACAAGCCCCATGGGCATGTCTTCTCCTGTGGTGGCGGCATCGTGGAAACCCCCGAGGCGAGACAGGTGCTCAAGGAGTATGGCAGGAATGGTGGGCGTGTCATCCTGGTCCACCGGGATACTGACCAGGTCGTCGAGTATCTGATGCGAGATAAGACTCGGCCGGCCTACACCAGCGAGATTCGACAAGTTTACAACCGCCGCAAGGACTGGTACGACGAGTGCTGCAACTTGCTCTACTACAGCCCCCACCCGGAAACTTCGGATACCCAGCAGGAGATCCCCCATGACTTTCGACAATTTGTGTCTTCTGTTTCAGGGAGGAATAACCACTTAGAAGAGGTTATGGGCAAGGATCACAGCTTTTTCGTTTCGTTGACCCTACCCGAATTAAGCGAGGCGACCGACTTGATCCCTAAGGTTGTCGTCGGATCTGACGCCGTCGAGCTCCGTGTCGATCTCCTGCGGGATCGCTCCATCGATTCAATTGTGCGGCAGGTATCTTTACTGCGCTCCTTGGCCAGGATACCGGTTGTCTTTACGCTGCGCACCGAATCCCAGGGCGGCAAGTTCCCAGACGATGCCTACGATGAAGGTCTCGAGCTCTACAGGCTCGCCTTGAGGTTGGGCATCGAGTACATTGACGTTGAGATGACCCTGCCTGAGGCCATGATCCAATCCGTCACCGAGTCTCGTGGGAACTCCCGCATCATCGCTTCACACCACGACCCTCGCGGTACGCTGTCCTGGAAGAATGCCTCATGGGTGGAGTTCTACAACAGAGCCTTGCAGTACGGCGACATCATCAAGCTTGTTGGGATTGCCTGCAGTGATGAGGACAACTTTGATCTAGCGAGGTTCAAGGCGAAGATGATGGCTGCCCAGAATACGCCCATGATTGCCATGAACATGGGCAAGGCTGGCAAGCTCAGCCGCGTCCTCAACAAGTTCCTGACGCCTGTTACCCATCCGGCCCTCCCCTTCAAGGCTGCACCGGGCCAAATGTCCGCCGCAGAAATCCGCAGTGGTCTTGCGCTGCTTGGTGACTTGGAGCCGCGCAACTTCTACCTGTTCGGAAAGCCCATCTCTATCTCGCGATCGCCGGCCCTTCACAACACTCTTTATGGCCAGGTGGGGCTACCGCACCAGTACCATCTGTTCGAGACAGACGACGTCGTAGATGTGCGAGACGTTCTCAAATCACCCGACTTCGGAGGTGCGTCAGTGACCATTCCGCTGAAGCTGGACATCATCGCCCATGTCGATGACCTGTCTGTGGCGGCCAAGACCATCGGCGCCGTCAACACCGTTATTCCTGTGGGCAAGTCTGATAGTAACGGGTGCCGACGCCTCGTCGGCGACAACACTGATTGGAAAGGCATGGTATACGCCCTTCAGGATGCTGGAGTTGAAACCCAAGAAGGTCCAGATGTCAACCGCGCGGCCATGGTCGTCGGCGCCGGGGGTACAACTCGAGCCGCCATCTTCGCGCTACACTCGCTCGGTTTCAACCCAATTTACGTGGCTGCCCGCGATTTGGTCAAGGCAAACACTCTGACCGCAGACTTCCCTGCCGAGTACGGACTGCAGAGCCTAAGCGACGCCTCGGGTGCGAACAAGGTGTCATCCAACGTCCAAGTCATCATCAGCACCATCCCCGCCGATCGCCCGATCGACGCCGGCCTGCAGGAGCTTGTTGCCCTCATCTTGAACCGTCCTTCGGCAGATGAAGCACGTCGTGTACTTCTGGAGATGGCCTACAAGCCCCGTCATACGCCAATTATGCAACTTGCGGAGGACGCTGGCGGCTGGACAACTATCCCAGGCCTAGAGGTGCTGGCCTCGCAGGGCTGGTATCAGGTAGGTTGACGTCACAAGCGTTTTGTTTTTGTTTTTGTTTTGGGAATGGATGCTAATCAAGGTGGTTGTTTAGTTTCAGAGTTGGACAGGAATTACTCCTCTTTACGCAGATGCGCGTGCCGCCGTACTCGGTTCTTGATTTGTCAATGGCCGGCAGTGTGGAGATATGCAAACGACCGGAACCGTCGCTGATGCGGCACTCAACCTGTGTGCCCACATCAAGGCTTTACACCCCGGGGTTGTAGGAGAACTAGACCGGCTGTAGGTTTATCAAAGTCGTTAAAAAAAAGTGGTTTATATCTTATGCACATGTCTCACTGCCCTGGACTATTGCGTCGTTTTGCGATGACTTCAATGATCTCTTAACTTTTGTGTCTAATAAAGTCATTAATCGTTTTTTTGGTGATTATATCATACATCGGTTATCTTCGATCGGCATTTACATCCTGCTGGGTAAGGACAAGTTCCCAAACGGCAAAACCCAAAACTGGTCATCTCCAAGCTATCGATCTTCCCATCTCGCTCATGACATCGTATGACTCCATAATGAAATCCATTCCAACGCTGCGTAAACCGTGCGAGTAGGATATTCCTACCACCTTGCAAGGTAAAAGTCCTGTGCAAAAACCAATACATAGAAATAATATACATGCGATCAAACGTGAAAAAGCCCTTTTCTTTTTGTCTAGACCAGTCCCCACGGTGACGCCTCTCCGAGCCCAGGCACTGCGGGCCAGCCAAGTCATAGTCGGCCTGAGCTCTTGGCAGCGTCGCGTTTGTGTAATGTAGAGTTACATTGGGGCGGCGGAGGTGACATCCGGTGCCAAATCCAACCCCTTTGATTAGGTGCAAGAACCCAGAAATAAACTGGATCGAAACAAGACAACAAGCATACCGTCATACATTGCCGACACTATGTCATCATCGTCAGGGAGCGGCGGATGTGGTGGGGGGGAGGGCGGGGCGGTGATGTCAGTGAAGGTGCAGCCATGACGTCACATTGGACCCTGCAGGACCCTTTGACCCACCACCCGCTTCAACCCTTGCGCTTGCTTGAGCCTACAGTAGAGCGGCCCAATGCCAAGCATCACTCCACAGATGGTCCACGTCATGCAGCATCATCCGTTCCGTTGAGCGAGGCCACCGAAGCTCCAACCGGCCTCTGGAAGGCTTCAGGGAATTCAGGCCCCTCCACGCCTCCGATGCTTTCCCGGGAGCTCGACGTCAGGATGACACACCCGGTAGTGCCTCGTCAAAGCATCCGCACGGCTGAACGTCTTCTCTTCGGTGCAAAGATTGCAACGAACCTTCTGCTTCCGAGCATTGTGGATTGTGTCCTCATGGCGCGTCAAGTCATACGGCCGTGAGAAAATCGTGCTGCATGGCTTGCCAGTGCTCGGGTTGATCCGATCACATCGGTGGGGACCGGCCTGGCTATTCAGCAAGGTCGACGTCATACCACCCATGTCTCGCGGTCGGGGCACACCCAGGGTTTGCGTTTGACGATGACCCTCGCGCTTGTGCTTTTGAAGAAGTGCAGGGGACTCAAATCGTAGGGTACAACCATGATATGTGCATGTATAGGTTCCTCCATCCGCAGTCGTGCCATTGGGTCTCCCAAGGTGAGCAGGAGTATTCGTTCTCGACACCGTTGAGCTTGATCCCGCGGAACTCAGCCGCGGAGGAGTGTCGTGAGCAGGCCTGGTATGGGCAACAAAGGGATATTGCTGAGGGACTGGAAGGCCGCTTGGCAGCTGCGAGTGGAGGTAGTTGAATTGACTGTTGTTGCCATCATGCCCCATATCCTGTGACCCTTGTGATGCCATAACCTTGGAAAAGTGTTCCATCTCGAAGGCGGTCGGATCTTGGGGAAAGAGCGGGAAGTTCGAATCTCCGTCCGGCTCATTGAACTCAAGAATAGCATCTTTGGGTGAGATGGTCTTGGGCGTCTCTGGCTCGGCTCTTTGAGTCATCTGTTGGTGCAGGACTTGCGCGTCCTGCTGCGCCTGGTTGTGCTCTCGCACCCGTTGGGCAGTGTTGAACGACATATTTGGGGCCGCAGAACCAGTCCCAAATTCATGACTGGGAGAGGGTGCCAAGGGAGAACCCGCGCAGAACGGAGATCGTCCCCGGGAAGTGGTCGAGGCTGGCGAGTGTGCTGCACTGAGGTGCTGGCTGTTGGCAGCGTTGATACGCTGGCTGAACAGATCGTTACTAGGCGACACAGCCATCTGGGTTTGAGAGGGTGGCGTCGAGGTTATGGCGAAGTTGGGGCTGTAGAGCTCGTCGCTGTAGACGTCCGTCATCGTCCGGTCGAGTTTTGGAACGCTGGCGAAGCCTGGAGAAAGAAATTGTGAGTAACCATTGGCGCTACCTGAAGGGGCGGAGGTCCTACCTTTCCGTCGCCTCTCTGAGATGTCAGATTCGCCAATTGTCGGAGTGGCAGGTGAGTCACCTGCGATAGAGCTCGCCACCGAGGCAGGATGTGATCGGGTTGAACCAGTAGTAAACTCGGGGGCGGGGATGAAGCCTCTGTCTAACCGCGGCTTGCCACTGGGCCCTGCGATGGTGATGGGATAGGCCATCTCGGGCATCACATGCTCCAGGCCACCACAGTTCTGGTATCCCGGGTATGGACCTGTCGACTTCGCCAGGTGGTAGTAGGAGCCTTGGTTGGAAGCAGAGTTGTGGTCAGATAGGCCGTCGTGGGCCGGGTTGGTGATGGCGATCTGAGGGTTGGAGGTATTGTGGGTGAATGGAGAATTGGGAGCAGCGGAAGAGTCCAGCGAAGACAAAGAGGATTCGCGCTGATGGGGAAACCGGGCCCTGGGAATCTGGTGGGCGAGGGCTCCCCAGTTCTCAGACTGCATGAGTTCGGCGGGGAGTTGTTGGTCCTGGTCGAAGATGGTGAGGTTGTCGTCGATGTTTGACCGGCCGAAGTCAATGGGAGCTGATGAGTAGGCGCGATGATATTCGGAGTTGTAGTCAGGAGAGTATGAGTATTGCTGGAGAGGAAGTTGAGGTTGGTGTTGGTGTTGATGTTGATGTTGCTGGTGATGTTGCTGGGGCAAAGATATCATGATGTTGGAGGGAAGGATGGAGATGGGTTGTTTAAGGTTGGAGATGAAGTGGCAAAAAAGACGGGATGGCTGGCCTTTATAAGCTGGCCCGGTTGAACCGGTGCAGGTGCTGGTCTGTCAGGACTTTGTCAAGTCTGTCTCGAATCCCCAGGGTTCCACGGCTCTCTCCAGACAGAAGAGTGTGAGTGGTGTGGAGTGGAGACTGGCGTCGATGTAGCGATTGAAACGTCCCCACAGCCGAGACCCCAAGAAAAGCCGACCCACTTGATGATGCACAGACAAGAACCCGAGTCGTGGTAGGGACAAGGGAGATGTGGTGGTGTGAGTGGGCGGGTGGTCTGTACGAATAGGTAGCACAGTACCGGGTGAGGGTACGTAGTTTGCAGGTGGTGTTGTGTGTGGGTGTGCTGGGTGTGTGTGGGTGTTGCGATGCTCGATGCTCGATGCTCGATGTTCGATGGCCGATTTGATGTTTTCTTCTCTTCTTTGTCGGGTCAGGTAAAGTATGCGTACCCCAGTAGCTCAATCGGAGGCTGTTGGGTGGTGGGTGGTGGTGGTGGGTGGAATGGAATTAATCAATGAGTAATGATGATGGATGACGATGATGGATGGTGGTGGACTGCGATGGAGTGCGATGGTCGGCGATGACTGATTGACTTGGTGATGGTCCTGGATGGTTCGGCTCCGTTCCACTTCGGTGTTAAGTACTCGGTGCCGGTGTCCCGTGGCTTGCGTTGCTTCTTGGATTGTCTTTCGTCGGTTGACTGAATTGATGATTTGAAATAGCTGTTTAGAGGGACTGAAGGAAGGAAGTCCCGTGCCAGATATACTCGGGCCTGCTTTTGCGCGAGTCCGAACGGCGGGCGAGGTCCGAAGCAATGAGGAGAGAGCGAGCGATTGCGAGCCCGGGAAGCAAGCCCCCCGCCGACCTCCAAGGGTGGGTGATGTGCAGCGCAACACGGCGCAGGGCAGTCCGCGCTGCCTACCTACGTACCACGAATAGAACAGACGCGCTACGGAGTGTAGTATTAGCTTGTAGGGCAGGGCATGTACCTCCGGAGTGTACGAAGCATGTTATCCCATCCATCCTGTCCACCTGATTGATGGCTCTGCTCAAAACGGCCTGGCAATCCCAGCCCGGAGTCCTCCCGCTCCGGGCTCGCGGTACGCGCAGCGCTCTCCCTCCAGAATAGGGCTTTAAGAGTATTGCCAGCCGCCAATCGGGGCCCCGAATCCCTGTGCACGCCTCATACTGTAGCCAATCCCCAAGCAAGGCCCTGCGTCACTGGCTGTGCTTGGTGGCCTGGCACAGCTTAAGGACTTGGTTTTTGCCAACACCACTGACCACTATCGACCTCCACTGACGTATCTCGGCCCGTCGATCTTCTCGATCCCTGCCCTGCGCGGAATTCCCACTGCCCGCAGCACAGCCACACCTTGTTAGTAATGTGTCTCTGCGCTTGTTCCGTCCTCTTCTCCGGCGTCCACGAACCCCTCCCTTGTTTCTTTGTCATCCCCAGCGTTTGTGCCGTCCAGCGCCGCACTTCCGCCACACTTCCTTGTGTTCCACCTATTTCGGTCACATGACGATCTTTCCAGTTGCCGTGCCGTGCTGGGCTGGGCGGCAGGTTTTGAAGTCACGAGTCGCTGGGTGAGGCTGTCACATGAGCAGTTGATCGTATGGTCTCAGGGTCGCTGTCTGCAGAGGTAACCTGCCTCCCAAGCCGCATTAGGTAAGCTTGGGCTCCCTCACTGGCTACCAAGTAGAGCCATCCATCGACTCATAGTAGCACCCATCTATGTTTTTTTCTTACTACTACCTCGTCCTCGGTGATGGTGAGTGAGTCAATCGCAAAGGCCCGTCTCAATCGCATGACACGGGATGGTGTGACACTATTCGTGCTAGCCAACCTCGATCCCTTCCCCAACGATACAATCTACTGGGAAAACATAAATCGGTTGAGTGAAAAGAGAAGGAGGAAAGCGGAAGGGGACGAAAAATTTTCACCTGTTCCCGGGGACAAAGTGACAGACCACGCGCGCAGAAAACCGAACCGGTCGCCCTTCCACCCTCCAACCATTCAGCCAGTCAACCCTCCTTCAGGGAGGAAGGTTTCCCGTCAAAGGCCAACGAGCGCTTGGACGAAGCGACCTGGACACAGCAGCACAGGTGCGGAGGTACTCGGTACGTGCGTATCCGTTCTAAAGCACGGGGCACCCTTGCACGGAGCACCACGCATGGAGTACCACGCGCGGAGAGTGGGCACAAAACGAAGAGGGAGGTGCGTGACAACGACTCTTCGGCCTGGCCGACCGGATCCGACGAATCCAGCCAATGGAAGGTGTGGCTGACCTCACTCAGCCACCAGCTTGAGGCGTAAACGGGCATCCCATTTTCCAAACGACGTCTCCTCCGTACTGTGCCGTAGTACGAATACTGCCCGCCCACCAAGGAAGCCGAGTAACCAAACAAGGTA
Organism: Neonectria faginata; assembly: GCA_030864175.1. Classification (NCBI taxonomy): domain Eukaryota; kingdom Fungi; phylum Ascomycota; class Sordariomycetes; order Hypocreales; family Nectriaceae; genus Neonectria; species Neonectria faginata. Next base: position 576,831 of record JAULBG010000010.1, on the reverse strand, counting down.
CCAAGGTGCAAAACACAACTTCAGGGTCCAGGCCACGACCCAAACCCACGCAGCCCGCCCAACCCGTGCGTGCATACCTTGCAGCCGGCCTGCAGATCGATCTCGTTACCCCCGGGAGCCCGGCCCATTGCAGGAACTCGACTCAACCTTTTTACGACCATGAGCCCCCTATGCGAGCACATAGCCTACCAATAGCCTGGACGTAGCCTGGATGCACGCCAGGGTGTAAGCAAGGAGGCCAGCGCTTGATGCTTTGTTATACTCATCCGCGCTGGACAAGGGTGTCTCTGAAGTCCCATCTACTTGCCGTGCGACTCCTCAACATCTCCTTCCTCCGACCTGCTTTAAGTCCATCCGCAGGGGGGCCTCGCGGTAGTTATGCAGGGAAAAAAAATTCTGCATCAAGATCCGACATGGATCCGGCCATGCCAACCAAACTCGGGTGCCCTGTCATGTTGTTCCTTGGTAATCTGCGTTAAATCCCAAACTGGGTGACCGCATTTGATGCCGCCCAGCTGAGCCGGGTCCGTTCCGGCTCCGGCCTCCAAGGGTTAGCATTAGAGTACTGATAGGCACCGGTACTTCGTACAACAATGCAGTCACCATCCATCTAAAACCCCGTGAAGAATTCATGGGGGTATACGGCGGGCCGCCGTCGGAGAACATCGCCTAGTGCGGAAGTCGGTCAGCACGTACGCTCTGATGGACGATTTTTTTTTTTCGTCCGGGGTTCTCATCGAGCCCGGACTGGCACCAACCAATAGTCTATTCATCCGTCAGGGAGGGAGTGAGGTTAACAACTACTACGATAACTCAATAGTTAGATAGGGGTTCCATAGAGATGGGATAGAGCCGACAAACAAACCAAAACAAAAAACACCCGAACTACTACTCCAAGTGTTTCCCTTTCAGTCTTACTTCGTAGAGACCGCCCGGGGCCAGCCGCGGCTGGTGCGAACCCAGCCCTACGCGGGTGATGTGACCCGTCCTCTACTAGGACGCTGACCTCCTTGGGGAGATCCTGTTTCAAGGAAGGCAAAGCAAAGCAAAGAAATGGGCTTGACAGGTTACGTCGCACCCAACGTGCAACGGAGTTTTCAGCATCTCCGTTCATTCGTAGCTTTCAAGCTCACCAACAATACTAAGCATATGTCATCACTCCAGCCAGCCGAGTTTCCGACTGCGGCCGAGCCCGGGGATACGGAATCACACAGATCACCACCGAGACCAAGAAAAAAACCAACTACAAATGCCATGTTACATTGCGGGTGGGAGGCTTGGTTTACCTAACTGTTGAGATCTATCCAGCCGCCCTAGGGCAGGGGTGTGTAAGTGCTCTCCTCGTGTGTGTATGTGTTGTAGAGGTGTGGTGGATGTGACATGCATTCCAAAGCACCCATTCTTTTATTCGGCGCACCCATCCGCTCGCTAAAGGCTTCTATCCGATGCTTCCATCCGGAGCTTCCATGCATCGTCGGCCACCAAGGCTGCGTCTCCGCGCACCGGCCGTTCTGTTCCGAACGTTTTAGGTTTTTCTTTCGGGCCTAAGTCGAGCATGCCTACATTAGTGAACGGCGGGTGAACGGCGGGTGAACGCTGGTCGAATCAGCCTTGGGTCTCGAGCGTTTGGCGTCTTACGTCTCGCTCCTCGGCGCTCTCCAGTCCCCAGTAAAGTCCAGCCAGCGCGCTTCGGCCTGTCCGCGTGGACCCTTGGCACCTTACCGCCGTGGGACCCGCTAGATAAGACAGGGCACGTACTACTGTGTACGTAGGTACTCCTACTGTGGCTGCCGACGGCCCCCACCAACGTGCCGAGGTATCATCGAAGATTTTCTCCCGGGGGAGTGGGCTTCAGCTAACAGCGACGGCTCAACGAACCCAGGAAGCACCGAATCTTCACGTTGCAGACGTGGCTGTCTTACTTGGATTCCCGGGGTCAAGATCATGGTTCGCTGTGGGTTGGCCGGCTCACACCCACTTTTTTGTTGGTGTTCACGGAAAAATCGTCTTCTCTTGCATGACTACCTGATCGAATTCCAGGTTCTCGCTCGTTCAGCCCAATAGGGTGTGTGTGGCGTAGGCGCGCGCACTGCGAAAGCCCAGATTGTATTTGAAAAAGCGACCCCCCAGATTCCAAGGGAGGGCGGCTTGCAGATCACTCTCTAAATTTAGTGCTGTCCACGTGGGCTGGACCCACGGCAGGAGGAGGCCGAGGAAACTGGACTCTTCGCCACAAATCCCAGTCCCCTCCGCGTCCGGGTTTTTCGGCCGATAACGAGAGGCAAGTTTGTGGCTTCTCGTCGACCGTACACGTACGTACACGTATTCGTACGAACGAGGTACTGACGTTGAGCTGTCACTGATGTCGCAAATTAGCTGTAGAAATAGGGATCGCTGGTGAGTTTAATGTACCTCTATTGGTGTCCCAGGGCGTCGGTTCTCGCCACCCGCTCGCCGCAACTCTCCAGGGTCGAATGTAGTTCCCGTCTGATCTACCCGGTGGTCACGGTATCTTCTTGGTTTGGCTATCTAACGTGGGGGATTGTAATCAACCTCCACGTCATTCCTTTTAGGATGACATGGCTTTCAGGCTTTCTCCGTCGCCGGTAACGGAGTCGGAACAATTCCTTGGTATGTCGGGATCCGACGGTACTGATCCTGACGTCAGCGGGCTACCTCCACACTGCTCGCATCTCCTCTTCGGTCGGCAGCATGGATGGATGCCTGTCTGAGATTTCCAGTCGCCACCAAATTCACGAGGTGTAGGGTAGGCTACGGAGAATATTGGGACGGTGCTTGGAAAAGAGAATCACCACGATTGGTAATCCATACTAGCTGGATGTAGTGTCTGTCTTTGCGTGTAACTTGGAGCGGTTTGCAGATCATTTTAGACTAAATAGGATTATCGTATTAATCTTCGGTCGGTGCGCTGTGGTTCAATATGGTCTCGTATACCGAACTCTCAACTAACCTTAAAGCATAGCCATGTTACTAATCGGTCACACTGGGTCATCACGAGCCGGTAGGGTAAGATGGGATTAGAATAGGCGAATACGTGCTCCTCCGGAATTACGCGGACATGTTCTGAATGTGGCGGAGGATATACAACAAACCTTCTGGTCTGATTTGCACGGACAGTACGACTAGGCAAGATGACGCGTTCTTGGAGGCTCAGAAAGACTCCAGGACAACCTTTCCGAAGTTCACGGATGCATAAGAGCATGACAGCTTCGATATTGATAGCGCAGAATAATGCGAATATTGCTTAACATACCCAGTTGCGACTACGGGAGACGCACACGCGCCTAAACGAAGAAACCGAGGCACATGGTTCACCAGAGACGATGTCCGATGAGAATGCGAAGAGTGAACACGACCCACCAACGCAACACCCACACTAATTGGCAGCTGGGCAAGGTATAGGGTACATAAGAAGCAACGCAATCAAACACACACGGACAAAATGGCCGCGAGGGCAGAGTCGATTGTCCCAAATGTAAACCACCGGTTCCCTTTATGATACATAACACCCCCCCCCCAAAAGCAAGACCTGATTCCATAGTCATCATGAACACCCTACATTGTCCCGCGCGTCGACGAGCGCGCACACCCAAGATTCGTAAGAGACGCGTAAAACAAGACAAGATTAACCACCAAAACCGTATAGGGTGCGGCCTTGTCGCTTGAGCGCATAGACAACATCGAGCGACGTGACGGTCTTTCGCTTGGCGTGCTCGGTGTAGGTGACGGCGTCGCGGATGACACCCTCGAGGAAAGTCTTGAGAACACCACGGGTCTCTTCGTAGATCACTGTAAGATGAGGTGTTAGATCGCTGCGTGTCGACCACGGGATTGCCGGAGTACATACTAGCAGAAATACGCTTGACACCACCACGGCGAGCGAGACGTCGGATGGCAGGCTTGGTAATACCCTGGATGTTGTCACGGAGAATCTTGCGGTGACGCTTGGCACCACCCTTGCCGAGACCCTTCCCGCCCTTTCCGCCTGGGGGTGCGTTAGTATGAATACGTGGAAAGAGAGGGAGGGGGTGCAACGCGTCAACCGCGTACACGAGGCAAAGCATATTCCGACAATGCGACGACTCGTGTACGAATGAGTGGCAGCAGGTATTACTTACGTCCTGTCATGTTGATAGTGTTTGTTTAGGAGTGTTAGGGTTGATTGGGATGCAGATGCTCGCTTGGAGTAATGGAGAGATTGAGGTTGTTGTGGAGTGATTGAATGGGATGGATAATGAATGGGTGCAGCTGGAAGAGGTGGGAGCTGGCGAGCTTAAGTACAAGTGGGCCAGATTCCAGATCAGTTGCTCTTTGGGTCCACTTCCGCGGTTCCCCCTTGTCTGACGCGATCTAGCAACGCAGGCGCGAATTAAAAAATGCGTAGCCCTGTAATAAATAAAACATGCCCCCAACCCCCCCATCGTCTGGCAAGTTTCGGGGAGTGATGCGCTTTCAATGGACACTGCAGTGGGGCGCCACTGACTTCCAGGAGGGATAGATGAGGCCAATGAGAAAAAAGAACACGACCAGTTGCAGCTTTTAGGCGAAACGAAAATAGTCACGAGGCAGCCATGCAGCCCGTCGACGATGATGCAGGGTAGGTAAAAAGTCGAAATAGTGATGGTGATTAAGCAGCTGCATAGGGATGTGGGTGACGAAGTAGGAGCTGTATATTATATATTAGGACGGGCTGTACGACCACTCTAGTTTCTAACGTACTTAGAGTCATCGGCCTACCACGTATTGTAGATGATTTGAATAGCTACCGATGGATGTTGTATTTAAAGCCCTGGTCGTGATATAGATGGTTACACCCAAAACCAACACTGCATAACTGCAACTATTGGGTTTGGACCAGTTATCATCTAGGTAGACGGAATCCGAAAGAAAAGCATACACGTATCTCGTTGATGACTCAACCCCAAGAGGGCTGGCAGGTCAATTAATTGATACTTTATGTAAGTTGGTACATATCGGTCACCGGCTCACCACACAAAGCACACCGCCACCTTGCTCAAATGGAGCGGAATAACCACAGGCGGGAGGAGGTAATGGCACCTGAGCACTTGAGGGCCGGACACGATCTATGTCCTCTCTACTCTGCTACGAACCTAAGGTACTCGAAAGACTTTTAGTATGTCGTACAGTGACTATGCTATATCGTCGACGGGATCGTCCATCGATGGGGATTCTGCGTCTCCTCGCCGGCCCCACTATCCGAGTTGCGGCGTCAGGCAATCAGGCAGTCAGGCAGTGAGACCCAGATTCGCTCCTCCCCTCAAGCACGTAAAGTACGCGCGAATAGAGTCACAGACACGTCAAGGTGGATGGGCAAGAACGAGATCCAGCAAGGGAAGGGCGGTGGCGTGGACTCTCGTGCAAAGTCGCCGCGTTAGTGGGCTGTGGCCAGTAGCGGCGATAGTGGGGGCGAATGAAAAAAAAAAGAAAAAGGCGGAGGGGGGTTAATTCTGACCAATCGAAAATCAGCACACATGTGGCACTTTTTCCCATTTTCCAAGACGCCCAAATCGGGACTTGTTTTGGTGGGTGATTGCGCTCCAAGCACCGACGCACGGGCCAGGCTACCTCCAGATCAGCCGCCGCGCCTGTAACGTGCTAGCCACAGGTATTAAAGCACTCCCCCCGCCTGCCCTCTCTCTCATCTTTCTCTCCTGCATCACACACCCACTCTTCCACTTTCACCCCCAACAACCCCACCATCAACACAATCAACACTATCAACGAACCCATCTTGACCATCAACAATGGCTCGTACTAAGCAGACTGCCCGAAAGTCCACTGGTGGCAAGGCCCCCCGCAAGCAGCTCGCTTCCAAGGCCGGTGAGTCCTCATGTCGGCTATCGCGCACTCCGCCCGACGCGTCGCACACTTCATCCATCACCACTCGAACATCAGACTGACCTTCAACCATCACAGCCCGCAAGAGCGCTCCCTCTACCGGTGGTGTCAAGAAGCCTCACCGCTACAAGCCTGGTACCGTCGCTCTCCGTGAGATTCGACGATACCAGAAGTCAACTGAGCTCCTCATCCGCAAGCTCCCCTTCCAGCGCCTGGTAAGCACATACACTCACGTCGCGTCAGATACCCAAACTTACACACCCATTCCAGGTCCGCGAGATCGCCCAGGACTTCAAGAGCGATCTTCGCTTCCAGTCCTCCGCCATCGGTGCTCTGCAGGAGTCCGTCGAGTCTTACCTCGTCTCTCTCTTCGAGGACACCAACCTGTGTGCTATCCACGCCAAGCGTGTTACCATTCAGTCCAAGGACATCCAGCTTGCCCGCCGTCTCCGTGGCGAGCGCAACTAAGCTGATGCTTTAAACCGGGAGGTTCACGAATTTGTTTTTGGCACGAGGGATATCATGGTTCGGGGGATAATCATGGCGTTACGATGAGAAACTTGCTTTACTCTACAGTTGGGATGTACACTATTCGACGGCAGCCGTTTTTGGCAAAGCCCAATGCAACAGACCACAGGTCTATGATTATTTTATCGAATGTCCTCGACGCCCCTCTTGCCGTAGACAACATCGCGCTTTGACCTAGTACAACCTGCACTGCATGAATCCTTACGCGATCCACCGTGACTAACAATGCACATACCGATACGACGCAACGCGCACGACCACAATGTTGTGGCGTAATGTGAACCCGATGCCTGCCCAACAATAACTCGACCCTTGCCTTCGTGGCATGAGCGCAACCGAACACATCGAATAGTTGGAGCTTGACTCCGGGTGCGATTGAGTAGCCGTGTTCTGACTTTTACTGTCTGACTGTGCCTCTTGAGGCTCCTGCGCCACCTGACTCCTGTGCCTGAGCGCCTACTGCACACTCATCCATCATCAAGACCGGACTCATATTGGTCCTCGGGTCTGGCGATCGAGACTACACTTTGTTCGGGGTGACCTTGGTGGTTGACTCACACGCCAGGAGACACGTCTCCGCCGACTGGTGCCTATCTCGCCGTCGATGAGAAGGCGGACGACTAGGTACGCCCGTTAACCCAGTTTAACCATTGAGATATCACCAGATTGAATCTACGCACGGACTTTGTTAGTTAAACCATGAGGATCGCGACTATTGCCAGCCATCCCATCTTGCTTGCTCGTATAATAGTACATGGACACCTCACTGTGCTGAGGCCCGGCATTGGCAAGACCATGTACCGCGCAAAACGAAATCAATTGCATACATATTACATACGTCCCTATCTACGCCAGAGAATCAACATGATACGTTGGAAGCTGTGCCAGAACATCAAAACCGCCCGTACCAACTTTTCCTAACCTGCCCATCACTAGGCGACTGCTGGGCGTCGTCAGGTCATCCCAGTCGCCGTCCAACACGGCATCCTTAAGGAACGCCAAGGTAGTCTCGAAGCTCATCTTGGTGAACGGGCTGACGTTGCCCTTGAGGCCCATCCGGTTGAAAGGAGTGAACCCACCGTTCCTCGTCATCTGGTCTGCAATCAGATTCAGGTGGCGATTGTCGACCTTGATGCCGTGAGATCCGAAGACCCCCGCAAGCTCTCCCACAATATTGTTGCGAGCCGCCTCAACACCGTACACCTCCAGCACGTTCGCAATGTCGTTGGTCTGGATTCGATTCGGGTTAATGAAGTCGCTGTATCTTTGCATCGCCTGCAGGTTCACGCCGCTGGTATGGATGACCCTCTCGTCCTTCTCAACGTTGAAGGTGCACGCTCCCACCCCGGAGATTTCTTGAATGACCGTCTTCTTCACCGCCTCTTGCACCAAGTTGAGCATCAGAACCTTGGGAATTACCGAGTCGAACTCGAACGTGAAGGTGCACCGGCTTCCTGTCTTGTCGTCACATTGGAAGTCCGTCACCTCGGTGTAAGCGTCCATGACTCGCTCAGCTCGAGCCTTGGCTGACCAAGAAGCGTCACTGTCGCCGTCACCCTCGTCGTTATCTTCGTTGGGACGGACAGCCGGCGGAGGATTGTCTCCGAAGCCCTCGTCGTCCGTGTCATCCGCATCTCTTTCCATGTTCCGCTGGATGACATCGTCCTCATCGTCGTTGGGCCCGTAAGATACTGCCTCACTACGATTTGCCCGCTGCTTGGCGTTTGTAGCATCGTCGTCGCCCTCACCATCATCATCGTCATCCAAATTTACTTCCCTTTCTGCGTTTGGCGCAGCCATTTCAACCACACCAGCCTTCACTCCGACCTCAGGTGTCGCCATGGTAGTCTGAGATTGTCGTTTCTTGATTTCCTTTTTGACCAGGGTTAATAGGCGGCGAAGCAGTTTCTTCTCAATGGCGTCCATAACGTCCGAGATGCCAATGGCATACGTCTTGGTGTACTCGTCAGAAGGGAAGAACTTCATGCGAACTTGGTAGATTTTCGCCATTCCGAACATTTTCCCGCGGCCAACCTTCTCCTCCACGGTCACATCGTCCAACACAAACGCAAGTGGTAATACGGAGATTGATTTGGCAAAAATCTCCGCATCCTCAGTCGACATTTCGTCAATGGGGTACAGAGACATGGATGGTGTAGAGATCTTGTTACTCGCCGTCATCAAGATTTCTCTTAGACGTGGAATACCCAACGTGACGTTCTTGGCTGAGTGTCCAGCTAAATGGAAGGTGTTTAGAGTCATCTGAGTTGACGGCTCGCCCACAGACTGTCCTGCAACGATACCGACGGCTTCTCCCGGTTCCACAAGAGATCGGAGATACTTCATTGCGAATAGCATCTCTGCGTTCTTCCGATTGAGGCTCACCCGTGAGAGAGACTGCTTCTTCTTGTCGGTTGTTTTGTCTCGTACTAGCCCATCCTTGTTGTCCTTGAGATAACTGGTCATGGCCTCGTAGAACTTCTCAGATGTAGCAAATGCTGTTGTTGCTGGATTGAAGAGGTTGGATAGAGGATCCTGTGCCTTGCCGTCATGCGCCTTGACGTGCTTGATGGCCTTCTTCATGTACTTGGTAAGGGTGTCACGGTTGGCACCCAGCCGATCGCCGACGCTGGGGTCGTATCGTAGCTGTGCAGCCTCCGAGGTGACATTTTCGAGAATAAAGCTGAAGTCGGACAGGTACTTTTGTTTGGTGACGTCCAGACCATCCTCACCGTAGAGAAACTGAATCATCGATCCATCCGCATCACGAACTGTGGTGTCGTACGCGACCGTGAGACCTTCCATTCCCTTGATCACACATCTCTGCAAGTAACCTGATCGAGATGTCTTGACAGCAGTGTCAATGAGACCTTCTCGTCCGGCCATGTGATGGAAGTAGTATTCCTGAGGTCGAATACCCGTCAAGAAACGGTTCACGATGTACCCGCCGGCTCTTGCGTGCGTTTCAAATGGACGGAAACACGGCAACGACTTGCCGCTGACCATTGTGGGCACACGTCGTCCCTCCAGAACCTGCTGGCCCAAGTTGCACGAAATCAAAGATGCGTTGACTCGGGACCCCTTGGCACCAGAAGTTGTCATGGCCTGCATTTGGTTCTTCGGGAATGGCTTCTCAAGTCCGCCAGGCATACACACCCTTTGCACAGCATCTGTGATGGTTGCAGTTCCTTGGTTCATCAACAGATCCAGGCCCTCCTGCTTGCTGTCGTCACGCTGGACCTCCTCGAGGCGCTCCAGAAGAAGCGGGTCATTGGGTCCTGGATTCTTTTCGAGAGACACGTAGCTGGAAGCAACGTCAAGGCCAACATTGTCCGCTGCCTTGAGTTCTTCCTTGCGCGCCTTCTCTCCCTCAGGAGTCAGTCTTAAGTCATCAATGCCACAAGAGAAGGCTCGATGGTTGAGATATCTTGTCAGCAATCGTCCCAGGCTACTCAGAAGCTTACCGGCGACGGCTGGTCCGTATATCTCATGTACGGCGTGGACAATGCCACCCGAGCTGGGCCCAATCTGCGACTTGTCCAAAATTCCGGTGATGAACTCGCCATCCTGAAACAACACCATTCCCTCCTCCGAGTTTTTGGCCCATTGTTCAGCCTTAATCTGGGTCTCTGCTCGCATGCAAAGACCACCACAGTTTGGAGGCTGCATGTTTTTGAGGATGGTAGTGATGATTTGCTTTCCAGTCCACCTGCAAACGGGGCGGACCACGGCTGGGGGAACAAGCTCAATCCTCTCGCCAACGATATGGCCGCTTTCAGGACGTAGGGCGTTGTAAACGAGCTGCTGGTAGTCGGCTTGTGTGAAGAAGGTATCGCGGTTGCAGAGAGCGACAGACACGGAAATATGATCCTGAATGAGACCTCGAAGTGGCTTCCCAGCGGTGCCAGAGAGGTATTGATGGTCGGTGTCGGCAATTTGCAAAGCTTCCGCACGAGCAACCTCGTTTTGAGGAAAATGCATGTTCATCTCGTCACCATCGAAATCAGCGTTGTAGGTGTTGCAGTTTGCGTAGTGCATGCGAATGGTTTTCTCCCCAGGCAGAACCCGGACTCGATGTCCCATTATCGACGGTTTGTGGAGCGTCGGCTGACGATTCATCAAGACAACATCACCGTTGGTAAGGTGACGGTATACCTTCTTATTCCTCGTCCGTGCAGCGCTGCTGCTCGTAGGGGCAAGAAGTTGGTTTGCCAATGAAATGCGGTCATCGACCGACTTGTTTCGAAGGTTCACAATCTGACCATTCTCGTTCTCGATCGCGAAGGCACCCGGCCACTTGTCAACGCCGTTGATGACGGCTTGTTGCATGTCTCTGAAGTTGTGACTCGTCACTGGCTCGGGGTATGTTAACTTCTTTGCGAAGACGGGCGGGACACCAATTTCATTAGTCTCAATGTTAGGATCGGGTGAGATGACACTTCGGGCGGCATAGTTGACTCGCTTTCCCATCATGTTCTTTCGGAAAAGCCCCTCCTTCTTCTCAAGCAATTGTTTGATGCCTTCCTCGTTGCGCTTGGCAGCAGCGCCCTGAACAGGGTTCTTGTTCTTGTCAATGAGCGCATTGACTGCCTCCTGCAATTCTGTCCAGGCTTGGTGCAGTTGATTCACGTCAGCTCGTTCCTGCTGGAGAGCTGTGTGCAGCTGGGCGATTCTCCCACAACCTCTGAGAATGTTCTTGTAGAGGGAATTTTGCTGCGCTTCAGAAATCTGAGATTCTCCGGTCCTAGCTTCGGGGCGATATCGATTGGGTGGAACCAAAATCGTCGTCATGAAGAACATCTCAGGGGTAACATCTGGCGAGCTTCGTGTGGGGGGTTTGGCGCTGTAGAGAAGGGAGACAAGATCTTGTTCCTTGACAAAGAGTTCTTTTAGGCGCGCCTGCACTTCCATGGCGCTGATGTATCTTTGTGGGACAACTAGGGGAGCAGTCTCGGCATCTGGCATGTCAACATCTTCAGCTTCGGATTCAGCCGGTGATTTGTCGCGAGTTGGCGATCCCACGTCTGCCACGCCTTCGTCGGATGAGTAACCGTTGGGCTTTTGCTTTGTCGTGGTTTGATGAACTCTGGCCATGGCATCGCGCTGCTTGAACTTCTTCTGGGCCATCTTGGCTTTCTCCTTGTCGGAAAGAGATTTCTCAAAAACTTTGACAAATCGATCTTTCCGATACGAGGGTGAGATACCGCCACAGCTGGCGCAAAGTCTTCTTTTGGTGATCTCGGCAAGAAACTCTTTGATAACCTCTCGTCGCATTTCGCTGGCACCTTCATGTTTCCCTCTCTTCGTGTCGCCTCGCTTGACTTTGATTCCGCTAAGACACTTATCGACATACTTGTCCCTGGCCCGGGTCACATTGTCGGTTGAAGAGCTACCCTCTTCCTCTGCCTCGTCTTCGAGCCCGGAGAACTCGCCATCACCTTCGAGAGCCAGATCGTTTTCGCCGATGGATCCCACAACGTGGGCCTGCTGAATCAGGCCATGTTGGAGGAGTTTCAGCTTGCAGATATACTTGTGCAGCTCTTTCTGAGGAAGTCGGAAACCTTTGCAGTAAACGCAGCTGGCTTTGAGGAGACGATACGCTTGGTCCATAAAGACGGGGTGATAGACTGGGACGGGGAGCTGGATGTGGCCTGTATGGCCGGGGCAGGTAGCCTGATTCAAGTTGCAAGTCGTGCATCTGCACACGGAATCAGTGAGCGCATGCACCCAATCGTATCAGAAAGCAAGGATACTTACGGTGAATCTCCCCAGGATCCAAGCGCAGGGTCATAGAGACCGCCAGGGACAGGGTTCAAGAGGTTGTCGAAGGTGCTGTCATTTTCAATCCTCTTGACTGAGATGGCTCGGATCTCTTTGGGGGAGAGGAACTTGAATTCGACGCTCTCCACAGCGGAGGGGATCGGCTGTGCGATATTCATAGCGGCGATGCTGTTGCTCAGTCGAGAGCGAAGAATTGGCGGCCAGGCGACGTCCCGGATCAACTGATTGAGTCCATTCCGATGCGCAAGTTGAAGGTAGAAGTGGTGGGGGAGCTTGAATGTGAACAATTTTTTGGCGGTGCGGCATGGCAGAATTTTAGGCCGGTACTTGAGGCAACGAAGCTAGCAGATAAAGCGGTATCCACCTTACTTGATTCATCATTTGATCCAACACGCGCGGAGGCCACTGCGACCTGATGTCCCGAGACTCAACGTAACCATCAGCATCGGCGCCTTCGACTCTGGCGCATCACCGAAACTTTGGCTACTCAAGGTGTCAAATCGCAGCCGCCGAGCTACCGAACTTCGGTAGGACTACCACCCTCAGGCAATATCGCTGACGTCTCGCCCCTGTCCAAACCATGGACCGCAAGAGCCAGTCCCCAGGCCTTGGGCCTCGACACGATGCGTCTTCCCGAGTGCAGAAACCCGAGTCTACTGCCGACCGCATGGCCGCCCTCAAGGCTCGAGTCGCTGCGGCTATTGGAGGAAGCAAAGCAAAGGGTGGTTTGAATGTGGGCCTACATCCAGCTTTGGAGGACCTCGGATCATGGAAACCCCCGAGCAATACGAGAGAATCGAAATCAGCATCATTACGCCCGCGGCAGGATCAGACCAGGAACCAGGACCCCTCCGGCCCTCAGGCCAGTGGCCGAGCCACTGGCGAAAACCCGTACTTCGACCCAAATGTATCAGCGCAGGGCGCCGGCGGTAAGCCCCGACAATCGCGACAATTGATCTTTAACCAGAAGGGCAAGTACATCCAGCAAGCCAATGCCCTGCGTCGCCAGGCCGCCCTCGAGGCAATGAAGAAGCGCATTGCGGCGCAAACGCGAAAGGCAGGAATCGACGAGGACCTAGATGTGGAGAAGAACTTTGTCGTGGATACCCCTCCAGACATCGAATGGTGGGACCAAGGGCTCGTAGATGGCACAAGCTACGACGTGCTGGACGACCGATCGAAGCTTAAAATCAACACTGAGGATAGTATCATCACCGAATACATACAACATCCCGTGGCGCTCGAACCGCCACAAGACCGCCTTGCCCCGGCACCAAAGGCCATGTTTCTGACATCGAGGGAGCAAGCGAAGCTTCGGCGGCAACGCCGAATGGCGGAACTGAAAGAAATGCAAGCCAAGATTCGTTTGGGACTGGTTCCCGCACCACCACCCAAGGTGAAGAAGGGCAACTTGATGCGAGTGCTTGGTGATGGTATGTTGCCCCTTATTCTTCTCCTTGTTTGCTGTTGTCGTCATTGTCTATACGTCCGCTAGATACTAATCCGCTCGCAGTTGCTGTCAAGGACCCTACTGCCGTCGAGGCCCGAGTCAATCGCGAAATCGCAGAGCGCCACCAAAAACACGTCGAGTCAAACGAAGACCGTAAATTGACCAAGGACCAGAAGCACGAAAAGCTTGCCACCAATCAGCAGAAAGATGCCGACAAGGGAATTCACATTCTGGTATTTAAGATTGGAAGTCTAGCCAACGGCCAACATAGGTACAAAATCGGAGTCAATGCCGACCAAATGGCGTTGACAGGGACATGCATTATGCACCCCAAGTTCAACCTGGTGATCGTGGAAGGAGGAGAATGGAGCATCAAGAAATACAAGAAGCTCATGCTTAACCGTATCGACTGGACCGAAAACTCACCTACCAGAGACCGCGATGGGAAGAAGGGGGATATCCATGACTGGCTCGTTGCGGAAAAAGAAAACGGCGAGCTCAAAGATATGTCGATGAACGCATGCAAGTTGGTCTTCGAAGGCGAGCAAAAAGCGCGGGTTTTCCGCAAATGGGGTAGTAAGGTCTGCGAGACGGATTCGGAGGCTCGAGAGGCTCTTTCCCGTACCAAGATGGATAATTTCTGGTCGCTTGCGAAAGGGTTTGTCTAGGATCAGGGACTTAGTATGATAATGAATGGAAGCTGGGGATATACACCGACGCAAAGTTTGGCGGAATGTGCTACCGATCACCAAGAAGACATTGGTGTTGAAGCCTTCGACTTGGTAGGAAGCAACAACGCACACTAGTGATGGGTCTTTAGGTAGCCTTCTAATATACCACTTACATGCATACCTTACCTACACACCTTTGTTACGTAGAGGAGCAAAAATATAACACAATTTCTGCTAATTAGACTTCGGCTACATAGCAAGATGCACTTCGCATTAGTCTTGCAATCACAATAGCCTCCTTGAATCTGACATATTCCTCTTTCCTCGTCTGCTGAGGTATTTCACATTGAGCACGTTCTCATGCGAAGCCGCCCGCCAATCACAATCATACGAAAGCGTTGGTTGGCTTTAGTGGATCAATATTTAGTTTGGACTGATTGGCTAAACTTGATGGTTCAGCTGCAGCCAGTCCACGAGGTTTGGCACCACCCGGTGCTAGAGTTAACGATTTGTCGCGTTCTTTTTTAATAGAGCTCTACCCAAAAACTTCAACACAGAGCCTTGAGATGCTATTGTGGATATAGTACTGTGTTGAAATCGGCACATAATTGTTGATGTAAAACTTGATGTTTGAATGTGAAGCAAAAGCAAGGAGTTAGTATACTTTCTTTGGCAATTTACCAGAAACGTGAAGAGCTTGAAGTTGCTTTGACTACAGATTTTGAGGGCATCTTTCTTTCCTTTTTGGAAGCATATAAAAGCCTCTGATTGACACTGTTCATTTGTCTGCTCCCGAATTATGCACACATGGAAGCCAATGAACCGCTCGAAATGCTCGTCCTTATTCTACTAAAGGCCTAAAATCCCCGACCAACCCTCTGAGCCTGATATTACCCAGAGCGTCGAACTAGATCCCGTGTTAAATACTTGAGTGGGCTTGGGGTTACCCAGCAATGACTTGCGCCCAGAAATCAAGGACCGCCGTAAGCAGAAACCGCTGGTTGAAGAGGAGATATATCAAGTCGTATGAACCATCCTCGGCATAGATTGAGAGGCTCGTAAACTCGAGCGGAGCCGGTGGCTGGCGTGGGCGAACCATGAAGCCGTTGACCAACTTTCCTAATACTAACATATCGACACAGTATGAAGTACCTGAATCGGCATTTTAGATGATAGTTTAGGCAGCAGGCCTAAATCATGAAAACAGACCCAACATCTAAGCCTCTAGATGTTCAGCGGTATACACTGGCTTGTTGAGATCTACCGAGCTCGCAAAATAGCGTCCTGTGGTGTTCATCAATGGGTTTCGTCGGATTCCTGGTGCTGAGAATAGTGAACCCTTTGATTCTTCTGGGTGATGTAGAAGGAGTTTTCTGGTATTCCGATAGATCGATAGGAATCATTAGAATATGAAACTTCTCGGAAACGACTCGGCATCACAAAGTGTGTCTTTCAGCGTTGTTTGGGCTTCGTCGTGTCGAGTATCCTGTCCGAGGTTCTGGTCAGCTGCCAATTCTGTAACCTCGGCTGTGGAATCGGACTACCATGACGGCATGTGGAAATAAGGCCACAAATCAACCCAGCAACGGAGACAGACATCTGTGGTAGAGGAGCAGGCTGCTGGGATTTAAAAGAAAACGACTCTTCTTGATTTTGTGACGCCATATGCAAGCGAAAGCAAGATGAAACCATTGTTTTTGCGACATGTTGCTCTGGGTCCTGTAAGGAGCTGTGATCGGAAGACATAACAGGCCACGAAAAGACTAAGAAGTATTTCGAGAACCATGGCTCGGTCGTTCGGTTCGGTTCACTATACCCATGGCCCCAAAACTTTCCTCTTGAAGATTTAGTGTTCCAATGTCGAATCTCTTTGAACAACCATCTTCCATGTGCCTGTACAGCGAAATTGAGTTAGCAGTGGTTCATTTCATCGCTGGAAACCCCTCGGAACTTGCCTTCTAAGGGTGTCTTTCCGAGCAAAGAGACGACCACAGTAATCGCATTTGTGGTTGCGTTCCTTCATATGGACACTCTGGTGATGCCTCTGCAGGTCGGTTTTGCGGACAAATTTCTTTGTGCATCCGTCTACAGGACAGGGGAACGGATATTCGCGCTTCTCGTCGTGGGTTTCTAGGTGAGATTTGTAATTGTAACTTCGACTGAAGAACTTTCCGCATCCTTTGACCTCGCACTGAAAGTTGGCCTCCTCCTTTGTTGTGTGTTTCCGTGGTGGACGTCGAGGTCTAGTCGTTTTCAGCATTTGTCTATCCTGCCCCAAATCAGATCCCTGAGCCTGAGGACTGAAGTAGGTTTGGGACGTGTCGCTGTCTTGCTTGGGCCACACTGGGACTGAAGTGTCACTCAGATCCGGCTGGAGTGTCGCGCCAAATGGGGAGCCTTCGGAGCTGTATGGCGCACTTGTCGCAACGGAAGACTGATAGTGTTGTCTCTCGAAGCCTTGACCATAAGTAGCAGAGCCTTCTAATCGGAACCTCTGCGCAGATGGATCATGAATATAGCCGTAAGGAGCCCTTGCGGGGACAGAGGGTGTCCTGGCGGCGCCTTCCGTTGATGGTAGTGGCGGGTGTGAGAAAGATGGATGACTTGGAGGAGGCGGCAGATAGGGTCCGTGGGTACCAAAGGATGCTGGAATACAGGGTTCGTAAGTCGCAAATGATTCGTAGTCGGCCGGCAATATATTGGGAACTGTCGAGGCAGACGGGGTAGAGGTTGGCGCCGCCACCATATCGTCTGGAGTAACCCATGTGTTGTGACTCATGGCGGCTGATGGAAGTAGAAGAGGCTCTGGTTCAGAAAGGCGCTGTTGCATGTAACTGGATGGTACGGAGTTGTGGGAGGCAAGTATGCTGAGTGTTCGGGTCAGATGGGACGGAGATGGGTAACAGGCCGCGGGACCTTCTGGGGCGTAAGACGCCTGGGACAGGGAAGGCGGCGATTTGAAGGGCCTTGGTTGTGGTGGTACTGGGGACGTAGTCAACGAGGGAGGTGTCAGGTCCATGTCGAGGTTGCTGCGTGGCGTGCGGGCTGATCCGGGAAGTCTTGACGGAGCCAAGATTTGTCAGATGTAGCTGAACGCACACCACAGCCCAGTCGAGACGAGAAAGGCGGCGGGAATTGAAGACCACGATGGCCTTTGGCTATGACGAAGAATCGAGTCTCATCTGGACGGCCTTGGTCTCGAAACGGCAGCTAGGCGATTAGGTGAGGCAATACAGACAGGCAGGCTGAAAGAGAGCTAGTAGTTGGGAACTTCGGGTCCAGTCAGGGGTGGGGAGAGAAGGATGACCAGAAAACAACTGGAAGGAAGGCTGGCTTAGAGCAGATTTCCGAGCAGATTTCCGGACAGATATGATGGGCACGAAACAAGAGGCGGCGCCTCGTATACGGAAAGGCAGACTGCCGTCCAGGACGGGTATAAGAAGGGAAGAATGGGACACGGAGGGGATGGTCAGAGCGGGCAACATTTACAGAGACTCTTGAAGGCGGAGTTTGCCGTTGAGAAAACCGTTGTCGATGAATTAGACACATGTGAGGGCGAGGATAGTGCGAAGGATCAGACTCCGCCGACATGGGGGCAGAAGAAACAGGCAGGATGATGGGGAGACAGGTTGTGTTCGCAGCGTCCCAAACCAGTAGGGAGGTGTGATGAAGCGGGTGATGGGGCCGGGGCCGAGAGCGAAATGAGGACCGGGTCAGGGGTCTTGTTCGCCAACCGCAAGGCCGGGGCATCGCGGTCTTGACAGATCTTGACGGGCGAGAGAGTGTTCCAAGGAGATAACGGTGTCAACGAATATATTCTCTTTCAGATTCGCCTCGCCTGGCTCAGGGCCGGGGACGCATCCTAACGGCAAAATAACTAAGTATGCTCTTCGCCGAAATTCTCTTGGTGAGCGTGCCCGTGTGGTGAGGCGCTCGGCCATGTTATACGCAAGTAGGTACGCAGAAGAGTCGGGATATAAGGGCAAGCGGGTCAAGAGAGGACAAGGAGAGTCATGCGGAAGAGAGACGCAGGAGACGTCAAACAGTGAGAGGACGAAGATGAGAAAGAGACACCGGGAGGGAGATACAAAGATGGAGACAGAGACATACAGAGGTCGATGGGATGATAGAGAAGGCTCTCGAGGGAGATAAATTAGAGAAGAGAAGAGAGATGGTGATAGCTATTCCCGACTGCGTAGTGCCACGTAGTACACAGTAATTACTACCATGTACGTAGACATTAGGGCCCTTCAACCGTAGCTTGGGGCCACATGGGTCCGAGGTTGGGTCCCCATCATCCATTCCATGGACAAACCGAAAGGCTTCTCTCCACACTAAGAGAAACCAACTTGATCAGAACCGTCCGGGTGTGCTCCCCATGCGCACGACACTTGGCCCCCATGGGTTTGATGACCCATGCCCCAGCGGCCTGGTCCGGTGGGTGGTGTAGCCATATTGCTGCAAGGGACCACCCCTAGAGGATGGAGCATCCGACGAGGGACGGTAGATGGCCGACGCGTAGGACGTACGAAGTAGTATAGTAGTCTGGCAAGTTGGGTCAGCTGGGTAGGTAGTGAGCGAGTGAGCGAGTGATTGAGTGAGTGACCTGGTTGACGACAGACCAGCCAAAATGGATGGATAATACCGTATTGGCTGGCCAACGGGATGAGCCTGAGTTGAGCCTGAGTTGAGCCTGAGTTGAGCCTGGATTGAGCCTGGATCGAGCCCCGGGACCACGCGGGCTGGCCAAGGGGACCACCAAGGGCCGAGTTGCCTTGCCAGGCCTGTCTAACTAATTACACGCTTGGGGAAGGTAGGAAAGCCAACAGGCGCGCATCGATCAACTGGGATCGCATGCGAGCTTGTCATCGCGGCGTACCAGGCCTGTATGCTTGTTGTCCGTATTCCCTAAACAGTAGGGGATGGGCTGCCGCCCTCAGGGACCCAGAGGAAACGGATCATGTGGCGCGAGTCGGGGCAGGGCCAGGCAACGCCAGTCCTAGACCGGACTAGACCATGTGCCTGCTTTGATGTTCACAGTACGACGAGAGACGGGACGGAGGCCGATGGCAGAACGGAACAGACAGACGCTGCCCGGTCACCCTGGTCGGAAAGTTTACCAGCGAAGAACAACTGAGGGCCGCTGGAGGGCCGCTTGAGGGCCGCTGCTCCGGGTTGGTTGGAGGTCCCTGCTAGCCGGGAACTTTAGGAGCCTGTGATGCAACACAGGCACCGTGCCATTGTGGAAACCAGCACGGATCACACAGGGGCACCACGGGCAAAGCCCCTCCCCTGCGCGCCCGTTGGCGCGCATTCCCCAGTGGTTCTCCGGATGATTTCTGGCCGCTGAAGAAACCCTACCCAGAAAGTGCACGTCTATTCACAGTGCACACTGACGCCGTCGCAACCTCCCCTCGCCTGCGGCTGGTCCCCTTCCCGCAGGTGCTCAGCTACCTTGCCTCGTAACTTACCTACCTGGGGTTGCTACTTAATTACTAAGTCGGAACTTTCCTACCTGGGAAACCACCAAGACCAAGAACTAACTGAAAACCCCTTCCCACTGGCTTCGGCGCGCTTCGTGGAAATTCGTAGAGGCCGTAAAGCCAGGCAGACTCTTCAAGGGGTCTGGGCACTCACCACTGACCAGAGAAAGAAATGTCCTTTGAAAATGCCTGCGTAGCGTGACCCTAGAGGCCAAGGCCCTGCTCCATGTTCTCCGAACCTTGGTATCTTAGTAAACGAACACAAACAGTAGTAAGGGCCCTTCGAGGTTTGACATGTTCGGAGCATTTGCGGATCGAGACTGAAATGGGCACGATGGGCTTTCCCATGCACGGACGCGTACTAGTCTACATACATAGTAGGTATGGATTACCACCACGACTAGTATTAGTCCCTGGCCGTGCTTGGATATTCCCGGGCTGTTGCTGGTAAATCCTCCCCTGCTTAATCCAACCTTGTGGCTCTCTCGGGCCGCCTTGTGGAGATGGGACATGACGGGCATAGATGCCTGTTTGCGCCTTCCCCATACCATGCTGCGATATCGCACCCACGCCCGTTTATCCGTCCACATCCGCGTTGACGTCCGGCCTCCATGTCCACATCCACATTCAAGCCCGCACCTATGCCCCCAGACCGTAGACGATGCAGAACCAACCTGGCGATGACGCTGAATCCAGCGCCTGTGCGACTTGAAAACCATTGATGGGAACGGGACAGGCGCCCCCCGTACGCGCCCTGGCCGCGCCAGAACGACCGCACAAGCCAACGATGGCCTGACACCCACCACCAACCCAGAGCGGCAGAAGCAGACGGAACCAAGTTGGCAAAGCCATGTGGCGGGGCCTGTTGGAAGAAGTACAGGAGCACGCACTCTCCCGATCAACATACCCTTATGGCCCTCCCTGTCTGTACCTGCCTCCGGCCCAACCAATTCCCATCCACCTGGCGGCCGAGGAGCCCATGGCTAGCCGCCGGGTTTGCCGCCGGGACACCTGAATTGCCCTGTGGACAGACAAAAGACCTTGCTCGAGCTGTTTCTCAAGAGTGGTCGCCTGCGATTCTCTAAGATTCCACTGCCGTAAAGCTTGCACTGCTCGTGCCGTGGCTAAATTCGCTATGACGAGCAATCATCATATGTCCTCGAAGACTACATACTAGAAGACGTGACGGTCCGGCCGTAGACGTCCCAAGAATGGTGATGGATTGTGGAATTGTGGGACTCGTGGCGGGCTATCAATAGCCCTGTACCGCGCGCGGCTTGTACGTACCTCGAGAAACCGACTTCCTCGTCGGTGAGCCGGACCTGCAGCGCCCCAACCGCCTTTTCGATCCTCTCCGGCCTATTCAGGCCCAGAATCGGGGAACACCCCTTGTGCAGCACCCACGCCGTCGCCAGCACGGACATGTTGACAGCCTTCTTCTGGGCTAGCTGGTCGACTCGGCCGACAACCTCGCGGCTGGCCTCCAAGTTCCTACACGGCGCTGTACGTGTCTCCGCGTGCTCGCTCGCTCTCGGCCGTGCCCATGGTCGGGCGAGTAGGGCCCGAGTTAGCGGCGAACAGGGAATGACCTACCCCGGTCGGTCGCCTTGCAGAAGGGAATTATCTCGCTCTTCTCCATAGGTCAGGCTGTAGGAGTTCTGCATGGAAATGAACTTGGTCCACACTCTCATCTCTGCAATGTACTGTAGCAGGGCAAACTCCCATGTCCGCATGGAACTGGCTTAAATATATCGCACTTTGCCAGCCCATCATGACAACTACGTACATAGTCCGTCGTGTAGGGCTCTCATAATCTCTTCAGGTGGCGTGTCCTGGTCTAGGCGATGGATCTGGAGAACGTCTAACAAACCACATCCTAGTCATGAGCATGGATCGATACAGTATCATAGTACAAGCCGGGCGAGCCAAGCGCATTGGCCTCCCTGGGGAGAACACCACTTTCCATTTGGAATTAACCCTGGTCATCTGCACAGATTTCTGCTTTGGGAATGCCATGGGCCGCAGCCGAAAGGGCAGCATGTGCGGATCCACGGGTAGCAACAGGCACCTTTACCACCAAGAGACGCACCACTACCAACAGCAGAGACTAAACCCTAGGCGCTTGCCAGGATTCGACTGCCCACCACCACCGTCACCATCATCACCATCATCATCATCATCATCACTGCGACTGGGCGGCTATGATGGTGACGCCTGCTGAAAGCACAAGGAGTTGCCGATTAACACCGTACTTGCCATTATACTCCGTGTCGAGGCGTCGAAGACAGCGTCCACAGTATCAAAGATGCGCTTCCTAGAAAGGCCCATCTGGTTGACCATTGCTCCATCGTTGACGGGAGCGACCCCAGGGCCTTCGCCTTTAATGATGGGATGTATACCTTGCTGAGGATGGTAATTTTGTTATGAAATACGCAGTATTTCTTGAGGGCCTTCCTAACAGTGGCTTCAGACGCTCTATTTGAGTATAAGTCAGCTGCATCCTGGGCCAGGGGTGAGCTAATGTGTTGCGACAAACTTTTGATCCTTATCGTTGATCAATACATACCCACGTGTTGACACAGAGGCCTATTGCTTTTTTGAGTTGCTCCAGGCCGTTCTCTTCTTCAAGAGCCCAAGGGGACCGCTCCTACCTGTAGCTGGTAAAAAGAATTGTACCCCATGATGATCTTAGAGATATTGAGGCCGCCCTCGCGAGTCTGTCATGCCGAGTCAGTCGAGGTGCTGTCACCGTAGCTGGAGACGTGGAGCTGCTTGCCTAGTGTATTCCATCGTGATCGGTCGAACCAGCGTCACACGATTTGAACTACGTGCTTGGTTCGTGGGCCTTGGAGCTGGGGCTGGTTCTGATAACTTGGGGAAAGAGAGATAAATACTCTGACCGACTGACTGAAGAGCATTAACGGCGGACTCTCTGCCGGCCCCCCCTCCTCTAACTTGACCTATCCTCCCCACCTTGGAAGAAAAGACACCCGCACTCTTAACGCTAAAGACCCATCATAGGGCATTTTTACGGAATCTCAAAATTGCGAAAAATAAAACGTCGTGCTAGTCGGGATGCAAAGCCACAAATTGGGACGACCGGAAATGTGCCTTTGCTAGGTGGAATCGATGCTTCAGGAGGACTGGGGTTGGTGAACCGTGGAATGGAGAAATATCTCTCCCGTAGAGCTTTGCATGCCTTTCTCAGGCGACTTATCTTATAGTAAGTGCACGTGTGCCTTAACAACGGAGTCTATGCGATTGCTCAGGGCAACTGCAACGCACAATTCACCCGGCACGATCCCTCAAGGGGTGAAAATGGACGTTTGGGCACTTCTTTTTTAAGCCCGCAATACCAACTTCATCACTGTAAGATATTTTATAGTGCTGAAGTTTGAGGTCAAGGTTCGTACCAGAGTAATTTAAACAACATGGGGGCTCGGCAAAGCAAATAAGATGATTTGTCTTAGATTTCAAGCTGCTCTTTGGGTACCCGATTTGGCACTATCAAAACAAACATGTGAAGTTGGATTCATCATGCGCGCTTTAAGAAGTATTATGTATTGTGTTAGCTGCTTCATGTACCTCCTCATGCATTATCCGTGGACAAATACGTTCAAAGCTGAAGTGGAGACACTTATCGGTACGTGCCATGGACCCACTCTTTTAAGGCAACATGATATCGTTTAGTAAACTCCCACGTCATCAACCTGAATGAACTAAGGTCGGTGAACCTGACACCAAGTCGTCTGTTGCTTGTTCCACGACTTTCTTACCCAACAGCGTGAATGACGAACAACAACTCCCCACGCCACCTTGCCTCTGTGGCCCAGACGCGAGTCACGTCGCCTGCACCAGCTGCCCGAGGCCCGATCACACTGGCGAACTTCACCTAGCGACGACGTTCTGGATACCACGATGGCCGATGACCACGAAAACCATCGCCATACATACGGTGCCAAATGCCGCCTAGCCCCCGTCGCCCGCATCGAACGAGAAGATAAAATACCCCCCATAGAAGCCCAATTCTTCTATTCATCCGTCCTCCCCATCGATGACCCGTTGTCAACCAGCTTCGCTGCCGGTCCGTCCGAGTCGAGATCCGGCAAGGGTCAGCTGCGACCATATACTCGAGGTGACAATACTGCTCTTGAGAAGGCCTGGCTGGGTCTCATTTCCGATAATGATCGTCGGGCTCATGAGATTGTGAGGCGGGGCCGCGCCCTGGACTTCGAGTCATCCCAAATCATCGCGGACAAGTTGGCATCTCTCGTCCAAGACATGGCGTCCACCCACTGGGACAGGCATCGGAGCAAGCATCAGCCCCAAGGCTTGTCGTTGCCTTCGTATGGTGCTTTGCCGACGACCAACGTACCTGCCTGTTGCTCTGAACTCGTTATCGATGTCTCCCATGAGCTGGAGAGAACCTTCTGTGCCCTTGTCAGAAAGCGGACCTCTTCCTTGGACATTGACGAAGTAATGCAACAGGTTGTTCTGGTTCTGGACCGTCTACGAAGGGAAGCAGAAAAACTTACCGAAAGCCGCCCCTCTACTGCAGACGTCGCCACCAGCCGCCCCGGAACTGCATCCAATACAAACACCATCTCGCATTCGATATCTCGAATTCCGAAGATGAAGACTGAATCTCGAAGCGCGATAAGTAGAAACCAAGACAAGCAACCATTCGGCGGTGGGTTTGAGACAAAAAGTCGCCGTATCTCAATTTCTCAGTCTAAAACCCAGTCACCTCGATCACAGACTCCATCGAATAGCCCGGTACTCACTCGACCGCCTGTTTTGGACGATGGCATATCTGGCCAGCCTTTTGTTCGAGTTGGCAGTCCCAATCCATACCCGGAAGCCACCTCCACCGTCGTGTCTCGAGTAGACAACCACTTGCCGGATGCGCCTACCCGCCAGGATGAGAACGACGTGGTATCTGTAAGGGACAACGAGCTAGAAGTCACAGAGGGGGCGGCCATAACGAATATTTACAACCATCGACCAGATGATGTTGAAGTTGCTGTTGGGATATCGAGACTACACATGGTATCGGTCCCCGCGCTCCAGATGAAGCCCATCTACTGGTCACCAGTGAATGACGTTGCGGTGGTAATGAGAGCCACATGGTTTTATAGGTGAGCTCTTGCTTGGATCTAGGTCGAAGGTTGCGTCTAGCATACTAACATATCCAAGGGACACGATGCTTCCAATCCCCCCCGCTGTTTCGAACCAACTCGAAGCTGGTTTTCACGAGCTCAAACCGTGGACGGAGACATGGGGTGACGAAATACGTTGTGCTATTGACGTGGGACCTCTTGGTGAAGAAAAGGTCTCTCACCCGCTGTGGAGTCCTGAACCCGACTTCTCCTTTAAAGAAGATGGTGGGGTGACTGAGACCACCATATCGTCTGATACATTCTGCGCAGCCCGCTGCTTCAGAGGAGAGGCTGCCGTTGAGGGATCCCTCGAACCGATCCCAGTGGACAAGGGAGGCTCGACTGAGGCGCCAAGCACCCCCTATGTGAACTATCATGTCATCTACAAGAATCAGACCGAAGCCTTTCTTCTGAAACCTAGTCTTAAGCCGTCGGCCTACTACGGCAGAAGACCTGTTTGGAAGATCATGAAAGGTCTGACAGTCGGAGTCCCTGTTGTGAGAGGGTTCGACCGCAATGCGTGGGAACGCATCCACCACAAGAAGCGGGCACCTAACACACCGGGCGTGTCAGCCGCAGACGAGTCCCACGAGAGTACGGGGCCAGATGTGTGCTCAGCTTGTAAGGCGGAAAAGGAACGGGGGCAGGTCACTGATCTTGTACTTGTGGCACATGGAATTGGGCAAAAGTTTGCGGAGCGGGTGGAGAGCTTTCATTTTACGCACGCTATAAACGGGTTTCGGCGGGCAGTGAACATGGAGCTTAAGACGCCAATTGTCCAGGAGGTGCTCCGCGAGGATCAGAACGGTCTCATGATTTTGCCCCTGAACTGGAGAATGGGCTTGTCCCTCGAAGACGGAGGTCCGATGAGAGAGGAGGACAAGACGTCATATACGCCCGATGGCTTTGGACTGAAGGATATCGAGCCCGATACCATCCCCGCCGTCCGCAGCATGATTTCAGACGTCATGTTTGACATTCCGTTCTACTTGTCTCATCACAAGGGAAAGATGATCAATGCCCTGGTGTCCGAGGCAAATAGAGTCTATCGGTTGTGGTGCCGAAACAACAAAGGCTTTGCAGAGCATGGGCGTGTTCACATCATTGGGCACTCTCTGGGAAGCGCAATGGCACTTGAGATTCTGTCGCACCAGCCGACAGTGGTGCCAAAAATCGACTTGTCTCGCACCGAGCCAGAGACGCGGTTTTTCGAGTTCGACACTACGAACCTGTTTCTGGCAGGGAGCCCGGCGGGTTTCTTCCTCCTCTTGGAGAGAGGTACCTTGATGCCTAGGTATGGACGGATGAAGCCTGGAGGCAACTCGAGCGATACCGTTGCTCACGGCGTCGTTGGAGAGGCCGGCGCCTTTGGATGCTTAGCTGTTGAAAACATCTACAACATCCTCGCCAAGGAAGACCCTATCGCCTACCTCCTCAACGGAGCTGTGGACCCTGTATATGCCTCGAGTCTCAAGCCAGCCTACGTGCCCAGCATCGCCGGCTCGCTCTGGAAGTCGGTCGGCAATGCGATGCGCAACGTGGTGCCCGGCATGGCACCGGCGCCGAACCGGCTCGCCCCGGAGGCGGAACGGCCCACGGCGATCCGCCTACCCTCGCAGCTCGAACTCGAAGTCCACGACTTCACGCGAGAGGAGATTGCCGAGAGGAAGGCCTTTTTACTCAACGACAATGGGCAGATCGACTGGTATCTGCGCTCCGGTGGTGGACCGCTGGAGATCCAGTACCTGAACATGTTGAGCGCGCACACGAGCTACTGGACCAACGTCGACTTTATCCGCATGCTGTGTGTTGAAATTGGGAGACGACCAGGCCGGGCACACACACTCCCGGCTATGAGAGCTGTCAAGGCTACAAAGAGACTGTTGGTCAACTAGCATGATTGATATGATGTATTACTACTGTCGCTGCGAACTAAAGACTGATGTTTGTTTCCCTTATACTTTATACTTTTTGGGAACGGCGAGATGGAGCGGTTGGAATTTTTCGAGTTAAACAGATGGGCCCTCATCCTAGGAATACCCGCAAGAGAAGAAGCGCCGCACACATAGATGGTACTTATAGCATGCTTCTAGGTACGCTAACACTTTTGTTACACCATTTCAGTATTTTCCCTGTTTAGCTGGCAATTTTCGTTGGGAACGTTCCACCAAATGCAAAGCTCAGAAACCTTCTTCCATCTCCATCATATCTCGATCTAACTCTTCGTCATCGTCATCGTAGTTGTTGTTCTGGAATGTCGCCTTCGGTTTCTGCGCCGCCTCCTCGAGCTCTTTGATCCTTTCATTGTCCATCTTTTCCTTGTGCTCCATAAGATCTTTATAGCCCCACGTGCTGATCCCGTCCTGGTCCTTAGCCCGGAAGGGTTGCGCCATTGTCCTCAGGAATCTTCTCGCACTACTGACAGCCATGTCAGTACTCAGGTTCACTTCGGCCTCAAGGAGGCCTTGATTGATCCATTTGGGCAGTTGTGTCCGTTTCTTTTGGAATCGACGATCGGCGAGAACCATGATGCCGTAATCGTCCTTGCCGCGGAGGACTCGACCGAGGCATTGCGCAGCGTGACGCATGGCATCGAAGGAGAGAAAGTCATTTTCCTTGATGCGGTATGTTTCCCGAAGGAATTCAAGCCTGGCCTTGAGGATACGCGATTCAGTGTACTGGAAGGGCACTCCGATGCAAAGCACGGTCCGACCATACTGGTGGTCAAAATCGATTCCCTCAGAAACCTTTCCTCGTGCGACGCAAAGAAGTACGGCTCCTCGTCCATTGCAGCATGCTGTGCGATACGTCTCTAGCGCAAGAGAGGTTTCTTGAGCGTCAGGGGTCTCGACTAGAATGAGCTTGTACTTCCACACCTCATCAAGAATACCCATTCCCTGCCACATGCTGATGATGGATTCCATGTAGAGGTATGACGGGAAGAAGACGACCATGCCGTCGGGGGTGATCTTGGCAAATTCTGTCAACAGATTGCCGTAGTTTCGGACAACGCTGGGCTCGTTTCGGACTTGGAAGCTCGTCGAGACTGATGCTTGATCACTTCCTCTTGTGACGATCATGGGCAAGAATGACCGCCGAGCAAGTGTCATGGCATAAGACTCCTGTATGACCGTGGGGAAGTCGAGCATTTTGGGGTATATTTCAAGGGGTGACATGGTTCCTGATGTGATGATGACGGAATAGAATCTCTCGAATACTGGCCGAATAGCAATTGCAGCATCGAGGCAAGTGAAATGCAGAATGGGGTTAGGAACTTCGGCAGTATCGGACTCATATGGTTCCAAGATCAGAAGGAACCCCTTTTCGTAAGTTGCTACAAGTGTGGCAAAGGTTGCAACTTCTTGTAGGGGTTGATAGTCTTCGATGTTGGTGAGCTCGAGGGTTCTCACCAACGACGTTAGTCTTTCCGCACAGAACCTCAAGGGCTTTTTCTCGATAAAAGTGTGCTCCCTTAGGTGAGATAGAAACGACGGCGGCGTTTCCGAAATGACTTGGCGGACCTTCATCCGGGTCTGAGCTTGGCGTTAGAGACGGTCGCTTTCACGTAATACTTCCCAGTAAATACCTTGAGATACTCTATGAATCGCTTCAGAAAGGCGACAAAGTGCTCCGCTCTTCTGATGTTGCCCGGCACAGCCTCCTTGAGGAGGTCGTCAGGGAGAGCTTGGAATTATTAATGATGCTGGGGCGCACACAAGCGGCTAGAGGCCAAGGCAGGACGTACCAGGATTTGACATGAAAGCATCTTCCTGTCGAGCTTCGTCTGCGTCACGAAGCCCCTGAACGAGCTTCTGATATTCATTCTGTAGTTGCTCCTGATCAGTCTCACGCATCTGAGCAATTCTGCTTTCAAGATTTTGGGCGCCGCGGGTTGCCTTGCGCAGTGAGTCTTCGGTGATGTCCGTGCTGAGAGCTTCGATGCACACATTGTCAATGTTGTGCGCTTCGTCAAAAACTACAATGCAATCCTTGGAGAAGTCCCGAGACACACGTTCAGCGATTTTGGGGTCGAGTAGGTAGTGATAGGAGAAAATGACGACATTGCAGTATTCCATCTGCGAATGATCGTCAGCATCACTATTGCATCGAGGTTGCAGCGTGTTATGATACTCACCATGCGCCGGGCAGTGAAGTATGGACACTGTTTCTGTTCTTCGCCATACCGAAGAATGTCGTCGAAGGACCAGACACCATTGGGTATCAAGTTGTGAGCTTCAAGAAGGTCGAGATTCTGTGTGAAGGGCTTAGTTTGAGTCGCAAGCAGGAGGTGGTGGCTCTATTGTACATACGTCGTGGTATACACAAACATCCACACTCTCACCCCGATCTTTCTTCTCCTTGACGAAGCCAGCGGTAAGACTTCTGCATCGAGCATCGACAACTGAGCCACTCTTCTCGCGTTTGACTGAAGGGTGAAGGCACAGGTTCTTTCGGCTGGTCAAGCCAAGACCGCGAAAATCTTCCTCATAGCCGAGTTGCTCAGCTCGGTACTTCATGAGAGACTGAAGCTCGACCAATGCCTTTTCGATCTCTGACATGGTACCTAGATGCAGATGAGATGAGCAAAGGGTAAGTGAAGACGTAGGGATCAAAACGCACGAGAGCAGTAGATGAGCTTGCGTTTCTCTGGCATGTATTGCTGATAAGCGACGATGAGAGAAAGCAAGGATACAGTCTTGCCAGTGCCCGAAGGCATCTCCAGAACGCAGTGACCCCCAGCATCTAGAGTTTCTAGACGGCGAACGAGAAGTGTTAGTCTACTAAAAATGGCGGGGAGGCTGAAAAGGAAAAGGAGTGAAGTACTTTTGAGATCGCACATGTAGCTACGTGACGTAGCGGGTGATTAGTCTCGAACATGGGCATGGTCTTAGTGAACTCACGCATATTGCTCTGGTTAACAACTACGGTTAGCCTTGATCCACAGGGAGAAGTGGGAGACGCTTCGTGGACATACCTGGGTATATCTTGGGGTAGGGGAAGAGCACCGGCAGATCACTGGAACAAGAGTAAGCGCGAGGCTGGCAAAAAAAGGCAACCCGAGAAGCCATACTCGATATTGAACTTCATGATGGCTTAAACGACGGACACCGGGGTATGCCCTCGGTAATTTTCAGGTGAAGCCGAAGTGAAGGGTTCTAATTGCGGGTGGACGACGTGATGCGTGACGGCAGGCTCTTAGGCAGAACCAAGCTGTCGCGAAATCACGTGCCTGCAAGCGTTGTTCCGTGGTAGCGTGGGTAAGGTCCGGAGCACCTGGAGGCCTGTGCTGTGTTCGTACTGGAGGCTTGGCAGGGAGCACACACCTGTGCTTGCCAGACGAGACTCTTAAAAGCACTGCTGGGACACGAACGACGTAGCGCGTATTGACTGTACTGTGCGAGTGATTTGACACCCATCCCCGATGGAGGGACAGATCTGAGAAGAGCTATGCGGGCGAGCAATCAAGCAATCAAGGTCTCTAGATCCGAAGCGGGCAGGCTGGGTGGGGGAATGCGTTGTGGGCCAGTTAGATGCAAGCTGATATCAAACATGACTAGTTCCGATATCAAGAGGACGGACTACTAGTGCCGACATGCGAAGGTCGACAGCGCCGAGCAGAGATGCGAGTAATCGCGAAGAGCCAACCTGAATTATCGTCGAGGCAGCAAAACATATCACTGAGTCCAGTTGGAGTGCCATAGGGCTAGAGACGGAGTTTCGTGTGCAAAACAAAACTGGGAGCAATTATCAGACTGATGCTGCCTCGTTTATGATTGGACCGGAACGTTTTCATGGCTGGAGTTGTGGCGAGATGCTTTTGGGGTAGACAAGATGTTGAGCGGCAGAGACAACAGCCCCGCATACCCTTCTCAGGGTTGTCACATCCCGCATGGCGCATGGCGACTACTGAGACGAAGTAAGCATGAACATCAATCCTTTGGAATGAGCGACAGGTCGAAGTGGCAAATTGATAGAAGCACTGAAAAGGGATAGATAGTGCCCGGTCAAGAAGAACTCACTCATCGCCTGGACAAGATTCCTTATTTCTTACACAATGTCCCCTAGCGGAACGCATTCTCTTGAGAGCGAAGAAGGTCAGGTACTTTGATTACCAATTCAAACAACAAAACCGCACCAGCAGCCCGCAACTTCAACCTGCAACGAGCTTGTACGCGTGTGAGGCTGTGAGCGTGTGAGCATGTGGAGTGGATGGTTTCGTCAAGCTGGGGAGGGGATCAAGCTCCAATGCCGTAGCGGAGGCGCTAATGTACTAGGCTCGACTGACTTCCGTTACCCTCAGGCCGTTGGCGTTGCGCTTCCACCACCACCTCACCTCACACCTGAGCTCAGATCCTTGACGCATGGCATCACCTCAGTTTCCAACCTCCGCGACCGGGCCAGCCGTGTTCATCGCCGGGTTTCCCCCTTTCCTGTGCACAGGGCTATCAATAGCACGAAAGATGGAGCGGGCAAGTGGGATCGCAGTGGACGTGGAGTCACATGCATTCCTCATCTTCGCTTCAGAGCCTGAACGCTTCTGCAGATGTGCGACCTGGAGCAGTGCATACAGTGCCACAGCAGCCCACGTAGCACAGTGTCATCCAAACATGGCGTGGGCGGCAGGAAGCTCCCCGCCCCTCTTGCCCCTCCCTTGGCCAACGACATGCTAAGGCCAGCGCCCCTTCCCCGCTTTCCATCCACGCTGGGCTACCTCTGGACTACTCCAATTGGCCCGTGCCCTTGGCCATCAGCCACCTTGGGTCATGGTCACTGGTCAGTCACTATCACCGCATTGCATGCGACACGCTCCCTTCGCACAGTCACCATGATCCATGGCTGGTGATGATCAATGGTTGCTGATACACAATGTACGAAGTAGGTCCCATGTATCGATGTACGAAGTACGAAGTGCGGACTACATCGTACAGTGCCAATGTTCTCGCACGCTCCCTTACACAACACACCAACGCCTGCCGGGACAGGCCTTATCAGCAATTCGCCATCTTCCGGCCGCCATTGCACATTACGCCCAACAACAATGTCCACCACCACCTCAAACGCCGCCAACCACCATTACTCTTACCACCCCGACTTGCGTCCGTGATCCGTTCTCTCCCTTCCCTCCTCTCCCTTCCTGCCTCTCTTCTCCTTCCTTATACTTTGTCCTCGTTTGCTTACCGTCCTCGTGACGCCTTTATTCTCCCGTGTCCACTATCATCGTCGCCGTCCGATCCCCGCAAATCAGGCTATCTATCAATTATCCTTGCTCAGAGCGTGACAACACCAAGCTGCCGCAACTCGCTTCGGTTCTCTCCGTTTGTTCGTCACCCCAATATCCGAATCTGTCTGCTGCTTTCCATTTTGGGATCACCTCCTGCTCATCTCCTTTCATCGTGTTGTCTTCGTTGCTGCTTTTTGGCGCCGCAGCTCATGTACTTTTGCCCTTGTATTACCCCATCACCTCTACTTCATCTTGCAATTCGTCTTACCCGTCAGGGACCATGTCTTTTGAGCCTCACATGCGGCCTGTGCTATCATCACTTTGATCGACCGAACACAAAGTAATAGAGTCTGGTCCCGCAAGACTTCGTGCCAACCCCCACTCCCTCTCCTTTCTTTTGTCTGCCTCCATTCCACCTCGAACTTGCCTTGCTACTTCTTCGTGCTGGCCCGCCTTCGTGCCCGTTTCTGGACCCGGATTCAGGCATGTGCGACATAAGCCAGCTTGCAGCAGGGAAGAAGCTGTGTGCGTCTCGTTCCGTCTTGCTTGAACTTTGCTTTGTAGTTCAGTATTCTAACTATCTCATCCAGCGTCCTACGACTGAATTCGAATATCCAAAAACCATCTAGCAAAGCCTCGCTGTTGTTTGATTATCTCCTCCTGAACCGCGACCTGTCGTGCATCATTACGCCCCGTCCCCTCACTCGCGCCCTCCCCGAAATCGGTACAAACATCGTTGAACCCGACCTCTCCCAAGTCGTTCGCCGCCCCGAACATGGCTACTATCGCGCTCCCTAGACCGATCCCGCCGCATCGTCCGTCGTCGACCATCACACCGCCCCTTTCTCTCGAATCTATCAGCTCCTCCTCTTCTGCGCAATGTTCTGTCCCGGTTCCGAACAAGCACATTCCCGTCTGTCCCACGGGACCCGCTCGTGCAGATGAGCCCAACACCCCGCCGCCATCCCCCCCTTCACCCCGGACCATCGACCGCTCACAACAGAGATCTATTCTTTACCCACCGGATGGATTCAACCGCCTTGACAACGGTTCGCTCTCCATATTTGAGCTTGACGCAAGCCAAGTCGCCGAGGCCATTGATTTTGCTTCTCGCCAGCCCTTGCCAGATCCATCTCTGGTGTTCCCCTGGTTGCATGGCCTGCACCCTCAAAACCATGTTCAACAGGCTTTCTTTGCCGCTCGAAAACGTACTCTCAGGAAGACTCCGTGTTGCCTCCGCGCCATAACCATTGTTAAAGCTGATGGTGTTCTTGCTTGCTCCCGTCTCAAGGGCGCCGTTGCGCCAGAAGATGTTATACAATCTGGGCAAGGTCCTGACTTTGTCGAGGCTGATCCGCGTGAGGGCTTCTCCGTCCGAAATTTCCAGATCCAAACTGCCAAAGTGGCCCGGACCTCAGATATCATTGTATACGGACAGGACTCAGTTCAGGCTCGCAGTTTGGCTTGGGACATAGCCACTGGTCAGCAGCGATGGTACGAGAAGCAAATTGCCCAGGGTGCATGTCCACTGGAGCACAACACTTTTGTCTGCACAAGCCCGTTCAGTGATTTTGAAGAAAACCACCCGGAAATCGTGGCAATCGACTCATCGGGGTGCTTGACGGGACATGTCTTGGACTTTTTCCATCAGGAACGACAAGAGATGTGGAGCATGACGGAAGCCTCTGAAATATCCCACAACGTCTTCATGGGCCCAACCCCCGAGCCGGGGAGTGCAGAGGAGCTGCAGTTCGACATCTTGATCGAGTGCAGTGATTTAGGCCGACTCAATCCCCTCGCTTTGCAAGTCATCGCAGAGAGCCCCGACGAAACAGGGAAACAGCATATGCTGGACTTCCCCTCTTCGGGCAGTATTCTTCCCCCCACGTGGTCACATTCAGAGACCGATGGCATTCTTGAAACCTGCAAGTGGATCTATCACCTTGCCCATGGCTCCTATCCCGAGTCAGATGACGAGGTGAGACACCACGAGGTGAGACACCACGATGTGGAAGGTGACTCGCCTCTGCCATCTGAGCTGCTAATTTCCTTCGATGTTCGTCCTCGGAAGATCTTGCTTCACTGCGCGGATGGTTACACCGAGTCGACAATGCTAGGCATTGCCTATTTCAGCTATAGCACCGGGCGAGCTGTACCAGAAGCTTGGCTTCATCTTCACACCATTAAGAACCGAAACTTTTTCGCTTACCCGACTGATGTGGCTCTGCTGTCCGCAATCACCCCGCGACTGCTTCGGGAATCACCTGTCTGCGCTGGCATGAGCTTGACTAAAATCACAACTCTCTCCAAAGATGAGCCAAGCTGGTTCGCTGGCTTGGATGGCTCGTTCCCCAGCAGGGTCCTCGATTACATGTATCTGGGCAATCTCGGCCATGCAAACAATCCAGATCTCTTGAGGGCGCTGGGCATTGGGCAAATCCTCAGTGTTGGCGAGACAGCCATGTGGCGAGATGGCGATATGGAGGATTGGGGAGCCGAGAACGTGTGTGTGGTCCAAGGAGTCCAAGACAATGGTATCGACCCCTTAACAGACGAATTCTCCCGATGTCTCGACTTTATTGGTGAGTTGGTGCAAACTAATATTCGCATGCCCTGTGTTCCTTGACTGACCGATTTCTGGTTAATATAGCCCGAGGAAAACGAAACGGCACTGCTACATTGGTTCATTGTCGAGTTGGCGTCTCTCGAAGTGCCACAATCTGCATTGCTGAAGTCATGCGGGCCATGAACATGTCGTTTCCCCGCGCATACTGCTTTGTCAGGGCTCGCCGACTAAATGTCATCATCCAACCGCATCTGCGGTTTGCCTTCGAGCTGTTGAGGTGGGAGGAGACACTCCAACAGAAAGGTGATGAAGACGCCCCAGTCAAGAGAGAACTTGAGTGGGGAGAGATTACACGAGCGATTGCACTCATGAACAGTCCATACTCCAGGTAGTTTCTGGATCCTAGACACTTTCATAGTTTGGACTGGTAGAAAGGTAATTTCGCAAGAAATAATATCCTCACGCCGCCTAGTTCTGTGGATGTCAGATAAAGATCATGGATATGGTCTGCAGCAGGCCCGATATGCATTATTTGGAATTTGATATTTTGGGGAAGCATCGCCCAGAGCACCAGAAGTACCGGGAGTATCTTCCTTGATTCTTCTGCGGATTCAGAAGCAGTCAGGAAACTCATGCCTTGTCTGAAGAACAGATTGATCGATTACCAAGGACTGGGGACAGTGTGGGCGTTTTGTTTTCGTCTTAGCCATTAAGCTTCAAGGAGGACTTGGGCTAGCCTCTTTTAAGGGGTTTGGAATGGGCTTATGCCCGGCGTTTGTTGGGAGAGCTGGTTGATCAGACGTGGCGTTGCATGTTTGGGATGCCGAAGCTGCGTTCAGGATATGATGATGAGTTACGATAACAATGAATAGCCAGGCACACGTCGTTGGATGTTCAATTACTCAGATATCACCATCTGTTCAGTGGCCACATGGCAACTGCATTTACCAAGTGACTGATCACTGTACCGGGGGGGGGGGGAGACTCCAAGTCCCAGGGATCGCCTGCCTATCTGCCTGCTCCTGAGATCACCATTGCTAAAAGATTTAGTTTGGTATGAGTAGCTGGACGAGATACTTTAGGGAGCAGTACAAGAGACAAAAGGGTATTTAAGATGACTGACTATCCCCAACAAGCCGAAAATAGAAATGACAAAGTCCCATAGAACGCAAAACGCCATGCGTGATGCACCACCATCCTTCTTAACCAGGAATATTTGAACTGTGATAAGTATCCTCGGTCTGGGGCTGTGAAGGTCTAGCTCCCGTAGGTTGAGACATCACTCTTGTCATCTCCCTCGAGGACACTGCAGATGATTGTTAGAGTATGCTTCCAAGTGAAGCCTGAGAGATAGGATGTGGACCTACGAAAACTGCTTGACCAAGTAACCCTCTCCACCATGTTCCATATCAATGTTGTAGACATAGAAGCCGCCATCGCTAGTAACGACCATGACTTGTGGACTGCTACTGCTCATAGCTACGACGCTGCGCAGTGGGCCGCCTGACGATTCGCCCGTAGCCCGCGAAGGACCCGACGTCACTGTCGACTTGGGTATCTTGATATAAGCAAAATCTCTTGTTGGTTCCCACATCTCGGTAACAGACTGGGGTAGATATGAGCCAACGACCCCAGCAACCCCGCGACCCATGATTTGAGAGGAGCGCCGCAGCATGCTACTGAACGAGCCGCTCTGCCTGCGATGGCTTGGGTTTCCATTTCCTGTACCGTCAGCGATACCGGCCCTGTCGGCTATGTCACTCTTAGGAGAATCCGCTGCACTGTTCCCCGGCGACTCGGGGTCGTCGTGGCTTCGAGCTCGTGACCATCGGTCCTGTCGTGGAGCGACGGGTGATTCAATGGGCGCGCCAGCGGGTGTATTACTCCCTGGGGGAACCCCAAGGCGGAAGATGTGGACTGTGTCGGACGTGGATGAGACGCAAAGCAGGGTAGAGCTGAGATTGAAGGACATGCTGTAGATAGTGGATGGGTATGTTCCGCGCCTGAACTGGTAGAGTTTCTGGCCTCTCGGCACGGAGAAGACTCGGATGATAGTTCCCGTTTCACTCGCCGTAGCTAGAAGAGTGCCTTCGTTGTTAAGACATATGCAGCATAAAGGTGATCGATGAGCCTCGATGACATTGACGGCCTTCAAAGTTAGAGTATCGAAAACAAGCACTTCGCCGGAGGTCGGGGGGACAAAAGTCGACTGGGGAGGCGCGTGAGCAGGCCGCCTGGAATCTGTATCCTCTCGTGGTTTTGGAAGCGGGTATGCGATGAAACAATTCTCAGACGAGGGTGACAGAGCGCAGATGGCCGAGGCGTTGGGAGATGTAGCGATAGTGTGGAGGAGACTCATGTTGCTTATGTCGTAAAGATAAATTTCCTCTTCGAGAACGACGGCAAGGCGTTTTCGATTCAGCCGCACAGCCAGGACAGCCGAGGGAAAAGTCAACTCGCAGATAACGGAAGCTCTCTGGCGGAGATGTCAGCTATATTGTGGCGGCATCGCGACAAGGGTTCGTGTACCTTGGTGTTCTGGATGATGAGATGACGGGGAGAGAGGATAAGAGCGACAAGCGAGGTGGAGAAGAGCATCTCGATGATGGCGATATTCCCGTCATCGCTACTGAATATTCTAGAGAATGGATCGGTGTGGTAGATTCGAAAGCCTTTGGATGTGCCTGCGCGATAGGAAGTAACGTTCTGGTCAGCTAAGACGGACGGGAGCCGGGGATGCGACAGACGTACCGACGGCGAGGCAGCTGTGGTCCTGGTTGAAGGTGATGAAGTTGAGTGTAGGGTTCGTCATGGTATTAAGAGATATTGGCACAGGTCGAGGGACGACCTGGCGAGATGGATCTAATTGTTTGCGCGTTCACGAGTCGGTCGGTCGGTCAACGGTGAGTCGGAGATGAGGCGGATGGGAAAGCAAGCTGGAGGCAGGCGACACCAATGGATTGGATTCGGATGGATCGACCTGGATCGGTGACGATGGAGGGAGTGAGTTAACGGGGAAAACAATACCGTGCAGGAAACGTCAGGCGGGTGTGATCATGATCCCAAGGGTACGAGGCTGGCAATCTTGTTGGGCGGAGCTAGGCAGCTGTCGCGAGGTTGGGGAGCAGGATGGCGAGGGTCTGACTGCTGTGGCCAGCGCCAGTGGCTAGGCGTGGTGCGCAGCGAGTCGTTCGCTGTTTGTTGTGGCTTGGTTTTCCAGGGCGCCGAGGTGAGCAACCTAAGGAGCAGCGAATAGATTAATGATTTGGCCTGGGCTGGCGAGGGCACGAGAGAATGGAATAATGGGAGAATGGGAGAATGGGGAGGTGGACGACCCGGCGAGGGCGAAGGCAAGAATGACGGAGCTCGGAGAAAGCTGGTGGGGTAGCAAGTGGATGCGGATGTGGGGAGGGGAAGGCACGCACGCATGCAGCCAGCTCCTGCCAGCCTGGGTCTTTTTTGACTGGTTTTCGAAGGTACTTGTCCCTGCTAGCATTTTAGTGTGGATCACGAGGTAGTGGGCTGAAGTCCCTGTGACCAGGACCACATGTTAAAAAAAACAACCACATTTCCCCACACACTGAGCAAGTCGTCTCTTCTACCAAGCTCAAGATCCACCGGTGAGCAACACAGAAGATATTCTTCTCAGTTCGCAGTAGCCAGGGGCCTTTCCGCGTCCTCAACCTCGTTAGGAGCAGCTGGACTTTGGGCCCTTCTCTTTCAAAATGGCGACCTCTTCTTCGAAACCCACCCCGCCCTCACGGCTGTCCAAAACCCAGGCGCTTGACGACCTGATTATGGGGGTAAGTTGGCCTTGTTTTGTTAATTAGCTGGAGCTCTCTATGCCTTTAAAATCCTAGGCCTGTTCTAACCTCTATACTGAGCAACTGCGCAGACAAACAGCAGCAGCATCGTATCTAAGCGGAGCGTTGAGCGTTTCTACTACCCAAATGAGGCCCATTTCTTTCGCTATTTTGTCAAAAAATTCCAAAGAAGGGCCCCTCTCATCAACCGAGGATATTGGTTGAGACTCAGGGCTATCGATGTTGTTGTTCATCAATTTCTCAAGTCTTCACCATCTGATCGGAAGAAGGTTGTCATCAACCTGGGATGTGGGAGGTAAGCATTGTGTTGTGCCTCGAAAGCAAGGGCCATTCTGCTGATCACAACCTTAAAAGCGATGTCCTACCTTGGCAGTGTCACGCCCGGTATGCAAGTGCATGCGAGAATACTGTCTTTTTAGATATCGACTATCCAGACCTTATGCGAAAGAAGCGCACAGTCGTCCTGGAAACCCCGCAACTCCGGGAACTCCTAGGTCCGAATCCCATCATCAGCGAGCATGACGCAGACCAGATACTTCTCCGCAGTGAAAAATACTGCCAGCTTGGGTGCGATCTGCGGAACCTCGACGCTTTCCGTCAATGCCTGGAGTCATTTCTTCCCTTGTCAAAGTGCTCGGTCTTGTTTGTTGCTGAAGTCTCCATCACTTATATGGACACACATTCAGCAGACGCGCTCATCAATTGGGCGAGCTCAATTGGCCAAGGTTAGCATTGCCAGGACTTTTACTCCTACTAGTCTATGACCTCTGTATTGATGTTCGTTAGCCGAGTTCTGTCTCCTAGAACAAATTCTGCCTAATGGGGCTGATCACCCCTTCGCAAGAACCATGCTGAGTCACTTCAACAAACTCAACACACCGCTCAAATCAGTTCATGAATATCCCACCTTGGAAAGCCAACGAATTCGATTCCAAGATAGAGGCTGGAACTGTGTCGATATCTGGGATCTTTGGGATGCCTGGGGTAGTGAAAAGTTTCTAAACTCCGCTGAAAAGATTGCACTTGATGAGATAGAGCCATTTGACGAGTGGGAGGAGTTTGTCTTATTCGCACGGCACTATTTTGTTATCCATGCAACGGCATCTCTAAAAACTAGCACGACCTCTCTGGGCCGGGGGCAAGAAGATGGCCGATGTCAGTCCGTCGTGGAAATCCGCCATCACGAGGTAAGTGCCCCCAAACGCCGATTCGGCGCTCCCATCATTGTCTCAAGTCCCGAGGGTCGGAACTATGCCATGCACACCTTTGGAATGGGAGCAAATGGAAGGACTGCATCTTGCGACATCTACACCCTGGACGGGGCCACTGTGCCGTTGGCCATCTCTCCTGTGGGACCATCTGCCAGAATGTGCCATACGATCACTGATCTTGGAGTCTTCGGCCTTCTTCTTGCTGGAGGGCGCGCATCGCCAACTAGTGTGTTCTCGGACTGCTGGATGTTCAAGAAAGACTCAAAAAGTTGGGAGAAGCTGGATGATCTTCCAAAGCCATTGTTTCGACACGCAGCAGTACGACTGCAAGGATCCTCTCTTGCTCTCGTTTTTGGCGGTAAGACAGGACCTTCACAAGTATCTCCTGATCATTTCCTCTTTCACCCTACTCAGGGCTGGATCAGATGTGCGATGTCAGGATCCGTGCCAGATCCGATCTTCGGGGCTACTGCTATTACCTCGCCCGACGAGTCGCAAAGTATTTCGAGGGTGTTCAGTGGCTTGCTATCTGGTGGGATGACGCAAGACGGTACAATAAATACGACAGTTTATCAGTGGAAACTTGACGTATCCGGGTTCTTGGTAGGTTAACTTACATTGGCATCCTCCAAGTGTTCTCAAGCCCGCCACAAGGTACAAACAACATTCACTGATAGACTCTTAGCCAACCTTGAATTTCGAAAGGATTCAGACAACGCCTACCCAAGTCAATGCTTTGTCAGTGTTTGGTGCGCAGGCAGCCATATGTGGTTCTTTCACAGCTGTAAGTGGTGGTGTGGGACAGCACCCGTCCTCTCAAGGTCAAGATATAGCATTTGTGTCCCTCTCGGAAAGGCTGCAAGTTTCCTTGTCAACACCGCCTGAAGCCAACAGCGACAAATGGCCGCTCATGATTGGATCTTCTATGCTCTCTCTACATAATAACATCATCTCCTTCGGAGGAGGTGCCACGTGCTTTTCCATGGGGACGTTCTGGGAAACTGACGTCTACACAATTGACATTTCCAGGCTTTTTTCACAGTCCCAGAACGCCTCAACTCATAACATTAAGATTAGCCATCTGGATTCGCCCAAAGTCACGCACTCTAACGATGACCTGGCTGAAAGCGCTCACACAACGACGAAGACAGCCTTGACCACAATCCCCAGGATCCGGCTGGGTTCGCACATAAACTTCGAGGACGTGTTACGAGATAGAAAGCCAGTCATTATCAAAGGGCTGAACTTGGGCCAGTGCGTTGATAACTGGACGCCTGAACACATGGTCCAGCGCCTGGGTGCAGAGAAACAGGTAAGCTATTCTTCATGACTACTTCGGTCTGGGTGATAGAGAGCTAAGGGGCTAGGTGGTGGTGCATGAGTGTCAAATGGATACAGAAAAGATGGACTTCAACTCCAAAAACTTCCATTATGTCACGGAAACCGTTGAAACGTTCATGGATAAAGCAAGTCGTGGGAAGAGGCTATACTTGCGTTCCCTATCTGAGTATAAGCCATCAGAGTCGCCAGCTAATATCGCTGTCGACTTTCCATCATTGGCAGGTGAATGCCACCTCCCGGAGGAGCTCCGCCATGTCACAGAAAACTTGTTCAGTTCAGTGCTACGGATATCTGGCCAAGTCAACATGTGGCTGCACTACGACGTGAGTCACTTTCTAAATAATCGAGATGTGTGTATAGGCTCACGCTTTGCTCTAGGTCATGGCCAATGTCTACATGCAGATCCGAGGCGAGAAGCGTATGGTGTTGTTCCCACCCACCGACGTGAATCACCTAGCATTTGCCCCTGGCGCCTCAAGCTCAAGCCTGGATGTATTTTCTGCCCTCGAGAAACATCAACTGACTGCCGCTCATCCTCATGACGCCGTGTTGGGACCAGGCGATGTTTTATTTCTGCCACCAATGTGGTTTCACACGGCGACACCCACAACGGACATGAGTGTGGCGGTGAACTACTTTTTCCGCGACCTCAAGAGCGGGTATTCGTCTGGACGCGATGTCTATGGGAACAGAGATCTTGCAGCGTATGAGAAAGGGAGACAGGACGTGGCTCGAATCACCAAGAGTTTCGACCGGGTCCCCCCTGAGATTCAGCAGTTCTATCTGGCACGACTCGCGGATGAGCTATTACATGAGTATAAGTAGTTGAAGACCGACAGTTGCCCGCTGTGGCTGTCAGAACGCACAGATTCACCAAACAGGACACGGAAAGGAAGACCCGTATTCGAGAACAGGCTAGCGACCCTCCTCCCCGATGAGGGCTGTCTTGGATTTGGAGACTTGGTGTCTCTTGAAGTCAGCACTACTGAAAGATGTGAACTGATCATAATTACTACCTATGATGGAGGGAAGAGGGGATTGGCTAAAGTGGATGGCTGCAGCAAGAGAGGGAATCTGGGCACCTGCGCACGGTGGCGGCGAGGGTGCAACGACACAATGCGTGAACAAAGATCCCGATGCACAGGCTGCAACTCAATGGAGCAACCATACCATCTCTACGAATACTTGCCGCAGTCTAGGCGTGACATTCAAGCTTTGTTGTTCCCATTCCCAGCTCGCAAACAACCTGAACAGGCGCCAACTGGCTGGTCGAAGGTTTAAACATCTATCAGACACGGGTAAAACACCTTAGCGGACGGTGCCTGGGACTCAGACATAGCACAGGCTGGACTACCAGGAAAACAAGAAACACGCCATGAAATGCCTACGAAAGAAACGGAACGGAACGGAACGGAACGGAGAAGAAGGAAGAGAGTATCTTCCGATTTATGAAGACGAACAGTCTCTCTCCATGACGATCCTTGGAGATCAGGATCTTTCATGGCAGCTCGGACGGGGCCACTCAGGCCAGGAACTGTGGGCATGACATCTAGCTTCCCCGAGTCTGAACAGGGATGATGGCTGTGTGTGAGCTTGGGGCCTCGACCTTGGGTGGGCACTGGCCAGACACCACCGCAGGACAGAGACAAAGCCAAGGAAGACCGACAGAGGGGACAGCAAGTCTCCGCTGAGGCACCAGGGCCGGGAGGGCGCTGGGCTGATGAACAACAAGTCCGGTAGTGCTTTTGGTGCTCACGTCGCAGCGGAGCTATTCAGCCATGCTTGACGCGGCTCACTTAACGCCCCCTTGTCAGTGGCGCCCGTCTTGACTCTAGGGAGGGAGAGGGTCAAAGCCATCCTGTCACCGGTTGAGATCCGGAACGATCGATCGATATCTGATGAATGATACTACCTTGCCATCGCTAGGCTTGCAGGCTTGGAGTACGACTACGAAGCACATACGTACGCCCGCCTGCCCGCGCAAGCTGAGGCATCGAGGATGTAACCTACATCTGAGGCGCCTTTTTCTGTCCGACCCCCCCGAACAACAACGATACGAGTGCCAGATGCAGAGGCGTCGACAAGCACCGACAATCAAGAGAACAAGGACCAGCTCGACCATGCAATTTCCCGCGCGGCAGGAGAACGGCACTACGCTGGGCTGCTCAGCCCGCTACCGGCCTGTATTATGTTCCACTCGCTGTTGTCATTCTGACCCATGATGCATCTAGGCACAGGCTCAAACGAGAGCAAGCATTTTCATCCGCGTCGGTAGTGCTGTACAGGAATTGCTTCGTACGGACACATTGATCCAGGCATCGCCCAAGCGAGACCGCGAGAGAGACACCGCTAGACACGCAGGGCGCGCCGCAGCAGGCTTTTCGGTCTTGGATTTCGGAACAAACACCATCATGGATGAAGTCCTGTGTCACCTTTCACTCTACTTCGTGCGCGGTGCCCTTTTTTCTTTTCTTTTTTCCCCTCCGTCTCCTGGACCTGGTGCCACATTCACTTACTTTATCGAATGACAATCCGCGAGTCTGAGACATGACACCGTTGGCGCCCGTTCCTCGCCCGCCCGCTCGCTTTGATCCCATCGCAATGCCTCCCTGCAGTGTTCCTCTTGTCTTGGGTTCTTGCCACTGCTTTTTCTCTTGCAGATACTCGCCCAGCTCGTTTCCCTGTTCCGTCAAAGCTCATGCTCCTCGCCAAGCTCCTCTGCTGTTCCTCGCCGTCTCCCGAGTGCCTCCCTCGCGAGAGGCCCACCACATGCAAGTCGTCGCGCCTTTTGGCAGCAGCTTCACTTCTAACACACAAGCAACCAATTGCTTCGTTAGCGCGTCACCGCCTCCCCGTCCACCAGCGCTTGCCCCAGCCATGCCTCTATTGGCTAGCCGTGACCCAACGAGATCGCATCTGCGATTGATTCTCCCGAAGAGCTCCGACGAGCGCCAAGCGCGAAGCTAGCTGCCCTCCCATGTTCCATCGCTGTCCGGACCTCGAGTCTCAAGTCCTCCTCGAATCCTCAACGCGAAAGGGTGAGTCGCGAAGGAACGCGATGTCCTCTGGATACCAACCGTCTTAGTCGGCCAGTCCCACCCAGGTGAACCACCTCGGCGAGACACACGCATTCCACCAAAAGCAATGTGTACCTACACGCAGTACTGGGGAGGGGACAGTACCTACCTGCACGTACGAACCACTCGTACTTCGTACTGCATATGCCGTGCTGCATGAAGCCCCAAAATGCAAGCCCAAGTAGTTAAAGAACCTCGCCCATCTTCCCCATCCATGTCTCGATCCGTCCCCGTCCCTGTTCCGTGACTGTGTACCTAGCCAAGCAATAATCCTCCTTCTCTCCTTCAAGGCCGTGATAGCGACAGCAAAACGCTTGAATTTGCCGGCCGACAACAGGCTACGGTTCATCATGTCCTCCCAAGATCTCCTTCGTG
The DNA here is from genome assembly GCA_030864175.1 of Neonectria faginata. Taxonomy (NCBI): domain Eukaryota; kingdom Fungi; phylum Ascomycota; class Sordariomycetes; order Hypocreales; family Nectriaceae; genus Neonectria; species Neonectria faginata. Next base: position 532,263 of record JAULBG010000010.1, on the reverse strand, counting down.
AATATCGCGGACACATTGTCCCCCAGGACTACAATGCCGGCTTTGTAGCCCTCAGTTACCTCGTCAGCCTGGTCGGCGCTGCCTCCACTCTCGAGTTGATCAACCGTCGGACAGGTTCCAGAGGTCTCTTCAACCAGTACCCGGCCCTCGCTTTCGAACATCTCTCTCAAACTCGTCGCTAACTCTCAAAACAAGCCTGCTTCTTGTGAGCTCAGCTGTCACCATGGGCGGCATCGCTATATGGTGCATGGTGCGTAACATAGCCAGTGCTGCTCCTTTGTTTCTCCTGTTCTTGCGCTCACCATTTGCAGCATTTTATTGGTAACCGAGCCATCGACCTCGCCGACGGACAACCGCAGATGCAAGTTGCCTATTCGAGCGGTTTCACTGCCGTCTCCTTCTTTGTTCCCATCCTCGTTCTTCTCGCCGCTTTTGTCGCTATCGGAACCAACAATCGAGTTTCTTGGTGGAGAGTCTGCGTTGGTGGTATACTCTGCGGCACTGCTGTCTGTGGCATGCACTACCTAGGCAACGCCTCCATCGCGAACTACACCTGCGTATATCGGCCCGCGTTCGTCATTGGATCCGCAATAATCGCTGTGGTTGCTAGTATCGTCGCCCTAGCTATATTCTTCGTCTTCCGAGCAACTTGGGCTGCCTCATGGTGGAAGCGGGCCATTTCAGCCGTCATCCTCGCTGGTGCTGTGTCTGGGATGCATTGGTGTGCTGCTATCGGGACGCACTATCGGCTCGTCGACATCGAGCCAGAGGGTAAAGAGCTGTCCCGGAGTGCAACCGTCGTTGTCGTTATCTGCCTAGTTAGTATTATTGACCTCGGTACGGATGTATGAACTATACTAACCTTGACACAGTCACTTGGTGCTTGTTTCATTATCGCTGGGTCTGCTATCCTTCGTGCAAGAAGTATGAGGAAGACGGCTCTCCATGCTCAGCAGATCACGCTGGGAGCTGCCGTGTTCGATAGGAGTGGGAGGATACTTGTCAACACTGACGGTCTCATCCCTAGCACGGTAGTGACGGACTCTTTTTTGGAAAAGGTAAGAGCTCAGCTTGACTCGCGTTGGTGGATGATGCTGACCATAACAGCATGCCAAGGAAGGATTCAGTATTGGCCATCCTCTATTCCATTGGATGTTCCATGCCTCGAGGAACTGGACTGGCATCTCCAGTCTTGTCGGTGGAATGAGGCAGCATTTGGCACAGCTGCCGCATTGTGGCCGTGATAAAGACAGGAGGGGCATCCAGCTTATCAATGAGCATGGCGAGATGATCAACGATTACGACATCATCTTTCGAGAACTCTTCTGCATGGCTGCTTCGTCACTGGCTGACCGGCTCAGAGAGCAAATTGCCTCTGTAGGTGTGCTCTGGGACGAAATTCTACCTACAGGCGCTGCCGGAAAGCGACCGCATGGGTCGTTGCAGAAGAACTCATCGAGGAAATCCAGCTCGGACAACGAAGATTCCCAATCGGAGAACCGGCACGGAGCTGATGTGGCAGAGAAGGGCCTCAGCCTGTGGGAGCAAGACTACGGGCGTGGATCCTTGATGTTCCTGGTTCGTCGGATCGAGGCGGACCGTGATGCGGAACGACTGGTGTCTGCTGGCTATCGATTTGCTGAACCTCATCAGGTCAGTGAGATTATCCAATCAAGCATGCAAATCAAATGCCAGGGTTTCGAACAGAAGCTTCGAGACATGGCCATGTACACGACCCAACAGCAAAAGGCCCTCCCTGGCGTGTATTTGGGCTTCTTTGCCATCCGCGCTCGGCCTAATTCGCTTGGATTCGAGATCCTGGTGCGAAAGAGTGCACGGAATCTGCTGCCGTCGACGCCTCTTTCTATATCACACCTCGAGGACTGGCAAATACCCTTCCTGAGGCGCCTTGACAACTTGCCGGTATCAAAAAGTCGACAGATCCTGGATGAAGGGGGCTGCTCATCGCGAACCCACAAAGAGGGCGAATTTGCCGGTCAGCTATCGGAGGCAATCACAGCCCTCCAAGAGTGGATCCAAGAGCCGTTGTTCGAAGAGGCCACCCTCTCGCCGACAGTCGTTGAGTTGCCATGCATAAGCGAAGACAGTCCGGCTCAGTCTAAAATGATCGTGATGCGTCTAGTGGTTCCCATCCATTCTGTGTCATCGAGCCCAGCGTGCGAATTCGTCCCTTTAAGCTTCTTCAAGATCCAACAAGTTCCGACCAAGTTCCGACAGGAGTTTACGCGAGGCGTTCACCGGGAATTTGGACACATCGTCTCGAGAAGCGAAAGTCGGGGTGGCGGACTTAGAACCAACGCATCGGGGTTTTCATCCAAGTTGTGGCCATTTGAACGTCCAGGCACGTCCACTGGCACCAACTTGAACACCATGTCAAAGACAACCTCCGAGGGATGTCGAGGATCGGAACCGGACTCCATCCAGTCTGGCTCGACCATCAACCTATGCCCTCCAAATATCAAACGTTCGCATTCCATAGAGTCCAGGCACAATTCCGCAGCTTACCCGGCCCGGGACAACTCACCACCACTGCCGCCATCGTATGGAGGCATTATGGTGGTCCAAGAAATCAAGATCGACATTGAAGAGGCCGAACTCGCCCAGGGACGCCTGGGGACTCAGGTGGCGAGTACTAAAAGCCAGGACACAACTGTCGCCTCGCCACCAAACACAAGGAGATCAAGACCAGCGGATATCGAGATGCAGCGGATGGGACACATGGGAACCAACGTGCAAGCGGGACAGCAAGAGTGCATCAATGGTGGCCTACAGAGTGGTGACGTGAGTCAAGTCGAGTCATTTGTGGATGTTTTGTTTGCCGAGTGTGTCGAGGGTCGTTGAAGTTGAGACCGAGGACAGGCTTTTGCGAGGCCTGGTTACGCAGGCGCAAAACCCTGAGAGTGGCTTTTGTACCAAGTGTGTATATATCTATTCGTTTCAGGTGGTTGATGACAACACAACTATGGGTGGGTCGGCTACGTTCCCATTACTTACCTTAGAGAGATACCCGACGTGGTAATGGTGTGTTGAATACATTTAACTTAATGGCTAACCAAACGACCGTGAGGGAATAAGAGCGTGCATATGGATGGTTGTTAAATGACTGGTGTTGACAGACGGACACAAAGTGGCCTTCGGTAGTACTATGTGGTTTGGGGGAGGGGACCCAGCTTGGGGGCTCCCGAGGCCAGAGGAACGAAGCAGGTAGTAATTACTTCGTAATTAAGTCGCTTTATCCCTGGTTGGTGGGAAATCACAGCGGGTTACCCGAGCACGAGGCAGGAGGGTTTTCATTGCTTGCTTGTTTTGCTTGCCTGCGTGACCCCCGAACCTGTCATAAAATAAGTTACATGGGATGGGCCGGACTCGACGGGAAGCATCTGACGCGGCTACCCAGCAGAAAGCACTGTGCTTGTTTTGTGCGGGATCCCCTTTTCGTAACACCGAGTACTTACTTAGACCACTACCGAGACTACTAGTAACTGGGTACTTACCTGTCTTTAGAGTGGAACTTTTGCTTCCACCAAAGAAAAAGCAAGTGCGACGAGACGGGACGGGAGGAAAGAGGAAAGTCGAATGACGGAAAGGCCATCCATCCCACGGTCAGGAAGGAGGGGAGGGAACGACCCCCAAAATCCCCAAAAGATGATACCCCCAACTTTCCCCAAGACGGCTCCACTGCACAACCAGCAGCAAATCCATGTCCAGATCGCATCTCACCCTCATTTCAATTAACCCGTGGTTAGACCTCGTCCCGCTTCATTGTCCCCAATGTCCATCCCGCGCGGGGATCCCACGGGGGCCAACCGGCCAATGACACGCGGGAATTGGAGAACTACAGCGGCAAAAAGGAGCCCGAGCGGCTTCGGAGCGTCTGGATTGGAGCTTGGTGTTCCCCCACCCCGCGGCGGGCCCGGCGCAGAGTCACGGGCCCAGCACCGGTACCTACTGCTGCGGCGGCATGGCACATCACCTCGAGGTACCGGCCGGCACCCGCCATGGCCCGTGGGCCCGATACCCACCCCTTTCGTCATTATTCGGGCTCGCGTTGCATGTGCCAGAAGCCTTGAGAGACTTCAACAAGTTCTTGTCGTCGACAACGCGCCCGCGACATTTTCTTTCTCTCTTTTGTCTTGCTCCGCGGCCTCCTCTTTTATTTCTTCTTCTCATTTCTGCTTCCCCTATCCTCCCCCTCTTCCTCCTGTCCTACCTCATCCTGACCAACCCTCCCACCTCCCTTCTCCCTCATCCTGTGCTCTCAACCGTTCTGTCCTCCCAAATTATCCCTTTTTGGACTCTCTTGTGCGCTCCCCTCGCACCCATCCGCCCGCGCGCCCTTCCTCGTCCTCCCTCTGTGCTCAGCAATCATCGACAAGGCCGCTGGCCGCGTGCGCTGGCTCGTTCATCTTTGTTGCCCAATTGACGACCGAACGATAGCTGAGCTCCGGCTTCAGCCCCGGCTCTAGCTCCGGCCTCAGCGCCAGCCCGTCCTCCAGGTCGCCGCCATGTCGCCCGTCGCAGGTGCCCGATCTAGCCTCATCCGCCGCCTACTCCTCCCCGGTGCCGTCGCGACCACCGGCGCCGTCCTCCTCTACAGCTACCGCCCTCGAGACATCCTCGGCTCCTCTTCACCCGCAGTTCCGCCCCCCACCATCAGCGCCGACGGCAGCTTCAAGCTACCCCGGTTCCCCCGCGTCAAGCCCCGCAATGAGCAATTGGCCGACCTTCGAAAGAGCTCCCAACCGGAAACCGTCGAGTATGACATGCTCATCATTGGAGGCGGTGCCACCGGCGCCGGTGTTGCGCTGGACGCTGCCACACGGGGCCTCAAGGTTGCCGTCGTTGAACGCGATGATTTCAGCAGCGGCACCAGCAGCAAGAGCACCAAGCTGGTCCACGGTGGTGTGCGCTATCTCGAAAAAGCCGTCTGGAACCTCGATTATAGCCAGTACGAGCTCGTCAAGGAAGCCCTCAAGGAGCGCAAGTACTTCTTGCAGACAGCACCCCATCTAAGCTCATGGCTGCCCATCATGCTCCCCCTCGACAAGTGGTGGAAAGCCCCGTACTACTGGGCCGGTACCAAGTTCTATGACTTCCTCGCCGGTAGCGAAGGTATCGAGAGCTCCTACTTTCTGACCCGCAGCAAGGCCCTCGAGGCCTTCCCCATGCTAAAACAAACCGACCTGGTTGGGGCTCTGGTCTACTACGACGGTGCCCACAACGACTCCCGAATGAACGTGTCCATTGCCATGACCGCCGCTCTCTATGGTGCCACTGTGCTTAACCACGCCGAGGTCACCGGTCTAATCAAAGACGACCAGGGCCGGCTATGCGGCGCCAAAGTCAAGGACTTGGTCGCAACCAAGGATGGACGTCGCACCGAGGAGATTACCGTCAGGGCCAAGAGCATCATCAACTGCACCGGGCCGTTTACCGATTCCATCCGCAAGATGGACGACCAGCAATGCAGAGATATCGTCGCCCCCTCCTCCGGTGTCCACGTCATACTCCCTGGCTACTTCAGCCCCGGCAAGATGGGGTTGATCGATCCCTCCACATCCGACGGCCGTGTCATCTTCTTCCTCCCCTGGCAAGGAAACACCATTGCCGGCACCACCGACTCGCCCTCCACTATCTCGCCCAACCCGCTGCCCGACGAGGAGTCGATTGAGTGGATCCTGAGCGAAGTCAGCCACTACCTCTCTCCCGAGATCAACGTGCGCAGGGGCGATGTCCTGGCTGCCTGGTCTGGCATCCGTCCCCTTGTCAAGGACCCGAAGGCTAAGAACACCGAGTCGTTGGTCCGCAACCATTTGATTGACATCTCGTCCTCGGGCTTGCTCACTTGCGCCGGCGGAAAATGGACCACATACCGTCAGATGGCAGAGGAGTGTGTCGACGCAGCTGTCGGGGAGTTTGGCCTCAAGCCCAAGGCGGTCAACGACGCTCCGCGCGTGAGCGGCACCGAGATGATTGACGACGGCGCTATCCTCGACGGTTCATGCCAGACGCACAAGGTCCGCCTCGTCGGTGCGCACGGCTTCAGCAACACGCTCTTCATCCCCCTGATCCAGCACTTTGGAGTCGAGACCGAAGTCGCCAAGCACCTGACGGAATCCTACGGCGACCGCGCCTGGACTGTCGCTGCTCTCTGCAAGCTGACCGATAAGCGCTTCCCTGCCCGTGGCGAACGCATCTCCCACTTGTATCCCTTCGTCGACGGCGAGATCCGCTACGCCGTCCAACACGAGTATGCCCAGACCGCCGTCGACGTCCTGGCCCGCCGCACCCGACTGGCATTCCTCAACGCCCAGGCAGCGCTCGAGGCCCTTCCCAAGGTCATCGACATCATGGCTGAAGAGCTGAAGTGGGACCGACATCGACAAGATCACGAGTGGAAAGAGTGTACGTGTTTCCTTTATCTCTCTACCTAGAGTGGCTCCCCGTCCGTTTACTATGCTGACCCCTCGTCCCCCGTTTAGCTGTTGCCTTCCTAGAGTCAATGGGTCTGCCACAACCCATGTTGTCGGCGACGCGTAAGCAGGTCGAGCAGGGCAAGCTTGACTTTGCCAACTCCCTCGAGTGGAAGATGTACTCTCGCCACGACAAGCCGATGGAGCAGGAATAAGGCCAGGAACGGGTGCCTAATGAGAACTAAAAAGAAATGGGGGCAACAGTGCTTTGGATAACCAAGACTTGAAATAGAAACCACGCCCAGCATACGTTACACATACTAAGTACCTGGTACATAGTAGTCAGGTATTCGTACACACCTACAAACCAAGCCTGGCGAGAAAGGGCCACACAACTAAGGTTGACTCCTCCGGAAATCAGGCATAACAGAAGGAATTGGCGTCTACTTGGATATTCCCGATACCGCCCATAATGACAACAAAATGGAACAATACCTTGTGCACTTGACGGTGGATGCTATTGAACTAAACTCCAACTCATTGATCTGCTGTCAGGGTATCCCTACCTCTAGTGTATTCGGCATCTCTTACAAACCTTTGATCGTAGCATGCACTCTTTATAGCGGAACTCGATGTATAACATCACTGGTAGCAGGTAGGGACAAAACTTGGAAATTGTTCGTGCATAGGAACCATGTATTTTGACATTTAGACATTATGTCTAGAGACTTTTCTCCTCTTGAGATTGGCCAACGGGCCATTCCGGAGTCTAGACAGTCCTCCCTGGTATTTTTCTTTCATCCCGAGTTAAAAATGAAACAAAGTCCGTAATCATCGTAAGCCGGCGCCCCGAAACTTCCCTTGAAGGCTCGCCGGGTCATCCACCCGGTGGGACAAATTGCATTCCATTGCTAAATGTCCCAAGATGCGCGGCCTGGTGCGTACACACAGGACCAAAGAATCTCGCTGAAGAATAGAAGAACTAAAACACCAAAAGATAGCCCACGAGTTCCGCCAAATGGAACTGTAGTGCTGCAGAAACGCCTCGCCAGCTACATAATATCATCCCATCTATGTCATGTATGTAGTCCGTGTATGCAACATATGATGCCGTCACCATAACCAAGAATGAACCGTGGACACCCACTTCCGCCTCGCCCTTCACGAAGGTCGCTCGTAGATATGTAAAAGAATAGAAGACAACCAGGCTCTGCGGAGCCCCGGGGGTCGTTCCAGTTTCGAACCCATTCAATTGGATTAGTCGTATTTTCCCAATGAAGAGGACGATACGGCTTTAAAAACACGATGCAGCAGGTTGGTTTTGCTTCCGTTAGCGCGTCGATATGTCAATGCGATGGTGTCGCCGTCGCTTTCTTCGCCTCTTCGTTCGAGCTCGGCATCCCATCCGTAGGCGTCCTCTGAAGAAGAAACGGGACAGTAGCACTGCGAATCGACAGTTGTGACGGAAGAAGTCATGCTCTCGCAACTCTGCGATGGAGTCGGCAAGTAGTTGGAGAAGTCGCTGAAAGACGAGCCCACCCATCGGCGGCTTTGTTCGTCCGAGTCAACCTCCATATCCTGGGCCGATAGCGATGCCAAAATCATGTCTGGGTGACTTGAAGAGGTGCCGATTGGTGGTAGTTCTTCATGTGATTTCACTGACAAACGGCATTTAGCTGGGTTCTGGGCAGCAACAGGTTCGACCGTCTTGTCCACGAGCATCCTCGTTCGAACCCTGATGCTTTTCTGCACCAGAGACATGGACTGACCGTTCCGCCTGGCGGCAAATTTTGCGGCCATGCCATCCCTATGTCCACCACATTGGCTGGGGTCAGAGGCACGGATCCAACCGTTCTCTGGCCCCATTTGACCAGACGACTGGTGACCAGTGTCTGAACCTTCGGAATCGGAAACATCCAGAAGGCCATCGCTGGTCCAGTCGGCTGAGTGGTTGGATGAAATAGGTAACGACAAGGCCTGTGACCTTCATAAGGAGTCATGCAGGTCCATAGTGGCATCCGTAGGCGACGATGATGAAGTCGGGGGTGTCGAGCGACGGCTAGGGTTCTTGCGAGAGAGTCCCAACTTTGCTCCCATCTTTTTCCAACCCTTGCTGTGTGCGGCGACGGCACGTTGAAGACCTCCAGGTGATGCGTTGTTGAATGTCCATTCCGAGGTGGGAGGGGTCGTAGGGGGGGTCATGGGTTCCATTGCTGTAGGTGAGTTGCATTCGCTATCGTCCGTTAGGCTGTCGGAGTCGAGGCCTTGCATGGAAGTCGTCGACCGAATTGGTCCAGACATTCTGTTGTGGGTTGAGAACCTCGGGGACCGAACCGATTCGTCGGAGTGGCCATCGGGCTGTATAGGCGCGACGGACTGGAGGAAAGGGACCAGAAGGGAGTCGTTCATGAGTTCATAGATGATACGACCGGCCTCATCTAGTTGGGAAGGGTGGGGAGGCAAAGGATAGCATGGTAGGCGGAGCAGGTGGTCTCGCACATGGGCGGGGAGGTTAACTTCTCTGGGAGCGCAGGGGATGATGTAAACCTGCATGAGCTTCTCCCATAGAGAGCAGACACGGTCGTCGTTATCACGGGAGCGCGAAGCGGCTTCCACGATGAGCTCATTGTAGAAGGCGGAGTATCGTTGGGCATCGAGGGTGAATTCCAGGGTCTCCATGCAGTGGTTCTGAGACAGATAGGCCATGAAGGCACTGAGGGACCATGGTGGCGGCGAGACATCGAGAAGGATCTCGGTGAGGGTGGGGGGCCTTGAGCCCATGGCGCCGGTCGGGGTCGAGGTTCCAGATATAAATGCTTCGCTCAATGGCCTCGAGGGGGGGGTATCGACATCGAAGAAGCCCTCGAATGCCGATGATGGTTGAGGAGATGGCGGTTGGGCAATGTGGTTCATGCACTCGTGGGATTGCCTCCACAACCGCGACTTGCCCATTTCTCTCGAGTTGGGCCGCCTTGACACGTCCCACGCCTCGGAGGGGGTTGTGTGCTGGAAAGGCACGGGCGACTGAGGCAAGCAGAACGGAAGAAGGATTCGAGGAGACCAGGTGGGAGAAACCTGGATCAAGTACTGAGGAGGTGGAAACGTGGATGAGGAGAAGTCGGCCGTGGCGTCTGGTGAGCGTTCGAAGTAGGCAGGTTGACGCAGAGTCGCCTATGACGGAGTTGGTAGCGGCGTCGAGTCTAAATTAGGATTGCCTAAGCAGAAGCGAAGATAGGGAACGCAATCGAGAGGGTTCCCCGATGGTGGTGAATCGAATTAGAACGATCAAGTGCGGAGAGTTGCAGATGCTGTGGCTGATCGCTGCGGGCGATAAGCTCGGGGAGAAGGGTGGCTTGCAGGATGGCGACAACGAAGCCGTGGAGCGAGATGGGCCTAGTGACGGAACCAGCGACGAATGCCGAAGGATAGATGAGTATAGGGAAGCGGAAACGATCCGTCGTGAAAGAGAGCGAAGGCGTTCGCGGCGCGATGACGAGTCGTCTTCTAGATTCGTCGAGTCGTGCTCTGGGGTCGCCGATGTGAGGTTTTTGCGAAGTTGGTGATACGTCAATCCCAAAGCGGCGTTGGCATGGGGCGGGTCAGGGCTGTCAAAGAAGGAGGCTGCTGATCCGCGTCCTAAATCACTGGAATGTGAGGTTGAAGGACGGGCGAATGGAATGGACTTGTCGTCAAAAGATCACAGGTTGGTCGGGTTGTAGAGGGAATCGCAGATGGACCGTGGTCGATCGCGCCAGAGGCTTGGCGGAGAGGAGGAGGTTGAAGCGGAGAGGAGGAGTCGGACGGGCGAGACGGGGAGACTTCGGTGGCTTGCAGGTGGCCGGGAGTCTATCGGGAGGCGGGAGGGGAGCTGTGAGTCGTCTGCAGGCGAGCCAGGGCCGTCTTGGGACTGGAGTGAGGTGGTGAGGAATGGGGATTCAAGGTGTCGAAAGCGTAATCGAGGTCCAGGCCCGGATTAAGTGAAGAATGGGCGAGGTAAGGTTCGAGTGCAAAGGCGGCAGGATGGGGCTGCGGGTTGGTTGCTTTTTGGCTGGATGACGTTGTTGAGTGATTGGGTGTGAAAGTGTGTATGTGCGAATGTGTGCGAGTGTGTGTGTGAGATTGGCGAAGAGGGGCCTCAAAGAAGCAAGGCCAAAGAAGGATGAGATGGGAGATTACGAAGATGGGGGGGCTTTTGTTGGTTTAAGAGACGCAGAACAGCCGCATGGTATGGATCATGGATATCCCTGGCAAGAGACAGGTCAAAGAAAGCCTGAACAGGTCAGAGGGGACGGCGAGAGAAGAAAAAAGGAACAAAGGTGTGAGCGTAGTGAGACAGTGACGGAAGGCGGTTGTTCGATGGGCAAAGCGGAGTGCGGAGTGCGGAGTGCGCGAGGGCAGTGGGCAGTGGCAGTGGGCAGCAGCGACCGAGCAGTTGGTGCTGGTGCTTGGGGCTAGCGGATGTGCTAGTGGTGCTAGTGCTGCTGTTTGGCTGACCTGACCTGGCCCGGCCAGAGGACAAGCTAGCCAGGCAGGAGTAATCCCGTACTATACATACTACTACTTAACAACTAATAGGAGGAATTCGTTAAGGAGGAGTAGGCTGGTCCAGGTGCAGGCGCAGACGGAGGCGGCGGCGAAGAAGTGTAATGGAAGAGATGGATGAATGGATCTTCATTGCTACCTTACCTGGTTTTCCCCTGGGCAACCTGTCCGGTCAGGGAGCGATGAGGTGGTACTGGAGAAGCTACCTCCCTGTCCATCCAACGGCAGGGAACCAAGGGCAGCAGCCAGCAGGCAAGGAAGGGGAAAGGGAGGGGAGCAGGGGTCGTCTGCGTGCTTGCAAGTGAGGTATCGGTACTCACGGCAAGGCAGCCCAGCATTAGGACCAAGAGGAGACGTTGAGAGGCCAGTAGAGTACCAAGACTTCACTGACATTCGTTACCACGTCCGGACAAGAGCATTCACAAAACCTCCTTCCTACCCGTTCTCCGCACTTCCCGTTACCAGTGATCGCCGTGGATGGAGCATCGGGATGATGAATGTGGCACGCTGAGCCACTACCCAGAAGCACATGCACAGTATAGTCCGTCTTCAGTCAGTCCCGATTGTCAACTCAGTCCGTCAGTCACGCAAGGAACCGGCCAGCGCCGAAGCGGAAGACAGCAGGTCAGGCGTGGCAAAAAGCGAAAACAGGCAAGACGACGCAGGAATTCCCGGCTACCGCACTGCCTAACCCAACTTCTTCCCGCGCGGAAGACAGCAAAGGAGCAGCGAGCAAGGGCGCCGCCTGGTGGATCCGGACCTCCATACTAGAAGGGCGCTAGAAGACGCACCAGTGGCCAATGACGGGGCCTGGTTGGGGCTTGGCTGGGGGTTCACTGGGGGCTGACGGGGGCTTAACGGGGCTGACCGGGGGGGAGGGGGGCCTTCGGTACGTACTATGTACTGCCTACCACTGGAAGGCACGGAGGCCCCAGTGGAGTGGGAGAGGCGACAACCGAAGGGCGTGCCCCGCACACACACGACTTCAACTATCGCACACTCGAACACAACCCGTTTCTCGCTGTCCCACAGCCAATTCAGTCACACACAGCAGCGTCACAGTCTCACACTAACACTCACACTGACACTCACACTCGCACATCTATTCATCAATCATAGAGTATTCACATTGCTAATCAACCATGCTTGCATGTCCTTCTAACAATGGCGAACCGCCCCTCCGTTACAAAGCTACATCACACCACCACATGCGCTCTGCACCATGCATCGTGCACCATACCCTTGTTGGCCTTTCCAAGCTTAACCCGGTCGCCGGTGAAACATGCAAACAACATCGTTCGCGACACTTCGTAGTCTATCCAAGGTACGAATAGACAATGGTCTAGTGTAAAACACTCCACGTACCAGGTAATTATATGTCTTGTCGGCGAATGCCTCATCCCAATGTCGTCAGCAACAGCCTATCCTCTTTTCCAAAAGGAAACATTATCCACTCCAACATGCTCCAAGGGTCCGTTCATGAACGGTTGGTAAAGCCCGTGTCGCACATACCCATCAGGCGGTTGCTGGATCACTGGGTGAAGCAACCCTGTATCAGTCACACCATTCTAACTTCCATCCCTCTCTCCATCTTTCCCCATCCATCTCCTCAACGGTCATGGGCGCGTCAACTTTTTAGTCAGGCTCCTCCATCAAACATTCAAGGACCCTTCCCCGTTCTTGTCTCCGCAGCAGTTCCCCGCAATCGAGACAACAGGCGAGGAGACAATAAAGACGAGACGCGGGCGACACGAAACAACATGACCATGACAAGACAACCCGAAGAAGCTGGCCCATGGGTGGTGTGAAGGCAAAGGCAGAGGTGCAGCTATTCGTACACTTACACTTCTCATCGCCATCGCCAGCTATGAACCCAATCGCTCGAGCGCCAGGGGCTCCCCCTTTTGCCCCTACGTTTTGTGAATTGTGACGATGATGGCGCAGCTAGGAGAATTTCCCTTGCTCGCTGCATTCAATCATGTCATCGTGATAGCCGCCGCTGGTGTCACCATGTCCCGTCCCGGCATGGTTGGTGTCTCTCTGCCGTGTCTATCTTCCGCATTGGCATCGCGACGCACGCTGGCTGGCAAGCTGGCATACCACACCATACCACACCACACCACAACCTTTCACGGGTTACACTCTGCACTATGCATTCTGCATTCTGCACTCTGCGCTTCGGCACTCTGCCTGCACCTCCCCATTCTCCCCACCTCTTTCCCCCCAAGCAATGTTCGGTTCGTACCAGGGCTCTCAGGCTCTGCGATGCGCTACTGGCCGCCAACACATCTTGGCTTCGCCGCTACAGGACGTGGCCCGGCCGATCGATGAGCGCTAGAGATGCCCTATTGGCCCACCCTGGCCATTTGTCGTGTCACTTAGGCAGACCCCTTTGAGCGGAGTGCACCAGTCATGTTGACGGGATGGCGCCCTCTACGTGGGCTCTCGCACCTCTCCAGGACTCCGGAGCCTTTCTCCAGCGGCCTTCTCCAACAAACGGGCGCTCTTCAGTCGTCCACGCAACCCCAGCCTGTTCAATGCACACCGGCCCGCCAATTATCTCCGAGGCCTGGGTGGGAGGGTGGCATCGTCGTCATCCCAGCCAGATGTGCAGTTGACGGCAGCCATTCGAACGGCATTTGCGGGCGGGATACTCCGTGCGACGTGACGGTCCATTGGCGGGCGGGAGAGGTGGTCTCTGACAAATGCATCGTGCCCGCTTTCATCGTGGAAACTCTGGTGTTTGAGGGTTGCTATGTGTCGCCGATCACTCCTCTCCAAGAGCGTGGTATTACCGGTATGCTGTAATGGATCGGAATCAACTGACTGGAAGAACAGGCTTAACACACAGACAGGCGGCCGAGACGAGGCGAGACAGAGCAATAGCCTTCAGTAGCCGTGTCCGTACATCGGAGAAAGATGGGGCTCGCTCACTGTCTCAATGCCCCTCCCATCGAACAATTATTACCAAACCGAATCACCTTCGCCATCGATCCTTGCGATGCGCAATTTTCCCAGTTGGCGCACGTGTGTCATAGCGGCGCCAACGGGACCACTTCTTGACTGCCTCGCTCCCTCACCACCACGCACCAAACAGCAAAACAGCAAAACAGCAAAACAGCAAAACAGCAAAACAGCGAAACAGCAAAAACCCATCGAGTGGAGCACAAAATCACGAAAAGCCCACAGTCGCCATCGCGACCCCCCTTAGCCGGTGCTTCATTCGATGTGACCCTCCCCATCCCCACGTCTCTTCGGACCCATGAGTCCGCCGTATCGCAGCACCACTGGGTTTTCGGACCCATCTTGGCATCTTGTGCCTCGCGGCGCTAGGCTCAGTCCGGAAACAGGAAGACAACAGCCCAGGGCATTGGTGTTTCTTGTTGCAATGCGTACTAATGGACTGACCGATCCAGGGCTTTATTTCCTCCCTGGTCGGCACTTGTCGGTGAGTGTCCCGATCTCACCACTCGGGATCAGGGAACCGCTGCACTACGGAGAGGTAGTCCGTGTAAGGCACGAATAGTGTATGTAGGTAGGTTAATTCCACCTAACCCTGACTACTGTTCAGAATACCATGGAACCGAACAGCACTGGCGGAACTGACGTAAGACAATTGCCAGGGTACTTTGGCATGGCGGGTCTTTTGCACGACTGACTTATTGCTTGACAACGGCGGCTACAGCCGTGAATGCTGGCACGTCTGGTGATGGATGATGGATGCCACATGCGGAGATAGTCTGATCTGAAGCACATATCAGCGCCGCAAATGCAACGAAATAGCTTCGATGTTCAATCGCGTAGTTCATCATCATAGCGTACGGCAGATCATCCCCTAAGCAGGCCGACAATAGCAACGACTGGTCGCCAACATCTAACCACAATGCCTGATCGTTCGACTCCACCGCGCCCTCCAGCACTGTCGATCGCCAATTGATGGGGTCTCCGGGTCTTTGCGCCGAGCTGTTCATCTACCGATTTTGCTGCATGCGGCCAGGGAGGGGGCTCCAATGGATGGATGGAAAGGCGGGCCAGCCAGCCATCGCCATTCAGATTGGGTTGTGGCACTTACACATGCATTTCACGACGTACTAGTACAGACGCGCTGCTCTTTTCCATTCCGATTCCGACCCGGGTTGCCGTTATTATCAACTCATCATACGTAGACTGCTTTACCGGAAGCGATCTCTCCACCAATCTTTTATCGTAGTGCTTGATCAAGACACCCCCGTTGGGCAATGCTTGCACCCGAGACCCAATATTAGAACAAGGAAGACCTCTAGAACAATGTGAAGCGCATTGTTTCCCCAGTGTTGATCGGCCTGGCCCCTTCCCGACTCGGAGCCACCCCCTTTGCCACCGCGTTGTAGATGAAACCCAGGCCGTCAAGGCCAAGCGCTGGTAAATGTACTCCGGGAAAGGTAGGTTTGTAAGTGTGATGGAAGCAACGTGTGAAGGGATGGAAGCCGGACACGGAAGGTGAAGTAACCTACTTGCTGCGTACGTATAACCTGTTGTTTTCGGATCTTGTGTCCCTGCCCTGTCAGTGGCCACAGAACGGGAACGTGCTCTGCCTGTTGGCGGCGCCAGGGTGGTGGCGGCGCCCAGTCACAATACCCCTTTTCCCATGCTGGGCCGCTGGGCGGCTGGTGATTGTCTCAAAGGCAATCAATCCATCTCGGGCAAATCTGAGAAACCCGAAATCCAGACCAAACATCTTGGCCCCTGCTCTGTGTGTGTGGTCGGCGCACTGATGCACTCCAAGGGGTACAGCCATCGGCACCACAGAGGGCGTGCACGACGTGGTGAATGGTAGTATGTTTGTCGTGCTCATTCCGTGCCGAGGCGCCCTTTTTTCCAAGTTCCAATTGAAGCTCCAACTTCCGATCCGACCCAGCATCCATGTCGTTCTAGAAAGGCCACGAAATCAGCCCAGTGGCGCCGCCGTTCCAGAAGCCTTCCTGTTTAGGCATGCAGGGCCACCCAACCATCCACCCGGTCGCCCTTCATCTGTCCAAACTCCCTCCACACACCACCACCGAACCGTGTCCTCCAACCGGCCTCGCCGTGTCTCCATCGCCTCAACCTTTCCCCTAGGGGGGAAAATAGGGAGACGGAAGAAAAAAAGACTGTCACAATCATCCTACGCCTACGCGCCAGCTGGCGGCGACCCGAAAATCTCCTCAAACTTCAACCCGAACCCATTGGGATCCATCCTCTGCCCGAGAAAATTATGCAACTGCCGGCTTTCCATCCCCCGTGTCTCCTTTCACTCACTTACCTCATAGGGACGACGGCGTGGAATCTGAATTCTCTAACTACAAACTACTACTTACTCGCTTCGTGTCATATTGGCCCACATCGCGACGGGCCGCGTCCAACAGGGCCCTCAACGCAGCGGGACAGGAATTTGTGGTTGTACCGGCCGGTTGGACACGGATGGCGCCGGGTAAACAGGTGTTTTTCGACTCTCCCTGACGCCCCATGGAGTTTCCACTCCCAGTGTCTGATGTCTCCACGGATCACGATAGACGGAGTTGAATCAATCTCCCGTTGTGTCTGCGGCTGGTCACGGGTGAGCCAAACGGCGTAGGAACCTTGGTCCTGGCTCTCTCTCCGGGAGCGAGCGAGAGGACCCATTGGCGCCGTGTCAGACAGGGGCTCGCACATGTGCGTAATGAGGGCGCGCCTAATTACAAGGTCGAATGGACGACGGGTTCGCCGATTCTATCACCACCAACGACATGGAACAAACACGTCCTCACCTCATTAATGTCTCGGGGCGTGCTGGTCACCGCTCACCGATGGCGCGCACGCACACAAGCGCGTCGCGTGCACACACCGCGGAACGCACCACGTTCCAGCAATGGTCCCCGTCTCACCGTCAACCACAGGCATCTCGTCCTCCCTGATGGAGATATGCTCGGCGCCCAAAAGTTTGATGTGCCAAGCCGAATATTGACTTGTGGCGAAGTTTGCTGAGCGGGCTAACTCGCGAGCCTTTCTCCCTCTCCCGTCTTGGCTGCATTTGTCGTGCCCTGCCTAATTACCTGACACCTGTCACGCCTCACTCCTCCTTTTGCCGTAAAGACTGAAAACCTTCGTCGGAGCCTGGAATTCTCGAAGGCTTCCCGAACTTTCTAGAATATCCCGTCCCGTCCCGTCTCTCCACCGGAAGCCGCCAGCCGCGATTGCTGTTGGCATTCAGCATTCCTCGCCCAGCCCCTAGAGTTCCAAGAGCCAATTCAAGCCTCTGATCAACATGGCGCCGCAGATGCAAGTGAACCCGTCCCTCGTTCCCGACTCTCTCCCTATGCGGCTAGTTCTCGCTTCCGGGAGAACTCCATTTGCCTCCCTCCCGCTTCTAGTTTGCCCCAAGGCTAATAAGAGGCCGCTATCCTTTGTCAACCGAGAAGGGAAAAAAGCCCAACAGCACCAAAGCGGAAAACAACCCAGGCCCGAAAATTCTGCTTTGCCCGTCACATGTCGCTTTCTAGGCCCACGTATTGTCCTTGTTCCCCACCAGTGGAAACTCCAAAGAGGGGACACGCCCCCCCTAGTGAGCCTTCTGTTACGTACCACCTACCTACTACGTACTGCTTGGGACACAAGCGACAATGGGCCTACGACGCCGTCGGGGCTTGGATCGTATCGACCTTGGTGTGGGCCCGCTGCTTGTGGTCTTTTGCAGACTTGTTTGTCATGAACTTGTTGGTCGTGCTGTTTGCCGCCTCGCCCCCAGCCCCTCTTGCTCGAGAGTCCTTGCTTGTTGATGTTGTAGACATAAGGGCTGACTGCCTTGGTGGACCATCAGACGTGTAAGATCCGGGCCATGAATTATTCAGATTTAGCCATGTCAAACTAAGGCAGCCTACTCATACAAGGGCAATGCCACGTCGCAATACACCTTTGTTGTTCTTCAAGTGCAGACTCTTAAAGTGACGGCCAGTGTATTGTGAGGTCTACCCAAGTCCTAGGATTAGGCTACCTGACACCAGTCTAATTCTATACTGTTCATCTCTCAGTGAGTGTTCCTTTCTTTCACCATCTCTCCTGTCTTCGCCTCGATAAGTCCATACATGCTCAAGCCTCCACGGCGAGCTCCTGTCCATCGTCTGTCATCCAAAAACGCCGGTCCATGCAAATGCTTGCTTGCTTTTCTCTCTTGGTATCTTGCCTGAACACCCAATGCCATCCAATAGGGGTTTTTTTTCTTCCACTCCTTGATCTCCCAAACGCCATAATACATATAACAAGTAACAAGTAGCACGTAATAATCGAATTAATACACCCGTAAGTCAAACTCTCCCTTGAAGCCGCCGTTTAATAACATGCTCGCGAGCCGGATTCGCTGTGCCGGCATGTCTGTTGCCGCGTATGAATCAATGGGGCTGAGTCCCAAAGCCAAGCACATGGCGTTGGTGATGGTGTGCACTCCGCAATCATACCCATTTGTCTGCCTGGGTGCTTCATGACGCATCACCTTCCACTCCGCCTCCAGGAAGGTCTCCTCCAACACGTCCTTCATCCATGCGAGCGCGATGTTGGTGTTTACTGCGTTACCCCGCGGGTTCAAAGAGTCCATATGGGCGACCGTCCGCTTCGAGGGGCGGATAACGAGGAGGGTCCAATGCGAGCGTTCGCAGATAGGCAATAAAATCGTGTCGACGTCGAGCAGATTCTTCTTCTCGACTCCGTATCGTCGTAGAGTTCGTTGTGTGCGGACCACACCTTGTTCCTGGAGCCGCTTGAAGAAAAATGAGGACATGGCCAAGCATTTCCTTGTGTTTCTCTTGACATCCTTAATGCCAGCGGCCGAGTTAATGGCTTGGTCAAGCCAGTTGAGAGATCCGTTGACAATCTCGTCATTCAGCCACTCTGTAGCTGGCACCACCTTGGCAAAGTCATGTCGCCGCAGATCGACGCCTTCAGCAGTGGTGGCCAGTGTAGTACTCGCGGCAGCGCGGAGGGTATCTTGTGCCCTGGTCTGCCACTCGAAAGGTACAGCGCCGACAAGAGTCTGAGTAGGTACGCGGAGTCCCCCAGAACTAGCCAGTCGCTCCTCTAGCTCGCGTCGGGCCGTCTCCTCGGCCTCACGTCTTGCTGTCTCGGCAGCCTGTCGAGCTTCTTCAGCTGCCTGTCTCTCTGCTTGCTCCTTTTGAAGGGTAATTCCAGCCTTAGAATCGTCACTAATCTCAAGAGGCTTGATAGAGGGTATAGAGAGCAGCTGTTTAATGCGGGCAAGGGGATCAATATGATTCCCCTCTTCCTTGGGTCGAAATTTGGGCGGTGTGCGACGAGATTGGACTCTTGACCACTCTAGAACCTCCTTCTCGTTCAAGAGTCGTGTATGAAAGTCCTTCTCAATTTGAGTCTCTGGACTGTCATTGTGGATTGCGCTTGGGTCGGGGGTGGGTAGCGTTGGGGGGGCTTCGGGCTCGACTTTCTTTGCCTCTGTACGCTTCCCTTTGATCTTGACGATTCTTGGAACGTCGAGTCCAATCTGTGTCCTTGGCTTTGGGCTCAAGGTGGATTCTGTGAATCGCACTGCCTTAGGTGGGCGTCTTATTCCCAATCGTTTGGGAGTGTGTCGTGACGGGTGCTTCTGCTTATTTTTGAGAATTGATTTAATCGCCCCAAGATCCTTCACAGTGAGGGGCACCTTGGGAGTGAATTCGGTGATGTAGTTGTCCTTAATGGCGCGATGTGCTTCGCTCTCATGATAGAAGTGCTCGCGGTATTCCTCAGGTTTCAGCTGAGCACTCTTCGCTTCCAGAAAGTCGGCTCGCAGGAAGTCGCTTTTGTGATACTTTGGTCTCGCAATGGCCGGAGGGAAATTTTCGGGGGGTTGCAGCAGAACGGGGGCTGGGTCCTGGTGAAGTTGCTGAGTAGGTGTGGGTTCGGGTTCGGGTTCGAATTCAGGCTGAGGCTTAGGCTCAGGTTCTTCAGAGTCGGGGAAAGCACCGGGAAGAAGCAGATGCGTGTCCAAATCAGTCCGCTCGGGGCGAGGGAAAGTCTGCTGTATTCTGTCGTGGAACTGGCGGGATAGGACATAGCTAGGTGCGGGAATGTTGCGTGTGATAGCCTCTAGGTCGAGGATGATGGTGTCTATGAAGCATTCGGAAATTTGAACGTGCTCTTTGTTCGATATCCGGAGAATGTCCTTGCAAATGGTGGGCAACGCGGGTGCAGATAGAAATTTCTTGATCGAGTTCATGAGTTCCAGGCCCTCGGGCGAGAGATTGTAGTCCAGCATGGGTGGAACAGATTCGTATGTATCTCGAATCTTGACTATGATGCCGATTTCATAGACCCTGTCGAGATTTTCAAAAACGCGCTTGAACTGAAGTGAAAACAGGTGGCAGAGATCGAAGCCATCGTTGCTGTTTAAAAGCGCTCGGTCATTCTCGTTATCGGCCAAGGACAGTCGAAGTGGTTCCAAGACCTTGTTCATCTCCCGTCGAGAGTGGTGGGTCTCAATGGTCCCCCAAACCTCTTCAATGCCCTTAGCAAAGGCGTTATAGTTGTCGATAAGGTCACTGAGAGCGTTTCTATCGACCCAGCGAATTTCGGCTTCTTCCTCATCGGAGCTCAACTTGACGCGCTTATTGGCGACCTGGTTATCACTGACATAGGAGCGGAACTCTGCCACCTCGTAGGACTTGGGGCTGACTGTACGAGCTATTAGTCTCGTCATGTAGAATTCAAGGTTGAAGAATAAATACGTACTCCATCGTCCAATCCGACCTGTGAGGCCGGAGACGGCCACGTAAACACTGGATATCATTTTGGTGAATAACGTAAAGAACGAGGTATGTGAAGTTCCCTGACGCATATGGTGTAAGTTCTATTCCAATCGTTAGTAAATCAAGCAAGCTATGAGTACAGCAGACCGGAGTCCGCCCACCTGTGTGTCTTGGTCGGCGTTCTCGACCGGGATAATTTGTCCCTCGCGGCGAACGTATATAGGGGATCCAACGTCTTGGATCCCGTTGTTAGAAGCGACGAGTTCGATTTCGGTAGATTGAGCGTGGCGCTTGCGAGTGCGAGTGCCATTGATAACGACAAAGTCGGGCTTCGAGGAGGGAGGTTTAGTGGGGGGTGTCGTTGGTCGACGCGTGCAAAACCTTGGGGGTGCAGGACGAGTCCAGCGACGCGGCTGCCGAATTCGAGTATTAGAATCGGGTCGAGGGCCTGGAGTATCAACGAGAAAGCGGCTGTTGGGCCGTTGAATGGGCCTTGGTGGGGTTGTGATGTGGTCGAGGGGTAGTTTGGAAGCAGGAGGCTGTTGCGATGCTGCTCTGGAGACAGCGGGAAGCCGTGGTCGAGGATAAGCTGGAGCCTCTTTCAAGAAGCTAGGTCTGAAGAAGCCGCGACTGTCAGCTGATGCATGGACGCCGTAGCGGGCGAGCGGTGATGAAGACATCTTCGCTGCAGACTGGCAGGAAGAAAACGAGATGGCGGTTGACAAAGAAGAAGTGCGTGACAGTAGAGAAAGCGGGATCAAGACCAGCAGATATGTCGCGATTGTCACCAAGGCAAAGGACAAAGGCGTTCAGCAACATCCACTACGGGAATGAGGCCAAAGAGAACAACTTGTTCAGAGTTGTCGAGATGGTGAAGACAAAGTCGGAGATGGAATTGGCGTTGGTCAAAGGCAGCGGGCAGTACAAAGAAGCAGAGCCGATGCTGAAACGAGTCGGAAGTGGTTGCGAAAGCGAAGTGATCTTACAGTGGGCGAGCCCTCAGCGGCGCAAGTTAACAGAGCGTTGTCAGGCAAACAGGCACAACAGCACCAGGCAATCAGTCAGAGGGGCGAGGCGCGTCGTCGATTGGAACCTCGCCCGTGCGTCGCGTTGGCGTTGCTGGTCCCAAAAGGGAGCGCGTAAACAATCGAGGGACGTACACCGAGGCTTGACGTGCGGCCTAATCGTTCCGGGTCGATGGGGGTGATGGCATCGTGGTAGAGGGGAGGCGGTGGACGATAGCTTCGCTACGGGGGGTGAGCGCGCTGTGGTGTTGAAAGAATTGGCGGGAGCTTCAGTGCGGTTTTGGCGGAGGTTTTCGGACAAGCTCAGGCGGGGCCCCTAGGAGCGCCGCTATTGGCCTGCCGCCGAGTGGGACACGGGATCTGAGTCGATGTC
Organism: Neonectria faginata; assembly: GCA_030864175.1. NCBI lineage: Eukaryota > Fungi > Ascomycota > Sordariomycetes > Hypocreales > Nectriaceae > Neonectria > Neonectria faginata. The sequence continues at coordinate 510,143 of JAULBG010000010.1, read as the reverse complement.
TGACGCCATTGCTTATTGGCCAGGGAGATCCATGCTCGATCCAACGTCACTTTTTGCGCATGCGCATGCCAATACTCGGACTAGACTCCAACGTCAGTCTTTCTTTTTGTCTTCGTTCTCGAGGGTTGAAATCTCAGCCGGATTGTTTTGTTGCCAAACGTTCCAAGTAGTTTCGATTTTCGTTATCCAAACGGATTGCTCCTATTTCTATTCATGGCTCAAGATGAACTAGAAATGGTATCTGATAAAATGTTTGAATTCGTGCACAACCCTCTTTGTGAAGTCCACTCCAGTGGTCACGCAAACATTGAAGAAGTGATCGGCAATACAACAATTTTGCGAACTTGATGACGAAGGATAAAAGCGAACTCACCACGTTTAATCCAATGGAGATTTTAACCAACTAGGTCTTTTCTAAACTTCTGCGTCCATTGATCCGTTGTGTATTCCAGCACTTTAGGTATCATTTCTACGGTTTATTTCCTCAACCTAGAGTCAAATCCGAAAAGTTGCTCAACATCCAGCCAAGACTCATCATTTCCGATGCTGGTGGATTGTATAAAATTAAGTGGTTGAATAATAACGACTAAGATGATTGGCGGTAATCGACGGTACTGATTTAAAGGTATATCAAATGTCTTTTTCACCGTCTATTCCCACGTTACAAAATACTGCCACAACCAACGACTTGTTTGTCTCCGCTAACTAACCCCAGCTCTATCCATCGTTCCCACCCCATCGCACTGCCATGTCTCTTATATATCTCACTGCCCACATCATAGCTGCGCCATCACATCCCCCAGCTTCTTGGTACAGAAAGTCGAGAAATACTCGTTCAAGGCATCGACAGTTCCGCTGCCTTCCACCAGGCTGACCACCACGCCCACGTAGCCGTCAGGCCGCACAGCCACAACTCCACCCAGGTCCTCGTCCAGGCCCATCTTGGCGTGCGCCGCAGCCTTGGCGTTGGGCAGTCGAGGGTCCCACCGGTCATCGGCGTAGACATGGTCCCTGTATCGCGCAAGCACGTCGGGCAGGTCACGCGAGATCTCAATATCGGGTCTCTTGGCGGCGAAGACGGTGCAGAGGGTGAAGAAGTGGCTATGGGGGTTGTGCTTTTCGTGGTGGGAGACCTTGCTGAGGTCCTCTCGCATGTAGGCCGAGTAAAATGACCTCTTATTGTTAAGGTTGCTCCCAAAGTCTCGCAGGGCCTTCGATGTCTTGGATATATTGCCTCCAAAAACAAAAAGCCGGAACGACCCATTAAGAGGTACCTCCTGCTCTAGGTGCACCACGTTGGCGTCGACCACTCTGGTCACATCAGAGTTGATAAACAGGCGACCTGTCGATAGTTTGGTGCCCTCGGGATGGATGAGCAGCGACTTAGCTGGGTGCTCGGGTGACCAGTTCAAAGCGTTAGCCTTGTAGAATACTCCGTATCCGCTCGTAAATGCGCACGACTCCTTGAATGTCTTGATGAATTCATTATCCTCATCCGTCTTATTCGCACCATGGCTATCCGACGCAGCCTTGACCGTGTCCGCTGGAGGCGGTCGCTGAGAGAACAACTTGGCGTATCGATTGTCGAAGCTCAGAAGTGTCTCTGCTACGTTCTTGCGCTCTGGCTCATATGTCTTCAGGATCTCACGGCTGGCGAACCCGGCCTCGACAGCATGTATCTTCCACGCCAGGTTCTGGGCATCAAGGAAAGCCGTATTCATTCCCTGGCCAGCTTTGGGCTACATGACATTAGTAACGAGAACCGTTTTCACAAGCAGGGTAGGTGTTACTCACGCTGTGCGTGTGACAAGCGTCGCCACCCAGGAACACTCGTTGGTCCAAGGTGTAGCGGTCCGAAATACCCTGCCCAATAGGGTAAACTGAGTACCACTCAACACGCTCCCATTCGATGCTGTACGGTTGCAGAATTTTTTTCGCTGATTCTTGTACGTCGGCCTCGGTAGCTGTCTTTCTGGGGTTCCAGTCTGAGTCCGTCGAGGAGGCGATCTGGATGTAGAGGCGGACCATGTTGTCCTCTCTGGGGATGACCATGATAGAGCCATGCTCACTGTGAATGGTGCATTTCATCTTACTCCGCTGTCAGCAAAAAAAGTCTCGAAGCTAGCAGTCATGAGTTGAAGCCTACCTTGATATCAGGGAAGTCGGTCACAACGACACCATCCATGACTCCCCACACGTGGGCAATCGGGTCCTTGTGCGTAACGCCGATCTGTAGTTGGTTTCGAATAAAGGACCTTGCACCCTCGCCACCAAAGAGGTACTTGGCGCGCAAAGATTCCCGCCCAGTTCCGTCGACGTGCTCTAATTCGACCTGAACCGGGTACTCGGGATCTGCCTTCTCGTCTGACGTGAAGCCCTTGATTGTCCACGGTCGCTGAACTTTGGTACCGTTTTTCTTAAGGTCGGCAATGAAGACTCGCTCAATCAAACCCTGGTGGAGTAAGGTTGTGAAGGGATACCGAGCATCGATAAATTCGGGGCAGCTAGCCCATGTGCCCGTTCGCTCAATGCCATGGCCTGACGTGGGAGGGTCCCAGAATGCAACCTCATAGACGCGGGCGGGTTTATGGGCCATAATGGCTGATTTCAAACCCATGTTTCGCAGGAGATCCAGGGAGCGCGGCTGAATACCATCCGCGCGGCCAGTGGGCGTCGGTTCGGCTCGGTTGTCGATATGCTTGATCTTGTAACCCCAACGAGCCAAGCATGTCGACAGCATGAGACCAACGGGTCCTGCTCCCACGATGACTATCAACCAATGTTAGTAAATCATACCGCTCAGCATGGTGACAAGCAGTGCGACCTACCAATGTCATAGTAATTGGAACGGTCCTGCTTGAATGTACTTGAAGCCATGTTGTAAATAATGATGAATGAATGTTACAAACAAGCCAATGGTATCTTGGATGCGCCTGGAGTTGAGATGGAGTTTGGTGACCCTGGGCTGACAGAACAGGAAGGGAATCGGGGCAATAAATAACCAGCACCAATCTGTCGGAGAGCCAAGCGCGAATCCATGGAACCGGCGGGCCAGCGCCAGCCGTAGGAGAGATACACAAGGCAAGCCGAGGAGATTGGGGCTGGTGGCCGCTTGGCTCAATGACAATGACGCACTAAATCACGGCATGGATCTCGGGAAGATTAGAATGGAGGCTCCTCGCATAGGGAAACAAGGTTCCAGACGGTTGGTAGACAGAGATACTCAATCGACCGGGGCGATATGCGAAACGAAGCCCAGGATTTGGTCGGCAGCAGAACTCGGTAGGGTGCAACCGGTGCCAGTGGTCGTCCGGATGTCGATGTCGAGGACGCAGAGTACGAGGAGGATCACTGTCAACGAATCCCATGGCCAGTAAAGTGTCATGGGCTTGCATCTTGGACCGGCGTGTGTGGGGTCGTCTGGGGAAGTGAGGAGGACGGATGCCGTTTTGGGAGTCCGGGAGTTGAGTTCGGGAGTCGAAGGTGGGGCACGCCGGAGACGGCTGATTCTTCGGGAGTGCCATCCTGGGAGGTGAAGCGAAGAAGGAGAATGGTCTGGTGAGATCTGTTAGTAGCCCACAGTAATTTGATGGCGTGGGCTAACAGCCTCCACCCATCCAGCAACATCTTGGACGAGAATGCTGACGGGGGAAGCGGCCGGGCATAGACGCCCAAGGACAACCCACTAACCCGCCGAAAGCCCGAGACGTCGCAATGCCAGCTTGAGGCCCGGCTCCTGGTCGGTTGACAGCTGATTAGACTGGGATTGTGTTTCTTTTTCGCCCGGTGTTCCGGGGCTCGTGTAAGAGCAATTGAAGCCTGCTCTATTGGTTGTCTCGTTGGGAAGCTTCTCCCTGCACCGACAGTTGACTTAGTCTTGATGGGAGGCCACGGCAGGCGGCTGTGATGGGGCCAACCACAGCATGGACCGGCGGCCCCTGTCGCGACGCTTGGAGTCCCCGAGATGCGGTTGGTACGATTTGAGCTTGTCGTAACCCGAGTCTACCGGCCCCAAGTGCCGCATGGCTGGGCTCCATCGCGGCGTGGGTCGTGGGGTTTCGACCACCTGTTGCGACATGGCCCAGGCCTTGACTGCCTGCTTAGATCGGTGTAGCATTGGCGCGAGAGTTAACATCTAGAACATTGATGGAGGACAGACAAAGTCCTCGGGCCTTGCGTGCCAACCCAATGATGTTAAGTGGTCCATTAATAGTCGTGCAGAAGGCCCTGTCACCGTGGAGGAACCTGAAGACGGAAGCCGCCAAGGTTCATGACCTCCCAGCGCTCGCTTTCGCCCAGAGCTGGCTGTTGCTACCCTTAGGTACTTACCATCTAGATATTAAATACTAGTGTATCTAAGTAGATCCAACTGGCTCCTGCCTCCCATCTCTATTGCAGCAGTTTAAGGCAAGCGTATTGGCCAATGCAGCACGCTTGCAGTGAAATCAGGCGACAAGATACCCATTCCTCCTGCCTGCCATGCCAGGTACCAACCAGAACCGAAAGGCTTGCATCGCCTCCAAGCAACAGGAGACAAATCAATCATCTCTCAACTTCGACTCAAGACTCGAGAGCCCGCCGTTATTTTGTCTCAACAGAACAACACCTTTATTTTCTAATCTTCTTCACACAAGCATCTCGCTTGCAGTAACTCTCTCGTCATTTCCTCGAAGCTGGGTTCAGTCCCGGCCCCAAGTACCGGCCGATATCTTAGGGAGATACCAACCCTCTAGCGATTGTCCCCATGCAACCTTGGCTTAGGGATGGACAGGGCCCCGAAAGCTTTCTTGCGGTCACCAGCCGCCAAGCGTGCAGGTTTCAATGAACCCAACGGGGCATTCGACGAACAAAGTAGCCATCCCTACTTGGTCCTGACTTAGATGCCTGGGTCAGCCCCTAACTAAGCTCACTTCAGAATGTCGCAACGTCCTCGTCAGGTACTGCGCTCACATTCCCCGCAACTACCAGTACCGCGATGGCATCCGTCTTGTCAGTTAGGCAGTTTCTCGGTAGATGAGCTCTATCTAACTAGTCTCAGGTGTTCTTAGTGCTACGCGACCATTTGGGTGACGAGTGCCTCGGGCACGCAGGGGGCGTGCTCTACGAGATGATTGAAGTTGATTGCCAACACTCCGACGACCCAGGAGCTGCCTTTCAGCGTTGGAGACACGATCATATGAACCGACACGTGGGTCTCGTGATCGATACGCGGGCCTCAGTTAAGTTCTAATCATTTTACAGGAGGATCTCGAACTCCCCCACGTTCCTCATCTCACAACGGTTACATCTGCTATTACCCCGACTGCCACTCTAATTCGATGGAGAAGGGACCACTCTCAACGCTATGGAACGAGGCTCTCAGACCATTCACCCACGAGTGAGCAGTCGTTATGTCAAACAAGCGGCATCTGGACGAGAAAAGAGTGGATGATTGAGTACACCATGTATGTCTCGTCACGAATCGGAGGCACACGCCCATTCCGCCGTATAAATGCCAAGGCCTTCCACGAGTTGCAATGGAATTCGAGTCTTAAACAGACCGGAAGGCTTATTGGGGAAAAGTCGATCGACTTGAACGACCTTTCATGGAACAGCGAATCAGATAAACTAGCAGAGGGAACTCGCCTCTTTGGAGCAAACCCTCGGCTTGAGCCAAGAAGCCCTAGGGGTCACAGCGACATTTATGGGTTTCTTCGGAATGTTTGCACACTCAAGAAACCTACCATGGATCCAATCAGAATCAGATGGCTCGCAGGTCGGCAAGGCTTTACCACAACAACCTCCTTACGCGACATCTTAGAGTCAAGGCCGAACCCTCGTGTCAATGAATGGGAGATTCCCAACGCCAATTTTGCCCGCAAATTTGGCCTTTATACAGACAGTGGGCCACTGCCACCGTCTATCAAAGAGCTCCCTGTCGCCGAAGACAAAGCAATGGATGTGGTCGCTGGCCCAGGACTGCGGGAACTTGTGTATTCTTGGAGGTTTCAAGGTCCCTTTACACCTCAGCTGTGGTTCGACAGCGGCGTTGACCAGCGAAGGACACGAATTTAGTTCTGGAATCTCAGAGGGTCTGTCTGATCGGTTGGCGCTATGGTTTGGACTGCGACCTGTTTCTCGGAGTTTTGTCCCGGCCAGGGTTTAGTATCAGCAAAGTGTAAGAGCTCACAAACAAATTGTCTCCCATTTCTGAGTATCATTATCTGCCTACCTGGAGTCCAATACCAGTGCAATATATCAAGTCCCTTTGGTACTTTGGTGCGCTGTCAGTGCCGCGCATAACCTAGCAGGTGCCCACTATTGACCCTAAGGAGGACTGTCAACAGATGTTGCCAGCTGCCCGACCGTCAAGCAACAGAACTACTAGGAAGGGCTTTCAAAAAACAGTTGCCTAGGTAGCCGTTTGATTGAACGCCATGAGACGCGTCCTTTTGTTTACTTCTGTCTACCTACCTACCTAACACCTTACGTCCCCAACGACCAACATCCACCCTCACTGTTCCAACTGAACAGTATCACCAGCTCAACTTATGTTCTCGCATTGATTTCATATCACAAGTCAGAGCTTCAACTGTATTGGGTAAACCTAATACACCTGTGCCTGTGGCTTTGTGGAAAGTCCAATGCCACGAGGCGGTCAGAATAAGGAGAAGAGCCACCACTCTGATCCATCTACGTCCTCCATTACGCCACTCCAAGGGGACTTGTTACCTTCTCTTTCAAGCGCGCGTGCCCGTTCACTGTCTCCACGAAAGCGTTTGGTCCGACAGCCGCTTCACATTCGAATGAACTTGACCGAGGGACAGATGGACAAGATCACGGATGCGTATGTCGCCCCCTACGGAGCCAGACCCCCAAGTTAACAATTTCGTAGATTCAGCTACAAGGTCCACAGCAGCCCGGCACGAACTCGGGCGCGGGCTGCAATAGTCACCCCGAAGTCAAGCCCTCGCAGAAATCGACAGCCTCAACAGGAGGCTCCCTACAGTTGGGGCACCAGTCCTCAAGCTAGTTCTGGCGTGGACTCTCCAACGTTCTCTGAATTGATGCCAGGCCGTCAACAGACATTGAGAAGTGATGTCTACTCAGGAAGCTTGGCTGAGCGTCGTTGCAAGGCACCACCGCCTCGTCTCCAACTTGGAGGTGGACAGCGCCATGCGAAAGTCCCTCAACGAGCTGTGATGGAAAGTGTGTGTGATTCGGTTTCTCCCTTGAGTCAAAGCCGATATGAAGGCTCCGAAGAAGACCCTGAGTCTATGTACTCACAGGATGGCCGCTATCTGTTACACCCCGGTCCTCTGGAACTTCGCGGAGCTACTCATCGGCGGTCCGGATCAAAGCTCAATGATGCTGTCGTCAATGCATACAAAGACTGGGCTCAAATTCAGACCCCTTCCTCAATCGGAGAGTCGCCAGTCCGCCCGGAAAGTCTGGCACGAAGACCCAGACGATCCAAGAGCACTGGTGAAGGGCTTCGGCAAAGCCGTCCCGACGACTCCCCGTTGCCACCGATCACGCCGAGAGAGGTGCTTCGATCGGAGAACGCCCCTCTGTTCTCCCCTCTTCAGTTTTACTTCAGAGGAGACGACTTCCCAACAGCAAAGAAGGGCGAGAAGACAATGATTGGAGATAACGGGTGGCTTGAGCGCACTGAGAAGGTGCCCGAGAAGACAAAGAAGACACCACAGAAGAAGGTTGGTATTCTCGAGGGCATCAAGAAGATTGCCAAAGACATGGTATGTGCAATCCAAAATTTGAGAGAGCGATTATTTACTCACAGCGAATAGGCAGAGCTCCATCACAGCGCACGCCGACCTCAAAACCTCGCAAAGGACCGACAGAGCTTCCAGGTGGCCATTTCTCTCGACTCTCGGGAGCAAAGCCTCCTTTATTGCGAGCTTGAGTATCACCTTAGCAGCGCACTCAACGACTACATTACAGTGCAGCTTGACAAGGGCCGATTGGTCCCCGACAAGCTCAAGAGAATATCTGACGCTTGGCAGAACAAAGGCCGGCCAAAGGTGGTGGGATTCCGGTACGACTTGGAGACGCAGCTGGACCTGGTCAACATCCACGTCGAAGAGTTTCGATTCTACGGCCGACGTCAGGGCGACATCATTGAGATTTCCGGGCTCCTCCACGCCATGAAGGTCAACGCCCGGGCGATGAGTATCCGGACTTTCTGCCAGCCCGACTCGGTCATTGCGAAGCAGCTCGTGGATTCGCAGTCGCTGTTTAAGCTACTCGGGGTCCCGGACGCACAGCAGATCTCGCTGGCCGAGGTTGCGCAGTTCTTCAAGGTGGTCGTGGAGAGAGAGTTGGACTACCGTACGCAACGCGAGTACGAGGGGCGCCGGACCAAGATGGCGTCGCATGGGACCAACGAGTCGCCGTGGCAGATTCGGACTACACTCCGAGAGGGAGGGATGCACACGGAAGATTGAAGTTGTCGATGAAAGGCTATTGGCCGGTGGCGGAGATCCGCGTTTGCTTGAAGTGTTCGAATTGACCAGGGGTTCAAGTTACAACTGGGGCTTCAGAGAACAACATAATTGGAAAGGGTGTACGAGTTGGTTGGCTTTGGGTTGGCTCCAAAATGTTTGGTCGTGTCGACGAACACATGCAGTTAGGAGGGAAGAAGGACGATTGTACGTATTTGTAGGAGTAACATTTCATGATTCTAGCACTCTCATCTTTTCAAGATGCTGAAGACGGAAGGTTCCAAGGAAGCCGTGACTCGTAGAGAACAATACCTGACTGATGTATCATAAGCATCATTCTTCCACATAAGGAAATTGCGAATCCTTCCTGATTCTTTTATTAAAGCATTCCAGGCCCAGATCTTGATGGTCTGCGCCTTCACCCGTAGTTCACCCATGATGAGATGTGAAGGGTCAACCTCAGAACGCCAAAGGCCTGCATTCATCTCATTATCATCATTTCTAAACCACCTCGCTCTCGACCAGGGTATCTTTGCACATTGATGGTTTTATTATTCGGTGCTGTGGTCCCTTAAAAACAACAAACAGATCGAGACCCGCAAAGTCAAGCTCGGTACCAGAGCTCTAGCAAGATACGTAGGAGCCACCTCGACTCAATAAGCCAAAACGTATGACCGCAAACCGTTTCTCGATTTAAGTGTAGAGGCAGCTTTCGTGATGAAGCAATCGAAAGAGGCAGAGTTCGAAGTGGCTTGTGGTGATCTAAGTTGGATGATCGGATGATGACTTGAGATCAGTGTGGTTCAAGGTTCAAGCCTCCCAAACGCGTAAATGGCTGATTAGATGAGGCCCTGGGATGTTATCCAAGAGCGCGAAAAATAGGTGCAAATAACATAAGTTCAGTCGTGATATGGTCGTTCAGATTCATTGCAGTAGAGCAGGAGCGCGGGAAGAGACTAGGAGCGGAAGCGATAGCTCTCCTCGCTCCTGCGACGAGCGGGCCGTCGGTCGTCGTATTGCGGATCATCATAGACAAGGTCGTCATCGTCATCATCGGGAGGAGGCAGAGCTCGTCCCCGCCTGTTGTCCCTAGGGCCGGACTCAATACGCATAGCGTCGTAGCGATGTCTATCTTCCTCACGACCGTAGCGCCGCTCCCACTCGTACTGGCGGGCGCGGTCACGGTCGCGCGAGTCCTCGACGCGATTGGCGATGGCATTGGAGGCGAGACCGCCGGCGACGGCGCCGAGGATGGTCGAGACCATGCGGTTGCGGTCCTCGTCGTCGGTCTCGCGGTAGCCCTTGGACTTGTGCTTCTTCCGGTTGGCAGCGTCGTTGGCCTCGCGGGCGACGAGCCCACCAACAACGGCGCCAAGCAGGCCGGCGCCGATGCCGGTTGCCGAGTTGGAGAAGTTGTCCTCGACGACGTTGCGGGCGCGGGAGATGGGGCTCGGGGAGCGGTCGCGGTCCTTGCCCCGGCGAGAGCGGCTGCGGCGACGGTCGGAGTCGCTGGACGAGGTGGAGGAGGAGCGCGAGCGGGTGCGGGTGCGGGGGACCATGGAGGTGTTGGGCGGCGGGACGGAGCGGGGCCGGATATTTGCGGCCGGCGGCTCAAGGGTCATAGTCTCGCGGGGCGAGGGCGGACCGGGGGGATAGACATCGTTGACGCGCGATGTAGAAGCGTAGGGGGGAGCGCCTGGGGGAGGAGGAGGGCCGTCGAAGAGAGGGCCGTTGGTAGGACGATCGTTGTAGGGCACGTTGTAAGGAGCGTTGCCGGGAGGGCCTCCTCCGCCGCCGCCGCCGGAGAAGTGACCTGGCGAAGGGTCACGGCGACGGCGGGTGAATTCTTCGACCTCGTAGTAGTTAGGGTTTGACATTTGAGGGGGGATGTTTGGTGAAGTGGATGAAGTTTGAGGTTGTGCGTGTGGTTGTGCGTGTGTGTGGTTGTGCGTGTGTGTGTGTGTGTGTGAAAGAGTGAAAGCAACGCACCACCAAACAAAGTGGGATGCAGCCGGGTGGGTTTATGAGCCGAGCTCGCGGAGTCGCCGTCAGGCAGCCCAGGCCAGTCAGCCCTACGACGCGATGGGATGATACGAGGCAAGGAAAGAAATGGGGCTCTACCGGTTGAGTTGAATGCCGGGATATCCGATGGCGATGGACGCAGCTGGCAGCAAGGCTGTGCTGGTGTGCTGTGGTGTGCTGTGTTGTGTTGTGCAATGGGAGTTGGTTGAAAGGAAGAGGAGAAAACACGAGCGAGCTTGAAACCGCGCGTACTTCGTAGTGATCCTGACTATCTTGGTATGTTGGCGAGTCTTTTCTTTCTCTATGTACTGTACACAGCATCCTTTCCGTGTACTCTTTGATACGAATATTCACTCTCTCTTCTGAATAGTTGAGGTGGTTGATCGGACGCAGGAGCTGTGAGGGGTCGATTCAGGTGAGAAAAAGACAGTGATGTCACACGGATCAACGTCATGTACTATTGCCCCCCCCTGAAATAACGTTAGTACGATCCATGGGCCAGGACCCCTTGTAGAGGTTCTCTAACTGTGCGAACTGGAAGTTTCTAGTATTTTCTTACTAGTAATAGCTCCTAGCTTTCCGATCTTAAGCAGTGTAGTGTGCTATATATACTTTACACTGTCTGTGTACCTCTACAAGGAGTCCCGGTCAGTGGATCGTACTAACGTTATTTCAGGGGGGGACCATAGTACTACAACTGTGCTCGGTCCCGTCGCTAGCAAACTCCGGGGCTTTTTCCCGCGTGGCGCTGTGGCGAAGTCAGAACCATCTTCCTCAGGTCTCAACCGCCCAACACAGCCACAGCCACTGGGATTGTTTCGCCGATCCGACTTTAGTTATGCAGGGCGATGAATCCATAACCATGTTCGCGTTCATCTTGGCCGCGAATAATCCCCGAGAGTAGGTTAATTGTCACCTTGTTTCCGTGTCTCTGTCGGTGAGACTGTATTTTTGGGATATTCACATGGCGATACAGGGTAGGCACCATTCGAAAACGACACAGCGGCATGAATGGAAACGAAGTCGACTTCGTGCATTACATCAACTACCTTGTCAATACTTCCCTCAACATATTTTTCATTGCTTCGGTGAACGCAACCAACCAAATACACGACCAACAAGTCACGACATGCTTTCTCTAACATTTTGCTCCCACCTCCACGTCCACACCGACCCGAGATGCATCACCGCCCCGGATCGCCGTCCCGAAATTGCCACAACTCCGGTTATCCACCCGTAACCTACCACAACCGACAGACCCTCACTCAAACCAATGTACCGCCTATATCTACCAACATAGTCTTCATCCTTCCAACCTCGGGGGCCTCAATTACCGTGGCACACTGACGATGGTGCTGATCACATCAAGTCGATCCATAATCCATAAGCTGCCCCCCTCCCAATGCTGGCCCTGCGAATGAAAACAAGCCGGCTCTCCATGTCTTGACTCCTCCTAGACGGCACCCGATGAGAACGGTGCAATGCATTTCCGGGGTCCTTTTGTTACGATGCAGGAAGGTGGAGAGCGTCTCCTCGTCTTTCGCATTCGCTACCTTGAGCAGCGAGCTGGCGTATATAACTACCCTCTCTCCTGTTATAATCCGCCTATCGGCTCTGCTCCATAGTCAAAGTTAATCTCTGGTCCTGTTCCATTTGATCTCATCTTGCTTCAACTTGGGCACACACGAATCGATGCTATGCTCGACTCTCCGCCATCACCTGACGCTGTCCTTCCAGAAAAGGCCGCCGTCTCCAACGTCCTCCCCCAGGTTCTAGACGACAAAGAAACGCAAACCCAGCGAGATTCTGTCCCGGGGGACACCCCTCAAGACGATGATGACTCTACGGGCCGCCTGGAGAGGTGGAACAGCCCCAGGATCAACTCGTACCGCTTCTACGCCAGCAACTTCTCCCTCCTCATCATGGGCATGAACGATGCCTGCATCGGCGTGAGTCTGCTGGTCTGTCTACTATGAGCTATCCTCGTCAACTAACCGGAGAAAAAACAACTAGCCCCTCATTCCATATGTAAGTCGTGCTAAAGGCGTTGCATACCACGTCGGCTTGTCACAACTGAACCGAACTTACAAGCCATTGCCCCCGTCTCTCAGATAGAAACCTCCTACGACCTCAACTACATCACCGTCTCAACCCTCTTCGTCGTGTCCTTTGTCGCCTACCTCGCCGCTGGACTGTCCAACAACTGGATACACTACACCGTCGGTCAGCGCGGCGTTGCCTTCCTAAGCCCTGTCTGCCGCCTCATCGGCTACATCCCCATGGCTCTGCACCCGCCCTTCCCCGTGCTGCCCATTGCCATGCTCTTCGCTGGCTTCGGCAACGGCATTGAGGACAGTGCCTACAATGCATGGGTGGGCAATATGCATCACGCCAACGAGCTGCTAGGCTTTCTTCACGGCTCCTACGGCCTCGGCGCCACAATCAGCCCGCTTATTGCCTCCGCCATGGTCACCAAGGGCAACCTCGAGTGGTATGTCTTCTTCTACGTCATGATAGGCTTTGCCATCGCTGAATTCTGCTTTGGCATGACGGCCTTTTGGGGGGCCACGGGTGCTGTATACCGCCAGCGGCTTCAGTACGACCAGGGCAAGGCTCGAACGACGACACGGATGGCGCTGCGGAAGCCCATCACCTGGCTCGTCGCCTTCTTCCTCCTGGGCTACGTCGGGGCCGAAGTCAGTCTGGGAGGCTGGATCGTCACATTTATGCTCCGCGTGCGGGACGCCGAACCGTTCCTGGCGGGTCTGACCGTGACGCTCTTCTGGCTGGGCCTCACGCTGGGCCGTGTTGTCCTGGGCTTCGTCACGGGCCGGATCGGAGAGAAGCTGGCAATCACGGGATATCTCGCGCTCTCCATCGGGCTCGAGTTGCTCTACTGGCTGGTGCCCAACTTTGTCGCATCCGTCGTCTTCGTGATGCTTCTGGGCTTCTTCTTGGGGCCCATGTTCCCCGCGGCCGTCGTCGTGGCCACCAAGTTGCTTCCGGCCGACTACCACGTCAGTGCCATTGGGTTTGCAGCAGCCTTTGGCGGAGGCGGCGCGGCTCTGCTCCCGTTTGCGGTGGGAGCCATTGCGCAGCACAAGGGCGTGGAGGTGCTGCAGCCCATCGCCGTGGCCATCCTAGCCTTCATCATTCTTGTCTGGCTGATGCTCCCAGGAGGGTTCAAAAAGGGCGGCCTGGAGAGGGCGCGAGAGGAGAAGGCGAAGCCTGGAGGTGATGTCAAGAAGGCCTGGAAATGGGCGAAAGTGAGGGCCAAGAGGAGGGAATGAATAGGTAAGGTAGGCAGATGTAGGCAAGTAGCTTATTAGTTGTGCATGTACGGGCGCCCAGTTAGATGCCGCGTAATTTGCATTAGCAGCCGCAAATAATGCTATTACATCACCGAGGGGTCGCGGACATGTATTTGCAATCGCGCTATCTTATCAATCGCATGCCTCTAGTATGTAAAGACTCGACCGGAGGAGGGGCAGAAAAAGAGCCACTGCTACCACCTGACTCGACTACACCTCCCTCCATCACCACAGATCCAGCCTTCCGCGCCAGAGGACGGTTCCTCTTTGTGCCTCACCCCTTCCTCCCCAGCCCGGCTCGAGAAGCATCAATCGCAGTGCTCCTGAACTCATCCTCCGTCCTCCGCCCCTCCGCCGGGCCTCGGGCAATCCCCTCCCGTTCCCTCCCGCATCAACCACCATGTCGCCGACCTCGGCCTCTCCTCCGTCCTCCGCATCCGCATCCGCATCCGCCGACATGACATCCTCCTCTTCTGCCTCCGCTCGCATTTCAGCCCTTCCGCCTTTCAAGCCCGACCTTAACGAACGCGCCTGGGCCTCAGTCCCCCATCCGACCCTTCCTCTCATCGCCACCGCCCACGCCAAGAGCGTCACTGTCTTCTCCCTCTCCACGGCCTCCGCTCACAGCGCCCTCTCCGGTGGTCACACTCGATCCGTCCGCTCCGTTGCCTGGAAGCCTGGTCTGCCCCCGCACAAGCTCTGCCTCGTCTCCGGCAGCTTCGACTCCACCGCCGGCATCTGGCGCTGGGATGGCGATGTCACGGGCAAGGAGGACAGCCTCGAGGTTGAGGTGACGGCTAGCAGCGTTGGCAGGGTGAACCTTGGCGATAGCGATGACGACGACGCTTCTAAGCCCGGCGAAAGGGAGTGGGAGTTTACGCTCGTCCTCGAGGGCCACGACTCGGAGATCAAGTCGTGCACCTTCTCCCCCTCAGGCGCCTACCTCGCCACCTGCTCGCGCGACAAGTCCGTCTGGATCTGGGAAGATATTGGCGCGTCCGAGGCCGACGACGAATGGGAGACTATTGCCGTCCTCAACGAGCATGAGGGCGACGTCAAGGCAGTCGCCTGGTGTCCCGACGTCCCCGGCCGTAACGCCCGCCGCCGCTACGGCGCCGATGTCCTCGCCAGCGCCAGCTACGACAACACCGCCCGCATCTGGCGCGAGGACGGCGATGCCGAATGGGTCTGCGTCGCTGTGCTCGAGGGCCACGACGGCACCGTATGGGGGCTGCAGTGGGAAGGCCAACCCCGCGCTGGTGATCGCTTCCCGCGTCTCATGACCTTCTCCGCCGATGGGACCATTCGTGTGTGGACACTCACCGAAGACGACGCGGATGCCGAGGACGAAGGAGGCTCAGGTTCTGGATCTAAGAACACCCTGGGCGGCATCCCTAATACGATGCGGAGGTCTCTGCGCGAGGACTGGACCTGCACGGCCATTCTGCCCAAGGCCCACAACCGCGACATCTATTCGGTGGCTTGGAGCGGCGAGTCTGGTCTGGTGGCCAGCACTGGCAGTGACGGCATCGTGGCCTTGTACAAAGAGGATGACACAGAGACCAAGGCGTCAGAAGGCGAGGACCAGCCCATGGCCAGCACCAACGAGGCGACTACCAAGGCGACCACCAAAGAGTCGTCAAGTTGGAGCCTGCTAACCACCCAGGCCAATGCCCATGGGCCCTACGAAGTCAATCACATCACCTGGTGTCGGCGGTACGATGCCGGCTCAGACTGCCGTGGCGTGGAGGAGATGCTCGTCACTACCGGCGACGACGGACTGGTGCGGCCGTGGCAGGTCGACGCCTCTAGGTAGCAACGTAGCGGCGACGAACCAAAAAAAAGAAATTCAAAACCTCACAAGGCCGAGGCAATACAAAACTCCAATGAAAACCATAACCCCCCACCCGCGTATATGCATCGCCAAAGGAGTAAAAACACAAAACAAAAAACCGTGCTTTCTCGTCCCTACGCCCATGTCGATGGACCAGGCGCAAGTACGTTCGTTATCCTTTCGTCTAGGAGGGTATGATACAAATTGGTTATACATGAGGAGTCCTAACCCCCTCAACCATCTAAGCCACTTGCCCCCCGAAACGAGCGTTGTTACTGCCGCCCATGAGTCATGAGCCCATTCCACCCAAATCCATCTCTAAATATTCGCTTTCGTCTTCTCTTTACTCGCCCTTGAGCTTGTCCTGCTTCACCGTGAAGGCCATCTCCAGGAGCGCCTGCTCCTCCCGAGTATGCACAGACTTGGTACCAGTGGCTACCGACGCGCTGGGGTTGCGGCCGGCGTACATGACGTGCTTACGGTGGTGGTGCTCAGTGTTGTTCAGTAGCGTCTCGATGCGAGGCTGCGTGAAGCTCCAGGCGCCCGCATTGAGGGGCTCCTCCTGGGCCCAGACAACAGTCTTGGCGTTGGGGTACATATCGAGGTTCTCCTTGAGCTGCGCCCAGGGGAAGGGGTTCAGCTGCTCAATTCGAGTTATGGCAACGTTCTCGATCTTGTTCTCGGCACGATACCTGTGCAGGGCAGCCCACACCTGACCAGTGCATAGAATGACTCGGTCGATCTGCTCAGGAGCCTGGATAGCACCAGTCTCGTGCTCGGGGTCCGGGATGATCCACTGGAAGCCAGCGTTCTCGCCAGTAAACTCCTCAATGTTGGAGCGGGAGAGAGGATGACGGAGCAGAGCTTTTGAGAAGAAGATGACAAGGGCTAAGAGACGGTGTTAGTTCACGTTCCTTACATAAAATGGTCAAGCAGGAGGTTGACTTACGCTTTCGGAACTGGCGGTGCATTTGTCGGCGCAG
This sequence comes from Neonectria faginata, assembly GCA_030864175.1. NCBI lineage: Eukaryota > Fungi > Ascomycota > Sordariomycetes > Hypocreales > Nectriaceae > Neonectria > Neonectria faginata. The sequence goes on along the minus strand of JAULBG010000010.1, from coordinate 493,552 downwards.
GGCGTGGAACAGGTTGGCCGGGGTAGTCATGTAGGCAATTTGCATATTGCAGTCCTGGTGCTGGCGGAGAAGCTTCTCGCCGTCGGGGAATTCGCGAGGGTCTTCGTTGCTGAGCTGCAGGTATCGCTCCAGACGGCCAGACGAGTGCTCGGGGCCCTGACCATCATAACCGTGGGGGAGTGACATGACGAGACCGGTTCGCTGCATCCACTTGACCTCGCCAGATGCGATAAACTGGTCAATGATACATTGCGCGTTGTTGGCAAAGTCACCGAACTGGGCCTCCCACATGACGAGGGCATTGGGAGAGGAGAGGGAGTAGCCGTACTCGAAGCCAAGAGCACCGAATTCGCTCAAAGACGAGTTGGAAATGACAAACTTGCCCTGATCCTTGGCCAGGTGCTGGAGGGGAGTGTAGGTGCCCTCAGTCTCCTGTTCATGGAAGACAGCGTGGCGCTGGGAGAAGGTACCACGCTCAACATCCTGACCGGAAACACGGACGTGGTATCCCTCAGTGACGAGAGTTCCGAAGGCCAGAGCTTCGGCAGTGGGGAAATCAATGTTCTTGCCCTCGAGGACCGACTTGCTGCGGTTGGTGAGGATACGCTTCAGGTTGCGGTGAACCTCGAAGCCCTCGGGAGTGGATCCAATGACCTCTCCGATGTGCTCTAGAGTCGTGCCGTTGACGCGAGTCTCGTTCTGCTCGAGAACCTCAGTCGCAAGTTCCTTAGGGGACTTGAAACCGTTCCAGGCCGAGGTGGTCCACTCTTTTGAAGTAGGGGTGTAATCCTTGGACTTGGTGAAGCTCTCCTCGAGCATTCCCCAGACCCACTGCTTGTGCTCCTCAACGTCCTCCTTGGTGAAGGTGCCCTCCTCGAGGAGCTTGTTGACGTAGATATCGATTTGGGGCTCCTTGGACTGGATGCGCTTGTACATGAGAGGTTGCGTAAATGAAGGCTGGTCAGTCTCGTTGTGACCGTACTTTCGGTAGCAGACAAGGTCAATGACGACGTCATGCTGGAACTCGGCGCGCCAGTCGGCGGCCAGCTGGCAAGCGAAGTTCACAGCCTCGACATCGTCGGCGTTGACGTGGAAGACGGGGGCATCGATAGCCTTGGCGATATCCGTGCAGTAGGCAGTTGAACGAGCGAAACGGGGGTCGGTGGTGAAACCGATCTGGTTGTTCACAACGAGGTGGATAGTACCACCGGTGGAGAAGGCAGGGAGAGAGTGAAAGCCGAGACACTCATAGACGATACCCTGAGCGGCGAAGGCAGCATCACCGTGGAGGAGGACGCCCATGGCAGTGCGGTGAGTCTTCTCATCGTTGTTGTAGTGCTGAATGGCGCGCGTCTTGCCCAGGACAACGGGGTCCTCAGCCTCGAGATGGGAGGGGTTAGCGACCAGGGAAAGCTGCACGCGCTTACCGGAGGGCGTGGGACGCTCGAAGTTCATACCCAGGTGGTACTTGACGTCGCCAGAGCCCTCATCCTCAGCACCGGTGGTACCAGCAAACTCGCTGAAAATGGACTCGTTGGGTTTTCGGACGACGTTGCTGAGAACGTTGAGACGGCCACGATGGGGCATACCAATGACAATATCCTTGACACCATAGTCGACACTGCGGTCGATGAGGGCCTTCATACCAGGAACGAGGGTCTCACAGCCCTCGAGACCGAAGCGCTTGTCGTTGGGGTACTTGGTGGCCAGGAAAGACTCGAAGCTGGAGCTCCAGATGAGACGGTCGAGAACACGGCGCTTTTCGTCAATGGAGTACTTGAAGGGTTGGGGCACCTCGAGGCGCTCACGGAGCCAGTCACACTTCTCGCGATCGGGAATGTGGATGAACTCGACACCAAAAGATCCGCAGTAGATCTTTTCGCAAGCAGCGACGATGTCGCGAAGCGTCATCTTATCGCGGCCATCGCGCTTGAATCGAGGCAGGATACCGGGGCCAAGAGTGTACTCGGTGTCGAGATCCTTCTCAGTGAATTGGTAGTGTTCGAGAGTAAGCTCCTTGGGTCTGGAGCTACCGAAGCCCTTGGAGTCACTGGTGTTGCGAATGCCGAGAGGGTCAATGTTGGCAGTGTGGTGACCACGGGCCTGGTAGGCGCGGACGAGGAGCTGGACCTTCAGATGGTTGGTGACGTCGGAACCATCCTCCATGACAAGGCTGCCAGACAGACGAGGGACGCCACCGGTCATGTTGGGCATCAGGTTGGGGGGCGGCTGGAAGGCCTGGGAGACGGGCATGTCGCCGCTCTCCATGTTCCGGAAGTAGACCTGCCACGAGACGTGGACGCTCTCAGGGTCCTGCTTCCAGGTCATATACATCTCGTCGATGTAGTTGGCGGTGCTCCCAGAGAGGAAGTTGTCGCTGGGATCGGGGGGCGACTGGGTAGCGTTGGTGGAATAGGTGCGACGGGCCGCAAGTGCCAGAGGGCGGCGAGCGGACGCAATCTTCCATGATGAAGTCTTGGCCGAGGTGGTCGAGATGAAGGCGGAGGACGAGGCCGGTGAGCATCGAGCGCCGCGGAGCAGCTGGGAGCTAGCCCGGCAGAGGGAATTCCTCAACATGATGGCGGTGACGGGCGAAGAACGGTGACGGATGAGGGTGACGATGGGTTAGGGGGGGTTGAAGGTTTAAGCGAGGCGATAGAAGGGAAGCATCCCCTGGTAGCTCGAGTCGCAACGTAAAAGAACGGCGGAGTAAGTCGTCGTTGGGTTGAGTCAGGTCACCGAGTCAAACAAGTGAACAAGACGAAGGTATTTGGGGGTTGATGAGGAGGAGAAGAAGGGACACGGAGGACACGGACGAGGGAGAAAGAAAATGCTTGGACGGGCAGGTCCAGTACGAGACGCCGGTAGCTTTGATGTCCGTTCGGTTCCTGCTGGGGGAAAATAGATGACGGTGCGCTGGGGGTGCGCCGGCAAACCCGGTTCTGGCCGCCAGGGAGCCCAGAGCCTATTGGGCCGTAGCGAACCCCCCGGGCACGCCCCCCAGCTGTCACGAAGCAGGGCAAGGACAGTGCGGAGAAGGCTTGCACACGGCGCAGCGCAGCCACTCACCGAGCCGTGTTGCACTGCGCTGCGGTCCCATTGGCTGCGTAGAGCCGTCGCAGCTCCAGGTCTTGCCGTCATTGGGGGGCAGTTTCGGTGGCCAGGGCAGAACAGGGGCATGGAGTTGCCGAGGATCGTTGGCCGTGTCGATCTTCGTGCGCACTGTACCCAGACCTCGTCCGCTAGTTGGCCCCGGGGGTACGAGTCCGTTTGTGTCATTTCGTGAGAGCCTTCGGAATGCCTCATCGGTGTTTTTGGAAAGACTCTAGTAGTAGTTTGCCGTGCTGTTGTAGATTGCAAGTTAACTAGAGTATGGCCGGACATCCTAGGTCTCGGCGGAGAGGAAGCAAATCTTGTATGGTCTGGGTAGAGCCAGGGACGCCACGGCAAAGCGAACCTGAGATTGCGGAGTAAATCATGATGATGCCGCACTTCTGACCTGTTTGTGCAGGGTGAATAGCCGGCGCCACATGAACAGGGAGTTTGTGGGGAGCCAAGAGCTCGTTCAAGGGTTCCACCGTTTCTGAGAGGCTTCCGAACCCGTCAAGCCACACTGGGCGTCGGGGATACACTTCCGCTCAGCCACACTCCCCACTCTGGACGTCCCACTCCACCTCGCTGCAGCAAGGCGCAAGGCTGCTGCCGTGAGTGCATGAGACGTGAAATCCTCAGACAGCGACATCGCAACTACAAACTAAACGCAAGCAAAACAAACCCGCCAAGTCATCTGCCCGACAGCCCAGATCAGCCAAACAATTGGCAGCCATCACCGCCACCATTCCATCCAAACTGCAAGAGGCGAAGAGCTTCTAGCCGTGCCTAAATCACGATATCGCTGTTGACGTTGTCATCACCGTTCCTTGTCGCCGTTCTTCATCCCGCGTGTGTAAAATCGAAGCCTTGCCTGCCTACCCACCTTAGCCGGCTTCTCGCAGCTCTTAGCCGCTGCATCAACATCACCCGTAGCATCGACAGAATTCACCCGCCCTGGCATGAAGATTCTACGCCACTACGGGCAGAGGCACCCCTGAAATTCTCTCCAAATCCGAAGCGCCTAGCCGCTTGACCACCACCCAACACATCATGGCCACCCCGGTCGGCCGTACCCTCTTCAAGAAGAAGGATGGCATCTTGACCCTCACCACTGACTACCAGTCTGTTACCTGGACTCCCAACTCTGGCGGACCTCCCACCGTTTCGTTGGTAGTAGCGAACATCACAAGTGAGCATCCCCCACCACTAAACCATAAGCTATGCTGACAGACGTGCCCCATCGCAGACCTTCAGCAGACCCCTGATACCTCTCCCAAGGTCATGCTAAAAATCTTCGAAAAGACGTCTGAAACCACTGATCCCGTCACCTATCTCTTCCACTTCAACACCACTGAAGCCAAAGCCGAAGCTAAGGCTGTCAAGGACCTCTTGTCTCGCTTACTCGCTGAAACTCGCGGGAATGATGCTGGCGTGCTTAAGCCGGCCGCACCGGGTGCTGGAGGCTCATCGATCCCGAATGCGAACGGTGGCTCGGGGAGTGGCTCGGCCTCCATGGCCTTGGCCAGCGCCGTCAACCCCAACCCGTCCTCCCTGCGATGGTTTGACGATGCCCAACTCAGGACTGATATTGAGCTACAACAGTCGCTCATGAGGAACGACACCAGTCTGCATCAAACCTACGTCGAGGCCATGCAAACTAAGCCCGACTCCATATCAGGACCCGCCTTCAACTCGCAGTTCTGGTCTACCAGAACCAACCTTCTCCGTGCTCATGCGATCGAGACGAACCAGAAGAAGGGCGCCTACAATGTTCTCTCAACTGTTAAGCCTCGGACAGTTGATGGCGAGCTGAAGCTCAACATCAGTGTCGAACAGGTTCAGATGATCTTCTCCCAGCACCCGCTGGTGAAGCGTATATACAATGAGAACGTACCAAAGCTATCCGAGGCTCAGTTCTGGTCACGATTCTTTCTCAGCAGGTTATCCAAGTCATTGCGAGGCGAGCGCGTCAATGAAAACGACACGACCGATCCCATTTTTGACAAATATGATGCTAACGAGAACACCCAGCCCTTTCAAAGCAAGATTATGGCACAGCATGTCCCCCACATCATCGATGTCGAAGCCAACGAGGAGAACCAAGGCGGCTTCAAGAGCGGAAACGCTAAAGACGTTGAGATGCGACCCCGTGTCAACTTTCCCATCGTCAAGACGCTCAATAGTCTCAGCGAGAAGATCATGGCCAACGTGGCTCCGTCCGACATGAACACTGAGGACCCCAATGGCTCGTACGACACGTACAACCAGCTTGCCCTCCGTGATCTCAAGGGCGATGCTAAGGAGCATCGCATCATGCTCAACGTGAAAGAGCAGAGCAAGTTCTTCTCCAAAACAGACTCTGCCCCCTCGGAAAACGCCCGCACGTTTGCCAAGCAGAAGCCTGCCGACGTCCTATTTGACATCCACAGCGACCTCGAAACGCTCGAGACCGATGGCGCTGGCGGCATCGACATCCACGTGGGCATTGGCATCGACGACCAGAGCGACAGTGACGACGAGAGGCCTAAGCGACCACATGTCGGCTCGCGATCCGCCCTCAACGCCGCCGACAAGGACGTCATGAAGGGCGTCCGCCAGCAGCGCGCCCAGAAGTTCGGCCACGAGTCCGATATCACGACGCCCATGGGCCTCCCCGCCGAGCTCACCCGCAAGTGCAGTCTCACCCACGCCACCACCGTCGAGTTCCTTCACCAGTTCTGGAACGCCTTCCTCTCGGGCGACCCCGACCGCGCCGCCGAGCTGCAGTACTTGGCTGAGTCCCTTAGCCGCTCGATCGCGCGCATCACCGCCGTCGCCGAAGAGGCCGACAAGGAGCGCGATGCCATCATCCACGCTCGCAAGAAGGAGATCCGCGATCACTTCGAACGCACTGGTAAGAAGATCCGCTGGAAGTCGGACAATGTCGGTGGCGGTCGTCCCGCCGTTATGCGGCTCATGCAGCCGACTCTGAACGCCCTGGAGAAAGCCCAGGCTGACTACCAACGGGCTCTGGCTGCAGAGGGCATCCAAGTGTCCACGGAGGCGTAGATGGGAATAATCAACGGTTCGCGATAGAGGCCACGAGCCAAGGGGAGTACTGTGGAGTGAGAACAAAATGGTTGGATAGAAAGCTATTATTGTATCATATCAAATTCAGGGACCGGCGTCTTTACTCCACCCTTCGGGTTGGTCTGCCTTTTAATTCATGTCGTTCCCCTTCAAGCTATATTTCATACACGACAAATCTCTGGTATAGTACAATTGTAGAGTACATTTTTATTTCTCGTGTCGTGTCTCCTTGGCAATTTCCAAGCCATGCTCGGTCAGCAACAAATCGTGGAAAGAAACCCCCATCATTTCCATCTGGCCATCGCAAATGCTCCAGCTAACCAGCGTCTATAATCAGTAATTAAAGAAACGATTCCCATGCCCGTCAGTAAAGTAAATAAGACATGAAACGGATGATTCCTAGGCAGCTTGTCTAGGGGCCGCTGGGCCGGATGCGCGCTTCGTTGGCATCGGCATGCTTCTTCTCTGTCCCGACGCCAAAGCCCATCGTCTTCTTGGCGTTCTTCTTCTTGGCACCGTACTCCTCGTCGAACTTGCGGATCTGCTTGAGAGACTCCATATCCTCGCTGATGGAGGCCGGAATCTGCTTGAGGGCCTTGTCGAAGTGGGCGCTGTTGAGGGTGCGCTTCTTGGGATACTCGTAAGGCTCGGGGCCGGTATGTTTCGTCGCAGCCTCGTTCTCCTCCTCGACAGCAGCCATAGCGGCAGCGACGCAGGCGTTCTTGAGGTCGGAACCAGAATAGTAGGGTGTCCTTTGAGCGAGATCGTCGAGTGAGACAGAGTCGTCAAGGTCCTCACCCTTGAGGAGAATCTTAAAGATGGCAGCGCGGTCGGCCTGTAGGGGAAGGTCGATGAGTAGGCGACGTGGCAGTCGTCGAAGTACGGCGTCATCCAAGTCGAATGGTCGGTTGGTTGCTACCATGATGAACGCTTCAGTCTCTTCGAGACCATCCCACTCCTTGAGGAACTGGTTGATGTGGGATCGATGAGATGCTCGAGCACCAAGCATGCTGCGGTTCGCTAACAACGAATCTGCTTCGTCAATGAAGACAACACAGGGCGAGATTTTCTTGGCCAAAGTGAAGACAGCGTGGATGAGCTTCTCGCTCTCACCCACCCACTTGTCGTTGATAGTGGCACCGCTAATCTCAAGCATGTTTGCACCACTCTCCTTGGCCACAGCCTTGGCGAGTAGCGTCTTTCCTGTGCCTGGAGGTCCATAAAGAAGACATCCAGGAATCTTGTCCTGCGCTAGAACACCGTATGAGAAGGCATCTGGGCGCACCAGGGCTAGCGAGGTCAGGAGCTTTAGCGCTGTGATGGTGTCGCGCGGCACATGGACGTCATCGAAGGTAGTCCGTAAGTTCTGGCGGTTGATGTGCCCCGTGGATATTCGCTTTTCGTATTCGTTCAACTTGAGGGACGAACGACCCGTGGCTTGCGAATCCTCGGTCTTCTTTTGAGTCTCTACCATGTCAGACTTGCCCCCCTCTGGTTCTGGGTCGTCAAGGAAACGTTGCCCAGGTCGTTGCCTGAGAGGACCCATCAGCAACCGCTCTATCACAGCAACTGGCGCGGCGCCGTCGGCTTCTTTCTCCTGCTGTTTGGCAGCGCAGGCAATATTGTACACTTCAGGGAGCGGGAGAATCGACTTTTTGAGCATTTGAGCTCGAGAGTCGGTCACACGTAGCAACCCTTTCATATGCTCATCGGATAAATCGAGTAATTGTGTTCCGCCTAATGTCCGCAGCATCCTGTTGACATTGCGTATATTCTCCACGAACAGGTCCATATCTTGCAATGGAAATGAGTTGTCAGAGACTTGGGCGCCTCCCCCGGTCGGCTGGGGCTGTACCAAAGACCGATTTGGCTCAATGTGGCGAGATACGACGAAATCTCCCATGGCCAGGTCTCGCAGCATGCTCTGGTACTCGTCGGAAGGCTGCTCACTTGCAGAGGTGCCGAGAATAGCCACCTTAGAGCCAGTCTGCCAGGCTGCATCAACAAGACTCCGTAACTTTGAGATGAGCATAGACCCTTCAAGAGTCATGCTGAGTTCAACGTAGTCGTGTATCTGAATGATCAGAGGCTTTTCCCGAGACGAGCCCTGCTTCAAGTCGGCGGCTTGGATGAGTTGGTCGAGAACTTTCTCGATCTTGAGGTTCTCCCACTTGCCAAATGGCTCGTAGCCTCCCTGCTTAATCTTCTGAAGTTCGTCCTCCAATGATCCGGAGGCAGAGCGAATGTTAATCACTCCGGTATCGGGATCATTGTCCTCGTCTTCCATTCGCGAAGCGACATCGGGGTCTCTGTATAGCTTTCCATTCATCTCGGCAGCACGGAAGCCCATTGTCGACAAAGAACCGCGCGAGTATGCCCAGTCTTGGCCGAGATATTCTCCTACCAGGATTGAGAGGTCCTGAGCGTCCAAGCGAACTAGGTCTGCGTCGTTGAAGAACGCCACATGCTCCGCGACAGCCTCCGAAATGGCCTGTCCACTATATCCAGACATTGACAAAACAGTGATCTGTCGCTTAAGGGTCTTGGACTCGGAATTTTCTGGCGCATGTGTGTTGAGCTCGCGGCGGAGGGTAGATCGTATGGAGGAGAACGTCAAGACGGGAAGGTCAGCGATAGCCTGTGAGAGAGAGTGGTCGAGTCGCCAATCGTAGTCCAGTGTACTGTCAATGGCAGTCTCAACTGAGAGAAACTGATCGTGGAATTGTTGGCTGTGGCGATCGAAGTCCTTGTAGTAGTGCCACCACCAGAAGGGTCGCGAATTGTAGGAGTATTGGGCATGTCGGGCGGGATACAGCGAGTCGGTCAAGTGCCAGGCGGAGTCGAGGAGCATGTCATAGACTCGAGTGGCACCTGCGAGCTTGTGGGTGTGTTCCTCAATATCGCATGCGCCAGGTTCGAGGCTAGCAAGTTCATTGACACGCTTGTCCGCCTTCTCAATAAGAGAATCGACGGCCTTATCAAAATAGGACTCGAGGGCCTTGTTGTATTTTTGAAGCAGATTTGGGTTCTCGCCAGGCTGGGGATCGATGGAGATCGAGGAGGTCTTGGGACGCTCGGTGTCTTCGGCGAGGGCAAGCGGGAGTCGAGGTCGCCGCCAGGCATGGTGAAGGGAGACATTGTCGTCGAGGAAGGACTGCGGCAGCTTGACGGGGGGCAAGGCGGGGGCGGCATGCTTGCGAGCAATGCGACTCTTCAGAGTACCGGAAGCGCGGACCCTGGAGCGCCCAGAGGCGGAATCCGAGCCGGTCTGAGGCTGTACTTCCTCGTCCTCAACCGTCGCGGGGGACTCGTCGGCTGGTTTGCCCCCATCGCTAGCGCCAGCGTTGCTGCTTAGCCAGGCGGACGAGACGGACGTGGCTCGCCATGACGAACGGGCGAGGGCTCGGGAAGGGAATCTCGGTCGCGCGGCTCTGGCGGCTAAGAGAGCAGGATTGAGGAGGGCGCGAAGCCCTGGCGAGTGCATCCGGGCGGATTGGGGCGAAGGCGGATATGGTGTGGGAGAATCGCGAGGCTATAGACGAGCCCTGTCCAAGAATTTCCATACCTCAGAAAGGTGATGGGTCGGGTTTCGGGAGATTACGTGATCAAGTCCGGCGGTCGGCCATGCTTAGGAACTCGACAACTCCGGAATTCGCTCCCTTGGCTCCAACAGCCCTACAAAAAGCCTTAGCATAGGTAGACAGCGGCGGCTGCAATGCACCTAGAAATAGGCATGGTTATAGACCAAAGCTACGGGACTCGACTTTGCGTCGCCCACATTTTTACAATGTTAATAGGTGGTAGGTCGAAGAAAACTCCCATCAACTGAAATCCGGCCCGGATCCGAGGAATCAAACCATCTCTCCACGTGGCGTACAGACCCGTCAGTCGCCTACTACCACGTACTTTGTAGTACTTGCTGCACAGTTGACTCCAAATGGGGAACAAGAGGCGCGTCCCTGGAATTCCCCTGAACATCCGCATCACAACTCGATGATGCAATGTTGAATTTACCAGCCAGGGGGGGGGGCTCAGACTACCATGATTCTTGGGGTCTACCGCTGGCGTAGATGCAATCGCCGCACTAGTACCTGCCTCATTATCCGAGTCCGAAGCCATCCCGGCTCCTATTAAATAATGCTCCCGCCAAAAGAGAAGGACGAACGAGTGTGCTAAGCTGCGCCCCGATGCGCCGCGTGAGGGCCAAGTTGACAAGGGCGACGAAGCGCGGCTCCACAAACTGGGCTGAGCCATGTGGTGCGTTGCGTAAGTCGTCGGGTTGATTTCGAGGCTTGACCAGCTTTGGGGGGCCCCGTCGCAAGCAGGTCAGCGGAAACGAGGGCATTTCGTGTGCTATTCTACAATGAGAAGGATACTAGGGCTGGTGTTTGACGACTTTCTTACCGTTCAACGCGTCACTTGCGTAATCATAGCGGTCGCTACGAAGCATCTCGTCTCGTCATCCTCCATCCGATGCGATGATCCAATGAGCGACCGCCGTACTCGCCCGCGACCTTCAAAGTTACGTACACCGTCACTCTCCACCTCCCGCTTCGATCTCGTCCTCTTTAAGCTTAAAATTGCCCGCCACACTATTAGTGGCATATCCGGCTCATCACTCAGCTCAGCCTTGTTAGCAGACTTCCGTACATGTTCCAACTCAAGCAGCAGTAAACTGCAGAGCGTGTGCGTGCGTACGTGCGTGTGACCAGCAGCAAGCAAAAGTCGGCTTGTTTCACTCCGCTCCGCCCCCCGATTTCCCCATCGCCGGCGCCCCAGTTTAGTCTAACTGCTTGGTGCCGATCCCGACGCCGCCTCCCACCTTTCTCATCATCATCGATTCGACTGCATCGGCCGTCTTACAATTTCCTCGTCTCGGCTCACCATTTTCGCGATTTCGATGATTCTCTGGTTCATCTAATTCATCCATTCATCCTACTTAGTCCCATTTAACCCAACCCAACCCGTCCCAACCCCGCCAACGATCCAACACCCCCCCTCGCTTCAGCCGTTGGTCCTGTCCCCTACCTACTAGGCCACCAAGTTGGACCAACACCTCTCTGTCTTATCACACCCAACGCGTCTCTGCCGTCTCCTTAGCCTGCTTCTAACTCGGGTTTACTTATACCTTGCTCACCTACTCTCTCTTTGTCTTTGCTTCCCCTCCGCAACCATCTCTCCTCGTATGCCTGGTCATGTCATAACCCACAATCACAACCATGGATACGGAATACTTCCCCTCCGACTTGGCCTCTCAGTCTGAAGGGCTGCCTCTACCAAACTTCCCGACCGACAAGTCTTCTCCTCCCCTTGACCCCCCTGCGTCCTACCAGCCCGGTGGTGCTACGACAGCTTCCGATGCCGCCCCCGTAGAGAAGCCCTACCACTCAAAACGCCCTCACAAAAAGTCCCGCTCCGGCTGCCGCAACTGCAAGGCCCGCAAAGTCAAGTGCGACGGTAGGATCAAAATTACTGTCACATCTCTTACACGGTAGCTTATAAGTCCAACAGAAGCTCGCCCGACCTGTCGCTCCTGCAAGCTGCGCAAGGTGGATTGTGTCTATCCCACACCCGCAACCTCACCGTCAACCTCATCCTCTACCGTCAATACCCTGCCATCATCACCAACCGCATCCACAGGTTCAAGCGCCCTGGTACGCGGCAACACTCCTGATGGCTTCTCGATCACATCTCCCGCGGCTGGCTCCCAGCGTCACACTCCAGCTCCCAGTGATGTTGTCGCGCAGCCTCTTTGGTGTCCAAGCCATATTAACGCGGCTGATATGAAGCTTCTCTGGTTCTATACCACCACCACTTCCGACTCCTTCTCCATTGGCTCCCACACCCCCGTCGATGAAATCCTCAAGGTCCGCATGGTCCAGGTCGCCTTTGAGATCCCCTTCCTCATGGACTCCCTGTTCGCCCTCTCCAGCCTACACATGCAGAGCCTCAACCAGGAATACGACCAGAGTCGCGCCCTCGCCTATCGAGCACGCTCTTTCGAGGGCTACCGCCGTGCTGTCGAGAATGCCGCACCCGAGTCTTATGCGGCTCTCATTGCCAACTCTCTCTTCCTTACCGCCCTGTCTTCTCAGGCATTCAGGGACGAAGAGAGCAAGGACTTGTACATCATCGACTGGATGGTCGTCTGGCGGGGCATTGGTCTCGTTATTGAGCTCATGGGTGTCGAGAAACTCTTTGACACGGGGTTATACGAACTTTTCACGCGGCCATCTATCGATCTCGAAGCGGCTACCACTGCCATCCCCAACCACCTCCTCTTTATGGTGTCTTCCATCAAGCCCGATGAGCTGGATTTCGCTGATGTCGGGATATATCACGAGGCGCTCAAGTATCTCGGGTCTCTATACGCCAGTCTTGACGATGGCCTCAACCCTATCATGCATCTCCGCATTATCACTTGGTTCACCTTCCTCCCTCGTCGCTTCATCGAACTCGCCCGTCAGCATCGGCCTCGCGCCCTCATCATCATTGCATACTATGCTGCCTTCCTCAAGATGGTCAACAATGTTTGGTGGATCCGGGACGTCGGCCAACGCTCTCTCCGCGATATCTGCAAGTACCTTGGCCCGGCCTGGGAACATCTGCTGCTCATGCCTCAAGCGGCAATGGAAGTTGACGATGAGCTCAGTGTAGTCAGGGTAATTCTTCAAGACCCTACCTGGGTTCCTTCTTCGCTCGGCATTCTCCGTCTAGATCCCAGTGCCTCCATCGCCTTAGTTGACGACGCAGGGAGGCGAGTGGCTTGGACCCCCAGCGAGAGGAGGATTGTTGTTCTTGACTCTAGGCCTGCTGCGGATATTAAACGGAACACTTAGTTGCCCATCAGTGGAAATTTCCTGTTTCACGATACCTGTCATTTCCAACTCAAGGCGCCAAAAATTGGCCATGATTTTGTTGCGTTGTGGAAGACGGGTCGACGGGGGTACGGCTGGGTGGCAAACGGAAGTCGGAAGGGACAACATCGCGGGCTCCCGAGGAGCTCTTAACAATCGGGGTTATAGGGGACGTCATTTTGGATACCCACGAGGCTTCTATAGTCTTTTTTGTTATTACTGTCAGTGTGTTTATGCATGAAGGATAAATGATCCACTATGGTGTGTGGGCGTCCATATCTAGTCGAGGTCGAGTGATTAGTATGAGCATCATTCAAATAAGAATGTGTTTGTTATCAGATAATACGAAAACGAAACTATCAACTCGCTTGTTCACCATAGGTTATTGCAGCATCTAAAATAACATCATGTCCGGTTACAGTCTTGGTCGAAACCAGTTCCTTCCACAGACTTCACGCCCCAGTCAGTTATCAAGATGGACATTCGATCACAGTCCCGCGGCCTATAAGCCACCCAGAACCGTTTCGGGTCTAGGGTTACGGAGGGGATACACGTCGGCATAACGAGTAATCGGACAGATAGACATGGCTAACCAGCCACGTGCCCATGAGCAGCTCTGGCAGGCCGACATTAAACAAATTATCACATCAAGGGCAGCCAGTTACAAACGTTTGAGTATCACGGCGTAAACGAAAGCTAGATATGGCTACAAGAGGAATTTTGTTGATTTCTTGGTACACAGCTCACAAACGAGACTTGATGGAGCTTATAAGAAACCTCCTCGGCCCCTGTTTCTCTTCTCTATACACAGGCCCATTTCTCCCTCTGTCTCCCGGTATTACTCAACTCGAACCACTTAGTTCTTCTCCAGCTCAGCGAGAATCTTCTCACCCTTCGCCTTGGCCGACGCGAAGTCACCGACCATGTAGAAGGCACCCTCGGGAAGGTTGTCACCCTCACCACTCAGGATGGCCTTGAAAGAGGCGATGGTGGTCTTGAGGTCAACGAGAACACCCTCGATACCAGTGAAGACCTGGGCGACAGTGAAGGGCTGGCTCAGGAAACGCTGGATCTTACGGGCTCGCTCGACGGTAAGCTTGTCAGCCTCAGACAGCTCGTCCATACCAAGAATGGCAATGATATCCTGGAGGGACTTGTACTCCTGGAGGATCTGCTGGACACGAGTGGCGGTATCGTAGTGGTCCTGACCGACGACACGGGGGTCAAGCATACGCGACTTGGAGTCGAGAGGGTCGACAGCGGGGTAGATACCCAACTCGGAGATACCACGGGACAAGACAGTGGTGGCGTCCAAATGGGCGAAGGTGGTGGCGGGAGCGGGATCAGTCAAATCATCAGCAGGGACGTAGACGGCCTGGACGGAAGTAATGGATCCCTTGGTGGTGGTGGTGATACGCTCCTGCATACCACCCATGTCGACGGCAAGGGTGGGTTGGTAACCGACGGCAGAGGGGATACGGCCCAGAAGAGCGGACACCTCGGAACCGGCCTGGGTGAATCGGAAAATGTTGTCAATGAAGAGCAGCACTGGGGAACGAGTTAGCCATCAACGAGTCATTTTGCTCGTCGGGGAAAGAAAAACACTCACCATCCTGACCCTCAGCATCCCTGAAGTACTCAGCCAAAGTTAAGCTAGGTCAAAGCGGTTAGAAGAGCGTCCAAAAAGCATGTCGAGGTTGTCATGATGGTGTCTGAGGAGCTGAACGCTTCTTATGGCAAAAAGGGAAGGAACTACTTACCCGGTCAGGGCGACACGGGCACGGGCACCTGGGGGCTCGTTCATCTGACCAAAGACAAGGGCAACCTTGGACTCGCCATCAAGCTGAATGACGGAGGTCTCCTGCATCTCATGGTACAGATCGTTACCCTCACGGGTTCGCTCACCGACACCAGTGAAGACGGAGTAACCACCGTGAGCCTTGGCGATGTTGTTGATAAGCTCCTGAATGAACACAGTCTTGCCGACACCGGCACCACCGAAGAGACCAATCTTTCCACCACGGGCGTAGGGGGCCAGGAGATCGACGACCTTGATACCAGTGGCAAGAACCTCAGCAGAGGTAGACTGCTCAACGAACTCGGGGGCCTCGGCGTGAATGGGCAGGCGCTTCTTGGAGTTGATGGGACCACGCTCGTCAATGGGGTCACCAGTGACGTTCATGATGCGACCCAGGGTCTCAGGACCAACAGGGATGGTGATGGGAGCGCCAGTGTCGACAGCCTTGGCACCTCGGACGAGACCCTCGGTACCTGGAACGGGAGTCAGGAAATTGACACGAATTTTTTGGTTGGGAGCGGCGACATACCATCCATGGCAATGCAGCGAACGACGTTCTCACCCAGATGTTGCTAGCAGATGTTAGCTGATGCCTTTTGGCTGATGGTTGATGCTACGTACGGCGACCTCAAGCACAAGCTTCTGGCCATTGTTCTCGAGTTCCAGAGAGTTCAGAATGGCAGGGAGCTTGGCGGTGTCAAACTTGACTGCAAGGTGGTCAGTAAGGCCATTATTGGACTGGGACATGCTCGCTGGGAGTCTGTCACAAAGTTGGACTAACCATCGACGACGGCACCGATGACCTATGAGCCAGATATGTTAGCACTTGATTCCGTGGTTTGAATGCCGGGCGACCGGAGGCCCTCGGGACATGATCGAGGGCGGGAGCGAGCTCACCTGGTAAATTCGTCCGGCACCAACACCGGCAGCGCCAGCAGTCGACGCCCATCGGTTGGTGATGGGGATTCGGAAAGAAGCAGGTCGGATGGCACGGGGGGCGGCCGCGAACGACGGGCGAGCCGCGCGGGCGAAGGAGGAAATGCCGCTGCCGAGGGAAAACAAGCCGGGTCAGCTCAATTGGGCCTCAATTGGGGCGGGGGGAGGGCGAAAACATCGGGAGAGGGCACTGCGGGAGTGAGACTCACCTCTTGAACATCTTGACAGATGACAAAGAGCGATCAGAGATGGGAGTGGAGAGAGGTTGGTGAAGCTGAGGGAGAACTTTTACGGAATGAGCAGTTTTGCTCGGGAGGACGACTTCATCGGTTAGAGCTTTCGCAGCGGGTCACGTGGAGCGCTAGCCTAAAATTACAGGGCCAGTTCCACAGGAGGAGCTGCGATGCCGGCAATTTACCGGGTTGTCGCGGCGGGATTATTCGCGACGCAAAGACCCAGCGGTTGCCTTGCCAGACTCCTCCTGTGCGCAGCCCGGGGGGCAAGCCTTCGGTCAATCAGCCTGAGGCAGCCTCGACTCGGTACCTGATCGGTACAGCAATAAACTCGAAATATTACTTGAGTAAGGTATTTACGGCAGTACGGAAGGTAATTGAGAGACGAAGAAATAAAAAGGACATAATGTGATGGAGATTTCTATGCGCATTGGCCTACTGAGCGAAGTAATGGGATTGACAATCGCAGTGGCAGCAATAGCGAGGAGCCAGATGCCCGAGATCCCCCCCATGAGAAAGCGGGGAAAGTAGCATTACGCTGTTGAGATGGATGAATCGAGGCGAAAGGGAGATGCGGGTGAGTGGTGAGAGGAATGAACCGGAGGGCACGACAGTGAGGCCAGCCAACACTGCAAAACACCAAGACAGAGTGACACACCAAGACAGACTCTCACCCGCAGACAGGGACACAGTGTCCACTTACACAGTGTCCTCCGGTCCCTTTCCGAGTGATATATTTTGTACTTGGCTATCCTTGTACACGAAGCAAGATAAGTACTTGGAAAGGGGCCCTTGGCTGAGGAATTAGCTTAGTAGTACAGACTAGACTCGGCGACGTATTGCAAGCCGTCGGCTCTTCATCTCATTAACATCCTTCGAACACGCCCGCTGGTTAATAAGGTACCTAAGTACCATCGACAACCCCAGAGTCAACTCCAACTGGCATCACCGACCCTCTCCCGTGCATGCCTCAGATTCCCTCGTCCTATTGGCCCATCTACTGCGCGTACCCCCACCTCCCTGTTTTCCCACGCTCAGACAACCAACCAACGAGGGCAATTGCGGAAGGCCATCTCCACTAATTCCATAGCGGCTGGAGCTTTGCCAAGGGACAGCTTTCTGTTCTCTTTTATTTCCCTCGCCCCGATTAGTTATCCGTTACCTTCGCGTTGGCCTGGCTTCCCCAAGCCCGGCTGCCCCGACTCAGCTTCCATTCATTCGGCGCCTTCTCATTATCTAGTCATCCTTCCTCAGCTATAGGACATGTAAATAAAGTCAATTGCTTCCCCTTCAAACGACTTCAGCAGAAACCCGAGGCTGAGATGTCTCCAATCGTGGCCAATTGCTCAAAACCCCTTTCTCCACCTTCTGCGCTCTGTCGCTATCCCGAAACCCCGAGCCGAAAAATCCGAGCCTGGCCCCAGCCGCACGCACGGATCCAAACCGGCTCCATCAGGCTGGCGGATATTCGTAGACTTTAGGGTGGCGGCAAGTCGATGTTAATACATAACTCTGCTTTGATCGTTCAATTGCATTGATCAACATTAAGAGATACTATATATTGTCAAGCATCTCAATGATGATGTAGTTCACTTCTGTACGTCAGGCAGTTGGCAGGTCCTCTACTGACCCCACGCTCGTGCGCAGCGTCTTCGCTCCAAACCACCATAATCAAGTCTGCATCTGCCTGAACCGAACATAGCCATCCTCCTCATGCTTCCTCGGTTCTAGCAATCTATTCATTTTCTCCATCTCTTCTAATACCTCGACCACTTTTAAGAGAGCGTCGACTCGAGCGCCAAGACCTGTAAAGTGAGTTTATCGTTAGTTTACAGACGGCATATACCGAGGAAAACAAATGCGTTTTGGGGTCAACTTACAATGGCTGTTCGGCACGGAATGTACAGATGAGTCCAGTTCTTCCGTCCATTCCACTCCATCGGGGTCGTAAAGTACCGTGTGCTCTCATCAACCCGGTTGAAGCCACCGACTTCAGTCGAGTCGCTGTTCAACACAACCCGGTATGTCCCGGGTACGTCGATGCCAATGCGGTAGTCGCTGAAGCTCTCCTTGGAGTTGAAGTTGAAAATGAAGACGACGCCGGCTCGCTCAAAGACGATCACCTTGTCGCTCTCGTTCTTCAGTGAGATGTAGGCTTGGGGCGCCGCCAGCCACCCGTATTTGGCCTCGGTCTGGTTCATCAACTGGTCAAAGTGGTTGAGGAATTGGTACCGGAGAAGAGGGTCATCCGATAGGTTCAGTTGACGCCGGGCGTACCAGAACGAGTTGTTGTTCCCTGCTCGGGGAAAATCAAGCCACTCAGGGTGCCCAAACTCATTGCCCTCGAAGGTGAGGTAGCCCTCGCCACCCAATCCGTGCGTCAGAAGCCGGATCATCTTGTGAAGAGCCATGCCTCGGTCAATGACAGCAGTCAATGGCGAAAGAGTCGACATGTTTGTGTACATCTCGGCATCGCAGAGATGCATCATCAGCGTCTTGTCACCAACAAGTCTGTAATATTGTTAACTTCATACTCAAGCAACCAGGGGTTTAGGACACTTACGCTTGGTCGTGGCTTTCGCAGTAGGCAATCGTCTTTTCTCCGTGACGTCGGTTCGTAAGTGTGTGGCAGATGTTGGCAAGATCCCAATCCTCATCCTTGACCTCTTTCAAGATCTTGATCCACATGTCAGGGATGGCCATAGCGAGGCGGTAGTCGAATCCTACACCCCCGAGCGATAAAGGCAAGCAGAGTGCAGGCATGCCTGATACATCTTCAGCGATGGTGATACAATCTGGGTACAGAGTGTGCAGCAACTCGTTCGCCAGCATCATGTACACCACTGCCTCCTCGTCCACATCACCGCCAAAGTACTCGTGATAGCCACCGGAAAAGCCACTATTCGAGTTAGCATAAACCCAGATAAATACGCAACCCATAGAGGTGACTTACGTTCCCATGCCATGGTGGGTGTAAAGCATGCTGGTGACACCGTCAAAACGGAAGCCATCGAACTGATACTCGTCCATCCAAAAGCGCAGATTGCTAAGAAGGAACCGCATAACCTCATGATGACCGTAATTGAAAAGTCTGCTGTCCCACTGATCGTGAATACCCTTGCCACCACTGTGGAAGTATTGGTGATCGGTGCCATCAAACTCGTTGAGGCCATCCAGCACGTTCTTGGACGCGTGGCTGTGGACTACGTCGAGGAGTACAACAATACCCATGCTATGCGCCGTGTCAATGAGCTCCTTGAGGTCCTCCGGAGGCCCATATCTGCTGCTGGCGGCGAAAAAGTTGTTGATTTGGTAACCGAAGCTGGCATAGTAAGCGTGTTCCATGACCGCCATCAGCTGGATCACGTTGTAGCCGAGCTTATGAATTCTGGGCAACATGTTCTTGGTAAACTCCTTGTATGTGGCAACACGTTGTTCTGGCGAAGAGATGCCGACGTGAGCCTCGTATACACGCGCGCTTGCAGGCTTCTGAGGGCGTGCATGTTTGAATTGGTACCTCTCCGAGGCGGGAGGGTTCCAGAAACGAGCGTCGTATGCTGGGGAGACAGATAGGTCCTGGGTCACATACTTGATCCAGGCTGGCAAACGGTCGACATGTTCACCGTTAGGTAGGTCGAGGGAGATCTTGAAGCCAACTGTTAGAGATAGACTGAGTTATCAATTCAACGACGACAAAACGAACCTTGAGCTTGGAGTTGTGAGGGATAGCGGGCTGTCCGTTCTTGGCAGGGATGGTGATTTCAAACACGCCATAGTCATTCTTCTTCATGGTGTGAGCACCACGATTCCAATCATCTGGGAAATATGTAAGCTTGGTTCTGGGCATAGCAGAATGCCAGGCTTACTGAAATCGCCAATGAGGTAGGCACCAACGGCATTGGGTGCCCATTCGCGGTAGATGATGTTGTTGTCCTTGTCGGTGTTGAGGCCGAACTTCTCGATACCCTGCACAATGACGTCTCAGCAAACTGCTACCCTGAGCTAAGTAGGTTGCGTGGAAGGGGAAATCTCACCCTGCTGAATTCTTCAAGACTGCCCTCGGTATCGGTAATGGTCTTGACCCAATCCTGTGCCTTTGAGTACCGCCTCTTCAGGGTGTCGCTGAATGGGGACAGCCAAGGGTCCAGCTGGATGACGCCTGGAGCGGTTGTTAACGTGGTTCTGCGCCGACCACTATCAGATCATATGTCAGGGGCTTCACTAACCGGTGCCATCGTGGGGAATGGGGACAGCGTCCTTGGAGCGAGCATTGTCGAGCGAATTGGTCGAGGCCTGGGCGATTGCAGTCATGACGAAAAGCGAGAAGAGCAAGAGGTGATGGTGGCGAGGAAAAGAAGAAGAGCACAGAGGTGTTGGAAGGAGGGCGGGGTAGGCCTCGAGGTGGTGCTTTTGAGCTTCACTGCTTCAGTTGAAATGTTGGGACTAAGTGAGACAGTGGCTGGCAGCTGTTGGTTGATGGTTGAAAAGGGTGAAAAGGGAGAGCCTCTGGAACGAGGAAATTGGATGATGGAACGTCCAAGATTGGTGGAGGACGGAGCGACGGGTGATATCTGAGACCTTGTGCCGCTGTGCAGCCCTTCAGTTAATTATCCTGCTTGCTCGCGTACATACCTGACCTGACCTGACCACCTTGTCACCGAATAAAATAAACCTGGACTTTGCTGATTGACACATAGCTTTATCGATAAAGCGCCCCAAGCTGGGATGACGTCGAGGATGGCGTTTTTCTCAACGCCTGCGGTACGTACCGCGCGCTGTGGCCGGCTCGTACCGTATCAGTTGCAATGTGTGTCATTGCACTGTCTTGCACCGTGCCACATCGAACCTGCAGCTGCAGAACTCTCTTTGCCACCTTGCTGGGATATGGGGGACAATCTCTGCAGCAGGACGGAGCACAGTAGATGTTGCGAAGGATAGTGGCGAATTCATGAACCGAATGCTACCCAATGTTCAGATATTCGTACGTAGGTAGTGCGGTACCTCGGGACAGTCCTGTGGATACCTCATTAATTGCTGCGCAGGCGACCGACAGCAGCTCTAAAGCTAGCAAGGTAGATCTGCTAGTCCACTTCGTAGCGGCTGGACCACTGCCTTCTCGAGTCCGTCCGTCGAGCTCAGCTCACCGATAGCGGCGCACTTCGGCTGACCGAACTGGCTGCAGCATCTCGGAAACAACGACTCCAGCAACCTCACAGAGCTGTCGTGGCTTTCCATCACATACACATCGAAGCCCTCCGTGGATCCCTCCGACTGGTCTAAACTTCCGACTTCGTCGGTCCGTGTTCGTGCCCATTCTTCGTGTAATGCGATAAGCGCTCTCGCCCGTCGGCTCACTACCGCTCGGCCGCACCAAGCCGCAGCCGCAGTCCCCCCGCATCCGGCATCCGAACATCGTCACACCAGCCTCACCATCGTCGGCCGACCGTCTCCTGATGCCGTGCCCTGGGACTCCTATTATGTGACTCAATTGAACACCATCATGTCGCCCTCCGTCAGGGTGCTTCCTCGCGTCCCGCGCGCCCTCTGCTCCGTCTCGAACCCTCTCCTTCGACCCGCGTTGCGACCTTCCTCCCATCCTTCGTCCTGCCTACGCCATCGTCAGCTCTCCATCTCCCGCTCCCTAGCCGCCTCGCGACGCACCACCGACTTCAACTCCGGCTTCACCGGTACCTATGATCCCTCAGTCGATTCCGGGCGGGGGCCCATGTTCAACAAGGCCAACTTCGGCGTCCCGCACTTCTATCCCCGCGACTTGAAGAAACGAGTGGACGACTACGTCGTGGGCCAGGACCGCGCCAAGAAGACCATATGTTCCACCATCTTCAACCATTACCAGAGCCTCCGCCGGCGGCATCAACATGAGCACGAGGATCGGAATCGGCGCGACAAGGCGATGCGCCAGAAGTTTGCTAGAGACAGGGAGCTGCATCAGAAGCGCCGCGAGATGCACCCTGTCGAAGGTCAGCGTGTGCCTGGTTGTGTTCCTGCGCGATATGCTGCTGATGACCCTCAAGACGAGTTCCCGGGCCATAACGAGTCCGTCCGTCAACTTCATGATAATGAAGTCGAAGAAGATTCTCTCGATCTTCTTTACCATCCTGACGATCCCTCTGTCACCGAACACGTCAAGATCGACAAAAGCAATCTTCTGTTGATAGGGCCAACCGGTGTTGGCAAGACGTATATTCTAGAGTATGTTCTACTGCACGATGCTCAATTCTTTCATTGACAGTTTACTGACAACTTATAGAACCCTGAGCAAGAAGATCAAGGTCCCCTTCTCTATCTGCGATTGCAACTCTTTCACCCAAGCCGGGTATATTGGACAAGACGTCGAAACGTGCATCGAGCGACTCCTGATCGAAGCGAACTATGATATAAAGGCCACCGAACACGGGATTGTTGTTTTGGATGAGTTTGATAAAATCGCCAGGAGGGAGTCCAGCACAGGCCGAGATGTTGGTGGCGAAGGTGTTCAGCAGGCTCTCTTAAAGCTCGTTGAAGGAACAAAAGTCACCGTCAATGTCAAAGACAACCGCTCATCTAGGTCAACACCGCCAATTACTACCAACTATAACTCTACCGGGTCATCCTCATCGCCCCAAGCTGCCCCGCCAAACGGCAAGGTCGATCAGTATACAATCGATACTAGCAACATCCTGTTCGTATTTTGCGGTGCATTCGTTGGACTGGACAAGGCCATCTTGAGGCGGGTGGCCAGGCCATCTATGGGTTTCGGAGGAGAGCTCCGCGGGCGCTCGACCATGTCTGGCACCAAGCAAGTTCTTCCGCCAGAGTCATATACCCATCTCCCACACCATACCGCGCTTTCCGCGCCGTCCTTCACACCACTGGACCTCACCACTCCCACGGATCTTCAGGCCTTTGGCTTCATCCCGGAACTAATTGGCCGACTACACAATATTTGCGCTCTTAGCCCCCTCTCCACCGACGACCTGTTCCGTATCTTGACCGAGCCTCGCAACAGTCTTGTTGCCCAGTACACTGCCCTCTTCGAGACATACCCCTCTCGTCTCTACTTTACTGAGAAGGCACTGCACGCTGTTGCGGAGCGGGCTGCTGTATCGGAGACCGGTGCTCGCGGTTTGAAAATGGAGATGGAACGGGTTCTGGCCGAGCCAATGTTCGACGCTCCGATGCCATATGTGCTCGTTACTGAGGCGTGTGTGAGGGGTACAGAGAAGGCGGCATACTGGGGCAAGGATGGCCGTTTCGAACTGGATAGGCGAATGCAGGAGGAGGAGCTGATCCAAGCCAAGACGGGCCAGACAGAGACATTTGAAAGGTATAGGGAAGCTGGGCAGAGTGGTGGTTGAAGAACACCACACACAACCGCCTTGGCGTTTGGAGCAATATGGTTCAGCCGTTAGATGACGCATCTGGGCAACTGGGAGACAACATATGCACATATTCATGAGTCTTGGAAATACAAGCGACAAATTTCAAACAATGACTCGACTCGGGTTCCGTTGTTGTAGTACAGTATTTACACCAAGAAGGCTTGATTTCTCTGGAGTCAGCTCGAAACCCTCCACACCCATGCTCCAAGACCATTTTACACACGGATACGTCTCCATGAGCCACTCCAGCTTCTAGCACAAAGAAAAAGATGTCGTGTATTGACTTTACTCGCTGCTGCCCTTGGGAGGGGACTGGACCATGCCCTTGCCGGAGTATCCTGGCGAAGTGATACCAGTGAAGGGGTCGGATTTTTGGTTCTGGAGAGGGAGTGGTCAGCCGGACGTCTCTCGATAGAGAGCCATTGCGGGCGAGGCTTACGATGAGAAACTCGTTGGTCTGCTCCTGGTACTCCTGGGACATGGTGTAAGGGACGGGCTTGGCGAAAAAGCGGATGACACCGAAGATGCCAATGCTGGCGCCGAGACCGAGGGCAACGCCCCAGAGGACGCGGGCACCGCTGCCGGGGGGGTCGGCAGCGCGGGGGCCGTGAGGACCAAATGCAATCCAGTACGCTGTTGAGACAATTTGAGTTAGTTTCCTGGACATGACGCACGTTAGGGAAACGCAGGGGTGTTCGCCAACTGGGCGCCGTTGCACCAAGCTCCCGTGTGCCAATCAGGAACCGTAATTGACTACATGGTGCAATTGAGGCTCTGGCGAAACCCCGATGCAAGGCTGATGTGCGGTGCAGTGGTTGTGGAGTGAAGTGATGCTCGGGAGCGGGATGGATTGGTGGTTGTGAGATAGCTTCGGTAACGAGGCTGCTTCTCGGCTACGCGGGAGGTATTTTTGGTGGACGGGCTCAAAACGCACCAGCTTTCTTCTCCTGGAGGGTCAGCTCGTTCCAGTTGACTCCCATGCGGTCACGGAGAGCCATCCAGAGGTCGGCCTGCTCCTGAAGGGGCATGCCCTCCCATCGCTTCTCGATGTTGGCGAGCGTCGGGTTGGAGATGGCGTGGGTGGAGGCGGCTCGGGTCGCGAAGGCGGGCGAGCTGCGCACCAGGCTCGTGCGCAGCAGGTTCGATGCCGAAGTGCGCAGCATTGTGACGGATGCGGTGGCGATGGCGGAGGCGAAGGGGAGGAGGCTCGGAGACGTCAATTGGGAGGGTTCTCGAGAGTAAGTTCGCGAGGCGGCGGGTCGAGGAGGTTGTGGAGGAGGTTCGTCGGGACGAGGTTTATTGCTGGGCGAGTCAAGCCGGAGCAAATTCGAGCAATCGTATGATGAGCCCCGTGCCAGTTGCCCGGAAGATGCTCGGCTACATGGGTGGCATTCCTCCATTGGTGCATATCACGTGATATTACTCAGCCGCCTTTCCGCTTTGGGCCCAAGTGGTGACCATTGGGAATTTAGTCTTCCCTTATTGGCTGCGGGAATGACGGCGGCATCCTTCATTCTGTACAATCTCTCCGCCCACTTCGTCCGAAGATATGAGATTGTGGATGAGTTGGGCTGGACATCACGACAAGACGAGACGCTGTGAACTCAATGGCTGGTCAATTGCATATTCTAACCTCAATTATTACGGGTTCTCTATCTACATACCCGAAGGATTTCCCAATTATGCCAGATTGGGGGATTGTTCCGTCTCTACCTATCCATTAATTTTCAGTTGTCCAAGTTCTTAACACCTGGCAGACCAGGGTCCAGCCATTGACACCCGCCCATCTCGTTCGTCCCCTCTTCCCTTCCCCTCCATTAAGACTCCACACCAAACAAGTTTCGCTGTTGGAATCATGGCTACTGCGAAAAGGCGAGCAGGGATGTGCCCCATCCGTGTCCCAGCTTGTCATACATCTTTCGTCCAGCCAAGGGAAGAAGCGCTCCCACCAAGGAGCGGAGAACGGTGCTAGCCGCCATGGCGGATGCCGCGTATGAAGCATATGCATCGACCAAGTAAACCGAGGTTCCCATCTCTCTCGTGTTAGTTGTCGCCCACAAATAACCACGAAAAAACCGCAGCATCCCATGATAATAGAAAGAACCTACCATGGCACAAAGCATTCCAAGACCTAGGAATGCCGTTCCAATGATGGGCAGAATCCAATGCGTATTCTTCTCGGCTGTCCAACCGTACATGAAGAGACCCAGGGGGACGGTGAAGGAGGCGATTACCATGACTGGTAGGCGGTACTCTGGTTTTGGCTCACCTCCATTCTTCCTTGTCAGATGCCGTGAAAGAGAGTCCGAGGTGGCGCCTGCAATGGCAAGTCCTATGATTGAGCCGATGCCAATGCCTGGGTAAGAAAGGCCCACGGCACCAGTCGTAAATCCGTACTGTTGCTGGAAAAGAAGAGGCATGGCAGTGAAAATGAGGTACAAGTACCCGTAGACGATGGCCATGTAAAGCGACAGGAGGAACACGATAGGAGAGAAGAGCAACATCTTGGTAGGCCGGACGATGGCGAACCTGAAGAGCTCTTGGGCGCTACGACCAGTGTCGGCAGCTGAGCGAAGCTTGGTGTTCCCAGTCTCTTTCTGAAGTCTCTCCGTCTTATGCTTGAGAATGGTATATCCATTTGTCTCACACATGAAGATGAAGTTTATAACTGTGATTACGCCAGCCTGCAAGATGAGTTATCGTGAGTAAGACAAGACGCTGATCTAGGAAGTTTGTAGCAACTCACCACCATCGCCACTATCCAAAAGGACCACCGCCAGCTTTTTGCTTGGGTCAAATATCCGCCCGCTGGAACAATTTGTAAGACTACTCTGGACTCTCTTCTATCCCTCATACCTTGAAATAAGCTTACCAATGGGGCCAACAATGGGGCCTATAATAGGTCCCATGATCCATGAAGCCATCGCAGCACCACGCTTTTCTTTGAGAGCATATCGGCCAGTGTCCTGCACCAAGTGGAGAGCATCCCGCGAGTCCAGCCAGCAGCCGTAGCACAATCAGGCCGCTCAGATTGGGTGCCTTGGCGCAAGCAATGTTGAATACCACGAATAGGACATTATTGATGTTATAGATGTGCAGTCGGCCGTACATTTCCGATAAAGGCGAGAGAACCAAGGGGCCGAAGCTGTACCCGAGGAGGTACACGGAGACGATGAAGGAGGCAAGTTGTTCATCGGTGGGGGCTGCAGTGGTACTCGCAGTCCCTAAGCGATCGTCCGCGTCCACGACAGTCATAGTGTGTCGCGATTTCGATCGGATGGCAACTGGTTGAATAATGCTAAGAACAAGCTAACGCAATAAGTCAAGAGCTTTGGAAAGGCCGTTTGGAGAAAGAGCCCAATACAGAAGAAATGAATGTCTTGTGCTTCGTAGTCCGGCTAAAGCAAAATGACAAATGCGCGGAGGCAAGGTAGGTTATAAAGACGCGGATGGGAGACTGATGTAGGTCGATGCGAGCCAACAGCACAGGGCATCACTAGCGTGAGCACGTAGCGGAAGATCAAGGGTAAGTTTACATCAAATCATTATCCTATCCCTTATTTTTCGCACCCCGGAGTCGTAGGACCGCGCCTGATGTGAGTGTGCCTCAGTCCGGGTTCCGTGGAATCCAGGCCCGCTCACGGGAGCGCAGCTAACGGCGACAAATGGCAACCAAGGAACGCCGGAAATCCCCCTTTACCGAGTGAGATTCTTACAAAAATATGTCCCCGATACACGTATACAGCCCGGAAAAGGGATCGGCAAGTGCACATTTTCGCAGTTGATCGGATGAGCTGGCGGACATGCTGATGCCGTGTGGGTCGTCCGCGGAAACTCCGCGGACCGTGGAACGCTGCGCCGGTTCCTTAACATTGTTCCCTCCTCCCAGCGCGGGCTCGAACTGGACTCGTGCACCTCGGGACTGCCAATCTCCTTCGTACAAGTTACCTGATCGAGCGAAAGATGGGTCGACAGTCACGCCCGCGCCCGATTTCTTGCCACTTCTGCTGGCTGCGAAAGCTGCGGTGTAGTCGTGTCTTTCCGTGCTCCAACTGCACATCCCGCGGACAGCCATGCCCCAACCCGCAGAACCCACAGGCTTCGGCCAAGCCTACTGCTGCCAAAAAGGCTTCTGGGAGTTTTGCCCCGGTTGTCGATGCGGATGTTTTGAATCGTTTGGAGAGGTTGGAGGCTCTTCTCGTGGTTCGGAACCAGCAGTCTGAGCCGAGAATCGAGCCCGTTGTTCAGTCCGCGGGTCTGTCCTTTCTACAACCACAACAACCATTACAGCCCCTGCCTCAACCCCTTCCCCGAAAGTTTCAGAACGTCACAGCAGATGCCTTGTTTCTCGAACGAATATGCCTTGGTCCAAAGTTAAATGTGAGGTTCCTCTTTTATTGCCATCTATTCCACCGTATTGCTCACCAGACGCCCGCCATAGGAATTTGTGCTGGCAGAAAACATCGTCTTCCGCATTTGTCCCATCCGCTCGGTTACCCAGTCGTCTTCATCCTATATCTTCCGAAACTCAACCGTTCCGTCCTCCTCCCTGTCCTTTGAACCAGCGAAATGCATCTGGTTACCGCAGCGAGAGGAGACCAAAATCCTTGTCGACAAGTACCTAACCTACACCACTTACATTCACCACATCGTCCATGCCCCCGTCTTTACGCGCGCTCGTAGACCATGTCTACGATAGCTTGCAAAATGGCACGCAAATTCCTATGGGCTCGGTAATATTTATCCTTGGTCTTTGTGCCGACGTCACGTACTCATGGACGTCCCGAGACGAAGAAACCGGGTTGTTCGCGAACTTTCAGGAAGCAAACTCGCAAGCAATCTTTTGGCTCAAGGCGGCACTAGATCTTCTGGATAATGCACAACGCAATGGTCATTTTTCAGTAGAATGCAT
Organism: Neonectria faginata; assembly: GCA_030864175.1. Classification (NCBI taxonomy): domain Eukaryota; kingdom Fungi; phylum Ascomycota; class Sordariomycetes; order Hypocreales; family Nectriaceae; genus Neonectria; species Neonectria faginata. Next base: position 465,272 of record JAULBG010000010.1, on the reverse strand, counting down.
TCAAGGGCTCCTGCTCATGAGCTTTGTCATCTTCAACCTTGAAGGTATCTCAGCTCGAGCTCGATCCATCATCTCCAAAGGACTTGTGATGGGCCGGGAACTGGGACTCCATCGCATTGATCACCCAAATAATACTGTGATCAGTCAGATACCTCGGCGGACTGCTTTGGAAGACGAGATTGGGCGGAGAGTGTGGTGGTATATCGTGGCGACAGACTGGTGAGTTCTCTCCTGGACACCACCTCTCAGCGCAAGAGTCTGACAAAATCACAGGATGATGGCTCGGTTCCCTGGTCCTCACGAAGGTACCTACTATATTAATCCCAATCAGATGGCTGTGCGAAAGCCCCTCAATATTGACGATGAGAATCTCATCGAGGGAGAAGAGTTTGTGGGCTTGCCGATCGAGGAGCCCACTTGCATGTCCTACTTTCTTCAGCGTTTGCGTCTAGCAGAACTCTGTCGAAAATTTAGCGATCGGATGGGTCTCTACTCCTCGAGCCCTGATACGATGCGGTACAATCTCGTCTTAGAAATAGACGAGGCTGTTGAACAGTTCATCCAGGAAATCCCGCCATTCTTCACCATGTCTGCTAGCGAACTACAGAACCTCTTCCTACGGATCGAAGACGGTCTCCCGGACTCATAGTACAGCGGCATATCATCAACCTGTTTGTACATGGCCAGCGCTGCAAGATCCACATACCCTTCTTCGCCCGCGGTACCGTTGAGCCTGCATTCGCACGCTCGCGGGAGGTGTGCCTCAAGACTGCGCAAATCATCCTCGAAACAGAATACCAACTAGAGAGAGAGAACGTCACCTTCGTCTCAACTAGACTTCGGTTGACGGTGGTGCTCCACAGCGTCTTTCTAGCAAGTATAGCGCTGCTACTGGACCTGTGTCTCGGAACCGACCCAGAAGCAAAGGCAAAGAGCCGAGAGCAGATGGTACAGGTGTGGAGGATTCTGGATGGTGCACACGGCCAGTCTATTCCAGCAACACGGCTCCAAGAGCTTCTGAGACAGGTGATGAAGAAGAACAAAGTGCCGCTCCCCGTGACGAGAGAGACAAATGCAGGTTCAGGCGTGGCAAACGGTCAATGTGACGCGGTCCCACTTACACCTAGCTCGGTAACTAACCAGGGGCCTTCACCAGCCGTGTCTTCAACGGAGCCGTTGTACATTGGCTCAGATTGGGATCATTTCGGTTCGGGAATGGATCTCGATGACATTGATTGGGATTGCATCCTCTTGGGTCTGGAAGCTCCTCTCGTGTAGGATACATGGCATGTGGCGTTGAAGAAAACATTCCAGTAAAGTTCGATAAATGGCTGTGGGATGTACGATTAAGACTTATACGTAGCGTAATGGGTGCAAGTATACCACTCTTATTCATGCGTTCTGTATAGTTGAGACCTTCGGCGCTCGGCTGACGATTTCTACGTACTTAGCCTGAAGGGAACGACGGCGAACAAATGATACGGGAAACCGACTCTCTCGGGATGTGTTTGAAATAAGCTTGGTTTATAGACACGATGCTCTTCCCTTGACATAGCTAAGACAGATGGTTGGAGACATGCCTGTTCCGCGCTGCTCAACACATAAACTGAACTGTGCTTGTTGGCTAGACCACGACTCTTTCATTATTTCAGAACTCGGGATAAGTCAATCATAAGAACTTGAAACATGATAACTCCGTAGTCTATAAAATGCATGCGCAGGCCCTTGCGATTTTTTTTTTGAATGGTTCTCATACTTTGGCTTTATTTTGACGCTGGTTTAAGTTTTTTTCGGAGGCTCTGGTTTTGTCTCGACGCTTCACAGGAGAGCACACTCTTAGCAGCTGGCTCCAATATCAACCGGGGATAAGTACCTTGGTAAAATAGGGCCTTTTTGGAGCGCATCAGGAGCGAAGACAGGCTGGAAGGTGTAGTATCCTATTTAGACGAATGAGTCTCAATGTATGAGTGAGAAAGAGGAATTCTGAGAGCTCACTGACCTCCGATGACGCCACAGAAGACAGTCAGAGCGAGAGGCAAAGCTCTCTCAAAAGCGGACATGATGGCCGGGACTAGATTGGATGGAAGGAGGGGGGATACTGGTGATCAAATCGTGGCCATGGGAGGCAATCCGTCTTCTCATCAATGAAGCATGGACGACGGGTGCGGCCGGGTTCTATCCATCCTAATAGCAGTAGTGGATTATGGCCTGGAAATAGTGGATTATTCCGCCGGCTTCAGGCGCGTTGCCCCAGACGCCGAGCTCCACAACTCACGGTCCATCGGCTACAGTGGCGCGCGCCATCACTACCGGGAACGCGTCTCCTACTTCCTCGACCGCGTTCCCCGCCACACCTGATTACAGCACCAATTAATGAGGTCCCTTTCCCGAGTACTTTACCTTGGCATTCGACGTACCCTTCGAATCATAGCAAACACCCATTCAACGTCGACTCTCTCTTCGAACTGATCTAGACTCGACGCCCATGGATCGATGAGATAATGATATTTGTGGACCATGGTCAACTGGCAGGAGCTGGGAGAAGTCCCCGATTCGGAGGATGACGATGCTTTCGATAGTCAGGAACTGGCTGCTGTGCTTGACCTTGCACCAACGACGACGACGATGACGACGACAGCATATCAGCCCGAACATGAGAAGGATAATGCACAAGAAAGAGGGAAAAAGGCACCAGAAGATATATGGGACGTCCCCGACTCTCAAGAATACGGCCCACCCATCCTCCCGAGGGATGTGACCACTCGACGGCCCACGACGACATCACGACCAGTGGAAACCCTTGCAATCGAATCCTCTCCTCTATCTTCACCATTGTCCTCACTACCTTCATCGCCCTCGTCCCCGGCTCGAAACGATCTTGACCTACCTCCCGTCGATTTCGTCTCCGTTCCTCGGAACGCCACATTGGACTTCGACTCTCAGGTGCCGAATAGGAACCATCAACAACTGGTGGGCCAGGACGAAATATCTACGAACTATGTTGAGCTGCCGTCATCACCACAAAGCCCCCGTGCCGATGCAAGGGATGTGCCGTTGCTTTCTTTGCCTGATGAATCCGACCCGGTTCTCCTGCAAAGCCAAGAGCTTGGCCAGGCCACAGACAGGCAAGTCGCCGTCCGCTTCGAGCGATCACTCCGTCCTCGGAAACCCATCCAAGAACACCCCTACCTTCTCGAGAATGCGCAGTATAGCAGCTTGCTCAGGGAAAACGGAGTTCGCCCCTTGAGGATGGCCCTGGAGGCTGAGAGGCGACGGCGACAACAGGCGTCTCAAGATAAGGACTTCGAAGACGACAGCCAAGAGGTGGTACAACCGGAGGTTTCTGATGAAAGCCAACTCAACGGCCTGGAAGAGTTCTTGGACGGCGTCGATAGCCTTGGAGTCCTCTCACTCTCGCCCTCACCTCTGAAGACCTCACCTATGATGGGTCGTGCTGGACTAAGCAGTCAAGCCAGCTCAACGGGTGATACAGACGGGACGAGTATGGCTGGGGAAGATCTTCCCGCACTGGCAGATCTTCTCAAGCAACACCCACGGCCACTTCCCCAGAAAATTGCTAAGCGAAAGAGTTACACTCCCCACTCGTCGATGCGGAAACGAAAGAGACACGACATTGTTGACAGCGACCCTCTTGAGCCCGCATCTATTTTCAGGCTGGTAGCGGGACCCTTCGACTCTCCCGCCGCGCAACGTAACTCGAGAAGAAGCCCGGAAGGACCTGTGATTGAGATTATAGAGCCTCAGTCTCAACGCTCGCTATCCCCCACACCACCACAACGACCACCAGGAGATCGACCCACTCACCAGTCAACGACACCTTCTGTACCACGGCCTCTGGTTGTCGATAGTGACTCTGAAGATGAACTTGCTCGGGAAGACCCAGCCTCGGCGTCAGAAGATGGAGGTTCCGCATCTGAACCAGAGTCCGGGAGTGGTTCCGAAATGGTGCATACAGTCAGCCGTCGTATCAGGGGTGTGCTCCCAGCATCGTGGCTTCGGCTGGATCAGCAAGCTGGCCGAGCGAAGAACCAGAAAGATGCTCACAAACGACTGGCTGACCGGTCCCCAGAACGAGAGCAGAGACGTGGCGTCGCACAGAGACGACTTGTCGCGCCCCGAGATCATACATCAACCCAGCTCTTCTTTGAGGACTCCGATGACGATGCGCCTACCCCGCGGCAGAGAACCACAGACGACGTCTTTCACAATCAGACTAGGCTTGTGCTCCAGGAAGACCCAGACACGATGATGCCGGATATGTCATTTCCTGAAGGAGCATGGCCAGACGATGGGGCTTCGGTGGTTGAAGATGGTCGGATTGATCATATGTTACCATCAAAGAAACGCCAAATGAAGTTGTCAGAGCCATTTCGTGGCACCCCAAATCGGCCAAAGAGCACAAGTAACCATCGAAAACCAACTTCTGGAAAGCCTCCTCGCCAACCCAGAATTACTAGCATGTTCAATGGGTCTCAAGCTCTGCCTTCATCAGCAATGGAGCTGGTAAAGAAGAATTATCGAAAACCTGCTTCAAAGCGAAAGACAAAGAGCGGAAAGGGACGCCGATCACAACATACTAGTAGACTGGTGGCGGCTCCACCTCTCAGTATTCTGGATGTGATTGAACCAAATGCTCCTCGTTTTCTCAAGATTGCTGCTCGAGCTGCCAATCGACGTCAAGATATGGGAAGGTCTAACCCTAGCAAGAAGGTGATTAGTCTTGGTACTCGCGAAGATCATGTTGATGCTGTATCTGTTCTCAGCAACTGGAGAGGCGGGTCTATTCCACAGCGGCAGTCTGTCTCTGCCGCTAGGAAGCAAAAGAAGGCAAAGCCAAGGCAACCGAAGACACCATTGAGCGAAACATCTCCGAACATCTCGACAGGCCAACAACGTCGGCCACCCACCTCTGCAACGACCCGCCGACTGGTTAAACACACTACCAATGGAGGAACCATCAGCTTCCGGTCCGACCATGCTTCTGAAGTATCCTCGGCAAGGCAACGTCGGCGAGCGAGCGGGAAACTCAGTCGATCTGGTTCAGGCGTTGCACGGCCGGCCCAGTTAGAGATGGATGAGACAGACCAAACAGGCAAATTCCACTTCAACGCGACGAAACGACGCCTTGACCGTCTCTATCGCAAACAACGCGAGGACTTCTCGAACTCGAGTCTTTTGGCTTTCAATGAGCTTGGAACTGAGGCTGGATATCCAGCTAGCCCCCCACCAGAGGACGACCCTGTGCCTCTGCGTATTGTAAAGCCGCAGGGAGTCGAGCAACCGAAGTCTCGATACCGGAAGAAGACCAAACCTCAGCAAGTCGACGTCGAAGCCCCACAATACAGTCGAGCGAATGACCCCATCCCCATCGCAACTACTCCTGTCCCCGAACCTGTCCAAGGAGGAGAAGAGAGTGGAAAGCTTCAGGGGCTCGGGCAATATGGGACGCAGTACACCCATCACTTCGAGGCTTTCCCACTTGGCCCTCATGTCTACTTCCACGAATCAACATTAATTGGTAGTGGTGCCCTCGAGAACGTGTTTCACAACGCCTACTATCAGAAAATTCTGGACCTTCGACCGCGCTCGGCATTCAATCTCGATGGGCAGACTCTCCGATGGGGTCCATGGGATGCCCAGGTGTCGTCAGAAATGGGAGTCGTTCTCGATTTTATTGCCGAGCAGCTTGAATGTGTCCCAGTGGTTGACCCTTTGTCGGCCCCTTCGCCTGCTCTCAACGCTGCAACCTTTATCACGAAGTTTGCGTTGGATTCACTGAGCCTCGTCGAACCAACAAGTGCCAAGTCATTCGTATGCAGAGTGCTCGAAGTGTTCCGAGGCTTTGATGGACGAGTCAATACCCTCTTGGGCCAGAGCAGCTCTAGCACAGAATCTCGCTGCAGCCTGATTGCCAGCGTGTATGACCACTTGCTCATCACTGCTTTTGCGGTCCTGAAAGTCTGCCAAAACGACACCTCCTTAGTGGGCGAGCAATTTCAAATTGAGGATCTTGTGAAAGACCTGGCAAAGACAGCTGTTTCCTCTCTCCTTACAATCGGACTGGATCAAGTGACGGAAACATCCAAGCACTTGCTTCACGAAAGACAATTCCGAGAGAGAGGACATAGAGCCGACACGCCGATTCTTCACTCATGGGTCGCTGTGATGAAAGTTTTGGAGCAAGCTCGCATCCCGCGGGCGTCTTTCTGGGATGTTACATACTCCGTGATGGCTACCCCCAAGCTTGTGACAAGTCTGGATGCGCAAGACCACGAAAAACTATGGAAGAACATGTTTACTCTGCTTCCACTCACCGAGTTCAACGAGAAAGGAATGGTTGTCGCAGGTAGTAGACATGATTCCTCTGTTGATGGTTGGGCATTGCCTCAGAAATTACTGAAGAAGGTCTTTCAACTCTACAAGGAAAACGTGCGCCAGTCTCCAAGCTTCAACAACTACTGTCGCGCGTTGGTCGGACGATGCCACTACCTTGTTCAGCAATGGGGCTGGCGTAAATGTGTGGCAGTGGTTGGCGTCATCTTTGACTTCTTTGGCTCCCAGAACCTCGCCCACCTCCGCAATGAAGAGGTTTTCAAATCACCAGGGTTCTTGGAGGAGCTCGGTGGAAATCCATCGCTGGCTGTTGAGAAGGAAGACAGATGCTTCCACATTTTCCTCAAGCTTGTGGCTTTGAGTATCAAAAAGCTCAGTGAAGTTGGGTCACTAAATGACATTCGCAATCTGATTGCCCGCACCATGCCAAATCACAATCGGCAGCATCTCAAAGAACAAATTATTCATGAACGAGATTTGGCGGCATTGAGGAATCACCATGATCTTCTTTGCACTTTGTTCTGGGCTTCTCCAACCGAACTGCGACCTGGGGCTCATCTGATTGAGCGCCTTGTCGTTCCGGCGAGCTCACACAAGGAGGCGTGCTTGATCAATCTGCGTGCTTGGAAGCAACTTGCCAATTTCATCATTGCATCTGGGGAAGCAACAACCTCATTCAAGCCATTTGCTCAATGGAGGAACAGTTTCTTCAAATCCACCATGCACCAGTTTGATTGTGTGGCCTCAGATATGCACCAACAATTCCTATTGCTATCTAAGGATGCCAGCAACACTATCAGTCCCGAGATGGTTGATGCTATGGTAGCCCTGAACAGGGCTGCTATTCAGGACATTGTTCTCTTTTCTACGACTGCTTCTCTGGATGTTATGAGGCATGCAGGGGATTTGGAAGCCGCCACATTCGCCTTAAACACTCTCCAGTTACAGTATGTATTCAAACACTTTTCTGTGTGCCCTCCAGAGCTCAATTGGTCTGTTCTGCAAGCATCCTTAGCCACCCTTGAAGTTTTCTTGTCACGAGTAGACGACTTCAAGGAAAGCGAGGAAAGCCAGCAGAGTGAGAGCCAGCTCCTCAACTCAGCGCAAGCCGATGATGCACTGTTGATAGTCGATCATGACCTGTCCAGTAGCTTCTTCTCAATGGCGAGATGTGTAATCTCTGCCCCTGGGGATAAAAAGCTTGGTACGATGCCGGCGATTGCAAAGCTACAGTGTACTGAACTGGCAATTACCCTTTCAGCAAGACTCAGCGTTAGGTTCATCAATGGCGGTGTCTTGCGACTTTGCGACATGTTTAAGTTTGGAAACTACGGACTCTTTGAAGATGTTCCCGCTAAGCTCAGTCTTGACCAACGCAAGGTTTTGGTCTTGTTCATTGCGACTCTGTTCAAACATGGCTTTGAGGATTTCGATAACGCTGGGTTCACACTTTCAGAAGTATGGACATTGGCGTTGGTCAAACCACGAAAGTACCTGGCACACGAGAATCAGCTTGCCCAAGAGTTACAACGACAAGGGAAGGAGTTCGTTCCTGAAGCAGCCATTGCGCTCGCAATCAACCCGAACTACAACTCAAACCGGGACATGTTTGAATTCGCTATATCCTGGATGAGAAGATGTCTGGGAGCTGCTGGACCGTCTCGTAAAAAGGATATACTGTCAGAGCATTCAAAGACGTTGAAGGCGGTGATGCAGCAGATCAAACGTGATCTGCGAACTGTGGCCCAAGAAGATGCGCCGGAGCATCCTAGCTTTGTTGCCTTTATTCGAGACATCATCGCTCTCATCAAGGCGCATGGCTCGGAGATCTGCAAAGTTGACGCTTTCTTCTACCAAATCAACAAGGAATATTCGCCCTCGGTCCAGGATCCGCAGCTTCAAGTAGCTGCCATGCTCTCTTACGGACTTCGGCTGAGCGATGGCGACCCCAGGGTTGTCCACCAGCTGTTCTTCTTCCTGTTCAACAGCTTCAAACTATCGCTCAGTAAAGACAAGCTGAGGGATGAGGTCAAGTTCCTTCACAAGGGCATGAAGAACCCGGGAATCTTGGCCTTTATTTTCGGCAAGATGCTCCCGGCCATCATCCGTGCATCATTTCTCGAAAGCTCCGCATTCCCGCTGGGCGACGTTTATGGGGAAGCGCTGCGAGTGCTGTTGAATCACCATGTTGTCCCGCATGAACTGACGGAAAGTGACTTACCACATGTGCTTGTCACAATTAAGGCCTTTGTGAATGGGTTGGATCAACTTAGTCAGAACGACGGGCCCCTGACAGAGGAGCAAATGCATTTGCTTAGGCAGGTGTTGTCGATGATCAATGAGCTGTGGCCGTTTCTGAATGTGCTCTCTGGGTCACAAACGTCGTCTATGGTCTGGGAGCAAATATGCCAGGTTCTCAAATACGCAAGCGCCGGTATTGAGACAGCCGAGACTTACATCGGCAATGTCCTTGACGTTGCGGATTACTCTCTGAACCCAAGCCTTCTCTTGTCGGGACTACGGCGACCTACTGTCGATTTAACACAAGTCGACACGCACATCAAAAGTTTCACAAACAACATCATAAGCGACGTACGCAAAAACTGGATCGTCGCCGGGAACAAGATGACCATCCAGGGGGTTTCGTCAACCCAGTGCGGCCAGGGGTTGGATGAACCAGTGTGGGACTTGGAGGAACTGGTGGAGGATTTGTATGAACGTACAAGGCAATGGAACGACTGGTATAAGAAGGTGTTTGGGGGCCCATTGCGCCCGGTGAGGTATGACATGAGCGTTCTGTTTTGATGAGCATAGGATTGGTTTGGAAAACAGGGTGCATTTCTGGTAAAGGCAGGGTCATGGAACGGCGCATTATAAGGCGTTGGAGATATATAGAGCAATACTCGAGAAGTGTTGCGACGAATTGAAACAAAGACAATTTTTCAACGACAACTGAATTAGACTAATAACTAACTATTGCTCATGTCGGCTTGAAGAAGCACAGTGTCTGACGCATCATCTCGTGGTTGTTGGCACGGCCGATATTTCGCCGAGTGACGTAGGTACGTCGAGACGCGCCAAACGCGTCTCCCAGCGACTCGACGACGACTTCCAAGACGTCCAACTGTGGCATTAGCATGGCGTCCCTCTTCAACCTCCCCGACGAGAGCATCCTCACGCCGCTGCTGCGGACGTTTCCCTGCCGCGAGCGCCAGATCCGGTCTCTCGCAACGCTCCTGCACCCAGACGCCGCAGCATGCCGCAACCTCGTCGTCCACGGCACCGCGGCGACGGGCAAATCGGCCATCGTCGAGCAGGTCCTCGAGCAGCTGAAGACGCACGCGTCGCTGGCGGCCGCCGTGGTCAACTCGGTGCAGTGCATCACCGGGCGCCACCTGTTCGAGCGCATCGTCGGCGCCGTGGCCGATGCGTTGCAGTGGGAGGACGTGCCGCGCCGCTGCGAGTCGCTGGCCCAGCTGGCCGTCGAGCTCGTCAAGATGCTGCAGTATCCCACGCGGGATCTGCGATGGCGCTTCGTGCTGGTGCTGGATGCTGTGGATCGTCAGCGGGATGCGCCGCCGACGCTGCTCCCTGCCCTGGCGCGGCTGTCTGAAATGGTGAGGCTGCTCTTGGGATACACACCTCGTGATGCCTTCTAATGCTCCCGGTTACGTTACTGATGCTACCGCCCCGTCTAGATCCCATGTCTTACCTGCGTCTTCGTCGTCACATCCCCTCCCGCCGGCTTCCTACGCTCCCCGTCCTCCGCCGCCCTCCAGTTCCCTCCCTATGCCAAAGCCGACTTCGTGCGGATCCTCTCCCTCACGCCGCCCGACGCCATCACGGGGGCCACGCAGCAAGAAACGACCGACCTCTGGACCCGGTTCTGCGCCGCCGTCCACGACTCCCTTACGAAATCCGCCTCCCGTACGTTGCCCTCGTTCCGCCACAGCTGCGACGCCCTCTGGCCGCGGTTCACGGCGCCCGTCGTAGCCGGCACGCATTCCCCCAAGGAGTTCTCCAAGCTCCTGATCGCGGCCCGCGTGCACTTCCAGGACGAGTCGGTGCTGAACCCTAGCATCGTGTCCGTCCGCCCAGGCGAGACCAACACCGCCATCACCAAATCCTCCGTTCCTACGACAGACCTCACAAACCTCCTCCCCACGACCGCGCGCCTCCTCCTCCTCGCCGCCTACCTGGCCTCCCACAACGCCACACGCCACGACCTCACGCTCTTCTCGACATACCACCACGGGCGCAAGCGGCGGCGCGGCGGCTTCGCGTCGCGCAACGCCACGCGCACCAAGCACCGCAAGATCGCGCGCAAGCTGCTCGGCGCCCACGCCTTCGTCCTGGAGCGCATGATGGCCATCTTCGCGGCCGTGTGCTCCGAGTGGGCCGAGGGCAGCGCCGTGGGAGCCGCCGGCCTGGACTGCGACGTCGGCATGGCCGTCGCGACCCTGGCCAGCCTGCGCTTGCTCACCCGCGTTGGCGGCGCCGGCGACGTCATGGACCGCGGTGGCAAGTGGAGAATCAATGCCGGCTGGGAGGTGATACGCGGGATTGGACGGAGTATAGGGGTCGAGGTGGAAGAATGGTTGATCGATTGATGAGTCTGACGAGGCCGTCGACCAGACCCCGGTTGACGCACGACACAAATCAGCAGGACATTGGCATCACGCAACACGGAGATAAGGGAGTCGCACATGCCAATCATGTAATCGGTGGTGTGAATAACACTCGTGTCTCATCTATCTCAAGCCAAGTTTAAACCCGTCCGTATCCGCGTAATGATACATGTTATCGAACAGTCCCCCACCGGCACTCGGAAAGGGGCAGTCATTTTCTTTTTTTAAAAAACAACGCCTAGTCGTCAATGATATGCCATAAAAACAGGTCCATAGTCTACATGTTTGGATAATCGTCCCTTCCAAACCAGGGTGTAGAGATCCCAGCTCCAGTAGTAAAGCAGAAAGATCGGCATGTGAAAAGTGAATAGAAAACAAGCCAGCCGTCGTGCAGCGCGCCTCCAACCGGGCAACGCACGCGTTCAGGAGAAGCTGGGGACCCGTTCACTGGTGCGCCAAGTGTCTTCGGCCCGCGTACCTGGAGGGAGCCAGACCGCGTTGGCACCGGACGGAGTGCGCCGGCCGTTCTCGTCCGTCTTCTTGTCCACGGAGGCGCCGCGAGCGCGATACCCTTCGTTATACGGGTGGGTGTTGAGCTCGGTGCTCCGGGGCGACGAGATAAAGTTGGACGTACTGATGCCGTTTGTGGTGAGGGGCAGAAGAGGGCTTTTGCTCTGTGCCATCATCTGGGCCTTGCGGTCGGCCTTGTTGCTCTCGCTGGTCCGGTCGTAGAGGTAGAGTCCCAGGAAGGTGAGAGCGATTCCCACGGCCTGCATGGGCGTTGTCGGGCTTCTGAACCAGATGATGGCCAGGATGATGACGAAGACACGCTTGATCAGACTGGCGACCGAGTATGTGACGGGAGAGACCATCGAGAGGAGTACGAAGGCGAGGATGTTCTGGACAAAGTGAGAGATGCCGTTGAACGCGAACTCGATAGATAACCGGCCGTGATCCATCGAGTTGGGAGCGTTGACCAAATCGATTGAGCCTTCTTCGTAGATGTTTTTAAGGAGGCCCAGACCTTCGCTCCAGAACCAGATAGGCATGGTGAGAATAAACGCCATGCCGGACGAGAAGCAAAGCAGGTTGAGCTTGTCCAGCTTCTTAGACGGGACGCCCGGGGCCTCAGCCTCAGCCTTTGCAGCTTCGTTGAAGAGTTTCTTGGAGAAGATGTTCTGGGTGACAAAGATGATGGCGGCGAAGAGTGCTTGAATGACACCGAGCAGTTCCCCACCATAGGTCGTCTTTCCCGAGCAAGCTAGCATGACGCCTAGGGTTAGGGGAATGAGGGAGAGGTAGGTCGCTGTCGGGTACTTGATATCGTAGACAATCCTGTATGCAACAACGGTGAAGAGCGGCGACAGGCCCTTGATGGTGTGGACGAGAGAGACGGGGATCTTGGACGTGGCGGCAGAGCTCAGCAGATGGCCACCGATCTGGAAGACGGCGAGAGGTAGAGTAGTCATGATGACATCTCGGGTTGGCTTTCGGATTGGATACTGGAGGGCCGATATCTTGGTGCGCAGGACGGGGAAGACGCTGGCGAGCTTGGCGACGGAGATGCACAACGAGGAGACGAAGGCGAATTGGACGAGAGTCAGGGTGGCGGGCTTATCAAAGGCGTTCAAGATGGACTTGGAGGAGGTGTTCGTAAGAGCCGAGGAGGTGTACCACAGCAGGCACAGGATCTGTTTGGTGTAACGTCAGTATAGCGCTTGGATCTGGGCCCAGGCCAAATGCTAGATCGCAGATGCCAGAGGGATGAGGACAGTTCGGGACGGCGTACAATGAGTTTGGGCGACACTGGCGCCCTGAGAGCTTCAGCAATCTCCTGGGCATTCTGGCTGACACTGCCATTGCGGGCTCTGATGTTGCGAAAAGCATCGCCAAGACTCTTCTGTCTGGCGTGACCCCGGCCAGCGGCTGACCATCCCAAGCCTCGGGACTGGTTGGCGTCTTGCCTGCCCACGGGGAGCCAGCGATCGGAGGTTCGGGGCGGGCCGGCGTTGGCGAAGCTCGGGGGCGGTTTGAGCGGGCTCGGAGATCGCGAGAGATCGTCCATCGGCGGGTCTATGAGGTCGGGGAACTTTTCCATGGCGGCGAGTGGGTGGTGGAGCGAGGGACGGGACGCGGAGGGAGTCGTGGAGGAGGCTGGCGGTGACCTGCGTCACTGCGTGCGACGGCAACGGCGACGGCGACGGCGACGGCGGAAGAGAACGTGGCCCCAGGAAGCGAAAGGCGCGGGACGAGGACGACGATACAAACGAGTGACAAGAGGGTCGGAGGAGGCCGATGGACATCACAGGCGATGGATCTGCGTGCGCATTGCTTATCGATACCCTGGAAGCGGCCCAAAGCCGAGACACACGAGATGCTGGGATGTCGAAGTGGGAGGTCGAGAGGCTGGTCGTAAGTGTGGTTGCGGGAGGGAGATGACGACGCGCTGACAGCCAGCAGATGACGTTTTGGTTTGGCTTTGGTCGGGTCTGCTGCTGTGAGACGTAGGATGGCAGGTCGAGACTCTTCAGATGCAGCACACCAAGAGATTGAAGTGGAACTCGACATGGAAAACGAGACGAAGGATCGGGAACGGCCTCGTTACTATACTGCTAGTCTACAAGCTGATACCCCCCCCCCCCGTCGTCGCATTCTCGGCACTATAATTATCACAGGGGCGGCGCCAATCTAATAGCAAGAGTATGAAGTACGAGGTACCGTCGCCGCCGCTCGTTACGTGGCGCCTCTGCCCAGTCGGCCCTTTGGGCTTCCTTTTTGCCGCACTTGGCCCGAGTGCCGCCCCCGGGGTTACACGGCTGATAACACACCCAAGCAATAAGCGCGGCTAAACGCAGGTAGTCCTTCTTTTTTTTCTGGTCGCCAGGAGTAGCCCAGGACGCTTGATCCGTTCTGTCACTGCGCGAAGGACTCCACCTCACTAAACCAGCTTGCGCTGCCCATCTTAACTTTCTCACACCTTCGTCCATCACGCTCCCTTCGCCAGACCAGACCTTGGAAAATCGCTTCCCCTTTCGCCTTGCTGTGGGAATGGGAAGAGACCCGAAGCAATACGTCGTTGCGCTCGCGGGTTTCTACGCCTTCTTCCAGCTCCTGACCCAGGTCTCCAACCCGGCCGCGTCTCCCAAACACTTCCTGGTCGCGACGAGCCCGTCGCCAACTCCGAACTCGCCATGGCGGCCCCAAAAATGACCAAGAATCAGATGCGCAGGGCGAAGAAGAAGGAGCAGAAGAAGGCTCAAGTAGATGTACGCACGAACTCCCCCTCCTTCGCCGTTCCTCGCCTCGGTGTACCCACGCATGCTCACGCGCCACAGGTTGTCGCAGCGAAGACCGAGGACGCCCCCGTCGACGACAAGCCCGATGACACCGAAGCTGCCGCAGAGCCCGCGTCTGATCTCGAAGTGAAGAAGAAGGATGATTCGGATAACGCCGCGCCTGCCGATGGACCTGTCGCCGATGACGACCTGGACGAACACCCAGCGTTCGCCGCGTACAAGGACATCTTCTCCAAGTTCGGCGTATCGCTTCAAGAGGACGAGGTTGCCAAGGAGGCAAATGCTGGAAACCAAGGAACCGTGTTCTTCGGCGACGATGACGACATTCCAGACGAGGCCGACGAGAACGGTCCACCAAAACTATCCAAAAAGAAGAAAAAGGCGCTCAACAAGCTCTCGATTGCCGAGCTCAAGGCTCTCGTCAAGATCCCCGAGGTCGTGGAATGGCAGGATATCTCCGCGTCGGATCCCCGCTTGCTCGTCCAAATCAAGGCCCAGCGAAACGTCGTGCCCGTGCCAACTCATTGGGCATTGAAGAGGGAGTACCTCTCGTCCAAGAGAGGTATCGAGAAGCCTCCGTTCCGCCTCCCCAAGTTCATCGCCGAGACCGGAATCACCGAGATGCGAGATGCGGTTCTTGAAAAGCAGGCCGAGCAATCGCTGAAGCAGAAGCAGCGTGAACGAGTCGCGCCCAAGATGGGAAAGCTGGACATCGACTACCAGAGACTATACGACGC
This sequence comes from Neonectria faginata, assembly GCA_030864175.1. Classification (NCBI taxonomy): domain Eukaryota; kingdom Fungi; phylum Ascomycota; class Sordariomycetes; order Hypocreales; family Nectriaceae; genus Neonectria; species Neonectria faginata. Next base: position 450,257 of record JAULBG010000010.1, on the reverse strand, counting down.
CTTCTTTCGCTTCCAGACAAAGCCTGAACTGACTCGCTTTGGCGAGGTCTACTACGAGGGCAAGGAAAGTGAAGTGGATTACCAGCATTTCCGACCTGGCGATCTCACTGAAGGAACTAAGGAAGCCCTCGGAGTGCCTCCTGGAGCACCACCACCATGGCTGATCAACCAGCAACGGTTCGGCCCTCCTCCTTCTTATCCCACAATGAAGATCCCTGGTCTGAATGCTCCCCCACCTCAAGGTGGATCATGGGGCTTCCACCCTGGTGGCTGGGGCAAGCCACCCGTCGACGAGTTCAATCGTCCCCTATATGGCGGTGATGTCTTTGGCCTCACTGCCCAGAACGGCGCGCCAAACCAGTCTGCCGCCCAGGCTCCGGCTTTGACCGGAGAGAATGTTGAGCGTAGCCTATGGGGAGAGTTGCAACCCAGAGAGGAAGAGGAGTCAGAAGAAGAGTCAGAAGAGGAGTCCGAGGAGGAGGAGGATGAGGACGCTCCCGAAGGACTGGAGACTCCCAGTGGTCTTGAGACACCTGGCGGCTACGCCAGCACAGTACAGCCTGATTACGGCACAGGCGTCGAGACGAACATCGGGGGCGAGATGGATCTGCGCAAGGAACGTCGCGGCCACGACACGGAAGAGTCGAGCGCGCCCCGCTCCGCCTACACCATCCTCCCCGAGCGACAAGTTCGAGCCGAGGGTTTCTTCGGCACCGACCGTGTCTACGACCTCAAGCAGGCGCCGGGCATACCGGTTCTGGGTGCCGAGGACGACTCCCGCAAGCGCAAGAAGCCCGGTGACATTGACGTCGCGCTCGACGTGGACGCGCTGCACAACAACGACGGCATCAGCAAGGACGACCTGCGGCGCAAGTTCGAGGAGGGCAAGAAGGAAGACGGCATCGGCGCGAAGTGGGCGTATGACGACGACTTGAGCGAGATGATCGCTCAGGAGAGCCGCAAGCGGCAGAAGACGGAGGCGGAGCTGAGCGAGAAGAAGAAGCAGGGCAAGTATAGATTCTAATGAGGGCTGTCCTGATAGGCTGGATAAGGTTTTGCGAGTGGTGAACTGAGCTCGACGAAGGGGAGGGAATGGGTATTGTAAGATGTTGCTGGGCCGAAGCGGCTCTTGGCTGGCGTTTTTTGAGAAGTCGTTTAAAGGAAAGAATAGGGCAAATACCATGCTTGTCGAGGTCTGACTGTTGGTCTCTGGTCGCGAGTCGTTGGTGAATATCAAATATCTTTCTTGTGATCGCTCTCCACCAAGTGCATTCCAGGTATTTATCTGTACCTAATAATTTCCAACACCTATCAGCTTTGGAGCAATGTTTCACCTTATTTTCTGTGCTTCCTGTGTGTCATTACTCCATAACGATTAAAAGAGCTTGTTGTTGATGACCAGGGCTGAGGAATGAAGAATCTACTTGGTGGTCAGAGTTGAAAGACTTGGCACTTTTGCGAACCTTGCCTTGCATCTAGATAACAGAACCTCTCGCTGGCCGCATTCCGCCTGTTAGGTACATAGTGAGAAACATGCAAAAAGTAAGCCGAACTGTTACCATCGTCCTTCATATCCAGACCTGCAATCATGTCCTCTGGAGAGCCCACGACTCTCATATAGGCGGCCCTCTGCAATTTCGGATCCTTTAAATCATAACTGTAGCCGAAACTGCACCCTATACATCGTTGGACTACGTCACGATACTTTTCGCTGAGACTAGAGTTCCTAGCAGCCTTTCGCACGGATAGTACCTCGCTCGGATCGAGATCCGCCCTTTTATCAATCCCAATGAGGGCAACACCGAGGCTCCAGAGAGGCGTGTTGTTAATGCCCGCCCCGAGTAGCTCGTCCTCTGTTGCTTGTGAAAAACCTATGCTGTTCGGGGTCATCACGCCTTGCATGTAATTGCCTTGCTCCTCCAAACTGGCCTCGAGATGCAATGTGCTAAGGGCAGATGAGATTTCGTCAGTTTTTATGAGAAGGGACAGGTCGTTCAGACGCCAGAGCTCTTTCAGCCATGGCGTAGAGTGGTGGGTCAGAGCCGCAATCGCTATGGATCGCGCAACCTTGAAGCGATCCAAAAACGAAACGGACTCTTCCTCAAACTCGCTGAAAATCGAACTCAGACGGCATGAAGTGGCTGTCTTCCAAATTCGTTCCTTTGAACAAACCACGGGATAGAAACTGCAGCGGAGGTATTGGTCAGACTCCACATCGCAGTAACCTAAACAATGAGCACTTGATGCGTTCATGGTCGCCGTTGTCCTGCTCAGGTCGAGACAGGTATCATTAGATGTCTTCAAGTTGCGCGAGACAAGAGTCGAGGTCCTAGCTCCGAAGAACGGTCCCATTTCTATGGAAGATGCTCCTTGCGTCCCGCTCGCAAAATTCACTTCCTTCTGGCGCTTACGAGGCGTATTATTTCCATTACCTGCGGACGGCGGAGATGGGAGGGGTTTACCAACATATTGGTCACCCCACTGAAGGTCTTGAGATTGGACAGCCAGATGGGTGATACCTGACATGCCATTTGTTAGAATATCGCCGGCTGTGATAGCAATCTCCAGATGTAGAGCGTTATTAGACCGCTCCATCTTCTCGGCCTCAAGGAAAAGGTTGATAGAATGAGTTGCATGGGTGGGTTCTGTGCAACTCCAAGCTTCTTGCAAGCCGTAGTGTAAGGCCTTTGAAACCCGTCGAACTTTGCACAATGTCCCCCAACCGCCATAGATCCGACGCTGGCGATCGTAGTTCGGAAGATTTAGGGGTTGTTGAAGTTGGTGCAGTTGTGCGCGAAGAGTGGTGAGAGACTGGTTGGTTTCCATCAGCTCTTTATAGATGTCGTCGAATTTCTCCATAGAGAAGGAAAGCAGAATTTTCTTTCTTAATCGACGCATCGTATCACTCAGTTCCTCGTTCTTGTTAGTTTAGATTATTAGCCAAAGCCACTTAGACAGGCAGGTGTTAGGCTGGACTGGGTCGTACTCCTTTCCTCTCATTTGTAAGTGCATTGAAGCATTGTAGTTGGCGGTCCAACTCAGCCAAAGACTCGTTGACATCGTTGGTCGCTTCAACACACTCGGGGTAGTACTCGCCGAGGGCACTTTTTAGGTCACACCCCAGCTTTGGGTCCGACTAGGCGTGATGGCCAAGGTCCATTTCCATGGCGTTAGCGGCGCTGTCGTCGACCGCTAGTCGAAGGAGAAGACGACATTCCCGCGTCAATATGTTGTGCTCGCGCTTGAATATCCGATGCACTTTTCGCAAATTGTCAGAGTAAGTACGGAACACATTGAATTTGGAGCGCGGGGCGGCTCCTGATTTGAATGCCAATGAGACAAGAGGGACGACGCCGAGTACGCTGAGAACAAGCTCGGCCATTGCGGATGGAGTGAGGTAAAGAGGAGTCTTGTCCAGTCTTGGTCTCCTCGATCCAATGATACCTGGGTAGGAGCAACAACTGGGCGATGGCGATGAGTCGGGAGCAGAATGCAGAATGTGAGTCGCGAGTGTTGGCGAGGACAGGAAAGAAGTTGGGCACCTGAGTCGGCCGAGGGTGAGTGCGCCTTCTCCCGGTCGCTCCTACCTACACACCGGTCTCATGCATGCGCACCTACACAGCCAACAAACTACAGCCACAGGCTCACACCTAGGCTCACAGGCACACAGCCCAGTTACCTTATAGGCGTAACCAGCCTAATTAAAGTCAGCCTCCTTTTGTGTTGCAGCGTAGAGCCTACTTCTTAGTATTGGGTCTCTGCTCGTACTCTAGACACCGTCGTTTTCTAGACCTTGCTCGAACTTGGACACCAGCTCGCTCACCAAGTCAACCTCTCCGCGAGCATTCTCCAAATCCCCAGCCAAAACAAGTCAAAGATAGCAGAAACAACAAAAGCCGCAGAGCAGGCCTACCGGATCGCATATTAACGTGTAGAGGAGCCTGAGCCTCGTGATCAAAGCGTGCTCAGCGGTCCTTTCCATGCTTGTGTCTCGATTTTCAACCTAGTTCTTGCCTGCGACACCGCCAGAGACAGCCCTGTAGCTTCTGCTCCGGATGTGGCAAGACTTCTGGATCGCAGTCGAAGCAGAATCATTCTCTGGTCAGATGCGCACGGTGTCGTTGAAGGTGACCTCGATCACGTCATGAACCAGTCGCGAGTTCTCCGTCGAGAAGTGTTGCAGTTATTAGTGGCCTTCTCTAAAACCCTCAGCAACCGTACGAAGCAGAATCATGTCACCATCTAATGTATTCCTTGGGTCGCTAACCATCTTATCAAGGATTGGTGCCTGCTCTTCGTCTAGGCAAGCTCATCGACACGGATGAACCGCACTCTGCGAGGACTACGAAGACGAGCCTGCCACCACTGCAGACTCAAAGTCTCCCAATCCTTTCCTTTCCTTCGTCAGGGGCCGATTTCGCAATGCCAGCCACGACTTGGCCGTTCGCTTGGCCGCAGCTAACTTGCAGCGTTTGGAGCAATGCAGAAGAATGTGAGAGACCGGCTTAAGAGGCGGCGAAATAACCATGGGCAATTGCCCAGCCGCTGCTACAGCCAAATATCCGCAATCATTTCAAGATTCCGGAATCGGAACATCGCTCCAGACGGCCAGTACCTATGCAGGAACAGACGATCATGACCTATCGCGGTAGTGGCCGCTCTGTCCGCATTCCACCTTTACCAAAGGCAACGAACGAGGGCCGAGCCTTTGATTGTCTTGCTTGCGGATGCAGCCTTCGCATCACTAATAACTCAGCCTGGAAGTAAATTTATTTCTTAAAAGAGCCCTATATTATCACTATTCTTGTACTAACAGCAGGAAAGGAAGCACCTGTATGCGGGCCTAAGGCCATGGGTGTGTCTTGATTTGTCCTGTGCTCATGGCCATAAACTATTCAAGACACGAGCAGAATGGCTACTTCATCTTGGGCAAGATCATGCTTACGGGCCAGATCGGAAGCCCATTGCATGTCCTCTTTGTACGAAAGAGATTGACCAAGAAATGGACTGTATCACCCACCATCTTGCCACTCACCTGGAAGAACTGTCCTTGGCCGTGTTACAAGACTCTACAGAAGAGGGCTTCCCCCATGACGCTCAATCCTTTGGTGGGGCAGTGTCAGAGCCTATCGGTCGCTTCATTAAACTTGACGATAAGCATGTGACTGCTGTAGCTTCTCAACAGCTATACATCCCCTCCACATCCTCCCCGTCCCCATCAAGGCTCATTTGCGAGTTCTTGGGGTATGGCAACTGCGACGTGACGTTTGATTTCGACAATGAGAAAGGTTGGATTCAGCATATGGAACACGACCACTTGGATTATAACTTTTCTACAAAATGCATCTGTTGGTTCTGCGATAATGTCGAATACAATACAGCATCAGACTCAAGCGCAGACCTTAAAAGGCCTGCTACCGACAACGAATGCACCACATCGCTGGCCATTTTAGGCAAGGTCTTAGTATTAACCAAATGCGCCCTGATCACTACTTTCTTAACCATCTCTATAAATATAGATTAATTAGCGAAGAGCAATTCAACCATGAAAAGGACTTCCATGAGTTGCCGCAAATTGCAAATCTCTACCCTACCGGCTGGCGTCCCTTCATCGAGGAACGAGGCGAGGTGTGAGAGGAGAGAGGCCGACCACGTCAAGTAAGGAGGGAGGCATCGACGTTCCAAAGCTTCACGACCTAATGAGGAAGGACAGGGGGATCAAGCAAAGTAAAGATGCACACGGCAACATTTTCCTATCCTTCAGTACACGAATGTTATAAGATAAGGCCAATCCGACTGTTCTAGAAAGACACGATGCTCAGTAGCACACCTCAGACAGGAATGTCACTATCAAGGGAGGGATTGGGTCCCCAATACCTGGCCTTAGAATCGAGGCTGTAATTGGAAAACCTTCCAGCGGGATCTCTAATTCTTAACCTGTTTCTCCATAGTGTTGCCTTACAGAGGCTGTCCCTTGTTGGGTAGCTTACATTGTATACTTAAACAGATGAAAGATCCGGGAGTGTCATCACAGATTTTCGAGGACCTCGATTTCATTAATGCATCTTAGTTTTTTTCTGATGAAGTTCTGGCATATGCAGGAACATGGCCAATTTCAACCGTAGTTACGGCAGTATCGCAATGGATACGAAATGTACGTGTGCATTCCCCAGTAATACCGTCGTCAAGTCGCGTTCAGGAGAGGCTGACTAAAGACTGTTATAGAAACGTACAGTGATTCTGTATGTGCAGCACTGTTTTGCTCCAGGACCTTTATTCAAAATATCACAGACGTACTTGGGAAGGCTACACGTTGTGTCAAGTGTTCGGCAACGAAAGATAACGGTTGAGCCGAAGTGGGGTCACGTTTTGACGCGGCATCGCACCAGCTTTGGTCCTTTGCATATAGGCACTGAACAAGGAAGGGGCCAAGAAACGGGACTCGTTGTAAAAGAGCTGCAGCCACAGTTAAGTGGTATAGGAGGAGTAAGAGGGAGAAGGGTATTTGCGATACTGGGGGTAGTGAGGGGCTGAGTAGCATGGCGCCATCGTGGTGTATACAACTGTGTGGAGGTGGAGCAAAATATTCAACTCAAGGCCAGAATCTACTTCCTTTTTGTTTCACCTCATTCTCATAAGCGGTGTCTCGAGGTTTACGACTTTTTAGTAATAATCTATAATCTGAGTGGTAGTTTGGGGTGGTCTTGTTGTAGCTCTCTTTGCTAACCAGCCGCGTTCTGGTCGTCCCTGGACTGGCATAGTGGAGGTGAGTGCCAAGGCAACACACACGCATTTCGTTGCCCAAACTGAGTTTGTTCACTTGCTTATGAGTCAGCCATTGTGATGCTATCGAAATATCCTGCGAGCTGTTCTGATCCCTTGTAATTGACCAAGACCATGGATCTGGCCAGCTCTCGTCTATTTACGGGCCTACCTTAAGATGGCATTGCTCCTACCGAGGTGTTTATTGGGAACCCTGGCCACTTCTAGAAGCAAGAATGCCACTGATAGACACCAATCCCTTATTTCTCCCCAGACCGCGAAATGCCTCCACATTCGACTGGACAAGCATTTAAGTATAATATTGTTGTATAATACAGAGCAGATGCGACACAACCTTGGTAACTCAGCGGCGCCCCGCACGAAATTCTTCTAGTATGTAGCGATGAGCACGGGATGCAAACCCATCTTCCGTGACCAATTCCCAGAAGCGCCAGATGCCATTTAAACCATGTCTTCAATTAGCCCACCATATTCCTCGTGGTCTTCTCCACTGCCCACTCGCATCCCATTCACGTGCCCCCAGAACTCTTGTCAATGAGCTTTCCACGCTTCTTTCTCACCCGCGTCTTCCGAGGGCGCCCAGCTGAACGCCGAGTTGAACCCAGGCCTCCTTCGAAGACGCTGACCATCCAGCTGGGTCTCTCCGTCAATCTGGCCGTGTTTTCTGCACGCCGCGAGGCCAACAGCCCGCTGACAGCGCGAGTAGCGACAGATCGGGAAGTCTCTCCGGCCGAAGATGACTCCTTCTAAGAGGTCTTTTTCGGCTCAGTGCACGAGTTACAGAACCACTTAGTTTGATTGAGAGGCGTGATGGCATTCTCCCGGATGCAGTCTGAGTGGTAAAGGCGACGCGAGCAGGCCTGGGATCAGTGAGTTAGTAGAATCCAGAAGGATCTGGGCTTTCACAGTACCTTATTCGAGCACAGAAGCAATCTAGGCCCGAGAACCGGGAGCTGGCACACGACACAACCATTCACACCTCTGCGAATCTGAGACGCGCGGGGGGATTGCTTGGGCGTGACATCCGCAGGGGGCACTCCATTCGTGCCATTGACCTGTTCTCTGGCCTTGGATTTTGCCTTGGCCCGTTCTTCATTAATATACCCAAAAGCATCGTTGATCATCTTGTCCTCTAAGACGTCGCGTGCAAGAAGCACACTAGTGTGCTTCGCAAACTCCATCATGTGATGCTTCGAGCTCGCCAACCAAGAGGCATGATCCCGAACAAACGAGAGCCAGACACGTGGGAAATACGCGCTTGAGGTAAGACTCTGTTCAAGCATGAAGGCATCCCATTTTCTGACGAACTCCTTTTCGCCGGGTGTCACGTCTGAAAATTCCGCTATGTTCTCCCGGTGCTTCTGGATCATCCATGCGTTGTCCTTGACTGGCTTCGGCACTTCGTCACCAGGCTTGAGTCGCGCCTTGCTCACTGGGTCGAAGAGGGGTCGACCTGTATCGGGAATGAGCACTTTCGGTTTCTGAGGTGGCTCGACCCGCTGGGGTATGAGATCTATTGCTTCAGGCTCAGGCTTCTCAAAGAGTTGTCTGGCTGCGGCTGGTTTTGTAGGGGAATGGATGGGCTCGGTGTTATTGTCGGGTCCCAACCGGGACGTGAGCCATGACTGGTCCCCAGCGACAAAGGTTCCCAGATTGAACGGCTTTACGGGCCGTCCAAGCTGGTAGGTTTTGGTGGGAGTCGATACGGATTCGGGACGGTGCGAGACCCGAAATTGCGGCCCATGGCTCGTCGGCTCAAGGACGAAATCATAGTCTGAATGGCACGTCTGCTGGTGAATTTGCAAGTGAGCCACGGATTGATTGAAAGCGCCGCAGGCTAAGCAACGATAATAATCCAGGGAGACCGGTTGGTCGGTTGGAAGGCAGTATGTCACCCGGCCTTCTGAGACGGTGGCCTGCGCAGCTCTTGCCCGCCGCTTTCTTTCCTTCCCTTGCGCTTGATCACTTAGAACTTTGAGATTGTAGACCTTGTTCTTTTCCCGGACTCTCAAAGACCTACTGGGTGTCTGATCTCCGTCAAGGTCATCATCAGGCTCATGATCCTGGGGCGAGTCATCGTTGACGTGCCCGTTGGTATGGCCATGGAGGCCATTGAGGCCATTCGGTTCGTCGTCTAGGTTGGGCTCGAATCGCCCGGTAGTGTAAGTTTCCGCTTCCGGATCAATCGCGGTAATGCAGGGCATGGAACCCTTTTCTAGGCGCTTCAAGGCACGGAAGCCTGATGTCCACCGAAGGTCGACGTCCATGACATAATCGGTCTGACGCGAGGGTCGCTGGGGGCCATAGCCAGCTGTAAGGCGAAGGGGGTTCTTGATTCTGCCAAAAACCTGTGGAAACTCGCTAGACATGACCCAGTGGCGCTTGGGGGAGTCGGAAAGAGGGCCTTGGTCTCCCGCTGGAATGCCGAAATCGTGAGACTCGAGGGGTGGCCAAGCCCCGACGTTGGCGGCCTCGAGCTCGACCACGAGCTTGTATGATTCAGAAAAATCATGAACATCGTCGTCAAGTCTATTAATGAGGATACTCTCCTCGGGAACAAAGAAGGGATGCGGCAGGTCAACGCGGGCGACCCGATGAGGCCCGACTGGGTTTTTGTACGTCATGATGTCGCAGACCTGGCTCTGACAGTGCAAAACGCGATGCCAGGTAGAGCTCACGTCAAAAATGGTAATACGGCAACTGCCCTTTGTGGTGAGTACATCACGGGGCACAACCGAGTTTTGGAAAGCGCGGACTTTCTTAGACTCCTTGTGAAAGACCTTGAGCACCTCGATGCGCAGCGTGGAACGGGTCTCCGAGTCCCTGGGGGAGGCAACCAAATGGTCGATGTCGAGAGAATCGGGAGACGACAGCCGGCGACGCTTCTGCGCCGGCGCGACATCGTCGTCGGCCGAAAATGACGCATGGTGCTTGGGGGTAGAGAGTGTGACACCCATGGCTGAATTTTGCAATGAGTTGACTCCGTTGATCCAATTCTGATGGAGAAAAGGGGCCGTCCGCTGGCTGCGCCTTTTCAGGTTCATGGCGGAGGGACGGCGATCATAGGAAATGACACAGGCGGCGGGACGATTGAGCAGAGCGCTGGCTACTGCTACAAGCGGGAGTCATTCAAAGCCGGATGGTGATGCGGCTCATTGTCAAAATTGATGCGGTGGTGGCGTTGGCAAGACGAAGTGAGAAGTGAGAAGTGAAGAACGAGAAGAGAACCGAGCCGAGCCCTGAGATGAGAAGCTGGAAAGCAGAACAGGAGGGGGGAGGGGAGGAATTAAGGCGTTCTCGGGGGGCAGAGTGGCAGCGCGACTATGAAGCCGCAGGACTGAAGAGTTTGAGTCGATGAGTGCCGGGAGCTCAGCGTTGAGCGTGGCAACAGACGTTGATGTGTGTGTGTGGGTGTGGATGCGGATGTAAATAATGAGGACAGCGCAGTCGCGTGCGGCAGCCGTCAGAGCCTCAGAGCCGCTGTTGTTGCCGAATGAAATTTGGTGCACGGCTTCTCTGGCTGGCAAAGCGAGGCATCCGCGTCGAGCAGCGGTGTCGCATGGAATGATCCGATTAGACGACGGATTGTCTCTTGTTGATGCTGTTGTTGCGGGAGTTGCGGTTGTGCAAGCCGACGCTGATTCTTGACGGTGGGCGCGGCAGCGGCGAACAGTGCAGCGAGACGCGTGCCAGTGGCCGGTGGAGGAACAGGGAGATTCTATCAAGAGGCCCAATGAGGACTAGCGCGGTAATGACACATCCTGGAAGCCGCAGCCGAGGAGCCACTCAGACTTGAGCAAGAGCGGGCCACTTTCCTTCCTGCATCGCGCCAGCGAAACGAAATCTTTCGGCCTATCCGCTTTATGTCTACAAACGGGGCCCCGCTTCCGGATACCCCTTTGAAGAATGTCGGATGCGGCTATCGAGACGACTGGTGGATCACGGGTCATTATGGGGGCCATGTTGCGTTGCAACGGCCATCATGAGATGACATCCAGTCCTTTGTACGTGGATAGCAATCTCTGAGGAGAACCCGGGGCCGCTAAGAAGCAAACGTTACGGTAGAAGCTGCCATATTCTCTGCCACTTGGACCCGTACGGGACGATTGTTCGTCTTTGAATTTCAAAGCCCACGCGCTCACTGACCTTACCCTAGGAACAGTACCAAGCACTTCGTACAGTGCGGCCTCCCCATGAAAATTGCCATGCCCCAAATCTTCCTCGCCTTACAGTGGTCTCCCCTGCCTAGATGATTGGCCACTGTCCGCCCCATAATTCAATGTGGGTCGCTAGTGCGAGGCTGACCTCTCTTTCCCAGGCACCAACTCGGTTGTGCCCCTCCGACCCTCCTCCAACTGCAGATACTCGGTACGCCCACACCACTATCGGTTGGAAGTCCTTCGTCAACCCGTCATTATTTCCTCAACTGTGGGCTCAGAAGCATAATCACATGGATAGAAAGCCGCGATAGTGAGGCCTCAACTCACCGGTGTGCCGCCAGACCTCGTCACGCAAATCCGAGTGCATCACTTCAGGAGGGCGAGGCAACAGCAGGCCGTTGCGTCACAGGTATGTGTTGACTTCCTCTTGCGCCAGCATCTCGACAACCACCCACAAGCATCGCTTTTGATTCTTCATGGTCCGAACGGCTCTGTCTTGGTTGAACAACACGCTGACATAGCATTTTTTGGTCAGGTATCACTTCACAATGGCGAGAACACGAGCTCTCGACCACCAACCCCGCAACGAGCATGCGACCCGTCGCAACCCGAGCCGAGCGTCTCGCATCAAGCCCGTTGACCAACCTCGCCCCTCAACACGAATCCGTTCCCGCATAAGATATGACGATGGCTCTTCGAGCGACGACGACGACGACGACGACTCTCTGTCGAGCGCCATTGACATGACCAAGACGGACCGAGACAGTGAGGCGGTTTCTGGCGACGAGAGTCAATCTGGGTCTCGTTCTCGCCGACGCTCCCGCCGGATTGCAACAAACCCCCCCAACCGGCGGAACGGCAGCCGTCGGAGCGCACGCCAGGCAGCCATCTCCAATTCTCAAACAACAGCAGTCGCGCCCGAGGCGGTTCTCCAGAGTAAACCACCATGCGGCCGCCGAGGCACAAGAAAACGCCCGAGTCGCTCAAACGAGCCCACCAGCACTGCCAAGAAGCAGCGCATCGTGCCCCCGACACCAGAAGTTCCCTTACCGCAGGGGTTCATCCCAGATTGGTCAGGTCCCCAAATGCCTTATGGTGTGTGGATCGACATCTTCTACTACGCGGCTACCACCGGAGGGTATGACACCCTTGACGTCAACTGGCTGATCAACGCCTCCACAACATGCAAGACTTTCTGTGATCCAGCCTTGACAGCTATTTATCGATGCCCGCCAATCACCACCTCGGGCAAGGCAAGACGGTTTGCAGCTCTCCTAGACCGCCCGCCCTCTGAAACTCGATTGAACTATCGTGTCAAAATCGAGTCTGTTTACATAGATATTCAAGTCGTACCGCAGACTGTCCTGTTCAAAATTGTGCACCCTTTGCCACGCCTTAAGGAGCTTGTATTCTTCACTCAGCATGATCAACCTCCATACAGAGAGCTTGATCGCACTGTCAGGTGGCACTATTCTGAGGACATCTTCCGCGCACTCATGCCATCTACCGACGAATCAGAGACTGTGGGCCAGAAGCCATTTCACACCGCGTTGAGGAGTTGGGAGTGGAGCGGGAGGCTTTTGGGAGGACATGTCGCAACTATAAAGGATATTGGCCGAGTGCATCAAGGCCCCTCATTCGCCCATCTCACCAAGCTGAGCTTTACCAATTTCCAAGTCCCGTCCTTGTACAAGCCACGCCCCAAGCCCGGAGACGAGGAGCGCGAATTGGAACTGTACAACGAAGACGGTGCTATTATCGACTCCATTGCGGAAGCCATCTCCAGGGTCCCATCACTTACACACCTTGTGTTCGAATCATCAACCGTCATGACCCACCGCATGCTTCCACTGCTACCAATGGGCCTGGTTCATTTTGGACTGATTAATTGCTGGGAGGTGAAATCTGATGATTTGCAATCATTCCTCCATTCCCATGGCAGGAATCTCCGCACTCTTACCCTGTCGCATAACCAATCACTAGACATGGCTTTCTTGCCAAGCCTGGCTGACGCATGCCCTGGCCTGGAAGAGCTGCGAATGAACCTGTCATACTTCCGCCTCCACAACTCGCTGTCTTTCGTCAACAATGACTCGGACCCCATGTATGAGCATGCATTGCTTCCCCATCAGATTCCAAAATGGCCGAGTAGCCTCCGCGTGCTTGACTTCGAGCACATCAGGCACTGGAGCCTAGAAACGGCAGAGATGTTCCTCCAGTCACTCATCGACAATGCTGGCAATTTACCAAACCTCCGGCATCTTGGCGTCAAAACAATGCTCAACATCCCGTGGAAAGCGAGAGCAGACATGCGCCACGAGTGGGGAAAGAGGCTGGATAGAGTCTTCCTCCGCCCCTACGAGCCACCGCGGAGCCACACGTCGCTCCGCCCGCCACCAGTCGATGAGGAGCATCCAGTGCCCCGAGAGACGGCCAGAGAGAAGAGGCTCTCCGATGGTCCATCTCGTCGGAGCACTCGAGTAGCTCGACTCGCAGTCCAACCCTCCGACTCGGAGTCTCGGAACAGTAGCAACTCTAAAGGCCTGCGCGGGCTATCGCGTAGACCAACCTATATGGACCCGGAAACTGACGAGGGGGAATTTGAAACCTCAGAAGAAGAAGAGCATGACTCGCCTGCGCCTCCTTCTCGCAATGCTGACTCGCAAACGCAAGAGGAAGCTGGGGGCGTGTCTGCGCCAGTCATGCCCGTCATTCAGGGACTCTGCACCACTGTTTCCATCGTTTTTGACAACCAAAAGCCCACCGAGCTGCAATACGGTATGGAGGACTTCATGGATGAAAACCGTACGGAGTCTGATGGTGATTGGAACGGCGACGAGGACGACGACGAAACGGCCTACGCCTGGTGATTCCAGCGGAAACCGACCAACCAACTGACCCTAACTCAGTAACACACAGCCCTGTATTTCAAAAGCTGACATTTTGCTCCATCTACGAGCTTCACGCGCATTGTATGATTATGATTTTATGCGCTTGCTACGACCACATCGACGTCGCATGACGAATTTGGAATTGGAGGATGGAACTCAAACTGGACGACTGGCTCTAAAGCATTGAGGGACGTGTAACGGTTCGTCTGCTCAATCGTTTTGATAGCCTTATTGCTTGCTTGTCGTGCACGTCTCATGGGGATCTCGAGCCAGAGATCGACTTGTAGAGCATCCGATCCACGTGGGGAGCTGAAAAAATTCAAACATTTCGTCCGGCGCGAGCCAACACGAACCAGAGTGTCACCAAAATTATGAACAAAATGAAGCTATCCAACACCAGATTGATTGAAACGGATGGCGTTCACGGCATCACAGTGATATTTCTTAGAGCAGGACCTATCGGCCATCAATTGTTACAGTAATGTTACATTTGAAACTGGTGATCGATCCTCTTTGCAGAGGCATCTCATACCAACGACTACTCGAGAAACGAGATGCTGTAACCCTGCTAATGTACATGCGTGAAAGAAGAAAAAACCGCTGTCCAGGCCGGAGCCATGTGCGCCTCAACTATCGCTGGCCTATTAATGCAAAGCCGTGTTAATGCCCCTGTGCGCCGTATATCGAATGTCCCGGATGCTACAAGCCGACCAACCGACAGAATTAGCCCAGCTTTAGAATGCCGCGCCGCCCATTCCCTCGCCCGCCATGTTCTTCATGCTCTTCTCGCTCAGGTCACTCCGCATCTCCCAGGCGCGCGAGTCGCGCTCTAGTCGATCCCAGTTGTACAGGCTCTTCCGCAGCCGCTCCTGTTTGGTCTGCAACTCGTCCCGCAGCTTCTCTTCTTCGTCCTTGAGTTTCCGATAGTGAGGCTCGATCTCTCGCGTCACGCCTAGAGCAGCAGGAGTCATAGATGGATCCAGCTTGCCTCCAGGGATGAGAGGCGGCAGAGTGGCTAACATACTTTGCGCAAGTGTTTGACGTGCGCTGCCTGGATGCTGTGCTGACGGGCCAGTGGGTGGATTGAAGGGTCTGCTTTGCGTGGGAGTCGATAATTGAGAACCGTTGGAAGGCGTCGCTCGTGGGCCGGTGGGAATGGACGAAGGTCCGTTGGGCGTGGAAGGCGTTGGCGAGAGGCCAGACATATGTCTGGGAGGCGGCTGCGGCCAACCGCCTCTTCCACCGCGAGAAGCAAACCCGCCTCGAGCTGGAGGAATATATCCTCGCGGGCCTGCTGGGGGGTTTGTCGGACTGGTGGTCCCTGATCGAAGCGGAGGAGCTGTAGGTGTCTGAGTTCGCACCACTGGAGGAATGGGCGACGACGCAGGTACAACAAAGCTTCTGTTCGCGGCAGGCCCAGTAGGGGGAGCTCTCAGAGCGGCTGGACCTCGTGGTGGTGATCTGGAGGCCGGGGGCATAGATTCATACCCCGCGGGCCGGGGAGGATCCCTAAGAGGTGCGACTCCAGGGGCACCAGGGTGGTGGGGTGACTCTTCACGAGACTGAGCTGGTGGTGATCGAGCCCTGATTGAGCTCGGGCGAGGCGATGATCTTCCGGACGCTGACTGAGAGGTGATTGCTGAAGAAATTCCCGACTCTCTTGGTGGAGACACTCGCCGATATGACTGGTATCGATCCGCGCCGCGGCGGCTTGGGGATCGCGAGCGTGGGCGATATGAGCCACCACCTCCGGGTCCTCGAGGCGGAGACCTTGCTGGCGGGGTTCTATCACGTCGATCTCTGTTGAATGGCGATCTAGACCTCCGTCTTTGGGGGTTAGTTCCAACCTGCTCGGAGCATATGGTTTAGTCGGTGCTCACCTCTCATCTCGACGATCAAAGTCACGTTCTCTATCACGAACTCGATCACGATCCCATTCTCGCTCCCTTGGTCGATCCCGCTCACGATCACGATCCCAGTCTCTGGCTGGAGACCGAGGGCGCTCGTACCTGTCGGCTCGCATGGGGGAAGGTCTCCTTGACAAACTACGTCGAGGAAGAGACGGCCGCCTCATCGGAGATCTAGTCCGCTCTCGTCTGCGTGGGCTCTCTCGATCCCTTGACCGCTCTCGTCGATATCGATCACCGCCACTTCGAGATCGTCGGCGTGGTGGGTATCTTCCAGGAACGTAACTATCAGATCCTGCAGGAGGAGGACTCCGGGGACGTGGACTTCGTGGTCGTGGACTCCTCACTCTCTCCCTGACCGGGCTGCGAGCTCGGCGAGGTGATCGATCTCCCCCTCTAGGTGTAGGTCTCCACGACTCTCCAGCGCCATACCTAACGACTTCCCCATCGTCATACCTTTCGTGAGTTAGCGCTAGCCCAACAAAGTTATCTGCATGATGAAGTGTGCGTTTGTGGGTCGTGTCCAGGGGCAAAGCAAACGAAAAGTGCAAGACAGAAAAAGAAACCCAACAAAAAAGAATCGCTGTTGTTCCTGCATAAGAAATCACACAACGACCGGGTGATACTCGCTGGGGTTTTAAATCGCATTCCCGGGAGGGGCGCTGGAAACATAACTGGAAGAGAGCCTCCACTGGTTAAAAATGCATGTCCTCAGGTCTTTGCCGGGCTCCGAGAGATTCAGTCGATTCCACCTGCCACAGAGGGCTGGGGCGCATGGTCCGTCGCCGCTGTCCTTTTCCCTCACGGTCTTTCATAGACTCGCGCAGTCTCTTCATGAATAGTTCGGCGCAGTCATGCTGCTAGTGAAGACAAGGGTGAAAAAAGCGCATATCCGTGTGCACGTCACGAAGCTGCATCCAAGGTTGGATGTTCAGGAACAGCACCCGAGCCCATTGTTTGTTGTCCGGGGTGACCTGCCAGACCTCCCAAATAGCCGTGAACTTTTGTTCCTTGTAACAGACATAGTCGATGATGTGCTTTGCCCAGTCGCCGACGCAATTGACCGAGTAGAGGAACTGGGCGACATGATATCTCTTCGGGCGTTCAATCTGAATCATTGTATAGAGGTGATGCAGGTTCAGAGAGTAGGGTCGGCGTTCCCTTTCGGCTACTTCAGGAGCAGTATCGGGCTCTCGGAGTCTGGGTGCAGGAGAGTCGCCCCATTCGTCCCAAGTGAGACTGGCCAAGGCCATCATATCGGTAAACGAGGTGCCAGCAGTCTCGTAGTCCTCATCGACTTGAGGAGCGGTATTGGCCCCTCTGACTCTCTCTGTAACATAATCGGTCCATTCGTTCTGGGACAGACTAGCCGCGGCCATCATATCGGTGTAGGAGAGACCAGTATACTCGTAGTGCTCGCTGGTTCCACTGTATCTCGGTACTGCCGGCGCAGGAAGGCTGTCGGTCGATTCTTGGTGCAAATCGGCTCCATCGTGCTGTGTGGCGGCTTGACGTGAAGGTCGGCGTACAGCCCGACGTCGTCTCAATGGTAACCGGGACGAACTCATCGTGGGAGGCGACCGGGTAGCGATGTTTCGATCCTCCCAGTATGTAACAGCCCGAAGAAGCAACCCAATAAGGTTCCAGAGTATGCGCGATCGGTCCAGGGGTATAAAAAAGAGTGTCGAGTCCAACAGGGTGTCGAATAATGATGGCTTCCAGGGCGGATGGGATGATGAAGGGAAGTGGGCAGGACAACGGGGGCAAAGGAAATTCAGATATTCACATACCTCCTACCGCGATCGCGGTCCATGTTTGCGGTGCGTGCGCGACGAAGCGTGCCGGCAGGTGCCTTGTTCGAGATGAGCCTGGCAACTGGCTTGGCGTCGTGCCGGATGGGAGGGCGCAAAGCAACGCGTCTTTGCGACTCTGTCAGGAGCTTTCCAGAAAGATGGGTGAAGACCGGTCGGAGATTTTGATCCCGAACCCCGGATAAGGCGATAAGAAAGAGGTCCACTATTCGTGCACTGTGTCACACTGTACCACCCTGTACGCCTCGACAGTAGGTAGGTAACGATAGCACTGCACGCGACATCAAGAGCAATTCAGGTTCCAACATCGAAAACAACTTAGTCTAGTAATATCCGGATAGGAGGCATGGCGCTATGGCGCTATTGTTATATATCGTGTGAAACAAAGAAGCAACAAGCCTAAGAACACATCTGTAGTCCGTCAATTTCTATCCTCGGCCTGGAGCCCCTGAAAGCCAATTATCGATTCTCTACAACACCATTCCAGGCCCTGTATCGTACACATACAGGTACATCATTATGGCTTATCGTCCTCCGTCGAACACCCGTCCGAATTTTCTGACGTTCTCCCCATAATCCACTCCTGTGCTTCCTCCGCATGTCCCTGCATCATCTTATTGAGCCCGAACATGGGGCTTCTCACCACAGTCCCGAACCGTCTCTTGTTGACCTTTCGAGTAAGGTCAAGGTCTGACCAGCACGCGTGGTCACCAGCAACGTATACGCGAGAGTTCTCCTTGTACCAGGAGGACAAGTCACCGTCGATGTCGGACTTGACAGGTCGGAGGTTGCCTGTGACAAAGTTGACTACTCCGGAGATTCTCGATTTGCAATCTAGGAAAAAGTTAGCAAAAATGCGTCCTGTGAAAGAAAAGAAGAGAAAGGCACCTCTGTTTAATAGAAGGACTTTAACGCCAAGGTATGAGTTTCCGACGCCCATGACGAAGATGTCGTCGGCATCGTAGAGCTGAAGGTAGTTGTCCCAGAGATAGCAAACTAGGGACTGGAGCTGCTGCTGAAGAGCCTTCTCCTTAGAAGCGGGTATGTAGGAATCAGAGTCCTGAAATGTCAGATGAGAGCTATTGCTATGGCGCAAATTACTTACTTCATCGTGCGTGATGTATGCGGGCACGTTGATGTCCATGACTCCAAATTTCTGGCCCACTGCCCAATCGATGTAGTCGGTTACTCCGTCGACCTGCGATAGTTAGCACAAAACACTGAAGTAGAAACAAGAAATACTTACCACCCAAGCGTTATGCGATTCGAGAGTTGTGTCGATGATGTCCGGTTGCGCCAGAAGTTGGGGCCTAAAAGGGTCAGTTAGCAAGCCTGTGAGGGAATAATGAGCGAGTGACTTACGGATCGTGGATAATCACCAGTATCCTCTTGGCGTCATGGAGATTTGGTGTGACCAAAACTTGATTCTCAAACGACTTGTACAGCTGCTCGCGCTGCACATACAGTGGAACCATGTTGTGCTTGGACTGAAGGACCTGTCGCTGTGCATTCCGGATGACGTCGTGAAGGCGGTTCGCATTGAGTTTCTGAACGTCCGGAACGTTGACAACGCCTGGTCGCATACACTCCCAGTAAGGAGCCTGGTGTGCCTGGACCTTGGCCAAGATGCGCGCTGCCTCCTTGTTGATCTTGGGGATCCCCATCTTTGGTGGAGGGTCGCCCATGAGAGTCCTTGCCACGGCAACTGCAGAGTTTGAGATGGCCTTGAGGTTGTAGCCGCCCTCCAAGCACACCGCGACCTTGCCATCGGCCAGCGACATCAACATGTGGGTCATGTGAGCGTAACAGCCAGGGGAGACAAAGCAGCCTCCTAATTCGTCGCCGTCCGCCGCGTCGAAGCCGGCAGAAATCACGACGAGATCGGGGTTGAATTCCTTGGCAATTGGCATGACAATCTTCTGAAAGGCTGCCATGTACTCTCCATCGCCCATGCCCTGGTCGTGCCAGCCGATGTTGACGTTCTTGCCGAGTCCGGCGCCGCTACCGCAGTTCTCGATTCCACCATCAGGCGTCATGGAATTGGGAGGCTTTCCGGGATAGAAGATACCGTCTTGATATACGTGCAGTGATATATAGAGGACGTTGGCATCATGGTAGAAGATATTTTGAACACCGTTGCCGTGGTGTACATCCCAGTCCAGAACCAGGACTTTCCGACAGATATCTGGATAGTCCTGTTGGCAGACCCTGACTGCCACGGGGACATTGTTGAAGAAGCAGAAACCCATCGGCGCGTCGAATTCTGCGTGGTGGCCCGGGGGGCGAATCACAGCGAAAGCATTCTTCACTTGCCCCGTCACAACGGCCTTGCACGTCTCGATGGCACCTCCGGCGGAGAGCATGGCCGCCGGGTATGACATGCTACCAACGTAGAGAGACTCGCGGCCTTGGTCATACTGCCTCGTCAGCTCTCGGAGCTCGGCCGTACTCATGTGTTCCAGGCTCTCGACCCAACTCAAATGGTCGGGGGAATGGGCGAGGCAGATTTCCGGCCTTGTCGCGGGACGAGCAGGTATCCGCCACATGTATCTCGTCGGACACTCCTTAATAATCCTGGCAAGCTCCGTTGATGGACCGGTATAGACAAGGCCCATTTTCTTAAAAGCCTTGAATATTTCGTGGATGCGACGAGGGTCCTCGGGATGGTGGGTATTTGGACTGAAATCTGCATTCATGTGTAGTTTCATGCGATCGTCGTAGCAAACGCCTGTTGGGAGAAGGCCTCGCCGTCGCATTTGATCCAATGCGAGATCTTGGGGCTCCGGCTCGCTGTCTGCGTTGAAACTACCCTCCTCAGACGCAGTGTCATCGTCGTCGACGGCATTGTTGTCAGGCCGGGGAAACCCGTTGGGAGCATCGATATCCTTCATGGGACGGTCATCGCCCCCCATAGGGATGTCCACGTCCATGTTCACTTGTAACAGACTCCTCGTTGAAACAACAATAGCACCAAGAAGCTCTACTGAAGTTGGTGCTGTGACCACCAAAGAGTAACGAATTAATTTCGCTATAGCCTCCTACTGGTGTCGATTCCTGGGTAAGGTCAGCTTGGATTGCGTGATAGGAAACAAGAAGAAGGGGAAAAGTGAATGCTAGAAGAAGAAAGAAACAAGAAAACCCAAAAAACATATCCAGAGAAGCAAAGGAGGTGTTGTTAGGTATAAGACTAGACTCGAGCAAGGCGACCCCTTAAGCCGGCCTTTATTCACCAAACAGCACAAAGACACGTGAACAGAGAGACAAGAACGAGCAAGCAGCAGGCGATGTCCAAAAGCCCAAGCGCCAAACAACACGCGACTGACCGCTTGAAAACAGGAGCCCAAGTGAATGCGGGTGAACATACCAAATAAGCGCGGCCAGCTTTCCTCGAGCCTCCGGACAGAAGCGAAAGGACCAGGATGGTGCGATGAACACCTCGCGGCAGCTCAACCCAGGGCGCTCCAGGCGATCAAGACATGTGCGAGGCCTTGCAACCGAGGGCGATGTTCTGCTGGGCGCAGTTCTGCTGGCGTTGCAGTGCCGTGGGGAGCGGCAAAGGGAGCGGCGCGGAGGAGTGTAGATTGGCCTGAGCCGAGCTATCTCTAAGTTGGATGCGAAGGTGAGGCTCGGTGGTCGAGGCTGGTTTTGGTGGGCTGGCCTAGGCTCTGCCGGCCAGTGAGACGAGCCACCGCCGTGGATAATTAGTGGGCGACCCGACCAGCCTAACGCAGTACACGGGCAACCTCCACCACGGGCTACCACCACAACGATACCCAAGTCAAGTGGCCTCGGAGTATCAGTATGCATCGGAAACAAGATATTGGTAATGTGTGCCACTAAGGCGGGCTTCATAATGAATTTTAGGGAATGTTCGGGTTGCATACCTATCCACGGATATTCTGGCTTATTAGTACCTCTCAAGCATTCACATCAATAACAGACAAGCATCTCCACCAGCATCAAGTTCATTCATAGACTAGAACCGAAGCTCTAATCTTCTATATCTAACTATAATCTTTTGACAATCTAAAACCTCCCAACATGAGGAAACCCTGCTCACTACCTAATCCAGGTTCTTCTGAAGACCAAGACCTAGCGCACCGAAGGTACCAGGAACCGACCACCCGCCCAGCTTTGTTGGCGAGACTCTTCCAAGTATGACCCGTCGTCTCCCCGGGGCGAATACTGCGAAAATGACCGCACGAACTTGAGCCCTGGAGGCAGAGATCCGTCTGGACTGGCGTCGCCGCAAAACGTCACACGTTCGTCGTCGCGTTCGTCGTCAAAGTCGATGATGCCTCCCACGCTGTCCTCCGCCAGGCTGGGCATTCTGTCCAACCAGCGCCGCTCATCTAAAGCACATCTGATGGCGATTTGGATGGATTCTTGGTCCATGGTGAAGTTGGAGTGGTGCAGACTCACCTCCACGATGAGCCGCTTGCGAGGGTAGCTGTAGATATTTTCGAATAGATGGATCAACTGATCGGGACCCAACTTCGCATACGTCTTGACAATACGACTCCATCGGCTTTGATCGTTCCAGCTCGTCATCAGGGACTGAGGACGGTTAACAACGTCGACTAGGTCATAATCATCCTGATCATCTTGTTAGCAAGCGACTTCGCACAAAATCTCGCGTCGGACTTACATGTTCTTGATTGGGGTCAAGACGAGGACAGAGATAATACAGGACAACATCCTTCATCGTCTCAACTAAGTCCATCAGTTCCAACAACTCACTCGTGGAGTGATGCCGCATTTGACTGGTCCGAAGGTCATCCACATACGGCTCAGGAAGCCCAGCCCTCGGCCTTGGTAGCTCGCCGTGGAAGTAAAACCCGTAGAGCCACCATCTGTAGAAAGCCCTTCGAAATCTTTCCGCTTCGTGCGGCCGGAGCAGCCTGCAGTCCTCCGGTTCATGAAACCACCTCATTTGGGGAAAGCGTTCCTCCCATCTGCGGACGAGTCGGCAGTATTTGAGAAGCGGCCCCAGGTCACGCTCAGTCAAGACGACAGTTTTCATAGCCGAGGGTGCAGGTCCGTTGGGCTTTCGTGCTTTCACGACATTTGTAAAGCCATGGCGTGATTCTGGCATGGCTGTAGGCCAACATTCCGGCCGTGGAGCAAGAATTGTCCTCCTGTCTCCAGCATGGCGCTGAAAGACGATCTGACGTGGGGCATACAGTCCTCCAAGCGACTCCAAATCGTCACCAGAGGCAGTGTAAATTTGCAAAAGTTCATCAAGCGGGCTGAAGTCCCGAGACAGAACTGGAAGCAATATCGATGCCTTGCTTTCCGTGAACAGGTCGAAAAACGTCCGGCTTGTACCGGCCAAGTTGAAGATGCTGTCCAGATCAAGCCGGTGAAAGATGTCGAGGACAATTTCGACGGGGAGACCTGCCAAACAGGGCGCCTTTGTTGAACAAGATGCCATCATGAATTATTGGCTTCTGTCGAGAGGGAAAATGGGATATGTTTGATGGAATTGATTGGATAGTGGATAGGGCTCCTGGGCTGGAGACACAGATATTTGGGGGTTCAACAGCAAAAGAAAAATATAAGAACACGAAAGTTCGTGTCGTTTCTTCTTTGCTGTTTATGACTGATCCTTTGTCGGGTATTAAAGACGGCGGACCGCCACTGCGAAGGAATCTAAGTCTATCAGCACTGTATTTTCAGACGGAAGCAAAAACCCTACCAAGTATACATGTCATTTTTGTTGTCTGTTGGGGACCGAAAGGGTCAATGGATTGGTATGACAAGTCAACCAAAGCCGTGTTGTTTCAAGTAAGTAGCTTTGATAAGATGGTATCAAAGCAAGCCTGGTTGTTTGGACAATAGTAGTATCCTGGGAAAGGTGTCTGAGTTGACAGTGGTTTTTACGGGTGTCCGTAAATAATAGGTGGGTGAAGATGAGATTAGAACGCTGAAGGTTCCGGCGTAGCTTCGCGGCGTCAACTGTTGAGCCACCGAGAAGCATGCAACACCTGGGGCCTACTGACCGGCGACCCCGGCTTTGGGGCTTAGAAAGGGACGGGAAATGCACTGGGGCGTCAATTGGGAAACTGAATTCGGTATCATGGTGGTGGGCAAGCGAATCTCGATTCCGACCATGCTTGGATGATGTCGCAGATGAGATGGAAGGCGAGAGTTGGAGAAAGGGGCCGTGACTGGCACGTCGAGGCAGCCTGCCGGCGTGAGTCGCGTCTCGGGAGATACCAAATCCCCGAGTATTTGCCGACCGCGGACTAAATAATGATGTAACTGATTACCGAGTTGTACATCAGAGATGGTCATAAACCATGTGCAATAAAATAAGCGAGATTTCCTTTTCTTTTATGAACTGCACTACAGAATCGCCCATGAACTCCTATACCCCGTCCCGGTTTTAGAGAGACACAGAAAGCCAGAGCATCAACGGGTATCACAATGTCTAAGCGAACAGCATCTTGGTATCCAGCTGGTCCTTGGGCGCCCGGTGGCCACCCTGGGACCGCAGCCCCAAGTCGCTCTTCTTGGATAATCGCCCAACCGCCTGCTCCGCGCGAGCGTTGTGTCGCGAGGCCTTTGACTTTCGAAGATCGGCTCGGACCTGGTTTGGCGATACGAACTCCCTGTTCTCGTAGATAATGGGTCCACCGAACGATCCCTCCTGGATCACAATGGGCGTGAGGACGAATCGGGGACCGATCTCGACTAGGTTAACCTCCGTCTCCTTGTTGAGAGCCTTCGCCCTGGTGGACTTTTCCTCTTCGCCATCCTTGGCGGCTCCAGTCTCCATCTCGTTGATCTGGTAGTTCCGGATCCAGATCTTTCCGTCGGCGAAGCTGAATCCCATGACGTGGTCAATGAAGGGCTTCGACTTGCGGGTGCCTTCGGGAACGCCAAAGGTATGTTGGAAGAGTTCCTTGATGACTCGGAGGTGGGGTTGCTTCTCGAAAGCGGCGTCGAATGACAGGATCGGTCTTGAGCCCTTCAGGCAGTTGCCTGTGAAGTGAAGCTCCTCCATGGTGTGCACTGTTATACGTCAATATTCGGGAGCGGGCCTCTGGGATCGTCTGTGCTCACGGTTCTGGAGGTGGAACTTGACGGTAGGGCCATTGGGAACTTTGCTGAGCCACACGTAAAGATCCTTTCCCTTTCGCGCCTCGAAGAAGAGAACATTGTTGCAGTTGTAGAGTTCGGCCAACTCGTTCAGCTCGTAGAGCTTCGTCTTGGAATCGAACTTGGCATCCTTTCGGCTGTGAGGGAGCATCGACGCAATATCATTCAATAGATGGCGGTGACTATGCAGAAACTAACGTTAGACGAATGCGCTCGGTCATGGTCGAGTCGTGGACAAGATTTCTTACCGGTAGGTGACACCTCTGGAGGAGAGGATCAGAACCCTTTGCTTGTTCTTCTTGACGCCATTGCTTGGCGCATCGGTCTTAGTCGCACTCGACTTGGAGATGGATTTGTAAACGGCAGCCATTGTATTCAGAAAGGCGTTACGGCTTCGGTTGTCGCAGTCTTCACGAATGGTGGAATTTCTGGACTGGCTTTGCGGCGATGGCGGGCGAGGTCCAAAAAATTTGGTCGGCAGCGGATTTTCTCCGCTACGATAAGCTCTAGCTGTTCTTATCGGGGGTGGGTGGAGCCGGCGGCGTGGACACCGCTCAGACAGCACAGATGCCACCTGCCAAGAGCCCGCTTGGATCGAGGTCGAGACCCAAGCGAGAGACCCGGTGCGTGGGCCGAAACTTGCAGGGAAAACCCATTCAGGACTGCGTGAAGACGGACATGAAAATAGTGCCTGGGCTTGAGACGTGGTCTTTTCTAAGGGAATCGGCTGAGGGCGGCTTGGGGACCCCGCCATTAAGTAGACTACACATCGTCATCTTATAAGCAAAGTCAAGTAGGGTCCAAGCCAAACGCAACACAGGCAGTCCATGGCGAGCATGAGCATTAAAGGATTCATTTCAGCTACGTAAGATGACCATGTCGCAGCGATCGTTGGACGCATCAACCCCAGACAACCATCATGACAAATAAGAACAAAGGAAAGCCGAAGTAACCGCGCCTTCTGATATCAAAAAAGACGTATCACGATTCCTCGTCTCCTCGAGTCTCTCCTTATGTGACGAGCATTCCGTGGAACAAGTAAGATGCCTGGTATCTCCCCCCCCCCCAAGCCCTATAACCCGTCGCGTAACGGTCCCCGCAGAAAACTTAACAGCACTTGCCACCCTTCGCGCCCTCATCGTCGGCGGGCTTGCTGAGCGAGATGTTCGTGCCCGCACCAATGGTGGCTTGGGCGCTGTCGCCGCTGTCGAGCGCTTTGCTGGATACAATTCGGTAGATTTCTACGTGCGTCGTCAGTATCAGATCCAGGATGAGATGCCAGAGAGGGAGGTTGTGGACTTGAGGGGGGGGGGGTTGGACGTACCGGTCAAGATGTTCTGGAATGCAAGCTCGACATTGCTGGCGTCGAGGGCCGAAGTCTCGATAAAGGACAGGTGATTCTCGCCTGCGAAGACGAAAATTAGCACAAGAGCTCCTGTACATACACTTGGATGTGCATGGACGCATGGATCCGCAAGACGCACTGGCAAAGGACTTGGCCTCCTCAGTGGGAACAGCCCTCAGATGTCTCAAATCGCTCTTGTTTCCAACCAACATGATGACGATGTTGGCATCGGCATGATCCCGCAGTTCCTTGAGCCATCGTGTGACGTTCTCGTAGGTCTGGTGCTTGCTGATGTCGTAAACGAGCAAGGCGCCGACGGCACCACGGTAGTAGGCGGAGGTGATGGCGCGGTATCGCTCCTGACCGGCGGTATCCCAAATCTGGGCCTTGATCGTCTTGGAGTCGACTTGGATGGACCTGGTGGCAAACTCAACGCCGATGGTCGACTTGGAGTCGAGGTTGAACTCGTTTCGAGTGAATCGGCTGAGAAGGTTGGATTTTCCGACTCCAGAGTCTCCGATCAACACGACTGCAATTCCGGGAAGAGTCAGTAAGAACTGGCGCGGCGCGGATCGCTGGGGATAGGCGGTGGCCTAAGGGGTGTGACGGCACCTTTGAAGAGGAACTGCACAGGGGAGACTAGTCAGCAAGTGGTGGGAGACGAGCGGGAGCGCATTAGGGGAGAGGGCACGCACATCATACTCGTCGTTGGCCATGGTAGCGATGGGGGGCTTCAGCGAAGTCGTCGGGAGGATGAGGATGAGGGCGAAGGCGCTGGCGCTGGAGACGAGGGAGTCGACGTAGATGATGTGTGGGATGTGGAGAGGGAGAGAATGCGCGGCTCTGGCGATAGGCGGTCGTCGTACCTTATCCCGTGGTGCCGAGGGGTAAAGTAACGGTGTACTTGGTACTGTTTAAATGTACTGTAATTACCTAGTAGCCCAGTGGTAGTGGAGGGGAATGCAACCTGGCCCAAAAAATGGATGGCAACGCCCGGAGCTTGGGACAAAGCGCCCGGCAAGAAAGGGGGACGAGAGCCCCAGGCAGCGACAAAGAGGATGGGCTTGTGACTATCATTAGAAGACGGTTACCTAGGGATAGGCTCCAACCATAGATGCCGATAATCGCATCCGACTACTCGGGCAATGAGTTAATTATGTGCCAGGCACTCGTTGGTCTGCGCGAATCTGCTGGCACAATGGATGGAATCGGCCAGTGCGTGCTGCAGGGCGACAACAGAGGCGCTGGGGCAATTAACTGGGTGCTACAGCGCTGGGCAACCACTGGCGTCGCATCAGTGGCCTTGCAGGCCGAATCCGACCCGACGCGTTGAGAAGGTCGAGGGTCTTGTCATTCAAGTATCGGGTACTTGTCTCCCCGCTACTACAAGAGATTCCCGAAGGCATCCGTGAAATGGAATTTAGGTTGAGCCAGCACAGCCGCCTTTGCACCACCTCTCTTTGGCGCCAAGTGCTGTTGTTGCCGCTTCCTAATAATTGCCGAGTACGTGGTACAGCTAAGCTTGCAGTAGGTTGGCCCTCCTCCTAAGGCAGGCACTGTTAGTACGAGGTAGAGCTAGCTGTGTTGGCTTGGCTGCATTCTGTGGCTCCAAGCACCAAAAACCCGTGTCTAATCTGCACAGAGCCCATGCTTAGGTGGTCTACCTGGTTGCTAAATCTAACCTCTTGCAGGCAGCATGGACAGTTGCAAGCTCCTGGCCTGGTTATTGCTCAAGTTACTAGAAGCGAAATCCATTTGTACGTAGCATGCGCGTTTTCAAGTAGTATTCTACCTTGGAAAGTATTAGACATTCAATTCAGGTCCTGTGACTCAATGACAAGTGTTCACAGTTCGCTAATTCCTCCTGGCAGATGTTCGTCGACACACACATCACGTGCCCGCAGGTAGACAACACCTAAGACCGTGCATCTTCATGCAAGGACCTCCAACTCTGACCCCTTCACCAACACCAGCACTCACGTACCTGGGTTTCTCATTCAAAGCTTTCGCCTTTCGATTTCCATACACGAGAACTCAACTCCGCAACAAAAGACCAAACACTCAGTCAAGTCTCACTCGCACTATGTGCAATCGAGATATCTAGCGACAAACGAAAACTCCAGCCCGCTCTGGCCCATCACAGTCCTTGCCATCCTGGTCACCCAGCCCAGTGTATGGTGATTGCGTTTGGTGATGAGTGTTTGGTGATGGGGCTTTGCACCACCGCTAGACACGATGACACGCTCAAAGCCCACGGATGTGGACATGGATGTGGACCCGGGGGACAACGCTGATTCCATCACGTCAACTATTGAAGAAGAGCCCGACTCCAGCGATGAATGGCTGGTCAACGACATCCTTGCAGAGACAGTCATAGATGGAGCCCCAAGGTACCTCATTGACTGGCATGGCTATCCACTCTACGACGCTTCATGGGAACCGGCTGAGAACCTTGGCGGTGACATGCTCACCCATTGGGAGGAGAGCAAAAGCAAGGAAGGCCACAAGACCGAGAATAACAAGAATATTGCTAAATGGAGACAAGCTGTTAGGCAAAGAGTCTACAGCAAAATGGCTCGCCATGAGGAGCGAAATCGCAAGCGCAAGGAACGCGGCCTCGAGCAGTCCGTGTATAATAGATCTCTCGAAGAATATTTGGAAGACTTCGAAAAGACTTTCGAGGAGGAGGAAGACGAGAACTTGGGTACCAATGCCTCCAAGGATCCGACGCCAGACAGGAAACCGCCTAAGGACCAGACACCAGATGGCAAACTGTCTAAGGATGACAAACCAGACCGCGAAACCTCCGAAACCCGCCATGCAGACGGCAAGGCCCCCTATGATCAGAAGGGCGCTGCTCCTTCAAAGAGCACCCAAAAGCCACCGCTAGGTCAGCATGAGCAGCACGACATTTCTCGACCTCAAGTTACTATTCCCAAAGACCGAGCACCCAAGAACACCCCAGTCAAGCCATCGGTCTCGTCAACTTCTGGTCCAGAAACAGCCCAGGGTCGCACTGGCGCCACTCCAAGCTCTCGAAAAGTGACGACTAAGCCGGCGACAAAGTCAACGCTCATGTCCAAACTGGGCCCCCACAAACCAAAAGCGCCAACCCCGGAGAAAGTTTCTGTAGAGCCAGCTATTCGTCAAGTTTCAGGCACTATCGGCAATGTTTTTGCAGGCGGCAAAGAAAGAAAAAAGAAGCTTACCCTTCATGAAGCCGCCAAGGACCCGACAAAGAAACCTCAACTCCTGAAGCATCGGTATGTAAGGAAGCTTGAGATAGGTTCTCGTGATAGGGAAGGGGTTGTTGGTCCCGCAAAGCTACCTGCCACTCTCATCTCTCTCGACCCGGCCGAGAAAAACCTGGTAGTTCAAAAGGCTGCTTCAGGACCAGATCCAATGCCGACACCGAATAGAGAGGAATTGACGGAGGTGGAGGATTGTGAACCGGTCCCACCAATCGGCACAAGGAAAAAAAAGAAGTCTGTCCATTGGGGTGACGGCCTAGATGCCCAGGAAGCGAAGGAAACAACAGTACTGGGATCACCGGGCCCCGAGACCAGTCTGTTCATCGATGATCCGATTTCTGCATCTCCTACATCAATCTTCCAGGTAGAAAACACTGTTATACCTAAAGAAGAAGGCAGCGAGCAGCCTACGGCACTCCCAACCATACCTCCGTTGCCGTCCGCAATAGCCAGACCACCTCCTGGGGACAGTGGCATCCGCCCAAGCACTAGCAGCTTTACCAAGGACGCAAAACTCGGTCCCTCGTCGGCGGTTTCGATCCCACTCACCTTTGAAGGGATTCTCCAAGAAAACTTAGCACACTGTCTAGCTACACTTGAAAGTTCGGACGCCTTTGTTTTCACACACACTTGTATGGCTCAGGAATTTTGGGTCATGTTTGGAAATGAGGCCATGGACCAGCTATTCAGAGGTTCCGTGACTAGCCCCGACAACTCCACTAGCCTTCAGGCCGTCGCAGACCGGCTTTTGCTCGGGTCGTTCGGTATTCTCTGTCACACAGGTGAACTTTGTGTTCTCTTGCATCCTTCTGAGTGCGAGCATTGGCAAAGTGGAAGCCAAACTGAGGGCACACCCTCTTTTCTGAAGTTCATCATCTTCTTAGCCGGTACTTTCTTGGAAGCTTCAGGGCTTGCCCCTATTTCGTTCTCCCCCGATATTGGCAACGAGGATCTACCTCCGGGGGTGCGGCCAGCCCTTTTCCGACGAGCTCTTGGCTTCGAATATACCAGACTTATACCAGCAATGTCGCAAGATACAACCAACCACCACTTCTTTCTGGCCTTTCCTCAATCTGCTTCTTCTCAAGCCATGTTCGTGGCTCGTTGGCTTCGGAGTTGCAACGCAGACTGCAAAATACATACCAGTCTCGATCCAGGTCAATGGTCCAGATTTTTGAGTCAAGATGGAGGGGTTGTCATTATCTATGAAGAGGCAGTTTGGGCCATCCGGTTGTTTCCCAAGTTTACCAACCTTCTCAGCTCAAAACCTGACAGGTTCACCTTTTGGCTTTTCACAAAGTCTTTGAAGGCATCAGCACTTGTGCCTCATGGCTCAAGCTCATTCGCTGAAATAGGGGACATCCGTCTCCAACCAGTCTTTGAGCTGGGGGTTGCTATCCTGATAACGCCCAGTTTCTTCGTTTCCCAGCCGGAACAAGCATATGTACTCATCAAATGGGCTTGGAAGAACCGCCAGGGCGGTGTCGATCGATTCCAGCGAGCCAGGTTTGTAGTGTGTGCGGGGCTTGATGAGTGGCTGTATGAATTGGCGATTGAAAGAGCCGAGAAACCGCGAGCCTCCGCTGGCGACCGGAGACGCGAGGCGATTGAAGCCGCATATAAGACATGGCAACTGATCCGACAAATGGTTGTCCTTTCAGCTGAAGAAGAACCGAGCCCCTTGATATTTGCACCCGATTCAATTGACGGAAACGATGAGCAGAGCTTGGTTAACTGGTTTGGATGGTGGTCCATCATGAACATGAACACATTCCGGAGGTTCAGCATCCTTGGGTCAAGTGAATCGGGTGAAAAAAGGCTCGTCCGGTACATCCAACGCCCGCGATTCCTTCCATCGACAATGGCTAGCGCCAGAGAAACACTGTCACATTTTGGCGGAGAGGAACGAGCTAAGCATCTGGCAACGACGAGCCGCCGGTCGTCTCTCGCGCAAGCCGATCCGCAACCAGAGGGAATGCTGAAAGACGAGGTGAGATCAATTCAATATCGCATCGAGTCGCTCATTCATGATATCGATTATCGGTGTCCTATTGTGCTCTTCAAGTTTCCAGTCTCTTACTGGGCCAGGGATATGGCATATCATTTCGGTGATTACTACTCGGACTACTCCAGTTACGACAAATGTTTTAGGTGGTTCAAGCCATTTGAAAATGATAACCCATACCACAACACCATGGGAGCTCTGTTCTACACCATTGAAGGGTTGTGGGATCCTGCCTTGTATCCCCAGGGCGTCATGCCCCCTCGCCACCCGTGGCTGGTAATGCACCGACCCGTCAACGTTCATAGAAAGAAGGATTGGCACGCGTCCGAGCTACTCATTTGGGATCCAGCACCTAACGAGAAATTGAGCCAGAGCGCTCAAATCTACGAGAGCGATCTTCTCGAGGCTCAACGCGAAATGATTCGAATCTGGCAGGAGGGCAATCAAATCAAAAACCGAAATCAACCCCTCATGAAGGTCTGGATTGCGGGGTTCAACGATGCGCCATCCAACCCAATAAATACGCTTGAAATGACGATCGATGATTTGCGCAACATCTGTTTCGACACCAGACGGTGGCTGCCTGCTCCAGAGCATGCGATGCTGACTAGAGGCTGGAAGCTGGTGAAGCCAGGGTCTGCGCCTGCGGCACCAACTCCTCGATCCCCTGATGTGGATCAAATGGACATAGACGAACCGGATCATGTTGAGACGGAGAATGAATCGGGGATGAAGACCGTATTTCACGCCCCCCGAGGACGGAATGCGGTACCGACGAAATGCAGCAATCGTCTGTTTGAGTGCACGATGGAATCCCGGAGGAGAGTGCCGGGCGATGCTGAGTATTATATGGAGTACTCGTTCCGCCCTACATTGGAGTGGTATCAGGAGCAACTGGCGGAAGGAAGAGGTTTCGAGCATATAAGCGTTTTGCCTTGGCAGGCAATCTTTAAGCGCTACCACTTGCCAGATCCTGAGGCGGAGTGACGGAGCAGGATGCACAAAGAGGAAACTTGAGAGAAATACTTTGGCCCAGCTGTCTCTTCAGGGTCACAATTAGGGAGCATGTAGACCAAGGGTATCTTGTGCATAGTACAAAAATGACTTAATAACTGTACAAATAATCCCCGAACCATACCTGAGCACGGAGAGTGTGTATATTCGATTCGCATAACCACCTTTTCTCACCTCGCCGTTGTAGGGAAGTTCCGAGTGCTCAGAAGCACACCCTTCACCCGCCGGATGTTATCTCGCACCTTGCGGATCTCGTCTTCGGGCTCGGCATTGCGTGTCCGGCCGTACAGGTCGAAGCTATTGGCCAACTGGCCCGGATACGTCAAGGAGTCGAGGTCATCGCGGAGGACGTCCACCAACGTCTTGATGCCATCCATCCCCTCGCTCTCCGACCGGAACTCATCCTTCAGCCCAGACAGCGTCTTGATCAGGCCGGCTAGCCGGTCGGCCTGGCGCTTGGTCGTTAACTCGCTACTGACGTTCTTGTCCTTGGTCGCCGCCGGTGTCGTCATTAGGGAGAAGGACGTCTGAGTGCCCATGTCGCGGTGGAACATCTCGGTGGGGTCCTCGGCCTCGCTCTCGTCGTCGCCGGATGTGTTCTTCTTCGCGGGGGGCACCTCGGAGACGGTCTTCTCCAGCTTGGCCACGAGGGCGTCGAGGTTGCGGACGGTGGTGCCGTGGAAGTCGGCGCGGGCTTCCGTCTGGGCGTCGACCATGGGGCCGAGCACGTACTTGCCCGTGCCGTACACGAGCGTCGACAGGCCGACGACGGCGTACATGGTGTTGAGGAGGCGGTTGGTGGTGACGAGGGGCGGGGGACGGGCAGGCTTGGCGAGGAATTCGGGGTAGGTTACGATCGGGGCGCGGTCGGAGGGCGGCTGTGAGGGCGTCGTTTGGGTGGATGTGGATTGTGCGGGTGGTTGCGCCGGCGTGGCTTTCTCTGCTGGAGTATCGTCCTGGAGAGAGGGTTAGCTCATATCGGGAAGCGTGAGGAGAGCTGGGAGCGGACCTTTGATATTACAGGAGCTGGCGCGTCAGCGAGGAGAGTCTGGATGCTGGCGTCGCTGATGCCCTTGGCCTCAAGGAAGGCGACCTTCTTCTCAAGGGGAGCATCGCGGACGGCGTCGTCGTCGAGGAACTTGCGCGCAACGTCCAGCATGTTCTCTTCGGGTGCAGCAGGCTTTGCATCAACAGGCTTTGCACCAGCATCAGCCTCAGCCTCAAGCACGGGTTCGGGTTTGGTCTCCGGCTCGGCCTCCGTCGCAGTCTCCGTCTCAGCGTCAGTCGCTGTCGCAGCCGATGACGTTTCTGGTGCAGCGGACGCGGCGTCCTCTGGCTCAGCGCGTTGCCAGCTCGGCACAGCGGGCTTCTCTGGCTTCGATTCGGAGTCGGCCATGGTTGGTATCCGGTCCGCCGTCACGACGCTCAAGAAATCACATCTAAAGGAGGAAATGGACGGAGGGAATGGAAGTGGTTGTTGCGCCGGCTCGTCGAGATGTCCGATGTCGTGGCGGCTAAGGTTCGGGATGGCATGTGCCTCGGTAGATTCGGGGGCGGCGCCGGGAAACGGTTGCGCGAGGTGGATGAAGTGTTACCCTAGGAGACACAGGTATTACAAATGAATGATTGACGTTACGAATAAATGCCAAGGATGAATACTTTCTCTACGTTGTGATGACCAAGGTATTTGGGAGATGCGTAGCTTTCTTAACAGTAATTAAGCACCCAGGTGGTAGGTACATCCAGAGATGTCCAGTGAATCCACCAAGAGTGGCCGTTTGAAACGGATCACTCTAAAACGTGGAGTCGGTGGAGTTTTGTGAAACCGTATGAAACGGCATCAGCTCCACCGCCGTTCACCGTCCACCGTCCCGGCTGGCACTTCAGCCAACCTCTGAATGGATTGAACCATCAATTGCGAAGAGCAAGCAGCCTTTACGTGAGGATTAAAACGCGTCAATCCCTTCAATCCGCCAGCGAACCAGTGATTTGTCCTGAAGGACTTTCTTATCCGCACTGACCACTAGAGTACGCCACGCAGCAAAACCAATCGCCAGAAGTTCAGCTCTCAGCCTCGTGCCAAACCCCGACGAGTGGTCATTTCATTTTCGGGGGTCAGCCAGGCCAACCAACCAGACAGCCCAAGGCATCGCCAACCCGGGGTTCACCTCTCGATCATCGCAGTCTGCAGCTTCTTGCAGAGCGTGAGCGGAGACCAAACGACGGGCTGCGATTCGTTATCCCTGCGGTTCGCGAGCTGGTATTCGTACAGCCTGAGACTGCGGCAACACCACCTGGCCAGACCCAAGCCAGCCAACGCGCCAACGCCGTGCCTCACCGAAGCCCGCTTTGCCTCGCAATTGGATAGTTGGGTCTCAGAAGGGCGGAATCCCTACAGAGACGGTCGAGTGAGCGAGGTTGTGTGACGTACTGTACCTACTGCAGTACGAAGTACGAGCGACAGCCGTCTGACCCGCCAACGTCGACCCTGACGCCAACACCGGCACGCCGTGTTTTGTGACAGGTGAGTTGTGGCATTTTCTACCTATGATGTTCATTTCCATCTCCATTTCCATCATATTCTCTCTGTATCTCTGTGTCATCACCGATGATCCTGGCTTCCCTTGGGATTCCTTCTTCCACGGCTCATCGTCATCATCATCACCACCATCCTCATCTCTATTATCACCCCATCGCTGTCGCCATAAATCGCCGCGACACACTCTGCTTCGACTTAGACCTTAGCCGCCGGAGTGAATGAGCGACTGGCCGACTGACCGACCGAGTGGATCGAATTGTCATTGATTGGGCGCGCGATTGTCAACAAGCACGGAAACGTTGGGCCGGTGGCAAAAGACAGGTCCCCTGGCATCTCGGCGTTGGCTCCTTGATACATATCTTGGAGTCCTTGCATTGATTGCGGATGGCGGACTGACTCTGCTCGATCCTTCACCTGAGGAACAGGAACGAAATCCCTCGCGAGACGTACTTCCCAATACTCCTCTGCCTGTAGCTAGAGTTTTGGCGTCTCACCGACCTCCTTCGCGCCTTGCATCCTGCATCCTGCATCTCGCATCTTGTGTCTCTGGCCTCGGGTCTGGACCTTGAAGTGAGGAAGTGGACTTGTCGATCAAGGTTCTGCTCCCGGACGAGATACCACGCGATACGGCTGCGACGCTTTGCCCATCTTCATTCACCATTCACTGCACTACCGTTACTCACGCTACACACACTATCTACATATTGCCCGCTGCCTTCCTTCCCGCCGCGCTTGACCTGCAGTTGTAGTTAGTTGCAGGGCCCTCCAGCTGCCAAGCTTACTTCAACCTCTCCCAAAACTCCCTTTTCCGCCATCATCCATTCCCACCCGACCGTTTAATATTCTCCCCGCCCCAACCCCAGCAAGCCCGTGTCTGTCCCTTTGAGACCATCTCAACTCGGGCCCTTGGCCTTTTCAGCCCAGACTCCCGTTATCGCCTTTCCCCTTAAATTCTTGCAGCTCCCTGTCCCCTCAAGCCAAACCTCCCCGTGTCAACTTGCCGCCAGTGCGCAAGCTTACCATGTCTTCACGACCGCGCCGCTCCGCCGCCACCAAGGCCAATGAGGTCATTTCCGTTCACGCCAGAATGGCTGACTCCTTAGAAAGAGGCGAACGAAGCACCATGTCTTCCCGACGTTCAGGCCGCGCCTCGGGCGTCTCCCGCGACGCGCATTCTCCCGACTCTCGCCGCAGCTTGACCGTCAAGGTTTCCAACAACAGCCTACGCCAGAGCACCCGTGGCGCTAGCGGCCGTGCCTTTACGGGCGGCGAGATTGTCGAGGGCAAACGGAATCGCGGCGCCCGAAAGAGCTACGTCGTCGACTCTAGTCCCGAAGAGGATGACGACGAAGAGGAGGAGGATGAGATTGAGGTGGAGAACGACGACGAAGATGACGAGATGGATGAGGATGCTGAAGGCGAAGAGGAGATTGACATGGACGCTGAGGGTGAAGAAGACGCCGAGGGCGATATTGAAATGGACTTGGCTCCCCCGCCTCCCACTATCAAGGTCTCCAAGCCTTCCAGATCCAGGCCAGCTCCCAGAGCATCGGCAGCCAAGGTGGTGCCCGATGATGACGATGATGACGACGATGATCTCAGTGATCCTGCCGACAGCGATATCGGTGACCAGACTATGGGCCTCGATGAGACCATGGTCGACGAAGATGCTGAAGGTGAAGAAATTGAAGTTGCCGGCGAAGAAGTCGACGACGACGACGAGGAAGAGGCCGACAGCGACGACCTTGGCAGCCAAGACGAGGTTGACCTGACCAAGATGACCAAGCGTCAGCGGGCGCGCTTCGAGGAGGAGCCCCAGCAACACATGAAACTCTCAGATGGTATGTCAATCACGTCCCCATAACTCGCTTCACGATACTAACATTTATCACAGAGGTTCAAGCGAAGAAAGTTCTCTCGGCCGAGGAGCTGTCCATGCGGAGACAAGAAATGGCACGTCGACGCCGCAATCTTAGCGAAAAGCGAACTGAGGAAGTCAAGGTATGGATGAGTCTCCAGCGTAAAGTTCTTGGGCATGTGGGCTACGGATAGCTAACTCGGCGTCACAGATGGAAACCATCAACAAGCTCCTCAAGAAGCAGGCCCCCAAAATCAACCGCAAGGCCCTCGCGGCTGCTGCTAACGGCGAAACTGTCGACGGCTATCCGAAACCTGATGTTGTCTTTGTGCGCTGGGTTAGCAACAAGAACGGCGTCCGCGTGGCGGTGCCTGGCGAGATAATGGAAAGTCCTATGGGAACTGTGTTCGGTGGTCCTCGCAAAATAATGCCGAGCAAGGTGGTGGAAGAGGTTGTTTGAGATTTTGAGATCGGCTATCTACTTAGTCTATTCATTTAGGACGTTTGTGTTTCGAGGACTCAGGTAACTGAACATTGCACAATCTGCAAATGTTGCAACGCTTTCAAGGTTCACCCGATTTGTTAGGTCTCACCAAGATGGCGAGATGGGAGTTGAAGTGCCTGATCTAGTTTTTTTTGCTTGGTCTCAATTTCATATGGGATTATCTTGGTATCGGGGTTTCAAACACTTAAATGACAGTAGAGACTCTGTCACATTAAATGATTTTCATTTTCACTGCAACGCATCTCCACCAAAATAAACACGTGGAGGCTTTGATCGCTCCTAGCACTAAGTGAATGCTGTGCTTGAAACCACATTCTGGGTTGCGGGTGATGTCATTTTGGTGATGAGTTGGAGCGGACGAACCAGACGTCGTGCCCTAGCCAGCGACAAACCAGAAGGCTTTTTCGCCGGGCAAATACCAATGACGGTGTCTAAATTTTCCAGGCAACGCGGGCCCCGCCCTAACCACTGTACCTCAGGTAGTGTCCGCTGTAATTGTCTGAGAGACCCGACCTCTTGGTGGCTGGAGGAGAGGGCGCGGTGATAGTGGGGTTAATGGCAGCGACAACAAGGACGCATCACCACTGCAAAAGAAATGGCCAAAACACCAGACGAACTTGTAGTTCTTAATACGGACAAGACGATGAATTTTATGTAAATTTCGTTGTTGTGGTAGTAGAGTGCGGACGGAAGTGTTGAATGAATCAGTGCGAGCCAAAGCCTCGGTTCTCCAACCGCACTCCACCCTCAACACCACCAACAAGACTATGATCCGCACGAGAAACACGCAAAACTCGCCCTCCGAAAGCGTTCTAGAGAAATTAATAACTGCAAACGAATCCTCGAGGTCGGTTTACTACCCCTACACTTACGCGAGTTTCAATTGTGTCTTTGGGCCCAATGTGGCTGGCGGGCTCATTGTCAACTCTCACTTCTCACATCGACCTCACTTTGCAACCAACACTCCGGCCACCGAGGCGTGGGCGAAAATTTTTCCCACCCATAAATTTCCGCCCACAACTCCGAGCACCTCGCCCTTCCTTCTTCCTTCTTCACACTTGTCACCACATCGACGTCTTCATTCCAACTCCAAACCAAGACGTCTTCGGCCGTCTATACTTCTCATTCCACTTACTCTTCGAGAGAGAACTGCATCTTTGTGTACTCGAGCCGACTTCGGTTGTAACTTTGGTACATTCTTGAGGCAGGCCTCTTCCCGGCAGAGTTTGTTCCTCTTGTCTTTCAGACTTCGTTTCTCTCTTCCCCAAGCTTCTCTTCCATTTCAATCCGCTTCATACCCCTTTGTCACTTCTCTCTTCATTCTACCCAGTTCCTATTTTACTTCACTTCGGACTACGCATTTTGTCGTGCTCCCAGCTTCACCCAGCTCTTTTCTCCCACTCCGATCCGTTGACTTCCACAATGGATAACCTCTTCGGAGACGAGTTTTTCTCCATGGACTTGGGCAATGGATTGGCCTCTGATGCCAACATGAACTTCGATCCCCACTTTGGCGAGAACGGCCTTGGCGACAATGGTCTTGGCCTTGGCGAGAACAACAACTTCGACGACGCGATGCATGGTGCTACCCTTACCAGCGTAAGTTTTCGATTTCCTGATCCTGAGCCTTGTGGCGAAGTGACTTCTGAGCTGACTTTTTTTTCTCTTCCAGGATATGCTTGCTCTGCAGAACTGGAATGATCTCGAGACGGCTTCCATCCAGACCGAGAACGTTGGCATGGCCACTGGTGCTCAGCAGCAGATCGTCACTCCCAACAGTTCCGGTGGCCAGTCGATGACTGATTCTGAAGAGTTCTTCGGAAACCAGAATCTCGAGCAGCAGCAGTTCAACAGCGATGCCGACGACGCTCTGTTCGAACAGCTGTGCAAGTTGAACGTTCCAGTAAGTATCAGCAACTCCTAGCTTCTGGCACACAGAAAACTGACCAAGAAACAGTCCCCTTCCCAGTGCTTCAATGAAGAGATGGTCAGCGCCCAGCCGCAGCTCGATTCTTTCGAGGTGAGTTTTTTCCCCAGAACTTCTTGGTTTCGAAATTTGGCGAGAAACTGACGGACTTTTAGAACAACGCCCAGGTTTTCAATCAAGCAGAGCCTCAGCAGCAGCAGTTCAACAACGATGCTGATAACGCTCTGTTCGAAAAGCTGTCCAACTTGAATCTTCCAGTAAGTATCAGCAACTCCCAGCTTCTGACACACAAAACACTGACTAAGAAATAGTCTCCTACCCAGTTCTTCAATGAGGACGTGATTACCAACCAGCCGCAGCTCGATTCTTTCGAGGTGAGTTTTTTCCCCAGAAATTCTTGGTTTCGAAATTTGGCGAGAAACTGACGGACTTTTAGAACAACGCCCAGGTCTTCAACCAGGCAGAGCCCCGGCAGCAGCAGCAATTTAGCCAGCCTGTTGAGCAACCTCGGTTCTTTGAGAATACCATCCTGGAGATGCCTTCTACCACCGTCTCGGCGGCTGCCACTCCAGCTCCGGTCTCGGCGGCCCCAGCAGCACCTCAGTTTGCCCAGCAGCAACAGCAGGTTCCCAACCTCGCGATGCCTATGGCTTCTGTCTCTACCGCTTCGACCCCAGCTGTGGCCCAGTTTGCTGCTCAGCAGCAACACGTTCTCAACATGGGTATGCCCGATGCCTTTACCTCTGCTCCGGTTTCGGCCCCGGCCCAAGTTGCGCCTCAGTTCGCCCAGCAGCAGCAGGCTTACAGCATGCCCATGGCCTCTGCCTCGGGTACCCCAGCCCAGGTTCCTCTTCAAGCTCAGCAGGTTTCTCAGAAGCTCAATCCTACTGCCCCTGCTTTCTCTCCTGTCCAGGCGTTCCATCCCACCCAGTGTGCTGGCCCTGCTCAGACACCCACTGCCGTTTCTGGCATGATGAACCCTCAGCAGATGCAGCAGACCCAGCAGATGCAACAGACCCAGCAGACCCAGCAGGCTTCTGGTAACACTTCCAATACCGACTTCTCTGCCATTCCCACGGCCTATCAGCAGCAATTCCTTGCCTTTTTGCGTGCCCAGCAGCAGGCTGGTCAGACTCAGAACGTTCAAGCTCAGCAGCAGCAGCAGCACAATGCCCAGCAGTCTGCCATCTCTCAGCCTCGTGTTCAGGCCAGTCAGGTTTCTCTGCAGCAGTTCCCCCAGCAGCAGTTCCCCCAGCAGCAGTTCCCCCAGCAGCAGGTTCCCCAGCAGCAGGCTCCCCAGCAACAGAGTCTCCAGCAGCAAGCTCCTCAGCCTGGTCAAGCTCCTAAGCAGGATGTCTCTCAGCCTCGTGCTCAGAATGGTCAAGCTCAACAGAAGAAACCTTCCAAGAAGAACAAGTATGCCGCTATCGCTGGTAACGGCTCTATTCCCGAGGCGATTCGCCACATCCCCAGCCGTGGTCGTATCGTCAACGGCCAGAGAATTCCCAGCGATGCCACTCTTGCTCATATCAACATGACTCCTGAAGCCGCTGCCGTGGATCCTCGTACCGCTTGGGCCAACGTCAACGACATGTTTGGCACCGCCCGCCGCGACGATGACGAGTGGAGGGACGGGAGTGCAAAGTATCTCCAAGGCTGGAAGGAGGGTCAACATGGTAAGTCTTCTCCTGAGTTATACTGTGACCTGCCCCTAAGATTAACACCTATGCAGATGATGCCCAGGCAACTGGCCCCGCCGATGCGGACCAGACACAGCGCCCTGTAAGTTCTATCCAGTCTCTCTTTCAGCATGATCCAGCTAATCAAACTCAGCAGACTACCGCGGCTCCCGAGAAGAAGGCTCGAAAGCCTCGCAAGCCTCGACAGCCCGCTGCTTCTCAGGCTGACCAGCAGCAGGCTCAAGCAACCTTGGCTTCCAACGCTGCCTCTCAGCAGCCCCAGCAATTTGAATTTGCCCCTATCACTGTCGCCAAGACTCGACGCAAGACTGCCAAGCCTGAGGCTCCCCAGGGAAAGCCTCTCGAGATCCGGTTTGAGCACTATGTTCCTCCTACGACAGCTACCCAAAAGAAGTCTGCGCCTGCTCGCCCTGTCGACAAGCCAGCCCAAACGCAGCCAGCTATTCAGAAGAAGCCTGAGTCTATTCACCCCTTCGACAAGACAGCCCCATCGCGGCCATCTCATTTCACTCACGTTGCTCTGGGAGGGTTCTCTTCTTCTACCAAGACACTACCTGTTGCCAACACTGCTGAGCCATCCCAGTCCGCGGAGGCCAGCACTGCCCGAAATACCAGCATCACCAAGTTGCGCCAGTCTTCCGCGACCATCGTCGGCTAGGAGCCAACGAATGCGCCTGATGCTTTTGACGAAGGCTTCCGCAGAGCCTTCAAGCGAGGCACTCAAGCGACACAGGAAATGCTCCAGACGTTCTTGGTTGACCAAATCACACGGGAAGGAAACCTCTTTGGCTGCAAGATCGAGCTTCCTGCTGGCATGAAGCCCACCACTGTCGCGGGTAAGATTGGTGCCACTCTTCAGGAACTAGCCAACTTCGCTGCAGATGACAACGCCCCAGCTCCCAAGAGGCAGCGCCGCGCTTAGGGATAGTAGTTAGGGTAGGGTTAAGAATCGTGTTGAGGATAGGACTAGGAATCGTGTTAGGGATAGGATTAGCATTCAAAACGTACTTTGAAATGATTTCATGAGGAAAGGAAAAGTTGTTTGTTCCCCTAGCAATACTCCTGCCAACGTTGCTGCATCCCCAGGATGCACGGACGGGAGTTGATGGGCGATGGCGGGGTTGCATGAAGGGAGCCCACTGGAGCTCTCCCCCGACCCATGAGCCGAAAGCTCACTGGAGCAATCCCGCAAAATCCCCCACTGAGAGATCCTGGACTCCCTGTTCTTGGATGGAGCGCACGCAATTCAGCGGGCGGGGGCGCCAACGAAGACGTTTGGCGGAGCAAGTGCGGAAATGCCATGCATGCAGCTACGGATGGATCCTCGACCAAAGGCGAAGCGATGGGAGGAGGGGGAAAGGGGAGGCAAGCTCTCTCTCCACTGTGTGAGATTGCACAAGGTGCGGTGGACTTTACGCTCTCCCGTAAAGTGATGAAGTAACAATCACGTCGGCTATCTCGTGGGGGATAGTAGTGGGCATATTATTATATTATTACAACAGGCTAATTTCTTCTACAGAACCACCCTCCAGTGACCGACTCTGCCTCAGCTTTCAAAACGAGTGCCGCGATAGCCGATGCCGTCGTCGTCGTCGTCGAAGCGCCCGGGCCGCTTGCGGTTGTCTGCAACTCCACAAGTGTGCAGCGAAGGCGTCTAAAGCAGTGCAGCACGGATGCCGCCAGAAAACGGG
The DNA here is from genome assembly GCA_030864175.1 of Neonectria faginata. Lineage (NCBI taxonomy): Eukaryota > Fungi > Ascomycota > Sordariomycetes > Hypocreales > Nectriaceae > Neonectria > Neonectria faginata. Next base: position 407,766 of record JAULBG010000010.1, on the reverse strand, counting down.
CTGCATGCTGGCGCTAGTGTGGTCGGCTTACAAGCGGCAGAAGGGGACCGGCGCTCTCCAGTCTCCATGAGACTGCGGTGGCGTGAAGTGGAGTGGCGTGGCGACAAGGTGAGATGTGAGGTGAACGGGTCTGTCTCTGTGACACGTGAGCCCATCATCATCATGCCTTTTGTCGATGACCTCCTCTCGTCTCTGTCCCCATCTCGCGCGTTCGAATAAAAAAAGCTAGGTCGGGCACGGCTCGGACATCCGGGGATGACAGGTCCAAGCCAGGATTTGGGGTCCAGACATGGGCATGGAGCCGAGCCGTGACGTCGCGAAGGTTGCCAACCCGAGGCTGTTTATCCCTGTTGAAGAGGCAGCTGTGCCGTGTACGACGTACGAAGCACGGTGCGATGAGTTGTCTGGGAGCAATGGCCCTGTACCAAGTACGAAGTACAACAGGGTTGTCAATTACAGGCCTCTATCTGCGATCCATAGCCTGTCAACTTACTTTGTCGCGAAATAAACACGTCGATGGGGAACTGGGGGAACTGGGGGAGCCGGCCGGAGTGGGCAGCTGCTTGCGGGCGTGGTTGGGTGGGTTCTGGCGGGGAGGTGGTGCATGTGGTCTGGCAGATGATCGCCGCTTGTTTGTCAGGCATTTACATGATCGAGACTGGAGATTGGAGATGAGACGGTCCAGGAGGGAGAAGAGAGTCGACAATGGAGTCGGGGCAAAGAAGGATGACTGGGGGGCACATGGGCTAAGACGGGATCTTCTTCTTGGGTAAAGGGATAGTTGATTGACAACGATATTTGGGTGGTGTCTGGTCATCGCGTCGAGCCTCCGTTCCGTTGGTGGTCGTCATGCCTTGGCGCCGGTAGGCTAATACCAACTGGGGCTCCGTTGCTGGTGAATATCCGACGGATGGGATGTTTTTCGTGTTTAGGAATTCTGGGCATCTGTCATGATCAACATGGCATGCCAAAGGAATTTGGCGAAGTGCCAGAAGAGGCCTCGGAGATGCCTGATGGTGAAGGACGAATGCCGGGTGACAAGTGACAAAAGTATGACATCTGATTCTGCATGCGACCCAACTGACCAACAAAGCGACCAGCCGACCGACGGCAACTCACAGAACTGAGCGAACCAGCAGTTGAGAAAGAACCAGGAGACTGAGACAAAGCGCAGGGGATGGCAAAGTAGCTGCAAGCTGCAGTTAGGATTGTAGTAAGAACCCGGTAGTGTGCACTTCCTCTAGCCTCCGTGAATACCTAAGTACAGATGGGGTGCATTGGATGGAAGCGATTTGTAGCTAGTATTCCGGATTCTGTGAGTGTGTGTGTTCGACGTGCCGCAGAAAAGCGGGATGCGGATCCTCGGCCGGTGGAATTCCTCAGCGCTGAGAGGCGCTGTAGCGGAGGTGGTGGTGGACCTCTTGGGGAAGCTGCTGGGGGGCCGTCTAAGCTCGCCGGGGCCCTCCGGCCTGGGGGGGGGGATTTAAGCCTGGGCCGGCTGACTCGCGAACGGCCAATGAGGGAGACCAATTGGGCGCCCCGGCTTTTCCACCCTGGCGTGGGTGGGCGGAGAGGGATCTGTGGTGGCTGATGCGCAAGCGGCAGCACTCAGCACAGTTCTCTGATCTCTTGAAACGATGATTTCTTGGTGACCGGGAAGTGGCGCTGCTAGGTGCAGTCACACGACTCACGGCTCCACCCCCAGCTGGTAGTTCGTGGTACTGCTACGACATGCACGACGTGAGGTAGTTGCGAAGATTCGTACCGGCGATTGGCTGATGGATTGAGGGCAGGTAAGGTATTGAGTACGATTTTTTCGGAGGCTGCTGTGCCGCGCCTTAGGCGATGTCTTGATGGAGGGGACCGCATTGATGCTTGATGAGAGTTGCTTGGTGAGTAAAGTTAGTTAGTATATTCAGGAAGCTGGCCGTGCCGCATCTAGAACTCGCATTGCGCCGGGCAGAACCTGACCTATGCACGGAACTCACCGCCCTGGCTGGCTGGCTGATGCTTCTTCCTCTCCACTCGCCGCGTCGCAAGGTGAAAATGTGAAGCAGACAGACGATGGGCGAAAGCGGATGTGGAGCCGCGTACTGGTGACCTCGCAAGACCTGGACCTGGACCTGGACCTTGGCCTGGCTTTCTTGGCCTTCCATTCGAGGGCCCTTGTCAGGTTGCCAGACTCGTGCTAAAATCTGTTCCGTGCGCGCACACGCACAAGCACACATGCAACCAGCGACAATCACCATTCCACCTCCCGCCTCCCGCCCTCCTCCCACATCTCGCGAGTCGCTTGCTCCCCCTCGCCATCTCATCTCGCGCCGCCGCGCCCAGGTTTAGAGAGAGGTCAGCCAGCAACGCAGCGCAGCTCTCCAGGGCCAGACCAGCCCCAAGGCCAGGCCTATCCGATCCTAGTAGCTTCGCTTGAGCCGGCGGCGCGCCCAGAGTACCGTGTACTTGGTGCCTGGTGCCTGTGCGGTTGCTTGCAACAGACTTTGGGCCGTCCGAAAATTCAGGAAGCCTACCACCATGTCGTGGCCGCCGCCGCCGCCGCTGTCGCCGCCCATTCTCCACGACTCTCCATCTGTCGTCGGATCTGTCAGTGGCCGCGGCCAGCAGACGACGGGGACAACTGAGTTTGGACCTTTATCTGGTACGTACGAATAGGTTGTCTTTGGCTTCCCCGGACCAGACCCCTAGTCTACTTGCTTTGCTCTCTTCCTTTTCCTCTCTGCTCGTTCCTCCTCCCCCTCCTCTCCCCTTTCAACCCCCAAAAGCCAACCGTCCATCCGTCCATTCTCCCTCCCCTCCACCTCGTACCTCGCGTGGATTGCATCTTCGCTGCCCGGATACGGGGACGCAGGCATACACCCACAGAGAGACACAAACACAGGCACAACAGGCACAAGAGACATAACCACCATAAAGGGAACATTGCACATTACCCCAGCCTGGGCCTAGTCGTGTCTGGTCGTGTCGCTCCTTGTTGCCTTTTCGTGTCTTTGCCTTAGCTGTGCTGGTCTCGATCTTGTCTCAATCCTATCCGGTCGCTTGCTTTCCTCTCCCGTTTCGCAATTGCACCTGGACTGGACTCGGCCGCGGCGTCGCCGATCATGTCTTGAGTGAGCCCAATCCCATCTCGTCCTCTGCTGTACGAACACTACTACCGCCTCTACTTCCCCTCCGTCCTCTCCTCCTGATCCTTGCCTCGCCCTATTACTCATACTCACCTCTTCCTGCCTTGCCTTGCGCCTTGCTTTTTATTGCTTGCCCGCCCAGCCTTACCCCAGCCCGTTGCCCCGTTGCCCTGTCTTCTTCCCAGGCCATCTCCGACGTCGCTTTGCTTGTTCGACGTCACATCGCGCGTGCATCCACACACGAGACACTCAGACAGACCACACTCGGAGCTGCCTCTTCAACGCCACCACCACCAACAATAATAACAACACCACCTCCTGCTGCATCGTTCATCCGTTTTACCCACCGCATATATTCCTACCTTCCCCATTACCACAGACACCACCCGAGACTCTTGCCCTGTTTCCAAAACTCCATCATCATCCCGCTCGTCCAAGCAACTAAAATCCAGCACTTCATACTCTCTTAATTATTTCGCCGCCACTAACGAGCAACAAAGTACTACCCCAACCGACATCCAACCCCGACATCATACCACTAGCAACTGTGCATCCCCTCCTCCAGGCTGCTCCCCCGCATTCTCGCTCTTCGACTACCGCCACTGCTCCTATCCCAATTCCAAAGCCAACTTCTTCTTCTCTTGGGCTTGCATCGCGGGCTTCGCAAGCCCCGGCACACCCCGCCATGATCTTCTCAGACATATACAAGAGCCCGCGGTCTCCCATCGCAAAACTCCGCCACCAGTCTCTCCAGCTGTCTACACCCTTATCTCCTACAACCCCCGACTGGGTCGCTGCGGAGCACTCCGACCTGTTGAGCAGGGACAAGAACAAGCAAAAGGATGCTGTCAAGCGCTATCTCGATACGAAGATCAAGAACGATTGGGACTTCCAATGGCCATCACGGTCCGTCAACCCGGCAGTGGAAAACATTATCCCCGACGACATCATTGCTGCACCATGCGTGCAGACCAGTGGCCTCGACAACGTTACTGTACCAGGAGTTGAAACCACTACCCTCGACACTACTGAGTCGGTCAAGCCTGTCCAGGACGAAACGCGAGACGACGATGGCTACCAGGTAGATGACGATGACGATAGTGATGCGGAATCGACTTACAGCACTGTATCCGAAGATCCTGTGCACTACCGCCCCCGCACAGAGTGGACCTCGGACCTTTCCGACGACGAACCTCTCCCCTCCCGCTCGCCATTCCGCTTCGACAGCCCGGCCAACGTAGGCCCCACGGTCCAAGCTGTCATTTTCGCCAAACAAGCCAAGCGACGCCGAGCTGTCCGAAAGGAGTCGGAATGGAATGAGGGCCTGGCTTGTTTCGAAGCCAGGCGCACTGCTTGGACGGGTGCCCGCACGGTCCGCGTTCGTACCAAGCCTGTCTCCTCGCCGTCCGCTTCCCCACGCTCCCCACGCCGCTTCTTCTTCCGCCGCTCAATGTCAAGCTCGCCACCAAACTCCACAGTCTCCTCCACTCAACCGCCAAATATTAGCGATGTCTCTGATGCTTCTTCTCTGGCGAAGGGCGACGAGAAGGAATTGCAGAAGCAGCAGTCAAAAGACACAAGCCCCTCGACTCCTCCCTCGAGCCAGAATTATCCAGTTGAGACCCTCATTCCCGTCGCGCCACCTCTACTGCCTCCAAACAACATCCTCCGTGCTTCCATCACGCCCTCGGTCTATCTCAGCCTCTACGACAAGGTTATCATCCACAGCCTTCAACCATCATGTCCCATAAATCTCTCTGATATGCTCCGTGCCTGTGTCACTGGTTGGAAGCGCGATGGAGAATGGCCCCCGCGCCCTACTACTGCAATCCCTGCTCCCGTTGTTCGCAAGAAGAAGAAGAAGCCAACCCCGCCCCCGCAGGAGAACTCTGGCAATGTGGCCCGCCGCATGAGTTTTGGATTGCTCGGCCGTGATAAGGACGAAGAGTCAGCCCCTGGCAAAATATTTCGACGAAGTCTGCATAAAGCTCTCGGCATTGCGAATTATGGGGCACAAGACATTCCCGCGGCTGCGAAGCCTAGGCAGGGCTAAAGGAACAATCATGATGTAATGACACTTTTAACGATAGCCATGGGTGGGCAGGGTATCGAGCATGGCTATAATGCAAGGCGCAGATGATTTGGTTTTGCGACATATCGGCGAGCAAGACGCGATTGCAGCAGCATGGTTCTCATTTTCTCTGTCCCTATCCAGCATTCATCTTTTGAAGGGGCGGTGTTCGTGCTTGGCTTTGTATATACCCCCATTCACTGGATTACATAGCCGTGCCCAGAGTTGCTTCTCAGGCCCATCATTTCTAGCGGATGAGAATAATTCAAGATACATTTTGTTGGAAACTCGCGGCTTACTTGGATTCAAGAGTCTAAACTTGACTCGGACTGGGTTTTCTAGACATCTTCACAGTTCGTTTTAGTCTTCGTGCAAGGGCCACATGATACTAGAAGCCAAGCAAGGTAGTAGACCTGGTCCAGAGTTTTCTTGTAGAAGTTTGTCAATTGGAAATGCGAACAAGCGACCTAAAACTATTGAAGCAAACCAAACATCGCATAAAAGAACGACAGGTAAAGATATGGAAATGGGACTCCCAAAAAGACCCAAACAGACGGTTGATAGTATCGGGGTGGCTGGGTTGGAATTAAAGGATTGGACCGAATATTCAGAGAGAAAATTGGTTAATAACAGCACAGGCAAGATTGCGCAACCCCTTCTCGCTCGTCATCATCGTGCTTTTCCCTCAGGCGGACCTATGAGCATAATACGCCATTCTCTGTTCTTCAGAGCAGTGAGATTGGACGTGGTGTTCGAAACGGTAATAAGACTCAACGTTCTCGCAACCTGGGTATGGGCAAAACAGCTGCACGGATCTGTGATCAGATGCTGGAGGGGGTAGTGGCGCATCGGGATGCTTCGATCGGCGGTGTTTGAAGAGAGCCGTCTCTCTGTAGTAACCCTTCGCACCGACCCGGTCGCAGCCAGACACCGTGCACGAGAAGAGCGACATGTCGTGGCTGCTTTTCATGTGTTTTCTGTAGTCTGAATGCTTTGCGAATGGGCTCTCTTTCTTCTGGACCGAGTGCGGTAAGCAATAGAATGAGACGTCCCGGTACTCCGGACAATCAGGTTCGGAGCAGCCCGCGATTAAATACGAGTCTTCGAATGGTTTGGCCTTTTTTGGGCCGGGAATCATTTGTTCGGCATCATGCTTGTGATATTCGACGATGTGCTGCCTGAGATGGTCTCGCCGAACGAAGGCTGAATGGCCCCGATGCCTCTTGCAGTAGGGACAAGGGTGTTGAGGCTTCTTTGGTGTTTTTCGTCTGCTGCAAGTGTCGGGTAAGGACATGCCCAGTTTGCGACCCATGCCAATTCAGGGCGGTCTTCTTGTCGAAGGGTTCTCCGCATTCGATGCACTGGTATGGCTGGTCTGTTGCAACAGCTGCGTGGCCCTGCATCGATGTCGAGGCTGAGCAGTGATTCATTGGTCTGAAGGGCAGCCATGACCCTGGAGCACTGATCGGGGTTGATGTTCTCAGACATGGTGGCGGCAAGTCTTTCGTTGAAGCGGCGACGGGAATTGATCGGTGTATGCGAAGGTGAGTCGGAGAGTCTGGTGTACAGAGCGCCGAGGGAGACCCATGGGGGACTGCCATGGTTATGACATCGCTTCCCTGAACCTCTCGCCGCTTTAGCAGATCAAAGAATCAGAAAAGGGCGGTATGGAGCGGCTGCGTATGGTGGCTGCAGCATGTTGGTACACGAGGCGCTTCGTGATAGGTGGCCTGGTGGTTGTGCGAAACAATCCCGCCCTTTTTTGCTGTCATCTACAGCATCTTAGGGCAAAGACTCGTGGTGATAGGTCGCCTGGCGGTTGCAAAACTTTTCGTTAGCTATGTGACAGAAAGCAGATGATGGGCGGAGGCTGTGCGACCACTTGGCCGGCTGGGGCTGTCGGCTGTATTTGCATCGTGGCATAGCCCAGGTGGTTCTTGATAGTCCTAAGTGGTATTACCATGAGAGTCGGGAACTAGTAGCTCGATGAGGAATACCTAGCAAATGATAGCAATAGAGAACAGAAACAGAAATAGAAACATGAGGGATACCGCGACAGTAACACAAAACAACCTAGATTTTCCACTCACGTAGTGGCTCCTCTTGCCCATGCGAAGTGCACTGTCTCCATATGGAAGCTGATTTGTCCGAACGCCGAGCCTCTCAACGTGCTTCACCAGGGCGTCGAACCAGTCCATGGTCGCCTGCCAGTCGGCGATGAGCTGGCGATGTGCTGTTCGTGTACGCTTAGCACAATGGGTTCGCCGCTGACCACCAATTCGCGAACTTGACGCGCACCGATGCGTGTTGTCAACAAGGCCCCATCCAACCACGGTATCGCAGAGGCATTAGGCAGCTTCTTCCTGGGATGGCGCTAGGTCAGAGCGCAGGCTCCGGCTTTAGCGGCTGCGTTACTGAATTCGAGTTGACCATCGGCGTTAGACTTGGCCAGCTTCCCAGTCTGGTACCGTTAACCTCCTGACAGACGTCGACGTCTTGTCGTAGGTGGTGTTAGTTGGTGCAAGTAGGAGACATCAAGAGGAGGGTTCTCCAGCTCATCGATGCTCCAGACGAGGAGTTCACCGATATACCCTTGGGAAGAAAGTGGCCAACGATGTAGAGTAGCCTTAGCACTAATGTTCCTGGCGTGTCCTGTCCTCAGCAGAAGTGGCAGACACCTCCCAATCGTCACTCAGGTTGTCATTAATGAGTTACACCAGCTTCCCATAGTGAGCCCTTCCTTCTTGATCAGCTACTTAGCAGCCTTATTAAACTGATGTCGTATCCGCTGCATTTAGGCATCGCCCTAGTAATAGAGCCGAAGCTAGCAATGATAAAGAAACCACCGGGGTTGATGGGAATACCGGAATCAGCGCGTAGGCCTTGAACTCGAGTGCCTCTTAGACTGCTTCGTTTTCACCGGCCGGGGCCAAGACAACATGTGGACATGTCCTTGCGGCAATCTCGTCATCGGCCGTGGACGAGGCAGATCGGAGTTGGCAGTCGTTGAAAGCATCAGGACTGAAATGCCAAATGTGCTACAGACCGTAGTTCCGGCGGTCAGTTTAAATGAGCAGGTCTCTGAATATACCGGGTGTGCCCGGAAACTAGGGCCTCGCAGTCAACCTGCACGCGTACACGAACAGTACTGATCATGCGTCCCTCGATCTCCTCGATACTAAGAATAAAGGTGTTTCGGCTCGTAAGTGGCTTGCCGCATACAATGTCGCTTCTGGTAATGTAATAGCAAACGAGGAACTTCCAGGCAGGATGAATGTCAGCTGTAGTAGTAGACGGAGTTATGGGTGTTTGCCCAGGGACATGTAAGAAGGAGTCTGCAGTGAGACCTATTAGATGTTCTCGTCAGTAGATTTCCGAGGAGGAACTTGATCAAGTCGTTGAAGTTAGCGGCACGGGTCGGGATTTGGTTGTTGTAGGCCTCGTTGATACGCCTAGGATGAATTTTCGGAATTAGATGGTGGGACAACAAACGGCTTGCCTAAGTCGAAGATATAATGTCGGTTCTAGATGTGACACATACTTAGGTCGGAAATTTACTGACGTTATGCCCCCAAACGACGTCCACCTCAACATCATTAGGGGTGGCGGTGCGTCCTCTATGTTTCATTCCTTAAACAAGAGGAAGAACGGGGGAATATCTTCTTCCAATGTCGGAGTGCTGCACCACACCCTTCGCCATGTTGCGTAAAGTGGTGTTGGAGATGACCTCAACAATAGTCGGGGTGAGGCTGGCCTCTCAGGCAGCAGCCACGAGCCTCATATTTCGGAATGAGTCCCCGTCAGGAGAATCTCTCCGCGAAACTCTTGAGCTCTTCGCAGCAGCCGGTGAGGGAAATTGAGACGTCTCAGGGAAACAGCTGTCCTCCTCCCTCAAAGGCGTGTATCGTGATGCTCCTCTGCTGTAGAGAGAATTTGTCCATCCAAAATGAACTGCACTTCGGAAAGATATACTACCAGTCGGAAAGATGTACTACCACTGACGAAAGCTCATCTGACTAATGTCGGACTGAATTCCATGCTGGGAACAACTCGCTTCGGAAAGCTGAAATATCGCGGACATCGGAGCTGGATACTCTTAAGGGGTTGTTCAAGGCGGTTGAGCCTCTCAAAGTATGCAGGAGGTAAGACGAGGCTCGAATGGGATGACGCGTCACCTCCGTAGCGGCGATAATGAGCGTCGACGCGGTCTCGTTCGTAGTGGATGATGGATCAACGTTGATGAGAGAGAACCTGCACACGCTGAGGAACCAGGCCGAGGCGTCGATTTCACTGGCAGAAGTCATCAGTCAAGAGCATGCTTCTTGACTTATTTCTTGACCCAAAGTGGCCGTTGCAGGACAGCCCTCTGCCGGCTATCTTGTGACGACGAGGTATCGCAATATGGATGCTTCCGTTTTCGGTATACGACTATGAATGAGACTGTCATTGCTTGGTCTTCCCTTGACGGTTCTGAGTCTGACATTTGGCCCCACTGCTTACTTAAGAACAGGAGATTCGTTCCTGTCTCGCAACCGAGTTGGTATGGACGGGGGAGTTGGAGTCGAGTCGTAGCGAAATAACGTTGAGAATAGGATGACCAGGGCCTTGGCGAACCCACGAACTACGTGCCCAAATAAGGCATCTAAACGTTCAGGCCACCTACAAGCTTCAGATATCCGCACTCATTCGGGCTGGAGAACGTGAGTCGATGATGTACGACGTGTTTTGGGCGGCGAAGCTGCTCTGCACCTAAGAGTCCTAAACCACTTGGGGGTTACTATGATGGCTGTCAAGAGTTGACTGGTCATGCACACTGAAAGAGTGAAACGATGGGATATCCTGAAAGCATAAGCAGTTATGCGGGGCCCCGAGTCTCACACGGGAGGTTCCTGCATTCCGGGTTCCGACTGACGCAGTCTTACTTCACAATGAACCAACAGGTTCCCGTCCAGTTGGAACCCCCACGCTTCGTCCACAAGGGCCTCACCAGACAAGCGCTAACACGGAGTTCAGCCGATGGTGATGCACCTTCTTCCATTTTTGACAAAGCCTCATGAAGAAAGCGTCCATGAACAGTGCTTGCCGTATGTACTTTGGACTGACAAGCAACTACGCGAGGTTCGCAACGAAACCCCCTCTCACGCACCTGACGCCCGATTCTCACTAACACCCACATGCCTTTTACCTCATGCGCCGCCAGGATTGCCCGGTCTGTGCCGTGAAAGCAGAGCCCGAAGCCAAGGCATCGGAGCGGGTTGATCCCGCTACTATGCCGGGAAGTGGCTTGCGGCCTGGTGAACTGCCGGATGTTGCTTCCGCGCTGGATGGGGGCGTCGTACATCATCCAGTCAACTTTGAGCTCCGCAGGTTTCGTCTAGCTTACGGAACCGCGGCCAAAAAAAACATCATTCTTTCGGGGTATTTTCCCGTCCGTGGTGACTTGGCACTTGGTTCTGTCATGGCTGCAAAACAGTCAGCGGAGTGAGTTTGCGAAGTGGTTCCGTGGACACTTACGTACCAAACGCCAAGGAAACCGCCTGGTCTTCGTCACCCTCCACTGTGCAAGATCAAGAGGAACCAATTTAGGCCATGCCACCCACTCAGCATGATGATGCGATGAAGTTTCTCCCACGGCCCGAGCTTCAGCTGCCCTGAGCCATCCCTGCCGAGACCTTGGCAGAGCTGCACAAACAGGGGATGTAAGGCGGGACAGGCACGGAGCACTGCACAAAAACAAGACTCGGTTCACACGCCCCCCTTAGAGGTTGCATCTTGGATGGACTCCAATCGTGTACGTAATAATGGATTCCGAGGTTTTGCTCCACTCCGCCGCGCTTGATCAGATAAAAATTTTCAATCAGCCGATTTCGGTCCGGGCGGGGGTGTCCCTAGAGCGGTAGTGGAGCGTGCGCGAAGTGGGCCACCCATCTTATCAGATCATCAGATTAGATGCCTCCATGTCTTTTTCTTCCCACCAGAGAACGAAAAGTGACGCTAAAGGACTTCGTGCTCATAAGCTCCATGACCGGCGTCATGGACCGGGCGCGTGCTCAGAGAGCAACGACTGGAGGAGAGACCCTGGGGTCCCAGAACACGACCCAAGAGATGCAGGACGGGGCCGAAGAGGCGAATGGTCGCAAACTAGCCATGTCGATGGCGACAGGGTCTCTGCACCACGATCCCGGAACGTAATTGCCGCACCAGCGCGCGCCGCGCAGGTTTTCCACCCTCCTCGACGATGGAGATGCGCTTCTTTCGGACGCCCCACGTCCCAGAAGTTCCAGCAACGGCAGAAGCAGTGGGTCTGGACCGCAAAGACTGAGAAAACGGGTTAACACGGGTTGCACGCGCTGGCGGGCGTCGCCGTGGGTTGTCGATGGCGGCCATCAATTGCATATGGGCCAGATGCCCCAGACGAAGCCTCTCTCGCAAAGTCCTGCTTTGAAGGTTTCCAACATCACGGCCAGACGAATTTGTGGTCTGGTTGTCGCCGCTGCCATCGCCCATCATGACTGTCGATCCCTCGCACATCCAGCCCGAGCCCACGACGCCAACGCAGAAAATGTCGGTTCTCTCCGGCCCTGTCGATCCTCCGCTAGTCGACCTGACCCTCGGCGAACTCCTCGAGCTCCAGACCTACCAGCACGGCAACCAGGAGTGCCTCGTCATTCCGTGGACGGGAGCCCGGTGGACGTACAATGATCTGAACCAGCAGAGCTCGGCGTTGTCACAAGCGCTGCTTGACATGGGCCTTGGTGTGGGCGACCGAGTTGGGATCATGGCTGGAAACTGCGAACAATACGCGGCGGTCTTCTTCGCCGTGGCCAAGATCGGAGCTATCCTCGTCATTCTCAACAACACGTACACGCCCACCGAGGCCATGTACGGCCTCAAGTTCACCGATTGCAAGGTCTTGTTCACCACGCCTCGCATCGGCCGGCTCGACAACGCCCCGCTACTCAACGAGCTCGAAAACAAGAAGACGGCGCCAAAGGTTGTCATGCTGAGGGACGAAAACTCGGGCAAATACCAAACCTACGACGAGCTGATTCAGTCTGGTCGGCGACAAAGTCATCAACGGCTATATCGGGCAATGAGCAAGGTGCTTCCTCATCAGGTAGTGAACCTGCAATTTACCAGCGGCACAACGGGATTGCCCAAAGCGACCATGCTCACACACCAGTAAGTGGAGCGGGGACCACGTCCATTATACATGTGCCAGGAATCGGCGGCAACGGAGAAATAGGAAACTGACTAGACCGCAGTAATTTGGTTAACAACTCGCGCTTCATTGGAGACCGAATGCGGCTTACTCCCGCGGATGTCCTGTGTTGTCCTCCACCGCTATTCCATTGTTTCGGCCTCGTTCTTGGACTCCTCGCTGTCGTCACCCATGGCGGCAAGATCGTGTATCCGGCCGAGGTCTTCGACATCCCTGCCACCCTCCAAGCGATTTCCGATGAGCGATGCACTGCAGTCCATGGCGTTCCTGCCATGTTCGATTCTTTGTTTCAGGCAAAATGGCCGGAAGGCTTCAACTGCGATAACCTCCGCACTGGTATCATCGCCGGTGCGCCGGTACCGCGGTACCTCATGGAGCTATTAGTGAACCGGTTCGGAATGTCCGAATTCACCAGCAGCTATGGCTTGACTGAGGCTTCCCCAACGTGCTTCAATGCCTTCACAGACGATGCCATTGACAAGCGGCTGACGACCGTCGGCACTCTGATGCCCCACGCCCAGGCGAAGATCGTGGATCGCGATGGCAACATTGTCCCTATCGGTGTGCGCGGTGAGCTGTGCATGGGCGGATACCAACTCCAGGCCGGATACTGGAACAACTCGGAGAAGACCAGCGAGTGCATGATTCGAGATGCCTCTGGTGTCTTGTGGCTGCACACTGGTGACGAGGCCGTCTTCGATGAGAACGGCTATTGCAGCATTACGGGCCGCTTCAAGGACATTATTATCCGAGGTATGATTTCCTCTTTTATCTCGATGACATCAAGCTAACCCGTTGCTCAGGCGGAGAGAACATCTACCCTCTTGAGATCGAGGAGCGCCTCATGGCGCATCCCTCCCTCTCGCGAGCCATCGTCGTCGGCCTCAAGAACAAGCACTACGGCGAAGTGGTCGGCGCCTTTGTCGAGCTAGCCGAAACACAGAGCCAGCCTACCGACCAGGAACTGCGCGACTGGGTCCGCAAGAAGCTCGGCGGCCACAAGTCGCCCACGCACATCTTCTGGCTGGGCCAGAACGACGTCCCGACGCTGGTGCCGTTGACAGGCAGTGGCAAGGTGCGCAAATTCGAGATGGCCAAGCTGGGCGACGAGATTCTGAAGAAGCAAGCGAATACCTCCAAGTTGTAGATGTTGTTTTTTTGTTGTTTTCGAGATGCGCGTTGGGCGCACGTAAATTTTGGGACCGTAAATGATGACGATGATAGAAGCAAGTTAGCGGACGTGGAAAAGCACTTACATATGTAGTTTGAGATTAAAAAGAAGAATGGATATTTTAGGCTTTCACATGCTTCCCAGCCTTAGATTGGCCTGTTGGTTCGCTTGTGTTACTGTGTTGTTTCATGGCACGGCATATGTAGGTCTCACAGCCGGGGAATTTTCCTCGGCACTTGTATTTCTTCCGCAATCTAGATACCTCAGGTACACGCGCGGATACACTCACCCTCGATCTTTTCAACCAGCATTGGCTAAACCTTTCTATCACAAAAAAATGCTATCACATATTAAAATCCCAAAACAAGTCGCCGTCCGTATCTACAACTTGGGCACCAAACCGAGCCGGATGCCGCCGATGACCTTCTCGTTATCGGCAAGCGGGCACAGCTGGAAGAAGTGCTCGCGGGAGCATCGCATGAAAGCGCTGCGCTTGCCCGGCAGGTCGACGAACTTCTCCAGCCCGAAGCCGTGGATGAAATCGTACATGACGACGGTGGAGTTTGTCTCCTTGGGCTCTCCCACGACGTTCATGGTGCGAGGGTCATCGAGGTATAGGTAGTGCATCAAGCTGCTCCACCACGCCGACACCCGATGAGGGCCACGGAAGCGCACGTCGCCGACCAGCGAGTGGCGGCCTCGATCGAAGTCGCCGGCATCGTAATACCCACCGAGAGGGTCCTCCTGTGATGGAACTGTTAGCTTTCTGTGTACAAGGGGAGCGAGGTCCAGGTATTTACCTTGGCCCAGTAGACCTCGAAGTAGGCGAAGTAGGTATCATCCCACTTGGCCATCACGGCGATCTGGTGAGGGTCCTCGTGGATATTTTGGAGGTATTCGCGGTGCTGTTCGAGAGTCCCTGTTTGGTTCCAGCCCTGTGTGACGCGAGGGTCGTTCTGCCACTCGTGGAATAGGCGCAGGTGCTCCTCGTCCTTGTAGTCGAGCGAGATCATGGAGAAGGTCTCCTTGAGATGAGGGATCCATCGGCTGTAGATGACGGAGCCAGGAGCGGGCTTGGCTGGTCGAATCGGGTGCCATGACTGCTGACGTCGCTCGGGATCTTGAGGATCACCGGCCGAGGCCCAGGTCATGGTGTGGTGGAGAGCTGTGAGAGGATACGAGCCCAGAGGGCTCGAAGCCGGCAACGACGATGGGGATTCGGCCGGGCACCAGACGGGTCGAGGACCAAACGGCGAGCCAGCACCCTGCCAGAATGTACTGCGCAGCAAAAGCACGAGGCTCTCGTCAGTCTTGGTCGAAGGCTCTCGCTTCTCGCGGGCCTTGAGAGGGTGGTCGATGGCAAGAAGGACGTCCACGAGCTGGCGGCCTAGGACAGTAGCGTTGGCACCTCGGAGCTCAAGTCGAAGGGACTCCTTGTCCGGCCGCAGAGAAAAGAGGGCATACACAAGCAGCCATGCCTGGCCCAGACTCAGCGTCTCAGTACCTTCCCAGTGGACGGCGACACAGGGCGAACGGCGAGCGCGGGCCCAAGGGCTGTTATCCCCAGAGGCCGGCAGTTCGCTCGACTTGAGGTCGATGGGGCCGGTGAAGACGAGGCGATCGTTGTGGAGTTCAAAAGGGACGGGCTTGGAGGTCGTGGTCGACTTCTCGACGATCTGGTAGACGGGAGTCTCGATTGTGACATCGGCGGGTGCTGAGGCCCTTTGGATGGCGTACTCAGTCTGATGTGGGTGAGGAAGCTTTATGATCGTCTCGTCAGTCGGGATGGCAGAGAACAGTACCGGCAACGCCATTGTTGAGGAATTGGGTGTCTGGCAGACGCGGACAAACTCATGAAGGTAAATTGGGAGGAGGATGGAAGCAGGAAACAACTGTCCGCTAGTTCACGATGCTATTCGCAAGAAGTACAGCCGGCCGCATCCAGCCGTCGGCGTCACGTCGAAAATATTCCGCATCCGAAGTCCAACCCCTCCACCAGGGAACTCACCTTCAGCTTCGGTCTCTCATGTGCCAGCGCCCCAACTTTCGCAGCTAGCCCGGACGCTTGGCTCTCTGGCCCTCGACTTGCAGGAAGTCCCCCGTGGCGGGTATTTCGCAACCCTCCACAGCTTCGGCAATGGGCATGGAATTATCAACCATGATGCGCCGGCTTCCCAGACGGAACCTTGCTGCAGGCTTGGTGCGTTTGGCGTCATGAGTGGACAATGGCTGGTCTCATGCCCGCACGCCCTGTTGCCGTGGCCTGCTCCCACACTCCCGCCCCCTACCCACCGGAACGGAGGTACAGGAGTGGTACCAGAGACTGAAGAGGATGCGACACCGCCGGTGCTGCAGGCTTGATCACCTCAGCACAGTAGTGTAGCCATTCTCGACCAGATGGAAGCCTCGTGAGGCACGGCGGAGGCCCACAGGAAAGTACTCGAGCCACCCCTCGAGCTCTTATGAGAGATAGATACTTCATAACTGGCAAGTCTGCATGGCTTGCACAACCCGGGACCGCGCGGCGCTGCGTCGCTTCCTGCGCCGGTGGACAAAGCGGATCTGATAACCTTAACGGACGATGCGTCCCCGGTCATTCTGTCCCCGGTTCCACACCCCTTCTTCCTTCAGGACCTTACCAGGAGGCCAGGTCCGGTTCTCGGAGCACCTGCACCTCAGTGAGCAGTAAGACATGCCCACAGTGCTGTGTCAGAGCGTGACTTGAAGGAGTCGAAACGAGGGTCTTGATATTTTGTTCTGCCAAATCTGACCGCCTAGTCACGGTACCTAGTCGCTGATCAGATAAAACCCTCACGTTAATCAATCTCCCCAATTATTGGCTGGAGATCGGCCCACTAGGGTTGGACCGAGATTGACGCCGCTTCACGCTAGCCTCAACTGGGGAGATGCGCCGGCCCACGTCCTCTTCCCCAAACCGACAACTGATGTTCGGGCGTGTTCGTTCCATGCTTCACAATACGCAACCTCTTGGCCAGGATTTTCATCCATCGTGCAGTCCACCGATCGTGACCCGTCGTTTGTCAAGGATCACCACGCCCTAAGAGGGAAGTGCGTGGGAGAATGGTCCATGCGTCGTCAATAACCTCAACTCACAAGCTCCATCGTCGGTGGGACACTGATGAGTGACACTTTCGGCTCTACTATCCCAGTCGAGTTGGGTTGCCCATTGGCCCAAAGCCCAGGTCAGCCTTGCGCATGTCTCGTGGGAGGCCCAGTGCTGTGAGCTCGTACAGTGACCAACCAGAGCGTTCTGATTATCTGATCAAAAACACCTCCATGGAGATTGTTCGTCCCACGTTTTTGCAAGGCTCAGGCATCGGGATGTGGAGGAGAACGTGTGCTCCATGTGGGAGTCCTGCATCATGTCTCGCGCGATCATGGATCTCACGACTCGCACTGCGACTAGGAATGCTCATTTTCGAACCCGGTTTCCCATTTTCGTTGCCTCGAGGAAGAGGGCTTTTCACAGACAGACTGAAGCCAGGCCCGGGGGATCTTTCGAGGCATGAGCTATTAGACCCCACGAGTTTTCCACAAGCTAAATTTGGGCAAGCATCACAAACCTTGTAGATACCTTGTCCATGTCTCGATCAATCAGAGCAACCGTGCCATGTCGTTGAGTCAAAACGATTCGTTCCTTTTTCCCGGGTCTGACGACTCCATGCTAAAACTCCTAGGGCAGTCCCCAGTTACTTGGTCTTCCGATGTTGATTGCCGATCCATCTGGTCCTCTTCCCGCTTTTCTGCGCACCTACATGGGCTTGCAACGGGCCATTACGGAAATCGGCACACGAGGCCATGGGCTCTGCAGTTGACATTTCCGTGGCTCCCAATGTTGGCCGTGGATACAGTACCCTGTTTGCTCGATCCCATGCTACGTTGTATTGCCCACCTAGTGTCACCTACGTACAGGTTGATAAGAGCCTCGTTGCGTCTACGATCGACAGTCTTTTTCTCTGTCTCTCCTCACTGACAAAGCCTTTCTTTATTTCCTTTCCGTTGACTCGAGTTGCCTCCCTCCAACGCTGCAACCATGGCAGTAGCACCAGAAGTGGCGCCTCAAGTGGCGCCCACAACGCCTCCCGATGCATTCGATGAGTCCGGTGCGCAAAAGGAGGCCGGCGGTACCGTTGATCACGCTCATGCCGATTCTGATAGCGATGAGCCCATCCACTCAGAGGCCCAGGCTGGTGTGCGGAACATCGAGGCCATCACGACGGTATGGACGAAGACCGCGCTCATCACCGCCTACGCCATGATCTGGGTCATCTACTTCATCGAGACGATGCAGTCGGGCACGACCAACTCGCTGTCGCCCTACGTGACCAGCGCCTTCCAGGCACACTCCCTGACGCCCACCGTCGGCATCTTCAGCTCCATCATCGGCGGCGTGTTCAAGCTCACGCTCGCCAAGATCCTCGACGTCTTCGGTCGGCCTCAGGGTTACGCCCTTTCCGTCTGTCTGCTGACTCTCGGCCTCGTCATGATGGCCGCCTGTAACACAGTCGAGACATACGCTGCGGCGCAGGTCTTCTACTGGATTGGGTAAGTTTCCCATATCATACTTTCTCGGCAATCTGACGCCACCTCCATCACAGCCCTATGAAGCTGGGCGTTTCCCCAGGTTGGTGGCGCTACGCTTCGCCAAGACGGGCGTGGTGCATAAGCCTCGGCCAAACTGAACGGGGCTGCGCGGAACCAACACCGTATTCCGTGTTCTAGAAGGCTAATGGAAATAATTACAGATACAATGGCCTCGACTACTCGCTCAGCATCTTCATCGCCGATACTTCCCACCTCAGGAACCGAGGCCTGATGTTCGCCTTCGCCTCGTCGCCCTACATCATCACCACCTGGCTGGGCGGTCGCATCGCCGAGTCCTTCCTCAAAGGCCCCGGGTTCCGATGGGGCTTCGGTGTCTTCTGCATCGTCATGCCCGTCGTCACCATGCCGCTCTTCGGCCTGTTCATGTACTACTTCTACAAGGCCAGGGACATGGGCCTCGTCCCCAAGCACGAGACGAACCGCACTTTCATGCAGTCGGCCCTGTACTACGCACGCGAGTTCGATGTGATCGGCCTGTTCCTCCTCAGCGCCGGAATCTCGTTGTTCTTGCTGCCCTTCAACATCTACTCCTACCAGAAGGAAGAGTGGCGTGCGCCCATCATCATCTGCTTTCTCGTCTTTGGCTTCCTCCTCATCGTTGGCTTTGCCGTCTGGGAGAAGTTCTTTACGCCCGTCAAGTTCCTCCCTTACCATCTCTTCCTCGACCGTACCTTCATGGGCGCCTGTATCCTTGCAGGTTCGGTGTTCGTCAGCTTCTACTGCTGGGATGGCTACTTTGGCAGCTTCTTGCAGGTTGTCAATGGCCTCAGTATCACTGAGGCCAGTTACGTGGCAAACATCTACACCATCGGCTCTTGCCTGTGGTCCATCCTCGTTGGATTGTTCATTCGTAAGACCGGAAACTTCAAGTGGATCTGCCTAGGCTTCGGCGTGCCCTTCACCATCCTCGGCGTTGGCCTCATGCTCAAGTTCCGTCAGCCCGACGTTAACATCGGTTACATCGTCATGTGCCAGATCTTCATCGCCTTCGCCGGCGGCACCATTGTCATCTGCGAGCAGACTGCGGCCATGGCAGCCGTCTCCCATCAGTACGTGGCTGTCGTCATTGCCATCGAAGGTATGTTCGCCAAGATCGGCGGCGGCATCGGCTCCTCCATTGCTGCCGCCATCTGGCAAGGCATGTTCCCCAAGGCCCTGGGGAAATACCTCCCGGCGGAGGAGCAGAGTAACCTGACGCTCATTTACGAGGATCTGACGGTCCAGCTTTCGTACCCTGTTGGTTCCGAGGCTCGCCACGCCATCCAGCAGGCGTATGCCGACGCACAGCGGATGATGTTGATCGCTGGTACTGCGGTGTTGGCTATTTCTTTCGTCGCTGTGGCCTTCTGGCGTGACATCAATGTCAAGGAGCGCAAGCAGGTCAAGGGCCGTGTTGTCTGAGCACGGCGTTAATTCTAAGTAATACAATCAGATTCACTATAATATTGTCCACAGCCTGTACAAATGAATGACTCGAATTAAAACTATAAACTTGATAAATAACAAGGCCAGCGCCTGCTCAATCAGCCAGTTCCAGTATTCGGCAGCGTCAATCGCTAGAACTTTTCTTGCGCCATTTCCTTCCTGTTGTAGCGCTACCCAAACTTGTGAAAGGTCTTTGACGGAGGGAGACAACTCGTACAAAATGCCGAGGAGGTCTTCAATCCGTTTCGAAACTCTGGTTGCCCGAGGATATTGGTGAGGTTTTGCAGCCGAAGTTGTCGTATGGAGTCTCCAAGAGGTTAATTCTCCTAATTAATGATTATAACTCCGATGCCTTATCTAAGTACAGATTTCCCGATGAGATTCAACCTCTCCCAGGGCCCAATCTTCGAACTCCCTGAAAGCATCCTCGAGATTATTGTTGATAATCACAAGACCATGAAGGCCTGCCATCTCCGCGTGAGCTATCTCAACCCTAGCTTGTGCTAGACGTTTTTGAACGCTCGCCTCCGACTGTGTGCCGCGCCTTCTAAGCCTATCCTCCAGGGCCTGGAGGTTGGGCGGCGCAATAAAAACGCATCGGACATCAAGACCTTGATCCTTCTTGATGTTCATAACCCCGCTCATCTCAATGTCTAGAACATCTATCCTCCGCTTGGCCTGTTGGTCCTTTACTGTTTGCATGCTGATACCGTAGTAATTGCCGGAGTAGAGTGAAGACTCTATGAAAGCATTATCTTTGATGAGAGACTCGAACTCGTGGGTCTGGATAAAATAGTAAGACTCTCCGTCTACTTCACCTGGCCTTGCTAGCGTGTTGTATGTGATACAGTGGTGACGAAGGTGTCGGGATGGCGTTCAAGGAGTCTCGCAATTAGCGTTCCTTTTCCAACCCCTGAGGGTCCGGACACAATAACGGGTCGTTGGTCCTGACCTAGACATAGTGAGATTGGTAAGTGTACACCTACATTGAACCATCGCAGCCGGGGACACAAAGCGTCCGTGGCAAGTATCAGGGTATTGGTGGTGATGTAAAACCTCTTTGTCCTCTATTTGCCTGATTTTTTCAGTCTCGCTGTATTCACATCCGTTTGAAATCCTTGTAAACCACTCCAGGTGACGAAAGTAGAGTTAGGTTAAAGTTGATGCTTAAAAGGGTCGTGGTATTTTGCGATCGCCCCACCACGGGTTCCGCTACTTGAGAGGATCGTTGTTATCAGATGAAAAGCAATTTTCAAGATTTCACAGCTACACATGGACAATTTCGGGGAAATTGGGGGCGCAGTAGCGGTATGAAACGCAGTCTTTGCAGATCTTGTCGACTTATCGTTAAGTATTGAGACATGATCTAGGGTAGGTAGGAACCGGAGTTTCGGCTTGTCACTCACCATGAATTAGGAACTTCCACACGAAGATGGAATCCCTTGCGATAGCTAGGAATTTGCCTTATAGATACATGTACTCAAAAGATGAAAGAGTTTGAGATTGAGATTGAGATTTCAGTTAAAAGTTCAATTCGTAGCATGAGTCTCTATACCCGGACGAGACACATCAAGTCTAGGCAACTTCATTTTGACATCGTCGACGGAACAAGAAGTGCAGATTTAATTCCCGAATCCTGAACGCCATTCCCTAGAACCGCCCGTTTCTCACAATTCAGATTTAGCCTCGGCCTTGACCTCAGCCTTGGGGCCACCGAGCTGCATGTAGTCCCAGCAGACTGAACGTAGAGTTAGCATTTGAAAGATGTTGGAAGAGGGTTGGCACTTACTGGTCCAGCCAAGATCGCCGCGGAAGTAGGCGTGTGCCACGTCCTCGCCATAGATGGTACCTTGGTCGGGGCTGTACGCAACAGCTTGCTTGCCCACAGCCAGTCCGATCATGGGAGGCACGGGCCGAATCTCCTTGAACGTGGGAGTCTTACCTGTGCGGTGGCTGATGATGGACTCGTAAATGTTCTCGGCCACGTATTGGCCTTGGTGCATGGCAGCGCCGCATCGCTTGATACCGGACCACTTAACCACGTCGCCGGCACCGTAGTGGTATTCGGCGTTGGGAGTGCCTTCCTCGAAGTTCAAGCTAAGAAGAAGATTAGATGATGCTGGTGCGAGTGAACTTGGACTTAATGGACTGACTTAGGCTTGATCTTGACGTAACCCTCCTCGTCAACAGCGGAATCCGGCAGGTAGTTGCTGGTGCGACTGCTCTTGGAAATAGCCATGACGACTTCACTAGCGAACATCTTGTGGCCGTTGGTAAACTCAATCTCGTGCTTAGTACTGCCATCGGTGGTCTCCAGCTTCTTGGTGTTGGCCACGCGGTGGCTCATGAGAACCTCGACGCCACCAATCTTAAGGAGCTCGAGAGCGCGATCCTTGGTCTCATCGGGCAGACCCTCGGAAGAAAGAAGCTTGTCTCGGGAGTGAACCAGCGTCACCTTGATATGAGGCTTGACCATCTTGAGCTCGGCGGCCATCTCAATACCAACGGCACCGCCGCCGACAACGACAACGCCGTGCTTGGCGTTCTCGACATTGTAGATCTGTTGCTCAGCCTCAAGGAGATAGGCCTTGCGGGTCTTGGCCTGGGGAACCACGGGCCAGACACGTCGTAGACCGGAAGCGGCAATAAAGTAGTCGTATTGCTGGGTGCTCAGCTCCTTGGTAAGGTGGCCCGAGATGGTGGCCGTCTTGGACACAGGGTCAACGCTGCTGACTGAGCCATGAATAACCTTGAAGCTGGGGAACTGCAAGGCCTTGATGTCCGAGAACTTGACCCAGTTCTTCTTGGCGTAGTCGGAGTCGGCCAGCGCCAAAGGAGAGCCGATAAGGTGATCTGTGGTTGTATTGTAAGCGCGATGATCGCTTAAGGCAACGGCATTGGGGGCCAATGCCGGGGGTAGAGGCGGAGGAAGACTTACAGTAACCGTCCCGCTCGTCGACGATGGTGATCTCAACATCGAAGGTGGGTAGATCCGGGTGAGGGGTGAAGGGGTCATCGCTCTGACGGGGCGCAAGACCCCGGCTGAGATCAAACAGATTGACAGCGGAGGCCAGGCCGGCGTAGCTGCCACCGGCGACCAAGAGGCGGACGGCGTGGGATGCCTCAGGGAGTGAGCCCATCTTGGTGGCGTTGGAGGCTAGTTGGGAGATAGGACGAGACGACGATGCAGGTCGGGGAAAGGGAATCGACGCTGTGGGGATAGTACTTGGGCGGCGAAGAAGTGATGATGTGATGGGTCTGGAGATAGGGATGGGGGAGGGGGTCGACGCGGAGATCCAGGCACGACAGGCAAAGGCGCGAGTGGTGTAAGGGGACGCAAAGACGTGGGGGGATCTGGTCAGTTCCGAGAGTCTGGGAATGGCTCGACGGGTCAACATGAGCTGGTGAAGCTAGGCCGTTCCGTGGTGGGAGTGAGAAGGATGGGATGAGGTTTGCATTGGGATTGGGGTCCGGGACGGGGTCGGTTTTCACTTGTTGAGTTGAAAGGAGACAGGCAGGCATATAAAGTGCCGAAGTTCGCAGCCGCGGGAATACATAGGACCGGGAATGAATAGCAGAAGGGACAGAAGTGACGCAGAGGCAGACGCGGACGCAGCGAAGGGGCTCGGTGGACCGAGACGGCGGCCCGGAAATCGGATCAAAGGCTTCTCAACGGGCACGCAGCACACAGCCTCAAGAAAGCCAGCTTTCGGAGTCCGGAACAAAAGCGACCAAGCAAGAGAGCCATTCTCGCGCGCGTGGGTGGGAACGCGAGGGTCTCCGTGGAGTCAAGCTGCAAGACTCCATTTGCTCTGTTCTGTGCGCGCCGGCGTCACGGCGATGACGGGGGAGGGAAATGTGGAGTTAAAGTTATCAGATCCGTGTCGCCCGCCGCCGACAATCAATCAGACAATCAATCAGTGCTAGGGGGTGGCCCGGTCCACCCACACCCACAACAGCGCAGGACCAGCCCGGTGTAATGAGATGACGCTGGAAAGACAGAATCCCAGCCCGGAATTGCGTGTTCCACCTGGCCTGACCACCGAGGATGCGAGCGCAAGTCTTTTGAGAAGCAGCTGGGAAGAGTCTAAAAGATGAAGTGTAATGCGTTGCCACCTCATTCTCAACTTGCCGAAGCTACTACGGGCCGCAGGTTCTTGACCCTGCTTGAGGTGCAGATGGGAGGGTCACCAGAGGAACAGAAAGGAAAAAGAAAGTCGCACAAACTAGCTACGGTAGTAACATTTGCATGAGCCATTTTCCACGCCGCAAACAGGAGAGTCGGTTCCGTGTTCCCTTGCCATGTGTTAGTCATTATTAATTTGCCCCTGCGCCAGTACATAACATCATATCTCGACGGCTTGGAACGGGCGTGAATAATGCTGTCCGAGTAACCCACTCGAAGACCCCACCACCTAGCCTAGCCCGGCCGTCGTGAACGGCGGTGTCGTGGCCGGCAAAAGGATGATGATGGCGCTTGGCACACAGAATTATCTGATCCGAACATCGCGGACCAATCCCTGTTCAGCCCAGCCAGACCTGAGCCCCGGTCCTCGGGCGTTCCAAAGACCCTGGGGCGGGCGGATGGTCCAAGGATGAGGGCCTGAGGAAATTTTCCCTCGCATACTCCGTATTCGCCCAGAATCATTTTTACATAGTATCCTCGCCAGAAGGATCCAAGGCCCAGCTTGTCCAAGAACTGGTTTTGGGGGGGGGGGGTGTTGCCGTAGCCATGTGGTCTGGCACGTGCAGGTACTTGGCGAGACCTCATCACCACCATACACCACACGCCACACTCGACACCAACAAGCTTCAACCCGAAAACCACCGTCGCGGGCCACCACCCAGGATCACCACCCGGGATCACCACCAATTCCGCCACCGCTGCCACCACGACGGCGACGGACCTTGCAAATTCTCACCGTCCTCCGTCCCTACAAGGCTGTCGACCTTGGCACGGCCCCCGCCATGCCCCTTCAGGCTGGTCCCCAAACCGAAGACGCGGTTTGATTGATAGATATCCGATCTCAGGATTAAGGCCGCATGGGCTCCGCTCTAGCCCTGCCATTGCCCATTCCTAGTTGAGATGCTTAACACCTCG
The DNA here is from genome assembly GCA_030864175.1 of Neonectria faginata. NCBI lineage: Eukaryota > Fungi > Ascomycota > Sordariomycetes > Hypocreales > Nectriaceae > Neonectria > Neonectria faginata. The sequence continues at coordinate 383,013 of JAULBG010000010.1, read as the reverse complement.
TCGCGGGCCATGATGCTTGTTTGGCCGGGCCCTCTCCTCCGTCTCCGTCTCCGTCCAATCTTCTCGCCCGGAAGGATTCTTGATAGTTCCTGTACGAAGTAGTGATTGCTGATGCCAAGACAGTATCAAGGACCGATCTGCGCTGCGCTGTCGTGAAGTTTTTCTTCATCATGGCGCCTCCCAGCCATCCTTTCTCTCCCTGTGACTCTCCTCTTCTCCTCCCGCTTGTGTTGTGTCCTGTGAACTGGCCCCAATTCTCACACTTTCCAGTGCGAAGATGGTCGTAGAAGACCAGAAGCAGCAGGTGACTGCTGATGTGGCTGTAGATGCCGGTAACAGCACACCGAAGCCCGAGACTGTACAAGAGGCGCCCATCAACACTCCGACGGACGTCGGCAACAACATGAGCACCCCTGACGCGGAAGCTTCAAAGGACGTCGCACCGCAGTTGGCGCGACCGTCTTCATCTTCATCTTCATCTTCGTCGTTGAACTCCCAGGCCCAGGCCGAGAAGAAACCAAAGGTTAGTGGGGGAAGAGAACGCAACAAGTGAAAAATGATGTAAACTGAAGGGGCTCTATGACCCGTCACTAAACATTGTCCCAACTGCTAACACATCACTTCGTCTTACAGGGCTCTTTCTTTACCTACTTCCAGCTACTTGTCTACGCCAATCCCAAACCCTTAGATTACCTGCTCCTCATCGGCGGTACCATCACCGCCATCGCCGGCGGTTCGCCCTTCCCGCTCATGGGTATTATCTTCGGCCAACTTGTGAATGATCTCAACGAGGCTTCCTGCATGGACGGCGAGCAAGTGTCATCCCGAACTCCCGAGGACATTCAAAACAGCGTCAACGAGAAAGTCTTGCTGCTCACTTACATGGCCATCGCCAGTTTCGTCCTCATCTACGTCTACATCCTTAGTTGGTCCATTTTTAGTCGCCGCCTCGAGACTCGTCTCCGCGATCGCTACTTCATGAAGGTCCTCCTCCAAGATGCAGCCTTCTTTGACAAGCGCCAGGCCGGTGAGATCTCGTCCCATCTCAATGCCGACATCCAAGCAATTCAGACAGGCACATCGGAAAAGGTGGGCATCTGCATGGCATGTACCTCCTTCTTCGTCACATCCTACGTCGTGGCCTTTATAAAAAATACCAAGCTCGCTGCCATGCTTGTCTCCCTCATCCCAGCATTCTTGATCCTTGCTGGCGTTGGGAGCTACTTCACCGCAAAGTTCACGAGCAACATGTCCGATAAGATTGCCTCAGCCTCTTCTATCGCCTCGGAAACGTTATCCAACATCCCCGTCGTTCAGGCCTTTGGTGCTGGACCTCGCCTTGAGGCCATTTTTGCTTCCAGGATGAGCTCAGCTAAGAAGGAGGGCATTAAAAAGGCCTTTGTCGCCGCGGTCCAGGCTGGTATGCTGTACTTCATTGCCTACTCGGCCAACGCACTCGCATTCTGGCAAGGCAGCAAGCAGATTGCTGCTGCCGTAGACAACGATGGTAACGGCGCCACCGTCGGTGATATCTACACTGTCATTCTTCTGCTCGTCGATGGTAAGCAGCATGCACTCCTGTGATTTGTGCTTTCTGACATTTGACACAGCATGTGTCATCCTTGGCGGCATTGCGCCTTTGCTTCCTCTCATCGGTGCAGCGGCTGGGTCGTTCCAGAAACTCCGTCAAGACATGGACTGCCCTGCTATCATCGATGCTGGCTCAGACAAGGGAGAAAGACCGTCGAATGTGAAGGGTTCGGTTGTGTTTGAGGACGTTTCATTTGCTTACGTCTCGCGGCCTGATCACCTCGTGCTCAAGAACGTCTCTTTTGAATGTCCTGCTGGAAAGCACACTGCCCTTGTCGGCTTTTCTGGTAGTGGAAAGTCTACGGTTGCTGGCCTGACTACCCGACTCTACGACCCCACTGAAGGGACGGTAACGCTCGATGGCCACGACCTGAAGGATCTCCATGTCAAGAGCCTGAGAAGCCACATGAGTCTTGTGCAGCAAGAACCGTCTTTGCTGGATCGTTCAATCGTGGAAAACGTTGCTCTTGGTATCCTCAACTCGCCTCAACCAGATCATCACCGATTCCAAGCCACCATTCTCGGATCCGGCCTTGCCCAGCTTGCAACGCAGGTCCGAAATGGTGAGGACATCAACGTTGTTGCTCAAAGTTTCGGCCAGGATATGGTAGATTTGATAAAGCGTGTCGACGAAGCCATTACTCTCGCCGATGCATCTGGTTTCGTCAACAAGCTTGAGTATGGACTTGCAACCAAAGTTGGCAGTGGTGGAAAACTTGTGAGCGGTGGACAGCGCCAGCGAATTGCCCTCGCCCGAGCATTGATCAGGGACCCCAAGATTCTCATCCTGGATGAGGCGACAGCATCTCTCGACTCTGCCAGCGAACACCGAATCCAAATGGCTATTGAAACGATTGCCAAGAACCGAACAGTCATCGCCATTGCCCATCGCCTATCCACCATTAAGAACGCCGACAACATCATTGTCATGAACCATGGCGAAATCGTTGAGCAGGGTACTCATCTGGAGCTCATGGCTCTGGGAGGCTCTTACGCCGGCATGGTACGCCTGCAAACTGTGGATACGTCAGATGCTGGTTCTATGACAAGCACCGTGAAAGACGACGTTATTCTGACCCCCAAGGATTCCATCGGCCAGGAGAAGGCCATGATCGCCGACAACGTTGAGAAGAAAGTCGAAGCCAAGAAGGATGGCAAAGTTGGAGAGGCCGCACCAGGGGAAGACGCCGCCCTTGACTCTAACAAATCTCCTTGGACGGTCATCAGGAGTGTTTCTGGCATGGCTCGGCCCTATCTACTGATGATTATTGTGTCCTTGTTCGCTGCCACAGTCGTTGGTCTGACCTTCTCGTCGTCAGGTCTCATCTTCGGTCACACAATCAGCAAGATCAGCCCGTGCAACCCTACGGCCGACATTATCAATGCTGGCAAGTTCTTTGGAGGAATGTGGTTCCTGGTAGCTTGCGCAGAGCTCGTCGCCAACACGACGAGTTGGACCGGGTTCGGTACGATAGCCGAGAAGCTTCTTTATAAGATACGCGTCCTCTGCTTCCGTTCTCTATACGAGCAGGATTTGGACTGGCATCAGTCAGAGGGCCGTACGCCGTCGGCCCTGATGTCTGTGATTACTACGGATGCTGCGGCTGTCGGTGGCTTTAGTGGCTCGATCATCGGAACCATCTTCTCTATTTTGGTCAACTTCCTTGTCGCCATTGTTCTGTCGCATATTATGGCTTGGAGAATCGCGATTGTCTGTTTGGTCGTCGTGCCCATCCTTCTCGGTTCTGGAATAATGCAGATGCGATCGCTGTCTCAGTTTGAGCGTCGCCATGCTGGCGCCTTCTCTGGAGCAGTTGGCATCTCGGTGGAGGCTGTCGACTCCTTCAAGACAATTTCGTCGCTGTCCATTGAGGAAGAGATCATGCTATCCTACAGCCGAGCCCTAAGAGCGCCCAGGAAGGAGATATTTTGGTCATCGGCCTACGCGAACTTTTGGCTGTCCATTGCTAACAGCTGCGGTAATCTGGTTTACGCCTTTGCATACTGGTGGGGATCTACTCAAATCACCCAGGGCAAGGCCACTCAAACGGAGTTCTTCATTATCCTCCTCTGCATGCTCGTCAGTGCACAACTTTGGGGCCAGATGTTCAGTCTGGCGCCAGAGGTATCCCGGGCGAGAGCGGCAGCTTCGAGAATCCTGAGCTTGATCGACATTGGCTCTTCCAAGGACCAGGCCAAAAAAGGCAAGATCGTGTTGGCAACTTCGCAGGCCGAGAAGGACATCGAAGCGACTGCAGACGCGGTACGGAGGAGCAATGGAGACAAAGGCGCCACTATCACTTTCAAGGATGTGGCATTTTCGTATCCGGCTCGTCCGCACATCCAGATTCTGACGGGTATGTCCTTTACGATCTCAGCTGGCCAGTTCGTTGGACTCGTAGGGCCTTCAGGTGCTGGCAAGTCGACCATTATGTCACTGGTTCAGCGAATGTACCGGCCTTTGGGTGGAACGATTGAGATCAACGGAGTGGACATTTGCGCTCGCGAGGGCACCGAGTTTCGCAACGACATCGCAGTCGTGCCGCAGGACTGTGCTCTATTCGACGGTACGGTCAGGTTCAACGTGGCGCTGGGTTCGACACCTGACCACGAAGCGACGGACGAGGAGATTAAGGAGGCTTGCCAATTGGCAAATATTCACGACATGATCATGGAACTCCCCAACGGCTACGACACAGAATGTGGACCCAATGGATCGCGCCTCTCTGGAGGACAGCGCCAGAGGCTAGCGATTGCTCGAGCGCTGGTGCGCAAGCCCAAGCTTCTTCTCCTCGACGAGAGCACAAGTGCTCTGGATGCCGAGAGCGAGCGGGCGCTGCAGGAGGGATTGGAGCGGGTGGCCCGCGGGATCACGGTGATTGCCATTACGCATCGTCTGCACACCGTCCGCAAGGCCGACATCATCTTCGTGGTGGAGGCTGGAAAGGTGGTGGAGAAGGGTCGACATGAGGATTTGGTAGAGAGGAGCGAGTCGTACCGGGTAAATGCTCTCCAGCAGATGCTTGGGCATTAAGGAGAGTGGGATAGGAGGACTGGGTACTGATGGGCAGCAGAGGTAATGCAGAGGTTGCTTTAATACTAGTGAATGGGGAATGAGAGTAGTGATTAGCACCAGAGCAAGATGGCTTTTTCTGGAAGTTGAAAAAGGACGTTATAAAATAAATCAAAACTGCCTAAAAAAACATTCGTATTTCCCTTGAGTTATAGTCACTGATTTGGATTAGGACTATGCATTGGTGATTCGTGCTAGAGTTGACGCATTTCAACTTGCTGTTTAACACACCCAAATGACGGTGGGCCCAAATGCTGTATTGCCCAAGAGAATTGAGCCTTTGTTTGGCAGGCATAAGCGAGCAGAATTATCACGTATGCATCGCATCCAATGTGACTGGTCGTGTGAAAAGTTGTGTATGCAAGTATGTTGGTCCCGTGGATGCTGGTCCCGTGGAACACTCTTTCTTGAAGCAGGCTGATGATTTACAAGCTGAATGGATTCCAAGCCTAGTGGGTTAATGCAAACCGGATGATAGATGGACGGGTAGAGCGCCATTGTAGCAAGCTAGAGAATATGATCGTTGTGCGGATACGGACACTATTAGGCCAAGGGTCCATGAGGTGGATTATTGAGTTCGTGTATGAAGAGCATGTGGACAATTCTATCGTCTCGTTATCTTAGGTACCTTAGAAGCCGGTCCATTCGAGAAGACATGAAGACACTAATAGGGGCCATAGATCCAACCCATCTCATCTTAGTTACGGATTAGTATTCCTGGTCAATGACCACGGGATCATGCAACATAGCCCGGTCCTGGGTACTAGAAGTGAGGTAGTATCCGACCCAGGTCAGCAGGGCTTCGCAGCGTGGGGAGAGATCGAGCTGCGGACCGTGGCTGCAGCCCATCTGCGGCTCGGTGAGGCGAGTGGCCGTTGTGGGCGTGGGAAGAACTGGGGAAATGCTCGACCTATGAGATGTCGCAGGTATGTGGCATGTTCTTGGGGCGACGGATGAGTGGTCGGATCTGTCGTCGACGATGGAGGTGTGGCTTCTGAGTCAACCATCCACTGGGAAATTCTGTACCTACACTAAATACACTAAGCTTAGAACTGGACGCCCGCATCTTGATCATGATGACTGCCTGCCCGTGCATATGCTTGGGCTGGCCCATCATGACTTGACTGGGGTCTTCTGTGCGTTGCTTTGCTTTGCGGTGTTCGGACGTAACCAACATGCCGTTCCATCTCCGTGTGATATGACGCAATGTCCCCAGGGCTCCACTGTCAGTAGCTTTCCAGCGTCCCAACTCCCCTGGCCTGGGATCCGATACGAATATACGGACTACCCTTGGTACAGTTTGGAAACGCAGACTGTTCCAAATGGTAAATAAGCTACGTGGTCGCATCCTGCAGTTCACCTACACACCAAGGTAGCTCTTCGTCCATCCTCTGTTTTCTATGCGCCTGTGACCTACCCAAAAACCCCCACGCTGGGCGCCCGTGGACCTCAGTAACGGTACCTAGCCCGTAACTTAGGCCCAGCCAGCCAGGGGGCCAATCCAATCCCGCCTAATCTGTAGGCTTCGCTGTGGCGCGCCGCCTTCGCTGCACAGCACACCACCCATCGCATCCAATCCAAGGAAATCCTCCCCCGATCCAGACCGTCCACCAACAAGAATCCAACGAGCGAGACAAAGCGCAACGGAGCAAGACGGGGCGGAGCGGATCGTCATACTTTGAACCCCCCCCTCTCTCTTCGTCATCCCTCATCCTCCGTCCGTCGGCTGCTTTGGCTCCACGATTGCACTAGATGCCACCGCTCAGCAAAACAGGTTCCCGCTCTCGCTTCCGCATCAGACTCCGCTCTTGATGCGATAAGACACACAAAGGCACACGACACCTCGCCCTGTTAGTTTTGTCCCGTCGTCAACATTCCCGCCCCGACGACCCTCGAGAATCCCTCCTCCTCCGTTCCCAGCGCCGTCCTTGCTCCTGACGACGTCGTCGCCGCCGCCGCCAATCCATCCACTGCAAGCCGCCCGGGTCACTACCACCAGACCCAATCCACGACAGGCCTTGGTGGGCGAGGAGGGATTGTCAATTCTACTGCCGCGCGAGACTCAGACGAAGACCTCGTGCTGGCTCACCACAACACTGCTGCACCTAGCTCCCACTCCGATTACCCCCATCGCGCCGTCGACGAGTACGAGCTAGACGACTACCCTCCTATCCAAGCCAGCCACGAAGCTGCCGAGCGCGAGTCCCAGCGACGGACAAGACGAGACGAGAAGCGCCGGTGGCTCGAGGAACAAGACGAGATGAAGTTTTCCCACAGCATTCAGTTCAATGCTGTCCCGGACTGGAGCAGCCACTACATTGCCTACAGCAATCTCAAGAAGCTGTATGTAGCCCTTCCCTGCTCTGCCTCCTACCCCAACCTCCAGCGCACGTCACTGACCCTTGTGCTCCTCCAAACAGAATTTACCAGCTCGAAAAGACTGTCCATCAGACCCGAGCCGGCGATGCGGAATCTAGGCCTCTCATCGGTCGCGAAAGCCCCGAAGAAGTCTTCTCCGAGGCCCTCAACCAAGAGCTAGAAAAGATTACCACATTCTACGCCTACAAGGAAAAAGAGCTCTTGGGTGAGGCTGCCCAACTCCTTGCCGACGTGGGCGACGAATCCGCCATCGAAGATCGAACCTACTTACGCCGGCTATCCTCCTCCGAAACCCAGCGTGTTCCGGACCCTCGCTCCAGGAGTCCGCACAGCCGTAGCTCCGACAACGACGACAGCGGCAGCGACGAAGATGAGACGACTGGCCTGACTCGCCGAAGGGGGAGTGGCCGGAGGAAGACGGTCCCCAATATCAAGCCCCTGCAATCCGACATGAGCGCGTCCACTGAGTTTGGCCGTGCGGGGAGGAGACACAGCAACACGGTGGACGAATATGGCGACCAGGCCATGATGTTCTCCTCAGGGCTGTTTTCATCGGGCATCATGCTTAAGAAGCGCATCATCAGCCTCTATGTTCAGCTGTGCGAGCTCAAATCGTACATCCAGCTGAACCGCACTGGCTTCAGCAAGGTGCTGAAGAAATTCGACAAAATTCTGGACAAGGAGCTCAAAACAAGTTACATCCAGGCGCATGTAGACTCGGCCTACCCTTTTCAGGACCAGACAAAGCGCACTGTCGAGGAGAACATTTCCAAGATGGAGCAGGCCTACGCGGAGGTTGTCACCGATGGCGATGAGGCCCTGGCCCGCAAGGACCTGCGATCCCATCTTCGAGAGCACGTTGTGTGGGAGCGCAACACCGTCTGGCGCGACCTCATTGGTATTGAGCGTAGGGCAGAGGCCGCTGGCCTGGGACAATCACTTCTAGGCCAGGAGCGTTCCATTGCGACCAGGAGACTGCAAGGTGACGAGGCCAAGACACTCGTGACGACACGGATTCCCACACCGTTCGGAAGCTTCACGCTGCCTCCGTGGCTGGCCAGCTCGTCCTTGTGGACCCTCATTCTCTGCATTGTCGTCTTCGTCGCCCTCCTCGTTGTGCCTTTGATGGAGAAGCCCGAGCAGCAGAACTGCCTGGCAATGCTGATCTTTGTCAGTTTGCTGTGGGCAACTGAGGTGAGCGCTGTGTTGTCCTATTCAGCATAGCTTTGAGACTGACATTCTCTTAGACCCTCCCCCTATTTGTGACATCTCTGTTGATCCCCTTCCTTGCCGTTGTTCTTACTGTTGTCCGAGACGAGACGCCTGGAAAGCCCCAGACGCGTCTTGGTGCCAAGGAGGCTACTTCCGCCATCTTTGCGGCCATGTGGACTCCCGTCATCATGCTGCTGCTTGGTGGTTTCACCCTGGCTGCCGCCCTCTCTAAGTGTACAATCGATAAGCGACTGGCGACACTGGTCCTCAGCAAAGCCGGTACCCAGCCAAGGACGGTGCTGATCGCCAACATGTTCGTGGCTGCCTTTGCATCCATGCTCATCAGCAACGTGGCGGCGCCAGTGCTCTGCTATTCCATCATTGAGGTGAGTTACTCCAATCACAAAATCCTGGTTGATCATATCTGACCTGAACAGCCCATGCTGCGAACTCTGCCTTCAGATTCAAACATGTCCAAGGCTGTCATCATCGGTATTGCTCTGGCCTCCAACATTGGCGGCATGCTCTCCCCAATTGCATCGCCCCAAAACGTCGTGGCCATGGGGATCATGCAGCCCGCTCCTACCTGGCTCCAGTGGTTCTTCATTGTTATCCCCGTTGGAACTGTCTCCCTTTTCTTGATTTGGTTCCTCCTCCTTGTGACGTTCCAGCCCGGCAAGGGGACAACAATTGCTCCGATCCGACCAGTCAAGGAGAAATTTACGGGCGTGCAGTGGTTCGTGACCATCGTCACGATTGTAACCATTGCCTTGTGGTGTGGGAGCCACCAGCTTGAGGGTGTCTTTGGAGACATGGGTGTTATCGCCATCATCCCCATTGTGCTCTTCTTTGGCATTGGCATTCTGACGAAGGAGGACTTCAACAACTTTCCCTGGACCATCATCATTTTGGCCGCTGGAGGTCTGTCGCTGGGCAAGGCGGTGCGATCCTCGGGTCTCTTGCACACCCTTGCCGAGTTAGTTTCCCAGAAGGTTGAGGGCATGAGCCTCTATGGTGTGCTGGTCGTCTTCTCCAGCCTGATTCTGGTTATTGCCACTTTCATCAGCCACACTGTAGCTGCTTTGATCTTCCTCCCCCTCGTCTTCGACGTCGGTATGGCTATGGAGCAGCCTCACCCCAACCTGTTGGTGATGGGCGGTGTTCTCATGTGCAGTGCAGCAATGGGTCTGCCTACTAGTGGATTCCCTAATATGAGTGAGTTTGCACCACACCTTGATGTTCGAATAAGCTGACACAACCTAGCTGCGATTATGAAGGAAGACCCCTTTGGCCAGCGATACCTACAGGTCAAGCACTTCATCAGCCGTGGAGTGCCCAGCAGTCTCATGACCCTTGTGGTGGTGGTCACGCTAGGCTACGGAATTATGCAAGTTGCAGGACTGGATTAGTTGGCGGGTTGTGTATGGTGTTCGTGACGGGTGAATCACTAACCAGAAACTGGGAATGCGGTTCGGTTTGAATTTACTCTGGGCACTATGGTGTTTTTCTTTACATTTATTAGATTGTGGAATGGTGCAATATCGGCTCTGGGATGGCTCATGTTTCATTCATAGACGAGGCGCGGGATAGACCGGCACATATCGACTTCTTCAAGATAGACGAATCTGATGTTGTATGATGTCGTACAAATGCTGTTGCCTGTGCCAGTGCCATCATCTGTGTGAGCCATGTGTGCTGGTTGCCTGAAGTTGTTAGTTGAGAGGAATTGGTAAAGGTGCGATTTCGCACTGTCACACTGTGCACATGCATGGAGCTCTGACCATCCGACTACTGACGTCGCTGTTCCCGCCAAAGGCGGTTGGGCGGCTCTGTCTCCAACACCCGAATGAACGCCAAGTGCATTTGAAGGGCGCTCACATCCGCGAATCAAGCCGAAAACAGCACCTCATCACACCCGCTGCACTCTGCTGTCCCCTCCTGCAAAATTATACCTGCTCCTCGGTCTCCAGGGCCCCTTCTGATGCGCTTCGCCTCCAGTTAACCCCATCAGCTTGGAGCTGGCCGGCGCCATGCTCTCCGCCTTCACGGCCCGCCCCATCATCGAGCTGCGGCCGCGGGACAAGTCCAGGATCGAGACCATCCTCGCCTACGGTACGCGCGCTTTTTTATTGTGTCTTCTTTTTCGGTGAGGACTGCAGATTGACTGGTTTGGCAATAACAGGTGATCGGGTTCTGGTCGGCTTGAATAGTGGCGCCCTCAGGGTCTACCGCCTCAACGAGCTTCCTCCCCAACCGACGAATGGCCACGCGCCGCCCACCGATGCCGATGCCCCTACAACCCCCCCGATCAACGGGGATGTTCCCCCACAGACGCCGACGATGAAGCCGACGGACCTTCTGCGTGAGGTGGAACGGTTCTCCTCGCGCGCCATCGAGCAGCTCGCCATCATCAAGGAGGCCAACACGATTGTGTCTCTGTCCAACTATCACATCTCCCTACACGACCTGCAGACCTACGAGCCGATCGAGACGCTATCCCGTACCAAGAACGCGTCCTGCTTCGCTGTCACGTCAAATATTGTCAAGGACCCAGATACGGGTATCCCAGAGATCATCAGCCGGCTGGCTGTTGCGGTCAAGCGACGGTTGCTACTGTGGAGCTGGCACGAGAGCGAGCTGGCGGAAGACGTAGGCGAGGTCCTGCTGTCCGAGTCCATCAGGTCTGTGACGTGGGCGAGCGCAACCAGGCTGGTGTGTGGCATGAACGGCGGGTATGTCATGGTCAATGTCGTCACCCGTGAGATCGAAGAAATTGTGAGCCCTGGAGCTGGGCCTGCGGCGGGCCAGACGAGCCGCTTCGGTGCCATGAGCAGCGCGGGCATGGGATACATGGGCTTGGGAGGCTACATGCCCAAGCCACTGGTGGCGAAGTTGGCGGATGGGGAGATATTGCTGGCGAAGGATATCAACACGCTATTCATCGACGATAGCGGAAAACCCGTCGAGAAGAAACAAATTCCGTGGCAATCGGCTCCCGACTCGATAGGATACTCATATCCGTACATCCTAGCTCTACAGCCCCCTTCCAAAGGCTCCCTTGAGGTCCGGAACCCAAACACCTTGTCGTTGCTGCAGAATATCTCCCTGCCAGGTGCGGCCCAACTGCATTTCCCGCCACCTACAGTCAGCCTGGCCCACGCCGGCAAGGGTTTTCACATCTCGAGTGATCGATGTGTCTGGAAAATGGGTGCGACGGACTACGACTCCCAGATCCAGGAGCTCGTGGACGGTGGCAGGTTCGATGAGGCCATCAGCATCCTTGGGATGTTGGAGGATGCCTTGCTGAAGAACAAGACGGAAACGCTTCGGGAGGTCAAGATGCTCAAGGCAGAAACACTCTTCAAGAAGAAGAGGTACCGGCAGGCAATGGATCTCTTCAACGAGGACGAAGTGCATGCCCAGCCCGAGAGGGTACTGAAGCTCTTTCCTCCGCAGATTGCAGGAGAGCTGTCTGCTTGGACAGGTCGTGACGACGAGCAAGGGGAGCAAGAGGCTCCCGAGACACCAAAAAAGGCGAACGGGTCAAAACGAAATAGTACTGACATGCCAGATGGGCCCGCAGACCCTCCATCACCGGCGAACGTTGGGGGTTTCGCAAAGCTATTGATGGGAGGCGGCCTCAAGAAACCCCAATCCGACGCTACGTCGATTACTTCATCGAGGAAGGATGGCACTGATGCCGAAGATGGGACGGACGGCAAAGAGACGACGCCAAGCGAGGACAAACCACTTGATGGGAAAGATCTAATGAATGCCGTCTTGGAGCTGAACAGTTATCTTGCTGGAACTCGAGCTCGTTTACAGAGAGTTCTTGATCCTGTCACAGGGAACCTCAAGCCCAGGAACGACCGCGGCGGCTCTCCTGAGGAAGAGGTAGAGAACTTCCTGAGAACGACACTCAACGAGTCGGAGAAGCAGCTTGAAGAAGAACTGCGGAGTACTTTCCGCTTGGTTGATACAACACTCTTCCGCGCCTACATGTACTCTCGTCCGACTTTGGCCAGCTCACTCTTCCGCATTCCCAACTTTTGCGATCCCCAGGTGGTCAACGAGAAGCTCCTAGAACATAACCGCTACACCGAGCTTGTCGACTTCTTCTACGGCAAAAAGCTACACAAGGAGGCACTGGAGTTGTTACGAAGATTCGGCTCGGCGGAATCGCCAGATGATGCTGCGCCAACCCTTCATGGGCCTGGCCGTACGATCCAGTACCTCAAGAACTTGCCCCCTGCGGAAATCGACCTCATCCTCGAGCACGCGGAGTGGACTCTTAAGGCTAGCCCAGGCCAAGCACTCGAGATCTTCACGGGTGATACGGAGAACGCTGAGACGCTTCCGCGAGAAAAGATCGTGGCGTTCTTGCATAACCTTGACCCCCAGCTCGAGGGTAAATATCTCGAGCATATCATTAATGAGCTAGAGGACATGACGCCGGACTTGCACAATCGCCTGGTGGAGCTATATGTTCATAATTTGAAGGCTACGGAGCAGGACGGCGATTGGAGTGCGCAGATGGAGCGGTTTGTTACGTTCTTGAGGGAGTCGCGGCAGGTCTATAGCCTGACCAAGGCGTTCCAGCTGATTCCAAGAAATGGTGAGATACCCCCGTCCAGATTTATTAGCCAGCTGCTGACGTGGATCCAGATCCGTCGTTCTTTGAAGCCCAGGCTGTGGTGCTCAGTAACATGGGCTCGCATAAACAGGCTTTGGAGATCTATGTTTTCAAGATGGGTAATTACGCAAAAGCTGAAGAGTATGTACTACCGTGCGGGTGTTGGGGATGTTGGCTAACTGCAATAGTTACTGCAACCGCGTGCACAAGTCTCAGGATAGCCCACCATCCTCTCAGACACATGCAAAGGACAGTTCTTCAGACGATCCCGAGAATACTACACCCTCTATTTATCACACACTTCTCTCGCTCTACCTCCATCCATCTCCGCCGAATAAGCCCAACATGGAACCCGCGCTCGACCTTCTCTCCAAACACGGGTCTCGTCTACCGGCAACGTCAACACTGGGCCTAGTCCCGGACGAACTCCCCGTCAGCTCGCTGGAATCGTACTTCCGCGGTCGGATCCGGTCGGCCAACACGCTCGTCAACGAGACACGCATCGTCGCCGGACTGCGCAGGGCAGAAAGTATCTCCATCGCGGCAAGGCTGCACCTAGGTGACGACGCAGTAGGCGGACAGGGAGGGCGCAACCGGCACGTGGCCATCACGGATGAGCGACACTGCGTGGTGTGCCACAAGAAGCTGGGTGGCGGCATGCGCATGGGCGGCAGCGTGGTGGCAGTCCTGGCGGACAACACAGTGGTGCACTACGGTTGTCTAAACCGGGCGACGGGGAGCAAGGTGGATTCGACTCGAGCGCCGAGCTGGGGGAGAGGGTTCTAGATATCCATTTTTCCTGTCTTTCTTCCTTGTTGTGTCGTGTATAGGAGCACTCGTCTTGTTCTGTCGTTTTGTGCGTCCTTTGAGTCGAAGGGGTTTCTGAGGAGCATTTGCATGGGTTGGATTCGGTGGCAGGCAGCCAAGGTGATTTAGCAATACCCACGAAATAAACCAGCAACCGGGTTACTGTTTGAGACTTCGCGCCAAGGCCTAACAACGTAGTTTTCATCCTCGTCCATGTCGTCGACCACGTGCATGTTGTAGCCTTCAGTCCTCATCCTCTTGGATCTCCTCGCCGTAGTTCTCCTCCTCCTTTGCGTCATCAACGGCCGCCGCATCGCGAGCCTTGTCCTGTTCCATGCGGGAAGTGAGCTCCTTGTTGATCTCGGCCTGGGCCTCTGTGACGGCGGCGCGGAGGGCGGCGAGGTAGGCGGTCTTGTCGGCAACGGAGGTGGGGGATTGCAGCGCGGGGAGGGCGTGGGTGGTTGTGAAGGGCTCGCTAGCGGGGGAGGCGTAAGATGTGGTGAGCGAGGGAGAGGCCATTTTGAAAGAAGATCTGGATGTTGGTTGGTGATGTCGATGTGGTTGTCTAGTGGGAGTTGGGAGGTTTTGGTCAAGGTGGGCAATGTTTTTGTTGGCGCGGGGTTGATGGACGCTACTGCCCAGTGCACATGCAAGATGCAGGGACATGGGGCTCACTCGGCGACGGGCGTGAGCTTCTCCAGCTTTCAACTTTCGACCTTCAACTTCCTCCACGGCCCAGCAAAGACCCTCGACACACCAAGAACCACGCACCAGCCTTCGAGGCTCCTCGCACGCCCTGGACTCCCCAGTGAGCCGACCGATCTACGCCGCATACCACTCCGCAATCTCCGGCCGTCGCTAGCCCGGTCGACTCTGGAGCCGTGGGGATCAACATGTAACCACGGCCGCCTCGCGCATCAACCCCCATCATGCAACCGACACGACCCCAGCAGTCCCGCGGCGCCGCCGGCAGCTTCAACTCGCAGCCCTCGCAGCCGCCGTCTACGTCCTCGCGCCCCCCGCTGCGCCGCGTCGAGTCCTCCGGCAGCGAAGGAGAGAACCCGCCCCGGCCGTCCATCACCATCCCCAAGGCCCGTCCCACGCTCCAGCAGCAGCCCTCGTCGCCGGCCACGCCCGTCTACTCCCAATTCGCCAACTCGAGCACCGCCAGCCTACAGCAGAACCACCATCACTTCTCCCGGCCCGCAGGCGCCCGGTCTGTTACCCAGGGGTCCGCCGCTGGTCTCAAGGGCCACTCGCGCAAGCACTCAGCCACGCAGGGCATGTTTGAGCCAACGCTGCCGTCCACCAGCACGTCGAACCTTTCGTCCCACGTCGGCATGAACCATCAGCCTGGGCCTTCCTCCGCTGCGGCGGCGGCGGCGGTCGCAGCCGCTGCGTCATCCTCGGCGAGCCAGATGGCCGCGCAAGCTGCCGTCATGTCCCACCAGAACAGCCTCCACAGTCGGCAGCGCTCGCAGACGGTGCCGTTCCCCGGCGACGCCAACGACGGTGCTCGTCGGGGGAGCGGCGGCAAGGGGCCCACAGGTCCGCCGATGCTGAGCCTGACGGAGGCGAGTGCGCCGAGGGATAGCGGGTTCGGACATCACGGAGGACCGTCGGATCGATTCCCGGGTTCGCATGCCCACTCCTCTGCTGCGACAGCGGCTGCCAACGTGGTGTTCCCGCGCTCGGGGCATAGTTCTCCTCGAGGCCCGCACTCGATATCGCCGCAGCCGTATTCTCAACCTCCACCGCCACCGCCGGCGTCGGAGAAGCCCAGGGCCGACAAGCCCAAGGTCAAGCTGTTCTCTCGCCCGGGCAAGATTATGACCAAGGGCGAGACTAAAGACAAGCCGCTGCCCAGCCCGGGCAAGATCGGATCCGCTCTGTCTGCGCTGCAGCGTGGGAACTTCAGCACCACCAGTCTAGTCGAGCCGGGCAACCAGTCTATGTACAGCCTGAACAACTCGTCATCAGCAACGATTCGACCCATCGACTCGCAGATGGATGAGAAGGATAAGGGTAAGGAGAAAGAGAAGAAGCATCATTTCCTCTCGCGGCAGAAACATAAGCTGAAGGATGAGTATCATCTGCCCCTATCATCCGCCTCGAGCAATTCAAGACCAACAGACCCAAATGCACCGAATCCCCTTTACAACTTCAATATCCCGCCGAGCCCAGGGCCAAATTCCACCAGCTTCTCCAAGGCCAAAAAAGAGAAGAAGCTCGCGGAGCGCTCCGAGACTCGCCCGGAAAATGAGGGAAGCTTCAGTCTCCAGAGCGAATGGCCCGGCCCAAGCAGTCTACCGACGCTATCCCAGCAGTCTACCTTGTACGACCCCGTGGACCCTGGAAAGCTTGGCCTTCACAACCACATGTCGCTGGACGACGCCTGGCCATACCTCAAGGCTAAGCTCTTAGTTATTTTCGAAGGCGGAGATCTGCGACTCCCGGTTGAGGACTTCAACGGAGTGGTTCAAATGCACATCCAGTGGTGCATGCACAGACGGTCACCTAACGCGATGCTGGAGGATCTCAGGGATCTGCTGAAGACGGGATTCTTGTCCTTGGACCGGACGCTGCGTGTGACGGCAGACGAGCGCTTCATCCCGGCCTTGGTGGAGCTCTGGATGTTCACGTTTACGTCTATCCTGCCGTACATGCAGGCCGTCTTCTTGCCACTGGACCTGGAGGTTTCGGGCTGCGGTTCCATCATGACTGGGGAACAGGCTCGCGACTTTTGGGGCGGCGTCATATCATCATCCCCTTCGTCGGACAAGCAGGCGAGGGTGACACCTGCGGCGACAGTGCTCGATGTTCGGAGGTTGGTCCTCATCGCGTACCGGGATATAGTGATCCTCCCGCGCTACGAGACCCTGAAGACCATCTTCTCCCGCCTGTCTCTCGAGTTTCTGCCCTCCGCGCTAGCCAACACGGCGTTATCATCGCCTCCTCAGGAAGCCATCCTGTCCACCTCGCCGTCCGAGTCGTTCACCTCCATGGCCCGCCCGGGCACGGCCATGTCGATGGACCCCTCGGTCGGGTCGTACAACTCGACGAGCACAACGCTGCTGGGCGAGGGTTCGGCGGGCGGGCGCAGCCGCGCCATCAGCAACGTCAGCTTCGGTAGCCACGCAAGCGACGGCGCCCTGCGCCCCTTTACACCCTCGGGCATGCCCGCCGTGCGCGAGGTCGTCGACGACTCCAAGCACGTCACCGACATGGTCGGCCGCATGCTGCAGTGCATGAGCGTGTTGTCCAGCCTCGGCAGCGACCCGGGCGACGACGGCAGCACCAAGATGGTCGAGCTGTCCAAGATGCTCAAGCTCAACTGGTTGGGCCGCGGCAGGACGGGGCGGAACCGCAGGGGCATCGTCGGCGGGAGGGTCAGGAGGGATGATCTGAGGGATGAGGTTCGTGTTGTGTGAGGGAAACGGGGAGTTTAGCGTTACGTCATTGCTTCAGAGACGATTCAAGAGCCTGGTGATTTACTACTGTATGAGAAACGATCGAAATGGCAGGGCCTAGACAAGGTAGACTGACACATGAAGAGATTACTTCTGTTCAAACACGTACATAATTTGGCATTCGTTCTGACACGCACACATATACGCCAACAGCAGCTTTGCCACGAAGAAACATTGGTGATTGGCTTTTAGACAGACAGGCATTCAATTTCTCACGTTGATTTGTTTCACATGACAAGACGTTTCACAGTTGGACAGCAATTCAGGCATGATGATGAATCATTTTATTTTCAAATACTTCGTACACATATACGCCGCAGCTGCGGAATATTTGTTACTACAACACTTTTCGTTCAGTTAGCTTTTGTTCCCAAATATGATCTTCAGATGACAAAACGTTGAACTGGTATGTGATAAGACATCCAAGGAAGTGCATAACCTTCATTTGTCCCAAAAAAGGCTCAATGGGACTCAAGTGGAAACTGCGAATGTTGTGGAAAATTTCATCATTTCACGGGGGGTGTTTTGTGGAGATGAAAGAAAAAGAGGTGAGACTCACAAATCACAAACTTCACATGCTCTAGGAAGCTGTGGTCGGCGTGGTTAGTCGTAACGAGAAATAGCACGTATCGAGATCTGTAGGCAATGGTTGTTAGCAACGCTGCTGACACCAAAGTTCTCAAAAATGGGAAGTGTGATGTATGTAGTCAGACTAGATACTGGCAAGTAACAGGCCCAGGGCCCGAACAGGCTGATTTTCTTCATTGGCGATTCGGTTGGGAAAAGAAGACTTTTGTTAAAGTGTCATCATGAAATGGGAGTGCGGATGCAGGAAAAGGAGAGTTGGTGTCTTACCATCCAAGATGCACCGCGACTGGAGATTGTCCTTGAAAAAGGCACCCAAACATGCAAACTAAACGCGCTTGCCATCAGACCATCGCTTCGAGACGCATTCGACTGCGGCTGCTTTAAATCACAAAGCGCTGATGCGCAGGTCGTGCAAACGGCCTCGAGCGTGGTCGTCAGGCTTGCGGAGGGAGAGCTGTTAAATGTTGAAGGGTGAAGGGATGCGGTTGAAGGAAGAAGTCTGCGGCTCTCGAAGCTACATATCGGAAGACAGTGCTAGCAAAATTTTCTGAGAACGCATGCACTGTATCCGTTCACGTGACTCTCAACCCATAGTTACGGCACTAGCGGCGGACGCCAGCAGGGTTAGTGGCGCGCCGCGATAGATGCATGGCAATGTCTCACCCAGCATCTAGGGAGACGTGCCATCGAGTGAGCAGCGAGCCGTGATCGATGCTGTTTGCGGGCAAACGGCATTTGGAAGCATGTGGCGCATAGGGTGGGGATCAGGCTTGCGAGTGGTTAGATTTCGGGTTTCCAGTTCTCCTCCCACCCGCGCTTGTGTGCTGTCTACGAATGTGTTTGTGCGTTTGCATTTTAGGTTGAGTCTGCAAGGCTACAAGGCAGCAACGCGATGACCCCCCGGGAGTTGATTGTGTGTCTCATTGGACATTGGGCATGTATTTTGGGATTGGCAATCGGTTTGGATATCAGAACGCGCCCGCGCCCGCCGCACCGGGTTGGGAATCGTCGCGTGCCGGGGCAGAATGAGATTGGACGGGATGTGCGCGCCCCGTTTGAGGAATACGAGGAGCAGGGTTCCCAGCCACCCAATTTCGCATGACAGAATTACGAGGACACCGGGGTATTTCCCACGGGGTGGCCGTGTGAGTGAGTGACCGAGTTATTCCGGCTGCTCGCGTTTACAGAAACTAGATTAAGCACGGATATATACATACAGCCCACTTTAAGCGGGTCGGCCATCCACTTGTATCAGAGTGTTAGCCACGTTCTTGCTGGCTGCTCGCAGTCCACTCCACTCCACTCGCGCATTCAACTCGCCCGTCCACCCCACGGCTCCGCCCACTCACGCCTAAGAGGAGCCCACGAAGGACGCAAACAAGAGAGAGCGAGAGAGAGAGAAAGAGAGTGCGAGGCGAGCGATTCCCCCCGACCCGCGATTCCCTCGATTCCGCCTATGCTCCTTGTCAGTTCGGTGTCTTTCGGCCTTTGCAGCGCGAACACACAGCTTTAGCTCTCGCTTACTCAGCGCCCAGCACTAAGTGCTCGACGGACACTCCCGCCGGACCTCTTCCTCCTCCAGGGACCGGACAGTCACAGACACAGACCAGGCCAGGCCAGACAGACAACGGGGGACTCGACTCGTCCAACGCCTCCCGAAAGCACCGGCCATCGGCTCTCTGTCTCCCGTTTGTATCTATCTATCTGCCCTCCTCTGCCACTCTCTGCTGGTCTTTGCCCTCCTCTTCTGCCTCTTCTGCCCTCCCTCCTCAGCTCCGTCCGCCTCGTCCCTTTTTCCATCTTCCTCCCCTACCATACCGCCAGCACTAAACTGAACCCAACCGACTCCTTGGGCCCGCCCACCTTCTTCCCCCCTCCCCTTGGTGCCTTCTTGCTTTGCCTTATTGCTGGGTCGCCTACGAGGATCGCCTGCTTTGTTACTTGCCTCCACTGCCGCCTGGGTTGTCGCCGTCCTTGTCACTGTCGCCGCTGCTCTTGTTACTGTCGCTGTCGCTGTCGCTGTCGCTGTCGCTGCTGCCGCCTGTCACATCACTCACTGTACAAGAGAGCCCGGCAAGCGCGCGGGAAATTTCCACTGCCCCCAGCTGCTGGCCCAGTCCAATCCTGCCCCGTCCTGTCCTGTCAGCGAGCGGATCTTCCTGGTGACATCGCACCCACATCCACCGTGAGAGAGTACGCCCACTCCCACTGCCACTCCCACACACGCCTCCGCCGTCTCCTGGCGGTTTTTCGACAATTCGCCTTTCCACCATCCGCTGTCAACCCTCAATCCGATTCCGCATTGCCCGAGGCCGTCGTCTTCGCTCGCTCGCCGCCGCCCTCGCCCTGCCGTGCTGGCTGGCCTCGCTCCTGGCGGACCTCGTGACGTGCTACTCGCCCCATCGTCACCTCATTCGCCCGTCGTCGACTCCTACCTCCGTCGCTCGTCTTCGTGCCCATCGCGAACCACACCATCCGCCATTCTCTCCTCCCCTCGCCGATGCCTCGTCGCCACCCTTCCGTATAGCCACCCGTCCTCGTGATAGATCTACTCGATTCTCCGCGTTTCTTTTCTACTGTCCGCGACCGCTTCACGCCTGGTCCGGCCGTTATCGCATTGGGTCATCCCGTCTCGTCGCGACACGCGAAAAAGGATCGACCACCACGACCACAACTACGCCCAACCACCGGTCGGCACCGCATCCACGTCTTGTCCCGACTTCGCATCACCTCTATTGTCTTACGCATTCGCATGCGATAGTATTCAAGTGCGACTGTCGATATCCACGCTGTGGATAATCGACTCCGAGCATTAGAGATGATGGCAACCAGTATGGGTCCAAACTTCTCGGGGCATCCTGCCGGCATGGGACACCCAGGCGTCTCCGGTCATCCTATGGCTCCCGGTATGCCTCAACACCAAGGGCAGCAGGGCGCTCCTACTCCTGGAATGCAGCACCAGTTCGGAGGCCCCATGGTCACCGCTCCTGGTGGACAAGTAAACCCTGCCCTCATGGGCGGCATGCCGCCGGGTGGGAACCCAAATGCTCATGCTTTACAGCACTTGAATCCTGCTCAGCAGCAAATGTTTCAGCAGCAACAGCAGCAATTACAAAATCAATGTACGTCCATGCCCTCACCCGCGTTTGACCTTTCCACGCATTGCGACCACACACTAACCGCACCATCCTCAGTCAACAACCCTCAAGCGATGGCCGCGATGCGGCAACAGCAGCAACTGCTCCAGCAACAACACGCAAGACAGGCTTTAATGGCCCAACACGCCTTCCAGGCTAACATGCAGGCGGGTGTGAATGGGATGCCCATGCAAATGCAGTTGAACCAGCTCAGTCCTCAGCAGCTCCATCAGTTGAGGCAGGCTGGCAGACTTGGACCACAACAGCATCCTCAGGCGCAAGCAATCATGGCCCAGCAACTCGCTCTCCAACAGCAGCAGCAGCAGCAGCAGCAGCAGCAGCAGCAGGCTCAGCAACAGCAGCAGCAGCAGCAACAGGCTCAGCAACAACAGCAACAGCAACAGGCTGCTCACGCTCAGCAGATGCAAGGTGGCCCTGGTCAAGGACAGCAGATGCCGATGACGGCTCAAAATATGGCCGCTATGCAGCAGCAGAATCAACTGGCCGCGTCGCTTCAAAACCAAATGGCAAACCAGCAGAGCCAGCAGGGACAGCCTCAAGGACAACCTCAAGGTCAACCCCAGCCTCAGCCACAGCAACCCGGTCAACAGCCCCAGCACACGCCTCAGCCATCTCAGGCCGGCACTCCGGCTCCTACCGGACCCCAGACTCCAGCTCAAACACCCGCCTCGACCCCTGCTCAGCCAAGCCAAATGCCCGCCGGTCAGAACCAACCACAGGGTCCCCAAACTCCTGCCCAACCTCAGCCTCAACCACAGCAACAGCAGCAGCAACCCCAGCAACAGCAACCCCAGCAACAGCAACAGCAGCAACCCCAGCCCCAGTCGCAACCCCAAATGGCGGCGGCGCAACAAATAGCTTTGACGAATTCATTGATGCAACAGCAGCGAAGAGAGGGCATGAAGGGGCAGTGTTTACTAAAGCTTATGCAGTTCGCTGAGCACCTGAGCGGATTCCCAGTAGGTCCAACTCCAGCGAATCCAACGCATCAAGCACTGACAGACGATCCACAGGGACCCCGAGCGCGAGACGATCTCTCATACTGGACCAGCTTCGTCATTCGGTTCTTCTCTCCGAATGGCGTCTTCCGACACTCTTTGCATATTACCGATGCTGAGGATACAACCGACAAGCAATACGAAATCCCCTACCCCGCAATCGCTCGATACTTCCATACACACTTTGGTGGCGGTGTCAAGAATATGCAGTTGATCATGGACAAAGGCACGACTGATCGGCCTTTGCCTGGTGATTGCCACTGCATCGAGAACTCTAAGGCCAGTCTTGTTTACTGGTTTGAGACTGGGTCGCATGTAAGTTTTCTTGTTGCGCGCAAACGAAGGATGGAAGTACTGATTGTTATTGTAGCTAGTCGCAAGCGGCACCCTTCGCGCGCAATTTGACGCCGAGCAGAGGATTGAGCTTTTCGAATTCCTCACGACTGAACATGAAGAGTACATCTCTCGGAGACAGGTCATTGATGCCGCGAAGCCGGCTCACATGTGGTTGAAGGAATGGCACAAGACCAACTCGCAGGATGGCAAGCAGTCGCCCGAGATGTCCAAGAAGGGCAAGGGCAAACAGCTGAAGTCGCCGCAAACAGCGCCCCCTCAAGTACTCATGGATCTCCCAGATTCCGCTGTCAACAGCAAGGGTGTTACGGAGGGTGTATTTCAATTTCTTGAGGTACGGACGATTACATAGAGGCACACAGAGTAGTGCTAATAGTCATGATACAGATCGTCGAAGTCATGGGACAGATGAACCCTTTGTTCGGATTCTACCACTCCAACCCTGGTCTCGGCCCCTACGCGACACTGGAGCAGTATGTCTCGACTCACATCAACGGAGCGCCCCAGGGCATGAACGGACCCATGAACGCGCAGCCGATGCCCCAAGGACCCCGAACGCCGAGTTTTGGACAATTCCCCATGGGGGCGAGCCCTGCAGCGGCTCACATGACCCTCCCCGGGTCTCCCCATATGGGCAGTCCGGCACAGGTCCACATGCAGGCGCCTGGGATGCAGATGCAGCACAGCCAGCAGGGGACCGGCTCCAGCGGACCTAGCGCCAACACATCACCAGCCTCGAACAAGCGGAGGCGCCCGTCGGGAGTCAAGACGGAGGAAGACGGATCTGGAGCACCAACCCCGGGAGGCAACGGCCAAGTCAACGGCATGTCTCGAGCGAAACCGCCGACACCTCGAATGACGAAGCGAGCTAAGGGCAATCCCCCGGCGTGAGGAGATTGATGTGCCTCCAGCGTGTTCTACTACGGAAGCCCGGCGCACGTTCCCTTTGTCTTATCCATCATGTTGCATGGCGGCGTCTCTTGCTTGCTCACTTTTCTCGGGGCGGGGTTTTTTATTTTTGGAAAATGTTGGGAGCGGGGGAAGGAAGAGACACAGCTGAGCTGGATGTTTGCAGACCGGCACGTCACGGACACCCACCAGGCCTGGCAATGTTCTTGTTGAACGGTGATGTACAAGCGTTGTCACGGCGCACAACTGACGGGATAGACGGGCGGGCGGGGGAGTCGCAGCTGTTAGCAAGGCGTTGACGGATTACTCTTAGGTTTCACCGGAGTCGAAGCATGGCCGAATGGATTGCACTGGTCGGATGATGGATGCAAAGATCAGTAATGCAGGTCCCAACTGCGAGCGGCCCAAAGCCACAAAGCGGCATGCCGATGGCCAATGGAACAAAGGAGGATAGGTGTCGAGATGAAGATAATTTGGGTAACGGATAGACAGTTACTCGTGTACGACTACCATGGCTCACGGCTCAGGTTGGCGTCGAAGCCTTGATATTGTTTTCGGTCATATTTTTTTGTTTTTGCTTGTTGTTTGCTTTTGGAGGACGCGCAAGCACCAACTGTGTATGGATGGAGGAGGCATCAATGGGGCAGTCTTGAAGGCGAAGATGGATGGGACATGGCAAAGTGGAGGAAGCGAGGCCATCAAAAAGACAAGGGGGGGAACGCAGTGGAGGAAGAGATAAGAAGAAGTGAAGAGAGTTGATCACGAGCACAGTGTTGGGCGCGTGGATAGCAAGGGTCGTGCAAATTATACCTAGTTCGTCTTGTGTGTTGGCTGCGTTGCGCGAGGCAGCCAAGGGAAGGACAGGGAAGGCAAGGGAAGGCAAGGGAAGGGAACCACTACATGGTTCGGAGGGCGCGGGATATTTGCATCGGGTAGTTTTTTTTTTTGTTTTACAGCTATTTCAAGGATACCATCGTGGCCAAGTCAGAGATGAATGTCTGCCAAATTCCTGTTCCTAGCGTGCCTTGCTGCGATGCGAAGTCGCAGGTTCCCCGCCAAAAATGCCAAAATATAATGCATAGTCAGTCGTGTCTTCGATGACCTCGTTGAAACGAGAGTTGAAACATGAAACTCGATATATAGATAGCCAATCCTTGTCCTTGTCCCATATCCATTCGCTGTTGATCCTCCTGCCAACGGTAATGGGCGTTGGTTGCCACATTGTTCCAAGTAAACGTCGTGATGTGTTTGCTGGTTTGCCAGGTTGTTTTGGTTGTTGTTCAGCCACTGCCGCCGAACCAACGAGAATAGCCCATCTTCTTGGCCGCTGGCACCTCACCGCGGATGGCCAGGTAGCACTTGAGGGCTCCGCCGGACGCAGCCATCATCTCGCGCAGCAGGAACCACTCGTCCTCGGAGCGACGCAGCAGATCGGTCTTGGTGATGGGGTTGCGGTAGTGCCAGTCGGCGTCGTCGGGGCCGAGGGGCAGGATGGCGCCGCGGAAGGTCCAGTACATGACGACCTCGGTGAGCTTCGGGTGGCGGACCGGGGCGGTGCGGCGCCGGACGGGCTCGCTGTCGCAGGGCGCGGCGGCGGAGGAGGAGGGCATGGGGACGCGGGTGCGCAGGAGGGCGAGCAGCTGGGCCTTGGTGGTGTCGATGGAGATGCACAGCGGCGACGACGGGAGGTCCCACGGGTGCGTGAGCGAGCTGTCGCTGTTGGCGGCGTCGTAGACGAAGAGGTCGAACTCGAGGTGCGAGCTGAGGCCGGCGTCGGGCAGCGGCTTGAGCGGCGAGAGGGACCACGCCGAGGCGGGTGCAGACGCGGTGGTGGTGGCGGCCGTGGCGAGAGGGTGCAGGCGGTGCGGAGAGGCCGTGGGCGTGGGCGTGGGCGTGGGCGTGGGCGTGGGCGAGGAGCACGCGACGGGCGTGAAGGGCTTGGATTTGGGCGGCTCGAAGGGTTCCTGCGCGGTGATGCAGAGATCCATGGTTGCGGCGAGGTGAGGGTTGTCGTGATAGTAGAGGGTTTTTGGAACGGGGTTGCGGAGGAGGAGAGGATGCGGTTCTTCACTTCACGATGATGATGATGCTGATGCATGAAAGAGAGGGGGAGGAAGGAAGATGCAGGTTAAGAAGGCGAGGTTCCTCTCGTTCGCTGCAACGAACTGCAGCCGGCTGTTCGCTCACTTTCACTTCACCTATCTCGCGAACACTCGGCGTTTTCAAAACGCTGATTGGCGAGGCCGGTTGGTTGACGAGGGGGACTCGACTAATAGGACGGTTGGAGGAAACGCAACTAACTCGGGAACCGTTGGGTCTAGATATGTTGACGGGATACGACTCGATTCAGGGGTTGGTTTGGCTATGTTGCTGTGATTAACTATTGGCGTGGAACTCCTTCATGAGGCTTCAACGCTGTGTTGGGGGTGGTTTATAAGTGGGTTGACCGGAGGGTCCTGGGGTTCGGCGTCTGCTGGATCTTGGATGGGAGGTGGTAATAGAGGATTGGGTTCTGGTTGTTGGTTGATGCCATCACCATCACCACCATCATCATCATCTCCACCATCACCACCATCACCACCATCACCACCATCACCATCGCCGTCCTCATTCTCAACCCCCCTCTCAAACTCCCCCCGCGCATCAACATCCACCATCAAAACCGCCCCATACCTCCCCGCCCTCACCCCCTCCAACACAGCCTCCAACTCCCCCGGCGCCATCCTCTCCCGCAGCTCCACCGTCCGCACCACATCCTCCACCGCCGGCGCAGTCCCGACAACCACCACCATCGTGTCCCGCGTCAGGTGCAGCCGCGCCTGGCCCGAGTACACCCGGTCGCCCAGGCCGTGCGTCGTCGCCCAGAACGACAGGTTCGCTAGGAGGACGTCGCGGCTGGGCGGCGCGGCGTACGCGGCGTCGGTGCATGCGTGGAAGAGGCCCGCTGCGTGGCCGGGGCGGTGCGTGCCGTGGAAGATGACCTTGAAGCGGATCTGCGGCTGGGCGTAGAATGCGAGGGGATGTCTCTGGAGGGTTAGTAAGGGGGTGGTAAAGACGTAACTGTGTACGACTGGTGATGTCAAGACATGAGTTGTGGTGACAATAGTAATTGGCGTCGCAACTGCCAGCGGGACAACTCTGGGCTGCAGGAGAAAAATAGGTGGTTGGAACAAGAATGCCATAGCTGCGGATCTTGATATGTACCGTGCTCTCAGAGAAGCTAGAGTTGTTTCTTTTGCGTAGTTGTCGTAGCTTGTTCGAGTCGAAATTATACCAAGTCCAGGGTAGTTAGTCTGTGATGCAAGTTCGTCAGCTTTATTAGAGTCGTTCACTCTACGGCACGTTTTCTTCGACCAACCAGCGAAGAGACGCCCCCTAAGTTATATAGCGATGGATCTCTTATTATCTTAACTCTGATGGAGTTCATTGGTCCAGAAAAATGCAGCGCTAAGAAGTACTCCTATGGTAGCAGCGATGTGTACTCAGTGGTCGGTGATTTGCCCACTTCATACATAGAACCTGATTGTGATGTCTCTTGAGCATTTATCAACAGTGCTAAGCAAGAATACTACTTAATCTATGGCTGAAGTAAGAATGTGACCCCCAGTTAGATAAAATCGTTTCCAACCAAAAAATAATTACTAAACCCACCCCCATGACTTGCTACCACTGTTGACAACCCCAGCTAATCACGGGGCCGCAACGAAGCCGCCGATATGAGAAAGAAAACCATTGATTAAGCTAGAGTAGTTACAAGCAATAAATACTTCGCAAAGAAATATTGCACGGGTTTGAGCCTGCTGTGTTTTTCCACCGTTGGCAGCGACTATGGACCAACCTCAGGGGTTCCCCATTAGGTCTTGCGACTTCAGATACAACATTCCTTGTTTATGTTCTCGAAAGCGCGCGCAGCAACAACTGCTACAGCCCCTGAAGAGAGTTTATCGTCGGCGATGATCTGGACTTGGCCTACTCGCGCAGACACCTTCTTCCAAGCCTCATCTCGCTGGTAAGTACGAAGACAGGACATGGTACTTGAATGGTTTAATAATATATTGTGTTTTGGACGTTTTCATGTTTTTGATCATATGGTAAACGCAAGAGCGGAATCCCGTCATGGCCGCCAAGTGCACCGTGATGCAATGCTTCTTGCTGATGGTCAATGACTGGGGCAACACAACTTCTGGTTTGAAGTGAACGATGCGCAGATGCATTCGTCACTGATGTATAACGTATGTTGTGTACTTCGTACAAGTCATGTTCACTACGGAATCATGACGGCGACAATCTCCGACCGCATCAACCTTGACAAGTGCGGTGAATCGCTTGGAGGGTTGCGGTGTTGGTGGAGATTGCGGGGATGCAGGACAGGACTCCGGGGTAAGCCGACGGAGGTGGGGCCGTCTGCCGGGGTACCGGGTGAGCAGGAGGACTGTCATGGCATTTCACCTCATCTTTTTCTCCGGTATCAATTTTGCCCAAACGTGTTTCATGGTCAACGAATTGCCCCATGGTTTGTGGCGGTTTTTGACACGTCACTAGCCGTCCCGTTCCCGCGTCGAGGATCACCGTTGACAAGGGCGTTCTGGGGCGCTCGTCCGGTGACTGACGCCGCAACTGAATCTGGATAGTTCAAACCGGTCTGGGAAAGGCTTGCGCTGTCTGTCGGCCACCCGCCATCTTCAGTGGCGTTTGTGGCTTGGTTGGCGCTGGCTCACGCGGCCGCCAACGCTTGACTGTCGGCCTTGCATTGACGGTGAGCCTCGAGGTACCGGTAGTCGGCACCTCTCGGCGGTGACACCCGTAGTCGAGCGTCGTGTGCTTGTGGATCGTCGTTGTCAGTCTTGGTGGTCGTTTCCCTTCTTCGTGCTCGACTTCCCCGTCGAACTCGTCAGGCTCGATAGTCCGTATCCCGAGTCCTTGCGTCCTGGGTGTGCGCTCGAGTGCGACCGCCAGGGGACTACTTCCGTCCGGGGCAACATTCGCAGTCCGGCACTACGGTGCGAGGGAGTATGCGGTTCTTCGTTGTCGTCCTCACGGCGGCAGATACGCAAGGGAGCCGGCCAGGGACGGCGGATTCGATCACGAAGGGAGGCGATGCGACTGGGTTTGACGAGAACACGGTTCCGCGGTTGGGCAGCCAGGTCATGGACGAAAGGGTGAACGTTGCTTGGGTGGCAGGTGCAGTTGCAGGTGAGGTCGCTCCCGGCCGCCTTGACGATCTTGGCGATGAGGTCGGCCATAGAGAGCTCGATGTGAAGCTTGACGAGGTAGCCGAGGGGATGAAAGATGACATATCTGCCGAGTGGTTAGTAGATAGCCATGACGCGGCACGATTGAACGCACATGAATGTGTTGTTCAAGGACATTGTCGCAATGATGAGGATCTGTTTTCACGGGTCAGTCAGGGCAGTTAGACCAACCGTCTCCGTCTCTCTCGAGGTCTCCAGACTCACATCCATAGTAAGAGACAAGACAACCATGGCTAGGTTGAATCGATAAAGTAAGACATACTGGGTCAGGCCGTACTCGATCAGTGAGGAGCGGACGAGGTAAACAAAGTAGAGGTTGAGTCCGACGTCCATGACTGCGAAGATGGCCTTTTCCAAGCGGTCGTAGATCTCGTTGACATGAATCCATGTTGGGTTGATTTGCAGGCGCGCGGGGATCCAAACTGAGGCGACGGAAATGTTGATGACGGCGAGTATGCCAAAGACGCTCCAGCGGAGTCGACGGGCGGTGGAAGGAGAGACGGCGAGGAGGGCGATGCGGTTGATGATGATTTGCATGATGCAGTGGATTTGGAAGATCCAGAAGACGACTGTTGTGTCTGTTAGGGAGAGCGAGGGGGAGAAAGGAGAGAGGAGGTGGTGTCTCGCACTGATGAAAAAGAACAGCTCGAAGCTATGCAAGTGTCTCCGTTAGCTTGCGTAGACGTATTTGCCAAGTCCCGATGTGGGAGGACCACATAGCTCACCTCGGCGGGAGAGTCCCGTACACATGCCCCCATCCGATACCTCCTATGATGGTGCTCGCGATCAGCTCGAGCCAGATGAAGGCCATGTACGCCGTGACCCTGCGAGTGCGCTTCCACCGGTGATAGGTCTGGTTGCCGGCGCGGATGACTCCAAAGGCGGAGAGCCCGAGGGACAGGCCCCAGACGACGCTCACGATGGCCAGATCATCGCACGAGGGTTTGTCGGCGCGATACCACGGCGGGACGAGCGTGCCCGTCATGATATCATGGTTGACGGTCGGTTGTGGAGGGAGGAAAAGAGAGCGGGAGAGAAGGGGAGAAGGAGAGCGACGGGAGATCGACAAAACGGGTAGCAGGGCGACTTGAAGGTGGACGTATCGCAGCAAGGGGGTCCGGATAGGGCTCTTTCGTGTTGCATGGACCTGGATATGGGAGGGAGAGTAGCGTATTTGCTTTGTTATTGTTGTTGTTGTTGTTGTTGTTGTTGTTGTTGTTGTTGTTGTTGTTGTTGTAGGATAGCAGGAAGGGTGAAGGTTAGAAGGTCGGATACCTACCTAGGTAAGGTAGGTAGGTAGTTGGGCGGTCACGGCGGTAGTTGATCGAGGTCCATTACACTAATACAACCTTTGGAGTCCACCTCGGCATGTACCCATGACGTACAATTTGCAGTTGGGCAATTGCGTGCCGCCCACGGTCTCGGGATTGGAGGATATCGAGAACTAGACCGTGGAAATGTAGCTAGCGAGATCTGCATGCCGCAACCTGTCACTGGGCTGTCACTCCGGGCCGCCTTTTGAGAGACAGCGGTGGGGGCGGTTACCAAGGCGAAGCAAGGCATGGAGGTGACAAAGTGTCCAGATTCTTTTTTTAACTTCTAAATCACCGGGGGAGAGAGTCACTTACTCGAAAAACCCATCTAGGCAGGTAAACTAATAAAGGAACCGCCGTGTAGTGCGGCGTAGAGGATGTAACTTAACTATCCGCCCACGCTCAACGGTGCCGTGTGTCCGCAGACGAGATGCACCCTAGCAGGAGATGAGACTAGTCCGGGGGTGAGGCGGGCCTGGCGTCGTGCTAACGCGGCACGAAGGGCCGATCATGGACGGGCGTGGCTTTTTTTCTTCTCTTTCTTAATACTATTTGGCGTGTTGCGGTGGTGCGTTGTCGTGGTATGTTTTGTTTGTTTGTTTGTGTGGTTTTTCTGTGTCACCGCTTTTAGCATGTTTCTTGGCTGGTATGTTCTTGGGGGAGAGGGAAGAGGAGAAATAGAAGAAATGAGACTGAGTATGGAATGGATGAAATGGATGGGGTATCTGTTACCAAGAAGATATTTGATTATAGCCAAGCATGGAAAGGTTTGTGGGATGTTGTGTTGCAAGTTGCGTGTTAGTCCACCTCTGCGGGCATGTAAGTTCAAGACCTCGACCAACATCAACACCCAACGCCAACATACATGAAAAAAGACCTTCACTAAACAAACTACCGTACTGGCATGATGCAGGATCCCTCCTCCCCATCTTTTGGACTGTGCTGACGAGGTCTGAGGAAGATGCGAGTGGTCACCTTTCCTTTCCCGTGCTGCAGTAGGTATTCGGTTTGATTGCCTTGTCATCATCGTGCTTTGTAGTGAGCTGCGTTTGACGTAAAGGTGCTTTGTGACATATCAGTCAGCTCAAACACTAGCTACTGTCTTGAATGCTGTCCTGCCTGGAAACTAGTCACTTTAGCTACATGTCACTTTTGGTCTTTGTCCGTCCCTTGAGAAGAAGGAAACCCGAACGGAACCAAGTAAGCATTATTCGTCATGAGAGAAAAAGGAGCAAGGCAAAAGGGCGGGAGTCTGGTTATCACATGATGTATCTCTAGTAATGCGCTGCTTCACCAGTCTCTCAACAATCCATTCTTCATAACAAATTTCCCATCACTTTTCTCATGGTATATATAACCCCTGCGCTTCGAACCTTCTAAACCGAAATACCTATGTTAAACCCAAAAAAATCAAACCTTCACCTCGCGCAGCGCCAGGATCTCCCTCTCGGCAACATCAAACACCCTCAGCGCCTCGTTCTCGCGCCGCACCTCGTCGATGCGCGTCTTGAAGCTCCCGTCGCCGAGCACCCGCTCCACGCCCGCCAGCACGGCCGCGGCGCTCGGCCGGCCCGTCCGCAGGTTGACCGCCACGCCGCTCCACGAGCCGCGCATCGCAATCTCCGGCTTGTCCTCGCTCTCGCCCGCCAGCACCATCGGCACGCCGTTCGTCACGCCGTGCAGGAACCCGCCGTAGCCCGCGTTCATCACGAACACCGACGAGTGCGGCAGCAGCGCGTCGTACGGCAGGTAGTCGATGACCCGCGTGTTCGCCGGGATACTGACGTCCGCGGGCAGACTGACGCCGCGGTGGCCCAGGATCGCGACAACGAGGAGGTCGTCGCGGTGCGCGAGGCCCTCGATCGAGGGGATCAGCAGGTCTGTGTAGTCGTTGGCCACCGTGCCCTGCGTCACCGTCACGATCTTGCGGTCGCCGCGAGTCACGTCCGCCCACCACTCGGGGTACTTAAAGTCGGCCGCGATGGGCCGGGGCGTCAGGCAGCCAGCAAACTTGACGTGGGAGGGCATGTCGGAGCGCGGGTACTCGAGGCTGGGAGGGCACAGCTGGAGGACCGTGTCGTGCATGAGCATCCAGTGGTGGAAGGGCAGCTCGGGCGTGAGCACCTTGGTCGTGCCGAGGCTCTTGAGCAGTTTGTTCTGGTCGGCGATGAGCTCGGCGAACGGCCCGGCCGCCATCATCTGGTAGAGGAGCTGGTTCCGCGCGCGGCCGGACTCGGATGAGTCTGGGGGCAGGCCGGGACCGAGAGGGCCCGTGTCGATGCTCGAGCCAATGTACGGCACGGCGTGCAGGTTGATGACTCGGGGCCGGGTGGTGAAGCCCTTCGGCAGCGGAGCACCGAGGACGAGCGGGTTGGCGCCCATGAAGAGGGTCTCGTTGACGACGATGATCTCACGGCCGGGCTTCTCAGGAACAAATTCTTCATATCATACAGTAGTCGCGGAATGCCGGCCGGGATGGCGTTGCGCTCCTCGACCAGGGCGGGCGTGAACATGTCGGCGATGGGCACGAAGTCGGCGCCAGTCCGCCGGAGCATATCCTCGAACTGCTCGCCGCCGATGAAAGTCGCCTCATAGCCGCGCTTGACGAGTTCGGCCGCGATCCTGGATGGAGGGATGGTGTGGCCAGAGGCGGGGGCCGCAGCGAAGACGAGGTACGGCTTCTCCGCTGAGCTCGAGTCAGTCATAGTGGTCTTCTCGATGTCCGTAGCTAGGCTGGCCACGGGGTTCAAAGCAGCCATGGTGTAATTGTGCGAGTGTTACAGGGAATAAAGACTTGAGAAGAAGGAATGATGATGGAGCAGAAAGAGAAACGACAAGAGTAAGTGATGCTAGCAAGACGCCAGCGAGGATAATGCTTCAGGAAACGAGAGCGTGTAACCAGGCACCAACTTATGGATTATATGTAGGTTGGAGCTGAGGGTCTCGTCTACACTCTACGTGGACTCTTTCCACCCAGGGTGATCCATGATCGCCTTCCTATCCCACTAGCCTCATTAGCATCGCAATCCTACTCAGATAGCAGCTTACGGCAACCCGCTCAGCTAGAATCTGACGCGGGATTTTGGCCCAAGACACCTCTGGCGCAGCGTCTCTCGAGCTGGACTGCCCACCTTTCCCAGAGACGCGGCACCAATGAAGACGGGTAGCATGAAGTCGCCAGGCGGAGCATCATCTTCCTGGCCAACAGCACGGAGCCGACCCGTGCCCCGACATCTGTAGCTGCTACCGCGGTGCGTTATAGGGCTGCGTCGACCCGCGTGGTATCTGCTTCACTTGGACCTTTCGTATGCTTCGCCCCCGACTAGTGTGGTCTAATAAGGGCGTTCGGTCGGTAGTCGGCCGAGTTAAGCTGCCGTCCACCGCCGCCGTCTTCTAAAGATGGCAACATTGGACACTGCCGCCGCCGTCAAATCAAGAACCGCCTCGACACCTTCTCGGATGCACCTTGTTTTAACGAGGATATTCGCATTTGGCGCCCCCCACCTCTTCAATGATGACAGGGTTGGTGCGACAGGTCAGCGCTTGCTTGCTTCAAAGAACAACTAAGAGTGGCTGGGTCGGACTTGGACACCACCACCCCAGCGTAAGCAAACACCATAATAATCAGCGTGGCACCAACGACCTGAAGGAACAAGATAAAGTCACTCGTCCCTGTTGATCCGGGTTCAGGCAGCCATTGCCAAGAAGTTAGTAAGCCATCGCCTGGGCAAAGCAACCTCGGTCAGCACGCTGCACCAAGCCAATACCTGCCATCGTTCAGAGTCGACAAAGGCCCGATTACGTCTTGCACGTGGGTGCACTTGAACTTTGGAAACCGACACATGAACGTGCCATCGTGGCCTGGCAGTCCGTGGTGCTGCTCTTTGCGCCTTTCGTTAGGTCCATCCGCGAGGATATCTTGACGAGCCGTTGGCGAGGGGTTACATCCTGACTTACACAAGCCGGCTGTTGGACGGAGGAAACACCTCAGTGCTCCAATCCAGGGGCAATCCTCGTCTGGCGGACGTGGTGCAGGAACACGCAACGGATATTGACGAATGCAACCGTAAGAGACGCAACCGCCCGGGAGTAGTTTGCCAAAAAAGCGGCATGACTGAGGTGAGTGTTTGACGCTTATGGCCAAATACCATTGCATACTTCCACGTGCTAGTTTTCACCAGTCCCACACGCTTATACCTTGCTATTCGTAGCTTGGTAAGTTGTTGAAAGTCTTCTGTTCAATGTCGTATGGTTTGCTTCGCTCGTGGTATAGTATGATCAGTGACCGTTGAAGTACAACGGGGTTACATCAACTAAGTCGCGGAACACAATAACGAGCCAAGGGGGTAGAACGTGTTCGACCTCCCGATGCAAACGAGAAGAGAAATCGAAGACTTTGGCGGCACGCATTGATGGCTCCTGGATGATCTCGAATTGAAAGATTCATGTGCTGAAGTCTCTGGAAGCGGACATCATTATCGCACCGAAAGGAAGAATGAGGAGATGCATAGGGCGCCTTCAGCCTAACCCATTCTAAGCCCGTCAACTGTCGTATCAGAACCCGTTTCTCGCTCGTCAAAATCGGTACGACACCTAGGTATGTTGCAAGCTCGCTGAGATGAAACCTGCGAAAGAAGTTGCTGCCTCGCTCGGGTTCACAGACACGGAAACCTGACTGTTTGGGGTTTGACTCTCGTGTCCGGATACTCTAGCCGTCGCTTAGAGTGGCGGAGCTGTTCATTCTTGTAAAAAATAGTAGAAGAGAGGCATTTCCCACTGTGTTTCTCCCCTCTCGACATGCTTTGTGTGCTCATTTTCCAGATCGGACCAGCAGACAGGCGCCATAACACAGCCCATCAAGGACACTCAGGATTCTTGGTTCGATTTCATGACCTGCCGCAATCTCGGTACTTCGAGAATCTCGTTCGAAACATCTGTTGAAACCTCTCGGCGTCATAAACCGGGAATATCCCAATCTCATACTGGAACTCGATCAAGGAGCCGCAAATTGCTCCATTCGCTGCTATGAATTTGAGAACCTTTTTGACATCTTTCCTTGTCTTCGTTTGTCCCGCCTTGACAGGACTCCCGGATGGAGTGAAACACGAAGACTGGGATCTGGCAATGTCTATGAATGGCATCACCTTCGAGAGAGCCAAGGCGATTTCGAATCCCACCCCTGACCGCACTAGTCTGCTCTTCTCTCGCCTCGAGAACCTCAAAGCAAAGACCAAGATCCACGGACATCCTGGCGTTTCGGCACTTACACGAGCCGGCATCGCGCTGCCTGGAAAGTCCCAGAACATAACCACTGTGGGTGATTTCTCAACGCAGTATGCCATCCAGTGTGGGTGGGATGACACGCCAGTCTGGCTTCTCTTTGACACGGGGAGCTCTGATACATGGGCCGCTCGGTCAGGGTTCAGGTGCGAGGACGCCATGGGAAACAGACATGCGCAAGCCGCATGTGCTTTCGGCAATCCTCATATCCGCGAATTTAGACATGGCGAAGTCGAAGGAGTGCACTTCTTTGGCTCGTACGGATCTGGCGAGATCACGTCTGGTCCTATGGGCCTGTCGGACATCTCATGCGGCGGCTTGGTCGTGACTGAGCAGCAGGTTGGCCTCGCCAATAAGACCTACTGGCACGGTAACAACGTCACCGTCGGCATTCTTGGCCTCGCCTATCCGTCCATAACAAATGCCTACTACGGCCCAGTGGGCGAAGAAGAGCCTTGGACTGCTATTCCATACACACCGTTTCTGACCAGTGCAATTGCTCAAGGAAAAATTGACCCCGTGTTTAGTGTGGCAATCATGCGAAACTCGAGTAGTGGATTCTTGACTTGGGGTGGACTGCCTCCCACGTTGTGGAATCACGAGTCCAAAGCGTCCACGGGCCTCATCATCGTAAGTGGTTGTCCGGTTGATTCACAATCATGACACCAGCTGACGAGGCCATCAGGCGAATTTGGTCGACAAAGAAGAAACCGCCTGGAGTTATTCGTTCTATACCATCATCCCGGATGGTGTGGTGTGGGGGCTCACCACGGATACAACCAAGTATCCATACATTGTCGATACGGGAACCACGATGATGCATCTCCCTCCTCGTAAGGATAAATGCACTTGTACCGCCACTTCTTGATGCTGACCTGGGAATAGCTCTTGCCGAGGCGATCGCTGCGGCTTTTGAGCCTCGTGCAATGTACCTCTTTCAATGGGGGGCGTATTTCGTACCTTGTAATGCCATCGCACCGCGATTCGGGGTCATAATTTCGGGGGTCAAGTTCTGGATCAACCGGGCCGATTTGATCTACCAGGACCTTGTTGATCCGCTGACTGGGCTATGTGCTTGTGGTATCTCCAGTGGGGGACCCGGACCGTACATCCTAGGTGATGTATTTCTCCAAAACGTTCTGGCCGTCTTTGATGTTGGCGCTGCAGAAATGCGCTTCTACTCCAGGGATTGAACATGCGTCAGCTCTCCAAGCAGCGCCGAAGTACACGCGTTTCGGTGCTATGATGATAAGAACGGTGAAGGATTGGCGTTGTCATAGGCCCTTTACGACCTCGGGGCCATGGACTAAACAAGAAGGAGATAAACGGGTTGTTGCCTGAGCTGAGTGATGAAGAGAGTTCCCGGGGAGCCCGGGATTGGACAGGCTATGAGACTTGGAAGAAGCGAGGTGAAGTGGGAAGCTGGGAGTGGGAAGTGGGGACAGAGATGTGAGATTTGGCGGTGACGTCGTGGTTGAGGCGATTTGACGCGAAAAGCAGCTGATGCCGTAGTCTTGGGAGGAGAGGTGGAAGGTACCTGAGGACACAACTTGATAGGAGGCTTGATACCTTAGGCCTTCCTACCAACCTATCTATCGGTGCAACTAACTTGCTTGAGTTGCACTTGCCTGAGTTGCACTCGCCTGTGGGAGCTCTTGCTTACTAGCAAGTAGGTACTGAGTAGTCTAGTTGATAAGGAAGCCACAACAACTACTAGACGGGAATTGCCGCCCTCGAATTAAGTAGGAGTGAATTCTCAAGAATTGAGCTCCTCTCGATACCAGATCTTCTCCTCCTCACCTTGAGTTACCACCTCTCGCTGGCTTGTGTCAATCGCCCAAAAAGCTGTGAATATCTACTTCAAATACCTTACTGCGAAGTGCGCAAGATTGTATGCATCGAGCTCCTCAACGGAACCATATGGCAAGCTTCAAATGTTCAACATCCGGTAATTCGCATTCTGGGACTAAAGATATTATCTGGGGTCCGCGGTACCCCATGGAGTCTCCAAGGTGACAGCGATTCCCGCTGTCAAAATAAGAAATTTTCCGGGGGCGATGTTTCCTGGGCCGGTTCTCTCCAACGGGCGAAGCCGGCTATTGATGACTTCGTCGTGTTGCAAGGCGGTGTGTGAGTGGGCGGGCGTGAGCGACAAGACCCACGTCCACGTCCCTGGCACCGGGTGGGCAGAGCTCCTTTCGTTCGCTCGGTCACCGACAAAGAACTCGACCGAGAGGGGAACCAGGGGAGAGTGACTGAACGAGCTGTGAGGTGAGCACGAGGAACGTCCTTGACAGGTTGGAAGTCAGATGGGCCATTCGCATGCCGGGCTGCCTGCACGAATCGGTCGATAATAGATGAACTATGATGGGTTTTATCACGACACGACACCCGACGCCCCCGGCAGCGCATCTCCGAACTCAAGACCAGACGCCATGAAGGGAATGTGGACGGATGGAAGGAAACATGACATGACGGAGGCGGGAGTGGTGCCAACTCGGACAGAGCCGGAGGGGAAAAGGGTCTCGTGGGCAGGTTCTCGGTGGCTATTCCTGCAGCACTGGCACACTCGAGACCGACACAGATTGACTCGCCCATGGACAGGATATGAGAGGACCAGACACGATACCTATCCAGACCAGGACAGAACACAGGACCGGCATGAGCTGTGCCTTGGCCGGGGGCCACCGCGGTACGGTGGTCCGGGCCCGGGAGATAGAGAGGCACCTGGAAGGCAGCAAGCTTCCGATTCCGCCATATCTAACACGGGAAGCTGGAAGCACAGCCATGCTTCTTTCATAGCCTACAAATGCCTGACATCTCAGTGTTGAGGATTTCAAGCCCAGACCGGGAGGATCCGGAGGCCGCTGACAGCCGCCGCCGAACGCCCAGAATGATGACGGCTCAAACCTCAAAGCTCACGCCCCACCCTCGGCAGAAAAAAAGATAGTGGAGGGCGAGAAATGCAGAACAGGCTGTGTTTTGTGCCGGGGACAAGCTGGAGGGCATCCCGGAGCCCCCAGGGCCCCAGGTGAGGGGAGAGAGCGCTGGGAGCCCTGTGTAGGCGGGGTGCTGGGGAGGTTGTTGGAGGCGGCGCCGGGGAAGCCAGCCACTGGGCCTGCCCTAGAGACGGGAGCATCAGGGCACCTCACCTCACCGGGCGGACAGCGGACCTCGGACAGCCCGTGGTCAACAGTGCCAATGCAGTGGACACTGGGCGGGGGCCCAACTGTCGGCGAGCTACAGCTTCCCTTTACCAAATGGATCCATCCGCTGTCCACCTGGACCCCCAAGCTTTTTTCCAGGGCCTTGGAGCTCACGGGCAGCTGGGTTGGCGGTCGGAGCTCCCAGAGCGGGGGGTGGGTACCGCTCCGGTGGATTGCCGTCGCGGGCATTTGGCGGGCTTGGGGGCGAGCTTCGGCGGGCCTTTGTCACCTGTGGCAAGCTTTGGCGGACGGCGATTGGTTCGCCGTGGTCATCCATCCATTTTCCATCGTCATGAATCAACGGGGCGACAGAAGCCGCACGTTGCTCTCCAGCTTTTTTGTCGACTGTCCCGTCGGGTCGGGTGCCTTTTTCAGGCGTTGCTTTTGGGTGCATTCTTCGGCTAGAGCTCGCTCTTTCTATCTGTGTCTCCCTCTAGTTCCCTAGTCTTTAATCTTTCTTCTGACTGACTGACTGACTGACTGACTGACTGACTGTGTTCGGGGCCCAATCACCACTCTAGCTGTCTCGCCTTCACTGTCTCTCTCTGTTTCTCCCCCCTTCCTCTTCCTCCTCTTCTTCTTTCTTTTCCTGCTCTCGCTTTCTTCTCTTTTCCATTCTTCCAACCCTCTCCCTCTCTCGTCATTCATCCATCCTGCACACGGCTTGAAGCCCTCTCGCGCCCATCCATCCGCCATCCGCCACTACCTTCCGTACTTCGTACTCCTTCCAGTATCCAGTCCACCCCCGCCTTTCGTCTCCGCCACCAGTGACCACCACCACCAGCAGTTCGCCTTGTGTCGGTTTCCTTTTCCCCGGAGCCTGCAAGTCAGCTCAACTCACATCACACACCGTCGATCGAACCTGCCGCTGCCGTTTGCATCCTGTTGCAGTGCAGCAGCTCGCCGAATAGTGAACCAACCGTTTCACACATCCACACTCACCCACACTCACCCACACTCACACACAAACACACACTCTCACACACTCTCACACACAAACACCACTTCGCCCTCGGCCCACGACCGAACAACGCCAACAAACCCCACACTTCTCCGATTGTCTTGGCTGCTCCTTCTCCTCCCTCCCGCCGTGGCAAGCTGCCGAAAGGCTTACGCGATCTGGTTCCCCCGTCACAGCTGCTCCTGCGGGCCATTGACCAGTGACCGAGGCCCATCCTTTCGATTCATGTCTCTGCAGTATTGGAACACTCCTCTCCTGCACCTTTCCAAGTCCGTCGATCTTAATCTTGATCTCAGTCTTGATCCTGCCGTCGCTCAATAGCATCCAACACCGCCAATATGCCGTCGCGAACAAATGGCGTCGGTGTCCAGGTCGAGGACACCAAGATCTGTGTTGTCATGGTGGGACTTCCTGCCAGAGGCAAGAGTTACATAGCACAGCGAGGTCCGTATATACATCCCTCCCTCTACACAGCAGCATCCTGGCTGACTTATCTGTGCCCGTGCAGCACAACGCTATCTGCAATGGCTCTCCATCCCTGCCCAGACATTTAACGTCGGGACCTACCGGCGCAACGATGCGCCTCAGCCCACCGCGGACTTCTTCGATACCAGCAACCCCGAGGGCGAGCGCAAGCGTCGCGCCGCTGCCGAAGCCGCCGTAGCTGACATGCTCGCCTGGTTCAGCGCTGGCGGTGTTGTCGGCATCCTCGATGCTACCAACTCGACCCAGGCGCGAAGGAAATGGGTCCTCGACACCTGCAATGCCCACGGTGTCAATGTACTCTTCGTCGAGAGCAAATGTGACGACGAGGAGCTCATCATGGCCAACATCCGCGACGTCAAGACCACTAGTCCAGACTACAAAGGCCAGGACCCTGAGGCGGCCGCCCTCGACTTTCGCAATCGCATCCGTAACTATGAAAAGGTTTACTGCACCATCGATGCTGATGGCGACGAGTCCGACTTGACGTACCTTAAGATCATGGATGTGGGCAAGCAGGTTATCATCAGTCGCATCCGTGACTACCTCCAGAGTCGCATTGTCTACTATCTCATGAACCTCCATATTCGACCTCGCTCCGTTTGGCTATCGAGGGTGAGATCTCCTTTCCCGCATCCAGCCCCGGACATATTTATTAACTAGAACACAGCACGGCGAGTCTCTGTATAACTTGGACGGACGAATTGGTGGTGACACCCTACTCTCGCCCCGAGGAGAGCAATACGCCCGCAAGCTCCCTGAGCTAGTGCGCAAATCTG
Source organism: Neonectria faginata (assembly GCA_030864175.1). NCBI lineage: Eukaryota > Fungi > Ascomycota > Sordariomycetes > Hypocreales > Nectriaceae > Neonectria > Neonectria faginata. Next base: position 342,568 of record JAULBG010000010.1, on the reverse strand, counting down.
TTGGCGTATGTTGATGATCATAGCCCCTTGCTATACCGCCAATATTGACTCGCTTCTTAGGACGATCGCCCGCTCACAGTTTGGACCTCGACCTTGAGACGAACCATCGCCACCGCTCGCTTCCTCCCCCAGCACTACAACCAGCTCCAATGGAAGGCCCTGGACGAACTTGACTCTGGTGTCTGCGACGGCCTGACGTATCAGGAAATCAAGGACCGATACCCCGATGACTTTGCAGCCCGCGACGAGGACAAGTACAACTACCGTTATCGTGGTGGAGAGTCATATCGCGACGTCGTGATTCGTCTCGAGCCCATCATCATGGAGCTTGAACGTAGCGAGGATATCCTGATCGTCACCCATCAAGCCGTCTTGAGATGCGTCTACGCCTACTTCATGAAGAAGGACCAGACCAAGAGCCCTTGGATGAATGTTCCTCTGCATACGCTCATCAAGCTAACTCCTGGAGCCTACGGAACGGATGAGGTACGTTACGAAGCCAATATCCCTGCTGTCAGCACCTGGAGAGGCAAAGGCAGCACGGCCAAGCACGAGAACCCTGTTCCAGAAGGGCTGTAGGTCAAGGCAGGAGGGAGAGCGGAAAGAGGACACAAAACACCCGGCCACATAAGCACCCAGTACATGAGGGATCACTTCGATTACCCACGGGATACAAATTGTCGGCGCAGAGAACGGGCCATGGAAAATGACCAACTTACGAACGAAACGAGCAAGGATATGGAGCATGACCAAGTTGGGCATGAAATGCAATAAAAACAAAACCTGGGGTCGAAGGATCCTGAACAAATCGAAGAGGCAGGCGAGCCTTGTACTTTTTCTGTTTCCATCATGGGCAATGAGGAATGTCTCAAGTAGTTGATAACCACGAGGATGGGTGTGATGGGGATTGGGACGGTCTTGTGCCAAGGCACGGATGTCTTGCGTTGTTGGATTTTGGTCCAACCTTGTGAGGGTGGATATGGCTATAGCTACCTACTGAATGCAATGATGAAAACAGGCACTTAAATCAAAGTTATCTGCTTGGGTGACCGAAGGTTTGTTATACGGCAGCGGGGCGTAAACCCGGCTTACCGGCTCTCGTGGTCCCAACCGCCCGGCCGAGTGCGGGGCAACGCCGGGCTTGGCACTGCCGGCTCAAGGAAACCACCACACCACCACTACTCCCCTTCATCCAGCCCAGCCATGCGGCATGTCAGCTTACATCCCCTCGCAGATGCATAGCTTCAATTGGATAGCATAGTCTACATCATGATGAGATAATAAGTGTTCCGTAGGTGAGGGGTAAGTAGAGTTATATGTGCTGATCTCCCCCCTTTTCTGCCGTCTAATCTGTCCTGGCGAGGAAGTCGATGAACCTGATCTCGCTCAACAAACATGGCCGCCACGCATAAATCTTCATTGCCGACCCGCACGGCGGGCCCGCTCGCCTTCATGGACAAGCTGGGTCCGGCCGTCGCCTACTTCGACCCAGGCACGGCGGGAGCTCGAAGCCCCCGGGTCATCATGCTGCTGACCTGGATGAACGCCCGCGACGCGCACATCGCCAAGTACGTCGCAGCGCATCGCGACCTCTTCCCCGACGCACGCATCCTGCTCTGCCGGTCGACGGGCGCGACGTGGGTGAGCTCCGCGCTTCGGAGGCGGAAGCTCGAGCCAGCCATGCCCGTGCTGCGTGACCTGGCTGCTGCTGCTGGCGCTGGGGAGGAGCCGCAATTTCTGGTGCACATGTTCTCGAACGGCGGGGTTGCCTCGGCAGCAACGTTATGGGACTCGTGGGCCTCCGAGCTCGGCGGCGAACAGTATATCCCACGATACGTCGTCGTGATGGACTCGTGTCCGGGACGCTGGGACTACAAACGCGACTACCATGTCGCCGCGACGTCCTTGCCTGGGTGGGCATGGCCACTGGCCCATGTGCTTGTGGTTTTGTTGTGGTTGGTGTTCGTCTCCGGGGGCCGCGACGGACCGAACGAAGCCAACGGAGCAAAGATCAACTCGCCAATCTTCCTATCGCGACAGGAACGGCGGACGTATGCGTACGGGACGGAAGATAAAACGGTAGGGTGGGAGCATGTGGAGGCGCATGCGAAGGAAGCCAAGGAGAAAGGCGCGGTGGTCAGGGTGGAAAAGTTTGTAGGAGGACAGCATGTTTCGCTGGCAAGGGTTGATGCCAAACGGTACTGGGGGCTCGTCAAGAGGGCGTGGGAGGGCGATGAGTAGAGGAGGGTTATTTGATGTTGTCGTCGTGAGGGCCTCATCCGGGAACTGGAAAGTTATTGCAGGAGCTGTCAAAGAAAACACTCTGAGATTGATAGCATAATTGCCAGTTGTCTTCGGTTAACCATCAACGCGGCCGTGTAGCCTCCAGGAATGGTATCAGCTCAACCCGTGTTTGTCTTCCTTATTAACCCGAGAATACCTTTGGTATCCAAGTATCATCCACCTCGTCGCCTTCAATATCGTGAGCACGTGTCATGATTGTCGTAAAAGCACAATGATGCTTAATCCCAAAGACGCTGACGCAAGGCCCAGCCCGCCAACGTGAACCAAACCTACACCAACCCACTGGCTCCGAATGGCGGCTCCAAGGCAGATATTTAAACAAATGAGCACATCAACGCCATTGAAGACCTATCCAGGAAGAGCATGACGCCATGCAGCTTGCAAAAGGCAGCCCGCTGACCCATATTCATACATCAATCCCACTGGGTATCTCGTCAAGTCTTTTGTTTCTTGGTCTCGGTGCTTTCGATCTCTTGTTCCTCGGCGGCATTCCTCTTGGTACCTTGGACGAAGATGTCGGCTTCGTCGGCTTCTAGGGCCTCGTCAACGTCGCCAATGCCTTCGTCCTCCTCGGAACAGGCCTGACACTCTTGGTCGAAGTCGTGCTCCTCGACCAAGATACCGCGGGAGCATTCTCCGAAGCCGCCGTTGTTTTTGGCTTCGAGACATGAGAGTTCTTGTGTGAGGTCGGTCCATGTTTGCGCATCGCCGCACCGTGTGCATGCGCCCAAGAAAACGACCATGCGACACATGATCGGATGGATGCTGGGCAATCCCGGCCTGCGAGAGAGCGATCGTAATCCGAGGTGCGATCGAAGGCTGGAAGCCTTGTTGATGGAGTGGATGTATCGGGTAAATCGTGTTCCGCGTCACGAGGGAACCAGGGAACCAAGAAAAGGATTTGGCTTTCGGGTCTGAAAGAATAAGCGTTGGTAAGTGGGCTGATGGTAAGGACTGGAGGATCCACGAAAGCCATCAAGAGCAAGGAAGACAAACCTCTCGCGGATGGGAGCAAAGAGCCCGAGGGCTTGAGTGTTATTCTGAGCGTGGAGGAATTCCCAAGGATTGTCTCGGTCAAGGCCTAATGGCGAAACTCCCGGTATCGAGTTGAGTTGCAGGCCCCGCTTAGGTGCTAAGTGCTTAGAGCTGGAGTGCGACGGAGGCCAGAGGAGGAATGAGGAAGCTTTGACGTTGCGATGGAGAGATGGCGTTGGCAGATTGCAATCGCACGCGCGCCGAGGGGAACGAGGACCCAATGGACAACAAGGAGAGAACACAGCCTAGAGCAAAAACGAGATCCAGTCCCCAGCCAAGGATTCTGTGTCACCGGCCAGCAGCACCCCGTCGACACACGAACGAAGACGACGGCGACGTCCCTTGCTACAGCCCGGTTCTATCACCTGTCATATTTTTCTGGTTGGACGGCGCAGAAGTGGAGGGACCGCGCGGGGAGCGGAAGACGAGCCCTTCTAGTTTCGCTGGCCTGGACGATTGTTTGTTTTCTCGCCGCCAACGGGAGAAGTGGATTTGGAGCTGTTGGCTGCTGACTGGAATTGCGAACTGCTGGCTGCCGTGGGTAATCGTTCTTGTATTCGTACGCGGTGGGGGGCGGATGAGCGAGCAACCAAGTTGACTGACGTGCCTCGTTTGTGAGACACGGAGCCAAGAATAAGTTGCTAGGTTGGCAGTGGCGGGTGAATTGCCCGATACGGAGATGCGTTGACGATTGGCCGGTTGATCAGTTGAGAGGGTGCCTGATAGGTAAGGTAGGTAGGGATGAAGGTTGTAGGGGGAGAGAGAGAAGAATGGATGAGTAAGGCAAGTAACTTGAGGTTGAGAGATTGTTGCGATTGAAATGTAACTCAAAGGAAGTCGCGAAAGACGGAAGTTGGAGGGTCGGGTTGGATGGATGGGTGGATGGGTGGAAGGAAGGAGGGAAGAAGAGAGAGTATGAGAAGAGATACTTCGTAGTTCCCTACCTAATTAGAACGGGAACCTGAGATGAGGAAGGAGGAAAGAGATGACGCCGCAAACCGAACTTGCACCCCACAGACGCCACATCTCACCACTTTACAAGTTCACCCAAGTTCACCCACTCGCTCGATATGCATTGCATCGCGCGTTGATCATGACCAGGGCCTGCCGGCCTCCTCCTCGAGCCGATGCCCCCAGCACCGTCCAGAAACGGCAACGGCAGCAGCAAACACTCGGTAGCGTGGTGCGTGGCTCCCAAGCATCTCCACTGCCTCTACACCAAGTACAGTAGCCCCTGCGACCGTCCACTTATTTACTTCTCGCTGTGGCCACTCTCTCCACCTCGTCGTCCAGCGTCACCATTTGCTGGAAGTTGCAACTGACAAGCGTGCTTTTGCAGCAGCCAGCCACGGGCGTCAGCCTCACTTTCTTCCTGTGTCTTCAGCTTGAGCAGTTTTGGTGAAAAGAAGGGACGGGAAACGCAACCCTGCCGAGAACTCTGTATTCGTGCGCCGAAACCTCACATACGGATGTCGCCTCTCGCGTTTCACGGCTTCGTTCCACGCACAGCGTTGGCAGCCCCTCGTGGCTCGTCCAGGCTGGCATGGCCGTGCATCCGCGCCACAAGCTTTCCCGCCGTCGCCAAAGTCAAGCTTTGTCACGACCCGCGACTGCGAGGTCACTACGAGTTCACTAACACGTAGTGTGACTCCCGCGTCTCTCTTCCGAGTTCCACGGCTTACTCGCAGTCCCCCGTCCACGGTCCCCTCACGCCAACCAAAATGCGCACTCGGCCCGTGGTTCAGCCCACGCCCGTGCCCCGCACCCGCCGTGCCCGGACGCCGCCTACGACTTCGTGGTGCGCCGATCCGCCTTGCGGAACGACTTGTCCAGAACTTCAGTTACCGGCTTTCCACGAAGTGTCAACTCTCGATGGCTCCTCGACAAGTTCGGCCAGTCAATCGACGAACAACGGAAATACGTTCCGACGTTGAAACAAGCATTGGTGAACATCGCACGTTGATGTTGGTTCCATCCTGGCAACAGCAATGCAAAGGCAAAGGCAAAGGCAATGACCCGCAACGAACAAATAACGGCCAGGGGCTGGTCGATCCGATCTGCCCTGCCTGCCTTGCCCTGTCCGCATTGCATACGCATTCGCCTTCGTCCGCCTGACGTCGTATAATTCCATCTCTCGCTCAATCCCTTTCCCGCCGTTAAAGTCAAGTACGGACAGAGTGAAACTTAAATACAGCACGCCGAGGCAGAGCTCAATTCGGAATCTACCTCATGGAGATGTTACCCTCGTTTTCGTTGCGCCACCAAGAAACGCCGCAAACGCGACCTGGCGTCCCTCAAATCCTACCTGGGCATTTTTGCACCCACCCTCCATGAACCATTCAGCAGCCACCGCCCCAAATTCTTACACACAGTACATGGCAGTACGTACGATGTGCTACATTCTGGCGTGACGGCATTCCCTAGCTCAGCGGTCTGGATCTCTTCCGGGGGACATCAGAGCTCTGGCCACTGTCTAGCGTTTTGTTGGCGCCATCCGTTTGTGGGGTTTGCTGGCAAGATTGACAATGTGGCATCTTCCAATGAAGCTGCAACGCCCGTGGTTGGTTGAATGTGGAATTGTTGAATAAGTCCTGAAAAGGCGCCATCATCGTTTGAGATGATCATCCGTCGTCGCAGAAGCCAAGAGGTTGACATACCTCCTGCCCCTGTTGCTCTGAGGCCTCGATTGCTATGCCTTGATCTGCCTAGTCGCATCACAGCTACATGGTACTCCCTTCTTCTGAAGATCCAACCCTTGATGTATGGCAGTCACTAAGCATGCAGGTGGTTCGTTGCGAGGGGGTTCTATCAAGCCCTGTGCCAGCTAAATGGGGTTACGAAGCCAAAAGTACAAGCAGCAACGAGTCACTATATCCCCGAGAGTCAACATCGCCAGAACTCATCCTGCCCTAACGCATCCAATCTTTCTACTTTGCTTTAGTTGCAAGGGTATTTATCCGACTTTCCATAGCCCTGAGCAAACCTCCCCCAGTTGTCGTGAGCCTCTTCGGTGCTGCAAACCGGGAACCAGACCAAACCGGCGGCTTGGATGTTCGACTCGCTAAGGCAGCTGATCATCTCATCGTTGGTGATATCTGACTCCTCAGGGCGCTTGGCGTTCGTGCGCCCGTTCACAAACCAAGTATTGTATGCACTAGACATCATTCGTCGTCAGCGCACCATGCACTGCATTAAAGCGAGGTTCAGGAGGCGCCTGGTAGTCATAGCACTTGTAGCCAGTAAAGGGGTCCTCGAAAACACAGGTTGAGGAGCCAAAAGTGCCCATAAGATAGAAGCCCTCCTCTTGGCCCTCGTTCGTGATGCACCAGTGAGTGGCGCCCTTGGGCACGTGGTCGGCCCCAGTCTCGGAGCACGGCTTCCCTGTCGCCAGCATGCTACGAACACTCAAGTCAGTGACACAGTCCTCATATCATGGCACTGCAGTCGGCCTTCGAACAGCGCGTAATAGGAAGACTACTTACAAGGAGTAGACTTCGAATAAACCGACGCTCCAGGCATATGGGATCAACTGCCCGTAAATGGCCTTCCTAATCTGTCCGTCCAGCTCCTCGGCCGACAAAAGATCCAAGTCAGAACCGGCAAACTTGCCGTCCATGATGAGGTTCTTCAACATGAGAGGTTGTCATTGAGGCCCAGAGGGTCGCCACTGAAGATGTGCTGGTTAAGGGTATCGGCGGCCGCATGCCAAGTCTCGATCATTGCACCAACTCTTACATCAAGCGTGTTCTGCGAAGAGAGCTTGGTGCCGCTGTTCGAAGTCGCTCATGTCAGTGACTTCTTCTTCTACAAGGCGGCTGTACACTTATGGCGGTTGGGGATTGGCTCACGCCCTGGTGGCATCCTTGGTAATGGTGGAACCCGTGCTGATCAAGTCCTTAGTCAAGCCCTCGACAGTCGCGAAATTGTCAGGGTTATTGAACCAGTCCTGCTTCTTAAAGACTAAAGACATGTTATTAGGCCATCGCCAAGTCTACTATATCATTGATACATACCGGACGTCCACATGGGGGCCGCCACCGCTGCATAGCCAAGGGTGACCATGTCAAGAATAAGGGTCAGGCCCAGGCCCTCGTTGGGGATCGGGGCAAAGGTGTCGGAAAAGGTACTAATGTCAAGACTGACAGCTGTGGCAGACCTAGAAAGCTGGTCGTACCAATTCCAAATAATCTAGGTCGAGCGTCAACCCATAGTCTTCATATCCCCACGGCGGAAGATGGTGCTCACGTGGCTGAGAGCAACAAACGAGTTCAAGAGAAGGTAGCCACCAGGTCCATCAGCTGATTCACAGCTCTCCAGGAACCCGTCACAGCCGTTACGATCGACGAGGGTCGCGCACTTCATGTTGGCAGGGCTGCCGACCAATTTAGCGATCTAAGTGAAGACTATGTCAGCAACATCTCTTGAGCACGATGCTCGCATGGAGGGATTATCGCACATATTCCGTAAAGGTAAGACTCGTCCCGGTCCCATCTTCGCCGTAGAACCTCTGCAAGCCGGTTCCGCTGGCGCCGAGCCACGAGTTAAGAGCCTCTTCGAAGACGAAGCTGGTCTGGGAATCACTCCAGATGACGTTCCCGGCGAACTCGGCGTCCTCGGCGACGGCGCAGTCGATGTCCTGTCAGTTGACCTCTACGCAGGGACCGCTGGTGCAGCCGCCGCTGCACTTCTCATCGGTCCATCCGCAGGAGCCGCCGTTGCAACAGCTACAGTTGGGTTAGCAAGCATGGTTGAGAGGTAATAGTACCAGAGGGAAATACTTGCCTGCCATCTGCACATGGCCCGTCGATGCATGAGGCGCCGATGACATTGCGAGCGATGATGCTGCTGGGGAAAGCGGCGAGGAGGGCGATCGGAGTGCTCTTGGTAGATTTCATTGTGGTTTGTTGCTGCTTTGCTAGCTGGGTGACAACTGGATTTGATCAGATATGAAGCGAAGACCCAGCTTCTTATGTATGGCTTGGAACATCTGGCCTAACCTCGTCGTCACAGTCGTCTCTTCTTCATCCCATATCCACCAAGCGGCATCTCCATATGCTCCGACATGGTCATCAAGTAAAGGGTTACTAGAGACGACATGCAAGGGTGATTATAGGCCGTAGGTCGTGAGGAAGCTCGACTCCACACTCTTTAGATCCTTTGAAGGAGCACACCGGGTTGTCAGCCCTTTAGCGCGTGGCACCAGAGTCTGGCGATCCTAATGGCACCCGAATCGTCAAGTTGAAACAAAGAAGGCCCGGGGGCAACAAACGACGAACATGCCAAGTTCAAAAGGATCATCGACCAGTCCATGACGGGATCCCAGCGAGGTTCATCTTAAGGATTGGGGGCTTGGAGAGTACATTAAATGGCCAATACCGAGACGAATAGTCTTCGAGAAAATGTTGTCTCACGTATACTCGCCTCCCTTGGCCGCCTTATCTCTGGATGCGGAACTACGGTAAGTTTCAATATCAACATTAACATCGGGCGCCTGGCCTTGCAGCAGTTTCTCGCATCCTTTCGGAGGCGACGGAAACCTATAGATCTTAGCCTTGAACTCACCATCAATTATATTATTATATACACCAGCCAAAGCTGTAGGTCGTCTTGTCAATAAACCATGCTTAGTTTCTTTTATTCAATCCCTCTCGTCTCGTTATGTGAGTTTCTCGAAGGGCCGAATCCTCCATGAATCATCGTGCCCGATGTGTAACCACAGACTGGAGGGAATTGTGAAACCTTGAAAAGTTCGAAGCCAGTCAGAGGCGCAAGACGTTTCACGTGCGCAGGCTAAGTACGAAATTATCAGTTGCCGCGACCAGGATCTGGCAGATTCATGGGCGAAGGATCGATACCGCCGGCCTTTCGGTCTGGCAATCCTTTGCAGGGGCGGCGATGTTGTGTCGGTAGCTACGTAGGGTAAAGGAGTTAATGTTTCTGTAAGGCTGAAACACCCAAGCGTCATCTAATATTGCATAGCCATGAGCAATTTACGACACTTGTTATTGTCACGAGCAATACTGGATTGTCCAGGAACTCTTGATATGTCATCTGGCCTGTCCGGATGCGGCTCCTTGTCAAGGGTTCTCGCAGCCCGGATCGCCCCTCATATATAAATTAAAAAGCTCTCTCGCTAACCTTCCCCATGTACCTGAGCACAAAGGCATATGGAGCAGAAAGAAACAGACTCTTTCAAGGGCAAACCAACGCATGAGTACGCGCCCGAGTTGCCTTGTCCAGTGCGCTTCATAAGGAAGAACCCACAAAGGATGAATAGGATTAATACTCTTGCCAGTCAAGGCGCATTCAAGACAGCAACCTTGCACAATGAAACGCGACGTCATTTGACGACAAAGCCCACGTGGGCAGCCCGAGGTGGAGTATTGGCTTACACCGGCCCTGATTCTTGAGAAGCATCCCAGCAACATCAAAATATTAATTTGTCAAAAGTCCTCACGCCAGAATGTCTCCAGTTGTGATGAGCCAAGGAGCCGGAACCACGTCCAGCAAGTGGCTGAAGCCCAAGCTACAGTCCTTCATAATCCCAAAACACTCCTTGTAGGCTGTCGGTGCGCTATAAATAAATCTCAGCCTTCGGTATCGGAAGCAGTATCTTGATCAAGGCTGTTGCAGATCCCTTATTTGCCTAGACACCGAGCGGCGTTCCCTTCTTCAGCAGTCCAGACTCCTTCAAGATGCTGGTTAACTGTTGGGCCGATCAAATTCTCTCTCGACTCTTCATCACTATTTGCGCAAAGGAAATACAGGGAAGTGTTCTGGCAGACAGAGGTTACATCATCATTCACATCACAGGCACGTTGGAACCATCTGTACGAATACGGGAATGGATTATACGAAATATAGTAACCGTTATACTGCAAATTTCTTTCCCCAACTCCTTTCCGGGTTGCCCACCACCAACTGGATTCATTCCCTCCACAGGGCAAACAAGAAACAAGTTTATGGGCAAGCTGAACACAAAACCCAAAACAGAAACACAGAACGCCGACGGGAACGTAGACGCAGGTGCAGCATACGTGCAAAGAGAAAGAGGGAGAAACCAGCCTGTACGGTTTTGTTCAAGGACCAGAGCTGCTCCTAGTCCAGGGTCGATTGTAGGCTCCAATGCGAACGCTCAAAATCAGTCATGAAGCCAATCTAGAAGTGGTTGGTTTCACCTCTCCAGGCGCACCGCGAGGGGTGGGAGTTGCAATGAGTTTCAAGATGTACGTCATGTCCATGGACAAGCTGGCATCAGAATTCGGCAAGGAAATCATCAAGACGTCAAGTCGTGAGCTGTAACTGGCATCCCCGAGAATCATGCGTATGGTACGGATGCTGGGACAAAAGAGGCCGCTGTCGCTGCCTGCGTTTCAAGCATCTGCTCGCGCTCTCGGCTCATAGGAAAGCAACGAAGGCAAAAAGGCACAACAACCACGGATATCGTTCCCGCATTGGCACCTCAGTATTAGAGTCGAAAGAGCGGCCGAGTCAAAGAATATACGTTCATCAAAGCAGGCGGACCTTGAGTCGAAAGGATCCTCAAGAAATGAAATGGGGGGAGATGCGGTACGGTCGTGGACTCCACAAGGATGTCATGTGTTGCTGGGCATAATGTCAGAAGCACAAGGCGACGTCAATCAAACCAGGCCATCTTGGATGGTGCTCTATCCGCGTCACTTGCGGACGAGAGCTCAATCAAAGTCACCCAATCATGAAAGCGTGCGGTCGCCGCTGAGGAGAGACATCACGGTGCTCCAGGAGCCGGCGCTCCGGCTGGAGGAGCGTCTTGTCCGCCCTGTTGTTGCTGGTATACCAGAGACTGGTACCATAGGGCAACGTAGTTCTGGTAGCCGCCATCTGTTTCTCGTCAGTGTCATGATCCATTCGCAGGTAGCAAGGTCGCCTACATTGAGCATATGGGTCCTGTCCATCCGCCGCAGCCGCTTGGGGAGGTTGGTTAGTAGTAGCACTAGGTCCCTGCTGGGAGTAGTTGTTTCGATCAGAATCATGATGGCCACGTCCGCCACCACGGCCGCCTCCTCCTCCTCCTCCTCCACTACCCTTTTGGCGCTGTCGAAAGGTTAGCTATCATTATACAAGCGGTGGGGGGTTGACAGTTTCTTACCACCGCTTCAACCTTCTCCTCAATGGCCAGTTTGGCACGCGCGATACTATCGCGGCTACCAATCAGTGCAATCTCCCTCTGGACCTCTCCAGGGCCGGACGACTGCGCAACATTGATCTTACATCCGGTGACATTCTGCATCTCACGGATCGTCTCGCCGCCCTTGCCGATGATCATACCTACGGCATCAGAAGGCACATAAACCGCGTCGTTGATCTTGTCTGGGCCACCAGCTCCCATATCACGAGGAGGGCCGTCATTGCGACTGACAGGCGCTCCCATTCCCCCTCCTCCCATTCCTGGTGGTGGTCCTCCTCCACCACCTCCTCCCATCTTCTTAAGGGCGGGTGGCGCATCGCCTCGGCTGTCACTGTCGACAATTTCCATGATAAAGTCCTTAGCTCGAGCAGCTGCTTCGCGAGTGCCGATGAGGTTGACAGGTCGAAGCCCGTTAACGCTCTTTGATTCACCGACAATGTTGATGTGGCATCCAGATCGTTCCTGGAGATCCCGAATGGTTTCGCCACCACGACCGATAATCAAACCGACCGTGCGATCTGGGACCATGATTTGCATGTGGTCTTCACCCTCCCGGAGGGCTGTCGCGCCACCCTTGTTGGGATCGCGTGGCTTTTCGTTGGTGCGGTTTAGAGCACCCATTCCACTGTCTTCGATGATACGGTTGATGGCCTCCTTCACTTCCGCGCGGCGATGTCGTGGGCCGGTAATTTTGCATTGGCGGAAGGGGCCGCCGTCCGTTGCAGCCAAAAACTGAACACGGCAGTTCGAGTCTGCCTCGATCCGACGAAGGTTTTCTCCTTGACGGCCAATGATAAGACCAACAAGGCTGGACTCGATCTGTATAGTTTCTGAGTTGTCATCTCCTCCGCCTCCTCCTCTGAGTGGAGATCTCTCTCGACCGTTTCCTCCACGGGGAGAAAAGGCGCGACCACGAGGACCGGGAGAAAAGGACCTATCACGGTCGAAGTTCCTTCCCGGTCCGCCGCCACGATCAGGGCGGCGCTCGTCTCTGTAAGGGTTGACTCCATCCCGAAACTCGTCTCGGGTTGGCGATCGCGATCGAGATCGCTGGTAGGGTCGGTCGGGGCCTCTCGAGTCGGCGGCATAGACAAGGGGACGGTCGTACGAGGCGACGCCTTTCTCCGCGGCGTAAGCCTTGGCCTGCGCTATGGCATCGGCAATGCTGACAGTTCCAGAGTTCACTGGGCGAATCGCGCTCAAGTCGACGTTTCCGCTTGACGCGGGTGCAGGCAATCCACCATAGCCGGGAGCGCCATAGCTGGGAGCGCCAAGAGCAGGCTGGTAGGCGGAAGCGGGTTGAGCTGGGGCTGATGGAGGAGGGTAGGCCTGGCTAGCAGTGCCAGGCGGCGTCTGTGTTGGTGCGGGTGGTCGCTGTGAAGCTGAAGCCAAAAGTCAGTGGTTGTTCGTGGGTCCCGACTGTGTCGCTGTAACATACCCAATGCGGCCAGGATGCTCTGGATATCAGGGCGTTGTTCTGCCATCGCGGGTACCTGTTGAGCGAGTACGGTTACAAGGACGAGGCGTGCGTTCCGCAATATTGGACCGGGAGGGCGGGAGCAATCGAGCGAGAGGCAAGGGCGCAGTGAGGAAGCGCTAGGGAGCGCTTGTGATAACAATCCGCAGTTCGATGAGATGAACGAAGGCGACAGCGACTAGGAGGCTGTCGAAATGGTAGGTGTTGCGACGTGAAGGCTGAGGGCGGGATCACAATTTTCGTCGTTGAGGTCAGAACCCGAAGTTTGCGCCACGCTCGCGGAGGTATCCGGCAGGTGATCACGTGTGGAAGACGTGACAAACGGAACAAGCTAATCACTCAGAGCAGTACAGACTGTCGCGGCGACACAAAGGAATGGGCTGCCCGCGTGAAGAAGAGATTTTTGCGGAAAGGTGATGCGCACTAGAGACGAGCAAACTCGAGTCGAAGGAATCGTTGAGTTGACCCGAGCCATCTGAGTGTCAGAGTGCCGCTTTTTTCCCGAGGGGCGTGACCTGACGCTATGCCCGACTGGGGATATATAACAATGGAGACGCGCATTATGGCGCCTCGAGGGCTTTAATCGCTTTTTTCTCACTTCGATCATTTTGAACCGCGTGCCCTGGGGCGTGGCAGATTAGGCACACCATTACAGATTATAACAAAACCAGTCAATGTCTCGGTTTCTGGCTCACATCCTCGCAGCTGTTTGGCCAGTTCCTCGACTGGCAAGCCCAACAACTGCCGGGGTCCTTGAGACATAAAATATCTAGCACCGCCACTTAGATACTTAAGTACCAAAAGACTTCAGCCTCATTCTACTCTGCTTGTAATTACTATTTTACTTGTACTTCCTTTTACGAATGGTCACCTGACAAAATCGCAGCCTTGCCAAAGATCCAAGTGAAAGTGAAAGCGGCCCTGGAGCTAAACCTAATTGACCAGGTGTCAGAAGAGCTCTTGCTGCAGATCCACTGAGGAAAAAAGGCACTGTCGCAACCACTCGTCGCTGATTCGTCTATACACTCGGAGCAGGAATAACCTCTTATCCGTTATCAGAGCTTCTACTCAAGCTTTTTTTTTTTGCGATAAGAAAATTTCCTAGTATTCAGCGCCCCCAGTTGACCGATCGACTAATACAGCATCAAGCATCACACAGCAAAGATGGATTTCGCAGGCAGCAAGAAGCGCAAGTTCAAGGGCTCCAATGGAGTCGAGGTGGCTAACGGAAAGAGGTCTGCCGCCAGCCTTCCCCAAAAGTCAAAGAAGACTAAGCGCGCCAAACCTGAGGAGCCCCGCGAAGAGCCAGAAACCGAGTCCTCTGACGACGACGAGGACGAAGACGATGCCGAGGCCGAGGCCGACAACGATGAGGACGAGGTCAATGAAAATGAGTCCGGGGATGAGGATGAGGATGAGGACGACATTGTGAAGGGAGACGACACCGACACCAACACAGACCTACCCGACGGCGGAAAGCTCACGTTACCTCCCGTCGCAGGCGCAGAGGCGCAATCGTTCAAAGAGCTGAGCCTCTCTGAAAAGACGATGAAGGCGATCGAGGAGATGGGCTTCACAACAATGACGGAAATTCAGAGGAGGGGAATCCCCCCTTCGCTGGCTGGTCGAGATGTCCTCGGTGCTGCCAAGACGGGTTCCGGAAAGACTTTGGCGTTCTTGATCCCCGTCATCGAGATGCTGTGCTCCCTCCGCTTCAAACCCCGCAATGGTACCGGGGTCATTGTGGTTTCTCCCACCCGCGAGCTGGCCCTTCAAATCTTCGGCGTTGCTCGAGAGCTCATGGCGCATCATTCTCAAACGTATGGCATTGTCATCGGCGGCGCCAATCGACGAGCCGAGGCGGAGAAGCTTTCCAAGGGCGTCAACCTTCTGATCGCAACGCCCGGGCGACTTCTCGATCACCTGCAGAATACGCCCTTCGTCTTCAAGAACCTCAAGTCTCTGGTCATCGACGAGGCGGATCGAATTCTCGAGATCGGTTTCGAGGACGAGATGCGACAGATCATCAAGGTGCTCCCCAAGGAGGATCGACAGACGATGCTGTTCTCGGCCACTCAGACCACCAAAGTCGAAGACCTGGCGCGCATCTCGCTGCGACCTGGACCTTTGTACATCAACGTCGACGAGGAGAAGCAATATAGCACTGTGGAGGGTCTGGAGCAGGGCTATGTCGTCTGCGAGGCCGACAAGCGGTTTCTCCTTCTGTTCTCTTTCCTGAAGCGCAACCTCAAGAAGAAGGTCATTGTTTTCTTCAGCAGTTGCGCGTGTGTCAAGTACCACTCCGAGCTACTCAACTACATCGATCTCCCCGTCCTCGACCTCCACGGAAAGCAAAAGCAGCAGAAGCGCACCAACACATTCTTCGAGTTCTGCAATGCCAAGCAGGGTACTCTGATTTGCACTGATGTGGCCGCCCGTGGTCTCGATGTAAGTCATAGTGGCCCCGTCGGCTGATGCACCTTTCATTAATGCCATTACAGATCCCCGCTGTCGACTGGATCGTTCAGTTTGACCCTCCGGATGACCCTCGCGATTACATCCACCGAGTCGGTCGAACCGCTCGTGGAAACAACAGCAAGGGCCGCTCGCTCATGTTCCTGCAGCCTAACGAGGTTGGATTCCTGTCGCATCTCAAGTCGGCGCGTGTGCCTGTCGTCGAGTTCGACTTCCCCGCCAACAGGATCGTCAACGTCCAGTCGCAGCTCGAGAAGCTCATCAGCCAGAACTACTACCTCAACAAGAGCGCCAAGGACGGCTACCGCAGCTACCTTCACGCATATGCGTCACACTCACTGCGCAGCGTTTTCGACATCAACAAGCTGGACCTCGCCAGGGTGGCCAAGAGCTTTGGCTTCTCGATGCCGCCCCGAGTGGAAATCACGCTGGGCGCCAGCATGAGCCGGGACAAGAAGCCGCAAGGACGGAGGGCGTATGGCAGCCAACCAAAGCAGAAGCAGGGCAAGTTCAGCAGGTAGTCCCATGGGTAACAAAGGATCCTCGGTCAGGACGGCCATCTTTGTACAGTGGGTTGCTCAAAGCACGGCGTTAGGGTCCTAAAAATGATATCATGTTATATGCAGTAGGAACAATGAAACCATCAATGTTCTATTCCATGACCCGTCCCTTGTTGTGACAGACAATGAAGGGGCTGTGCGCTACAATGTGTTCCAAAGCTAAACAGTACTTCACCGCAGCTCAAAAGCATCTGCTCCGTCTCAGGAAGGGGAGGATAAATACCAGGTCATTTCCCAAGTAAGAATCGTGTTTGCGCATTTCAGTATACAAACACGCTCAAACTCACTCATCACATTCCATCATGTGCTATCGTTGGGCCTGTGAGTTCAGCTGCGGTCACATCAAGACCTCGCGATCGCCGTGCGGTCGCAAGAAACGGTCATTGATGTGCTGGTTCCGCCCCGGCGACATGGACATGAAACGCGGTTACGAATGTCGTAGATGCTTAAACAAGGGGAACAGCTCTCTCAGGCG
Source organism: Neonectria faginata (assembly GCA_030864175.1). Classification (NCBI taxonomy): domain Eukaryota; kingdom Fungi; phylum Ascomycota; class Sordariomycetes; order Hypocreales; family Nectriaceae; genus Neonectria; species Neonectria faginata. The sequence continues at coordinate 326,075 of JAULBG010000010.1, read as the reverse complement.
AGGGTTGCGATCGACAAGAAGAGTGCTTATGGCGGTAGGTGACAGGTTGGAGCAGGAATGGTACGGGTGTTACCTGAGGGACGTTTCTCGTACGTCGGCATGGGAGGTGCAGCAAGGCAAGGGTACTTCGTACTTGGCATGAGGCGGTATCCGGATGCCAACTATTGAATGCTAGAACTACTAGATGATGCACAGCGACAACATGACTATATATGATTCTTTCCAAACGTGTCTGCCCCTCGTCATCGCCATGGCCCTAGTCTATAGTCTGATCCAGCTTATGTCCGTTCGTTATACTTCCGCTTGCGGCACAAGGCCCTTCCCGTTCCTGAGCCCTGAGCTGGCGTACGAAGTCTTCTCGTATTCCAACTGGAGTCATCTGGATCATGGCCACCCACCACGATTGGCCAAGACAGCTGCGTCATGGCCTTCATTGGCTTCACGCCCTTTGTTGTCCCGTCCTCGGCCCTCCACCATCCGTCCATCCCGCACGAGGTCCACGTCATGGCACCCGGTGAGTTTCCCGTCCATGCTCTTTCTGTGCTAGCCCAGTTACCTCGGACGTCCACCCGTTGGGTTTCCTGGTGGCAGTTTGACTGACAGTTTCAATTGTCGTTACGAGCACGGCTCAGCTCAGCCCATGGGTGGCTTGTTGGGGTCACCACACACACACACACACACACACACACACATGCGTAGGTCAGCCCAAGTACATGACTGCCGGCGTTCGGCTCTTCCCATTTTCCTTGGATGTTCGGGTCTTATAATGAAGGCAACATCCGTCCCGGTCCCGCGGTTCCGAACAAAGAAAATAATAAAGCCCGGCTGACCGACGCTGCAACACGCCGAAACACGACAACACATTCACTGTCAGCACCATCACCGCCATCACTTGTCGTCAGCTTTTTCCCGAGCTGTGAATACCGGGCTTCTCTTGTCCTGTCGTCGATACCACCAAAGGACAAGGAAGGAAGCCAGCCAGCCATGAAATGTTATGGTAGCATCGCATCCACCTATTTCCCATCATACAACTACCAGCAGCACTGAAACCAGCATCTATCCATCCGCTTGTCAGGCGACTACTATCTATCTACCCATCAGCTATTTCTCAGCATCCGCTTCCTTGAGAAAATCGCATCTGCCTACAGCATCTACTACGCCGATGTGTCTTCGGACGATAGTCGAGTACAAGTGCGGACACCGGGTCGCACGGGGAAACACGCGATGCTATCGGGAGAATTGTCCAGGGCGTCGAGAGGAGGTCAAGATGATCCCCGAGGACTGTGCGCAATGCGAGGGGAAGAATGACCGCTGGCAATCAACGCGGTGGTGCTCAGTCTGGTGCTGCATTTGTCAGTGAGCGAACGAACGGAACGGGTGGCTTAGACTCTGTGCGATGGCCCTGTTTTGGATCGCTCGGATGAAACGGAAAGACTGCGTGGGAAGAGGTGTGGGCGAATAACATGACATTTTGGGGAGAATGAGAGTTGGGTCGGAACGGGTGCCGCGGACGAGTCGCATGGATGTACAAAAAGGGTTGGATACCTAGCGATTGGGATTTTTTTTTGGATTGGCTTGATGACGACAAAGACGATGATGATGTTGGTGTTTATTTTGGAAACGTTTGAACGCCTTGGTTTTAATATTTATATTAATACCCTTCTTTTGCATGGTTTGCCGGCGTGGATATCACGGCTATGAGGATGCCAGCGAAGAATGTCCAGGCCATAGAAACTGCCGGGAATGGTGTCTCAGACATCGGAAGTAATATATCGAGTGCATTCAATGCAGTGTAGATCGTCACAGCGCCCGGCTTTTGAAGGGCGGTTCCCCATGTCGTCCTTCTAGAAGCCGGGGAGGGGCCTAGTGGGACAGTATGGAGCGTGACGAGGTGGACGAGGCAAGGTGGATAGGTGGTGAGAGCCCGCTAGACTCCTCTATTTGCGCTTCGTTCCTGCTCAGAGTCTCGGCTAGGCAATATGTCGGATGCTGACCTGTCTCCCAGGAGCAGGCGGGGAGGAGAGATCCATGGTGCCCTTACCCGCTGTCATCACTCACCCCCACTTTAGTAGGTGTGGTGCGCCCCTGGTGATGCTGCAGGGGCTCGACCTACCTACCTACCTACCTGCCTTAGACAGTTGTTATCCGACCAAAGTCCAGTCCATCCAGCAGCGAGGAAGCTCTCCCCGAATGCGCCAGAGGATTCACACGCGCGGGCCAACAGCAAACTAACCAGGCTACTGCCTCAATGGCTGGATACCAGGGAGGTATGATGGTACTAGATCATAGGACCCAGGGCAGGTTCTATTGTCTAAAGTCAGGTCGCAGGATGGCACAACGGAAGAGTAGCCCTGACATGGGTAAGCATAGTCTCCCACCTACGAATATTTACCATGGAATAGGCCTAGATGGCGGGGAGCTCCATCCCTCCCAGCCTTCTCCAGCCCTACCTTTCCTGGGAAGCCTAACCCGCACGCGGCAATAACTAAGTAAGTTAGTGGAGTAATATAGCCCACCGCCGCTTATTAGGTTGGTGCGCAGCGCACTGCAGCCAAGTACATCAAGCACCAACAGAGGTACCAAACTGCTCTGGAAGGTAGCACCCTCCACTTCCGCTTCCACTTCCCGCATCTCGCATCCCATCCCGCATCATCCCCAACCCCGACCCCGATCCTTCTCCGCCTCTTCCTTCACCTCTCACCATTATCTTCTGCTCCCGTCCACAGCATTGCCCCGTGATCGCTTCTCCCTGTGCCCTCCCGTCTGTTGTCATACCCTCGCTCTTCTCGCTCTACACCCCCCACGCCCCCGGCCGGCGCATGCCCATACCTCTCGTCCATCCCCTCCGCAATGGCCAAGAAGGCGCGCCAAAGAGTCAGCTATGGTAAGAGCCCTCCCACCCAACGCAAGAGCCCGCGCAACAGGACACGACTCCCAGCCACTCAACTACCCGTTTCTTCGGTGCTAACTACCCGTCGCAGTTCTCGAAAACGCCAAATCCTCCGACGGCGGCCATCGCCTCGGTGTCAATGGCCTCGCCGTCGATAGCGACAACGCCATTCTGTAAGCCCGCCCAACCAGGGCTCGCCCCGTCCTCTCAAACCCAAAGCTAACTTTGTCCTCTTCCGCAGCTACTCCGGCGGCCGAGACGGCATAGTATGCGCGTGGGACTTAAACCTGGACCTCAAGCGCCGCAGCGATGTCGTCGATTCCGATCCTCCTCCCTCAGACGAAAAGTCCGACGACGACAAGACCAAGTCTAGACACAAGTCCACCACCAAGTTCCGCGCCCAGACCCACGCCCACATGCACTGGATCAACGACATTGTTCTCGCCCACAACAACACCGCCCTCGTTTCCGCTTCCTCGGATCTGACTGTCAAGTTATGGCGACCACATTCTGAACTGGAAACCAACAAGGCCGAGACCATTGGCGAGCATGCAGACTACGTCAAATGTGTCGCTACCCCTCCCGCAGACATGGGTGCGAATTGGGTGGCCTCGGGTGGCCTCGACCGCAAGATTTGCCTCTGGGACATCAACGGTGGAGGTAAGACACTTGAGCTTGACGTCAAGGGGGACGATATGGCCGAGAAGGGCTCAGTCTATGCTCTCGGCGTCGGTCGCAACATTATGGCAAGCGGCGGCCCGGAAAAGGCGGTACGGTTGTACGATCCTCGAATCGGCAAAAAGGTCTCCAAGCTGGTCGGTCATGTCGACAACATTCGATCTATCCTCATCGATGATGCTGGTGACACCATTCTCAGTTCCAGCGCCGACAAAACAGTCAAGATGTGGAGTGTGAAGGGCGGACGGTGCATGTACACGTTTACCATGCACGACGAGAGTGTTTGGTCTCTGTTCTCCGATGACCCTCGACTCGGAATATTTTACAGTTCGGACCGTTCAGGTTTGGTCGCCAAGACAGATGTGCGAGGCAGCCTCGAAGACATGGACGACGGTCTTAGTCTCGCGGTTGCGAACGAACACAGTGGCATCTGCAAAGTTGTTGCTGCTGGCGGTCATATCTGGACGGCAACAAACCGATCCTCCATTAACAGATGGGAGGATATTGATACAGACATTAATATTCAGCTCCCCGAGTCATTCAGACATCAGAGGGCCACATCCAACGCCTCGGCCAGGCCACGGGAATCATCACCTCCAGCAATCAATGGAACTTCGAAGAAAGAGATCCCCGCCGAGTCCATCCTGCGCGTCTCCGCCGGGGCTGTCTTTCCAACTCGGAGTGCTCTGGACCCGGACGCCAAATCAGTCAGTGAGACAATGACGCGAAAAGGGTCGGAGGTCATACTGGATCACCCTGACCCCGAAGTCAAGCCAGTTCATGATCAACCCGAAGAGACAATTGAGGGCCAGTTTGGCCTCCTAAAGCACATGCTACTCAACGATAGGAGACGGGTCTTGACACTGGATACGGCTGGTGACGTGTTACTTTGGGATCTCATTAAGGTATCTGCTCACAGGAAACTTATGACTAAGGAACTTTGCTAATTGTGGTAGTGCAAACCAATCCAAAGTTTTGGAAAGCAACATCTTGAAGATGTGGTCAGTCTCGTAAACACTGTTGAAGCAGTGGCGCCTTGGTGTTCAATCGACCTTAGTTCCGGCAACCTAACTGTAGTTCTGGAACCATTTAATTGCTTTGACGCCGAGGTTTACGCCGATGAGCTCGAGCTAGAAGAGCCTGTAGAGTTCAGGGAGGACCAACGAAGTACGTGAAGTATAGTATTCTGCGATGAGATGAAGCTGACATTCTCCCCCAGTCAGCCTTGGAAAATGGATCCTTCGGTATCTGTTTGCTGGCTTGATTGACGAGGAAATCAAGCGTGATGAGGCTTATCGGCAAAATTTAAACGAAGGTGTTGAGGCAAGACAGGCTGCTGCTGCGGCTGCTGCTGCGGCTGCTGCACCTCTATCGATATCGCTCCCTACATCGACACTTCCAGGCTGGGAGAACGCCGACCAGGTCGCAACTCCCAGGGCCAGTGGGCAATATCCCCCTATCACGCCGGGTCTGGCTATCGGCCTTGCAACCCCTGGACCCTCCACACATGCGCAACCTACCCTGCCAGGTGTCCCAGAGGATGGTTTATCTGCCCCCATGAGCCCACTGGAGAAGAGAACTTCGCACGCCAGTCGGCAATCCGTGGACAGGGAGGACTACTTTACCCCCATTAACCCCATAGAAGGGGTTGGGAAACAAGCCGCAGCACCACAGACTCCTGCAGCGGAGCCCGAATCCAAGACTTCGACCGACGGCAAGGACGCCGACAAGGATAAGGAAAAGGCAGACAATAGCAAGTCTCCGAGTACACCGTTTGGCAAGAAGTTCCGCATGTCGTTTGGCACCAAGAAGTTGGGAAGGTCAGCATCGCAGGCCACGCAAGAAAAGCCCGTCATTGTGGAAGAGAAGGCCGAGGAATCCGAGTCTTCATCCGTTCACGACAAAGAAGTCGACGACAGCTTCTTGGGGGTAATCCAGAAAATTCGCCAGGATTACGATAAGCAATTGGCTGAGAACCCCGACAAGTTTGTCGAGACTGGCGTCACGCCCAGCTTGGCCAACGATACGCCTGTGTTAAAACTTCCGCCTGGTACTAAGGTTGTCATCCAAGAAGAGACATCGGGTGGCAGTGCCAATCTTTACCAAGGAACCGTTCAACATGTCGGCCAAGATGCGGATGTTATCGAACAGAAGGCCTCCATGTGGCTTGGCGATGTCCTCTTGCAGAACTTGATGCCATTCAAAGAGCCAGTCAAGGTTTCCTTTGTGCTGTATCCCATGGACAGCAGCATATATGCCATTGCTGCTGCGGACGGGAACAACAGGCTCAATGCCAACCGTATGCTCCGCGTCAAGAAGATCCTAGCATACGTCGCCGAGAGGATCGAGCCCCCACTAGACGAGCCCGACCCTGACGCGCTCAAGCCAGAGGAGTACCTGGAGCTCTACTGTAACGATCAGGTATGTTTTATTCGTTCACCTTATCCCCTTGCATCCCATGTGTCCCGGGATTTTGCTGTGCTCAACCGTGTCTAACCTCTATCCAGTTGTTGTCTCCCATGACCAGTCTAGCAGCCCTCCGCACGCATATCTGGAAGGGCGGCAGCGACATCGTTCTCCACTACAAAGCCAACGGCCGCAGGGAGCTCCGGCCGTTCCCGCCATCCCCGGTCTTGAAGCCCGCCGAGGAAGAGGAAGTGGAAGAGCCAACTGAGGCCGCTCCAGAAGCGAGCACCAACGCCCAAGCATCGTGATGAACCAAGTGCGCCTAGGTTTTAATGATGGGATCTGTCCCTGTCCAGGCGATGCCTTGTCTCCTCTTTATCCATGCCCATCCATGCTTTTATCATTGTATATGTCGGGATGAAGCCTTCTCCGACCCCGTCCTCCTCAAAGCGTGTTCCTTGACTTTTGTATATACATTTGTACATAGGTCAGATGTCCCCCAATAGCGTAATGTGTACATAGCGTTACGGCCAAAAGCAGCCTCTATATCATCTTTTTGCACACCCCTTTGTTTTAGTCCCTTCGTTGATGGTATCGTACATGCGCCTACAATTATGCTCCGTCTCTTGAGTCTCAGGCAATCCCATGCATGGTGTTGATGGCCCACTGGTAGCTCCCCAGGAAGATGGCCCCACCGATGGAAATCCACGTCACTCGCGGCACGGTGCCAGCAAAGAACGGCCGGATACCCTCCTCGCGGACTAATCGCCCAAACACCTCGGCGACGGAAACCCGCTCCTTGGAGAGCATCACGCGCGTCTTAAGAACATCCAATGGCGTCGTCAACGCAGCCGCCACGCCACCAGCCATGCTTCCATACAGGGCGCTCTCGCCGGCCGACACCTCCAGCCCGCCACGACGGCGCCGGCCCCAGGCCTTCATGGCCTCCCACAGGGGGAACTGGATGACAGTGAAGGGCACCTCGCGAAAGACGGTGATGCCCCAGCCGCGGTACAGCTCGCGCCAGACGGCGGACAGCCCGTGGGTGCCGTAGCGGCTGAGGATGGCGCGCAGGGCGGCGGCGGACGAGCCCCCGTGGTGGCCGGCCTGGGCGCGCTGCTTGACGACCTCGGTGGGGACGCGGACGGCGCAGGCGGCGACCTCGCCGGAGCTGGCGGCGATCATGTGGGTGACGGGGCCGCGCCAGGCGGGGGCGTCGTCGCCGCGGGGCAGGCGGTCGGCGAGCAGGGCCTTGACGGACTCGTAGGTGCAGAAGAAGAAGGCGGCGCCGGGGGCGGACCCGACGACGGCGGACCCGATGCCGCGGTAGATGCCGGAGAAGCCGCCGGAGGGGAAGAAGCCGGCCGAGGACTGCAGGCGCGTCTTGAGGGTGTCGAGCGGGAAGAGCGAGAGGTCGACGGTGGTTCCGGCGAGGGCGCCCGCGAGCAGGGCGGATTGGAAGGTCGGGGTCGTGGAGGTCATGGTTGCGGGGGGTCGTCTAGTTGTACGCAAGGGAGGAATTGGGGGGGAGACCAGCGAGTTAAGACTTGGAAAATGAAAGATTGGAGGAGGAGAAGCCGGAGGGCGGCTGGCTGGAGGGAGGGGAGCGACAACGGACGGACGCGCGAAGGTGTCGTCGGGGTCGGAGACCGAGGTCGGCGGAAATTTAGATGGTGTTGAGGGAGGAGAGAGCTCGGAGGCTTATCGATAAGGGCGGGGGCCGGTGTCAAGGGCCGGGGAAGCTACCCTATGTCCGTCCCTTGATTTATGATTTTGCAGTGTATTCTCAATTGAATGGCTTTTGTGTAGTCTACAAGATGCGGGGGGTTTGATTGAGATGCCATCAATTATCGTGGTTTATTTCGTCTTGTTCTGGCTCTGATTATATTATGTGTAGTAAGTAAGGTTGATTCTTTTATTACAAGAGCATAAATACTCATAAACGTTGGAAACTGCTCATAAGTCTCACTCTCATCTTCAACTAAGATAGAATGGATGAATGTTTTAATTAGGTCTCACGTACGGAGCCTCCGACGTCTAAAGTACGTGATGGTTCATGCTACCTATCGCATGCCAGTGAGTTGGCAATCTCCAGCAGTCTCCCCGGATGACCAATCGCCCAACTCGTGTGTCAATCTTCACATGTGAACAACAACGAGGATCCGCTTTCAGCAATCATCCCTCAATATCGTCCTTCGTGCTGGTGCCCTTCTTAGCCCGTTCCTCGGCCGCCCTCTTCGTCCGCTCCTGCAAGTTCCCCATGGCCTCGGGTCCTTTCTGCGCAGCACGGTCCGCCCGGAGCGCCTCCTCGCTATCCGACGCGAGCTCGGGCTTCCAGTGGGCCTCGCCGGCCTTCTGCTTGGCGAGGGAGTCCTTCTTGTGGTGGTCGTAATCCGTGTCTGTTTCTGGATGCATTGGTCAATAAGACGAGCGGGACGCGACGGAGGGTGAGAGGGAGATTTGCGTACGGCTGGATGACTCCTTCAGGCCCAGTCTTGCCGACGTGGACATTGTGAATCCGCGGCCGGCCATGACGCTGCCCACGCGCATGGGGCGCATCGCCATCATTGTTCGCGCTGACATCATGGTTGTGGTTGTTGTGAGGTGGGTGTCGTGATAAATTGATGTGTTGGGATGGGAGAAACCGGGAATTGAAAAGTGCAGCGAGTTGTCCAGCGCAAATTGGAGAGTGCAGATTAAGAATGAAGAGAGAACCACTGGATACATATTCAATTTGCTCGGCTCTTCACCGTTGCTGGCGAAGGTTCAATCAAGTCATCGATTACAGCATGTGACGTCACCATCATCATGATCCCCACCTCTCCTTTCACTTGCGACATGCCGGATCATTACTTCCTCGGTCGACAGGGACGCCTTCTCAGCAAGGAATGACGACCATTGCCGAGTGGAAAAGCCCAAATGCCATTCTCCTTCTTGAATCGGGACTAGGGCACAGGTTTAGCTTTCCTGTTCCATCCCTAAGTGGTGAATTGTGAATTGAGGGGAATTTGCACATGGACGCCATGATGCGTTCCTCGTGCGCCCACAGCTCGAAAGCAACTAATCAATCACCACGGACACTTGTCCTTCGCACGTTACAATTTGTACATAAGTTCCCTTACCATCAACTCCGTGTCTATCAAAGTAACGCACGTACGAAGTGACACAAACCCCAGAGCAAAACAAACTCAGGTCACAGGACATCACAAAGTGCAACAGACAACCAAAAGTGTTTGAACATCGTGTATTCTCGTCTCGCAGCTTCCAAAGCCGCAGCGTCGCAACCGTACAGCGCCATTTCCCAGTTAACAATAGCCACATCCGCAGTTACCCCATTGCAAAACCAGGCACGAGGGCCTATTGATCCCAAAACCGACCCACAACTCAGATCATGCCATAGCCAACACGGCCGTCACTCCAGATGCTTGCAAGGGAGAGCAAAACCGCTCATCCCGGACGAGACAACCCAGCAACGCTTCAATAACCACCGCCAAATGTGACCGTCCCTCTTGGGAATGAGATCCAAATGACCGACAAATAAGAGAACAAAAAAAACAAAGACAAAAAGACAAAAGACGAGGACAAATATATAGGCGGTCCCAGAATGATACAAAGAAGGAAGAAACGGACAAGACCTTTTCCCCGTTCGTTTGCAGCAGCGGGATCAAACCAAGATTTCGACCAACTCCCCGTGGTTCCCAGTAAACCCCATCTCAACTCAGGAGATGTTACAAAGACATGACACCGTTTCGTCTCGATCCGACCACCACCCAAACATTTCCCAAGATGCGACCAGACAATAACACCCGAATCCCCGCTCGTGAAAAGCACTCCTTCTATGTGTTTCTTTTTCTTCTGGATGACTTCATGAACCCATAACCTTGATGAGAAGAAGACATTTTGGTTAAAAATGGGGGAGGCCGCCGTTGCGTCCCGTGAAACAAATATAGATGCCGAAATCAGAAACCCGTCCGCGTCCATAAAACACCTATGCAATGTCGTCTTTGAAATGCAAAAACCGCGGAAAACGCCCCTTTCGTGTCTGGCTGCCTCGACTTGAGAAGCGGACACAGAACCCAAGGTATTTGATTTGTCGCAAAAACAATAGAACCAAAACAGAAGAAATTGGTATCGATCTTTCTCATGCCGCGCCGGTTGTAGTATCCTCATAACTTGTTGGTTGTGACAAGGGAGTATGTCGATTAAGGATTTTTATACAGGTGAGGAAAGGTGATTTGTTGTTGTCGTCGATATGTCGCCAACAGTCTGGGACGACCGCGTCAAGCAGTCGAAACCCGCAATTAGCCTCGAGGAACCCAGCCCACGAGAGAAGATGATGCCAATTCAAGCCTTGGTAGATCGGTGTGCCCGCCAAGATGAACAGCTGCCAAGAACGAATGGAGTAATCCTACAGTTCAACATGCATCGCCGACGTAGCGACGCACGAATCGACCCGACATCCCAAGGGATGCGGGAATCGACTCGATGTCGTCTACCATCGACGAGGCATGTTTTGCTGCATTCTTCCGGGCGATACGGAGTGAGGCGGGCTTGACATGGTGATACCAGTGGCTGGGTTGATGATGGGGATGGCGTTGCGACCACGGGTGGCGGAGGGTTGGTGGAGCTTCAAGCTCGACTGGTGAGTGTGGAAACTGGGAGGAATAAATGCGGGAGAAGTCGAGTTGAGGGAGAAGCCAGGAGTGATGGTCTGAGGTTGTTGAGTGGGAGAAGAGTCGGGAGAGTTGCTAGCTAGTGAAGAGCGCTCCGAAGAACTGGAGATTGAGACCAACTGCGGATGGAATGGGTCAGAGACATGGAACGCACAGAGGCAGAGGCCGGGATAGCGCCGGGCGAACAACTCACGTCGTTCTCAGTCAACAGGCCGGGACAGAACTCCATGTCGTCCTCGAGGTCAAAGGAGCGACTGGTTTCAAACTTGGAGCGGAAGGCTGTGAGTGAGGCAGTCTCGTTGAGCTCCTTCATACTTCGGACACCGCGGAACTGGCGCTGAGAGTTCTGAGAGACAGACAGGCGGGGAGCTCTGCGATTTCGGCCGCCGTGGTGGTTGTGCGACACGGGAGCGGGATGCGCGGCGTGCGCGTTATAGTGATAGTATGCAGACATTATGATGTTTGGGTACTGGGTGTTGGTTGCGTGTGGTTCGTGGATGTGCGGTTACCAGGTCCGAGACCGTCAGGTGGGCGCCCAAGTGGGAGAATGCGGAAAGATGCGGGATTAAACCGAGTTTAGAGAACACAACCAAGAAGATTGTGCTTTCGTTTGTGTCGTGGTGGTGAAGGGTAGTTGGAGCGCCAGCGTCAGTTGTTCCGAGCGAGTCGTTGGTGGAGAGAAGAGACGAGTGAGCAAGCAAAATGGTGGTAGCGGAGTTGTGCGTTGGGAGGTTGACGGAAGGTGGATGGGTTGGAAGCGAAGCGAGGCAGGTACGAGGGGCGGAGGACGAGGTGACGGACGGATGATAAGTGGGAGGAAGGAATCGGAGACGGCGGGCAGCGGGTTTTGTTGGTTGGGGGCGCTTGGGGGGGACTTGGGGAGACATGGGACCCATACCTGCTCCACATACGACCCACCGCAGATCCACCCTTGGGCCAGGATGCCGAGCGAGAGATGAGGGCAGGCCCCGCCTCTGGCAAATCACCGCACGGAAACGGCAGCCCCACCAGTCTCGCCACCGCCTGGTGATTGGGCTGGACCCGGATACAGTTAGCCTCTTACAGGGACAGGCGGCGCCACTGTGTAATCTGTGGTGGCATGCTGCGTGGTCCCGCTGGGGTGCGCCGCCGTGAGCGGTACAGTGACGACTGACCTGGCGCGGACGGTGTCGCAGGAGTGGCGTGCCCCTAGCAGCACCCACGTTCGATAGGAGAGGCTGTTTTCAGTACCTGGAAATGGCATGGCTGGAGCGTGGAGACTGCAGTACCTAAGACTTGGCGGCTATCCAGTCTCGTGCCCTCCAGCCCTCCACACTCCCAACACCCAGTGCGGACTTCGGCGGCCTCGGGCCACCCCAAGGGATCCCATTCCAGTGTCCGTCACTTGACCATACGGGATATTGGACCAGCGTGCCCCAGTGAACTCCAGCGGGCTCCAGCACTAGCAAGGCTTCCATGGTGCGTTTTCAGCGCGAACCCCAGTGGACGCCTCCAGCGCACGGTGTGAGCAACAGCCAGCGCGTCCGTTCAAACTGGCAATCAATCTTTGGATACGTGCGAGTACATGCTCCATACATACCTCCGAATGTATGCGCCATTCGCCAACGCAGCACGTACTCAGTTCACGTCCACACGCAGAAGCACACGACAATAGCAGCCAACCATTCGAGTCGTCAGCCAGCCTCTACATAAAAGAGTGCATGTTCAAACACTGCAAAGGTGTGCGTGCGCCTTTGTTGACATCCACCCAAAAATGGATCGTGGAACATTCGACACTTGCTCACTGGTCCAGGGGAGCGGAGGGGCATCCGTCAGGTGCCCTTCAGGTGAGCACAGTACAAATGATGTCGCAGACAGGCACTCGAAGGGCCGCGTGCCTTCGCCAGCATCGATGGGCGCCAGCGCCAGCGCCTCAAGCCCCCCTCAGCTTTGCCCCCTTTACTTGCTTAGGCGCCTTCCCGCTGAGCTATGGCGGCCGTGATTGGGTTACGGGCGGCCATTGTTTTGTTGACATGCTGGAGATTGTTATTATCCACCGCCGCGCCAGGAACGGCGTGCGTTTCTCATTCTGCGAATGCGGCTGCGACTGTTGACACTGCCCCTGACCCCGCAAACCGCAAATGATCGATTGGGGATTGGGACTGACTGGCGTTTGGCATCGTGGCAGGGAGTACGGATCTGTGAGGGACGGAGTAAGTTACGGAGTACAGAGTACGAGCGAGAGATGCTGGACGTTTGCCCAGTGCGCGGGAGCGTGAGGGAGCACCTCATGCACCTCACGGCTCGGAAGTCCCGCCTGTAGGTCAGGACAGTGCATTGTGCAGTGCCGAAACCCAAACATGTCCACCCATCCAGGTCAGTTCTAGCCTTCCAACCTTCCAGGCTCTGAGGCTGGTGAACCCTGCTGGTTCTGGTGGCGGTTGTGCCTCGAAGCCCCGATCCAACCCTCGAACGCTCTCTGCGGGTTTGGCGGGTTGCAGTGAGACGGTGGAGCGTGGGAGTGGGAATGGGAACGGGAATCGCCCATGGGATGATGTGGGCAAGTGAGGCAGTGGACGCTAGCGCCTGGCAGCATCCCAGGCCATTGACGACTGAAGCAAACGGGGTGATGCCGCTGGCGCAGGGAGGGCGGCGATCCGCTGTGACTGGGCGGCGTGGACGGGGGGTTGGAAGGGGACGGTAGGGGACCCAGGAACTGCCTTGGCCACGCCTTGGCCACGCCTAGAAACTTGTGGAGTGGATAGTGGGTATTTCGACTCTCCCAGGGCTGGTTTGGCTAGTTTGGCTGGATCGAGGGGGGTCCAGGGCGGTGGCGGCGAGTGTGTCAACCACTCAACCGACGTCTGGGCCAGGGCCTTGGCTGGGTCCTTGGAAACGTGGCGGCTGGAGATGGCTTGGTTGTCTCTGCGCACTGTGGACGAGTGTGGGCTTCCCACACTTGGCTTTCCCGAACAACTGGGCGCCACACGTCTTTGTTGAACTGTTGAACTGTCTTTTAAACTGTCAGCCCGAAGTCTATCCCTCTGACAAAGACCCTGACGGCGGCGTCTTGTGTCTTTGCAAGTCTGTGTCTTTGCAATGACTCTTTAGAATATCTGGGTGGCAGGTAACTCTTACTTTGCCTAAGGTATTCAAGGTGTTACTTAGTATTCAGGGTGGTTAACCTGCAGAGTATCGTACGAAGCAACTATCAAGTCAGTCCGTCAGTCAGTCTTATTAGTCTATCTCCAACCTCTCCAGGTTCTCAACCGTCTTTCTTTGTCTGGACATAAACCGTAGTCTACCGTGCGTGCTACAATGCATGCATCTCGGAGACAAAATACAGTACAGTACATATCAGCAGCCCAGAAAGATCATCCCATCCACGACGATACCCAACCCAGGCTGCACGTTCTGGCTGGACGGGGGACCACAGCGCATGTCCGCATTGCCGCATCGCGCCGCCGACGGTACCGCACCAACTTTGCCTCACTCTGCACTTTGCGCTCTCCGTCCCCGACTCCCGCGTCCCGCGTCTGCAGTCCTCGGCGTCAAGTAATGAAGGCTTGCTTTCGCTGCATAACCCATTGGCAGGCCAGGGCCGCCGCCGAGAGGGATCGCTGACTCCACGCACCCTTCAGGAACTCTTTCTCGGAGGCGGAGACAGCGGGCGTCAACCGAGACCGAGAAGATCCAGTCCAGACCGGGGATCGGAGCCTACCAGGACAACTCCGGGGGATCCCTCCCGTCGTCGCAATGCAGCACGAGACTTGCTTGGTTCGAGGCTGCGCGTGGGCTGGCGATCCATGAACGAGCCGTGAGAGAGTGACGACGGCGGCGCAAAAGACGCCTGACGTTCAGTAGCGATCTCGTCAATCCGCGATGCCCTGCACCCGCCTGCCCATCATTCAATGCCGTCGCTTGACGGAACCTGCGTCGACTCCCCCGTGCACATACCACACCACCAGCATCCGGCTTACTAGCATCCCCGATTCCACTACCGACTGCTTTGGCTTTGTCGGCTTTTGTCTTGTGAACTCTGCCCTCGATCTCGCCTAGATTATCCGGCCCTCGATCAAAGACCGTCGGTCCTAGCGGAAATCCAATTCTGCCCCCTTCCCAGCCGTCCCCCGACCCTCTTGCTTCGGCGCGCCTCCCACTCTCCGCCACGAGCTGCCCTCGCCTATGTCATTTGCTGCGGGAGGGGCTGGCCGATGGCACTATCTATTTTAGGCCTGACTACCAAATCTTGCTCCGTCCCGTTGATGGATCGCCCAAGGTCTCTCTCCTGGCTTCCAAGTTCCGGACCAAGGGGGATTGGGTTTTGGGGGAGGAGGGTATCGCCTCCGCCGATCTCTCCATGTTGCGGGCGTACCTGAAGGGTCTTTTTCTCCTCCCATGACAGCACGCGAACTCGACGGATTCTAGGACCACAATGGGCCCTGTTGCAACAAAGTGACAGCCAGGCACAAAGAACAATGCTGTGCTCGAACGAGTGATCGACCACCCTGGTAGACAACGGGCTTCCCTTTCTGGCTTCCTGCAGACCAAGGCTTGATGGGTGGGTGTCCTCGCACCCTTCTCGCCTGTCCGTCCAGCATGGCTCGGACGAGTTGGCCAGTCTCGGCACTAAGGGATTGACCTGTTTCCTTGACGGTTTCATGGAAATAGAAAGCACTGGTCAGTCCAAGACCAGTGAGACTGCAGCCATCACTGATCACTGATCACAGATAGGAAGAGATCTGACAAGGAGCCGGGAGCATGGCCTGCTTTCGCCGACCCCCCATGTCCCGTCCGCGTCTTCCCTTGGTCTCCTCCACGTCCAGCTAAATCCCACCCTCAATTGCATTCCCATCGTTCTCAATTCTCTCCATCCCATCCCCACGGAACACACAGACCACACGTTGGGAACGGTTTTGGGTTGCCACCCACACCGCTACTTCCCATAGCGCGCCGTCCGTCTGCCTGTCTGGCGGTTGCGGCGGTCGTCTTTCGGTGTCTCACCTGGCGGAGAAGTCGAACAGACGTGTGTTGTCTTTCCCTCGTGTCGCATGTCTTGGAGTGACAGATCGAGTCTGAGCGAAACCTCCGCTGTTCGAATGCTGTACGAATGCAGCCGACTACCTGACTTAGGCCTAGAAACGCGACGATGCTTCCATCGCTCCTTGTTGTGCGTGCTGCTTCGCCCACCCTGGACCACTCAAAAGGGTGACTCTTCGAATAGTCGAGACTAGCTCTTTGGGGGTTGGCCTACGGACCGTCCGGGTTTCATGTGGCTTGCGTGACTGAAGCCACTCCCTTGCGCTTCTGCCGGTCCCCTTAATGCGCCACACCCTGAACCAATACCGTTCCACCCGATTGATGATTCTATCAGGCTATCAGCTGTGCTCTGCCGATGCAAGGGCGACAACCTTGCCGAACACGCACTTGCTTTTCCTAAAGTGCCTACTGCTTCCTCGCTGCTACGTCGGGCCCCGACCTTCAGCTGCGGGGGGGAACTGACGGTTGACGGGACTCAGCCTTGCGGCGGGGCTGCCATCGGCCGAGTCGGGTCGTTTTCTTTTTCGTTTCTTTTCTGCCCGTCCCCGGCGAATGACGCAGTTCACAGCATGGGGCCGTATCGTGGACCGTGCCAATTTAAGCAGGCCTCCCTCCGTTGGGTGGGGCAAGTTGTGGCCAGTTCCGTCATCTGGGGCTTTGAGAGTTGCTGGAGTCTTCGAAGCTATTCGCTTGACTCACTTGTTGTCCTCTCTAGTTTTCCGGGGCTGCCTCCCGACACCACGATGGCGCGTGGTACCGCCGTTGAGCTGTTGGGGCAGTTCCATCCTCTATTGTTGACTTGTTGGCTTCGGCCTCGGGGAGTTCTACCGACAGACCGAGTTCACAGTTTGATACCCGAGTTCGTAGCCACAGTCAAGCCAGTCAGGTCACGAAGACACCCACAAGTATGTCTTAACTTCTTGGGTTGTGGTTTTGGGCCGTTGAGTAGAGCTCCCGCTACTTCCCGATTTCACATTGGAACATCCATCCACAACTGTCAAAATGCCTCGAGTATTTGCGTGACTCCGAAGTTCCCATTCCCTGAAGACGGGCCATTCCCAACAAAAGCTGTCTTAATACCAAGACAGGCCGCACTGCCTCTTAAATCACGCCCGATAGGAGGAGACCAACTAGCCGATTGGGCAGTGGTATGTCCATTGTCACTTGTCACATGGAAACAAGGCTGCCGAAGAAATAGTTTAGTGTCATGAGTTTGTGCCTAGTTCAACTACACGTAAAACTCCTTGCAAGTCTGTGACCAATTGCCAATGCAGAGGCTCTATAATCATACCTCCCTTTCAAACCTCAAACTCCGTTCCTATACTATAACGATGCACCCCAGTACCTGCGAATTCCCAGATGCTTCATGTCTCATGCCTCATACCGTTACTGTAGTAGCATTCATTTATCCAAGCTGCGGGCTTTGACAAACCTATTGATCTGTTCCCGAGTGAGCTTGTCGTTGTACTGTTCGTAGCACTCGTAGAAGGAAATGATTTCCTGTGTCGCGTCCACCATGGATGCAATATCCACGTTGCTCTCAGCCAGCCATGCTGCGAAGCGCTGCACACGAGTTACCCTAGCCTCTTGTTGCTTTTCCTTCGTATCAGTCCCGCTGGCATCCGACAGCCCGCCCTGCCCTGAACGGGCCTGTGCCTGACTCAATGCTGCCTGAGCAGCAGCCAGACCAGCGGCGGCCGCTGCCCCAGAGGTATTCTGCCCCGGCATCGAATTATTAGGTCGGAGCACAAGGGCTAGGAGAATAGCGACGAGGGCGATGGTATGTGGTGGGTAGAGCAGGGGCAAATCCGTCATGAAGTGATCATTGACCACGGACTTGGCTAGCTGCACGTCCTCCTCGACAAGCGATAGTTCGGATCGGAGAGCGGTGATGGACCGGTAGGGTTGGTGAACGATGAGCTGGGAGCTCATCTCGCTAATAAGAAAGAATTCGCATTCGCCCAGCTTGGACGTATCGATGGCGACGAGATCCTGCCACATCTGCCGCGCTTCTGTTACGATAAGGCGGATGTGCTGCGGCGACTCCTCCATTTTACAGGCGAGGTAGATGGACGTGGCAATAACGAGGTAGGGGTTCGTTCGGCGTATCTCGACTTTTGTGAAGAAGCGCTTCATGTAAACTTGAGCAGTGGCCATAGACTGCTGCCGGATCGTGAGGCGCTTTGCCAGTCGAATTAACTCTGCGAGGCCAGACAAACGTGCGTTAGTCGGATGACCGAGCAGACGGGACAGACGGGAAAGTGGTTCCACGCGGCTCACGCTGATTGAAGTATATGTTCAGATGTCTTTGCTGCGGTAGCGGGAACATGCGAACAAGGTCGGCATTGTCTTCTTCGAGCTTCTGGCGCATCGATGCCAGTTGCTCCTTCGTGAACTGCCAATAGCGACGCTGAGTCGACTCCCAGTAGTTGGCCGACATTGCTCCCCGGAGCGGGCCGTAGAGGCACCTTTCATGTGAAATCGCCGGAGGGGCGCGGGAGAGGAATAGCGGAGACCGTTGGGAGGAGGCTGGTGATGTTGAGGAGGTGGAGGAGAGGAAGAGGAGGATGGAGGAGGTGTATCGCTTGACAAGGCTGAGGAAAGTCCATCTGGCGGACGCATCGGCTAAGGTACTCGCAGGTAGGAGGCAAGGCTGTGCGGGGCTGGTGAGATCAACTAAAGCACGGATGAACTACGCCACATCTGCTCGAGCCACATCTCGTTCAGATCGGATTTCCGGATGTAGATGTCCGGCTTTGCTGGCGGTACCGCTAACGGCAACCAACGAGAAAGACTTGGACCATACAACACCACCATTAATGGAATAGTTAATTCCAATAATTTCATACAATTAACTACATGACTTCCTTAGGCGAATGCCCTCATGCAGGAATTTCTAGTCTAACCTCTTGAGCCGAGACAAGGCGAAACGCTGGCAGGTGCTGGAAAGGCGCTGGTATAAGCTGGGCTTAGCAGGCGGGTCCTTCCGGGGCGCTAAACATAATGGAATGGCTCTGATTGCTCACGCAGCTTCCCTGTTTCCCCCGGCCCGTGGCCTTTGAGTCCTTGTTCCACTCGACAGGGCACGGCATTTGGAGATTTTGCCTTCACGACCATCGGCGCTCTCTCGGAACGCAATTGACATCATCCTTGCCATTCTCCGACCTTGCCTCACTTCAACCTCACTTCAACCTCACTGCGCCGTCCGCCATGGTCCTGCCGTAACCCGCCAACTGCTTCCTCTCCCGACGACACCGAGCGCGCGCATTCCCCCACGACCGATCGAACCCGACCGCCCCCGGCGCGAGATATGCCGCCCTCGCCATCATCATGACCGTGTCTAAGCTGGCCACCACCGCCGAGCGCGGCTTCGCAGAGTCGCAGAACGCCCGCGATGCCCGTGTCGAGGAGCTGTGGGCCAGCCTCGAGCCCGAAGGCACCGGCGAGCTCGACCTGAAGGGCTTGAAGAAGGGGCTTCGCAGGATTGATCACCGTGAGCGAGAGCCTGCGTAACGCCCGCCACACGCGAAGAGGTGCTGATACACGATTGCAGCCATGAAGAACGCGGACGAGATGCTACGCCGAATAATGGGCGAGGTAGACAAGGATCGTGATGGCAAGATCCAATACGAAGGTTTGCTTGCCCTTGGCCCTGAGGATGCTTATACACGAAAGCCGCCCTTATGCGTCGATACTTACCAGTCTGCCTCCCCTAGAGTTTCGCAGATTCGTCGAACAGGCCGAGCGACAGCTTTTTGTCCTTTTTAGATCCATTGATAAAGATGGTAATGGCAAACTCTCCAAGAGTGAGCTCCAAGCGGCCTTTAAGAACGTGGGCTTGACTGTATCCAATCGCCGCCTCGTCGAGTTTTTCGACGACGTGGACCTCAACAATGACGGCTTTATCAGTTTCGACGAATGGCGGTCAGTCCTCACCTTCCCTTCAAGCTACTTCTCAGATTTTCTTCACCACCTTGGCCGTTTGTGTTTCTGTTTGGCGAGTCTATCAGATGATGCTCAGCCATTTGGCGGGGAATCAGACGTCATGTGCCAAGCCAGCCTGAACCGGAGTGCGAATGCGCCAAAGTCTGTAGACGGAACTTTATCTCGCCAAACACAAGCAACAACTGGCCGAACCAGCTGACCATTGATCCTCCAGAAACTTCTTACTCTTCATGCCACCTCACGACCACGACTCTCAACTTCACGCCGTCCTGTCTTTTTACTACTCAGTTGTCAGCGTGACCCCCGAGGGAGACTCGATAGTGAGTGAGGAAACATTAGAGGGTCTAGGTACGGACGGATTCCGCTCCCTTTTCACTACCTTGTTCGGCTCTCTTCTCAGAGTCGCATTCCCTTTCGAAACCCCCAGGCCCTCCGAATCGTCTCCGATACCTCCCACGACCCAAAGAGCACTGGATGCCCCATCCTACTCCGCCGAAACCATGGCTACAGCTGCAGCTGGCGCCTATCCCACCTACGAGGACTCGGCCGCCGATGACTTGGCCGACTCGCTCTCGCATCACGCCGGCGCTGGCACCCCAGGACACACCTCAACCGGAGTCTCGAGACCGCACAAGAAGTATAGACTGACAGACTTTGTCCCCGATCCAGGTTACTTCGTCGCGGGTGCCATCGCCGGCGGGGTGTCGAGAACAGCGACTGCCCCCCTCGACCGACTGAAGGTTTATCTGCTCGTCAACACTTCTAGCAGTGTCGACACGGCCGGAGTAGCGCTCAAGCAGGGACGCCCCATAGCCGCGGCGAAGAACGTCAGCAAGCCAATCAGTGGTGCTATTCGAGAGCTCTTCCGCTCTGGCGGTTTACGCAGTTTCTTTGCTGGTAAGCTATGCGTTATGGCCTCGACCGCCCCATTGAGGCTTGAAACATAAGATGAGACTACTAATGAACACAGGCAATGGCTTGAACGTTGTCAAAATCATGCCGGAGACGGCCATTAAATTCGGATCATACGAAGCAGCCAAGCGAGCACTTGCCAACTTTGAGGGTCATGGAGACCCCAAGAAGATCAACTCATACTCCAAGTTCACCGCTGGTGGTGTTGCTGGTATGATCGCACAGTATGTTCCCATTCTCGCCTGCAAAGTGACACTGGACTGACCAACAAAGGGCTTTTGTATATCCTCTTGACACCCTCAAATTCCGACTCCAGTGTGAGACGGTCCAGGGCGGTCTCAGAGGTGGGGCCCTCGTTCGCCAGACGGCCTTGAAGATGTATGCCGACGGAGGTGTTGCAGCAGCT
Source organism: Neonectria faginata (assembly GCA_030864175.1). Classification (NCBI taxonomy): domain Eukaryota; kingdom Fungi; phylum Ascomycota; class Sordariomycetes; order Hypocreales; family Nectriaceae; genus Neonectria; species Neonectria faginata. The sequence goes on along the minus strand of JAULBG010000010.1, from coordinate 305,146 downwards.
TATCGAGGCTTGACTATGGGCCTGGTGGGAATGTTCCCTTACAGTGCTATCGACATGGGCATGTTTGAGCTGCTGAAAAAGACCTACAAGGGTTACTATGCGAGATACTATAACAAGCACGAGGACGACGTCGAGATCGGAAACATCGCCACGGGTATTATTGGTGCCTCATCCGGAGCTTTTGGTGCGAGCGTTGTCTACCCACTCAATGTTGTCCGTACCCGACTTCAGACACAAGGCACGACCATGCACAAGGCCACTTATACTGGCATTTGGGATGTGACACAGAAGACAATAAAGCGGGAAGGATACCGCGGCCTCTACAAAGGTCTCACACCGAACCTTCTCAAGGTTGCGCCAGCGCTGAGCATTACCTGGATGGTTTACGAGAATTCGAAGAAGACACTCGGTCTGAACTAACGAACCTGGAAACACGGCTCGACGACCGTTGGAGGACCTGCTACATCACGATAATCCTGCGCGGTCCCAACCGTACTAGGCATTCAACAAACACCGACGCCACAGACACAAACTTACTCACAACTACCACGGATGCACAAATCAATCTCATTGGACTTTCAGGAAAGCGGGAATTTAGCGGTTGGATGGCATCGCGCCATCAGATGAATCTTAGGCGTTAGAGGGGAGATATATATCAGAGGAGGAAAAACACAGGCTTCGTCCACGGACAGGAGGATGAAAGACCGGAAACACATTACTGCACGTTTTCTTTTTGAGGGTTCGGAGTCGGCGGTTAGACACTGGTTGGCATCTTGTTCACTCGAGTTAGAAGAAAGCCGAGTTGAGGCGAGGCTAGGGGAGGACCCCACAAGATATGACATGAACCTTTCATTATGTCCAGACATATTTTCCTCGGTTGCCCGATAAAGTGATGCCCGGCTATATACCCAGGGCCCTGCATATTCTGTTTCGGAACCAGATGAACGAAACCTTGGCGAACTCGCCCCCTCACGCAAGACTTGATGCAGCATTGCAGCTCCCGTTCCACAGTCTCACCCCCCCGCCCTCATCGATTCGATTTCGGCGACGCGGAGGCCGTCGATGTGGGGCCGTTCCCGGCACTGCGGTACCACAGGAGATCGAGCCGCTGCGGGCCATGATGTCGGAGATCGGGTTCGCGGACGTGGTGCAGACGCGGCGCAAGTGGCCGACCAACACGTGACCGCAGGACCCGCGGCACAAGGAGCTCGGGGCGTGGAGCCGCATGAACCTGGACGGCGGGCTGGAGGCGTTCACGATGGCGCCGCTGACGAGGGCGCATGGCTGGGGGAAGGACCAGGTGACACTGTTTCTGGTGGATGTCAGGCGGGATCTGAACAATAGGGGGATTCACGCTTATTGGCCTGTGTATTCGATCTATGGGAGGAAGCCTGAGTGAGGGTATCGTGGCTGGGGAATTTGGTGGGGTTGGTGAAGAAGTGTGGGTTGAGACGAGAACGAGATGGAGTTGTGAACAGTGAGCATGAAATGAGGCACGATCTAGTTTATGAGTTTGTTCTCTACATCATGAATAACGCAATGCCGGTTCTAGGAGCTGTATTGCGCGTCACAGCGTGTCGTACGTAGTCCGAGTGACGCATCGCATCTCGTGCACTACTGCAAACGACACACGCAATTGCGTTTGACTGAGAATTAGAAGCACCACCGCAGATCATCTTCGCAGCGGGAACAAGCATCATCGTAGCCAGCCCTATCAGGCTACGAGAACCCCCAGCAAAGGCCGCGCACTCTCCATCGTCGAGGTCCCAATTAGCTGCCTGCCCGCTGTTTCTTGCTTACTCGCGGCCTTGCATGTTCAAAAGCTTACGCCAGCCCGGAGGAATCGGAGCCGACCGGGGACCGGGGATTGAGGAGCTTGCACGAGAGAGGCAGTTGGCGACGTGATGTTTGCATGTTCTAGGTGGTGGTGGGGGGAAGTGTGAATGCGTCCCATTTGGGCATGTTGAAAAGGCACTTTTGTAAGGGCGGTGGAATTCTACGGGAATCCAGGGAGGGATGTGATTTTTGGGAACAGAGAACAGAGGAAAGGTACTGTATTTGTGGAATATGGAATGCGGTTTAGATGTGTGTGCTGAATTGAAGCTTGCCGCGTTGGTGAGTCTCGTTGGTGAGGCGTACCGTCTATCATGGCCCATCATATGATGTCTGTGTGTCTGTTCATCATACCTTGCATGAGTGACTCGGACACCCAATATTTCCCCAGTGACGAGCAAGGCGGTTGCCTAGACGAGGTATCTATCTAGTTAGCACTCCGTAGAAGGTATCGCAAATCCCTTCGTACCCTGGCCTTCATTCTATTCCATCTTCGCCTCTCTGAACGCGCGCACAGAATCTGACGCACCAATCAACCCCACACCCTCTCTCCCCTCTCTCCAACATCTCGATGGATCAACCCAAGCCTGCGATTGTGTGATAGCAGCCCATTCGTCACGAACCTCATGTTTTCACCACCTAACGTTACCCCAGCCCTTCATTTGGCGTCGTCAAGCTGCAGCCGGCTTCGGGCTCGCATCGTAATCAACTAAACCACATCCACTCCAGTCTTGTCGCCTTGTTTCCTCTTCCCTTGAGACTCTGTCTTTTCTCTCTCTCTCTCTCTCACCAGTATTTTCTTCCTCCTGCCTCTCTCGTCTACCATTGGCGTATCTGACTGACGACGGCTGGCGTCATCTCCATCGCCCCGAGCTGCGCTCACTTGTTCGTCTAGCCAAAAACTCACCGGCGACTCTTCTCCGTCATCTGCTGTAAACCTTGGCCATTGACTCGACCAACCACCCTGCTGGCCACTCGCCTTCGCGATAGGCTCCGCCCTCGGAGACCACAGCTCGTAGCCTCGGCCCTATACGAACCCCCCCAACCCTCCCGTCCAGTTACTCCGTATCTGCTCTCTTACATACACGTCCCGACCAACCGCTGCCCCCGCGGTCGCCTCATCGCGATGCCCTCGCCCTACTCGGACAACCTCTACTCCGCTGCTGACCCCTCAGACGACGAAGCCGACGCTCTGTCGCCTACCGACGGCTACTTCCACGCGTCCTCGCCGGACCCTGCGTCGTCATCATCCCACCCCCACGGCCCGTACCATCGTTCAGCCGCCAGCGTCCCTCGTGTTCCCAATGTATTCGTCGAGGACCCTACCTGGGCAGACCCCGGGCCCAAAGCTCGCGAGGCAGAGGCCGAGAGAACACTGTTAAATAGCTCCTCGACAGCCGCCGAGGAGCCGGGCTGGTCGTCCACAGGTGGTTCAGCTGGATATCAAGCTTCGACGTCTCCGACTGGCCATCATCACCGCCGAAGTGTTGAGGAGGAACACAGCCATTACTCCAGCTTGGACCACCAGGTTACTTCCACATATACGGGCCATCAAGCTCCCGGTGTTGCTACGACCTTGTTGCCCCATCACAGTGACGCACCGCCGGCTTACACGCCATCACCGACGTTGCCGCCAAGCACCGGCTACCAGACTTTTGCGCCATCCAACTCAACCATGGGTCTCCCAGAAGAACAGCAACGGTTGATTCCCCGTGGCCCCGAGTCTATGGGAGACCAGCCGACCGCACCGAGCTTGTCCGGCTGGCAGCGCTTCAAGGGCTTTGTCCCGTCCTTGGTCACGAGCTTGGACCTAAGAAAGAAGCTCAGAACAGCTCTCGGTGTTCTTGTGGTGTTCTCCGTGTTCATCATTTTGTTGAGCAGTTTCACTCCGCGGCGAGAACACAATGTAAGAGTTCCTTTGGGCATCCCACCTATAAACGATTGACGTTTTCCCTCGATACAGCACCCTGATATCGTCGACAACACACCCGTCAAGAAGCCCGACATGGATCACACCGACCTGATCTGGAACCCCAGCGGTGGTCGCCTCAACCGCAATCTCAAGCACTTCAGGTCGACCTTGACAGTTGAAGTGAACTACGCCCGTAACCTCACAATTGTACAGACGATGGAAAAGGAAGATAATGATATTTCGGGATGGACTCCTAGTGTCTCGGGAGAAGTCGTTTTGCGCCCTACCGAGAAGGGCTCGCCTGGAACCATCGAGCTCGAGGTCATCTACAACGACGATAAACTGGATTTGAGAATCGACTACGACAAGACGACGCAGATCTACAAGATCGTCACTCCTAGGAAGGTCAAATGGAATTCGGGCAGTGATGGCCCGTGTATCCAGATCCGCGCCACCGTCTGGGTGCCCCGCGACTCCATCCTCAACAGCTTCAAGATCGACACTCTCCATCTCGACGTTGCCATTCGAGAGGGCCTCATCCTCGGTGTTACCAACCCGACCGTCATTCACTCTATGATCGGCGACATCAAGTCACCCGCGCCAAAGGACGACAAGACTCCCAACGGAAAGGATGCTGTCGTCCCTTACACCCTCGCTACCCGCGAGATTCACATCTCGACCACCACCGGCGACGTCAAAGGCTGGTACCCCCTATACGACGTCCTCGACATCAGCACCAAGTCCGGCGACGTCTCCGCCCGCGTCGACCCCAAGCCCGCAAACCCGCAGGGCGTCCGCCCGGCGGTCCTCAAGGTCCACTCGGTCTCCGGGGGTATCGCCGTCCAGGAGCCGTTCGACCGCGCCGCCAGCGCCGCGCGCCCGGACAAGTCGTTCCCGCCGCGCGACTACATCGTCAGCATGGCCACCGCGTCGGGCGACATCTCGGCCGACGTCGCCGTCTCGTCACGCGCCGAGTTCTCGTCCCAGTCCGGAGACCTGAAGCTCCGGCTGTGGCCGGTGCTCGACTCGGGCCTCCTGAAGTGGGGCGGCGGCCCGGAGACGCCGGTGCTGAAGACGGATACGAAGAGCGGCTACACCCACGTTATTCTGCTGGAGCCCCTGTGGACCAGCCTGGCTACTATCGGCGAGAGCATCCCGCCTGAGACTGGGAACGACGGCGGTGAGCCGTACATTATCCCCCCCCCGGAGAAGTGCTCTACCAACGACAACGCCTTCGCCGCCAACGACACCCCGGCCTTGTCCTGCCTGACGTCCAAGCACTCGTCCATGAGCGGCAACATCAAGCTCCAGTACCCGTCCTCGTGGGAGGGCAAGCTTCTCGCGGCGACCATGTCCGGCAACCAGGCGGTGCGCGGCGACGGCCTGGAGGTCGATCACGAGAGCGGCGGACCGTGGTCGAAGCGGACGCGCGGGCGTAAGGGCACCGGCCACTCGCGGCTGGATATTGACTCCATGTCTGGTGACGAAGATTTGTTGATTGGGAGGGAGTTTGGATCGAGGGCGTGGTAAGCGGATAGGGAGAACCAAAGGAAGGAAGAAATACGGACAAGGCGGTTTTTTGGGGCGTTTGTGGGAGATGGGCAAGAAATAATGACACACAAGACATGTTTGGGGGTTACACCAGGGTCTGGTTTCCGAAGAGTCCCAAGTCACTCGCTGACATTTCATAAGTATTACGCAGTATTGATAATAGCACATGAACAGGGTAGCAAATGAAAGTTATAAATGCGAGGTTCTTTTCTGAAATCATAAACAGATACCTAGGAGCACAGCTCCGCTCAAGCATGGCAATTCCACCCATCCATCCATCTATATATACGTGTGCCATGGCATTCAAATAGACGACAGATCGACGACAACCAACAACCAATGATGAAAATAAGAACGTTAATAAGGCAGGCAAACATACACAAAAACATACAAAAGCATACAAAAGCCAAAAGCCAAAAGCCAAAAAAAAAACATCTCCAAGTAGGTGGGTATCCGTAACAGCAGTGCATCAGTCATAATTCGCGGTCGTGGAAAGGGACGTGATTCCATCGTGGCGCGAGTTGTCGTGCTTCCATCCCAAAAATCAATCCGCCGCCGCCGGGTCCGGGTCGTGGATATGTCCCGTCAAGAGATGATATTACCCATTCATGGTGAGTACGCGAATGTTGAGGGCAAAAAAAGAAACAGATAAGAAAAAAAAAGAATAGGATCGTGACAGAAGCTTGCTGTCTAGTCCTCGACTTCCCAGGGCAGGTCACGGTTGGTGACGGTGGTGCAGGTCAGGTACGTGATGCTGTCGGCGGAGCGGCTGGTGCCGTTCATGTCGAGTTCAAGGCCGCTGGTCATGAGGGGCCGGACGATCTCGCGGGCCATGGCCTTCATTTCGTCCATGCGCTTTTCGAAGCGACGCAGGTTGTCGCGGCTGTACAGCTCCGGGGTGAGCTTGAGGAAGCGTTTGCACTCGTCGTGGCCGAGGAACGACGTCGGGCTGCCGGACCCGAGCGTGCGGTAGGCTCGGCCAATGGAGGCAAGAGGCGGCACCACGGGCGGGAGGGCCGGGGGTCGGCCGCCGTCACGGGAGCTGGTATGACGGCGTTGGTCCGGCTGAGGCGGAGGCGGAGGCGATGTGTGGTCGGCGAGCCACTGGCGGAAGAAGCTGACGCCGAGCCAGTCGAGATAGTTAGTGTTGGGGGCCACGCGCTCGCCTCGGCCGTTGGTGAGGCCGACGCGGAAGAGACGGCCTTCGACGCGACTGACGGTATCCTCAAGCTCGTCGACCTTGTCCTCGATGATGTCAAGGACCACATCCGGCAGGGCGGCACGCAGACTCCGTTCGCCAACGGGCCACTGGCCTACAACGTGGATGAGAGCCTCCTGGAAGATGACCTTGGAGCGAGCCAAGTACCCGAGACGCAAGTAGGAGATGGGGTACTTGGCGATTTGTTTCCAGAGGCGGGACTGGAACTGGAGCATGTGGTGGTCGACGCGGGGGCCGACGACGGCGAGCGCATCGTACTGGTCGGCAAGGGTCAGCAGGCTCTTGCACTGGACGTAGGCGTCGGCGACGTTGATGCCGTCGAGCACGGGAGGGTAGTTGTAGAAGATGCGGAAGAGGTTGTCGTAGTCGCGGAGGAGATCCTGGTCGGCGGGCGAGAGCGGCGGAGGCTGGGACTGGTGGGACGAGATGCCGAGGTTGGCGACGGAGCGGAAGAAGTGGGTTGAGGAGGAGGACGAGAGCGAGTGGGAGTGGGAATGGGAGCCCTTGACGCGGCTTTGGGATGACCGGGAGCTGCCCGAGTTGGCAACGGGGGCAGAGGCAGAGCCGAAGAGAGAATGGGACCTGTCGCCGGCCTCATCCCTTTGGACTAGCATGGGAGTGTCGCTGGAGCCGGCGCCGGGATCCAACTCGTACCTCCATTTCTTCCGGGACGTAGCTGCGCCACCTCTTAGAGAGGTAGACGACCCGTCATCGCTGCCGTGGACGGAAGCGGCGCCGTTCTCGCCAATGCGAGTGAGCTCATTTCCAGCGACAAGGGGACGGGCGCGCGACCATTCGCTCGAGGTGCTGGCCTCGAAGAAGCCAGAGCAGCGGGTGAGGGTGTGGCGATGGAGCAGATAGCGGTTCTGGGTCGGGACGGTGCCGGCGGGGTATTCACGGGCGCGGATGACGATCTCGACGTCGCCGCTATTTGCGAAGACGGGGAAGTCGTTCTGCGGCGAGTGCGACGACCCGCCGGTGTGCGAGCGGTTGTAGCGCTTCGTGCGGGCGAGCGACGGCCGGGAGACGACGGAGGATGGGCCGCGGCGGGAGAGCGAGGAGGAGGTGGCCGGAGGCGGTTCCAGCGTGGACACCATGGGGGAGACGCTTCGACGGGGACTTGGAGGCGGCGGCGGATGGTGAGAAGTATGCGGCGGCGTCGAATCGACGAGCCCCGGGGCGACGCTCTGATTAGTGCTGCTGTCGTCGTCGTCGTTGCGGTCCTTGTCGCGAGATCGAGAGCGGCGGCGGTGGTGGCGGAAGAAGGAGAAGAAAGGCCGAGTCGGCGGGCGGGTTGGAGGGTGAGCTGGGGTAGTGGTGATGCTCATTCAACGGGTATTTTGGAGGTGGTGGTGCGGATGGGCGCGTATTGTTGACGACGGGGGAGGTTGGAGGTGGTGGGTTGTGTTATGTTGCGCCAGCGACAGCGACGGAGCAACCTACGATAAGCGGGGGGGGGGGGTATGGTGGGAGGCCGGGAGCGGTTGTGAAATGAAACACCCAAAAATAAACCAAGAAAAAAGCGAGATGAAAGCAGACAACAGGAGACTGGGAGGGGCTTTTTAGAGCTATAAGTGAGACTGGGAGAGATGGAGAGAGAGAGATAGAGTGAAAACGGAATAAGAGGGAGACAATGGGTGATCAGATTAGGTATTGAGACCGTTTGTTGAAGGAGAAGGACAATGGATAAGTCAATGTGTGAATGCACTCCGTGGTTATGGATGGTGGCACTCAGGGTCTCTTTGAACTGCCACGAGGACGGCCAGGTCCCCTACCACGCCTCCCAACTCCCTTGCTTCTCCTACATGCTAATTCCGTGCCCCTGCCCATGGCGTTTGGATCGGTGGAAGCGTGTCCGCTACTGCTGGCCAGCCATGGGCTACATAATTACGCGAGACCTCCCCCTCCATGTTGGAGCCAGGACGATGATGCCGTCCGACGTCCGGGGCTCGGACCGCCGTGGACAAATCATGGCCGGCGGGACCGGGGTGTGTCTCGGTGCACGCAAGCAAGTCGCTCACGGCGGAGTGCAGAAGTTACATACATACTTACAACGTACAAGTGGAGGGCCAGAAAGAGGAGAGAGATAGAGAGAGGGCATTCTTTTCGCCTCAAAGATCGTCCGCCCTCTGACCGGACCTAGTTCGGGTGCCTTTGGCGCGGGTGGCCATTGGTCTGCAGAGGTGGTGTTGTGCTGGTTGCTGGAGGGTCGGGTGAGTGCCCATTGTACACCCCCGACTCCATTCCCAGTGAGTGAGTACTTTATCGGTCGGTGCAGCTGTGTCTTGCTTGTGTGGTGCCGGCTGTTTGGTTGGCGGTGGAGGGAGGCCCCTGGTGCCCCATGCCATTGTTTCCCCGTTTTGTTCGCCTCCGTCCAATGAATCCCGTTCCTTGTTCGAGATGGCTCCCTCTTTCAGTGGAATTTTTTTTCCTCTGTCGAGACTCCTTTGTCTCGACTCGTTTATTTTAGAGCCGCTCAGCCTCTCGAACCCACCGCTTCTGTGCTCCCATGTGACGTCGAGGCTTTACTTTTGCCCCTGGTTCCTTGGTTTTGTGGCCGCCTGGTCCAAGGCAGTTAGACGAGGCTGACTCCGGATTCGGTGTAAGTCGCCTCTTTTCATGCTGTGTCAGTCATTGCAGCTTCTTGCTCTCCATCCATGCATCCCTCCCTCCGTTTATCTCTCTCTTCTCTCGTTCTCTCTCCCTTCTCCCAGAACATCCTGGCAAGGGAACATGTTCCACCCTCTGAAGTGTCACCTGCACAACCTAATTTCCCCTCATCTCGTCTGCTTTGCCAGCAACATATGCGCCCATATGTGCGTCCGAGTGTGCGTCTATGTGCGTCTATGTGCGTCTATGTGTGCGTCTATGTGTGCGTCTATGTGTGCGCCCATTACATGTGTGGGAGAGGGATAATGGTGCATTGATGAGCATCGCAGACTTACATGAATGGCCGCTGCGAAGCTGGGACGCTGGCCGTTGAAGCCCGAGGCGGGGCCGCTGCACCCGCGCTGCATCCCACTGCGCTGCACTGCACAGCGCAGCCAGCGCGTCCGCGTCCCTCACCGGGGCGGGCTCTGGTGCTGCTAACCTCCAAACAGCCGCCGTTTTTAGCGCCCTCTGTACCTCGACAAGCACCTCAGGCACCGGGCTTACACCTCAGGCACCCGGCGTACGCCTCCGGGCTGCCGACGCGCTGCGACACTGCCGGGCTCCCAGTGGAGGGATGGCCGCTCCCGTCGTGATCGGCCCCACCGTGGCAGCTCCCCCCAGGGCAGTGGGCACCAACTGGCAACTGCCAACACTGCCAAACGCTGCTGGAGGCCTGCAGGCTGCAGCTAAGACAGTACAGTACATACGCGGACAGGGCCTACAGTGGACTGGCCGACAGTGAACAGGGCTAACCGCAAGGGCTGCAGTGGACGGGACGCTTCAACCACCCGTGCTCTCCTCGCTGGTCGAAGCTAGCCGAAGCATCACGGCCGACTTTTCTCTCCGGCTTCGACGAATGCTCTCCCGTAACTGTCCGTCTTGCATCGACAGACGTCCGCGCGCGACACCTCACGCAATTCTCCACCGCCATCCGCCTTCGCTCTGTTTCCTCCGTGCCCTCCCTCGCCGTCGCTCATCCCTCCCGCGCATGGCCAATCGCCGTCTTGTCTTCTCTCCCACCGAATAATGGAATGGGTACGCCCTACAACCATGTGTCCCGCCCCATCTCCCTCGCCGAGTTCAAGGACGCGGTTGAGGCAGTATGCCGTCCGCGGTTCCCCCTGGCTCACTTCGCCCGGGGCCAGCGTGTAGGTAGGTCACTGCTTTGGAACCCTATGCCGTTGTCTGTGCATCTTGTACTGACTGCTGCTGCGTCTAGTGCTGGCCATTAGTGGCGGCGTCGACTCCATGGCCATGGCCTTTCTCTTCTCCAAGCTGCTCCGGACCTTTCGAGGCATGACCATCGCTGACAATCCCTCGCACGGAGCCATGGCTTCCATCATCGACCACCAATTGCGCGAGGGCAGTGACCGCGAGGCCGCCCAGGTCGCCAAGGAACTGCGCAGACTTGAGCTTAGAGCCTCCATCATACCTATAAACTGGAAGGATGAACGGGCGCGAGGTCTTGAACCCGGCCAGCTTCCGAACGTCGAGGGGCTCGCTCGAACCTACAGATACCACGCCCTTGGGAATGCCTGCAACCAATTGGGCGCCACGAGCTTGTTCTTCGCCCACCACCGCGATGACCAGTACGAGACGATTCTGATGCGCCTGCTGGGAGGTCATGGGTATCGGGGTCTGCAGGGTATAAGAGAGGCCAACTCGATCCCCGAGTGTTACGACCTGCACGGCGTCTACAAGAGCGGTCTCATTGACGACCAATTGAGAGCCAATCCATTTCTGAGCTTCCGACCCCCCGTTCGCGAAATGAAGCGCCTGCGGAACATCTTCAGGGACGAGAAGCTGGCTGAGCCCGGAGCGTTTATGCTACCATCCCGTCGCAAAGACCTCGTTGACGGATATCCAGAATATGGTACTGTGGAAAATCACCATGTGCCGTATCTCAAACCCCTAGATACTGAGGATGGTGGGGTCATGATCTATCGCCCTCTGCTCGAGTTTGACAAGGATAGGCTCATTGCGACATGTGAGGCAAACAAGGTTACCTGGTTTGAGGACCATACAAATCTGGATCCTGCTCTTACGACCCGCAATGCCATTAGATATCTGGTTCGGAACCATGAGCTCCCAAAGGCTCTCCAGAAACCTTCGATCCTGGCCCTGGCTAAGAGAGCGAAGCGGAGAACCGAGTATGAAGAGGCGGAGGCACACCGGTATCTCGTCCGGGAGGGCATCATCAAGGATTTTGACCCCAACGCCGGGACACTGCTCATTGAGATTCCAACGATGCGAGCTGCCAAGAGACGTAGCAAGCGGGCCTCCTTAAACCCGGACAATGAGCTCCGAAAGGGAGCCCGCAAATTGATTATGTCGATTGCGGCTCGCAAGTTGATAGACTTTGTTACTCCCGACACCCATCTTCCGCCCCTGGGGAACCTCGAGAACGTAGTTCATCGGCTGTTTCCTCACCTGGCACCCGAGTCGAAGCTGTCTCCACCCAAGGCCTTTGCCATAGCGGGCGTTCTTTTTGAACCATTGGTGACGGGAAGGTCGGTCAAGTGGTTTCTCACGCGAACCCCTTACACGTCCAATCAACCGCTTCCCATGGCCAAGCTCTACGGCGCGCTTGATCATCGCATGCGCCCCACGATGGAGGACTTGGGCAAACAAGACGAGTCACACCACCAAGTTCGACCACTGGGATGGAAAAAAGCGAAGCTATTTGACGGTCGATTCTGGATCCGCATCGGCTACAACAACCGAAGCATGTTCCGCGCCCAACCCTTCCGGCCCGAGGACGCCAGGGTCTTCCGCAAGGCCCTCTCCCCCACGCGGCGGGCCAAGCTGGAGCGGCTGCTCAAGCATTATGCACCAGGCAAGGTGCGGTACACGCTGCCGGCGCTGTACAGTGTAGAGAGGCAGAGAGACCACTACACGCAGCACATTACGCAGACGCTCACGCTTCTGGCGCTCCCGACGTTGGGCATCCACATCCCAGGCCTGGAGCGTTGGGTACGGTACGAAGTGCGGTACAAGAAAGTCGATACGACCCTGCTCGGGCACGAACCGCGGGGTGAGAACGGGCATGCGGGACGGTATCGGCCGCTGTACCGGGCCATGCTGCAGCGGAGGCGGAAGAGGATGTACAGGTAGGCATCGGGAGTGCAGTTGAGAAGGCGGAGTGTAGGATTATGCGGGCACCAATGTCTGTCTGTGGCCCATGGTCTTTAGAATGGTCGAGGTGTCTTCTGTACTTGTAAGTGTATGCATAATGGTAGTATATGGTCTGAGTGAAATCACGGAGGAGTGATCACGAGAGACTGGATGGTGCCTTGTTGGGTAGGCACGCATTGATGGCATTCAAAAGTAGCTTACAATGGATTGGACCCCACGGTGAGGGCTTCAACCTAAAGACGGCCCCCGACATCAATAGTTGGATGCCATCGGCATGAGATGGCTGTGACAGCTGAAACGCTGACACAGGAACGGCTCAAACCTCGTATAAGTGGGATATGGGGAACCGGGGAAATCAAGATTGTGGCCAAAGACGAAACTGATCGACACCCCAGCTGTCAAAAGTCAGCCTCGGGCTAAGAAGAACACCGGCAGAGAAGGCCACGAATCTCTTGTAACCGACTCGGCAGGTCCCTGGATTCAGTTGGGGTGGGCACACACACCCTCAACGAGGGAAGCCTCACTTTTATCTCATCCTGCTGGTGATTGGGCAAGCCCCCAAGGTTTAGCAGCAGAGGTCCCACCATGCACCAAATCCTTCTTGTTCGAGTTTCAACCCTTTCCCGCTCCTCGAAAACCCAGATGTTCTATGATAGCTAGGTATCCCCTATTTTTTTCCCTCCCCGTTTGTTGCCCCCCCCCCTTTGCCACCGGCAGCCAGGTCCCGGAGCACAGCCCACCAGGCGTCGGTCCTATCACGAGGCAAAAGCAGGGGGGCGTATAGGTAGGTAATACGGACACTTATTGGCCTCAGGGCGTTTCTAGGCAGAGAGTACCAAGATAGTTAGAATGGGGCGTGCGGCACGCCTTGAAAAAAAAAAAAAATGAAAAATTGAAAGGCGTGGGGAGAAAAGGGACAGTGCTGTGGCGGTGTACAAAGTAGGCAAAGACGAGGCGAACTCGCACGCACATGATGAAAAGACCACGACCTGGCGCCTCTCACGCATTTCCTGAAAACAAGCCAGCTTGCAAAAAAAAAAAAAAGACATTCTGTTGTTTATTTGTTTGTTTCTTATCAGTCATGCGTCATATATCATAAGATTCCCGCTTCTGCTGCCTGCCCCGGTCTGTCTCCCATTCTGAGGCCCTACACACATGACTTGAATGAGGCGGAGAGTATTCCATTGTCATCCGCACCTAAAAGAAAACTCCATCACGCAAACACACGAAAAAAGTCATGCCGAAATGCTAAAGAAATTCGAACCCGTCGAAACCGAAAGAAAGAAAAAGAGAGAACAACATGGTAAAAGAAAGCCATGACTCATGGCGCTGCGCGCACCCGAGCTGCCTGGAAAGGAAGGAAGGAAGGTGGCGGTTTCCGTGAATAACGTGAAACAAACAGTGAAAATGTGGCTCCGGTGCCTTTCGAACACAAATATTCTCCTCCTCCTCTTCCATCTGAGCGCCGAACCTGACGTTAGCATCTTCATCTGAGCGCAACCGAACTTTGCGCATCCCGACATTAGCTTGTCTCAGCAGCCATGGGTATCTTCGAGTCTGATATCTTCAACTCTGGTATCCTCCGACCGAACTTTGTGAACTGTTTTCGACGGCGTGATCGGTGCCCTCCGGTTTCGAAATTACAAAACTCCAGGAAACAAACCACACTACTCGCCCGCCCGACCGAGTTCCTGCCTTGCGACGCCTGACAGGCCGTCTGCAGCTTTTCAGAAGCTTCAACTTGTTCGTCTTGCCGCTTCTTAGGCTGCCACCTGCGCCTTGCAGCCGCAGCTCAGCTGCAGGAACAACGTTCAAGATGGAACACACCCCCGCAGACCCGTCCCAGCCTCGAGCTATGTCAGGCGCTTCGGTCCGACAGAACGAACAAACACATGAATAAGGAGGGAAAGAAATATCCCCGCTCCGACGATCTGGAGCCGACGAGACCGATCTTTCGAACACGAAGAGTGGGCTGTGGTGGTTGGCCTGCAGCGGATCGGCGTCCGAGTACCCGGGAGGGAAGCCCGGATCGCCAGGCCCACACCATCCCGAACGATTCGGGATCGTCGTCGATTGGGGTCCACCACAACCCGAGACTAGAGTGGCAGTCACGGTTTCAAAATTTGACGACAGTCCTCGACTCAACCTCGACTCTGGCATAAGTCGATTGGTGTTTCGACTTGCTTGGAAAGACACTCAAAGTCACAAAAACGACGGGCATGCACATCGACACAGCACGCGACAAAAGGCGGGTGGCGCATTACTGACGGTGGTGACCGGAACTTCTCGACGACTCATGCCGATGCCCATGTCCGTGTCTATGCCCGTGCCTATGCCTAGATTGGTGTGGTCGGCGCCTTTCCTCCTGGACTATGCCTCGTTCCTCGGTTGGGGGTCGCCAGCCAGCAGGATGGAGATTCTCAATTTGCGGTAACTCATGAAAGTCTCTTGCGTGGATGAATTGCTCTTCGCTGATCAATCTGCATTGATGGAGATGGCTGAGAAAGAAGTGATCGGGGCGCATCTGGTCGACACCAAGACCTTGCCTAAAATGGCCAGCAATGTGGTGCATCCGTTGCCTGTAGCATCTCTCAAGGTCTGCCCTTGTGTTCGATGCTGCGTGGTACTCGGCGTCGTCGCAAAACCAGCAAATACATCGCGCGGGGAAGATATAGTGCAGGTGATAGTACGCGATGTGGTCGATCCAAGCTTCTTCGTCACCTACTTCGAAAGTCACATCGCAGTTGCTGTACCCAACGAACTCGCAGACAAGCATCGAAGGGGGCACAGCGGGAGCGGGAATAGGCAGATCTCGGCGTTGGCGCTCAGGACCGTTGGTGCTGGGGGCCGTCGACATGGAGTAGAACGTACCCGCATAGCTTTTGTCAAAGACTTCCTCGCACGACGATGCGCTGGTAGCCAACGAGGCATGGCTGCGCGGTACGGTTCGAGACTCTGACATGATGCTGGAAGCATAATAATTGCCCCGAGGCATGTCGCTCAGAAACAGGTTTCGATCGCTTGAATGGGTCTCAGTGACTTCGCGGATCCAGCCGTTCAGGAGGGTGGGGTCGGTATGTTGGTTGGTGTGGGCCATTTTGAGTACAGACAGTCGACGGAGCCTAAACTGAGCGAGGATTTGGTGGAGGGGTTGATGAGCTGCCGGAGTACGAAAGAGAGCATCAGAGACAGTATTCGCAGTCGAGAAATGATGCGGCGACCCTGAACACACCTGTCAAAGGTGCTGGACAGTGGTTGACGATAGGAATCGACACGGGTTGTTGACGACGTTGCCGGCGAATATGGGGAGGGTATGAGGAAGTGGGAACTCAAGTGTCCGACGGCAGCACTGACAAGGGCAGTGGAGTGGTGAAGAACTGAAGGGACGTGGATCATTCAAGCACTCGTTCGTCCAGTGTCCCGAATGAGGAGACAAAGGTCACGGATAAGGACTCAGCCGAGAGGAATTTGGTGCCAAGCGGTACTAATTCCAGGAGAAGCTGCATCTATTCGCGAAAAGAAGGAGGAAGCAACGATGTTGGTGCCGAAGCAAGTTCAGAAACGAGGACACGGGAGGAGGAGGGACACAGAAGGGAAGAAGGACGACCATGTGGGAAAGGCGGGATGATGGATGGGATGCGGCCTACTTAAACCTTTTCCTTCCAAGGGGCTCAGGTCTATCAGTCACTCGATTGCCAGCAACGATTCCGTCTCGCATACCGGCACCGAGAGCGTTGACAGCACTCGCTGGATCCTCGCACTGGACAACCTAAAGAACGTCCAGATGCACCCTCTTTTTTTTCGGCCCCCGCGATGGACAAGGGCAGGATGCAGGCCCATCCGATGGACGTTGCGACGCTTGTGGTTGTGGGTGCTCCGGATTCATGGTACTAGTTGCTTGGATGCCTGGGTTGACGCACGGAATTGCAGACATTCGCAATAGATCTTACGAGGATCACCGAAGCAGTTTCCAAGACGAAGGGTAAATTACTCATGTGGATGCTTATTCTTGGGTTTGTCATTTCTGATGCGTTCTTTCGCTGTTGTTCCCGTTGCTTCTCACCGTATACACTAGGACGCCGAGGACGAGAAATCGCTTTCAGAAGGGAGAAAACGCCGTGCGTTTGGTCACTGGGTCAGTCACAAGCTGCTGCCAGCATGGCATGCATCCACTATGTCGCACCTCTCGACGAGCACCCAACCAGCCAAAAAAACACCAGGCCACTAATTAAATGCGAGGAAAACACAGTGCCCATGGTACGGGCTGGTGGACCAGGGAGGTCTTGAATTGTGGGCATGCGAGACATGCTCGACCTGCCTGGCTAGTATTGCGGAACTACACTACGGGGATGCAATGGTGGTCGGGAGATCAGGATCGTCCACCAGGTCTTACAGCTGATGATTCGCGATAGACTGATAAAAGTCAGAAATGTATCTGAATCAGCAGAATCTCTCACGGCTTGCATTTCTCGTCTTCGAACGGCAAAGCTGCACCTATGCAAGCGTCAGTTGGAATGTCGTTAAGGCCTACCAGGGCCAAGCTGCAGCCCGGGAACGGCGCGCGGGGCCCAGGTGAGATGTGACGGGTGGTGCAGGGCCGCAGGAAGAAGATGGAGGGCGGATTCACGGGAGGAATCGAAGGCAATGGGGGGAGCGGGACTGCGGGAGACCCCGAAGATTGAGGAGAATGAGGCTCAACTGATCCCAGGAGAGACTCGGAGGCTTGGCCCTTCCTTGCCCGGCGCGCCATGAGCCACGAGATGAAGCCCATTCTATGACTCCCAATCGCAACCCCACCCGCCCCCCCCCTCGCCTACGGAATACCCTTGGTTGTCTGACCTGTCTCTGGCTCTGACTTGCTGATTTTGGTCCTCACAGCTTTGTCTTCACACCTTGTCCCGGCGGCCGACGAAAACCAACACCGCCGCTTGCGTGCGTGCGTCGTCACCTTTCAGCTGCCGTGGTTACTGACGCTCTCACGTCTCCCGTTCACGCCTTTACTTCCCCGTCGTTCTGCATCGGCCACCGGGGCCTAGGTGTCCATGCGTTGACATACACAGGCCATCTCCATAATTATCCAGGCAGACACATCCCGAGACACATGGAAACAAGGACAAAGGGGAGGACTCCCGCCAAACACGGAGTCGCGCGGGCGGCTCCGTGGCATTCGTGGGTTAGTCGGCCACGCATGTCGGGTTGCGAACGCGCCGAGTTGGTGGCCGAGCCAAGTAGCGTCCGCGATCGCGAGAAGGGCGGGCTCGTATGAAGACCACGGGCTCTTGAGACAAAAAGGTGATTCGCGATGCGGGCTCGATGCGCGCGCGAACCCTTGGTTGGCTCGGCGCCGAACGACCCCGCGGGGAGGAGGGGAGGGGGGGATGCGAGCCAGCCCTACGAGTGGCGATTTTTCGATGCCATGACGGGGCACGAGCCAAGCAATCCGTGCAATGCGATATCGACATCACGGTTGGATGACATCCATGGCCGATGAGGGTGCCAAGGTGGGAGGTAGGGCTGAGTACTTCGTACAGTATTCGTACATACTGTACTGTGGACGTGACATTTCCGGCGGGAGCCGCACATTGGTGGATGCACTGCAGGACGATCGACTCGAGGGCTGTGCTACGTAGCATTGGTCTTGATTGATTTTCTCGTCTTTCGGCCGCGGATGCGTTGGTCTATCTCCACTTGACCCTGCTCAATTGCCCGCTACTGCTTGGACCGATCTCTCACTCCGCAAAGATTCTAACCGTGATCCTCGGAACAAGTACTGCTGCGCAACTATCTTTCGTCTGTGTCTAAATACAGACTGGTCTTTCCCATCGCGTTCTTCGCATCTTCTTGGTATCTAAACAAGACATTGAGTCGTAAACATATACAACCATCTATACATCCCCATTAGAGCACCTTCTCTATCGGCACGTGTGATTGTATCCTGATACATTCGGGAATGGTTCGTCCGAGCTGCGCCCTGGGGACTCGGCCGAGAGCTATGTTGGAGTGTGCGAACTGGGCCATGGTATATTTTTCTTTTTCGTTATGAGAGAAGCTGTTAATCTCTCGCTAGGTTCGCCGCTGAAATGGGCTTGTTAAATATCGACGCGAAGGGGCATTGCTCCCTAAGCGCCAATGTTCTTTTTGTCACGTTTTAGAGAGCCTTTCTCCTGGTCAGATCAGACGGCGAGGTATCCTCGGCATGACTGGCCGCTACTCGGGACTACACAGCACCCTCGCCTTGACGATGACGTTGCGGTACTGCAGATGGCCGCCGTTCTCGTCGCCGTGCTTGATGACGCCGGGGAAGGCCACGCAGCAGAGCTCGCGCGTGGCCAGGGCCTCCTCGTCCTCGCCGCCGAGGTCCTCCATGGTCTCGGGCTCGAAGACGACGCGTTGGTGCGGCAGGATGGCGGGCATGTGGATGCGCAGGACGGCGCGCTGGACGACGAGCAGGCGCGCGAGCTCGATGGAGTTGTTGACGAGGACGCGCAGGCCCGAGTCGCGGGCGTCGGACGGCGCGGTGCCGGCGAGGGCGTCGAGGAGCCGCGTGATGCGCGAGAGCACGGCCTCGGTGACGGCGGCGGCGGCGGTGGCTAGCTGTTCGGGTGCGTCGCGGCGGAGGATGGTGAGCGTGGATGAGCGCCACTGATTGACGGGTTCGTCTGAGGCGGCTGTGGATGGAATGAGCGATGATGCTTCTGGGAGAAGAGGGGATAGGGGGGGAATAGACGAACCGAAGGAGGAGAGCATCTTTTCCATCTGGCGGAACTGCTGTTCCTGCTCGTCCGAGAGCCCGACGAAGTAGGAGTTAAAGATCATGTCGACCAGGATCCTCGACACGATGGACTGGAGGAGGTGCACCTTTGCGGTATGCACCAGCTCCTCGTACATGGGGACCAGCTCGTTAAGCTCGGCGAGGGTCGCCTCGTCCAGGCCTTCCAGATCTGCTACAGGTCAGTCCTTGGTTCCCGAGCACAGAGGGAAGCAAAACTGCCCCCAGGAACGTCCTATACTCACTCAGCTTGGCTTTACGAAAGTTGACAATGACCCAGTTCTGCAGCCCGTTGCCCAGGCGCGTCATGCCGTCGCCAAACGTCTCGTCGCACTCCTGGCCCTCGGTGCGGGTGCTGCTGCTCACCCACTCCTTGAGCCCGCGCACCTGGCCGCGCAGGCCGCGGATCTCGTCGTCGCGCTCCTTGAGCTTGCGGCGTAGCACGGCCCAGCCCTCGCGCAGCTCGTCGCGCTCGGCCTCGCGCACGTCGACCTCGGCGCGCAGCAGGCGCAGCTCCGTGTCGGTGCGCAGGAACTGCTGGTTGAGCCCGCTGTGCTTGGCCTGCCAGAAGGTGGCCGTCTCGCTCTCGTTCTGGCTGAGCTTGTCGAGCTCGCGGTGGAACTCGTGCTCCATGATGGCCATCTCCTTCTCGAGGTAGTCGATGCGCTCGTCCTTGTCGCGCAGGGCGGCCTCGCGCTCGCGCTCGCGGTCCTTGTCCTTCTTGTCGCGGCGCTCGCGGCGGTCCTTCTCCTTGCGGTCCTTGTCGCGGTCCTTGTCCTTGACGCTGCCGGTGCGGGACCCGGGGCGGTCCTTGTCCTGCTGCTGCTGCTGCTGCTGCATGCGGTCCGTGAGCAGCACGCCGCCCTCGTGCGGCTCCTCGGCGCTGGAGACGGCGTTTGTGATCATGGCGGCGCGGGGCGGCGGCGCGGGCATGCTGTTGCGGTTGGAGTCGGAGGAAGCGGCGGCGGCGACCCCCGAGCCGGCGCCGGAGCGGAGGGGGACGACCCGGAGGATGTGCCGGCGACGGGACGGCGTTTCTCGGAGGTGTTCATGGTTGGGCGTTTCTTATAAAGGATGCTCTGTGTCTGTTCGAGGGAGGGGTTCGGTCTTCGTGGTTGCGTTGGGGATCGTCACGTCGTGGCAGTGGCGGGGTCAGAGGCCAGACGATGCCGGTACGGCATGGTCGCTGGCATCAAGAGGAGCGCGGACAAGCCAAGAAGATGGCGGAGATTGGATCTTAAGACGAGAGGCGAGGATCTAGGTAGGAGCTGGGCTTGACGTTGAGGCGGTGCCTGTGAGGTGACAAAGCAGACAGGCCCGTCCCTGGGTATTTCGGTGCCTAGAGCGAGCTTTACGGTTTACGCGGGACGTCCAGGCTCCCCTTGTAAAGGTGTACCTAGCCCCGCGGGCCGCAGCGGGCTTGCGGTGTGATTGGTCGAGGTGGTGTGTGTCAATGGCTTCAACGGCTGTCAACGCGGATGAACGACGCATGACGCTATTAATGAAGGTAAATTTATTTCAGTTGGATTGAGCTATTCATAGGTTGCGCTGGACGTCTAACCTGTAAAGCTCCTCGTTCAAACGGGCATGGCCGGGAGGCATGCTTCACCGACTACGTTCACTGGACAGCCCGTCGTGGCTCTGAGTCGGCATCTCAAGGATAGCATCGAGCCCTGTTCGGCTTTGCGAGCAGCTTAATGCTCCAACGGCAAAACTACTCACGTGCTTCGTAGCCCATGCGCCAGTCGGTATAGTCTACTCCTCAGCCTTGGACAAGGCCCGAGCCAGCGAGGCGGAACGTGGTGACTGCCAATCTCGCAGTCATGACACCTCCTCCTCCTCCCGCGTATCAACTCAAGACCTCACTTCAACGCCCTCACTACCGATCTGTCCTCATCCTCATTCCATACCGCTCAAGGATGTTATTTACCTTTGGCTCCAACCCGGCCAAGCAACACAGCCCCAGACTTAGCGCCCATCGTCACCACCATCTGACGCGGCGTTCCCAACCTGATGCCTAGCTACCTTCACCTTGGGTAGAAAGAAAGAAGAAGAGGACGAAGTTTGATATCCCTCAACGCGTAATCCCCCAGCCCAACTCATCCCCTAGGCTACCGTCTCTGCAACTCGAACCTCGGCCTCCACCTCGTACGCCTCGTCATCCGTCCCCTCAATCTTCTTCGCGCCCATCCGACACAGCGCCACCCGGTCCACGCGCAGGTCCGCGGCCCAGAGGTAGTCGTCGTACCGGCGGATCATGTCCCGCGCATCCAGCGTGAGCTTGTCGCGCCGCCCGCGCCCGCCGCCCTTGACGTAGATGGTGTTGACCACGGTGGCGTGCAGCAGCAGCGGCCGGCCCTCGTCGGCCATGAGCCCCGCGTCCCGAAACGTCGCGCGGACCTGCTCGCAGAAGCGGTACAGGATGCCGTCGGCGTCGACGGGCGGCGCGTACAGCACCGACGTCTTGGCCGGCGTCTGCATCGCGTGCAGCCCTTGCAGCGTCATGGACAGCCCGTCCGCCGGCGCTCCGGCCTCGCCCAGCATCTCGCCCAGCCGCAGGCTCCTCAGCAGCTCACCCGCGCGCGCAACGCCGTCCTCCTTCAGGCTCAGCACGCCCAGCGTGAGATGCAGCGTGCCCAGCGGCCGGACAGCCTCCTGCGGCACGCCGAAGCTCATGGCGCTCGTGACGTCGTCCCTGAACAACGAGAGGCTCCGGGCCAGCTGCGCGCCGGCGAGCGGCAGGCATAGAAAGTGCGTGGGAGCCGGCATGCTTGCTTTCTGTTTCGTGATACCGGGAGGGACTTGGTTTGCAGGAGACACAAAAACAAGGTCGTATTCGCGGATTGGCGTCGCAGGAACGGGAAACGGGGTTTTCGCCCCCGGTCCCGGCGCGTCGGTTCTCCTCACACCACCTTTTCGGTATGATCTGTCACAAGTTCCCTGCAGCTGAGGGGCAGTGCGCCGGTGGAGCGTAACGGCTGCGGGCTGCGAGCTGCGAGCTGCGAGCTGTGACCGCTAGGATTCCGATCTCCCGATGTCTCGATCGCTGGTGAATCGCTTGGCCGCTGGTACGTGTGACGCTGGTCGTCATCGATGTCGGCGTGGAGAACGGGTAGTTGGTTGCCGGTAGTTCTGTGAGAGCAGCTAAGCGGGTGCGTCCCCCCGACAAGACCAGGTCGCTTTGGTGTGGGCTACCTGAGGTATTCAGTGTCCTTACTTCATAGACACCTCGCTGTTAAGAAATCGCCTTGACCTACCTAGAAACCAAGAGTCCGCGGTTGGGCAAGGACCCCGTTCGTGTTCAGGATGATGTCAAGCTGTGGTGTTGCTTGAGTTTAGATCAGATCAACACCTGCGAGATCCTCATTGGTGACCGCTTCGATACCCCGCCAACCCGCAACGGTTTCAGCATTTAGAAGGATGATCCTGGGTTTGTACCTGAGATGCCGAACGCTGTCTAATAAAGGGCAACTTAAAAGCGTACATTCGACTCAATGCAACTAGGAACACCTGCTTGGATTGACCCCAACTCCCGAACAAAGTGATCAAGAGCCAGCCCATGTTCAAAGCAAGAACCGCCTCGGCATCAGGTTGCTGACTCGTTACACTACCGACGAGCGGATCGAGTGTAACTTACAGCAGCTGCTCCTAGCGGACGAACGAAGCCCATTCCACGTCGGTTACGGTCCACATGAAACAACGTACAACATCACGGTGCTCACAAGCATGAGCGACTCGGCGTCGAGTCAAGGGGCAGGTGCGGGAACTAGGTGGATTTCGTTGATAGCTATGCATGGCCTTGCCAGACAAAGCCCAAGGAAATGTATCAAAGAGCTGCAAATTCAATCAAATGCCGGCTGCGCCTGGGTCGTCTCCTGAGTCGTCTTTGGCAGCTTCTCCTCGATCGTCGATTCATCCAAATCGTTCTCGAACGTCATCCCCACCGGTGGAGATCAAGGGTATCTTCCTCGATCATTTCGAGTCGTTTTTCTTCTTCTTTTCCTTCCTCTGTTCTCTCAAGACAAGTACGGAACCGAAAGGGTATGTAATGTTGGAAAATCAGTCGCCGCGTGAGGCACGGGCGTCAACAAGGTGGTGGTAGGGCGTCTTTCCGCAGGCAGTGTTTGCGGCAAGTCGGTCATGACCGTTCCTGATGTCGTGGTTGAAAATCCGTGCGCCTCAATCATTGTCATAGGTCGTGTCAGTCGCGAAACAGGCTAGGCCTCTTCCTTGTAGTATTTTCTCAGGGCTTTCTCAACCTCGGCATAATCCGTCTTGACAAGCTTCAGGGCTTCATCAATGCGCTTTAGGCAGACTTCCTCGTCCGGCTCAGGGGTTCCGTCAGGGTTCTCCTTTTTGCCGTAACGTTGAATCTTTTCACATCCGTCTCTAACTTTGACGAGGCCTAGTGTCGCTGATGATCCCTTCAAGAAGTGTCCGAGGGAGTACAGCGAGTAAAGATCTTTTTGTTCTCTGCCGGGTTGAAGAAAACTGCGTGTTAGCCATGAGTTCCTATGCAAGAAGCAGCCCGTGTAGAAACAAGATAGACTGCGGGGGAAGAGGCGGAAGCGCAGTCACGACATGCCAGAGCTCGCATAGCTTTGGGCAACTTACAAAGACTTGTCCATCGACACAAACGTCTCGTCAACCTGAGTGAAGAAGTCAAAGACGATGGAGTAGCTGAACTCGTGGTCGTCGGGTTCATCCATTTCGAGGATCTGGCTGAAGGTCCCCATGTCGATGCCATCGATGGCATTGAGATCAATGCTCTCGTCGGTGGTCTAGACGGGGAGAGGGAAGCTGGTCAGTGGCGTTCAACGGGGTCCAGATGTGGCAAAGTGACTTGACGAACCTTGTCCTCGGCCGGTGACATGATGGCGGTGGAAAGTGGTTATCGCAGCGTTGATCGCGCGACAGGTGGGAGGGGCAGTCTGTATGTGGATAGAGAGCGCTCGCAGAGAAGGCGGTGATGGAGGAGATGGGACGCTGTGAGTGGACGAGACGTGTAGCCTGCGATCGAGTTAGGAGTTAGGACGAGGCTCAGAGAGAATGCAGAGGCAGCTAGGATCTGGGAGAGGAGAAGCCAACGGGCTAGGAGAGGGAAAGAGAATGAAAGAGAGCTGGCGGTGCAGGTGCAGAGAGTGGGAGCTGTCGTCGGGAGGGACGAGGAGGCTTGGCTGCGGCGGAGAGGGAGCGGCGCTGAATGGCTGGCGGGGCTCTGGAGAGAACAGCGCAAGGCCCTGGGATTTGACAGGTCGGCGGGCGGGTGGCCAGTGTCAGGCTGCAGAATGGGGACGGAGACGGGGACGAGACGGGGACGGGTAGTACCTGAGACGGGCGTGGTGGTCACACTGGGCGTTGGCGCTGGGGGTGATGGGACGGACGGTAACTACCACGATGAAACGAGGGGGATGAAGATGGGAGGAGGAGGTGGTGGATTGGTGGACTGGTGGGTTGGTGGGTTGGTGGGTTGGCGGGAGGAAAATGACGACAGAGACAGCTTTCCAGCCTCGGTGAATCAGTGAATGTGGTGGGTGAGGTAGTCGGTGATCAGCAGCAGACCCTTGGCCCGATCCCGTAGGTACTCGAATAGCGGTAGGGATTGGGTGTCTGCGATGTCTCTGGGATGCACGTGTGTAGGTTTTTTTCTTTCTCTTTCCTTTCCGGATGGGTGTGGGTGTGGTAGGTCGTGGAGGTGAAGGTAGTGGTGGTGGTGGTGGTGGTGGTGGTGGTGGTGGTGTTGAGGGGGATGTACGTAGTGATAGTGGGAAAAAGAGCCGGCCAGTACGCGAGCAGTCAAGTCATGAGTGAGGGGCTATGATGCGGAGCGCGTTTGTTCTAGTCCCGAGTCCCGACACAGCAAGCAAGCACACAGACAACAAGAGGCAGAAACAGAGACAAGAGAAAAAGAGAAACATGACAGGCTAGACGGTGCGGGTGGGGTCGTCGAGCTTGCTGAAAAGGCAATAGCTAGCACCCCGATGCAGGGCTGCACACGGCCATGACATGACCGCAAACTTTTGGTGGATCATGGACCCATCCATGAGCGAGTGCGTGGGAGCGTGGGAGGAAGTGGGCTGGTGATACTGGGCTGGACTGTACTGGGGAGGCGGAAATGTGATGTGATGTGATGCAGGGCGGGTAGATACAGAGGCAAGACGGGAAGTGAGCTAAACAGCCAAACAGCCAGATGAGAAGTGCATGTGGTGGACAGCAGACCCGGCCTCCAGGCCGAGACGGAGATGTCGGAGATGGTGGCGTGCCGTGAAGAACAACAGCAGCAACAACGGGAGACGGCACCACGCGAGGCGGAAAGGTGGATGGGCAGGTAGCTGATGCAAGACAAAGCACAAACACAAAGCCAGTAATGGTAATAAACAGAGAGAGACATACCTAGAAAGTGGGTTCAATGACTGGATGGATGAAGTAGCTCAAACCTCCGTCTTGTCTCTTCTCTCGATGCGATTGTCGGTCCAACCAGTTGTAAGAGCGACGGAGGTTGTGTGAGGTTGCAAGAGTGGGTGTGTGTGCGGCGGCGGGAGAACCCGAGGGCGGGCTACTGCTGGTACGAGTGACGACAGTGGCTGACTCTAGCGCGAAAAGGTACAGCCCGGTAGGAATCGACGAGTATTTGTGGTGCTTGTTGTGCGTGCTGCAGACAAACGGTAACCGTGGGGAGTCCGTGAAGGCGCGGGGTTGGTTGTGTTGGGCTGAGACGTGTGAGGGAAAACGGTTCCACCAAAAAAAAAGAAAGAAAGAAAGAAAGAGTGGGTGCGAGGGTGGGAGAGAAGGAGAAAAGAACCGAAGGAGGGGGAGACAAGAACTGAAATGAAATGGCCTAGAAGCTTTCTTTGATCGCCGGGTCCCCGGTTTGTTGTTGGGGGGCAGATGATGGATTAGGGATTAGGGATTAGGGATTGGCGATTGGCGATTGGGAATTCCGATGAGGTGTCTTTGTTGTCATCTCGTCTTGCAAAAGGCTAGCACAGCGCTGTGCTGGTGCATGACGTCGCCTGCTGGCCGGGAGTTCCGCTGAGGGACAAAGCAAAGAAGAAGCATGAAGGGTCCAGCCCGGCGGTCCAGCGGTTCCAGAGGTTCAGCGCACCCCCGGCGATTGGACCCGGCGGATGGAGTGACCCAGCCCGCCCACCAAACGCGCACCAGAGCCAAACGTACCGTTTAGGGCCCGCCGCTAGACACTACTGAGTACCAGTAAGGGCAGCGATGGAAAAGGAGGGGCGGTTGCATCATTTGGACATGGGGGCTTATCCCCGACCAACAGCGAAATGCCTGCCAGCAATGGGGGAGAGAGAGAAAGAGAGGGAGAGAGAGAAAGAGAGGGAGAGAGGGAGAGGGAGAGAGAGAGAGAGAGAGAGAGAGAGAGGCTGAGAGGGAAAGAAAGAAACACTGACTCGGGACATGCCTGGCTGCTGCCCTAATGAAACTACACTAGGTACCTGCCACCTACCTTCCCTAGGTAGACTGACTATTCGCAGTCTACTAGTAGACTAAGGTAGTTAGTAGCTTCTTCCTCGCGCCCTCGTTCCTCATTCCCCATTCCTCATTCCCATTGTGCCATTGTCTTCTCGGTCTTCCTTCGCTCTTCTGTTCCTGCGAGCGCTGATCAGTTGCTTCGGAGCTTTAAGTCCATCCCCTCCCCCTACTCCGACCGACTTCCCCTCCAAAAGCGGCTGTCCGAATTGATCCAAACATCCAAGCATCCAAACATCCAAGCATCCAAACATCCAAGCATCCAAACATCCAAGCATCCAAACATCCAAGCATCCAAACATCCAAGCATCCAAACATCCAAGCATCCAAACATCCAAGCATCCAAACATCCAAGGGCCAAGCGGGTCCACCCCTTGTTGGACGCCAGCCTTCTGTCAGTGCCATGCCAGTGCCACGCGACTGGACCGGGAGCTTCAGCCCGGAAGGGAATGAATGAATGGCTTCTCCAGTCTCGACTTTTCCGTCGAACGGGAGGAGGGAGTTGGGCATCACACCTCCATCCATCATCTCACGGCCTCTGCCCGGCCAGCCTAGCAACTTACTACAGGTAGCCCAGGCGATCTGTCACTGGGAGTTGTCATCACTCCACAGCCCGACAATAACTCCCAACACCGCGGCCGCCGTCAAACTTGACTTGTCACCCACTACAACTCCCCCATTCTGTCCCCTGGTCTCCCGCCCCCCGTTTCCCGCCCCCCTGACCCCTCTCGTGTGCCCTCGTCTCCCATTTTTCGTCATCTTCGCATCACTCTGCTTGCTAGGAACGCGAGCTCTAACTTATTGTGTTGTTGTTTTATTTGACCATTTACGCGGGAGAGTGCCGGTTCACTAGCGTAGCCAGCCCTCTCCGTTAGCCCCGGCCTAATGCCTGTCGCAAGGCACCGAGGCATGACCCATGGATATGGACATTGGACTGGCCGGACTGATGAAAGTGTAATGGTGTACAAACAAGGTTGCGCGGCTTCGTTCGGGATGGATGTCCCATGGACCTTTGGAAAGCCTCACTGGCACGCAACGGTCAGCACCCGCCGGCGGGCTTTGGCATGCTGCAATGTAGGTGCAAGCTGCCGACCTCCCATCCTCCCAACCTCCCGTCGTTGAACGAATAGTACCCACAAGTTACTACTACTACTACTACCACTACTACTAATACTATGCACGAAGTAGATCTGCTTGCACCGCCCGCATACGCAACCAACTAACTAACTTACTAACCAACTCGTCCCCTACTTATGCAAGATAGGTAGCTGATTGTCCCAAAGCAGACGCCCGCTTTCTAGTTCAGTCTATTTGTCTTGGCTAGGTCGAGCCAGGTTTATAGAGTCGTTGGGCTCACAACTCGATTCTCTTTAACAGATGCTCACCATGTAGATACCTACTCGACTCTCAAAAAACAAGGTAATCTCAACTGCCACCCGGGAATGCAAACCCCCGGACCCGATGCTGGTCACTTGCACATGTTCCTCATGGTTTCACTGGCTCTCTTAACCCTGCCCAACCAAACGGACGAGGCAAGCAAAAGCTCACCGGTCGACGGCTGTGGTTGCTGTCAGCCCCCAACCGGGACATGATCGACGCTGGGCTGCTGCCAGCCTGATTGTGTGTTCTACGACTACTCGGTACTCTTCCTTCAACGAAGCAATTGTAAGGTATCCGATCCCACTGTCCCGGGGACTAGGCAAGCATGGAGGCTGCGCGGGTGTGGTCCCGCTGCCCGTCTCGGCGACGCGAGCTGCGTCCCGTGAGTCCGTCCGTGAGCCCCAGGAGAGTAGTCCGTGACATGCCCTGACCCACGGCTCTCGGCCGGGAAATTCGACCAAAAAACTGGAACCGACTGATGGGACGGGGTGGGATGGGAGGATGAGATGGCTTGGACTTCTTCCCCACACCACTTTTGTTTGGATTCATGCCCTGATGAGCCCGTCCTGACTCCTCCCCTCCTCAAGCAAGCCTCAACCCGTCCCGCCAGCGGGTATTGCTGGCTAAGGTAGCCGTCATGAGGCCTGCAACCGACCAGTTGGGCAAGTGGGAGATGGATGTGCGGCATTTTCCCGGTCCCTAGTGATCCTGCTGGCCGTCGTTTGCCCGCTGCCAAGTCCCTCGGATGGAGCCCAAGGTTATCTATCGTTCGAAAAGAGTCGTCGGCCAACGGTCGCCGTTCCGCCTCCGCGTTCCTCGCCTCGCCTCGCCTCGCCTCGCGGCCGAATGGCGGGGAGGGGTCAAGCATCAAGCATCGAGCGTCACAGAAACTGAGCTGATCCGGCTGAAGTCTGGGACTGGGGGGACACTGAACCGGGACTGGCCTGGGACTAGGGTCTCTGTGAACTTGTGCAGTTTGGCGGCTCAACGGCCGAAGTGCCAATTTCCAACGACTCCAAGCCGGCATCCACCATGGTGCCATCCCACGGGCCGCAAGGGTCGCCATGCCGGCCACACGTTCCTCATTCCCCGATCCCCAGTGAACTGGTCTGAGCTTGCTTGTTAGGCTTGAAATTGCCTTCGGTCTGAGTCCCTGGGGCCACCACCGCCTTTTACCACGATGCGGTTAGTCTTATCTAATAGAACGGGCTAAGATGCCTCTTGTGTGAATAACCTATGCTTTATGATGTGGGTTAGGTGGTGAGTAACTCATGCACACATGGGCTCTATTAGTGGCACATGGCTCCGCTTTCTCTCATCGTCACACGTTACTTCCACAGGCACCCGTTCCAGAAGGAAACGTTGTCATGAAGGAGAAAGTACACGAGAAAGGCAAGTCAAGGCTGGTCAGCATTGTTTCCATCACTTTGATGATCAAACTATTCCTGCTAAGCTAGGAACCCGAGGGAAAGTGACTACTGGGAGCAACGAAGCCATCCTAGGCTTTATTGTTGTGAGGCCAGTGTCGACGGTTTGGGGCCTTACACCCCATGCCATAAGTATACGACACCTGCAGACTGCTCGTAGAGACGGAATGTGAATTGTGCGGTAAGGTTGAACATGTAGGTAAGGGTGGTGGCTTGGACACGGCCAGCCTGGTCAACGCACAGCCAGCGCAAGTTGACTCCCAAGTGACTATCTGCTTTCTAATATCCGTCTTCCTCCATATCGTAGACGCTATCTGTAGCGTTGACGCCGCTATCAATAGCAATCTAGCCGAACTTATGACATATAGAGCTCTAGTTCAGCCGACGGCAATCGTGAAGCACTGTAATCCATAATACCTCCACAATATCAAGCTCGAGAATAGCTAGCCACCGAATCTCTTTGCCACGTTATCTTGTAATATTAATTCAACGCCTCTAGAGAACTCACCCATTCTACGACTCTCTCCCGGACGTGCATCAGTGAGCTCTAGCCATATGATTTGACCGGGGTTAGCAAGACATTTTAGGCAGCGTCTTAATATCCAACGATAGTGCATTCTTCATCGCCATGATGCTTCGAGACTATAAGTATGAAGGGCGCAGCACAAAAGGACCGAGCCGTTGCTCCAGAGGTTTCGACAGAGCAGTTCCAGAACCAGGGAACTGAACTTCAAACACCAGTGTACCCAGCTGGAGACTCATGCAACTTGGTGATGTTCTCGTCACACTACTGCTTCATTCTAAACTAATCATCTCGGATGTCGGGATCACCGCCCTTGTTTGGAGGAGACGCCCTAAGATTCTCGTGCTTGTGCTACTGTGGCAACCATGCTCAACCACCAGCCACAACAGGGACGCGGATGATGATCTTAGTTCCCTATGGTTCATCTTATGGAAGAAACAAGAATGGTGTTGCAAGTTTTGCCAAGAGCTTGGCGGGTCTACCACTATCTTAGAGCTGGGTATGCGTAAAACGTGGTGGCCGATTTTGAGACGAGAAGAACTGGGTGATTTTATCGACAACTGTAAACTTAGAGGTACTGGCCGTTATCAAGCATGCATCATTATCTTGATACGAGTATTCTTCTTAAGTTCATCGTAGGATGCGAGTGTGCATTCACGTTGGCTATTTTGGTGTGGACGATGGTTCACTTATGAGGTGTCTTCGTTAGCGAAAAAGCCTTTGTAACGAGAATAAGAAAGACGCTTTTGAGGACATACTAAACTACTGAGGGGCACAGCAAGAGATATCTTATTCTACAGGTATCACTCCCGGAAACTGTTACTTGTTCGAGCGCCAATGACGACGTGTTTGGACCTTGAGAAACTTTACCAATACAACGCTCGATGGAGAAGCCCTAAGAGCTCACGTGCTTTCTCACCAGCGTGTAACTACTTAGATATTGTAGTTACAAATAAGGAGGACTCTCAACGCTTACAAAGAAAACTCTTAACGTAACTAGAATTACTATATTTTAGTTAGATCACGAATGGCCAGGCAACTTTGTGTGTCGTGACCATCTTTACTAATGCTCGGCTCACTGCCTCAAGTTATAAGTAAAAACGGTTTCATTAATTCTTAGACTTTCCTCAGACACAAGCTCATTCTCGTCATACTCCCCCTTCTAGTTTCTTTTGTTCACTTGCGGTCGTTGGCATCACCTTTTGCGACTTTATACTTCTAACATCTCTTGCTCAGATCAGCCGTGCTTCTCACTCAGCGACCGCAGGGGGTTGATGAACAGAAGTACTTAGAGCGAACATCACGATACCACAAGCCATCTAAATGAGATGCTATCATCTTTTGTAGTGCAAGATGAGGGACAATTGCATCACCTTTACCGTTCCGACGACGCAAAGTGGCTGTACGTCGACATCTAGATCGCTGAGATCCCTAAAGCAGGCGTTACCTAAATGATTTGGACAAGAACAAAATCCCTCTCCGTAGGCAGCGTTTCCAACAAAATAGTGCACTCACCAAGATAAAATGACTATACTTGTCTGGCACCGAAATTTCCGGAAGCTTTTTGGCAGTCATTTGGGTTACTCATGGTGGACTTGTAGGAGTTAGTAATTTTGGGGGATCCTCGACAATCCATGAGTTTATATTACCCCTTACGTCTAGTTTTGACACACTAGTATGGGAATACGTGTCTGAGATAGTGTTCTCGTAATCTAGGAAGACGTCAATGAAGATACTGACTCAAGGACATCCTCCAGTAGAAAATCAGGCAACGGGTTGCCGAGTAGACTTCTCCCAAGATGGGGCGGTTCGAAGTTGGACGATTGTATCAATATTTGTCCTATAGGCGCTGTTTCATATTCCAGGATGCAGGTGTTAGGTAGTATCCAGGTTGTTCACAGCGTCCTAGAGGAGAGGATAGGCTGCTCGTATGGTTGTGAGGGACGGGTGACGTTGGATACGATCGGAGTCAATCAGCATCAGAGAGGGGAGATCAGTTACCTAGCTTACTTACCTCAAGACTGACGAGAAATGATTGACTGATTGAACCGAGTTTCGAGTTTCGATATGAATAAGCGGTCTATATTGAGAATATGAGTAGGTCTCCCTTCTTAACTTGCGTACCTTTCAGTAACTAGTTAATGTCCAGACTCGTATTCGAGTATCCGTATTGTTCTAGCAACGGGCTGGTGGGTCAGAAGAGCATTCTCTGGACGAGACCGGCTTACGAAGACCGGGGTGTCGATGCACACTTGGAGCAGGCCAGGGTCATAAGGAAGCTCCGCGATAGGTCACCGAGTTTCGCAGTAAGGTGCTGCACTGGGTACGCGACATGGTTCATTATCGTCCATTTCTCAATCATCTCATCCACAGCCGTGTCATTAAGTGGTTAAAAACACACAATCGCCCAATTGCGCCGCTGCCCTTCCCAGTTTGTTCCGTTCCCGGTCCATGTCAAAATACACAAACACGGGTTCTCGTCCCCGTCTCGATTCGCCTTGCCCATGTGATATACGGCTCCGGTCAATACTCTGGCATATTACTCTATCTAGAACATCACCTTGGACGCCACGCTCAGCAACCAGGCCGCGTCTCTCCAACTTCCGTCGTCGGGGCCGGGAGGAGGAATGCGCTCCTGGGGAACAGTCGAGATGCCGGCCAGGTTACGGGATGACCAGCTCCGTGATCG
Source organism: Neonectria faginata (assembly GCA_030864175.1). NCBI lineage: Eukaryota > Fungi > Ascomycota > Sordariomycetes > Hypocreales > Nectriaceae > Neonectria > Neonectria faginata. The sequence continues at coordinate 272,565 of JAULBG010000010.1, read as the reverse complement.
GCTGAGGTTTGACGATCCGTCGGTAGGAGATGAGCCATCTTCGCTATCCGACTCCTCCTCGTTCTCATCTACGGCGAAGAGGGACCACACGTTGCCAAACCAGGAACCTGCTCGGGCCTGGCCGCGCCGTACAAGACGTTGCACAGTAGCCTCATCGTCTTGGTCTGAGTCCCGCTCGAGCTCAAGCTCCTCAAGCCTCTCGTCGAGGTTGACAAAGTCTGGGCCAGGTAGGTCCTGGTTGGGGAAATAAGAGTCATCACCGTCGGCATCGAATTCGTCGCCAGTGCCGGGACGTTCGAGTGGGGTAAGAAACTGGCTCCGAGGGCGGGATAAGCTGTGAGCGCGGCTATGAACGCGGCTGTGAACGCGACTGTGGGAGCGACTGGGGTAGCGGCTCGCGTAAGGAGATGCGTCCTCGTCGCTAGGATCGACGCTGCCACGGCGACTGTTGTGGCGGCTTGCGGAAATCATGTCACGCTCCCGGGCGAGCTCACTCTCGAAGGTTTCATCATCGTGGTTGTGCATGGCCGTAAGGCTGGTAGAGCTCTGACGAGACACAAGCCAGGCCTGGCCCTTGGACTCGCGGGCTTCGTAGCTCATCAGGGCTCCCGTCCGGAGCAACCAATCACTATCATTATGATGCCGCAATCCCAAGCTCATTGGATCATCCTTGTGATTTCGTCGGCCGGGTGTTGTTGCGCGGCCAGCATACAGCTTGCGAGTGGCGCCAAGGTGCGAGACGGATTTGCTCTTAGCAAGGGGGCCGCTGGGAGCCGAGGGCATGCGGTGGTGGGAACAGGAGCGCGGAGTAGAGGGCGAGCGAGAGAGGAGCCGCGGAGTGGTCGGGGCAGACTTGCCCTGGATATAGGAGGGTTGGACAGGAGATATGGCATCGGAGATGAGGTCGTCGTCGTTGAGTGGGAGCTTAGCCGTGAGAGGCGCGAGGGAAAGGTGCTGGAGGCTGGTGGAGGAGCGGTTCTTGCGGCGAGCGCGGTCGGCGTGTTGGTTGTAGGCAACGTCCATGACGAAGAGGAGGTTGTGGTATAGGGGCTTGGCAGAAGCTGTAGTCACAGTAGCTGGAGCTGTGGATGTCAGAACGCCTCGTGAAGCTATTGCTGCTCTTTATCCAAATGCGATCGTATTCGTAGGTAGTAGTCCTTCTAGCCTCAGGCAGCGTGCCGTGACGGGAGAGCAAGGCCGATGGGATCGAGTGCAAACCAGGGCAGTGCAACGGCTCAATATCAAATCAAATCGATCAATTACACGACTGAAGAGCGGAAACAGGGTCAGTTAGCCGACTGCGGGAGCGGCTTGGTGACATGTGATGGCGATATAAAGAGGTGGAGTGTAAAGGTGGAGAGGGGATCGGGAGGGGGAAGAAGCCGGAGAGCGGTTCGTGGTCGGACCGGGAATGTATTGGCTGGTTGGGTACACCAAATCAATGAATCCCGGAAGAGTCGAAAAGTGGCTGATGCGGAATATCCGGGGTTGGGGTTGGCGAGCTGAAAAGAAGAGGCGAAAACTGCTGACTTGGCAAGGCAAGGCTTGTGAAAAAGGTAGGTAAATTCTTGCAATGGAAGCCTAGGCATAGAACAGATGGCGAGATTCTCTGGCCAGAGTGAGCCTATCGATCAGTCCGAATAGATCTGCCGAGTTGCACGAATATGACGACTCCCGCTCTCACACCCTCAGTCGAATCGATCAGTCACACTGGGCCGTGGTGGTGAGGCACGCCGGTACCTGCCCACGCAGCCACACCATGTACCTTGACACTCTTCCTCCGCGCAACTCCCCACTGAAAAGCACCTACCCACCAGCCTCACACAAGTACCGCCCTCAAACCCGGTCCGCAAAAATCAATCTCAAAACGGACCTCGCCAGAACCCATCGCAGCCCGCCGCCGATCCATCACACCCTCCTACCAAAGAAAAACCTGCCCAAGACGCCGGCAACAACCGCGGGGTCAGGAAAATCGAACGACGGATGCATTGACTGCAACATTCGACGACAGACTTGTCTCACCATCGTCCGTCTGGAAGAGAAGACGGCCGCAACCTACTAGGCATTATCGCCGAGTGCGAGCCCAACCCTCAAAGTCCCCCAGACGTCCGTCTAGTCTTGCGCGATGCGCAACCTTCGCAACATCCGATTCGGCCGCTGCCGTCGCCCCGATGTTACCGCCGCCTGCTGGGACCCCGAGACTGACCAGGTCCTATGCACGGCTGGGCCTACAGCGCAGAGCACTAGCATCGAGCTGCTGAGACTCGATGGTGACCAGAATGTGTAAGTCCATGATTAAAATACCTGATAGGTGAGCCGCCTAGCTAACCCTTGACCACAGTTCGCACCACATCGTGGCGAAATGGGATGCCCCCAGCCCAAACCCGGATCTGCCCGTGGACCGGGTTGTGAGTCTCCAGTATCTCAGCGGCTCTGCGACCACTTGCCTGGTTCTCGAGGGCGGCGACATCATCACCGTCCAGGGAGATGAGTCGGTCGATGATGCCGCGCACCTTGAGATCGTCGGTTCTATTGACGATGGCATCGCCGCTGCCCGCTGGTCCCCCGACGAGGAGCTCCTCGCCGTCGTTACCAAGACCGGCTCCGTTATCTTCATGGGCGCCACCTTCGACCCTGTCACCGAAGTGTCCATGACGGTCGACGATCTCAAGGCATCCAAGCACGTCTCCGTCGGCTGGGGCAAGCGTGAGACGCAGTTCCAGGGTCGCGGTGCAAAGGCCCTGCGAGATCCCACCATCCCGGAAAAGGTTGACCAGGGCGTCCCGAGCCCCTATGAGGACGGCGTGACGACAATCAGCTGGAGGGGCGACGGTGCCTATGTCGCCATCAATGCCGTCGAGGATGGTGCACGCCGTGTAATTCGTGTCTACTCCCGTGAAGGCGAGCTGGACAGCGCCAGCGAGCCTGTAGATGGGTTTGAAAGCAGCCTGAGCTGGCGGCCAGAGGGCAACCTCATGGCCGGCATCCAACGGTTTTCAGATCGAGTAGATGTCGTCTTTTTCGAGAGGAACGGCCTACGACATGGACAATTTACCCTCCGCTCCCCCGCGGGGCCGGTAACTGCTCACGAGAGGATTCGCTTGGAGTGGAACTCAGACTCGACCGCCCTCGCGGTCATCTTTAAGGACATGATTCAGCTCTGGACTACGGGCAACTACCATTGGTATCTCAAACAAGAGATCCCCATCAGCTCAGATTCGTCGTGTCTGGCATGGCATCCTGAAAAGGCTCTGCGCTTTGCTGCTGCGTCAACCGACGATGTCATAGTCACCGAACACATCTTCCACACAGCACGAGGATCATGCCGACCACCCTTCGACAACGGCGCAGTTGCAGTTATTGATGGAGAGTCAGTTAAACTTACTCCCTTCCGGACAGCCAACGTGCCGCCACCCATGTCCTTGTTCGAGATTTCGGCAGCCTCGGCAGTGGTGGACGTCGCTTTTGGGTACCAGAACACTACTTTTGCGGTTCTACATCGCAACGGGATTGATACATACAAGTGGCCAATGAAGAATGGAAGGTTTATCAAGCCGCAACTGGTGAAGCAGGCCCCCTTCAAGCCTACTGAGCTTCCTGTATACCACGTTCCGCTAAGGATAACGCCTAGTTTTGGATACAGGTTCCATTGCTGCGAATATCTTGACCAAGACTGTGTGTATTCAATCCTGGAGACCGAGAGCAGCGATACCACTGGTCTTAGCGTCATAGATCACGATCATGATATACTGGCAACAACAAGCTACGAGGATGGTTCGGTCCTTGAGGGTTATGGGCAGGACAACTCAGGGAAGCTATATCGGATAACAGACTCTGGGAATGAACTCCTACCAGTCCAGTTCCCAACACAGCTCCCTTGGTTTGAGATCAGCATGATTTCTGACGATATTATCGCTTTTGGCCTCTCAAGGAATGGGCACATTTACGCCAACTCTCACCTCCTTGCCAAGAACTGCACATCCTTCATCCTCACCCCAAGCCATCTCATCTTCACCACCAACAACCACCTGGTCAAGTTTGTGCATCTATCAGCCGACGTAGACGGTAATTTCTCCCCCATGGTGTCTAGTGGTCCGTTGTTAACCTCCAAAAGAACTCGAAGTCCCGGCCGATGACCCCGAGAAGGACGAGAGATGCCGCAGCCTCGAGCGCGGATCCCGCCTCGTCACCGCCATCCCGACTAACATGAGCCTGGTGTTTCAGATGCCCCGAGGCAACCTTGAGACCATCTTCCCGAGGGCTATGGTTGTGGCTGGTATCAGAAATCTCATCGACGAGAAGAACTATGCGCGAGCCTTTTCGTACTGCCGCACACAGCGCGTCGACATGAACATTCTCTACGATCATCAACCTGATCAGTTCCTAGCCAACGTCGGGGTGTTCTTGGATCAGATTCCGGAGGTGACCTACGTCGACCTGTTCCTCTCTTCTCTACGGTAAGACTTCGAACATTACGTCCAAAAATAGGGGCTAATCAAGAACAGACCGGAGGACGTCACCCAGACCATGTACCAAGACACCAAGCCTTCTGGTGTGAATGCCGCTGGTATCCTTCCCACGAATGAATCGACCCCGGCTCCCAAGTCATCCGCCGCCAAGGTCAACGCCATCTGCAATGCCCTCCTCAGGGGCCTTCAGGACCACAAGGACACTCACCTGCAGAACATCATCACCGCGCACGTCTGCAAGTCGCCCCCTGCCCTGGACGACGGCCTCACTCTCGTCGCCGACTTGATGCAGGAGGATGAGAAGCTCGCCGAAAAGGCCGTCGAGCACATCTGCTTCCTGGTCGATGTCAACCGCCTCTATGAGCACGCCCTCGGTCTATACAACCTCGACCTGGCCCTCCTCGTCGCCCAACAGTCCCAGCGCGACCCCCGCGAATATCTCCCCTTTATTCAGAACCTGCACAAGCTCAGCGAGCTTCGTCGCCAGTTCGAAATTGACGACCACCTCGCCCGTCGTGAAAAGGCCCTCCTCCACCTCCAGACCCTCGACGCCTTCGACGAGCTCGTCGCCTACACTACCCAGCATGCTCTCTACCACGACGCCCTCCGCCTCTATCGATACGACCGGCCGCGCCTCCGCACCCTCACTAGCGCGTATGCCGAGTATCTCGAGTCAACGTCCGCCTACCGCGAGGCCGGTCTCGCGTACGAGTCGCTTCAGAACTACACTAAAGCGACGAACTGCTACAGGACCGCAGGCGCTACATGTTGGCAGGAGTGTCTCTACACAGCACAGCAACAAGACCCCCCGATCTCCGCCGACGCCATGACTGAGCTAGCCACCGCTCTCGCCGACGCGCTCTGGGAGGCCAAGGACTACACTTCGGCCGCTACCATATACCTCGAGACCCTCAACGCCGTCGACACCGCCGTCAAGTGTCTCTGCAAGGGCTACCACTTCGCCGAGGCCATCCGCATCGTCCTCCAGCGCTCCCGCCCAGACCTCCTCGCCGCCGCCGTCGACGTCGGTCTCGCAGAAGCCCTCGGTAGCACCACCGAGTTCCTCGCCGACTGCAAGGCCCAGCTCAACGCCCAGGTGCCGCGCATCGCCGAGCTCCGCCGCAAGGCCACCGAGGATCCCCTCGCCTTCTACGAGGGTGAGCGCGGCGGCGGCCTGGACATCCCCGACGACGTCTCCGTCGCCTCGTCCCGCGTCAGCACCAGCGCCTCGCTCTTCACCCGCTACACCGGCAAGGCCGGCAGCGTGGGCACCGCCGGCACGGGCGTCAGCCGCGCCACCAGCAAGAACCGCCGTCGCGAGGAGAAGAAGCGCGCGCGCGGCCGTAAGGGCACCGTCTACGAGGAGGAATACCTCGTCAATAGCGTGCGCCGCCTCATCGAGCGCGTCAACGCCACGACCCCCGACATCGAGCGCCTCGTCTTCGCCCTCGTCCGTCGCAGCATGCCCGAGCGCGCCCGCGCCGCCGAAGCACTTATGGCCGACGTCTCCGGCACCTGTGCCCGCATCGTCGCCGAGGTGTTTGCCCCCGTCGACGCAGAGCAGCAGCCGGAGCAGTCAGGAGGAGAGCCTGCGTGGAGGGCTACGGGCGGTGATGCCGTCCTACAGGACTTTGTGCTCGAGCGGGCCAAGAAGCTGGAGCCGCCGCCGGTGACGACACTGAACAAGCTGACGCTGTTGGGATCATAGAAAGGAGGATACAGGCACGGACAAGATTCACAAGATGGCAACTTTGAAATAAACGGAGCAATAGGGGAAAGGAAGCGGGTTCACGATATGCACGAAGACGGTGAAGTCTATAAGTCATGGTTGATTTAACGCATTGAAGTAGCACATGTCCCATTCATAGTGATCCACGACCGAAAGAATAAACAAGTAAAAACCCATGTTCGCCTCCGCTATGAAGAGAAAAACAAAGTCCCCCAAGTAAACACTACACTACTAGACTTAACTAAAAATAAAACTAAGTTGGGCTCGAAGGCCGTATATCCCGATCCGAGAGCCGTCAAAACATGTGTTTGCCATGATCCAAACAATTTCGTTGGTGTGTGTCCTCCTGAGAGAGAAAGGAGTAATAAAATGAGGGTGGATGGTTGAAGCTCGATGTTGGGAGAAGGAATGGGGTTGGGACCGGACTATGCGCCGTTGGTCTGCTCCGCGACGGCGTCTCCATCCGGTTGCACCGGAGGCGGGCTCCCGGGCTCTCCGTTCTCCTCGGGCTGCGCGCTCTCCTCCTCTCCAACGGGGTCGTCCGGGACGATGCCGTTCTGGCGCTCCCAGACCTCGCGACGGATACGGTCGTCCTTGGCCTTGCGGGCGCGCTCGACCTCTTCGAAGCCGCCCGACTTCTTGAGCTTGCCCTCGGCGACGACGTTGACCATCTCGCGAAAGATGGGGTTGCCTGCGCGGGTCTCGAGCTCCTTCTGGCGCAGCTTCTCGGCGCGCTCGATGGCCTCGAGGCGGTCCTCGTGGTTTGGCTGCAAGGCGCGGACTTCGCCGAGGACTCCCTCCTTGGCTGCATTCTGATCGAGGCTGTTGCCAATCTTGTTCAGGCCTTTGGAGAACTGGCGGGCGTTTCCAGCGCTGGCGCCGGTGCCGTTGTCCTTCATCTGCTCCTTGGTAGCCTGCTCCACAAGAGTAAACGTCTCCGAGGCCTTTTCGAGGTCGTCTCGCAGATCCACCAGGAGGTCTTCCATGAGACGAACCTCGTCGCGGCCCTGGCAGACATCCTCGAGCTCCTTCTCCCAGATCTTGGTCCAGATGGGCTTTTCCTGGCCCATGTACTCCTCCATCTTCTTCAGCTCGTTGGTCAACATAGTGACATCCTTTGCCACCGACTCCAGCTGTCGCGGAAGGGGTCGTACGCCGCGGAGCACGACATCCTTGCGCAGATCCTCGATGAGATCCTGTAGGTCGTCCACCTTGCCAACCAGTCTGTCCGAGTCCGAGTTGAGTTGCTTTCGTCCGTTGGTGACGTAGGAGTAGCCAGCGTCTCCCTCAATATCGGGAATCGCTGCGTTGGTTGTGGCGACCTTCACATTGGCGGCCTTGCTGCGGATAGTCGACATAGAATCCTGGATCTCAGCCTGGAACTTGGAGTAGGTTTGTCGGATGACAGCAAGATCGCGGCGGAGGCTTTGAAGCTCCCCAATGTGACCAGAGTTGAGCTTTCGTCCGGGGTTAGTGAGAGCCTTTGGTCCATCAGATGCAGGCGCTGATGTAGGTGCCAGCGTCATCCGGGCCATCTCGTTGGCGGACTCTTGTTGGCGGTCGGAAACGCGTTGAATCGCAGCCCCTTGGTCCTCCACGGTTTGCTTGACATCCCGGACGATCTGGGTCAAAGAAGCCATGCCGTCATCGATGTGTCGCTTTACTTCGTCCAGAGCCTCAACGTTGAGGACCAAGACAGTCCGATCCTTAATGTCAGTCAGATCCTCCAGCTCGTGCCGCACACCGGAAACGGGGTCTTGAATATAGATTTCCGGTAGATCGGCACCGTTTTGCTGTGTGTTCCAGGAAAACTTCTCGATAAAGGCCAGCTGCAATCGTCCAATGGAAAGCTCGTCCCGTCCCTCCGGCAGAACAAATTTCTTCACCTTGGACTTGTACTGGAGGAACAAGGTGAGATCCTTGGTGGGGGTCGGAGGGGGGGAGTCCTGGAAGTACGAAGCATCCTCGTGCTTTGGCGGTGGTGTAGGCGGGTTATCCTGGTTGAGCTTAGCATGCGCAAGTTTGGCTTCGTTGTCCTTCGGAGGGTCGTCATCCATGAAGATGGGATCAACAGGCGGGCCAGTGAGCGTCGCACTGGCGGCGAACTTCTCCTCGGGAGTCTGGACAGAGGGGCTTTCTGCCGTAGCGGGCAGCTCCGCGGCTGGAGGTTCCTCGGAGACGCTGCTCGGTATCCTGACTGGAGATGCGTCGACCGCCGCCGATCGCAGCGACTGGTTTGAGGTATTGCGATTATGACGTAACGTCTCTCGGACCTGCACAGCTCGTAGCGATTCCCTGGCCTCCTTTCTCCCTCTGTTTGGCACTGGCGTGGTCTGCGGTGGGAGGATCGGTACACCGTTCGCCCCTCCGAGATGTTTAGATATTTGATACTGGGAGTACCTTCGGGAGGCTCGCCGCTCCAAGTCACCACCCTTTTGTAAGGCCGCCAGGGCGCTTGACTTTGTATCAGGCGGTGGTGGAGGCGGCGGAGGAAATGAGTCGATGTTCAGCTCTGTAGGAGGCGCCGAGGGCATCGTATTATCGGCTTCCGGATAGGGAGGGACAACGGGCATGCTCTGCATCGTGTTGCTGGATAGCGACGACTGCTCTGAATTGACGGATCCTCTAGACCGATCGCGGAGAGCGTTGAATCGACGGCTCGGTGACTGGTTTATCGCTGGAGTCGCCTGGGGCGCAGGCTCGACAGGCTGAGGCTCGGCATGGAAGCCATTCTCCAACCCCTCCTCCAGCATGTTGGTCAGCCCACTGTTGCCGCTGCCGACCGTACTAACGCTGGTGGTTCTGTCGGGGGGCAGCGGTCCCGTCGCGCTCGCGAGCCTGCCTGGCGGAGCCTTTGTTGTTTGCGCTTGAGGCCGTGCAGCAAGTTGATGATGATGTCTCGTATCCTGGGTAGGTACCTCTCCAAGCTCTCGGAGCTGGCCTCTTGGCTCAATGTGGCTTCAAGGATATGTCGCAAGAGGTCGGGAACGTTGCCCAGGTCCGAGGTGTCGACGTTGATGGCGGTAAAGGCTCGGCACGCCATATTGAACTCATAGCCTAGCCGTACATAGACGTCGGACACCTGTGCGTCGGTAGCCTGGCCGCGGGACCACTGCGTCAGGGTTTCGAGGAGCTGTTTTGTCGCAACGAGGAGGTGGGTTACGCTCTTTTCGATCTGGGAGAGAGGCATGTTGGAGCCGCTGCCGGAGCCCTAGTGAGAGGGAAAGGTGGTCAGCAAGTGGATGACACAGTTGGAGAGAAGTTCGCAGGACAACTTACTTCACGGTTCATCCTGCGAGAACCAGCAGATTGCATAGATCTCGTCGAAGCTGTGGAGGAGCGAGGTTGAATGCCGATAGCAGGAGATATAGAGCGAACGGGGACGTTGGGCGGCGGGCCAGGCTCTGCGCCGGGCGAGCGACGGTGGGCGTAAGAACGCTGTGACGACGACGACTGCATGACGGAGGGTTGCTCGGTCCTCGTCCTGTGTACGATGCGCTTCGGGGTAGGCGTGGCTGTAGACGCGGGCTGTCGGAGAGCTAGAAGCAGAAAGCTAGCTGGACGGTCTGGGCGGGAAGAGGCGAGCTGTCTCGGAGAAGGGAAACGAAGCGCAGCGCTCAGAGATGGGGTTTCGGGAGAGGCCGTGGCGGGGTGGCAAGCATCATCTAACGAGCGACGACAGCGAGCGAGCGAAAGGCGGGCGCGGCGATGGCGACAGGGACGGACTCCGGGGACACGGCCGGCGGCGGGAGCGGAGGGCGAGGCTTCGTCGGGTGGTGGACGGGCGGGCGACGGACGGCGGCGATGGCGATGATGTTGATATGGGGAAACCGAATCTTGTTCAGGGCGGCTGCGATGGTGGAGGAGCTGATGGATGCTAGACTGGCTTCCATGGCTGGCGCTGGTTGGCTGGCGCGGATAGGGATGACGGCTTCAGCACGGTATTCGTACGGTGTCTCGGGGTGCGTTGGGTTCCAGCGTTGTGCGTAAATACAGCACTCGTGCGCTGGGCACTGTGCTTACAGCGCCTGTGCTGGGAGTGGACCGTCCCGCGAACCCCTGCGTCTGCACGTGCCACCATGGCGTGTGTTGCGCGGTTCTCTCAGGACGGCTCAAGAGACGGCAAGTAGATAGCTAATGCACTGTTGCAATACCTTACTTGGCCTTTTTATTTATTATTTGCTATTCGGGGCCTTTACACTGCAGATCTCCGCATTTTTCTTTCTTTTACCGCTTCTCTCTCTTTTGTGCAGTTGTGGAGCACTAAGCAAGCATTATAACCACCTTTTGTCCGCCCGTGGGGTGGCCGCCGACTGGGCCCGTGTTCGGGTACCTACAGCACGTCGGCCGCCGCAGACAGCGCGCGCACACTAAAATATATATAAAAAGAGCCCGTCTTTGGCATGGATCTAGGCTCTTTGCGTGTCGGCGAGGAAACCATCTGGACGGGCATTCCCCCGACTCTCACTGCGTTCCCAAGCTGGCATGACAACGGTCCAAGGGGGATGTTACCCTAGCTTACCCTAGACACATGACCTTTTTGGGCTGAAAAAGAACCTGGACTTGGCCTTCTATCGACACCTAGCCAATGTCCGTTGAGGTGGTGTGCGGGAGGTGCATTCATTTCCAGATCGCCTCCAGCGCTTAGACTGTGGTGACGTTCGCTACCAGTCTGGCGGTGCGCCTCTAGCCTTCGTGACAGTTGAACCACCAAACTTTCAGCCAAACAACCCTCAATGACTTTGGCTACTTTGCCCTCGCTAGGGACGGTTGTTCCGCAACTCTAAGAAAATGGACCGGATCCTTCATTAAGATATTTGACCCTTGGCAGCTGTCTGCCGAGTACCGTTCTGGGGCATATGGTTGGACCCTTGACCAACAAAACAATCCTACCCACTCGCGAATCGTGACAAATGCAAGGGGAAACAAACAATTAATATCCACCTGGATGGGTATAACCTAGACCAAACAAATCGGGTGTTGCATAACTCAAGCGAAGTACATTGACGCAATAGGGCTGAAACTGCTGAATACGCGTGCCGGTCTAACCGACGGCTTCTTTCTTTGAGTTCCAGCTCCGGCCCCAACCACGCAGTCGGCTGGCGCCGTAGAGCCGTTTGACATGGTCTCAGGCAACAGCTTTTACTTTGCAATTAACTCAAAAGGATAAAATGACCAAACAATCCCTCCACTTGCATTAAACTACGATATCCAGAGCCCCATTCTCCCCCGGCCGGGTTGGTACGCATGCCAGAACGGCAATGGGCATAACAACGTAACATGCTCTTCCGTCCTTTCACCTATTAATTCCATCAAAGACTCTTGCAATGGGTAATCGCAAAGTTGCCATCGTTGGGGCTGGTCCTGCCGGCAAGTTTCACTCTTTCATCCCGTAATACCACAAACCGCCCGTTCTGACCTTTCTTTAGGCTGCATGCTTGCAAGACTGCTTCACCTCGGCGGCATTGACGTCACCGTATTCGAAGGAGAGGCCTCACCCAACTTTCGATCCCAGGGCGGAACGTTGGACTTGCACTCAGCTACTGGCTTAGCGGCTCTCAAAGAAGCTGGTCTCTTCGATGAGTTCCTCAATCATACTAGATACGACGGACAGTACATGGCTATCGTCGACAAAGACCTCAAATATTACCTGGTGCGAAACGCCGACAACAAGCTTGCGACAAACATCGAGGAGCGCCCTGAAGTCGACCGTTCTAAGCTTCGGGAGATACTCTCTCTTTCACTCCCTGAAGGAATGATCAAATGGGGACACCATCTTGAGAGCATCGACGGCGGGAAACTTGTCTTTGAACACACTACCGAAGATGGATTCGACCTCATCGTAGGCGCCGACGGAGCATGGAGCAAGGTCCGTAAAGAGATAGCTCCAGAGCTTGTGCCCGAGTACACCCGAACCGCCATGCACGAGCTCGAGATCCCCGATGCCGAGAATACTGCTCCTTATCTTTGCAAATTGGTCAACCGAGGCAGCATCTTCGCGAGCACTGAAGGCGCTCGCATGTCAGTACAGCAAATGGGTGACGGCAGCCTGAGCGTTTACGCCGCCTATGTCAATAACGCCGAGGACTGGATGAAGCCGGAAAAGTGCGGGTACGATGCGCATAACCTACGCGAGACGATGACCGCACTCCTGAATAGCACCTTTGCGGATTGGTGCCCTCAGCTGCGGGAGGCTCTGGAGCGAACACAAGGCAGATGCAACCCCCGATCGCTGTATATGCTGCCCGTTGGCTCCACATGGACGCATAAACCGGGCTTCACTCTCATTGGGGATGCGGCTCATCTCATGACTCCGTACGCAGGAGAAGGTGTGAATCAGGCCCTCGAGGATGCAATGCTGCTGGCAAAGGCCATCAACGGCGTTGCGTCCAAGGACGGCAACGAACTGGACCAGGCGATAGTGGACTTTGAAAGGATAATGCATGTCCGTGTCTCCAAAGTCCAGGAGCTGGCGTACGGCCTCCTTCAGGACTGGATGTTTACGTCCGGAGCGCCCAAGACTGTCATGGCCAAGTCGATGAGTCGGCACGTCCGACACAGGCTACCGTGGGCGTTGAGGCCATTGGGCACAGCGGCTGTGTATGGATATTATTTCTGGCGGGGATATATGGGATGAACGTAGAAGATGGGTTTTCTGCACCTCTTTTTGGGTGCAGCATGTAAGAATGGCAGTTTGAACACGAGTTGTCGAGTTCAGTGATGATACGAGGGAGGTTTAGGCGGGCGCTAAGATAGTACTTGCGAAACTGTATTATTAAGTACGTAATGGAAGTCACCACTTAACAAGCACTCTTCGGACACCATTCCGAGGCGCAATCCGCGTGACCAGGGGCGCTGCTGATCCACCATCGACGTCGGCGCCCGGCGTGGCTTGTCCCCTATATGAGCAACGCCGGCTCTTTCCATGGGCTCCCAGAAATAGCGACCAAAGTAAACAGTTGATTGACATTGTCGTGGTATGTCAACATGGCCAGCTCGCAGGCGCCGCTGATTTCCGATGACCGTCGCGACTCGGAGGAAGACATCGAATATGACGTCGATGAAGCACAGTACACGGCGGAGCCTGGCAAGGCTGTGGATGCCAGGCCCAGTACCTTCGTTCTCGCCTTGACCTTTGCTGCCGGTATCAGCGGCCTGCTGTTTGGATGTAGGCTTGTGCGAATCCCATTGCGTGGTGTGTTGGCTGCTAACGATGGGTTCGCCCTAGATGATACGGGCGTCGTGTCCGCCATGCTCGTCTCGATGGGCACCTCCCTCTCGGACCGCAACCTGACCTCGCTGGACAAGTCTATCATCACGTCGTCGACCTCCCTCTTCGCGCTGTTCATCTCGCCCTTCTCCTCCGTGCTCGCCGATCGCTTCGGCCGCAAGCGCGTCATCCTCTACGCCGACGTGCTCTTCACCGTGGGCGCCCTGCTGCAGGCCTGGAGCTCGACGGTGCCGGTGATGGTCATCGGGCGGTGCATCATCGGCGCGGGCGTCGGCGCCGCGAGCTTCGTTGTTCCGCTATACATCTCCGAGGTGGCGCCGGCCTTATATCGCGGCCGCCTGGTGACGACGAACTCGATGTTCGTCACGGGCGGTCAGGTGGTTGCGTACGTCGTCGGGTGGGCGTTCTCGACGTTTGGCTCCGAGGAGACCGGGTGGCGGTGGATGGTCGGGCTGGGTGCGCTGCCGGCGTTGATACAGGGCGTCATGATCTTTTTTATGCCCGAGACGCCGCGATGGCTTGTCAAGGTTGGTCGCTCGGGCGAGGCCAAGGCAATCATCCAAAAGGTCAATGGAGTGGGGTCGATGCACAGCGCCGACGGCTTGGTCAAGGAGATCGAGATGGAAGTGCGGGAGGAGTACGAGGCACAGCGACTGCGCGAGCACGAGACATCCAGCCAGTGGAAGTGGCTAGGCCAATGGCGCAACTTGATCAGCGTTGGGAAGCACCGCCGGGCTTTGGCCATTGCGTGTCTTCTCCAAGGCTTTCAGCAGCTTTGCGGTTTTGTAAGTCAACCTTGGGGCTCAACTTGACTGGTCTACGACGACGCTACGGATCGACTACTAACTATGCTCGGGGTAGAACTCTTTGATGTACTTTTCAGCAACCATTTTTACGATTGTCGGGTTTAAGAGCCCAACCCTGACGTCTATGGTGGTGGCCGTCACCAACTTTGCGTTTACGCTGGCGGCGCTGGTCTTGATTGACCGTATCGGGCGGAGGAGGATCCTGCTCTACTCGATCCCATTCATGATCGTGGGTCTGCTACTATCGGCATACGGCTTCTCGTTCCTCACACTCGGCGAGTCGTCGGATGTTAGCGCCAGAGCTGACAACACGCCGGCCAGCTCCGGGCACGAGATCGCGGGGATGACGGTGCTGGTGAGCATCTTGGTGTACGTGGCGTCGTACGCGATCGGGATGGGCAACGTGCCGTGGATGCAGAGCGAGTTGTTCCCGCTGGCGGTGCGGTCGCTGGGCAGCGGAGTGTCGACGGCGACCAACTGGGGCGCCAACTTCGTGGTCGGTCTGACGTTCCTGCCAATGATGGACGCGCTGAGCCCATCGTGGACGTTTGTGCTGTATGCGATGGTGTGCGTGGTCGGATACGGGTTGATCTGGCGGATATACCCCGAGACGGCGGGCTTGAGTCTGGAGGAGGCGACGGCGCTGTTAGAGAATGGGTGGGGAGTTCGATGAAGCAACGGATGTGGATAGATGGGGAGGGCCCGTCGACGGTACATGTAGAGTCTAGAGATTAGATGCAATGAAAGACAGGGGATTAAACTGACCTGTCGCTTATCTGCTATTGCGCACGATGAATGATCTGAAAGAGATTTCTCGTGGAGGTGGCCAAGGAGATGCAGATGGCCTCACGACGACGAGCCGCGAACAAAAACATATTACCCAACGTGGCTCGCTAGTGGCGCCAACCCCTGCACTTCTTTTTCGCCTGGGCCGAGAAATTACATCACCGCGATGCGATGCGATGCGATGCGCGAACCCGCGAGAGAGCGAAGAAGTGGAGCCCTAGCCTCGGCACCGTGCTCGGCCGCGTGAATGATGATAAAGCAGCAAAGTAAACCCCCTTCATACATAGTACGTTACGTATGTGTGCAAAAATTCTGACAGCGGAGCGAGCAAGGATGGCCGGGAATAACTGTTCACGGGAACTTTTTCTCATTGATTGCTGAGCAGGGGTCCCTAGTTGGTTGGCTACATACCGCTCGGGTCCTTACCTTCTCCGGAGCTCCAGGAGACGGCGGGGCCCGTCCGGTGTCAGGTATTCTTGGAGCCCAATAATGGAGAAGGGTAATTAGTTTCGATATATCCGAAGTTTTGTGTAAGATTGAGCAGTCCCGTACGGGTTACATGCTGGCAGGGGAGGATGTTGATGGGGCTCCGGCTCCGAAGGGAGGTCCGCGGCCGAGAGACAATGAAGGAGTTGGTTCCCGTCGCGGGAGTACGGCACGTTCCCTTCCAGAAAGGAAAAAGAGAAGAAAGAGGCTGCATAATCCCAAGGGCGATCATCGTATCGCGCATTACCAATTGCTGAACAGTGGAAGTTAGTAATCGTTTATGAATCCTATATCGTATTTTGTTGGTTGGACATGGACACGGCACCGGTGCCGAGAACGGCTGCCGAGAGTGGGTGGGTGGGTCCCTGGCTCCGGTGGGTAGCTTAGAGGCAAGTGAACTGTGCGCGCCCGCCACCACCGCAGAGAATTTTTCTTCTTCTTGGATGGAGGGAAGGAACTTATTTGGATCTGGGTTCCAGGGGGGAAAGAGATCCGCGATGGAGATGGGGCCAGGCAGACACATGTTAGTGATTGCCAGGTTGATACCTATGGTAGTCGTTTTCGAGTATTATTTTCGTTGCTCTGCTATTCTTGGCTGTGGTTCAGACCGCACATGTACAAGCCCCCCGGTCCAATCTTCAACTTATACCCCCGGGAACCATCATGGGCTTTCCCACCTGTCCCACCACACATCCCAGGCGATCCCCCCTCCTGAAAACAGTAGAAGAGAAGAGAAACACCGAGATCCAGCAACTGCCGAGTATTTCAGACACGAAAGGAGTAAACTACGTTCAGTTCTGGTTCGTACTCGCCCGCAAACAGTTCGTTGTTCGGCCCTCGGCGCTTCCGCCGTCTTAGCGTCGGTGGCCCGGTAGGAGTCAGCTGGTTATCCCCGGAAAAGCGGCCGGCTTCAGTCATGGCTCGGAGGCGTGCGTCATAGTTGGCTGCAA
This sequence comes from Neonectria faginata, assembly GCA_030864175.1. Taxonomy (NCBI): domain Eukaryota; kingdom Fungi; phylum Ascomycota; class Sordariomycetes; order Hypocreales; family Nectriaceae; genus Neonectria; species Neonectria faginata. Next base: position 256,108 of record JAULBG010000010.1, on the reverse strand, counting down.
GCTGTTGCAGTAGTGGAGGCACCTCGCTGCTCGGGTTGAGCCAGGGTTGGATGTGGATGGATCGATGTCGTCGGCCGGAAATATACTTTACTACCGGCGTCGCCCCCCTCCTATACCTCTCCTCCTCCTCTGATCTGTTTTATTTTTCGTATCTACTCCAACAACATTAATCAACTCTCTTTCACACCATTACTACCGTCGTCTATTCCTCCCTCTTAGTCAATTGACATCTATCACCACATCGGTACAGAACCACATATAACACACGTACCGTCTCTCGCTCAACTGCGAGCCACTCACTCCACCATGACCGTGGACATTGTCGACCAAGAACTCATCGACGCCGAGCGAAACGCCTCTTCTGAGCGGTACCAAGCGCGCGCCAGCAACGAGATCGAGCGAGTGCTCTCCACCTCGACCGTCTCTTCGTCGTCCTCCACGTCGTCGGCCCGTCGCCGCAACAACAGCAACCTCAACGCCCTCAGCCGCATCTCGACGCAAAACGACCTCGAGCGTCACGTCACCGAGCTCAGCCGTATCGCCACTCACCGTAGCCAGCACAATGCCACCGTCGGAGGCGGCCTGCGCTCCCGCACCACCAGCCGGGCCTCGCGCCGTCCGCTGCCGGCCTTTGGCGCCGGGAAGCCGTTCCCGCCGCCGTTGCCTGAGCAGGAGGAGTATGTCGTCGAGTTTGATGGGCCCGACGATCCTATGCACTCGCAGAATTGGCCTTTGAGGAAGAAGCTTCTCACTGCCGCTGTGTTGGGCTACACCACCATGACGGCCTCCTTCACCTCGTCCATCTTTTCTGCCGCTACGGCGGCTGTCGCCGCTGAGTACAAGGTCAGCAGTGAGATTGGTCTGCTTGGAACAGCTCTCTACGTCCTTGGCTTCGCCTTTGGTCCGACTCTTTGGGCGCCTCTTTCGGAGTTGCGCGGCCGTCGCTTCCCCATCGTCATCGCCATGTTTGGCTTCTCCGTCTTCTCCATCGCTTGTGCCACTGGCAAGGACATTCAAACCATTCTGATCTGCCGTTTCTTCAGCGGTTTCTTTGGTGCCTGTCCATTGGCCGTCGTCGCCGCCGTCTTCTCCGACATGTTTGACAACCGCACTCGTGGTACAGCCATTACGCTCTTCTCCATGGCTGTCTTTACTGGTCCCCTCCTTGCTCCCTTCATCGGCGGCTTCATCGTCGAGTCCCCCTCCATGGGCTGGCGCTGGACCGAGTACCTCGTGTCCATCATGGGTTTCGTTGCCTTCCTGCTCGACTGCATCTTCCTTGAGGAGACGTACCCTCCCGTCATTCTTGTCCAGAAGGCTGCCGAACTGCGCCGCCGTACTAAGAACTGGGGCATCCACGCCAAGCAGGACGAAATCGAGGTCGACTTCAAGGAGCTTGTCCAGAAGAACTTCTCGCGACCTCTGCGCCTGTTGTTTACCGAGCCTATTATCTTGCTGCTCTCCATCTACATGAGCTTCATTTACGGCCTACTCTACCTCTTCCTTACCGCCTACCCTCTCGTCTTTGTTGGCGTTCACGGCTTCACTCTTGGCACGTCCGGCCTCACCTTCTTTGGCATGATTACCGGCCAACTTCTTGCTGGTGCTTCCGTCATTGCCCAGCAGCCCTGGTACATCCGCAAGTTGGAAGCCAACAACGGTATTCCCATCCCTGAATGGCGTCTGCCCAATGTCATGGCTGGCGGCATCTCTTTCGCTATTGGTATCTTCTGGTTTGGATGGTAAGTTAATACGCTTCGATTTTGGGCTACAAATGCTAACAATGACTTTCAGGACTGGATACAACAAGGACATTCACTGGATCATCCCCGCACTCAGTGGTATCTTCACCGGTTTCGGCCTCATGTCCATTTTCCTCCAGGCCCTCAACTACCTCGTCGACGCGTATCTCATGTTCGCCGCCTCGGCCATTGCCGGCAACACGTTCCTACGATCTCTCTGCGGCGCTGCATTCCCGCTCTTTGCACGACAAATGTTCGACGGCATGGGCATCCAGTGGGCTTCGACGTTGCTGGGCTGTGTTGCGGTTGTACTCGCGCCGATCCCCTTCATCTTTTACAAATACGGTGCCAAGATTCGCCAGAGAAGCGCCTACGCTCCTACCGCACCGCCTGCTGGCCTAACCCGTGCCCCGTCAGTGTCTGGTGATGAGGAGAAGGAGGACTCTAACGAAACCGCCCTGGCGGCTGTTATGGCCCGAAGAGACAGCATGGCGGCTGAGCGCAAGGAGACTGCGTAAAGGTCTCCAACGCAAATCCTTTGCAAGTGCTCTCTTTTGTTAATGTCTCTTTGAGGACCAGTGTGGGGTTTCAGCCACTACTGGAACGGGAAGCATGGCGTTTTTGTGGTTGTTGGTGAACATTTAAAGCGGTAACGACGGGCTGTTCCTTATTGGAAATGTTACGAGTATAGGGATGCCAGCTGAAGGGTTCCATGTATCTGATGATGCGGACTGAAGCAGCTGATGCCAAAACTAGAGGCCTGGAGTTTAAAAGAGCTCAAAAGAGCTGCAGCGCATACATAGCTGGTAATGTAATTCTCGAGAGAAACAAATGTCAAAAACATCATAAACCGAACAATGCAGTTGGTCGAAGCGTGCCTTGGGTGAAGACTACAGCTCGTTTCATGTTTAGAGCAGGATCGGCGCGATTCACTCCGTCTGACGATGCCGCTGGAAAGATGTATTCCTGGACCAATCAAGACTGTGCTCTCTCGTCTTGTGTTGGTTGTAATTCCAGAGATGGCTGTACAAGGCGTCGTCCTCCGTACTTGTATGAATCGTGCCTCAACCATGATCCATCTCTACTTCGTCACGTCTCTTCGCTGAGTTCACTCACAGAAGACAACGACGAATGTCGGATAAACGGCAATGCGGCTTAACACGGCGATATGGAGCCTGGCGCTCTTGGTAGGCGGCTCAGCTGCGGAGGACCTGCCGCCGCATCGCTGTTTGGCCTGCGTGCCGGAGCGTGTGAGGGACGTGATTGCGGTGGGATTCAACCTGGGGCAATCATACGGGCGAGTTACATTCAGAGGGCATACTGAAAAGCTCGTGGAATGACTGCTGACCGTCGTCTTCAGCACCTCCGCCGCCTATTCCCACAATGGATTGATCGTGCATCTGGCCAAGGTCCCGGCATCGGAGGAGTACAAGCAGGCCATGAAGCGCATCGTGCAAACGCCGCCGAAGAGCCGCCTCGCCCGGTTCATCGAAACTGTCTCTGAGTTCGTGTTCCGAGTCCTGTGGTGGCTCGGCCTGACGGCTCCGTCGTTGTATATGTCCGAGACGCCGGAGTCGCTGGTCGACCTGCTCATGGCGTTGGAGCACGAGTCTGAGGCGGTGCTGGGGATGCAAATTCCCCGCGTGTCCCTCGCAGCGCCGTGGCCGTTGGGACGCAGGCTGTGCTCGCCGGGAGTGGGTTTCAGCACTGCGCGCCGTTTGGATCCTACGGCTATGCTGAACAGGACGAGGAGGAGCCGAAGAACAAGCCCAACCCCGACAAGATCCGAGGGAAGATGACAATGTTCTCCGATGTACACTTGTTCAAAGGTAGTTCTTTGGTCGCTCGTATTGAAAGAAATGACCAGCCGTGCGTTTCGCGACCTGAAATGGAACCACGAACAGACACCAGACTCAGCCAAAGAAGCCATCGCCCTCCTCGCAGGCAAGACAAGCGAAGTACCATTTACAAGAACGAAAGGAGTCGTCAGAAAGCTGTGGTATCTCTTCGGGAGGACCCCACCCACAGCTCAGCCAACGAGGCGTCTACAACGACTTCCAGTTCGTCTGGCAGGACAACGCAACGTTTGCGGCGGCGCGGCGCTGTTGTCGCGGCTGCGGCTCGAGGTTTAACACCACTGTGCTATTACTGGGTGTGGCGGAGGACGACGCCGGCAGTTTAGTGCACAAGGGAATTGACATGCAGTCACAAAGAACACTCCTCGTGTTCCAGGAGCCATGTGTGCTGATTGTCCTGGATTTCCTTTGTTGAGTAACCTTGACTTCTACCCTCAAGGTTGGACATGTCTGGATTGTTACGCCACTGTGCCTGTAAAAGAACACATAGCCGCCACTTTCACCAGGCGAAGTCCAACTTCATGCCTGCAACGCTACGATAAAGCCTCTCTTTCTGAAGCCCAATATCATGGACTTGGCTCAATATCAACCAGGCTTGTCTCGCGGCATTCTTCGCGATCCCTCTCTGACATCGGATCTGAGAGGGGATTTGAAAACGCTTCCGTTGGAGATCATCCTCTTGGTTGCTGAATATCTCCCCGATGTCTCCTTGCTCTCCTTCGCCCTCACTTGTCGGCCGTTCAACAGCCTTCTCTCCCACCAATGCTCCTCGGTCAAGCTCAACAGATCGGATCGGGAAGAATTCTTACAACTGCTGGAGAAGGACGTCGCTAGCGTTTACTTTTGCCACGGCTGTGCGAAACTTCATCCGTGGAAGTCACAGTGGTTCGAGTCCCCTTACTCCTCAAGGTTTTCGCCCAAGTCTCCTGAATATTTGCCATGCATCGAAGAATTTTCCTATCGACCCCTAAATCTCCTTGGCACGGATATTCCGTTCTGGCATGCCCGTCTAGTCATGAATCGTCATCTCTATGGGCCGTCTTATGGGGTTCCATTCACAACCTTGGAGATGAGCCGCGAGATAAATGATCCTCACGAGTTTAGTTATCGAAGGGCAACCCGTGCTCGCATAATGGACGACGAACTTTACATGCAAAAGACAACGGAGATTTGGCAACAAAAAGACAACGACACAACACTACCTGAAATCCTCAGTGAGCGAAAATTCGCCGTCTGCACCCATGCCGGCACTAAGAAGGATTGGTACCTATACAACGTTATTCCCGAGCTGACGAAGTCTTCGCATCTGGAACCATGTGAAGACGTACCGAGATCTTGTCCGTTGTGTCCGACAGACTACTCATTGTCTATTACTTGGAGAAACGGATCGCATCAAGGTTGGCTCATCAAGATCATCGTCTACCAGCAGCTGGGCAGCTGCCGTTCGCCGCGTGATTTGAAATGGGCATGCATGGCGCCCACGCGCATTTCCCCGCGCTTTCTCAAGGAGAAACCAGGGGCGGTAAGATATCGATGGAACCGGGAAGACGGCGTTCCTCTTGGACCTGAGGGCGAGTTCTTGGGCAGGCCTTTCCATCTCTGGCGGCCCGGCGAGCTGGACCGCTAATGGAGATACTGAGTTGAAGATAGGCCACCATGGCGCAACATGTGGCCCAGAGGAATGATACAATAGCCCAGAAATTATACGAAAAACACCATAGGATACAGAACTTTTATGAAGTTCAAAGGTTACCATCTCAATTAGTCATTAAGTATGCTTATGTAGTTAACATGGATCTTTACATGCACACCACCTGCCAAGATACGGGGACTCACACACTTGAGATGAAAAGAAAAACAGACCACTATAAGCCGCTGCTATAGGAGATGGAAGAAGAAAGCTCCGAATACAAGACTTCAAATACCGAAGCATTGCAGGCTGCCCTTCGAACCCCGCCATAATTGAAATAACTTAAGAAGCTAAATGTACTGGTGACTTTGTAATTACGTGCCCACTCTCATTGTCATCTTCAAGGAAACCTCGCTGTTTGTAATCTGACGTGTCTGCCCTTCATTACTGATTTAACTTCACTGTGCAAAGAACAGAGCATAGGTTATGGAGAGCTGATCTAGCGAAATCAGTTATAGCCTTTACGACATCTATAGGCTGCCTCTTCATGTCAATGCTTCACTTGATGCTACTCATCAGCCATAAATTAAACCGGAGGGGTACATCCAAAGCTGGTAGCTACGCTGGTGCCATCAAAAGCAGATATCAGCCCTTTGATGGCCGAGTACACACCCAAACCCGTGGTAGCCATGCCTCCGAGCATGTAAAAAAGGTTGAAGGCATTCATAAATGGCTTCTTCATGAATCCTCGCTTCCACCGCGAGAAACCAGAGTCAACGTAGTTGTAGACCCTTGTCTGTGGGTTGAATCGCTCCTCAGGCAGCATGGCATCCTTCCGAATCCAATAGCCCATGGCCAGGATAGCAGGAAAGGTGTAGGTGAAGCTGAGGATGAAGAAGGCACCGATGAGGCTGGAGATGGAAGAAAACTGAGGGATTGCTGCCGCGATGATGAATGCAAACGCCCAGTACAAGGGAATGGAAATGGCCCAGGCGATCTTTCCGCTCTTCTTCGTGAGAGGGGGGAAGTTGAAGATTTCCTGGAGGACTTCGATGTAAACGACCTTGAAGCCAATGTTCGAGTACAGAGCGGCGGCAATGAGACCAGTAATTAGGTTCATGATGTTGGTGGCGGTCTGAAATCGATAAGGAGATAGACCTTGCATGACCGGGTTAAAGGCAAACTGGCCCTGGTAGGAATAGACGAAGAGGCCAAAGAACATGTAGACGCAATAGATGAAAGTCTGGCCGATCAAAAGACCCTTCCAAAAGTCCATGGGGTGTCGCATCTCTGCAAGGAAGGATATGAACGTCATGCAGCCACCGTACGAGTAAACGGCCTGGCTCAGCCCGTTCAAGGAAGCGACGAAGCCGACGCCACCACTCGCCATGCCAGCAGGAGGTGTTCCCGCATATGTCTTGATGGGACCAGGGCCGAAGTTATCACCGAAGGAAGCTTTCGTGGCCCTGAAGTTGGGAGGCGAGTGTGCAACAACGCCCATGCTACAAGACAACATCAGCTAAAGCAATCAATCTCCGAGTCCTGAAATCTTACCAAATGAAGATGATGAGAAGGTTGATCCACACAGCAAAGTTGGACAGCCAAGCAAATCGCTGGAGCGTCCTGACCTGGCCCAGGACGAATCCAGACGCCATGAAGATGACCAGACACACGACGAAGCAGAGGCCATTGCCGTTGCTGTTGTTGTTGCCCTGCGAAATCTGCGAGATGGATTGGCCATTGCTGAGAATCAGGACAGCAACGAAGAGCAGCATCTGTAACCCCAGCATGAAGTTGACAATATGTCTCGGTGTCTTCCCGAAAACTCGAAAGAAGAGATCGCCGTAGGTTCGCAGCGGATATTTGTCAGAGTCGAGACCGAGGTAGGCCTTCCACATGATCCAACCTGAGCTGCACGCCTGTTAGTAAAGGTCGGCGGGGATGATCATGTTACTGACTAGCCAGCCATGCCACCGAAGACGGTGTACAGCGCGATGCCAGGGCCATAGCCCATCTGAGCAAAAGACCACGGCGTCGAGAACGGACCGAGGATGTCAGTGGTGATGAGGTAGAAGATGGCGCCCCATCCTGCGGTTCGCAAAGCCCGACTGGCTTGTTTCCATTCCTGGTCCGAGACGCCGGTTACAACTGTGTTGTCTTCGTTCCCTGAGGCCGGAGGGGTATTTTTGTCGACAGTGAGTCCGTTATCACCCTTGGAGAAGCGGTCTTTGATGGTAGTCTTGATGGTTCGCGGGCCACGTCCGTCGACGTATGCCTGGTTGGCAGCGAGTTCATCCAGTCGTGTGACTTTGGCCCAGTACATGAACTCCTCAAAGGTGATACTGGGGTCGTGGGCGTCAAACGGCTGCTCGGCGATGAATGCTTCATTCTTGGCTAGTGAAAGATGAGGATCACCACCAGCCGCAATGCCAGTATGAAGTGACATGATGGAGCGCGAGGATCTGGAAAGGCAACGATAATAGTGCTTAATTATGAGGAGAGACGATGAAGCTTCTGAACAATATAACTCTAATTCGAGGATCTTCAAAGGCACTCAAATATAAAATCCAGCTTAAGGGACTCTCACGCCCTGTCCGGTTGATCGGCATCGCCATATCGGCCGGATCGATGCCTTCACCCCGCTCGGTTTCTCGGCATGTCAACGCCTTTACTACCTGCTATCAATAAAGACTGCGAAGAGCACTCTGGTCATGATGTTTTGGGGTCGGGGACTTTCACGGGAGGTGTGACTGCCTTACCAGCCCGGCAATCCGGGTTCCGACCTCGAGGACCTTTTGAGGTTTGCTTCATTAGGAAGCTCAGTATCGCGATCTTCTTCGAAGTGGGTGCATGACTTTAGAGCCCCACGTAGAGCGGTAGCTTTCTAATCCAAACGACCAACGACAAGGAGGGATTTACAAAGAACTTTTGCTGCGCTTGTGGATGTAGGGTGTTTTTGCTCGGGACTCGGCAACCCCCCTGGCGGCGAAAGGAGACTAGTCAACGAGTAGCGGCCGCAGTGGAATACGAGCCGCTTTCCAGAACGGCATCATCCTTAACAAAGGCCATGACTAAACGAAGTGTTTACTGCAAAGGATTCTTGCAGGCTGGTAGTTAGCTATTAATTAATTACTGTGGGCTCCTAGAATGAAAACCGGGTTCCCCCACAGTATGAGTGAACATTACATGCCTTTCTGAGCATGGCGTTCATTCCATGATGCGGGATAAGCGTTAAGCGCAGAAACTAATTATCCTTGAATTTGATTCAAAGACTGAATACAGAGTAATGGATCCGTAAAGGCTGACTGGGGATGTCAGCTGGAAGAAGGACAATTATATCCTCAAGAGGTTTATTGGGGACGCTCAATATGATGACGAGAGCACTGTAAGCCAAATTATAACCAAAAGCAAAGGGAAGCTGATCACCTATATTCAATGGCTTCGATGAAGGACGCTGTGATTCTGATCTGGATATCGGGACAGCATGGCCCGGAAGAGTGTTCTCACAAGTCCACAAGGAGTGACTAGCCTATGTGGCGTTTCCATGTCTGCTGATTATCATCATGACCACTCTCAAACCTCCTTGATATCAATCGGCAAAGTGTGAGCAAAAGCACTGGATTCAAGCAAACAATTGATTCACTCGTATCTCCGGCCTATTCCCATGAATATCTCGTGCGCCGGATCTATCGGCTCGACGATTGACCACGGGCTGGGACTTGAGAGAGGGTGTCCAATGCGCGTTCCGAGTTGCCGTGATAAGAGATAAGCTGGATCGACACAGACGGGAGTCTGAATTAGACGAGCACATACTGCTTCCATTTATTGACGATGTAACTACGTAGCACAATACTGAGCCCATCTGACTGGTCCATGGGACGGAATGTAACGTTCAAGCTCTTTTACAAATGCATAGCGCGATGAGGAGACTCTGATCGAAGGGCCTTTTGTGCTTATAGTCAACTGTCTCCCAACCTGGACCCCACAATGGCATGATATGATTTGAACCCCCCCCCCATCTCAAGTTCTTATCTTTTCTAACCGGAGCCCGATGGTTGAGACTTGGATGGTGTTTATAACTCGCAAATAACTCAAAGCTCAGAAAGACAACAGGCTGGCCAGATACTACGACATGTCCCCAACAGATTACCGCCTGAGGTGTCTTTGCTGGATTCCAGCCAGTGCACTAGTGGCTGCCATTGTTCATACGATACGGGGTAGATGCAAGATTAAAACCATAAGTTCAGAACCTCCGGGGGAAAAGGCCTATGAAACAGCAGCAAAAGTCCGTTCTTAATGGTGGCGAACATGGGGCCTTTGCATCACAGATCTCTTTCTGTAGACCTAAAGATGTCAAAATCATGCTGCTGATTTGCTAATTACGTTTATTTCTCACTGGAAAGCACGTGCTGCCGCATAGTGTGCGACCTTGTAAATCGAAGAAGCTTGAAAGTAGTTCTTAAACCGTGCTTGGTTTAAGCTTATCAACTGCTTATTCCTACTGCGCTTCTCTGCTTTGAGGTAATCAACTGAGAAAATTGCATCTGCTTCACCCTCCGCATTCATCCTTTATCAGGTTGCCATCGGGTCATTTCAGAGACCCTGCCTTTCTTTAAGATGTACCTGGAATGCGACCTCGCACTGGTGTTCGTTCTTCCTAATCTACCTGTGGATTCTGAAATAGAAACTCACTGTACTCTGATACTTCATTTCTGACACTGGCTTGTTTTAATTGTGTAACGTAAACAAAGCTATCAGTTGAAAAATATGGATACGATTAAAGAACACATGGGCGGCAGTCTTGAAAGACAGCCCCGAAAGTGGTTGTTGCACATCTTTCTCACTCCTCACAATTAATGTGGCTTACCACTGACCCTAAATTTACCATGCAAGGAACAAATGTCAGGGTGAATGGGTGACCAAAGCCAAACCTCGTACTCGATTCCCCTTAGCTCAGACACCTGCGAAGGGTAATTATTGAGGATGATGAGCGCGAACCTACGGTTTACATCCGAGGGGAATCATATTAATGAAACATATCTAGGCAATAAATTTCCGTTTCTTGTCACCACAAAACAGACTAAATTGATTTGAGCAATCCTGACCAAGATCGGCAATGCGCCCGTACTGAGCGCCGACGGGATTGGCTTGGAAACACAATGGGTGTGTGGCACGGTGTCATGCAAGCCGCAAACGGCTTATCTTCCCGTTCTCACATACATATTGCATGCGATATGCATGGGCTACGAGGTCTTCCCGGTTCGTTTCTCTCTCTCAAACGTGGCGGGCTGCTGCTGTGTAACCGGCTTAATCTCAATAGATGCATCGCGTCTCGTATAGCTTTTCTTCGTCCTCTGAGATAATTTACTGGGGCTTGACTGCAGTGCCATCGGGACCTGGCCTTGCCAATACCCTGATTGGCGTTTCAGGTCCGGGGGAGGGAATTAAATGGGCTGTAAAAGTGCGACGGCAACGATGTTCGGCCGGTGGCTTCGTCTTCCATGCTTGGTGGGAACCTCCCCGGATGACATGATGCTGGCAGATCGCGAAATAAGCTAGCTGGCTTGGCTTGGATAGTGCGGACTAGTCTGGCTTATTTTTAGAGCGGGAGTGATCGATCGAGCGGGTGCTCATCAGGACAACGGAAGTTTGGGCAATCTGTAAAATCCAATTGCCCCATCATCGGCCGCACTCTGCAATCACGACTCGAAAGAACAACAAACGCAATCCCTCTTCCCCCCGAAAGAAACCGACAGAGCGAAAACTACTTCGTACAGGTCGAAATTACCTACTGCCGGCACCGTGGACAAATGCTACAGTAGCACGACCGTAGTCTAACTCCTTAATAGGTTGCACTGCTCTACGTGTACAGGCTCCGTAAATAGGCAGCGTCCGCCCAATACCGGGAATCCCTCCAGCACGAATACATGATTGCTCTGGCTTCGGTTGGTTGGGAGAGCTGCCAAGGACGACCGCCCCTGCGTCGACGCCAGGTAGCCCATGCAATATGAGGCCACACGATATGCAGCCAAGATGTGACGAGCCCTGTCCCACCATGCATCCAGCCTCCAATTTTCCACAAGCGAGAGATATTTATGCCCGACGAGATCCTGTTTTCCTGGCCGGCGCCGTGCTTGCATGGCTCCGGTACTCTTGGTCGACCGATCACCACCGTTTACCTGCTCACCCAAGCGTCCATGATGCGGTTACGAATCGCCAGCGCGGCCCTGTGGCTGTTGCCGCTGTTCTCAGGTGGGTTGCCTTGCGGATTGAGCAATGACGGCCGTTTCTCACTGATCTTCCAGGTGTCGCCAAGGCGGTTGAATGCGTCAATGTCACCATCGCCGACGCAGATGACGCAGCCGAGGTCCGGAGCGACTGCCCCGTCATCACTGGAAATCTGGGCTTCGCAAAGGATCTGGACGAGTCCATCAATCTCGACGGCGTCGAGGAGATCCAAGGCGACATTACTCACTCCGGCTGCGAGGAATCCTGGGACGACTGCACCATCCCCTCAGACTTCTCCATTTCCAGCTCCACCCTCACCACGGTCGGCGGCAACATCGAGTTCTGGTACTTCCAGGGCCTGAAGGAGCTCCGGTTCCCCAAGCTCGCGCGGGTCCAGGGCTCCGTGTCGCTGAAGCGCCTGCACCAGCTCACGCGACTGGACATCACGAAGCTCGCGCATCTCGGCTACTTCACCATCGAGGCGAACAACCTCACGAGCCTTCAGCACGAGGGCCTGGAGGGTTTCACGGGCGAGAACAAGTACGGGAGCGTCTCGTTCTGGGGCGCCGCCGTCAAGTCCGTCGACAGCTTCTTCAACCATCCCATCAGGGCGAACGGTAGTGCCGATCAGTCCCGCGTGACGATCTCGAAGGACTATCTCCCCAACGTCGAGCACGTTACCTTTGGCTGGGCTCAGGTTCCGGAGCTCTGGGTTTCGGGCGACGATATCAGCGTCACTCTGGGTACTTCCGACTCCTCTGCCATGGAGCTGGGCAGCATCATGCTCAAGGGCAACATCACAAAACTCGAGCGCAACAAGTCGGTCGAGAACTTGACCGTCGGCAGCTTCACGATGGAGAAGAACGGAGCAATTGAGGAGCTCTCGCTGCCCTTTGATTCATTAACCAGTCTGACTGTGCGCGACAGCGACGGCTTGCAGACTATCAAGCTGCCCAGGAGCGCAGTCAATTGGGCGGACTTCAACCTCGAGATTTCCTCGTGCGCCAGTTTGAACTTGACGTCGCAGTACGTTGACGACGAGCAGGTGTGGTACTGGCCAGAGAAGAACATCAGCAGAATCTCGATATCCAGAGTTAATATCTCTAACGAGTTCTTGTAAGTCAACAACGATCTCCGGTCTTGGGTATCTTGGCTAACTCGTTGCAGTGATTCGTTCATGGACAACCACGCCGACGGGAACAACACCCAAAAGGTCCTTAGGGAGTTTACAATAAGCCCCAACCCGCTTCAAGAGATGGCATTCAACTGCACGCCCTTCGACGAACTCGAAGACCGGGGTGTTTTGGTGGACGATTACAGTTGTAGCAATGTCACGGATTCGGCTGCGGCTCCATCGGCAGTTCATTATACCATGTGGCCTTATGCAAGCGCGCTGTTGGCCATTGCTTTCTGTTTGTAATGTACGGGTCGATGAGATATGGAAATGACGTGGGCAGCCAGGACGTTGCTTCAGGGCAGCGTTGGCTATGGACAGTAATCATGAAAGGTTATGGTGAAATGATCGGATAATATAAGGACTTAATGCCAAAGTTGATTAAACATGTGGAATTTCTGGCTATTCCCTTGGAAATCGGAGTTCTTAGACTATTATAAGTTTGTTTGCTTGTGTCTTGACCTGCCATAAACACCTAGTCCTGCTCCTCTAGCCAGTCACATTAACTCCCATGCACAGTTCCAGAATGCATTCCTTCATCTTGGGCTGCAGCACCTTAGGCCATCCACCTTCAGGCCACTCAACAGGAGCCAGGAAGCTCTCTCTGCCAAGAGGAGCCACAAAGTTGCCTTTCCCCGGAGGCTCGCCCTCCTTCGTTGCGCACAGCCAGAACTGCTGCCCACCACTGCCCAGTACCGTCTTGGAACAACTCGCCGTATCCAGTGTTCTGGATGTACTCGTCGGTTCCAACCATGCTAAACCGCGAAGAAACTCCCATGGACAAATCAAGTGTTCTCTGCGCATCTAGTGACGGGCCCTGCAAGTTCGTCATGGGGAAGCAAGGATCGATGTGGTTGCGTCTGGCCTCGTGGCTCGAATGAATCCACAAGTTGAGGCCACCAACCAATATATTCTGGGGAATACTCCGCGGACAAATACCACTGGACAAGGGTATGATTTCCCCTCAGTGCGAGTCAAGTCGAGGTTGTCCGCTCAACTCATCCGATACTCAGGAGTCCAGTCTGGCGATGATGTCGATGAGGGCGGTCAAAAGTGACTGAGCACGAGACGAAACCGTGCTATTCGCGTTCTGGTGCACAATTTCCAGGAGGCTGGCACCAACCTGTCGGAGTTTCTCGACCTACTCAGAAAGCTTAGCCGAGAGCGATCAAGCCTCTCATAACCATAAGAAACGTACCAATGGCTCTCCATTCGCCTGCAATGCTTCGAATGGGATGCTTGTGACTGCACCAGCTAAATAACTAGCGATTGCAATCTTGCGCAGAGCAAGCATGTCGGGGTTGCTGGTCAATCCAAGAAGCGCACAGAATCCTTTCTCCATGGCTCGCCGAAGCAAGATAAGCCGGAGGCAGTGGAATATTACGACAAGGTCCGCTCGCTGATGCCAAAACCCTCGTCTCTGGTAAGTAGCGACTGCCTCGTCCCTGGTCGTGTGATAGTTGGTGTTGCGAAGCCAGGGCGGAAGGGTGTCGAGAATGCCACAGAACGCCATGTAAGAGTGCATGACACCTATCTGGACAGGGCCTGTAGGAGGGATTTCACAGTTAGCCCTGGCATGCAGGCGCGATAGTGTCTTCATATATAGAAGAATATCTGTCGCCGAGGACTAAAGTCGGTAGCAGAGATATAATTCTTCATGGAGTTGCTTCTCGTACGGCGGATCATAATAACTCTCCTCGGGAGTCAATAAGCTAAAATCGTCCTCGAGCGTAGCCGGAGCGATAACAGTTTCGTTCTAGCATATTTTATGGAAGGAGATGGACCTATTATTCAGGACCGAAGCCGATTTTTCACTCATGCAAAGTGATAGAAATATGTTTTGCCGAATCTTTGTTTCCAAGGGTGAAGGCGCGCATATCAATTGCTGGTCGCGTTGACTCAGCAACAGAATCCTCGTTTACAGCCACAGGCTGAAAGCGACGCATAGAATGTGGCAACAGCAATTGAGCGTCCTGTTTCAGGGTAGAGGGATGAAGCACAGGTATTGACGGAAAGCTCCAGAGCATAAACTTGTCGATGTATTTGCACAAAGTCTCCTCCAATGGGAGAGGCATGGCCTCGAGAGCTTCGCTGAGCGCTTGGTGCACCTGGACAGGTCGATGATCGGGTCTGAAGGCTTCGGTACAATGCAACAATCCCTGGTATGTGAAAGGGGAGGATCCGATGGGGGAGAGACAGGCCTGAGGGGCCTCTTCAAAATCCCGGGACACATGGGAAGATGGTGAGAAAACTAGATCTCACTCGGCGGATTCACTCTCAATGCGGCTTCGGTCTGGACGTCAGAGGACCGAGGAGTAGTTGAGTCCGCATCTTGGCAACACGAGCTGATATTATGTTGAGCGAAACGAACGGCTGAGGGCAGTTTTGAGGGCGAGAAACTCCGCGGTCTTATTCTCGTGGTCGTCGCGTTGTGACTCTTGAAGTTTAGTGTTGAATTAGAGTTACTCCGTCCAGTCCGCCCCCGCTCCGAGTTTATTTCTCCGGCCAACCAGTCAACTCCGCGCCATCATACCGGGAGTCTGGATACTAGATCATACGAGACAACGACTTTACCGTGGTCCACTTTGACATTTATCCAGCCTAAATCACTTCTCTATAAGAGTTGGCGGCATTCCGGTGCAAACCACGCCAGAAGTCTCAGACACAACAAGCACTTGAATTCTAGCTTACTTGTCGTCATCATAAGTGTCAATATGGGGTCTGCTTCTATGACCGGGAAGACTTCAACAGAGGTTCATAGTAACCATTGTGAGGTCGACGCCGAGGCAATCTAGGCCATGCCTCCAAACACTGCCGTCGGATTCCTACAGCTATGGAAAAACAAGCGAATCTTAGGCTCTTGTAAGTCACTGAGAATGCAACCAACGACTATTACACATATTGCACAGCCATGCTGACCTACATACAAACAAGGCCTCCTAATCTTCATTCTGCCTATCAACTTTAGATATGAAATCGCTCTTATCGGAAATATGCTCGCTATACCATCTTTCCTCAAGGAGTTCGGCGCCGACACGCGCAACGGTTGTGAGATCCCTACCCAGCTTGTGCCTCCGGCGGCAATGCTTGTTCTCGGGCTCCTTCTACTACCGGAGTCACCCTCGTGGTTGCTCATGAAGGGTCGTCGTGATGAGGCTGCAAGTCTCTGCGCAAGTTCTACGGACCCGATGTGGACATCGAACCCAAACTGGCTGTGATGGAAGTCACGCTAGCCAAGGAGGAGGAGATTGATAACCAGAATTCCTCCTATTTGGAATGCTTTCAGGGAGTCAATCGCCGACGAACCACCATAGTTGTTACGGTATACCTGTGTTAATAATTCTGCGGAGCGGGCTTCTTGGCCGGCTACCTAGCGTTAGTCTATTGAGTCCATTGCTATTCGCCGAAACAAATAACTGACCATGGACAGGTACTTCTTCACCGTCGCCGGTGTTAATAATGCGGTGGCTGTTGCCCAGGGCGCCTATGCTATCCAGCTGGTCGGCAACATCATGTCCTGGTTCGCTATTGAAAGACTCGGCCGTCGGCCTTTGATCGCGTATGGTGCAATCGTGCTGACGTCGCTGTTGCTCCTAATCGGTGGCATCAGTATCTTGGAAAACAATCAGAGCGCGCTCAATGCCATGGTCACCCTGATGGCGATCTGGGGATTTCTGGTACGTCGACAATTTTCTTCTCGATGGCTTGACAGTCTTCCAGCCGGCCAATCATTCCTCCTCGTTAGTATCAACTCACTTTGGGTACGGCAGCCTTCGCAGTTGGAGGTGAAACGCCCACTCTCCTTCTTCGACAAAAGACTTACTCAGCATCATGTCCAACACGACCGCCGGTACTTTGATAGGCATGATACTTCCGATTCTCATCAACCCAGGACAAGCCAATCTCGGCGGAAAAGTTGCCTTTGTGTTTTTCGGCGCATCTGTGCCGTTCTCTATTTATCTCTACTTCTACTTTCCGGAAATGAAGGGTCGTAGTTATCTGAAGCTCGAAGAGATGTTCCAGAAGAAGGTCCCGGCACACCAGTTCAAGGTTATCGTGCCGACGTGGAGATTGTTCACCTTAGGGATAGGCAGTTATCTTGAAAGACTGATTACCGTCTTTGTTCAAGGTACTCGGTCTAGATGAGAGCCTATATTGTCTCAAGCTAAGTTACCCACCGAGAAAGACTAAAGAATCCTTGGTTTTTAATTTCTGTGTTAATCTTTGCACCCGTCATGTTATCTTGCCAAGCTCTGCTGGAAATAATCTAGTGAGAGATGCAGACATGGACTTTTCATGTGTATCCCGGGTCTTAGCGGCTGTGTATCATTTATAATACCTATCAACAGATAACGTTGAGTAGTCCGTTCGCCGTTTCTCATCCTCGATTCCCTTCCCAAGGCTTGGCCTCATACGCGGGGACAGTCAGAGGCTGAGCATTGGCCAAACCCCCAGAAGTGGAGGATTAGGACTGAAAGACCGAAAGACCGAATTTCCGATAACATTGGAGCTCCTGGACGCAAGGCTAAGAGCTAAATAGGCAAATGGCGTGCATAGTGTCGAGTAGAGAGCATCGTTTAGCTTATCTCTGCTTTAGCGGCGATCTCATCCCCGCCTTATCGCGACGTCGTCGGAAGCGAAACACCGAAGATACACGACAGGCTAGACCTGTAGATAGCTATTTACAACCAACAGCCTTTTAGATAAATACCGGCCTGTCTTACTGACTTCTCTTCCATATTTCAACCCGTAACCTTCTCAACCTCTCGCGTTCCACAGCAAGCTCATCGTTGCCCATCGTCATGTCGCCTTCCCCCGCCTCCGGCGGCCTATCAAAGCTTCACCCTTTCGACCCGCTTACTCCAGTCGAAATCAAACTGGCCGTTTCGATATTGGAAAAGGCTCTACCTGGAGTTCCGCTGCGATACAAGCGCATTGATGTGCTTGAGCCCATCAAGAAAGATGCGGTTCCTTACCTCGATGCGGAACGACTAGGAGCTCCGCTTCCCAAGAAGCCAGCGCGCCTCTTGTTTTCCTACTTCCACAGAACGGATACCGGAGGTTTCTTCAAAGCAGTTCTCAACGTCGGAACTATGACTCCGGTTTATATCAAAGAGTTGCCTAAAGATGTCCAGGTAAGAGTCATCGCGGGTGAAATTAATACCCATGACTGACTGACTGACCTGCTAGGGCCCTGCCGACATTGATGAGCTCATCGAGATCGAGGAGGTGTGCATGAAGCACCCGGCTGTTCTGGCCGAGATCGAGAAGTTGCAACTCCCCGACAGCTATACAGTCTGCAATGACCCATGGATCTACGGAACAGACAGCGACTCTGAAACCCGGCGGCTTGCCCAGTGCTACATGTACATCATCGAAGTGGACCACCCCGAGTCGAACCATTACTCCCTTCCATGTGCATTTTCTCCTGTGTTTGACCAGGTGACCAAGGAATTGGTCCGTATTGATCAACTGCCAACTGGAGTTGATTCCAAGACGCAGCCAACACAGCCCTGGAAGCCCGTCAAGTGCGTTCACTACGCTCACGATTTGCTGGATGAGCCCCTGCGCACCGACCTGAAGCCCTACATCGTCAACCAGCCTGAGGGGCCCTCATTTCTTGTAAGCGGCCATGAGGTATCCTGGCAAAAATGGCGCTTTAGGGTTGGATTCACCAACCGCGACGGCCTGGTTTTGTACAATGTCACCTACGATAGCCGCCAAACATTCTACCGTCTTTCTATGTCTGAGATGACGGTTCCGTATGGCGGTAAGTATCGACATGACTCTGTTGAAGTGGATTGACACTGATAGATTTAAAGACCCCAGAGCGCCGTTCCACCGAAAACAGGCCTTCGATGCTGGCGACGTCGGGTTCGGTATCACAGCAAACCAGCTTGCCCTTGGCTGCGATTGCCTTGGACACATCAAGTACTTTGAAGGGTACAGGACCGATTCCAAAGGCAACCCAGTTCATCTCAAGAATGTGATCTGCATGCACGAGCAAGACAACGGAATCCAGCACAAGCACACCAACTACCGCAACAATATGGCCACTGTTGTCCGCAACAGAGAGCTCGTTGTGCAGATGATTTGCACGGTATCCAACTACGAGTACATTCTTGCCTGGATCTTCGACCAAGCCGGCAACATCGAGCACGAAATCCGCGCTACTGGAATCCTCTCTACCATGCCTATTGATAACGAAGACGGTCTCAAGGTTCCATGGGGAACCAACGTCGGCCCTGGAGTGATGGCTGCTTATCACCAGCACCTGTTCTCCGTCCGCATTGACCCCGCCATCGACGGGCACAACAACACTCTGTACTATGAAGACAGTGTCCCGATGCCCGTTGACAAAGAACTCAACCCCTTCGGGATGGGCTACACTTCGAAGCAGACGGTTCTCAAGAAGGCCGGTTATGCAGACCTATCTGTCGAGAAGAACCGTGTTTTCAAGATCCGAAATGACAGCAAGATCAACGACGTGTCTCTGAAACCGGTCGCGTACAAGCTGCACTCTGTTCCCAGCCAAATGGTGCTCATGAGTGAGGGCTCTTTCGCGCGTAAGCGTGCAGCCTTCTCAGAGCACGCAATGTGGGTGACCAAGCATCAAGACGACGAGCTGTACGCTGCCGGCGAGTTCACTAACCAGAGCCGTGTCGACACTGGACTGTCTGAGTGGGCCTCTCGGAATGACGACGTTGAGAACACGGACATTGTTGTGTGGCACACGTTTGGCCTCACGCATAACCCTCGCCCCGAGGACTTCCCAGTCATGCCTTCTGAGAGGATCAGCTTCATGCTGAAGCCTGACGGCTTTTTCACCAAGAATCCTGCGCTCGACGTTCCCCCTAGCACTCAGAGCTTCAACCAGTCAAAACTTCACGAGGATTCTTGCTGTAGTGATAAGTCGAAGCTTTGATATGGAAGTGATTATCCACAATAGAGGCAGGTGGATTAGTACAGAGTGGTTATTTGAATGGACCATGAACGTGTAGAGCAGTGAGATAGCATATCGCTCTGCTTGAACGTTTTGCGAGGTAGCGATGGGATCTTGCGCCGGAATTTGAGGATCAGTTAACTATATTTCTGCGAACAGCACCACATCATTTGGCCCCCCCTCTCAGTTCAGAAATTAAGTGATTTATCGAGAGCACCATATCTATTCCTAGTACGTTCAATGTTTACTGGACGGTCTCATTTTTCAATCTCTTTCTCTTTCTCTCAGTCTACCGGGTCGCCCGAAATCATAAAAGATTTGGGGAAATTCTTCCATGAAAATCACGTGCAGGTCTAAGGCGCATCCATCTAAACCAGTTCAGCTCACGGCGTGTTTTTTTGTGGCGCCCTTGACCTGAATGTGGGCTTTCACAGCACGCTACCCCGGCTCATAAGCTGACTATCTTGACCCGGTAACCAGCCCGTAACCAGGTCTAACCTATTCGTAGCGACGGTAATCCGATTGACTGATTCGTGGATGTACGTTTCGGTTAACCGTTGGTGGAGGTAACGGGCCATCAAGGCAAGATAAGCTTGAATATAAGCTTAATGTGGCTACCTACTATCAGCCTCCCCTGAAGCTTGCATCGGGCGATTTACTACCAATTCATTGTAGAGTTTCTGATTATTCAGGCTTTTTTCTGAGAAATGGCAAATACTCGTATCAGTCTGTAAGACTTTACGAAAAGCAAACGACGGAATGTTCATAGCTTGAATATCTTGTATTTAACGTAGCTGTGCGGCGGAAAGATTGTGTTGAACAACTTATCCATACAAAAGAAACCCCAACTTGCGATTCTCTACCCTCATCCAAACTTATTCCACCGACCGTAACATCTCATTCTGGCGTGTTGACTCATGTTCCTGCAACCGTTAGCTACATCAAACTGACAAGGTGTGCCACATGTACTGGGAGCTTCTAATGGCTGACGTCACAGTGGAATCCGAAACCAGCATCATCGTCGCCGCACCTCTCAGAGTCATGGGTATGCCAGAGAGGTCCTTCGCGGGGCTTCCACTGCGCTCCGTCGGTGGGTAGGTGCTGAGTGGGCAGTGGGCAGTCCTCTCTTCTGAAGACGGCGGGAGTCTTGGAGTTGGTTGACGGAAGGGCAGTGGCGCCCATGGTCATCAATGCCGCGGCTCGAAAGTAGGAAATAGTAACCATCGTGGCTTAGTAGATGAATAGGGACTGGTTCGAATGAGTTCTGGAGATGTAGAGGCGAGAGTGTTGGTTGTGATGTTCTCTTCGCCCTCTTTATACTTCTGGAAACACCGCGTTGACAACCGCACGATGTCCTTCGCTATGCCCCATCTTGCTGTTCCGGGAACCCTTTGGAAACTTCCCTGTATCGACGTTCTTCTCTCGCGAAGGATTACACGGGGTTCGCTACGGGATGTATCTTCCCGGAGAATGTCAGTAATTCACGTTCGTTTGTAACAAAGTACAGTTCGCTAAGAAGAAAATGCACCTTGATGAGGTTCCTTGGATGCCTGAGAAGCTTGATAACCAACCAACCCGGCCATTTCTGTCTTCGGCTGGTCCGCAGAGGTTCATACGGCCTGCCAACAACATGCGATATTTTTTGTCAACTACCTTGATGGATGCACCTCGACCGGGAAGCCACCCAAAAGAGGAAAGTGAAGAGATAAGATTGAACGCCACAGGTAGCATGAAGCCCGATTCATGTGAATGGGATTGTTATCATACAGAAGGTCCACATATCTCACAAAATGGCCTCATCAAGCCCGGTCTTGGCCTCTCTGAGCTTGGTTAACTTGACATCTGATTGTTGTCGCTCTTTCAGGTTGGGATATGTATATAAAATCAACATGGGAACCGATAAATTGTCACGGAATCATCCTCAAGTCTTCTTTTCAGCAGTGAGCCTACATCGATCTCAAGCCTCATTGGTATATAGACAATTGAGCGACAGTTACTTCTTCCAAGGACGTCGTGAAATATAAATAGACTTAGTCGATCGTCAACCTGGAAAGTGATTGATCTGCCTACTCTAGGTTTCAGTCCCATCAAGACTACTAGCTACACGGCGGTTCTTGCTGGCAATCATCAAATGCTGTACATCAGAATGTTTATCAAGTCAGATTCCAGTCAGTCCATCAACGTGCCTTAACCACTTTCCAGAACGGGAGGCAAGACTCAAGTACACTAAGCAGCAGACAAGCGCTATCATGGATGCAGGCACCACTTCGCACGATGGGTCTAATATCGAGGAGCATCAGATCTAATTATCTTACATCTCGTCGCCTATCTCCCCATGCTTTAGACTATGGTGCCAAATAATGTCTAAGAGAACCCATGCCGGCTTGTTGACAACTTGCCAAGCCCTGCACGAAATAGACACCTTCGCACATTATAATATTATCTATTAAAGTAGTTTCTCCCATATAGTCTTAGACTACTGCGTCTGACTCATGCTGCAGGTTTACTGGTCTGGGAGATCCCAATCTAATCTCGCGCAAGAAGGGTTCCGCAGCTGTTTAATGAATCATTGTGGCGCAGTGATTCAGGTTGCGGGGGTTCGTGATAATATCTCAACCCCAACCTATTCAGCTGCCTTGAGACCCGATAAGAGGGGATAAGCACAACTGATT
Organism: Neonectria faginata; assembly: GCA_030864175.1. Taxonomy (NCBI): domain Eukaryota; kingdom Fungi; phylum Ascomycota; class Sordariomycetes; order Hypocreales; family Nectriaceae; genus Neonectria; species Neonectria faginata. Next base: position 233,863 of record JAULBG010000010.1, on the reverse strand, counting down.
GTCGAGGAATAATAACCCTGAGCATGTCTATGAATAGATTGGGTGGAGTGCACTCTTTCCCATCTTATTACAGTAAAACATGTCTATAACGATATGACGAGACACGGGGGGACCATTGTTAAAATCAGGATATCATTACAGCCCGGGATCTAGCTAGAGTTACCTTAGACTTACATCACGCCTAACTTTTAGTGGTATCCGATAAAAGATACATCTTAATAGATGATTGCGATTTCCTAGGGACCCGGCCGAAGGGATGACTAAGGATAAAGAACTTAGGATTGAGCCGGAAAATAGGAAAAACCCTATAGATAGGGAGACCGCAAAGGATCGCGAAGACACGGTTATAATAACCGACCTCTAGCAGATAGCTTATCAATTAAACGATCTCTCTAGACATTATTATCATTATCTATTTCACTGCATTTAATTACCTTAAACTTAGCGCATTTGATCCACTTTTTAAACCATCACGTATCTAACATTTCCCTACCTCACGTACCACCTTCCGTAAGGTAGGCGAATTTACTACTAAAGGACTCGGAAATCGTTGACTGAATTGGCGGCCGCCAAATTCGAGCTCTACCTAAGCTGCAAGCTCTATCTAAGACCACATCGAATTTTGGGCGGCAGCACGGCGTAAAGCAATGCGTTGCTTGACAGTAATAGCATGCCGGCGAGAGCGGCTCATTTTGCTGATAAAAGAGGGATAATTTAATGCTGTGGTTGTGATGTTGAAAGGTTGAAAATGCATCCGCAGGGAGGAAAATTTCCCCCGAAAATCCGCTTACCTATAGCGATAAAATTCACTTTGTGTGGTGACTAAGCTAGAATCCTAGGATATCGTCGTAATCAGGGTTGATTCCGATTTTGCAGTAAAATTAGGTGGGATCCTTGAACCTATCATTATGACCAAAATATCGTTACAGCCCGGATCGTTATAGACATGTTTTACTGTATGTGGTTCCGGGTTTAACGTTAGTGTTGCAAAAGTGCCAAATGAATTGCCGATTCTGGCGTTTTCGGAGGCGGAGTTTTCGGAGTCCCAGGAGGGGCACATGGTGTTTCATCTCGCCTGGGTGCCCGTGAGTAGGTATAATAGGCGTGTTCCGACTTCTAATGACTGAGATAGGTTCTTGTACCTTGAAGATTGTTGTTTTTCTACGAATTTCTACACAAGCTCCCCTCTTTCATTTCAATTATCTAAGATGGCCACCGCTGAGACGAAGCCTTCAGAGACGCACGAGGCGGGCTGCCACTGCGGCTTCATCAGCCTGTCCGTGACGCTCTCACCGCCGTTCCCCGAGCACTTAGTCACTCAGTGCAACTGCTCCATCTGCCGTCGCACGGGTTATCTCTTAGTTTGTCCGTGGTTCGACTCATTTGCTGTTGCGGCACAAGTTTTCGCGTTACTCATAAATATTCTAATTAGATCCCAAATACGAGCAAGTCAAGTGGCACCACGGCTCCGACAAGCGGGTGGGGCGCTACCAGTTCAACACCAAAACCCGCGACCACATGTTCTGCCCCAAATGCGGCGTCAGCATTGGCATTGACTTTGATCACGAAGATCCCAAGGTATATGGACTTAGTGTAAGTGGCTTGATGTGACGCGTGGGCGGGCAAGTGGGAGAGCTTGATGGCTGACGGCGTGACCACCAACTAGGTGCGGCAGTTCAACGACGTCGACCTGGATTCAGTCAAGTACAAATATTTTGATGGGGCGCATAAGCTAAAACCGGCCGTCGACATGTCTGGAAAGCAGGTGGATGTGGAGACGGGAGAGAACGTTTCATCCAGTTCGTGAAAGTTGCAAGAGGAGTTGGTGTAGCCGGAAGTTTGGCGTTGACTGTTGGCGGAGTGGGCGGTGGGTTGAGGCAAGCAGCGTCGTGCTAGCATGATGTCTCGCTAGTGGGCAGTTGGACGGATGTGGAAGGATTGGATGTGAACCATCCTCGGGATGGATGTGATTCCATGTTCAGCTGGCAGTTGAAGCGATCTTCGTGTGATGTGCATCGAGGGTGGGCTGGATGGCAAGCCGTCTACGCAAAGCTGTGCACATGCGGGGATGATCTCCCAGCCGTCGCAATCAATTTCTGGGATCACCACATCGGGAACAGGTTTCAGTGAACCCTGTGTAATGTCACTGTGATCGTTTTCGTCCTTCGTTCTTTGTCCCCAACGGCTCAACGGAAGGCTTACCAAATTCTCTTTCATTTTCTTCAATCAAACCATCTAATTGCGCCCAGCCTTTGAGGCGCATTCGTTGACATCATCGTCATATCCGTCTCAAAAATGGAGAAACGCTACGGTACCTAGACGTCAGTGGGCGTCACCACCAGCATGGGGCTCTCACAGCGGTTTGAGGTACCCAGGGATGGAAGCTTCACCTCGCTACAGTGGACGCTACGCGTACCCTAAGCTAACTACTGCAGATCTCTTTCCGTTCCCGGCTTAGCGCGCACTCACAGCTGCAGCTCAATCCGGGTGCTTGTCTGATAGCACTGGATATCGACGTCATCGATCTTTCAGCTTGGTTTTCGATGCTCGCATGCTTATTTGTTGGCAGTGATCCTCAGGTTGGAGCTTGCTGCCAAAACATTCCAGCCATCATATTTCTCCTCCTCATTTTCTTTCTCTTCATCCCGTCCTCACTCCCTCGGCCTCTCGCAAACTCGCCCAATGCTGGGTTTCGAGGCAGACTGATCTCCAGGCTACACCTCGCAAACATGCCCCCCGTGAACTTGGACGAGCCGACCGCGCCCGCGAGTCACCACTACAGCGGGCAGAATCGTGTCCCCAATATCCAGCAGTTTGTCCAGCAGCTTGACCGCGACAAGAAGGAACGCGATGCCGCCATTGATGCAGACCTGAAGAAGAACAAGGTCGGCCCTGCGTCTGGAGAAGCCAAGGCACACACCAATGCTCCCAACCCCAAGACGAAGGATCATCGCACTGTGCGTGATCCCGTCACCGGCAAGGATGTGGCTATTCAAGATGCCGACATTGACTTTGCAGAGGCTGTGGACAATCCCAAGGTACGTTTGAGAGCTACCATTTCACGCCCCCGGCCCTTCAGAAGCCACTGAGCTGACTCTGTCTAGTTGTCTATCCCAAACGAAAACCTAGGTAAACATGCCACGATTGCGACCTCATCGAAAATGTCTGGCGAAGAATACCGCTACGCCCAAGATGTTACGGCACCACCGGACCCCGTCCAGGAGGGTTCCACATCTGATGTTCCTATTCGAAGCGAAAAGACATCAGTCCTCTTTTACAAGACTCCGTCGGTCAGCTACGAGCCCATGTTTGGTATCCTCGAGACGCGTGCCAATGTGCTCTGCACCGGAATCTTCTTCGCAATTGTGTTCATCGGCAAGATGCTTGGCGGTCGCCTGCTCGGACTCATTCCCTTGGGCTTCTGCGTTGCTGCCGGCGTCTTTCTCTGGGTCAAGGATGTGATCCGCCAGGGCAGAGACATGGAATGGGCAAGCGAGCAGGAGCGCGGTGAGACGGCCACCACGAACCTGATTCCCGAGTCGGTTGAGTGGATGAACACGATGCTGGGTATTGTTTGGGGACTCATTAACCCTGAAATGTTCGCTGGTGTTGCCGATACGTAAGTCCACTTGGTCATTCCGGTTCTTGCATCGTTACTTACGCAAAGTAGACTTGAAGACGTCATGGCAGCGTCCGTCCCCGGCGTTATCGACAATGTTCGTGTCGCAGACATCTCTCAGGGCAACAACCCCATCCGTATTCTCAACATGCGAGCCCTGCCAGACTCCCATGTCAAGGATATCAAAGATGAACTGCACAAGCAAAATGAGAAGAACACCGACCCCGATGAGCTGGCTGCGAACGAACAGGCAGGCTCCTTCTACAACCTCGAGGTCTCGATTGCCTACCACGCCAAGCCATCCGGCGAAGACATTGCCTCGAAGGCACGCAACATGGGCATGCAATTGGTCTTCTATCTAGGCATCAAGGGGCTCTTTGGTGTGCCGTTGCCCATTTGGGTCGAGCTGATTGGACTTGTCGCTACGGCTCGCATTCGAGTTCAGTTGACTCCCGACCCGCCATTCCTGAAAACCATGACATTCACCCTCATGGGACTGCCCAAGGTTCAAGCTGGATGTACGCCCATGATTGAGAAGGGTGTCAACATTCTCAACCTTCCTCTCATCTCCAACTTTGTCAACTGGGCCATTGGCGCAGCGGCGTCCATGTATGTCGCCCCCAAGAGCATGACGCTTGATCTGAGCAAGATGCTCCAGGGTGACGATATCAAGAAGGAGACACTTGCTCTGGGTGTCTTGTTCGTTCGAATTCACAAGGCTGTTGGCCTTAGCAAGCAGGATCAGCGTGGCAGCAAGGGTGGTGGTTCAGACCCATACATCACCCTCAGCTGGAGCAAGTTTTCCAAGCCCCAGTTCTGTACGAGAGTTATCCAAGACGATCTTAACCCCATCTTCGAGGAGAGTGCTGGTCTTCTTGTCACCGCCGACCTGATCAAGGCTGATGAGCAACTCTCCGTCGAACTTTGGGACAGCGATCGCTCTTCTGCCGATGACGTCGTTGGCAAGGTCGAACTAAGCATTCAGAAGCTCATCCAACACCCCGGAAAGATGTTCCCCCAAGTGTCCAAGCTTAAGGGTGTCAAGGCCGAGAGCGAGATGCCGGGTGAGCTAATCTGGGAGGTGGGCTTCTTTGGTAAGACACAATTTCGCAAGGCTCTGCGTACTGATGGCCGAGATCTCAACCTACCGAAGGAACTCAGCGCCCAGCCTGAGCTCCAAGAAGATAAAGGCGCCATCGATTCAAAGGAAGAAGATTCTGTCATCCACACTCCTCCGGACCCATTGTGGCCCTCTGGTGTTCTAAGTATTGTCGTCCACCAGATTGTCGGCCTTGAATTGGCTAATATCAAGGGCTCGGAAGGCAAGAGGAAAGGCAAAGAGTACGAACCTGCTCGCCCTGAAGCAGGCCCGGTAAAGGAGGAACAGAGCAAGTCGCTGCCAAGCTCGTATTGCACCATTTTGGTCAATGACGAATTGGTTTACAAGACTCGAACCAAGGTTGTGTCCTCTCAACCCATCTTCAATGCCGGAACGGAAAGATTTGTCCGAGACTGGAGGTCCTGTATCGTCACTGTTGCAGTTCGAGATTCGAGAAACCGACAGCACGATCCCATCATTGGCGTCGTGCCACTCCGACTCGGAGATATTCTGCAAACAAGCAGTGAGTCTACTCGATGGCACCCCTTGGATGGAGGTATTGGCTTCGGACGAATTCGCATCTCGCTACTCTTCCGATCCGTGGAGCTTCGGCTCCCGCCTCCCCAACTTGGCTGGGATATTGGAACCTTTGAGTTCCTTCCCGACGCCATCACCACCACGAATTATGTGCCGTCTGAGAAGGTTAGACTTCGACTACGAACTGGCGGATCTTCTGCCAATATTAAGAAGAATGATTCTGTCCACGAGGGCGATGGAATTAGGTTCAACCTGAACAACAGCGAGGGCAATAGCGAGCTGCAGGATCACCAACATCATCTCCGTCTCCCTGTTCGCCACCGTTATAGTTCCCCCATCTTCTTTGAGTTCTATCCATCCGGCAAGCGAAGCCCTGATGCCTTTGCAGCCTTTTGGCTTCTGGAGTTGACCGATGGAGAAGAGAAGGATTTTGACATTCCGGTCTGGAAGTGCAACAACTCGCTTCGACTATCACAGAACTACATCACGGAGGAGAATTTCCACTCCATCCCCGACATGGACATTCAAGAGGTCGGCCGGGTACGGTTCCGCGGCAAGTTTTCCGCTGGAACTGACTCAGACCACATCAAGTTCGTGAGCTCCAATGACACGCGCGAGACTATCGAGGCATGGGAGGCTTGTTATGCCGAGGGAGTGCGCGAGCAGGAGGTTCAAGCCGAGGTTCCAGCCGTGATTCAGAAACTCCACGATGAATCATTGACTCAAGGCCGCGACATTCTCGCCCAAGCGGATGAGAAGGAGAAGGCTAGATGGTTGGCCAAGGATGGCGCTGACTGGAGCGGAGCGTTTGGAGAAGATCCTCGCGTTCTGATGGCAAGGCAAGAGGGTGATGCCGAGGATAGCGAAGAGTACGACGACTTCGATGAAGATGATGATGATCCAGATCTTGGTATCCAAGATGCTGACACAGATCCATCTGTCCCTTCCGAGGATGGCCGTCAGTCTATGGATAGTATGGGAACTAGTGCTACTAGCGGGTCGCAGGACAGCAACGCCAGCACCAGCAGTAAGAACCCAATCAAGAAGTTCAAGGATTACCGGGAACGCAGCCGGGATCTCCACCGGAAGCATCGAGGCTTGATGCAGTGGCGCCCTCTGCGCAATGCACAGTTCGCCAAGGATGAGGCCAAGTTTGCGATGCGCAAGGTCAAGAACCTCGGGGCATTGGACGGACGGAAGCCCGATGTCGAGACTGAGGCATAAAAGTGGATGATGGTTGTCCCTTTGTATTGGGGTCAAGGTTTAGGGGCTGCAAACGGATGGCCTAGATTGACGAGTGATGCTTAGGCAGGTTGTATAACTGAACGCTGGGTTATCGGATGGTTGCCTTTTACTGTAGTCTTTGCTCGTTTGCCAAATCATGTTACGATATACCTTCGGCGACTGCGATTGAGCATTATGTGCATTGCGACCATATCATAGACCACCTGTGATTAAGGACAATATCTCCCCGAGGCACTTAAGTCTTAGATTGGCATTTTGTCGGGTTCTTGTTCGCTACCTGCCGTGGATAAGCCTAATGGTCTTATCGTTACTTAATACCTGACGGATTACTTCCGAACTACCGTCGGTAGTTTGGCGATCGATATTTGAGATATATTTCAGGACGTGGATGACATATGTGAGAGAACAATGCACGAAAATTGAAAGGGCACAAGGAAAGATAGGTAGTCTGCCGTGTGGGCTCTTCACCGTTTCCACGACAACAGAAGATTAGATAGACCCTTGGCCCGATCGTCTCCAAGTTTGGCTCCCCGCCGTGGCCTATATATCAGCACCGAGCCACAGACTTGGAGCGATCAGATCAACTCTTCTGTCTTGCTTGGTTCGGCGCCCGATGGTTCCGTAAAGCGAACATCCCCCCCACAAGCTGAGTGTGCTTCGATCTGCAGTCTAGAAATCAGCCTCTCTAGTTGTGGTATCCACTGGCTTGTCCATGGTTTCAGCACACTACACATTCGGTGGTCTTCTCATCAACGACGAGCTCGTGGGCGACAAGTGGCATTACATCCGTCAGCACAACCGCGGCTACATGCCAACCTTTCGCGAAGAAGCGGCGATCTCGGATGACTTTCGTTGCAACCAGGGTGCTTCTTCCGGAAACGAAACCGATACGTGCACGGGCAAGGTTGGCGATGTTGTCGGTCTTTGACAGGCCTTTGGAGCTGGTAGCATCGAGCACCCTAGTCCCACGCAGCTGTATCTGAGCAAAGCGCCCGATTCCGTCAAGGACCACGACGGCAGCGGCGACTGAATCAAGTCCACCAAGGGCTGATCTGGAAGAAAGACCTCGTTGCGGAGGACTTGCAGAATGATGGATGGTGCGTATGGGGACAAAACCACATCAGCTTCACCGTCCCCAACACCATTCCGGATGGTTCCACTGGAGACACGAGTGTTGATGTTACGGGAGATGACTTGGCTGTTGAATCTTCCGCTCAAACGGTTGAAGCTGTTACCACTACATCCACCACTGGGACCGCGTCTTCTGCCCCGATTGTGGATGCACCTTCCTCTGTATCCACAGATACTTCGAGTGTCATTGAAACGAGCACTGCGAGTAAACCGTCTGGGGGTCGATGTCGTGCGTCTCAACGCCGGAGGTTCCACGAAATGTAATGGTCAAAATGACTACGGAGGCGCGTGTTCCCACCAAGTACCCCCGTCGCCTTTGATGGCGATACCTTCATATTCATAACCCAGACTCCCTGGGGTGTTGATTCCTCTTTTTTTTTTTTTTTTTCATTTGACCAAGGGTTTGCGTCGACTTTTACATGTATTATATTATTGTTCGGGAGGACCGGGAACACGTATAAACGTTTGGTCTTGGTAACTTAACGACTGTGCTGAAATGGTGATCCCTTTGACTCATTATTCTCATGAAAACCAACTCAATTCCGTTCTAGTTCGGTGCATCTCGTCAAGTGAGCTCAACGACTTATACATTTCATTGTCAAATAGATTATTGATGGTGATAGGTTGAAGTCGAGACACGCTCGGCTCCTGACGACGCCATTGGTTTTTCGAGGCACGGCCCCGGCCGCGTTCAATCAAAAACACCACGTGACTCCGACCGCGCAACCGCAATACCTCGATTCTCGCCCGAAAAGATGCTCAATACTCCGTCTCGCGGCATTTAATCCTCAGCCTCTTCATGATCTTTTTTATGTTCATGAAAGTCACATAGAGTCTTGTTCCTTCAGCTGTGTCGTGCTCCGTTATTCGTGGTAACGTCACCACTCGCAATGGAGCCCCAGCCAAATCGCGTAGGCCATGGCGACGAGCGCCCCAAGCCAACACCCGTGCCCTTGCCAATACAACCGACTCGGCCTGAACACACTTCATACGGTGCCGGAACTACGAACACTTTGTCCGGTGGACTTCTGGCAGCGATACAGAGTCCCACTAAAGCACAACTCGGCGCGTCGAACACCGCGTTTAGTCCGCGCGGAGGCTCAAGAATCGCCGTCGTGTTGAACTCCTCGCCAGTGCGCCATGATTCTCATAACTTCGGGCCGGAACACAACGATACGGAAGGATTTGGCATCTCGGATCTGACGCCCCAGGGGAGACGCATGCCTTTGCTGTCGAGCCAGCCGGCCGTCACATCCGAACTAGGGCACAGTCCAACGAGACAGGCGACCGATACCTCAACTGCCACGCCTATCCGTGCCCGAGGCAGACCTAAGAGCTGGAAGCCGGGCATGCCCTACGGTGCACATCCGCACAAGACTCAAGCAACGGCTGCAGCATCGCGAGAAGCCCGGCAGGTCAAGCCGAGGCCACCACCGAATGGATTCCCGAAACGCCGGGGACGGCCACCGAAGGCACCGTCGCCACAACCGAGGGATATGTACTCCAAACTCAGCCCACCGTTTATCGCGTTCATGTGCGAGTGGCAGGATTGCAAGGCCGAGTTGCACAACTTGGACACGCTGCGCCGTCATGTGTACGTGGTTCACGGCTGGGACTCGACTTGTCGCTGGGGAAAGTGCGCCCACAGCGAGCCTCACAGAGAATTCGAAGACGATGAGAGTTTCGATGCGCATGTAGAACAGGCACATCTGGTCCCTTTTGCGTGGCACGTTGGAGATGGGCCGAACAACTCGAGTGGGCAAAACGTAACAGCGAGAGCGAATATAGAGGAGGGAATCCCAGACTATCTCAAAGATGAGAATGGAAACCAAGTGACACCCTCCGTGAAGGACCAAAAGGTGGAAGACTTCAACACTTGGAGGAATAACCGCCGCCGTTTGAGAGAGCTGATAACTCGGCGTGATGAGAACCTACCCGACGAGGAAGTGAGCGAGGTTGTGGAGGGCGAGTAGTGAAAATACGATGCGGAATGGATACCATGGTTGCATTGGTGCAACTAGTTGGGAAGTTACTCTGCTAGCGCTACAATAGCTTGGACATTGCTGGTTGCAAGCATGAGTTGCATGAGCCAGAGGCTAGAGTTGACTATTATCTGTATTAAACTATGTATCTTATAATCAAGACGAGACAACCCGACGGGCTCGAAGCGATTTCCTTGCTCCTCGTAGCGATGAGGTGGTGCAGGAGATCATGTCGTCCCTATCTAGCAGTTGACAAAGCGTTTCCGACAACTTTGATGGCCATAGTGACCGAGCCAGCAACCAGGGACAGGTACTCGCTCTCGGACGGAAGCATCTTGAGAGCGGACGAGTGATTGTTCATGCCGTTGCACATCCTTCGGACCCAATGTTTGACCTGGCCGACACGCGTCTCCTTCGCCTTCGCTTCCCACTGTGCTTGAGCCTCAGTAGCTGCCGACCAGATGTCTTCCCAGCTAGTGGGACATCCGTCTGTTTTTAGTTGGCCTGGGACGAGGTCCTGAAACTTGGTCATTACTTCCCGGAGTTGATGCTTGGCCTTGTTGAATATCAACACATCGTCTGATCTTATGAAGTGTCAGATCCATTTGTCGCATGGTGCTGATTTAAGACAGCACAAACGGCTTTGTTCCGTTGCTCACCTCGTCACGCTGAATTGCGCCTCGATGCGACGAATGCTTTCTTGTCTTTCTCTATGCCGCCTTTCCCGCTCTGAGATGAAGTCGGATCGAAGTTGATCGAACTCTTCCGTGTCAGCCTCAGTACGCTCTCGTGCTTCGATCTCCCAGGAAAAACGTTGCACGAGAGCCCCGGGTTCAGGGTCGATATAGCGAGCGGTTTCCATGGCTGTGAATTGGTGAAATGGCATGGTTATTGTCGCAAATCCCCAATCGTTAATGAGGTCAACAAGATTCTTAGCTGGTCTGCTGGTTGAAGTGGTGAGAGCAGGGTGGCAGGGTGTTTTGAAATCCGTTTCCGTGCGCTAAGAACCCCGACCATCACAACCGTGAGATGTACAATACCAGGCAGCATCCAGCGGGATCCAATAGACGAGTGACACATCGGCATGGCGTCCTACTAAGTGGTTTTCAGCTGCGGGAACATTGCACTGGGTTGCAGCGCCGTCAGCAACACAAGAACCATGCGGCCTGGGCGGATAATCTTGACTGGTAATCGAGCTCCGCCACAAAATAACGGCACTTTCTAATCTTAGAAGTAGACTACCTTATCGGGCCTCGAGACACCTCTAGAACACCCCGAGGATTCTAATGATCACTCGACACCGACAGACCATTTGGCAGAGGATACCGCTAGTCTTTCTCTCGCAGAAGACGACCCCGGCCTGATAAGATACAGGGTCGAATACGTCGGCCAAATATCGGGTTCCGTCTTCGTCGACGGCAAATTCAAAAGAATTCAGACATCAGAAGAGCCCCCGGTCTTCGAGTATGTCGAAGTTCGGCTCACAGGCCAAGGTGAGCTCTCCACAAGCACATCTGAGGATGTCGCGAAAACAGAGCAAGGCAAAGGACATTCGTACATCAACATTCTTTCACCCGCTGTGACAGAGGCATTGCGATGCGTTGTGGATTACTACCCTGACATTGACTTCTCGCCGAACATCATCAAGGTCATGGAGCCGTACTCAGTCTTTGTCATCTTCGAAAAAGAGCTGATGGCATACCGGGAACGAGTGGCGCTGAAAGCTGGAGAAGAACCGTCGACTTGCCCAAACCAATGGGCTGAGAAGCACATTGGCATTCTGCAAGATTTCGTCAGAGAACGAACTCAAAAGGCGGTCGAGGCCGAGCGAGAACGCCATGCAAGGGCATATGTCACATTTGACATGCTCTGGCTTCTTTACAAGCCCGGCCGGCACCGACGTCTACTACGATTTGTACAACATCGGCGAGCACGAACCGTACATCGTCATGAGTGTGGAGTTCAAGTCGACGAACGGTAATACAATTCCCACGATATTGATTTCTGGAACTTGGATGCGGATTCCAATCGGGTCGGACCCTTCGAAACCACCCTAACCGTCGGGCGTTTCGCTGGTGAGAAGGCGATCGTTTCCCTGAGAGCTTATCCGTGCGAGTATATTCGATTCTTGGATGAGGTCAGCGAAGGAGATGCCGAAGCAATCACCCAGCACTTTAACGTTTCGCGTGGCCTCATCTGCCTCGCAGATGAACCAGGCTACCCACCCAAGCTCTGCAGCCTCGCCTCTTTGCATGCCGGTGACCAATGGACGATGAGCAACCGAGGAAACCAGACTATTCTCGGCAGGGCAGTGATGGAGGTGAGCGTGCCGCCCTTGCTTCGTGGACCTGGGTACAGCACATCATGGCTCTCGAATTCCGCAAAGCATTCGCACCAGGTACGTAACTACCCTCGACAGAATGTGTCGTAGATGAGAACTGGTACCACTCTAGGTACGCTTTATTGACATTTACCCTTCCACACGTAGGTCCATTGTTCCCTGACCAAATTGAGAAGCGTTCATTCCGTCGACGCTGCGCAGAACTCACCGGTCGCGGCGACGCTGCCTCGAAGCACCTGTACAAAATCTGCCAACTGAACCCGTCAATGCGTGTCATTGTTCGCTACAACGAGTGGCAGGACGCGGTAAATCGGGAATGGATCAAGCGTATGTGCAGCTATCATGTCGCTCTACGGAGAGATGAGTCGGTAATCGCTATAAGCAAGTTGGAGCAGAAGCGCATACGTGAGCTTGTCTTGCGCAACGGCGGTGCGGCGACCTCGCCTTTGCTGGATAATCTGCGCATGAGCAGCTCAGTCAATTTTGTTTACGCTTGCAATCCCCCGTCTTGGTACTTTATGGATGGCCGGCATAGTAGGAAGGCGGTGGAAGATGTAGCTCAGAGGAAGAAGGAGATTGAGATGTTGTTCGAGGAAGGGGTGTAATGGCGGGAGCTCCAACCAAGTACTCCATACTCTGACTCCTTACTTCAAGGCGCCCCATAGAGAATCACGATTGACACAAATTTCCCACTCGGAAGATCGTTGCAATGCCGTATGCGAATCGCAGGTAGCCGATGTAAATCACCGAAGCAATGCAAGTGTAGTCTCGGCCATGCAGGTTAAGGTCCTCCTGCAACCTGAAAGCGTTGACATAGTTGAGGATTTGCTTGCCCAGAAAGGAGAGTAGGTAGATCAGGCACATCTGTACCAAGAGAAGTTATAATCGGGCTCGTGCTTAGTTCGGAATTAACCGCCATCTAGACAGAGCACTTACGCCTGGGAGTAAAACGAAGTCAATCTTTTTCAAGACTCTTTTTACTACCTTGTTCCTCAATTCAGAATCCATGGTCTGAGATTCGAGATAATATTCGTATCCTCTGTCAGTATGTTCTTGATTGCTCGCTTTCTCAACGTTGAGATCCAACTCTCCTGCCCGGACAGGATAGTCGCACTGGACCATATAGTGATCGCTTTTTGGTCCCTCTACAGCGGCCAGTTCAAGGTGAGAGGTTATCGTTGAATATTGACAGGGAATACTACCAGAGAAATTGGTCATCTGGCAGTGAGGACCTGTTGGAAGAAAGATACAGAGTTACCGGAGAAGCGAGGCCTTGATGTATAATGCGAGGACTCCTGGCCATCCCCAATCTCACACTAACACTGACACAGGTAGTGCTTTTCTGAGCCGAGTTTCCCATCCCGGTCCCATACACAAGGATGCCGCTGTTGCTAGCCTCAGTATGGGATGGCGAGTGTTATGCCAGCTTTTATTTCAGTGAATCGTACCCCTGTTTGATCTGTCGTCTCCAGGTGTGACACTCCCATAACAGCAAGTAGAATTAAGCGGTACAAATTCAATTAACACTATACTACTTCACAAATAAAATATGTTCAGACAGCCTAACCCTCGTACTGGACAATTTGCACTGATATGGCTGCGGTCGGGCACCTGTCCCGGACACACCCCAACATCGATTCCTCCGGATCCGATTCCCTTGTCCGAGCGAAGAACGTTCCACGTTGTATGGGCTAACCATTTACCTTCGCCTTGGCTCCGGTCGGTTCCTTGGCTGCGGCGCGTTCCTGGGCCTTCTCACTTGTTGATGCCGATTCTCGTAAGTCACAAGGTCGTCAGCATCCTCGTCCCTCGGAGGCCAAGTTGTCACACGATTGGCACTGGTGCTGTCGTCTTCGAAGCGGCGAATGTACTGGCGGCCTTCTCGGTCCAGCGGCTCGACCCTTGCTCTCTCAAAGGCGCGCGGGTTGCCATCGGGATGGTACAGAACCGCAGTAGGCCCCTGGGCACGGCCGGTAGCCTGATCGGTAGGAACGACGCCACGGAACGGCCCAGGGTCGTTCAGCTCAGTACGAGTTACCCGGGCCCTGTCGTTGGGATGAACAGGTCGTTGTCTCTGCTGCACCCGTTGCAAGTTTGCGGGTCGCCTCTCCAAGTCCATGCGCGTGTTGACGGGGATTTCGTAGAGGCCAGTCATCTCGCCGTGTCTGCGCTCAAAGGGCTCAATGGGCGCTGGCCTGCCAAGCTCCGTATTGGTATATGCCTTAGGAAAGGCAACACCTTCTATTTGCCGAGGGTCGGCGACCTCACGGACTTGCACGTCAACCGTCTTTGCTGGAAGGGTACCTCGTGGGGTCCAGTGTTGCTGTTACATGGCATCAGCAACGACAAAGGAAGACAACGCAAAGATACAGGATTGAGAAAATGGACAGTGGAATAAAGAGAATGGGGTAGTAATTACCATCTTGTTACGGTCTTCGTCCGTGTTGCGCCTTGGGGTGTTCGATCGCCCATAAAGTCTATCCATCTTGATAGAAGAGAAAACTTAATGAGATTTTAGACAGAGGGGAAAGAAAAGGGTAAGATGGAATCTCAGGACAAGCGACTGAGATGAATGTTTTCAAGAATCTGAACAAGTGAGGTACTGGAGAGTAACAGACGAAGGGTGTACAGTGTAGGAGAGTGTTTGACTTGCAATGTGCTGATGATGTCCTGAGCGGATGGGAGAAACAGGGCGAAGCATGACTTTTAAATACTGGTCTTGCAAAGAGAGACATCGCTCTGAGACTGCCGCATTCAATGAATCATATCATGCTCCTGGGGTCATACGAGTGTTGGCTTGCTCCCTGCTTGAGAGAGAGGCAGGATAACTAAGTATGTTGGTCGTAGAACCAACATACATATTTTCGACTGAAACTGAGACGACGCGGTCGCATTCCTACCGGCCAAAACCACGGCGGCTAGCAAACCCCCATGTATCTTGGCGAACTGCTCAGCGTTCCGCGCGCTTGCTGGGGAAGGCTGGCCGGGCCTCCGGTCCTCCAGCCTCCTTTTAAGCGCTTGTTGGTTGTTCCCGACTCATCACACTCATCACAGTTCCATCACCCCTATAAAAAAAGGTTGATACCCTCATGGATCTTATTTTGGCCCCCAACGTTGGTTGGTGCGAGTATGGGCATCCCTGCTAAGTTGCTGCGCGCGGCTACCGCCCTGCACGACTGATTGGATGGCATCTATTTATGGCGCAGCAAACGCCTCGGGCGGCAAAGGAGCCTCCGCGTTTTCATACCGTGCCGCCTTCGTCCCTCTTCAACCTTACAACACAGCCTTACTTGACTTCCTTTTCAGAGATCAATCTCTTGCCCACACAACCACCCCAACTCGTATCTTCCTACACAGACTCCCCATTTCTCATTCTGCTTTTTCACACATCTTTTGACTTCCCCTTTCCACCTACTTCCTCGTTGAATCCGAACAAAACCACTCAGCTGTGACCAGTTCTGTGATCTCTCGCCTACAATGAGCCACGCCGACACCCAAACCACATCAGATACTGGGCTTGATGTACCTTTGGCCGAACCTTCTTGGCTGAAGTACTTAAACAAATGCATCAAGGATGACGAAGAGCAGGGTGAAGATGCGACCCACTTCCAGATTGTTCGGGACCTGCTCCTTGCTCCCGACGATGATGACAGCGCTGTATCCAAGGCAGTTGACAGGTTCCGAGACGACTATGTTGCCGGTTTTGCTGAAGAGGACTTCGGGGGGCGGATGGCTCCCGAGTATGACGCTGGCCTTGTCTTGAACAGCCTTGCAGTGACCGTCTTCGAAGTCGTGAACTTTGTGTCTTTCACGGACATCAAACACGACAAGCTAGCCAACCTCCTCATTGGAATCAAGGCTACTGCAGCAAAGGAGTTCAGCACAGATGTATGTCCCACCCCTTTCTTGACGTCTCGAGAGCTCTACTAATGATGAACAGGACCCCCGATTTGTTTACTATGCCTGGGGATTTGAAGCTGCTGCGGATGACAGCTGGAAACATAACCACGGTGGGTAGCTGACCTCTGGCCTTTTTCATCATATGAGAACTTGATAGAATTGGCTAAGACTAACTTTTGGTCTCCTTTTCTTTAGCAAACGGTTGGCTTCAAGATATCAACCCGCAAACTGCCAAACAGGCCTCTGATGGCTGGCTCAGTAGGTCGGCGCTGATAGCGAAGCTTTTCAAAGGTGGCTTGCTTGATTCTGATGGACCTCCTTGGATATGGCACGATTTCAAGACAGCTTTTGAGGCTGAGACCCATGGCGAAGTTGCGACCAACGTTGGTCGACAAGCTCAAGTCCTTGCACCAGCGAATTACATACTCATTGCAGGAGACGCTGTTGCGAAGGAAGCCAAATCCCCTTCTCGGAAATGGCAGACGGATGTAACCCCTGCAACGTGGAGGTTATGGGCTTCAAAGCTCGAGGAGGTTGCCAACGCGGTCGGCGAGGATGCTACTTGGGGCTTGAAGGGTAAGACCCAGGAGGCCCATGACAAGATGGCAGAGCTATACCCGGAGGCGTTTAAGGAGGGTATATGATTGGTGTGATCATTTTGTTTATCTTTTTTGTCCCAGGGCGGATTTCGTGATGGGAATTGGGATATTTACTGCTGTAACTTGATAGATCTGTTTGTTAACATCGTGGGTTTTTTTTTTTTGCGTGTTGGGATTTCCTCCCTGAAAACTTGTCTTCGTCCACATGCATTTGCACACAAGTGATGCGCCTGTAATACAAGCAATACTCCAGCGCCGAGTTTCATGCCTACCACCAAGCTCTTCGTTCGATTCGGTAGCGATGTAGCAGGTGGGTAGCAGTGCAGCTTCGTAGGAGGCACTAACTTAGGGCTTACGGTCAAGGGATTAATTAGGTGCAGGTTTTCGGGACTCGGTACTGCTCCCGCAGGGCCGTCCAGGGATAAAAGGCAGCAATCAAGCCAACTCCATACGGTCGCAGAAACTCAACTCCTTCACTTCACGCAAAAACGAAAATGGACGCCTCTCCTGAGCTCTTCGTCACCCTTCCGACCCGCGTGCGGATCTGCTACCAGACGTTCGGCAACCCGTCAAACCCCGCCGTCATCTTCATCGCCGGCGACTCGAGCTCCATGCTCTCATGGAGTGCTAACATGCTCCCGCTCTTCAGCCCTGCAGGCGACGAGCACTATCTCATCCGCTTCGACCATCGCGACACCGGCTTGTCGACCGAGTTTCCCGTCCCGGCCGGATACACCCTCGGGGACATGGCTACGGACATTGAGGGACTCATCGACCACCTCGATCTGGCCTCCAAGGGAGTCCATCTTGTGGCAGTCAGCAAAGGAGGCCCCCTGGCATACACCGTCGCCGCGCGTAGGCCGCAACAGATCCGCAGCCTGACGCTGTTGTATACCTCGCCCGGCATCACCGAGAAGACTCCTCTCGCGGAGGGCTTCAAGAACTTGAACGTGGGCGGCCAGGCCTTTGTAGGCGGCTCGGGCAACGAGCGGGCCATGTTCATCGCCTATCAGACGAGGCTGGTCGAGGCGTACGCGACCCAGCCGCTCGGGGAAGAGGAGCGGAAGGAGGTGGAAGATCTGGCAGAGCGGGTTACCGATCGTGACATGCGAGGCGGGACGCTGTTCTCCAAGGGGCCGAATCACGGCGCCGCGTCGGTTGGCTGTTGGCCGGGCAAGGAGACGCTCAACAAAGTCAAGTGTCCGACTACGGTGATCCAGGCTGCTCTGGATCCAATATTCGGCCCAGTCCACGGAGAGACGCTGGCGAGGGAGATAGAGGGGGCCGAGTATGTTCTGTGGGAGGACGTGGGCCACGAGGTGCCGAAGCGCGTCTGGAATCGGTTCGCCGATCTGCTTCTGCGGACATGGAAGAGAGGCGACGACGAGTGGGTGAAGGGTTCAGAAGCTAAGAACTAAGCCGGACTACCTTGCTCGGATCCAAGGAAGAGAGTGTTGTGTTCTGGATTATACTTGCGCTAGGTAGTCGCCCTACAGCCTAACCACGCTCTCCGAATTAAGGTAAAGGATGTTTCAACCGCACGCAACACCCCAGCTGTATCACCAGTCTTCTAATCAATCCTGCCCGAGTGATAACCAATCAGAATGAATTGAAAGGATTGGTTGGGGCGTGTATGAAACGGCATTGACAACGACCATGTACCCCGCTGGCGTCGCGTAGCGGATGAAACGCGGGGGTGTCGGGGATCGGCTGAAACCAAACAAAGCCCTGCCCCAAGATTCGACAACGGGTGTCCAAGCTGGGTAATTGCGTTTCATTTTTCGTCCTCTTGGCTAATTTAAACAGAATCAGATCGTGAAGTCCTGGTCTTAATATACCCGCTAATACTTAATCTTGGCAATGTGAATGGCTCCCTCTTACATGCGTGGGTTGCAGTTGCAATCTATTCAACGCCAACGTAACACAAGCTCAGGACAGTCGACTACAGCCATGTAAGGAGTGTTAATACCAGGAACGAGATCATTTGCTCGATTGAGGTGCTCCCTATGTCCACCTTTTGACTATATATCTGTCTCATAACCACCACGGGCTCTATTCCAACCAGCCATCCCGTTCACTTAACTCTCAATTCTCGCCAACTCATCACACCTACTTTATTATTCCAGTTCCAAGCCAACGTCGGTCATGCAGTTCAAGCTCCTCGCTATAGCCACCGGCGTCCTGGCAGTCTCTTCGGTCCATGCTCAGGTTAACGTCACCGACATAATCAGCGATATCTCGGATATTGCTGTACTGGCTAGCGAGGTGGTTAGTCTCGCACAAAATCTTAACATCGCGACAATCTTAACATCTGCACCGGTAATACTCAACAATACAATTCCCTCCCACCAGATACTAACTTGAGCCCAGAAAATCATCGACAATATCGGTCAAATAGTCGAGATCATTACAACAGACGTCGAAGAAATAGGTGCCAGCAATGCCACATTCAAAGCAACTGACCAGACTGACGTCTGCAACGGCTTCCAGGAGGTAGGCAAACTCGTTCCTTAGGTCTGCTTGCGATGCTAATTGAGCGGCTGGCTAGTTTCTTGACGCGGTTGGACAAATTGCAGACACCGTGACTGAAAATATGGACGTCCTATCCGATACGCCATTCAGCGGTGCTATCGCTGATGTCATCAGTTCCGTTAATGACGGTATCAATGACTTTGGTGGCCAGATCCTCGACGTGGTACCGGACTGCGGTTCAGATACGAAAAATAGTCTGGAGAGTGTGAACACGTCGTTCAGCACTTGTCTTGAGAAATTAGCTTGACTTGTAGTTTCAATAGACATCGAGGCTTGAGCATGATTTGATTCTGTATGGTCGCCTCATCAGACATGGAATTAACACTCAACACCAAACTAGAGGCGTCACTCCTGGTCTCGTGATATGGAAGGCATGCAGTTCAGGCTTAGCCGCCAACGTAGCAGTCCGCATGAATTATTCCCTAGGGTAATATATCACCATATATGTTTGGTGCTTTACACTGAAAGTTTGAGGAGCCTTTCCAGCTATCAAAAAAGTCGGGCGCCAATGCGAAGTCGGGATGCGTTGCCGAGTTTGCTTCAAAGTCGGACTAGAAGTCGGAAGGGCGGGGTAGATAAGAGATGCTTCATTCCAACTTCTGCTAGATTCATTCATTACTATTTTGTTTCATCCGTACAACATTCACTTGAAAGATCATGAAGCATTCCGAGCTGACAATAGCCGTTGTGGGCTGTGGTAAGTGAAGTCTCGCTCTCCCATAGCACGGCTTCAACCAGGGCTAAGAACAACAGGCAACATCGGTTCCGCCATTCTCCAGGGCTTATTAGATACCCTTTACCCCGGAGGATCCCAGGACCCGATGTCGAAAACTTTTCGAAGTTCATTGCATGCACCAACACTGAGAAGTCAGCTCGCAGCCTCGAAAACGATCTTGGCCGAAAGGTCTCTCATGTCCGCGTCCTCCACGGGTAAAATCAAGTGCCATTCTATTTGGCAGATGTCATTATCCTCGGCGTGAAGCCGTATTTAGCGAAGGATGTCCTGCAGGCGCCTGGCGCCTACGAATCTCTGTCTGGCAAGCTGATCATCAGCATGATGGCTGGTATCTCTGTTTAGGATCTTACCACCATCATCAAAGAGTTTGCCGGCGCGAGCGACAAGCCAAGGCCGTACATTGAGAAAGCGATACCTAATCTAGCAGCCCGGTATTGCCAATCCATGACCATTCTTGAACAGTCGGATCCAGCTACCCCCCCTCCCCCGGACACAGCTGGCACTACTGGAATGGATCTTTAATCAAATCGGCAGAGTCAAGCTGACGAGCCCAGCACTGGTTGATTTCGGCTCTGTCCTCGTAACAGCATGCCTCGCCACATTATCAGTGCCGTTGGACGGGCTTTTGGACGGCTCCGTTGTGGAGGGTCTCCGACGACAGGAAGCCTTGGAGCTAGCTGTCCAAGGCATTATTGGTCTTCGCACAATACTGCAAAATGGACATAACCCGGCTGTGTTGAGAGAGAGTATATCTTCACCTCGTGGGTGCACAATCCAGACTTTGCTAGCTGTGGAAAGGGAGGGAACCAGAGCGGTCTTCGCAGATGCCCTCCTGAGCGGGACAGGTTATCTGAAGCGTCCAGGCAAGAGCAGTGATGGATTCCGTTGAGGTCTTCTCTACACTACTTCCAAATCCATTGAATTGACCGAAGAAGGACCATGATTCACTTCAGACGAGGAAAAGATTATGCAATAAGTGTCTAGATGAACAGCTGTCCTGGAATCAGGCGATGCATTATCTATCAGTACAGCAACGCAGAGTACAATATTCTTGTGCAGTAATTACATGACTTTCCCAATGACTTAGTATCAGATCGCTTAATGCCTTCTGTAATCAGAAGCGCGTTGCCATGTACCAGGCCAACCAATCCATCAATACCTTCGACGTCCCCAACACACTGAACCTCTTTCCTCTTTGTAAGACTTCCCAAATGAAAATCTATTTCGCGCGTAGATCATCACTTTTTGTCATTGGCCAACCACCTGAGAGCGATCGCTAGACTTGCCGACAGTGGGATGAGAATTGCCCAAAAGAGATATCCCCCGACTACTTGGCCTCGGACTCCGATAGCGTAGATGGCAGTTGCAACTCCAGGAGACACCGACCGAATTCCGCTATGAAACACCATAGCAAGCGTGTTCAGCTTCCCGAGGAGATGTGGATTCGGCGCAGCGTCGTTCACCACAAGTTGGGCTGCCGTGAAAGACATGAAGACTGCGGGGCCGAAAGTCGTTACGAAAAAGGTGACAATCCAGAACCAGACAAGAGCCGCTTCACTCTCCTCTCGAAGTAAAGCGTTCATGGCTATGAAGCCGGCGAGAAAGATCGGGTACCCCATCGCGCAGATGCGCAAGACCCCCTTAGTCCCCATACGCCTTTGCAGCCAAGGGAACGCGAGCAGGAGCCACAGAGATTGACTCCCAGCCTGCGCGGCCATGTATAGTGAGATCTTTGAAGGCGCCCATCCGATGCCTCCAATAGATACCGGGGTATAAAGCGCAACCGGGAGAACGGCGGTGAAGGAGTCCATGAGCAGGTTGACATGGCCGTACAACCACAAAGCAATGCAAACGCCAGGTGCCTTTGCGAGTTGCCAATAAGAAATCGTTTCCTTCGAGTCTTCCGTTGTCTCGTCCATGGAGTTTTGGGGGTCCCTTATATCCAGCGTCTCTTCGAGAAACAAGGCAGAGGTTATTACTCCGGTCGCATCAATAGCTCCGACAACGATGCCAGGCAAGGCATAAGGGTAGTCCTCAAAGAATTTGATACCAGCAAAAACCCCAGGGTATTGACGAACAGGATCAGCGAGCGCTCCGCCGATTATGGGTCCGAGAAAGGCGCCAAGGTTATCGGCAATGGCGAACCAGCTGTAGGCTTTGGCCTGCGTCTCCGACGTCGTGTGGTCTCCAATCATGGTACGGATGATGAGGCCGGAGCCAGACACGAGGCCAGCCAGACAGCGGAATAGAATCATCTGAAATATCGACCTGGATAGACCGAAGAAGACTGGGCCAGCCGCCATTCCGATGAGGCTCAGGACAAGAGCCGGCTTTCGCCCCATACGATCTGCCAGGCTGCACCAGATGGGCAAGACCGCCATCTCAACAATGGAAAAGAGAGATTCGATTAGTCCACTGTAGAACCCAACATCGGAATCAGGGAGATTCTCGTTGTGCTGGACCATCTGTGCGATGTAGGGAAACACCGAAAACATGGCAATAGGCTCCATCAGCCGCGCATAGCAGAGAAGGAGGATTTGCCATGTTGGGAAGGGTTTCCCAGCTGTCTTTCTCCTCTGAGCCTCGCTCCCGTCATTCTCCAACAGCGGCGTGTTTTCGGAGGCCTCGTACGTCGGGGGCTGTTGATAATCGGGGGAGTTCGGTTCGTACGACATCGCGGAGGTGGTAGTCGATGGCCCAGGGTTCAACCGTGAGCACGATATCATAGCCTTCTTCAAATGAAGGAGAAGAATTACCTATATCTAGTGATTTTCACGGAGCGAGTTTCGTGGGAGTTGGTTCATTAACGAGAAACCTCCGGGGAAAGTTGTCCGTCAGGGAAAATGATCCTTCGGAGAACAATATCCTTCGGGAGAATCAGGACCGGCAGTCCAGCCGACGTCTCACCAAGGCAAAGCAAAAGGAGAAACGCCCAGAGTGAGAAAAGCAGAACACAACCGCCAAAATAAACGAAGAGCACACCGCTGGTTGAACAAAGCTGGATTATTGGTGTATGTGGCGAACAGTGGCGAACCAGAATATGTACCGAGCTAGCTACCCCATTCTGTAAGATTACAGTACAATGGCTCCAAGACAGTTTCCAGCCAAGATTGGTAACTTATGACAAGCGTGTTACTCTGTCTCGGCTCTCTGGACCATCGGGTTCATGTTGTCTCTGTTCGAGATGTGTCTATACCCGTGACGTCTGGGTGCAGCGCGAATGACGAGCAAAGGAGATCATCTTGAACGATCAGATTCCACTGTACTGTCACCCTCCCTACGTAGGTACAGTACTACAGTAAGTGGCGCTAAAGCTCGAGAGCTGAACTGTATCTAACCCGTCCCGCGTCTGTGAAACGTGATAACTGACGAAATGACGCCAGTGGAGACGTTGAACAAAGACCGCTGTACTTGATACGCTGAGCCTGGACCCGAAGGCGGCTCGGATACGAATTACCGAGCAGGCTAGGGGCGAGACTTGGTGAGAAGATGACATTCGTTGACGTGAGTGTAAGACTTGTTTGTGAGAACAAAATGAGGGCGTCCAGTCATATGCTGTGGATCGGGTCGATCGACGTCTGTCTGAGACTTTGAACGAAAACGCCAACTTTGTAGAGGATTACCACAGCCACGGTATTCGCAATCTACTCGATGCCGTGAAATGAGGCGCATAGCACGACGTAATCCTTGTTGCATCTATGTAGGCAACAATTGACCACCAGCGTACTGTTCTAACCACTAATACTCCTGAGGTGCTGTGTTTCCTTCCGTCTTCATCCCGAGACATTTCTTGGCCTTTGGTGTTTGGCCGTGACACCGTCAGCCACGACCGCCACAAGTCTTCAGTACGACTGATTATCTAGGCGGTGTGCTATCTCGAGTCTTACGTACGTTAGTTTATCTTTCCCGTCCCGCGAGCTAGGTACTTTGGGACGAGAAGATAGAAGATAGGGCGAGATCCTGCCAGCCAACACGGCACACGCCGGAGAATGATGCAGCCGTCGCAGCTGAAGTCTCACCACAGCACAGCCTCCTAGCATCCGTGAAGCATGACACCTGGGACATGCAGGCGGTGCGTGCCACGATCGGTTGTCAATGGGTAGTACAAGATAGACTATGCATCGCGCATCGGCAAACTAATCATGCCCAAGGACCGAATCTTCACTATCGTCATGCAAGCCTCATATTGACATGAATCAATTCAACTGCAGGAG
Organism: Neonectria faginata; assembly: GCA_030864175.1. Lineage (NCBI taxonomy): Eukaryota > Fungi > Ascomycota > Sordariomycetes > Hypocreales > Nectriaceae > Neonectria > Neonectria faginata. The sequence continues at coordinate 209,928 of JAULBG010000010.1, read as the reverse complement.
ATTACGCTGTACACTTGAAGGTTTTATCTTTTGGGGGAGGCGGTGTATTTGCGTGACTTGATGAGGATCAACCGCCACATAAGTCTGGAACCTAGGGAAATATTCACCACGAATCGAATACCTGAGACTGTTTCTTGATCCTCGGTCTCCCTCAATCTCCGTAAGTTACACTTCTTTCCCTGAAGAAGTGTCAAAGGCGTTTTTCAGGGAGCCGCTCCAGAGCCATACACAACAAAAAGCGGGATCATGTAGACTCATCTTGGGGAGAGAAATGATGAGAAATGCTAGACAGATTCTATTTTCCATCGAGGTGAAGGTTCTTGATCTTACATTTTAATTGAACAATCTTGACACGTCGTGCTCATATTCCAGCTTCTAACCATGTGTAAATTCCATTTTCCCTACTCTTGAGAGCCGGACAAATTGTTGATGGCATCCCGGTTTTACCAGTTAAAGTAATTGAAGAGACGATGGACACTCTATCAACCACGGTGCCATCAAGTTCAAAACCATTCCGCACCTCTCCCCGACATCTCACTATGCTCTTTGTAACTTGAAGATCTAAGTCCACCGCTACTCTTGAAGTGCGCACAAGCCGAGAAGGTCGGATGCTAGAACCCAGAGATTTGACGTCGCTCCATTTCTAGGTCATAGATCGGTCCTTTCCAAAGTCCCATTGCGGTCCAAGGAACTCACGTTGATCTTCTTGATTTTATCGGTGGCAGATAGGTCTATCGTCTGCATCGCCTGGGCAATGTTCTCGGCAACACGGCTACGAAACTCTTTGAGGATAACATGCTACATGCCTCGCCTCCAGTTTTGCTTTGAGAGGACAAGTAAACATCCGGTGAACCTATCTCATATTTTAAGATTTTGTTTCATGCACATTCCCATCTCTTACTTTCTTCTCTAACTCAAGGCGTCGTCGACTGAATGTTGACAAGCTTGGTCTTTCTATATAAGGAAACACGAAATCGTGTGGCTGCGGCTGAAACCTCAATCAAACTTGCCCAACGCGACCATGCGCCCTTCTGGATATTTCTTAGGTTTATGAGGTCCAAGACTATTAAATCTGCCTATAGCTCAACGTTTGCACCTTTCTACGTTCTGTGCCATGCCGAAAGCAAAACATAAAGCGTTTATCCAGCTTAAAGTCACCGAATTTCTGAATCAAAGAAATTAGGATCCCAAACATACATAGAATAGTTCAATGAGAGTTTAAACTCGAACAACAGAGTGAGAATGGGTCTCAAGACTGACCCATGGTGTTCCACACTCGGGATCCAGGGGTCAGTCTCAGGCGATTCAGAGCCACCTACACTAGCCAATATTGAGATACTGTGTTCCAATTAGACTTGCTATTGAGAGTCACTCTGGCGCGCTCATTACTAATCTAAGACGTCCTAAAGACCTGACACCATTGTCGTACTTCGTAGTGCGTGTGCTTCTCGACTGCCTGAGTACCACCAACGTCTCCGCTTCACCTCGAAGGTATCCCAAAGTGCTGCATGATGTCGGCACTTCAACCCAAGCATATGTAGTAGCTGATATGAAACCCGAGCTTGCATTAATCACCGGGTTTGCCGAGGAACACGATACTGGGAGTAGGAAGCCGTCATAGAATAGTACACCCGAACGCGCTGCACACCAATGCTACCTTACGGGATGCCGAGACGGGAAAATCGCTCCTGTTTCCGGACGGCCCGAGAACGGATGTCTGCGAGCGGGGTACAGAATAGTTGATGGCTTACTTGCATGAATAGAGAGAATCTGGGGTTCTCAATCTCGCCAATGCCCCGTTGCACCAGTATGCACCATCGCATATACACCGGTGTAGCCATCCGAAGCTGACCGAGAAGCGGGGATCGACGAGAAGGGTGCATGAAGTGATCGCTGAAGTGCAGGGAAAATGATGTGCCAACTTCCACGAACCCGTTCTTTGGTTCATTAGTTGCACTTGCAGCCGGTCGGCTGTAACCTACCAGACGGGCCGCGGGTAGCAAGGACGATCTGACTGACGAAGCAAGGCTACATCACCCAATCTCAGGGCAAGAATCGTATGTCACACAAAGCATGCTATCCGCTAGGCATGATGAACAGATTTCCCCCTTATAGCATTACCTTAATAGGAATACCGTACGCTCTCAAGTTGCTGAGGGTGTGATCAAGTAAGTGTGTGGATGAGAGTATAGGTTGAGAACTTGAGCTTCCGGTTAGCAAACGTGGGTTTACTGGTCCAGTACGAGGCGTCATTCATCCAATCGATCCGGAACATCTTGTCATAACCCAGCATATATCACGAGAAACATTGGTGCTGCCCGCATCCAAGCTGATCACGGCATTGCATACTGTGAAAATGCAAGACGCGGAGGCTGGAAACCGCGGCGAATTAGTTTCTGAAAACAGCATCCTAAGATCACGACCACAACTGCCGATGATCCACGTCGAGTATGCGTCCGTCGCCTGTGGGATTTTCAGAAAGCCTTCAATGTAAGTAAGATGGCGCGTCTGCATTATGCGTATCCGTGCGAATAGGAGAAGGAAAGCTCAGCCCTGTTGGAAGAAAATGGAATGAGAACGCAACCCTCTTTCATCATCAGCCAGTACATAGCCATTCTTGAATGCGTGGTGAGTTGTAGAGAGTCATGGCCGCCATGCATATTTCAATGGCACGTCGCTCAATTATGCCGATCAAATTCATATAGGATTATATGATCAGTTGCAGCCGGTGAAGGGCATCCGTAGCCGGTGTGGCCATTCCGGCCTTTTAGTTGTCATTGGTCGAGTACAATCATCCTCTACAACATCGTTCTATTCTAGATCTTTGATCATGACGTACTACTTTCTCCATGTCCTATTCTGCAAGCCTGCTGCACTTATGATTGATTGATTGTCCATTCTCGAAGGGGTTGCTTTCGACCTCCTTTCTCTTCCGCTTTGATGCAAACTATCGGTCATTTGTGCATTAGTTTCATCCATAGCGAGGACTTGTAGAGTTTAGGTATTCGTGTGTGATATGGCTGCATTCGCGCGCATTCCGCCTGAGAATAGAAACCCGTACGCCATCAACCGCAGGCAAGGTCCTTACGTTTTCAAAGCCTAGTGGACTAAATGGACCAATTGGTTTGATGGTTCGAAATGTCATCTAACGTAATTATGTAGCCCAAATTTGAAATCATAATACCCGGCCAGGGTAGAGTTGCATACATCCAGTAGTTCAAACGGTAACAATCGTGGCGGCGACCAAGGGTATGATAGAACCACACAAGGAATAATGGTCAAGACGCAGGACACTTACGTTAGAGTTCTATATAAATCTTCACTTGTTCCTCCAGTCTTCCTTTGAATTCAAACTCGATCAACACAGTCATTGCACCACATCAGTCACCAAAATTCCAACACTTTACCTTGTCTTTGCAAGAACCTCAACCCACCTTCTATCAACACTCATCATGAAGTTCTCATTTGCTGCCATCACTGCCATTCTCGCCTACACGGCTGTCGCTCTACCAACCGCTGATCAGGGCAAGACCGACGTCCACGGCAAACTCGACGTTGTTCGTGACCTCGATGGCGGGAAGAAAGACGTTGCCAGAGGCAAAGACGACGTCGGTGGCAAGGCCGACGTTTACTATCGAGACCTTGCTCACGGCAAACACGATATTGCCAGGGGCAAGTCCGACGTCTCTGGCAAGCTCGATGTCCGCGACCTAGATGGCGGCAAGAAAGATGTTGCCCGGGGCAAGTCCGACGTCTCTGGCAAACACGACACCCGTGATCTTGACGGCGGGAAGAAGGACGTTGCCAGGGGCAAGTCTGATGTTGGTGGGAAGCACGACATCCGAGACCTTGCTGGGAAGAAGGATGTCGCCAGGGGAAAGTCTGACGTTGGTGGGAAGCACGACATTCGGGATCTTGATGGTGGCAAGAAGGACGTTGCGCGAGGCAAGTCGGATGTTCATGGTAAGCATGACGCCCGTGATCTAGATGGTGGCAAGCAGGATATTGCCAGGGGCAAGGATGATGTCTACTGATGTTGATGGGAGCAACGTCTGTCAACGGGGTTCTTTGGAGCAGTATGAATGGAGGCAATCCAATGTGACCTAGTACCAGAAATCCTGCGCCTCACTCACTCTTTCGAGGATTTCTGAGTTACGGTAGGAAAATCGGGGAATTGGCATTTGTATGTATTAGTTTGTTCTCAATACAAGTGTCAACGAACTTGGAAGCGGCATCTCCACAACATCTAGATTCAGGCGCATACAACACGCAGGTACTGTGGGTTATTGAGATGGAGATTAGTTGGGTTACATCTCCTTCAAGTTCAGGCCTTTGAACTTTCTTTCACTTTCGTGGGGAAGTTTCAGAGAGAAAGGTTTAAACATCCACGCATTTTCGTAACATTAATTAAGCGAGTCCCTCGATGCCCATTCTCTTAAGTTGAACTCTGAGTAATGATTAACGAGCCCTCCATCTCACTCCGATCATGATGTTGTGATGTGAAAGGTGCTCAGTGGACAGGGGACACCGGCACGCGTCCTTCGCATATTTGCCACCACCATTATCGCCTCGTAGCATGGTGGAATCAAAAGTTCCTTACTATTCGGTGGCATAGTTCAACCTTTCGTTAACGTCATCACGCCGCATTATTGTGGTTTATTACCGCTACAACTAGGATTCCTCCGTCGTAAGGTAACACAACTTTCCATTCACATGCTTCACTTCAGCACATCCAATGGTCTATATTCCCTTCTCGTATTCCTCATGCAAGTTCTTATCACCTCTTCAAATTGCCGACATACATCCATCTATGTGTGCATAGTACGTGCTTCGCCTCGCTTCAGTCTTTGGTTGGCAATATGCAGCTGTCTTGATGCGACCTAAGGTACCTTCCACACTCTTGCATATCTCAGGCTCATCCAGTCGGATTCAGTTGCTTGCATGCAAGTGAGATCGTTCCCCACATTCTCCGCATGGATTCGCGGCGTTTGTGCATATTGTGTTGCCTCAATTGCTTTCTTTTGTGATTTGTCTTGCCAGTCGGCGTCACGCAACCATCATCACATGGAAAACGTCTCTTTACAGACTTGAAGGCCTCAAGTGCGTTGAACAGGCTTTTTCAGCTTTTTTGTCCGTCATGCAAGCCCTGTGTCGGCCTTCACACCGGCTGCATGTATGTGCTCGCCTTGTGCAAGCAATTATCCTCCCGGCTTTCAACTATCCATCCTATCATTCAACAAGAGAGCTGCAGTCTGTACGTCAATTCTGCGATTATTGTCTGTCGGCTATTGCGGAAGGACTGAGGCCGCGGCATCCATACTGCATCATGACTTGGCTCTCATACCGTAGGAGAAGTGATTCCTATTGGGTACTCAGCTCAGGAGTTCCAAGGCATGATCGAATAGAGGAAATACTACTCTAGTATGTCTACATTATACTACCGCGTGTAAACCAAATTGACTTCCTTGGTACATCGTCCACCCACGAATGATGCGCGAGCAAGCCAATTATGACTGCAATCCCTTAATATGACCAGCCCCCTCGAGACCACAAGCATATATACTAGAAACAGCATGCACGTCGGTGTTACCCCCTTACCACAGTCCACCATAAGGATCTATACCCGTACATTGTCCTCCTTATTCATTTCCATCAAACTTCTCTTTTTCACCCTCGCATCAACTCCCGGACCAGCTCGTCGACCTCGCCGTTATGGACAAGCACGCCACACCAAGACCAGACCCCAGTAGCGAGCTGCTTCTGAGTTCAGTTGACGGCGAATCTCATGAAAGCGAACGAATTGCCTTGTGGAAGAAGAAACGACGCTGGTATAACTCCAGCCTCTTGAGGACACAGCTGATCACGACGTATGTCATCATCGCCCTTGGCACCACAGTACTGGTGCAGTCCATTCTGCTTGCACAGCGAGATCCCTCCTCTGTCCCGTGCACAGGGGACGCAGCACCTACGCCAGCCCATGCCAAAGCTGCGAACGGTGTCACTCATCTCTCAGGGCCGTCCAATTCCACCGCATGTGGAACAAATGCCGACGAAGCGATGGCCCTCGGCTGCATCTTCGACTACATGAACTTCAGCTGGCAGCCGAAAGAATGTTACTATCCCGACCTCGACCAAAAGCATTCCGACCTGATGAGAAAGGAAGCACCAGTACGATGGTGGGCAGACGCCAATCTCACGATGCCGTTGGCGGACGACGCGGATGTCCTCAAGATGTACGAGGAGGTCTGGATCGAGCGACGATTCCATTACAAGCACTGTATGTATAGCTGGGACTTGCTTCACTATAGCTACGACACTGGAAAGCCATTGCCAGACTTGATGAGCTACAAGCACTCGTTGCATTGTGCTCATGTCTTGGATAAGGCTATCCAGAAGGACACCGGCGGGGAGCTTCTCATTGAGCATGCAGTCACTTGGTATTCTGGTTGTGTCTGGCCCAAGGCTTTACAATAATCTTCCAATGTGAGCTATGGTCTTGTGGGCTCTAGCTGTTCTTTCGGATGTTTGGGCCTACACAGGGGCTGGTTTTCAAGGCCAGGAAGAGAGCAGAGAGCATGGACGTTACGTGAAACTTGATCAATCTTGGGTTGGAGTATCCCACTGTGGTTAGATTACAACTTGATTATCACAATGATTTCTTTTGCACCCTTTATTGTAGTAAACTTTGTGACGCGTTCATTAACGGGCTCTGCCTTTTGCTACACATGCACCTGACCAAGTAGAGCACTTGTTTTATGTCATAACACCTCCTTATCCTTAGAATTTAAGCGAAAAGCTCGACTGTTGAAGGCATTTTCGCATTTCGGAGCATTGAATCAACGCCGCCTTGCGGCACTGGAACTACTGCTAGCGAAGAAATAAATGTTCCATCATACGGTTGACCTAATTTAGGGCGCAGTGCTTTAAAATTAGCTAGGTATATGCACGTCTACTGGTCTGCGTATCGCTGACTTCAATGCTGTCGGGGTACTATGGGCAAGCCTTTCTGGCGAAACAAGAAGGTAGCTCTTCAAGCGCATCGTCTCATTAGCAACTACAACGACGAAACGGTATGTGGTCACTCTGAGTGCTCTATAATTTGCCAGTGTTTTTCTATATCTTTAGGACATAGGCTCCCAAGATTTCACCATCAGAGACTTCAAGCTATATGACTAAATGGGAGTGAAATTTAACGGGTCCCCCGAACCGTGATAAGTTGTCTGTTCAGATTCAGGCTACATTTGAATCTAGTTTCTAGCAACATGAAACATTGGAGCGAGAGCTTTCTGAACATCCACTTCTCCCAGCTTCAAGCGTCCTTGAGTTCCACATCGGAAAGATGTTTTTCCTCCTTCACTTTCATTTCTCGACTGCCGTAAATTCTAGGAATGAGCCGTTCCCCTTACAAGCTGAAGGCTGTAGTTGCTGATCTGGATGATTTGTCTAAGATTAGGACAAGGTTAAAAATTCCAGTTTCTAGCAAGCTTGTAGGTTACAACTTACTTTCCATGAATTTGTATCTCACCCCGTTGTAGTCCTCAGAAAACCCAACTCCTTTACCGGCGAGACGCTTCAGGAACGCGCGGATTCCAGGCATCATGAAGTTGACAGATACAGGGCTCTCTGAGAGACTCTGGGCGTAAAGAACAATTGCGATCTTCCCGAAGTCCTCAAGGACTTTGCTTGGAGTAGCGGTAACAGAGACATTGTGGGCTCCGCGGCCGTACATGATCGGAAGCACATCGCTAACGAGAGCTTCGCAGCCTTCGACGTCGGTGGACATTTCAGGAAAAGTCTAGAGCGGTCCTGATTTATAAGATCGACTTGAGAACCAAAGCGTTTGGTACTGAAGATGTACTGCGAGGCGTGGATTAATGAGTAGGTAGATGCCGGCTGGATTCGTTGAGTAAAGCGTGTGTAGAAAGGGCGGCCTCGACATATTTATATGTGCCAAGAGCAAGAAACATTGAATCACCCTCGTTCACTGTGTGAATCATGGTTCAGTGATTTAAGTCAAGTTGATGAACCTTATTAGGATGTGTGCTTTTAATAGGGGTGGATGTCTTGTTTGGGCCCAGATAAGCTGAATTCGGGGTAAATTGAGAATCGTTTGATAGTTAGAGCTTCCCGTAGATGGGTTCATTGACAATCGGGGCTTTGGCTCTCAACTTCTTGGCCCTCCGGGCAAGGCACTTGGTGAATAAGGACGTTTTTCACCCTCTTGTCAATGAGCTTTCTCGAATGAAGATTATTCCCAAGCTCTTCATCAACGAGAACACCCTCGTGGTACAAGTCATTAGCGGCCAGGCCCATTTTCTTGTCGTCTGGCGTGGGAAGCGAGAAGCTGAAAGCTGAAATTCTATGCATGGTGACGAGCCCATATCTCTGTGTGTAGGTTCCGGGCAATACACCTTCACATCCTCCGACGCTCCAATTTGAACCTCTTATCAAATTCCCTATGCTCGAGGCAAAGATCCACCGTGATCCAATACACGCCCCTTCTGCGTCCTGTAGCAAGATGAAACAATTGGGATGATACGTGATTCGAAAACCGTAGATATTTGCCACACGCTCTCTATAGGGGCTATAAATCCCCCGCACCCCATCATAGACACGTTTAGTGAAAAGATTTGACTTGTCAACCGAACTTCTAGGGATACGTACATCCCCCTAAACATAGTCAGCATTTTCTTCGTTAAAGCGATAAAGAATTCGTAATCCAAGGATGGTAATTCATGGAAAGTCCATTTATGGAAATGGTAGATAACTTAGTGTAAGTGATAGACAGCATTCTACTTAAATTGTAAGCAGGTCGGGCGCCACACTTCTCTTTACCTGGGATTACCACAGACAGGACGATTCTGCTAATTATATTCAACACAACATTTAACATAAGAAATCGCTCCTGAGTTTCTTCAAACCGGGAGATACTTCTAAGATATCGTCCCTTAGTACCATTCCCAAGTTACGTGAATTAATCTAGCCAGGTCATCCCAAAGCCCCTTATGAGCTAAGACCAGGGGCAAGTCAAAATGACTCCAAGGGGTGACTGTACATAGCATGGGGCAAAAAGGAAAAAATAACATACAACAGTGAGGATTCCCCGGTCGTCACCGACCCGAGTACTAATTCACCGCTTCTCAGTTTGACTAGGGGAGAGCGGACGGGATCCCGTATTTTCTAAGAGCTATGGTCGTATGTGGTGAGTGGAGGTCACGATCTAGCTTATGGAGTCGTTTGTGGAGTTTTTACGCAAAGAGCAAAAAACATACAACAGCGAGGATTCCCCGGTCGTCACCGACCCGAGTACTAATTCGCCGCTTCTCAGCTTGACTAAGGGAGAGCGGACGGGCTTTCTTGTCCGCTAGATGTTCCCAGCCCGGGGTTTTGCCGGACCCCAGCGAATGCTAGCCCACTTCGCCCAATACCCTGCCGCTCCGTTCCGGACGGACAACTGTGGGGCCGTATGTCCGTTTGCAAAGAGGACCTAGGCGCTAAAGTATGTTCACGCCTTGCCACCCCCTAGGCCGCCAAGTCGGCTTCGCACGCCCCTCCTAATCGCTTATTTTAATTGTCTTTATTTTAAATATTTCTAAAGTTAAACTAGGACTATATGTGGCTATCTGCATGCTTATATGCATGTACCTATCCATCCTCTTCTAATTGCATCTTCTCTCACGCCAGCCTATAGACGAAGCGGGCTGAAGGGGTAGACAGAATTATGACTTGCGAGGCTGCCATTTCCATCTTTCATAATACCTTCAGTGTTCCCATCTTTTCATCTCTGCTACCACCTTAAAACCTTCACTTCAAGCCCATCCTTACATTATGCCGCTCAACTTTCACTTTGCAGACGCTCAACGCGACCTAGCTAGATACTAGGAGAGCCCAACTGAAGACTGAGTTTCATAAAAGACGAAAAATCGCCAGGTTAAAGTGTGGGATGCATAGCAAGAGTATAGACCCCCCTCATCTACTATATTTCGAAGGCACTCACACAGTACAGCTACGCTGAGGGGATGAAATTTGATCTTGAGACTACCTAGATTGAGCTCGTACTTGGCTTAGATGAAGCTATTGCCTGGTGCAAGAGTTTTATGAAGGCATATGTCTAGGCCTCTGTGAAAGAGCAGATTGTCTTAGGACCAAAGGAGGTAGTAATAGTACCAACAATCGGAGCTAGTATAACTCTGGAGGACCTCTAGGCAGCCCTTGTTAAAGTCGCCGACATAAAAGTCATAGCCCCCAAACAGCGGGAAAACCCACAAGATGCTGGTTTCTAGACACTAACGTACAATTTTTAAAGCAAAGGCAGCACTGAGAAAACCCCCTATAAGATCGCACAGGTTAGTATACAAGATTATGACTATGTGTAGTATGGCGGGGGTCCCTAAACAGGTGGGCTAGCAAGTTGCTAGCAGGGATTTAATGGGGATAAAGTGGATAGTCAGAAGAGGGACAAGAAGACAATAATTAGGAGCAACTATTATCATTATGATTGGTTAGAAGAGAAATTAGAGAGATTTTTTGTTTTTATTGTAGAAAGATTCTTCCCTTCTTGCAGAAATATAAGAGAAAGAGAGCTCTTTAAGTTTAAAGCTTAAGTTCTTTACCTTTATTTATGAGAGAATTTAAAATCCTTCTTTTCTAATTATAATACAAATTGCTATCTACTCTTTGTCCCTTATATACTAATTATTAAGCTAATAGTAAGCCATTTTAATGCCTTATTAACATTCTTTTCCTACTACTAACCTAATAATCATTTCTATAAGATACTTTCCTACTAGAGGGTTCTAAATATAAGACTGCTACTGTTAGAAAGCTTGCATGGCACTTTAATGACTTAATATGTGTGTATTATATGTCCTCTGTGTCTTCTTCCCCCTGGGCTATCTTTGCCGTGTTTTTAGGGGTATCTCTTTCCTTGACTGCCTTCCTATTTGGGCTATACTGAGTGGAGCTTTAGCTAGGTGTCTGTGGACCCCAAAGGTAATCACCTGACCACCTTGTTGGTCCAATGTACATACTCCAATTTAATAGCTACAGTATATATGCGCGATCTAGTGCAGCTTTAGGCTGACTAATAAAGATGCCTATATGACGCTTTATTGTATACTTTCTTAAGAGGACTACTATCAATTTAGGGTATTATTTTTAGTTCCTTTCTACTGCTAAATTTAAAGGTTATAATAGGGCAACAAATCAATTAATTTAGCTTGACGGGCAAGATTAATTAATGCACTTTTAAGCTATTATTACTAAACTTAAGGAAAGTAGAAAGATAATAAGAAATAAGAGATAGAGGGGATTAAGACCTCACTAAAAAGATCTTAGACTTAAGGACCCTAAAGGATTATAATAAATTAAACTAGCAAAATTAATAATATATAGCTTAATTAAGATTACTATAAGAAGTAAGATAAGAATAAATGCCTAAACTCTAAACTATACTACTTATTACTATACTTACTTCTTTACCCTAATAGTATAGTGGGGGTCCCTAGACAGGTAGGCTAGCAAGTTGCTAATAGGGATTTAATAGGGATAAAGTAAATAGTTAGAAGAGGAATAAGAAAATAATAATAATAAGAAATAACTATTATTATTATAATTAGTTAGAAGAGAGATTAGAGAGATTTTTATTTTTATTTATAGAGAGATTCTTCCCTTTTTATAAAGATATAAAAGAAAGAAAGCTCTCTAAGTTTAAAGCTTAAATTCTTTACCTTTATTTATAAGAGAATTTAAAATCTTTCTTTTTTCTAATTATAACTTAAATTATTATTTACTCTTTATCCCTTATATACTAATCATTAAGCTAATAGTAGGCCATTTTAATACCTTATTAATATTTTTTTCCTACTACTAACCTAATAATCATTCCTATAAGATGCTTTCCTGCTAGAGGGTCTTAAATATAAGACTACTATAGTATATATATGCAATCTAGTATAGCTTTAGGCTAACTGATAGAGATGCCTATATAATACTTTATTATATACCTTCTTAAAGGACTGCTATCAATTTGAGGTGTTATTCTTAGTTCCTTTCCGCTGCTAAAGTATTCTGCTTTACTGTAATGTAGGGGCAGCCCTATAGCTTTCCGGTATTGTTGATTAGTCTTGTAGGATCCTCAAGGCAGTATAGTAAACTAGGCCTCTTGTGCTTCTTTATATTGTTAGAAGATAGCATAGGAGTTATCAACCCGTAATGCAGGCACTATAACTGCATTTGCTGCTATGATAGTTGCTAGTATAGCTGCTAAAGGAGGTAGTATATAAGTGGTTATATGTATTGTATATATTATTATTTTATAGGCTACAGTTTTAGATACTGTAGAGGACCCTATTGGGGATAATGATAATAGGGATAGTGAGCGGGTTATAGAGCAAAAAGATATATATATTATTGTATGCATTGTCATAGTGGTTCGGGCGAGAGCTTGTAATAGATGGTCATAATATAAGGGGCATGCTTTAGACCTTATTGTGTGGCCTTGCTCGTGACATCTTGAACACGTTGGCAGTGCCTTTAGTTGTACTGCCTTCTCAACCCGTTTAAATACGTAGGGCTTACGCTATGTGCTTGTTGGGGGCAGCATTAAATTGGCTGCTAGACGATCAAACTGTATATGAGGCTCAATAATAAGCTGGGGGGTTCCTAAGCATTGGAGACGCCAATGTGAGTGGAAGTGATGTAGTTGAAGGGGTTGCTATTGCTCTAGCAAAGGCCGAAGTGAATAAGCATAAGGCAGACCGAGAGTTTTCATAAAGACCCTTATATATGCAGGATATGCTGTCAATAGTCATTGCTGTTGATCCTCAATCTTGAGCAGGGCTTTATGTGAGACCCAACCATAGATATTACCATATAATACTATAGATAGCCGAAAAGGCATGCTAACATACTGCCTGGCTTGAGTTGCCTTAGGGTTAGCAAGCTGATTTGATAGAACAAGCTTGATGCTCCTCTAGGCCTTGAAGAGGTCAACCTAAGAGGTTTTCAAGTGAGATTTAATGAGCTGATGCATGCCTTTGCCCCGCGATGTAGCATATTAATTAAAGTGAAGATATTTATCAACCTACGCCTTAATAAACCTCTCTTTATGAGGATCCAACTAGATCTCAATGAAATATCCCACCTCATTGATGTGGTTAGGGATATACTGCTCCTTGGGCTTCTGAAGCCTATTATCGTAGATATCCTCAGTTGTTGAGAATACAATCTTAAGTTAAGAGGCATAGAACTCCTCCCACTCTTAATACCCTTAAGGATTATTCTTATCTTGAGTAAATGCAGGCAAGCAATGACTTATAATTTGGCGGCGGAAAGGGACTAAGAATAACACCCTAATTTGATAGCAGTCCCTTAAGAAGGTATACAATAAAGCATCATATAGGCATTTTTATTAGTTAGCCTAAAGCTACACTAGATTGCATATATATACTATAGTAGTCTTATATTTAGGACTCTTTAGTAAGAAAGCATCTTATAGGAATGATTATTAGGTTAGTAATAGGAAAAGAATGTTAATAAAGTATTAAAATAGCTTACTATTAGCTTAATAATTAGTATATAAGGGATAAAAAGTAGATAGCAATTTGAGTTATAATTAGAAAAGAAAGATCTTAAATTCTCTTATAAATAAAGGTAAAGAACTTAAGCTTTAAACTTAAAGAGCTCTCTTTCTCTTATATCTCTACAAGAAGGGAAGAATCTCTCTATAAGTAAAAATAAAAATCTCTCTAATCTTTCTTCTAACTAATTATAATGATAATAGTTATTTATAGTTTTTGTCTTTTTATCTCTCTTCTAACTATCCACTTTATCCCCATTAAATTCCTACTAGCAACTTACTAGCCCACCTATCTAAAAACCCCCATTATACTATACTATCTCTCTTAGCAGGATAATAGTATAATTAAAGAATAAAATGAATGAAAAATGAATATAAATGCTAGATAAAACTTAAGTTAGTTATAGTCTTCATATAAATATCTCTATAAATCTCTTAATAAAGGTTAAAACTTATAATCTTAGCCTTCTTAGTATTATTCATAAAAGTCATTATATTTCTATATCTTTTATTTCCTTCTCTTCCTATCCTTTTTGAATAAACCCTTCTTTATCCTACCTCTCCCTAACTCCTAGCTTCTCATAACATAAAGGGTTATTAAAGCTAGGATAGCTAGATATTAGTCTTTTATAAGAAATCATATAATAATCATTCTAATAATACCTTCCTATCGTCTAAGCTAATATAAGTTCTTATTCTACTAATTGCTTAATAAGGTCAAATAGCATTCCTTTTCTCATAAGAAGCCCTTATAGTCATAAAAATCTTATAATATTATACTATAAGATACTTCTAAGTTTAGGTATATTTTTTTTTTTTAGAGCTATTAGGGTAAAGAAGTAAGCATAATAGTAGGTAGTATAGTTTAGAGTTTAAGCATCCATTCTTATCTTACTTCTTATAGTAGTCTTAATTAAGCTATATATTACTAATTTTATTAGTTTAATTTATTATAATCCTTTAGGGTCCTTAAGTCTAGAGTCTTTTTAGGGAGGTCTTAATCCTCTCTATCTCTTATTTCTAATTATCTTTCTACTTTCCTTAAGTTTAATAGTAGTAACTTAGAAGTATATTAATTGATCTTATTTATTAAGCTAAATTAATTAATTTACTGCTTTACTATAACCTCTAAATTTAATAGTAGAAAGGAATTAAGAATAACACCCCAAATTGATAGCAGTCCATTAAGAAGGTATATAATAAAGTATTATATAGGTATCTTTATTAGTCAGCCTAAAGCTATACTAAATCGCACATATATACTATAGTAGTCTTATATTTAGAACCCTCTAGTAGGAAAGCATCTTATAGGAATGATTATTAGGTTAGTAGTAAGAAAAGAATGTTAATAAGGCATTAAAATAGCTTACTACTAGCTTGATAATTAGTATATAAGGGATAAAGGGTAGATATTAATTTGTATTATAATTAGAAAAGAAGGATCTTAAATTCTCTTATAAATAAAGGCAAAGAACTTAAGCTTCAAACTTAAAGAGCTTTCTTTCTTTTATATCTCTATAAGAAGGGAAGAATCTCTCTATAAGTAAAAACAAAAAAAATCTCTATAATCTCTCTTCTAACTGAACATAATAATGATAGTTATTTATTATTTTTTCTCTTCTCGTCCCTCTTCTAACTATCCACTTTATCCCCATTAAATCCCTGCTAGCAACTTGCTAGCCCACCTGTCTAGGGACCCCCGCTACAGTACTCATAGGACTACTATGCAATTAGTTGCTTAACGCTTGCCCTATGCTTAGCAATCACTTAGTTCCTTATAATGCTAGATGTATAATACTCTATTAAAGTCAAAGCAATTAAGTGCAATAATAAGATAACATATATATAACCTAAGTGCTACAGTCAACCAAGTGCCGCATTTTTCCCTCTTACACATTACTTTTCATTTGATCAATTGATTCTTAATAACCTAAGATGTTAGCTACTACTATTAAGGCTAGTTTGGCGGCAGAAAGGGACTAAGAATAATACCCCAAATTGATAGCAGTCCCTTAAGAAGGTATACAATAAAGCGTCATATAGGCATCTTTATCGGTCAGCCTAAAGCTATACTAAATTGTATATATATACTATAGTAGTCTTATATTTAGGACCCTCTAGCAAGAAAGCATCTTATAGGATTAATTATTAGGTTAGTAGTAAGAAAAGAATATTAATAAGGCATTAAAATGGCCTACTATTAGCTTAATAATTAGTATATAAGGGATAAAGGGTAAATAATAATTTAAGTTATAATTAAAAATAAAGGAAGATCTTAAATTCTCTTATAAATAAAGGCAAAGAACTTAAGCTTTAAGCTTAAAGAGCTCTCTTTCTCTTATATTTCTACAAGAAGGGAAAAATCTCTCTATAAGTAAAAACAAAAATCTCTCTAATCTCTCTTCTAATTGATCATAATGATAATAGTTCTTTATTATTATTCTCTCATCCCTCTTCTAACTATCCACTTTATCCCCATTAAATCCCTACTAGTAACCTACTAGCCTATCTGTCTAGGGACCCCTATCACACTAGAACCCTTCTTGCCCTTTAAACCCTTCAAAATAACCCAAATCTAAGTATCCAACGCGTCGTAAGGACCTATACAGTTGATAAGCATTAATTATATTACCGCCAATAAGGTATCTAGTCTCAATGCAATACCTTCAATAAATTATGTCAACTATTAGATCTAGAAGAATAGATCCTTAAGCACTTTATTCTCGACCTAAATTCATAAGGATTCTTCCTCCAACTTTATAGTATTAAAGAAATAGCTAATTAATTGCTTGCCGACTGCAATGCGCTACCCATTGGCACGCATTGGGCTTATAACTTCATTAAGCAATACCTAAAGCTTAAGATGCATTCTTTTCAGAAATATAACTATTAGAGAGCTAAATGTGAAGATCTAACTATTATTTGCAATTGGTTTTAGCTTATAGTGAATATAATTGTGAAGTATAGCATCCAATTAAATGATATCTAGAACTTTAATGAGATTAGCTTTCTTATAGGCATAATTGCAAGCAGAATGGTTATTATAGGTTCAGAAAGGCGTTTAAAGCTAAAATTAGTGCAGCTTAGAAACTAAGAATGGATTATAGTCATTCAAGCAATTAATGCAGAAGGCTAAGCGATCTAGCTGTTTATCATTGGTGCGGGCTAATATTACCTTACTAACTGATACTAAGAAAGCAACCTCCCGGGCGATTATATTATTATAATGACCCAAAATGGCTAAACTGATAATAAGACTGGTTTTAAGTGGCTTAAGCACTTTGACTAGTATATAACTAATCGATCAATTGGTTCCTATTATTTCTTAATCTTCAATAGTTATAAAAGTCACTAGTCTATCAAATTTGAGAGATATTGTGAGGAAAAGAAGATTATCTAGCTTTATATACTACCTCATTCCTCTTATCTACTCTAGCCCCTTAATATTAGGTACTTTAGCGTACTAAAGCAAGCTTATAGTTAAGAAATAACACAATTGATTATATGCTTTATAATCTACATTTCAAAGACTAAGTTCTTTCTAGCCTTCTACATAGCATATGAAGCTACTATGATGGAAAGAAATATTAAGGGGGCTTTTAAAGGAGCTAATTTTGTTCCCCTTAACCTAGAAACTATAGTCTTAAAGCTTGATGTTTAGCTATAAACACTAATGCCGGTTGAGGAGGCAGCTGAACTATTGACCCCTTAGGCTTTAAAGACCCTAAAGACTATACTTAAGGCCTAATCTTAGTCTGAATACCTTAAAAGACAAATTAAAAGTCACTAAAGCAGCTCTCTAGAGTCAATTCTTAAAGCATTAAAGTCTTTTGCAAAGGGAATAAAGGCTATTATGTGTTAGGGACGGTATTCACAGTAGGGAGTAGAGAGGTAAGATGTGCTACTAGATCGCTGCGAGGTCGCAGCGGGAAAGGTGCGATGGTGCTGTGACGTAAAATTGATCTCTAACCCCCCTATTCTTCCTAGTCATCTAAGCTCCTTTTATCTCTTTCTGCCGCAGTAGTCCCCGCTGTCTGAGTCCCCGGCCCTCCGGGCCTCGGCTCGGCCGTTCGGCCTTCCGGGGCGGGGTAACGCGCTAGTGACGCCCGATCGGCGCGGTCGCTCCGAGACCGCAGTGTCTCCGCCGCTCTCGCTCCGAGACCGCAACGCCTGTGGCTCCGCTTCTGGCGCTATAGCGCCAATGACACTTTGGCGCGTGACATTATGTATAAGATGGCTCTCGTGAGGGTAGAGGTCTAAGACCTTCGACAGGCAAATGAGATACTAAGCTAGCGGCGAAGGGCAAAAAAGGACCTAGCTATAGAAAAGAGAGGTAATGGCAGTAGAGGAAGGAAGGAAAGCAATTGATCAGATAGATATAGATGCGTAGGTAGTGGCCGAATCGTCGAGAAGTAGTGGTCAAGGGAGGTTAGCATAACTAGGTATTCAGCATTATGGTGTCTACAGCAAGCCTAGCCATAATGCAAGGACCTATTAGGTAGTGATTGAGACATCTAGGGAAGAGTATAGTGAGTAGTTTTAATTGATCAAATGGTTTGTGGTGTTTTTATCGCAATTTTTAGAAGAGAGGTTAAGAAAAGTGCGGCGCTCAGTTGACTGCGGCGCTCGGGTTATATGTACGTTATGCTTAATTGAGAGCGAAGTCTATATGTCATCAACGTTAATATAGCTATTGCGATAGAACGAGTATAGTACTTAAGTATATATGAGGTGGACCTACTATTATTATATTGTAATGACCATTGTCGCATTAAAGCTATGAGCATCTCTCTTTTCTTTGTCTGCATTCTCCGATGCGCTGCCCTTCCCACTTTATTCGGTTGCCTTTGTAGCACCTAGACCCCTCATATAATCTCTTACTTCATATTTATACTGCTAAATCCGCCCTTAATTTGCGCTCTCTAAAGGTTGAACTTGGTTGACAGTAGTGACCATCTTCGACCAGCCTGGCAGTGTGACTTCTCAGGAAGTCAGTCAGGCGACAGGAAGACAGATGCAGTACCAGACCCAGGAAGAACTTCTGTCGAATGGGCATAATCAAGAAAGGCTACTTAAATCGCGAGGGCGGCATGTTCTCTATTATTGCCTTTTCAACAGCTCGCCTTGACAGTACACTGACCAACGCACAATGAATACCGATCACAAGGCCATTATGGCCATGGCGGCACAACTGGTGCAAGTCTCAGAACTCTCCTGAGGGCGAAATCGTCAATCTCTGGCAGGAGGAAGACAATTGTCATTATCATTCAACACCAATGTGCAGCATCAAAAACCTGCTCGATTCCTTGGGATTTGCTGCCTGTGTCATGTCGCCGCCTTAGGATGGAATTCTCGTGTGCATTGGTCGAGCGGGTATTGGATACAATGACAAACATTGTATCATAAGGGAACAGGTGTCGCCCCGGACCGCGTCGGACCGCATCGGACCGCGTTTAGTGTCTTTTTATCCTAGAGAAATGAGGCCTGCGGGTGACGGCGGCGTCAGGGACTGCAGCGGCGCGAATCAACGGGATCACAATCGGTAATTTCCTATTAAACCCGTCTTATTTCCATCGTATCGTCTACTATCATACCGATCCACTTCCTTATCTTATCACCGATATGCTTCTTCTGGAATTGCCCCGCCAACCTCGACAAGCCCGCCTTAACTCGCTTGCTTCATCATCATCCACCAGAGAAAACAACGACATCAAAGAAAGCAGAGGAAAAAGTCAATGCGAACTCGCGCTTCGATCCTCATATGTTCTGGAAACGACCTACGGAGTCTCAACCACACCGATGCGCTGATATGGTGGGCGTAGCCGATGACACGAGAACCTTCATTGAAGCCTGGCTTGAACGCTTTCAAGACTCCTGCGACGCGCATGGAGAGGAGGCCCTGATCATCCCCGGCCTGGACTTGAACAACATGTCGTATACACCCAGCCCAAAGAAACGAACGCGGCTTGCCAGTGGCGTGGTCGATCTCGAAGCCACACCTCGACGAGCAGGTTGGTCTCTCCATTCAATCCTTTGGCCAACGTCTGTGCTGATGGCAATGTTTTTGTAGTGGGCGACCTTTCGGATGCTAGTATTGGCGACGCGGCCTCCGATTCCAATTCCATAACGACGAGTTCGAGCCGCCATGGTGGCTCTGCGAGCCCTAAGAAGCGCGAGATTGCACTGCGGCTGGCGACGGACTTTCCTGTTCGAAGGGAACACATTTCGTCCATGCAAGAGCCCACACTCCTGATGCAGGATCTTGCCCGACTACGAACGGCCTCGGCCATTCCAGCCTCGATGAAGGTAAGGGGAAGCTTCTGTGTCTGGCGCGTCAATACCAGTTTTCGAGTTGACACTTTTAGGACTTGGTGACGAAGGATTCCAGCTGGGCAAACCCTCCAAACGACAGCTGGTTCTACGATACGCCTGCCGTCGAAGCCAACGATAGCGAACATCCCGACAAATACATCTACCAACGACTCAAAGCGATCCAGCGCAAGACCATCCAATGCACGCAGCGAATGGAGCATGAGGCGGGTTGGAATGACTCGGTTCATTCGTCCCTACTCGAGCTGGCGCTTGACGACGAGCGCTATCCTAGCGTTTCTTATCGTAATGTGTGCGTTTTCAACAGCTCCCTAGCAGACGTCTGAGTGGTTATGGTCGGTTGACAATGGACCTTAGCACGCAATGTCGCATCTATCCAGAGCTGCGCGACCCAGACCCTTTCCTGGTAGATGCCAAAGCCGACTACGCCATGTTCCTCGAGCCGCCGAACGATTCGAAACTCGCCATGTCGCTGCTCCGTTACCGACAGCTCCGTCCGGCTTGCCATCGTGCCACCCACATCCAGCTCAGCGACGAGGCTAGCACGCCCGTCGCCATCGGCATCGAGACCAAAAGCAGCAAATCCGACGGCTCAATCATGGGTTCCGCACAGCTTGCCACCTGGCTGCGCGCCCAGTTTCGACATCTCGAGTCTCTGCCAAATCATGGGCCCCAGGGCCTTCTAATAATTCCCATCATCTTAGTCCAAGGGGCTACTTGGCGCGTTGACTTTGCGCAGCGCACAGAGAGTTGCACGGTATGTTTTTTTTGCCATTGCCTCCCTCCTCTTTCCTTGCCCGTAAACTAATTTGTGCGTCTAGGTTATCTGGGAGGGATTCAACATCGGCTCATCAGATGAGATACACGGGTGCTATCGCATTTACGCCGGGTTGCTTAGATTGGCGAGGTGGTGTCGTGAGGAATTTTGGCCGTGGTGGGAGCAAGCCTTGGCGGTGCCTCAGTCGCAGTCCCCACCTGAAGGAGGCGCTTCTCAACTTGGTCTGCATGGGTAGAGTAGACGGGAGGGCACCACAGTATCCATCCATATCCTCAGAGTGAGCTACCACGCTCACTCATCTATTTTACGCTCAGGCTCGTAAAGATCAGTCATCGTTGCCGTAAGGATCCTTGGAAATAGTACCAAGATGGATGCACGTTTTATCTTCTCTCTCCCTCTTGTGCCAGGCCGACAAAGGAGTACGTACCTTATCCAATCTACGAGAGATGGGAGATGGGAGAATCCACGTGCTCCCCACCCCAGTCTGCCCGAGAGCGTGGATGCGCGAGATTCCACGAGGGTCCTAATACAGTGCTGGGTGTGCCTGAGCATGGATACTCGGGAATCCACAGGCGCGCCAATACAGCCCGCCTGAGCGTGGATACGCGAGAATCCACGGGCGCGCCAACACAGTGCTGGGTGCAGCGCCTGGATACGTGAGAATCCGAGGGCGTGACTTGGTGGGTTCTCCTCTTTTTGGTGGGAGCGCTAGAAGCACTGGACCTTCAGAGCTCTTGATTGCCGTGGTGACCTTGGTAGTGGGATTTGAGATTTGGCCCTTTTGCACTTTATTGGACCTTATCTAATGTGCGACCATACAAAGTTCGTGACACTTGACACAGCTACTGGCAGCACACAGGCACACAGGCACACAGGCGCTCTTTTCGTAATGCTAATCTACTGTCCCAAAAACGTGTAGAATCATGATCAACCTTCTATTTCGTGACCCTAATTGCCTAGGTGTGCCCGTTCGCACCATTCGTCGATTCTATCCCGCAAACACCTACGAACTCCTCCCCTGCACCCTTATCCGTGCATCCACTGCCGCCAGCCGTGATGCCGCTTGCCACCGCGGGCAACATCGGGTCCAAAACGAGGCTAGGGCAGAACGCGTAGGAAGGGCTCGAGGAACATCTGCCCGTTGGCCAGACGAGGTCCAGGTCCATACGCTCCATGACGAAGATCTCCCGACCGGGCACGAGCTGGTACTGAAGCAGACGCAGCGGTACGGGCCAGGCCGCGACCCAGAGTCAGCTGTGAATGCTGGCCAGCCGCTCTAGGTCGAGCTGCTCCTCAATGTAGGTCGTGACTCGACGACCTGCGGCGGCCAAGTCACGAAGCTCTGTGCAGTACGATGCAGGCGAGAATGGTAGGGGCTGGTCGTGACCGTGCCGCGACGCGTCGGCGCCATGCTGCTCTCTTACTCGACTGGCTGGGGCAGTTTTGTTAGCCCGAACACGTCGGCGACGGGGAAGCACGAACTGGAGTACTCAACTCTGCTGCCTTGGAGAATTTGCCCATAAGCAGGTTCCTTACTTGAAGAGACAAGGCGTTGCTGTGGACGGCGGGCTGGACACAACAACGCATGATTGGTGAAGAGCGTGTGATGCCGCCCTGTCGAACCAGCATGAGAACGATATTATTGGGCGAGAGGTGCTTATTCAACTGCGAGTAAGCGCCCGCGGTTCGAGGGGGGTCAGCAGATAACTGATCACGGATTTCTAAAACTTGCTTCTGCCCAATGCTGCCCAACCGCTTTTTGTTTAAGCGATGGTCGCGGTGTTGTGGCTTCTCTCATAATCGTTGTACTTTTTTGGGTACTGTACGCTCCGTCGGTTGAATTTCAGCGCAGATCCTAAAATCCCACTGAACCCCCGCAGTTAGAGGGGGCAAGTTGCGCTGTCAGGTTGGTGGTTGTGCTTGGTGATCACAGCCGTCTGCAGGCGGATCCAACTTGTCCAGGTGGAGGCAAGTGATCTTTCTGAGAAACCTCAGCGACAAACACTGATCGTCCTTCACAGCTCACCTTACCTCTGGATCATCCTGCGAGCAAACATGTCTTAGCCTAACGACTACACAGTCGGTTGGATATGCGCCGTCAGTACGGAATACGTTGCCGCACAAGCTTTTCTCGACGAGGCACACGAAGGACCAGAACATATGTCACCCAATGACAACAACGATTATACACTGGGCAAAATAGGGAAACACAATGTCGTCATCGCTGTCTTGCCCGATGGGGAGTATGGCACATCCCGCGCTGCAAGTGTCGCGAGCGATATGATGCACAGCTTTCCTAATGTCAGAATTGGTCTGATGGTCGGCATTGGTGGTGGTGCGCCAAGTCGAAAGCATGATATCCGTCTGGGCGACATCGTGGTCAGCGCTCCTCGAGATGGGAAGAGTGGCGTGCTCCAGTACGACTTTGGCAAAACCATTCAAAATCGGAGCTTCCAACGAACAGGCGTCTTGAACCAACCACCTGCAGTCCTACGGGCGGCGGTGAATGGACTCAAGGCCCAGTACGAGAGCAAAGGCCACAGCCATGAAGAGGACATAAACAACATTCTCCAGAAGAAGCCAAGACTGCGGAAGAAGTACAGCCGGCCAGACCCAAGCAGTGACAGGCTGTATCAGTCCGAAGTCGTGCATCCTGCAGACAGCGACTCAAGCTGCCTGGCAGCCTGTGGTGCTGATCTATCAAAGCTGATACTGCGATCCGAACGGACTAAAGATGAGGATAATCCTGCAATTCACTATGGTGTTATTGCCTCGGGAAACCAGCTGATGAAGGATGCTTCGATCAGGGATAAGCTTGTTGCAGAAGAAGACATGCTATGCTTTGAAATGGAAGCGGCAGGGCTGATGAACCACTTTCCTTGCCTAGTTATCCGCAGTATATGCGACTACTCGGATTCCCACAAGAACAAGGAGTGGCAGGGCTATGCAGCGATGGTGGCTGCTGCATATGCGAAGGATCTTCTCTGTCGAATAGCTCCAAATAGGGTTGAAGCTGAAAAGAAGTTCAGCAACATTATATCTGGTATGCTAAGGTCTTAGAATCATACTATTAATATATATTAATCCGATTTATAAACCTTTATAAAGTTGCAGAAGAGCACTAGGATGTTGCAAAGGAGCAACATAACATTGCAAAGGAGCATCTCCAAGCCTAGAAAGATCTAGCCAAGAAAAGGCTGTCTGAAAAGGAACAAAAGTATCACTAGCTATTCTGCCTTACAACTGGCAGCAAGGACGCCACATATGAGTAGTATAAAGACCGAGTAGAAGAAAGGATTGAAGATATATGCATATGGTTCCTCAAGTACGAGCACTTCTAGACGTAGTTAAACTAGGAGTCTGGCCCCCTACTAGTCTTAGTGGATCCTGGCTGTAGAAAGTCGGTGCTGGCCAAGTACCTCATCGACTACGGCCTGCCACGATCGACAACCATCTGCTACTTCTTCTTCAAAGACTAAGACTAGAACACCGTCCGGCAAGCGCTTTGCGCACTGCTTCACCAGCTCTTCTCTCAGAAGCTATCTTTAATTGAACATACTATGCCATAATTTCTCAAGGATGGGCAAGATTTGATTCACTCTACAGAATCGCTCTAGAAGATTCTACAAAACGCTATAAAAGATCCCCAGGCAGGACCTATAATTATGGTCCTTGATGCCCTAGACGAATGTGCCGAATTAGAGTTTGAAGACCTAATGCGGAATGTGGAGAGCTAATTCCGCAGCGACCATTTGCGCCACGGCAAGTTAAAGTATCTTCTAACGTGCCGCCCGTATAACCAGATTGTGTCTAAATTCCGCAGCGGCCTATTAGACGCTTTTCCAAATATCCATATACCAGGAGAGGAAGAGTTAGAAACGATCAGTCGGGAGGTAAATCACGTCATTAAGTGCCGAGTCAATCAGCTATTGGTGAAGAAGGGCCTTTCGTCCTAAATCAAGAGCCACCTAGAGAAAAAACTATAGGAGACTACCTACCGCACTTATCTCTAGGTATACCTTATGTTTAACTACTTAGAGAAAGAAGACTTTAAAAAGACACTAAAGAGAGTTGAGTCTATTATTACAATACTTCTGAGGAGTATTAATGAGGCATATAAGCAAATTCTGAATAAGACTAAGGAAGATCCAATAGTTCGGAAAGCCTTAAGCATTATCTTGGCGGCGACCCGGCCGCTAACCCTCTTAGAAATAAACATTGCCATGAATATAGACTATACATTACAGTCTATTCACAACCTTGACTTAGAGGATGAAAAGGACTTCAAGATGTATCTTAGATCTTGGTGTAGATTGTTCGTCTCAATCTATCAAGGCAGTATTTATTTCCTTCACCAAACAGCTCGCGAATTTCTCCTTGTAGATTTAGCATCGCCTATAACTGTTTTGTTAGAGCTATACTAGCATCACTCTATCACTACCTAAGACGCATATGCTATTCTTGCGGAGCTCTATGTGCTCTATCTAAACTTCTTCAACTCTAACGTTAGGCTACCGATAGATGCGAATGAGGAAGCTAGCCACTCTTTCGATAGATATGCCTTTTTAGATTACTCGGCCAAAACTTGGGGCGCTCACTTCTGCAAGGCCAGTATTATCGATAAGGCTGCTATTATACCTTTCGCTCTGAAAATTTGTGATCTAGATTTGAAGAGCTACTCAATATAGTTCAAAATCTATTGGGAGACTACACATATGAGGACTATTAAGTATTTTATAGATCTCATAGTAGCATCGTACTATAGCCATAGTGTCGTTATCAAGCTACTTCTTGAAGAGGGCACTAAAGTCGAGGCGAAAGACGGGCATGGTCGGACGCCGCTATGGTGGGCCGCTGATAGGGGCCATGAGGCCGTCGTCAAGCTGCTGCTCGAGAAGGGCGCCAACATTGAGGCCAAGGACGACGAATATAGTGGGACGCCGCTATCATGGGCCGCCGTTATTAGGCACGAGGCCATCGTCAAGCTACTTCTCGAAAAGGGCGCCGAAGTCGAGGCGAAAGACGCGCATGGTCAGACGCCGCTATGGCAGGCCGCCGATGAGGGGCACAAGGCTATCGTCAAGCTGCTGCTCGAGAAGGGCGCTAGCATCACAATCACAGATGAGGACGGGTGGACGCCATTACATGTGGCATTACAGAATGAACATATTAAGGTAGTCAAGCTGATTATTGAGAAGGGAGCTAATACTATAGTTACAACTAAGGATAGGTAGACTCTATTGCACTTAGCATTATAGAATAGATACATTAGGGTGATTAAGCTACTTATTGAGAAGGGTACTAACATTATAATTATAGATAAGGATAGGTAGATGCCATTATATTTAGCATTATAGAATGAATACATTAAGGTAGTTAGGCTACTTATTGAGAAGGGTACTAACATTTTAACTATAGAGGAGGATAGGTAGATACTATTATATTTAGCATTATAGAATGGACACATTGAGGTAGTTAAGCTACTTATTAATAAGGGTGTTAGTATTATAGTTATAAGTAAGAATATAGTAATGCTATTATATTTAGCATTATAGAATGGATACATTAAGGTAGTTAAGCTGCTTGTCGAGAAGGGTACTAGCATTATAGTTGTAAGTAATAATAGGTTGATGCTATTGCATTTAGCATTATAGAATGGGCACATAGAGGCAATCAAGCTGCTCATTGAGAAGGGTGCTAGCATCGCAGTTGCTACTAATGCTAGGTCTAGGGTTGAAATCCATGCCATAGAATTTACATATAGATCTACATATGGATCTATATTTATTTCCATGCCATTCTATATGGCCTTTAGTAAATTTATATCTATTCTATGTAGCCCTTTCTACATGTGGAAATTGTGGAAATAAATAGATATTACTTTAGTACCTAATTACTAGGCGGGGTTTAAAAATAGTTACTATAGTAACTATCTAATTTCCCTAACTAATAAATAGTTTGCACTAAGTATTTTCTTTTGCCTACAATAATTTATGCCTTTAATTTGCAACCTTAATTGTAAAAACTTTAGATCTAGCCACTTTTGTTACTTAATCATACAAAATGCCTATCATTCGATATAGACAGATAGATATAACTTTCAATCCTGCCCTACCCTCACTACCTACTGAAATTACTGCTTAAAAGCTAGCTATAGCTGTTCCCGAACGTACAGAAGAAGATAAATGATGACTTTTTCGACTTTATTAGGGCTGGACCTTTTTAGAGAGAGACGGCTAGGTGTGCCAATAGGTCTATCAGTTCGGCTACAATATCTAGGAGACCTAGAAGAAGGAATAATAATGGGTATACTGCCTCTACATCAAGTAGAAGAACCTAAAGCCAAAGAGCTATTCTGTTAAGGGCTTGCAGAACGCTGAAATTCACTTGTACGAGGATCACAATGGCATTATGGATCCTATAGGCAAAAAGCAAAGGCTAGCAAAAGCAACTAAGAAAGCACTCCGGTCTATTGCTACAATTCTACAGCTTAACCCCAAAGAACTAAAAGAATAGTCTTTTATTAACATACTAATCAAACATTTTAATAAGACTGTTTTCCAGTAGAAACTTATCAATTAGATTGTCAATTCTAACTAGTCCTTCTTAACTGCTAATAATAAAAACCTTCACAATATTTTTAACTATCTTAACCCCTCTATCAAAATTACTCAAGCTAATATTACCTATACGACCGTATGTACAATTATAGAACGAGAGTTTAATAATAATAAGGGAAGGGTTAAGGAGGTATTGCAAAAGAGCTCAGGCTAGATTTATATCCAGTATGATAGCTAGAAGTCTGGTAACTATTATGCTTTATATGGCATTATATGTGTATTCTAAGATTCTAACAACCGGCCACAAAAGTGTATTCTTAGCCTGCCTGAGCTTATAGAGCAGCACTTAGGTAAGAATATCATAGGGCAAATTACTAAGATTATCTAGGAGTTTGAGATTAAAAATAAGCTTGGTTATTTCACACTGGATAATGCTAGTAACAATAAAACCTCAATGGAAGATCTTAGTATAGAATTCAGGTTTAACTGGGAGAAGCAATAGGTTCACTATATTAGCTATATTGTCAATATAGTAGTGAAATATATACTATTTAGCCAAAGCCTCAATGCTTTCGAAAAAGAGGTCTTTAAAGGCATTTATATAGCGGCCAAGGAGCAGAAAGTCTAGATGAAGTAAGGGTCCATTAGTAAATAGTATAACTTCACTATTATAAGTGGCTAAGCCTTTAATTTTAATTCTTTTTACTTACTAAGTTGTAAGAAGTAAGCAGATTAAATATATAGACTGACCTACTTAAGAAAGTTTAGACTATTAAATGCTAACTTTTTGACAACCCTTAGCTTAAGGGTTATACTCTAGTTAGTATTATGATTAATAATGCTACTTAATAACTTTCTTAACTCTTAATGATTAAGTATGCCCTTATTTTGCGGCCATTCTATAATTCCTTTATCTAAAGAGTATTAAGCAAGTAGAATAAAAGCAATTTAATAAAGACTAATAATATTAAAAAGGGCTTAAAAAAGCTATTCTTTCTTTAGAATGAAAATTACATTACTAATAATAATTAGTATATACTCTAAGTACTTTATAATATCCTTCTTAACTTCTAATTAGTAATTAAAGCCCTTAAGGGTAATAGATAGAGAAAATACTAGAAGAAAGCTAAGAATAATAAAATTAAACCCTTATTATTAGGTAAGTCTTAGATTTCTTAAGGCAGCTATAATTATTCTTATTATGATTAACTCCTATAAGGAATAAGTTAAGACTTTATCTATATGTATACATTTCTTCTTAAAAGTCTTAAGTCTACTAAAAGAATAGTCACTAAACTTCTAGATAGCTACTACCTTATAGTTAATATTAACCTTAGTTAGCTTAAGTTAAATAAATACTATAAGTATTTAAATGATAGCCCCCTTATCTATAGTGCTATAGCTCTCTACCCTACTTACTAGTAGGCATTATTTGATAATTTATAAGAGGACAATAAGGAAAGATAACTATAAGTTATAAAGGCAAAAGAGATAGTCTAGGATCTTTAGGAGAGTAAATATAAAGGTCTTTAACTTAATAATTTAGAGATTAATTTGCCTATAAGTAAGTAGCTAAAGACCTTAAAAAATAGATTTATAGTATAGCGCACCTAGAAGAAAGGACTGATAATTAATAGGCTTTCTATTAATAAGTTGCCCACTCTATCATTTAGGTCTTCAATTATTAATTAGGATCTTAATAAGTATAAGCAGTAGCAACGCAATATTGATAATTCTAATGTTCTTATTATAGATCCTTACAATTATTAGCACATAAGGTGGCTTAAATACTTTAGGTTGTCTAGGATGGCCTTAGATTTGCTTATTGTGCTGCCTATATTAGCTAAGTGCAAGAGGCTATTCTTAACTACTGGCCGTATAGTTATAAAGAACTATAATAGGCTAGATGCTAGTACAATTGGACTTTATTAGATGTTATGTAGTTAGTTATATGCTAGCTTAATTAGTTTATTAGATAGAATTCTAATAGAGTAATAAGCAAAATGTTTACTTTATCTAAAATACTATATATAAGTAGATTATAATTGTGTAGATTTATTTCCACAAATGTAGAAATAGATCCATATAGATCCATATTACCCATTCTACCTAGCGATTATTAGTTAGCATTGTGATGGGGGTCCCTAGACAGGTAGGCTAGTAGGTTACTAGTAGGGATTTAATGGGGATAAAGTGGATAGTCAGAAGAGAAATGAGAGAACAATAACAAACAACTATCATCATTATGATCGGTTAGAAGAGAAATTAGAGAGATTTTTGTTTTTTACTTATAGAGAGATTCTTCCCTTCTTATAGAGATATAAGAAAAAGAGAGCTCTTTAAGCTTAAAGCTTAAGTTCTTTACCTTTATTTATAAGAGAATTTAAGATCTTTCTTTTCTAATTATAACTTAAATTGCTATCTACCCTTTGTCCCTTATATACTAATTATTAAGCTAGTAGTAGGCCATTTTAATGCCTTATTAATATTCTTTTCTTACTATTGACCTAATAATCAATCTTATAAGATGCTTTCCTACTAGAGGGTCCTAAATATAAGACTGCTATAGTATATATATGCGATTTAGTGTAGCTTTAGGCTGACCAATAGAGATATTTATACGATGCTTTATTATATACTTTCTTAAGGGACTGCTATCAATTTGGGGTATTGTCCTTAGTCCCTTTCTGCCGCCAAAATGATTGCCCCCAATTAAGCTAGAATTACACATAAAGAAACTGCCTCCCCATATAGGAATTAAATAAAAGAAATAAATATATATAGTAAGAAGTATCTTATAAGAGCTTCCTAAAAACTAAATTTAATAAATAAAGGAAATCTACCTAATAATTTACCTCCTTATTCTAGAATTTATTCCCCTATTAGAGAGTTATAATCTTATTAAGAGAATTACTACTTCCTTTTCTCTTTTAGGTAATATTATTCCTTCTAGATAATCTTTATAATTATAGGCAATATAATAGTATTATAGGTAGAATTAATTAGGTCTACCTATTAGCTTAAAGAGATTAAACCTTTAAGAATATAAGTTATATAGGTCTTCAATTTGGGCAGATAAAATGTTAATTGCTTAGCGATTAAGGGCAGATATATTAGGTTAGTA
Organism: Neonectria faginata; assembly: GCA_030864175.1. Lineage (NCBI taxonomy): Eukaryota > Fungi > Ascomycota > Sordariomycetes > Hypocreales > Nectriaceae > Neonectria > Neonectria faginata. Next base: position 179,557 of record JAULBG010000010.1, on the reverse strand, counting down.
TTAATAGTTATTTTCTTTGCCCTATTGCCCATTTTAAAATCGCAATATATTTTCTATTCTTTCTCAACCTTTTGATTATCTATATAGATAGGGAGAGCATTGCTAATAAACTAGCTTATTAAGACCGTTAGGGTTATTAACCTAATTACATATTATTACTATATCTATAGTTATTTTTTAATAATAACCCATTTTAAGGAATATATCTTAACCCTCTTCTATGCTTACATCTTAGTTCAAAACTTTATAAGCGATTAATATATTAATTACATTTAGTATAACTATCCTAATTGCAATTAGAAGTTTCTTCTTAAATACTTAGCTTTAAGTCATTAAGAAGGTCTCTAAAAATTCCCCTTAAGTAGTAAAGCTATCATTCTAAATATATTAACTTCCTTTATTTCTAATATCTTTAATCCTCACTTTTACCCTTAAATTATTTTAGAGTATTCCTTTAAGTTTAGTAGCTTATTTAATGCTAAAATTTACAAATAGGCTACTTAAGTCTTTATTTAGACTCTTTATAGTAAATATTAGGCTTTTTAGTAGGTTAGATTAGTAATTCTTATTAGAAGACTTCCTCCCTAAAATAGACAATAAGTAATAAATACTTAATATCCTACATTACTACTTAATTATTATTACTTTTTTTTTTTCTAGATAGGCTTTCTTTTTCTTATTCTTCTTTTACTTATAAGATTTATTTGTCTTTTAGTAGGCATAAAGTTCAATTTAAGTAATCATTTTAGGGTTTTTTCCCTTTATAGATATAGTTTATTTAGTCTTCTTTAGTAACCTAAATATCCTCCTCCTCTCTGCCCCTCCCTATATAGTAATATTGCTATCCTTAGCTAGCACTATATCCTAAATATCTTATAAGACACTTAGATAGCTACATACTAATTCCTAGCTTTCTTAATTATCTTTAGGATATAGATCTAGAAATCTCCTTTAGGCTCCCTCCATAATTAGATAATAGGTTCTAGTTTAGAGTTATCTAATAAGGAATCTAACTTACTTAGCTCATAAAGTATATTATAAGATACTTCTTTATCTAACCCTTCATCCTTATTATTAAATAGCAGTCTTATTATCTCTTTATTATTAAGGCTTGTCTACCAACCTTAAGGATCCTTCTAGAAAGCCTTTAGCTAGTCTCTATAATAAGTCTCTAGAAGCTTAATTCCTATAAGTGTCTCAAGCTTATAAGTCCTAGTCTCATTAAGGGCTTTATGAATCCTATATAGTTCTATCCATCTTAGCTTAAGCTTTATAGCAGAAGATAGATCATTATAGTTTTATATATCATACTGAAGGACTAAGTCTCCTAGCAATAAGAGTATCTTCTTTAGCTTAAAAGTATTTAATATATTAGTCCTTCTAGCTAAGATCTATTAATATTTCTTAACCTTTACTTAGGCAGCTTTAATGTTTTCTTTATATCTTTCTAGGATTTATATTCTAGCTAGAATCTTATCTTCCTTATTCTTAATATTATCCTAATTGATAAGTCTTTAGGTAGGGACCTTAACTTTAAGAGGAAAGATAGATTCTTATCTATAAAGAAGCTAAAATAGAGAATAGCTATATAATCCTTAAATTGCTAATCTATCTATAAGAAGAGCTAGCTTAATTAAATCTACTTATTTCTCTAGCTTCTTAAGCTTCTTGAAGTAATTTATTATAGATATATATCTAACTTCAATTAATCTATTTGACTTAGAGTTATAGAATGAGATTTTAAATATTATAATGCCTAGCTTATCTAGCTCATTTAGGATCCCTTTTGTAAGCTCCTCTCTATTATTAGTAATAATCTTTACTAGCATTTCATAATAGTAGATAATCCTTTTAATAAATCTCTTAATATTAGCAGCAATAAGATTGCTAATAGCTATAGCTTCAATCTACCCAATTAGGTTATATCTAGCTTCTAGTAAGAACTTCTTGCCTTTATTGAGGGGTAGGTACTATCTATCAATATAGATCTTTATTATTAAGTACTAAGGAGCTATTAGCTTAGCTTCTTTAGCTAGCCTTTATGCTAAGTGCGCTTAATATATTAAATACTTCTAAATAATTATCTCTAAAGATTATCTTAATTTTTACTAAAAATAGCACTAAGAAATAATTTTTATTATTACTTTTTGCCCTTTATAGCCCTTATAATAATAATATAATATTATAAGATACTTTTAAAGGTTATTATTATTAATAATAAGTATAAAGTTATCTTCTTCTTTTAGTCTTTATTTTTAGACTTAACCTCCCCTAATAAAGAACTATATTACCTTTACTTTTAGTCTCTTAAAGTCTTATATTAACATTCCTTTAGGTCTTTTAAGCGTTATTAGGTACTTAGCTAGGATAAGTTAGTCTTCCTTATAATTGTCTAAAAGGGGGTTATTTCCTAGCCTAAAGAGAATAGCATTAAGATAAGTATTAATTACATCCTTAATGTCCTACTTAGCTTCCTAATCTATAAGGTCTAAAAGTCCTTATCCCTTCCTTAATAGACTGTTCATAACTATATTCTTCTTTCCTAGAACATACTTAACTATAAAGTCAAAAAGTAGCAAATAGCTAATCTATCTAATAACTATAGCTCTTAGTATATTATTTGCCCAATTGTTTAGCTAGTCTATTAATACCTTAGAATCTATTTTTAAAGTGAATAGATAATTATAAATATATATATATATTCTCTAGATAGTATAAAGGGCTTCTTTACACTCTAGCTTAATTATATTATACTTCTTTTTAGCATTAGTCTAAGTTCTAGATTTAAATCTTATAGGATAATACTTTCCTTAAATAGCTTACATTAAGATAACTCTCCATCTTAGGATGCTAATATTAATTATTAGGATAATCTTCTCTACTCCTTCTAAAAGGTTAAGGGTTATAAGAATAGGGGCAAATATAATCTTTTCCTTTAGTAGCCTTATTATAGCTATCTAATTTTTCCCTTAGTCTTAAGTAGTATCTTTCTTTAGTAGTAGGGTAAGAGACTATATAATTTAAGTATAATTCTTAATCTAGATTTAATAGTAATTAGTAATATTAAGAAAGCCTCTCACTTCAGTTAGAGAAGAATATTTCTCCTACTTAATGATCTTAATGACTTTATCTTCTATAAGCTTTCTTCTACTTATACTATAGATATATCTTATAAGAGAGGCAGTCTTTTAGCACTAAGCTAACTTCTTACTAGCAATCATATAACTAGCTAGCTCTATATTAACTAAGACCGCATTAAGATTGATAAGATGCTCTAGGATAAATCTCCTAACTCTAGGAAGACTTTCCTCCCCATTATAGTTAGTTTTTAGGCCTTTAATACTAATATTATTTAAGAAAGCCCTTACTTTATCTAGGAGGAAATCAAGAAGGATCCTTATTATAATCTTAGTAAATTAGGCTATTAAGTTTATAGCTCCTTATAGTAGTATATATAGTCTTATTAGACCTATTGGGGTATTAAAGGTTATTAGATCTTTATTTCCTATATCTAGCTTCACTTAGTTATATCTTAGGAAGAAGTCTAGTATAGAGAGGATCTTATATATCCTAAATTTAGCTAAGAAGTTATTTATTCTAGGAGGAATTATGCTATCTTAGATAGTATAGGCATTATATTGCTTTGCTAAATTGATAAGGTATAGCTTTCTATCCTTCTTTACAATAAGTATCTAGTAATTCCTATAAGAAGTATAACTTTCCTTAATAACTTCATTTTTTAGCTATATTTTTAGGAGATTAATAACCCTCTTTTTAATCTCTTAAGGAATTATTATATTACTATAATGCTAAGTACTATAAAAAGTGATTTTAATAACTTAGGGAGGCACTACCTTAGGATTAATTTCCCCTTTTTCCTTAAAGGTTTAAGCTAAAGCTTCTTCCTTATTATAGAGGATTTAATAGAAGATATCCCTTTCTTCATCCTAAAGGGTATCTCTTATTTAGTCTATAATATCTTCTAGCTTTTCTCTAAAGAGCTTAAATCCTTTTTTAATCTTTAAGAACTTAGGCATAATATAGTTAGAATAGGGCAAATCTTACTTTAAGTCTTTTTTAACCTCTTTCTATCTTTTCTTCCTCTAGAATAGGTTTCCTTTAGGTATAGATCTATTAGAAGGGATATTATCCTTTAGTAAGATTTTATTAACCTTCCTTTTGTACATTATATTAATTTAAACTATTATATTCTTATAGCTAATATTTAAACTTAATTATTATACTTTTAAAGCTCTAATTATTATTAAATTATTATCTTTTATTTAGTCCCTAAGAATAATCTTAAAGACTTTTTAAGCTATCTTTTTATTAATATATTTAATAAGATACTTAATATTATCCTTCTTTAAACTATAAATATCTATTCTTTTTAGTTTAGAGAGTATTTCCTTACTTATTAAATTCCTTTTAGTACTTCTTAGGTAATAATTAGGAGTTTCTATTTAATTTTACTTATAACTAAGGATATAATCTTAATATCTCTTAACTAATAGTAGATTAATATCTTACCTAGAAGGGTTATATAGTTAAAGGTAATCTTTATGCTCTTAATAAAAGGCATCCTTAAAATGAATAGGATTAATACTATAGAGATTAAAGCTATATATATCTTTTAGTCAATAAAGATATTATTTAAATAAACTTTAATCTTAATTATCCCTACTATTATAATATAGTCTTTTAAGAAGGAAGTAATTTTAGCCTTAATAGGCTTAATATTAAGCTTATTAATCTTAATAATATTATCTAATATAATATTCTTTTTTTACTTTAGTATTAATAATAGCTTCTTAAGTGTAACTATCTAGATTCTTAAGTCTTACTTATAGCTTTAAGAGATCTTAGTATAGCAAGATATTTCTTAAATCTAAGGGTCAGATTAAGGTTAGATTGACTTATATAACTGCCTTATAAGATACTTTTAGATTTAGTCTCTTAGCTTCCCTTCTATAAGAAATCTTCTTTATTAAGTTAGAGTCTATTTATTTATTTATTTATACTCTATAGACCTAAAAGGTAGATAGTGCTTTTACTCTATATAAATATAGGAAAAACCAAATTAGATGAAAACCCATATTGCTATTATAGTAAGCCCATATTGGGCCCCTTATTTAGTTATAGTGTATAAGTAAATAGTCCTTCTTGCTAAGACTAAAATTATCTTATTTCCTAGAAATTTAGCAGGAAAATTAAAGGAAAAATTAATAAAGGAAAAGTAAGAATCTTCTATATCTTAGGTTCTAAGTCTAAGGTAGGTATATATTAGTTATATATTAGCTGCATGCTAGTGATATGTATATAGGATTATTATGTAATTATAGCTAGAGGCCTAAATTTTAAGTGGGCAGATTTAGCCGCTAGTGGGTCTACCAGCTAGCGCTTTACTGTTAGTGGCTAGGGGTCAATATAGGCCTAGGGCTCTACAGCTATTAATAGCTGCCAGCTGTAGCCCGGATTTCTACTATTTGGTCCCTTCGCTTAGTCTACAATGCCCTCCTTTCTTTCTTCCCTCTTTAATGCCTCTATAAGTTGCCCTCTCCTAGCTTCCTAGCTATACCCACACTAGCGCTAGGTCTTAAGTGTGTTACTAACTTTTATTCTTTCTACTAGGATTATTATTGATATGTTTGTCTTTCCTGCTGCTCATTGCAGCCTTATTAGCAATGTAGCTCTATTATGGTCTTATTGCTATAGTAGCTAACTTCTTTATGTAGCTAAGGATGATAACTATAATAACTATAATAATAATAATAATAATAATAATAATAATAATAATAATAATAATATAGGCTATACCTATAAGTTCCTCCTAATGCATTCCTATTGTATGCCCAAGCTAACCCTAAGTAGGCAAAAAGAAAGGCTTAAGCTAGAGAGGAGGGTATAATTACTTTAGGGGATAAGTTTTCTACCCTTACTTCTATAAGGGCAATATAAGATATTCCCTATTCTATATATATTATATAGATAGGTAAAGATAGTATAGTAGGTCTCTACTAAGACTAGGCGAATATAGTAATAAGTAGCTATATAGCTTATGCCTATATGCATAAAACCTATATATCCCTACTGTTCACTATTATTACTACTACTTAAGCCCTAGTAGAGGCTTTCTAACGTAAAAGTAAGGATAGCAATATGAGCATAAATTAGATCTACAGTATGGGAGTATAGCTAACTAAAAGTAGAATAAGGAGCTTAAGTGGCTTATAGAGGCAGCCCTTAAGGCTAAGAGTTAAGCTCTTAAGCGGGTAAGCACTACACTTATAGTAATAACTATAGGCCTAATGTCTAACTAGTTTAATGTATTGGTCAGTAGGATTAATTATATTATTAAGGCGCTTAAGCGCCTCAAACTCAGTATAGTCCTAGCTCTTACGCTTAGTTGCATCTTAGGGCCAGCTAGGGCTCTAGATCCTAGGGAATCCAGCGGGAAGGGCAAGGGCAATAATAATAATAATAATAATGATAATATTGATAATAATAATAAGGAGATAGACAATAGGGTCTAGGAGTAAGGTTAGATAGTAGGTAGTAGAGGTATAGGTTTAGGATAGGTCTATAGGTTAGTACTATAAGCTTAGAGAACTTAATAGGGGGGTAGAGAATTTAATTGGGTTAATAGCTATTATAAATAGGCTGGTTTTTTTGCCCTTTATGGCTTTTTTTTAGGTACATTTTATCTTTTTATAAGGGGGGCAAAAAGCACTTAATGCAGGAGTACATTACTTTTGCCTAATTATTATAGACTCTAGCTAATTGCCTTCTGACCTCTTAGTCTACTTCTACATTATAGTTGCAATTGCTATAGATATAAAGGGCTAGCTTGTAGTGCAGGATGAGGCATTAGTGTAAGAACTAATAAGTAATTGCTTACATTATGCTATAGTCTAATAGTTAGAGCTTAAGTTTGCATTAATTCTATAGTAATTTTGCAAGAAGGCTGCATTATTTAGCGAATTTTAAGTAGAAAATAATTATATATTTGGGTATTTTCTTGCCAGTCCTATATAAGCATTATAATAAGGGTACATTAAGGATGCCCTTTAAGAAGAGGAAGCTTCTTAATCTAATTTTTCCTATTCTTAGCTATATAAGCATTAAACTTTAGTGCTTATTGAGGCTATAATATAAGTATAATACTTTCTTATTATTAGTAGGGAAGTAAGTTTCTATAGGTTCTAGGCAATTTATCCTTTAGTGCTCTCTTACTATATCTTAAAGTTAGTTCTACTATGCAGTCTACTAGGATAAGGTATAGGCCTTAATTGCATCTAAGGTTGCTTTATATCCTTCATGAGGGAGCTAGCTTTTAAGCTAGTCTTTAACCTCTTATTGTAGTTACTACTATAGACCTTACTATTGCTTGCAGTAGATCTACCTTATGGCTGCTATAGTAGCATTCCTAATGAGCAGTATAGTATTCTACCTCTCTATGTAGCTATAGAATTAGGCGGCTAGCTCATTAAGGTAGATATTAAGGGGAGGGATAGCTAATTTTATTTCTAAAAGGCAGGCTAGTATAGCTTTATATGCCCTAGTGACTATATATAGGCTTTAGGTCTATTCTGCTATAAGTACTCACATAATGCTATAGGGCTTGCCCCTAGAGGCAGTTAGAGTGTAGTAAGCTTCTATATTATAGACTATAGTTAACTATATGACCTATATGTAGATTAATCTTATTGCTTTAAGGCTAACCCCTATATACTTATAGTAATTATAGTAAAGGCTTATTATTAGCGCTCTAGCTTCCCTTTAAGGTAATTAATATATAGTCCTTAAAGTAGTTTATAGTGGAGGAATAGTCTAAAGAATCTGCTTGACTTAGTAGGCATTATTATTAGGTCTCTAAGTTAGATCTATATTTAGTCTACTATATGCTTCTAAGTGAAGTATAAAAGCTATACTTTATCTAGCTCTTAAGTTATTCTATTTGTTTAAGCCTAATTATTATAGATTTTTTAGGTAGCTTTAAGCTAGGTTTAGGTCTCTTTTATATTATGTCTAAATGTAAGTAGATTAGTATTATTTATAAATCTAACTACTATTATCCTAAGGGCATTACTAAGGGCTTCATAGAGGCTAAAGATAAAGAGGATGAATAGTATAGGCAATAGGGGGGACTCTTATAGAATGCCTACTTAGACCTAAATAGGGTTTAATATTTAGCTATCAAAGTGGAGCTATACTGTTCGTACTATAAGATAGCTAATAAGCTATACTAAGAGCCATCTTGGGAAGCCTTTTTGCTATAGGGTTGCAATAAGTTATCTATAGTTAACTTCATTAAAGGCCCCTATAAAGTCTAGTTAGAGGAGAGATATAAGGCTACACTAGGCCTAAGCTATGCGCACTGCTTCTATAATGACCGCTAGGGCAAGCTCTATAGATTTCCTTAGTCTATTGCCCATTTGCCCTAAGGGTAATAGCCCCTTTGATTCTGCTATAATTGCAATGTACTAGCTAATAACTATCTTAATGATTTTGCTAATTATATTGAGTAAGGATATTAATTACTATCCTAATGTAGTGCATTATTAGTCTAGGGTCTTATTAGCCTTTAGGATAATTATAGCAATTATAGCGCAGAAGTAGGTTAAAAAGTAGCTAATTGCAATACTTATATTTACTATCTCTATAATTATAAGTATAAGTAGCTTGCTATATACTTTTAGGAACCTAGCTAGGATTCTATCTTTACTTAAGGCTTTCTAGGACTTAATTTTATATAGGGCTTTTTTAATCTCTTTAGGCTTAATATAGGGGCATATTAGGCCTAATTTAAGTTTAGGTATTCTAAGGGGAGGGAGAGGGGGGAGGTTAGAATTATTAGCTTAAGGTTTAGGGAAGAATTTCCTTATGAGGATTTTAGTTTTATCTGCATAGAGTGTTACTAGCTTGAGATAGTCTAGATAGGTAAGGGGTAGAAGCTACAGTAAGACTATAGTAGTTCTACTCTATAGTCTTACCTATCTTTCTATTGCCTAAAATTGTATTATATTGTGCTTAAGAAGGTCTACTAGGAGCTCCTACTATAAGGCATATTGGGCACTCTTCATGTATTAGTCCTATTGTGTGCGCGCTTTGGCTAAAGTGTGTTAGTTAGAGGGTTGGCTGGTTCGCTAGGCTTTACGGCGGGCTTATTTAAGCTTGTTAGTTGCTATAGCTATTTCGGTGTTCTACTATAAGTTATAGTAGGGTCTAGGTTTCTTTCGCTTTAGGGTCGCAAATTGGGCGATTGCTTTAAGCTGCTTTAATAGTCAGTTAACTACTTTATTAAGAGCTTCTGCAGTAGTTATAGTATTTTAAGTCTATTAGAGGTAGACTTTTGCTTCATTAGTAGCTCTCTACTAGTAAGTCTTCCTCCAGTTGAATCTAAGGACTAGATCTAAGGTTAGTTCATTTGGGGTAACTATAATGTAGACATATTATAGGAAATAGTTAGATCCCTTTAGGTTATAGTTTATTCCTTTATATATTATATAGATAGTCTTAATAGCTTAAGCTAGATTAAAGGTATTATTACAGTAGCTTTAGGCCAATCTAATAATAATCCTATAAGGTATAATAAGGCTAACTTAAAGTCACTATACTTCTTTAATAAGGTTATTACTACCCTAATCTACTTAGCTATAGTAGTCCTAAAGTAAGTAGTAGAAGTTAAAATCATTAATAAGAAGTATATAATTATTTAGTATAGTGCTAATTAGGGCTTATAGTGCAGGCAAATTGCCTCTACTATTTGGGGGGTTATAAAGAGTAATAATTTAGTATTATATTTTTATGAAAGAAATACTAGCTTAATCCTCCCCTACCTTTAATATTTATAACTTAAGTTTATAGTGCTTATTAATATATATTATTATATGCCTACTATAATAGACTATATAGTAGTTATATCTACTTAGGTAGGCTAAGGCCTTAATCTTAGAGTTTCTATTTGGTTTAAGAAGCATAATTATATTATATTCACTATAGGCCTATAATATAACCTAAGTAAGGGTATACTACTAGTTAGTATTCTAGAAGAGTATAAGTATTAATTAATAATTTAGGGAGAGAATAATATTAGTAAGAAGGTAGTTATAAATATTATAAGTAAAGATAGTATAAAGGAGGTATAAGCTTAGGTTGGGGACTAACTAAAGGTCCTATATTATTTATTTATTAATCTGGGGGGCCTTCTAGGCCTCTTTAGCAATAGGGCTCTAAGGAGGCAAGCTATTAGGGGGGGGGAGAGAAGTCCCTATATTGAGGGTCTAGTTATAGTATAGTCTTAGAAGCGAAGGGGTTAGTTAATGTAGCCCTCCTTAGCTTGCGCCCAATATAAGGCCGCGATGGGGCAGTCTTAGCTTTAGGCTAAATGTTTACCTTTATAGAGAGTATAGTTTAATAGGATCTCCTTTCGTTCAGTTAGACATCCTTTACCATTAGTATGCATAGTACCTCTATATTATCTGTAGGTTAGGGCCGATTTATAGTTTTAAGTAAGGTAACTAAATCTAAAGCAATTATAGTATTAGGTAGGATAAAGTCCTTTATTAAAAGGCTTACTATTATATAGCTATATATTAAGTAATAAGCTATTATTATAGAGGTAGTTTGCCTCCTTAATAAAGCTAATATATAGAATTAAATTTATTTTTATATTAAGATTAAGTCATTTAGTCTTTTACCTCTTCACTTAGAGGATTATTAATTAGTTAGATTTATTAATTTCTTTAATAAGTTTATTAGTATCATTTAGGATAGATATAAGTTAGATTCCCTTTATTATTACTATAAAGGTTAGGGGGGAGAGAGCTATATTATTACTAAAGGCTTTAATAACCTAATCTTTAGTGCAATAGGCTTAAGCCTTATCTATAGTAATGAACATAAGGACTATATTACTACTTAAGAGCTTTCTTACTGCGATAATACTAGTATTGCTGCAAGCTTAGTTTACTACCGCAATGATGTCTTTTGGCGTTTAGCTACTAATATTAGGGGGTATATTTCTTATTTAGATAATAACTTTACGTTTGATATGGCTTTAAGTTATTCGCTTAGGGCTTCTATAGTTTAAGGGCATAAGGTTTTGCGCTGCAATTAATGTATAGGATAGTTAGCCTTTTTATGGTTTGAGGCTATACTTAAGGCTTCTTTAATGATAGAGGTGAGGGCAATAGTGATATTTAAAGTAATTTGCTCCTTAAGGCTTACTTTATAGTTATGTGAGCTATCCTCTTTGCAGGATGTGCATATCTATATCTCCTATGCGGCAGCATAAGTCTAGATAATGTTCTAGACCTAATTGAGGAGATTGGGAGGGATAATTCTAGTAATAGCATAATATGCTTTATTTTCTAGGTTATCTGTTAGTATTCTACTTAATTCTACAGTAAGTACATTGCTTTTGCTTAGTATATACTAGCTGATTTTCGCTAAGGGGTTATATTAGCTTTAATTAAGGCTATACGCCCCTAAGTCGATAGCTATCAGTAGCGCATTAGTGCTATCGCTACGGCCCCAATGCGCTATCGTGCTTAGAGTAATGCGCATATGAGGATTCTGATTTTAGTATTAGAATGTATTTTAGAGGCAGATTGAGGCTATAGTAAGCAGAAACTGGATATTTTGCAAAAAGGTTGTATAGTTAGAGTCTATTACTAAGTAGTCCCTTAGAGTAAGATAAGAATTATTATAAGATTCTAATAGCAATCCTTTTGGACTAATAGTAATAGTATTGACCCTATAGCGCTAAGATAATTTGTCAAAATAAGTATCTAAGAAGCTTAAGTTAGTCTATTCTATAATATTATTTATTTTGACCTCCCTTGCTCTTTTTGTCTTATAGGATAGGTTAGGGTCTATCTAGACAGTCTTTATGATCCTATTAATAAGGTTAAATAGCTCTTTAGCTATAGATTGTCTAAATTTTAAGTCATTTATAATGATCTAAGGAATAATAACTTCAATCTTCATAGTTAAGACCCTCTACTTTAAAGCAGTCCTATTCTTAAGCTTTATAGTCAGGCAGAAGTCTCCATTAGGTCCTCCTTTCACAATAGCTTTAGCTATTATTCAATCCTCTAGGTTTATATGCTTAAGGATTCTTAGGGTTATCATTAAGATTAGGTAGCTTTATTTAATTTCTTCAGTCTTATTATCTACCCTTAGCCTCTTACTAGCTGCTATATTAAAGGTAATATTGTTATTTAAGATATCTATTAGTTCCTTAAAGCTTCCTTTATTGATTAGAATAATATTTGATTATATTATCCTATTAATATATTTCCCTTCTTAGAGCCCTATTCTTCTACTAATCCTATTAATAATTATATTTTCATAAAGAGTATCTTAATTCCTCTTTATAAAGTTAGTCATAAGGTCTTACTCTTTTTAGCTAGAGTTCTAATTGTAGATAGTAAACTCTAATATCATTCTATTAAGAAAACTTATTATTAGTAACTTTAGGAACTTCTTTATCTATATAATAGTGAGCTTCTTAACTTCTCTAAGGAGTCCTATCTTCTAGACTAGCTTTAGAGGGAGAATAACTTCTCTTTATCCTACCTAAGCTATACTTACTTTAGAGTTAAAGTTATAGTAGCTAGCTTCCCTATCTCTTTGCAATTTATAGCATTAGCTTGGGAAATAGCCTGAAATTCTATAATAAAAATACTTTAGCTGCCTCTACCTATAGCTAGCATTAATAAGGATGTTCTAGCTGTCCGTCCTATAGGGTCCTATATACCTAGAATAATTGCAATTAATAGATAGATTGCTATCGGGAGGGTTAAAAAGCCTCTACTTATTAAGACTTCTTTAGAGCATAGCAATAAGATATACTTCTATATCTTTATATCTCTTTATAGCATTAATGCTTATATTCTAGACTATTTAGGTTAGGGAATTAATCATAGCATTAGTAGCTAGCTTTATTAGAGGCAGGTTTTATAGATTTATATCTATCTCCTAAGGCCTCCTCCCTAAACTAAATTCTCTCTTTTAAGGCTCCTCAATTAGGTCTTTAAAAGACTAGTCCTATTTTAGCAAGTATATAATAAGATTAATTATAATATTATATAGCTTAAATTGTAGGATCTAGACTAGAATATTCTTCTATTAATATACCTAAATAATAACCTTATAGGGTAGAGTATAGAAGATAGTATAAGAGTTTCCTTCCTTAAATTTCCTACTATTATTAATAGTATTATATAACTTCTTATAGGTCTTAAGCTAAATAAGGATCTCTTTATCTATTATATTCTTTATAGACTAAGTATTTATTTTAAGGACCTTTTAGAGGGATTAGATCTATTATTCCTTATTACTATCTTTAAAGTCTTTAAGAAGCTTTACCTTAATCTATTCTTAAGTACTATATTTAGTAGCCTTTAGGACCTTTATCTTAATAACTTTATAGATAAAGTATAGTATTAATTAAGCTTTCTTTTGTCTAAGTGGATTTATTTCTTAATATAATTCTTAAATATCCTTAAGTAGCTAGAAATATTAGTTCCCTTAAAGATATAGTTGAACATATAGATTAAGATGAGAGCTTTAGGTTCTTTACTTATCTTCCCTTTCTCTATTAGGTCTAAGATCTTTAAGCCTATCTTATTAGTCTTAATATTAAGATTAATTAGTATTTAGATTAATAAAAGGTCCTCAATTAAGAGTATAGTAAGCACTAATTAAGACTTTATATGCATATTAAATTGATTTAGTTTCTAAAGTACTACCTTTATAGGCATTAAATAAGATACTTTCTTTTTTCTTCTTTCTCCTTTTTACTCTAATAATAATAGCAAAATTATAATTATAGCCCTTAGGATCCTTACTCATTAGAGAGCAATTCTTTCCTCTAGATGCAGCCCTTATTAGCTATAATAAAATAAAGCCTTAATTACTATACTATCTCTCTTAGGGGGATAATAGTATAATTAAAGAATAAAATAAATAATAAATAAATAAAAATACTAAATAAAACTTAGATTAATTATAATCTTTATATAAATATCTCTATAAATCTCTTAATAAAGGTTAAAACTTATAATTTTAGCCTTCTTAATATTATTTATAAAAGTTATTATATCTTTATATCTTTTATTTCCTTCTCTTTCTTTCCTTTTTGAATGAACCCTTCCTTACCTTATCTCTTCTTAGCTTCTAACTTCTTATAATATAAAGGGTTATTAAAGCTAGAGTAGCTAAATATTAATCTCTTATGAGAAATTATATAATAATCATTTTAATAATACCTTCCTATTATATAAGCTAATATAAGTTCTTACTCTACTAATTGCTTAATAAGGTCAAATAGTATTCTTTTTCTTATAAGAAGCCCCTATAATTATAGAAATCTTATAATATTATACTATAAGATACTTCTAAGTTTAAATATACTTTATTTTTTCTTTAGAGCTATTAAGGTAGAAAAATAAGCATAATAATAAGTAGTATAGTTTAGAGTTTAAGTATCTATTTTTATCTTACTTCTTATAATAGTCTTAATTAAGCTATATATTATTAATTTTATTAGTTCAATTTATTATAATTCTTTAAGGTCCTTAAGTCTAAGGTCTTTTTAGGGAGGTCTTAATTCTCTCTATCTTTTATTTCTTATTATCTTTTTGCTTTCCTTAAGTCTAATAGTAATAGCTTAGAAGTATATTAATTAATCTTACCCTTTAAGCTAAATTAATTAATTTGCTACCCTACTATAACCTCTAAATTTAGTAATAAAAAGAAATTAAAAATAATATCCTAAATTGATAGTAGTCCCTTAAGAAGGTATATAATAAAGCATCATATAGGTATCTCTATTAGTTAGCCTAAAGCTACACTAAATTGCGCATATATACTATAGTAATCTTATATTTAGGACCCTCTAGTAGGAAAGCATCTTATAAGATTGATTATTAGGTTAGTAGTAAGAAAAGAATATTAATAAGGCATTAAAATAGCCTACTATTAGCTTAATAATTAGTATATAAAGGATAAAGGGTAGATAGCAATTTGTATTATAATTAAAAAAAAAGATCCTAAATTCTCTTATAAATAAAGGCAAAGAACTCAAGCTTTAAACTTAAAGAGCTCTCTTTCTTTTATATCTCTACAATAAGGGAAGAATCTCTCAGCAAGCAAAAATAAAAATCTCTCTAGTCTCTCCTTCAACTAATTATAATGATGATAGTTGTTCGTTATTATTATTATTTTCTTATCCCTCTTCTAACTATTTACTTTATCCCCATTAAATCCCTGCTAGTAACTTGCTAGCCTACCTGTCCAGGGACCCCCATCACATTAATCGCTCTATTTCTTAACTATAAGCTTGCTTTAGCATGCTAAAGCACCTAACATTAAGAGGCTAGAGTAGATAAGAAGAATAAGGTAGCATATAAAGCTAGATAATCTTCTTTTCCTCACAATATCTCTCAAATTTAATAGACTAATAACTTTTATGGCCATTGAGGATCAAAAGACAATAAGAACTAATTGATCGATTGGTTGTATACCGGTCAAAGTGCTTAAGCCATATAAGACCGGTCTCATTATTAGTCTAGCCATTTTAAGTCGTCGCAATAACCCAATCGCTTAGAAGGTTGCTTTTTTAGTACTAGTTAGCAAGGTAATATTAGCCCGCACCGATGATAAACAGCTAGATTGCTTAGCCTTCTGCATTAATCGCTTGAATGACTATAATCCATTCTTAGTTTCTAGGCTGCACTAATTTCAGCTTTAAATTGCCTTTTTAAACCTATAATAACCATTCTGCTTGCAATTATGCCTATAAGAAAGCTAGTCTTATTAAAGTTCTAGATATTATTTAATTAGATGCTATACTTTATGATTATATTCACTATAAGTTAAAACCAATCATAAATAATAGTTAGATCTTTACACTTAGCTCTCTAGTAGTTATATTTATAAAAGAAATGCATCTTAAGGTCTAGGTGCTGCTTGATGAAGTTATAAGCCTAATGCGTTCTAACTGGTAGCGCATTGCAGTTAGCAAGCAATTGATTAGCTATTTCTTTCATACTATATAGCTGTAGGGGAAATCCTCGCGAATCTAGGTCGAGAATAAAGTAAATAAGGATCTATTCCTCTAGATCAGATAGCTTGCGTGATTTCATAATAGTATCTCGCCTAGAAAGAATGCCCTACTGCCAACGCTAGAGCGTTATTAGATTGACTATATAGATCATTGCAGCGCATTAGAGCTTTAATTTTAGGTTATTTTGAAGGGCCTAAAGGGCAAGAAGCATTCTAGCCTTATAATTAGATTGTAATATACTAGGTGGTTAAGAATCAATTGATCAAATGGATAAGGTGTAGGTTGAGGGATTTTTATTTCACTCGCTTGTCTGTTTCACTCGCTTATCAAGTACGTTACAGTATATCTCGGCTAATAAAAATAACTAAAGCTGGCGGATCGGATTGACGCGGGGATGTTCAGGCTTAAGCAGTCCTTTGCAACAAATTGTTACTGATGAAAATCTTCTAAGCAACCACCAACATTTAATGATAAAATCCTTTCCCGAGCCTAGCAGCTGTTCGGCGCGAGCGTTGAGCATGATTGTCATGACGTACGATGTTCTTGTGTTCGTTGATTAGCCACCAGCCTTATACCGTTACATATCAAGTCCGTTGAGTAATGGGTGTGCCCGAAGACCCAAACCCTCACACTATCCCATCCATCCTGACCCGCCAGATTGGTCGCGAAGGCGCATGTCCATGGGTTCTCAGTATGCTCTGGCCGAGATGTGCCCTCCACACTGGGCGCATAGCCCGCCTCACCTCGTTATCTGTCCAATATCAATCGGCTAGCGCCACAGCAGCCACAACAGTCACTCGAGCGATGGTCGACTCGTTCCTAACTGGCTTCGGCCTCAGGCAGGAGCGGGGCAGCCGCCTTCTGAACAGCCGAGATATGAGCGTGGATGCGCGAGAATCCACGGGCTCACTACAGTCTGCCCGAGCTTGGATACGCGAGAATCCAGGGGCGCCCCAATACAGTGCTGGGTGCAGTGCCTGGATACGCGAGAATCCGAGGGTGTGACTTGGTGGGTTCTCCTCTTCTGGGTGGGAGCGCTGGAAGCACTGGGGCTCAGAGCTCTTGATCGCCGTGGTGACCTTTACTTGGTAGTGGGATCGTCCTCTTCTTGGCCAGCCAGCGCAACGATTCGGATTCACTTTATAGCGACCTACCTGTTGTGTGCGGCGAAAGAAAGACATGGAGCCAACCGTTCCTCCATAAGAAGCTCCGCGAACCAGATATCATTGGCGAAGGTTGAAGAAGCCGTACGTCGGCCCAAACCAGTGTGATGACCGGGGATGGAAGATTTCTACTGAAGTAATTGACTTGAACTAAATCACCGTGATCCATGACTGCAGTACTATTTCCACATATTCATCCTCCCGTAGTTTCTCGTTTACTCTCGGCTTGATCCGCTCGAATCCCTTCTCTAGACCCCTTCGTCCGGTCAAGGCGGATTACCCTCTCAGGCGCAATTGGTACATTTTGCACATGTAAAGTATTTCGTCACATACCCAAGTCTACTGCCCTCTTCGCCTGGGACTTCTTGGTGGAAGAGATCAGACCATCCGCTCTGAGTCTCCGGCCATGCGAAAAACTTAATCGGATCACAACGATCATTATCCGTGCGCCTGTACATTATCAGTATCACTCTAACCAGGCCAAACGAGTATACATACCCAGCCATTCGACAGATGGCACCTGGCTCAACAAACACAGACCCTATATGGCCAGAAAGCTCGGGGCCCAACTTCGAACATGTATAGTTAAGTTTGGGGTAGTATATATAGCACGGTGGACCCCAGTTCTCATCATAGCAGAAATAAACCTATATTCGGCTGTTAGTAAAGGACGGCTGAGCTATTGAACTGCGCCTACCATTCCTGCGTATCGCTCATCGGGATTGTACTCTACGGGCGTTTTCCCCAAGCGAGCCTTGAGCTCCTCAGGATCTATAAGCTCATTCCGGGGGATGTGGAAGGCCTCGTCACGGGTGTTGAGACGCGATGACCACAGGTCAACTGAGGCGGAGACACAACAGCGATAGAGAATTGCGAGAATCAGAGTAGTGTAGGTGAACTTCATGATCTTAATGGTTCAGCGGATAGTTCGGAATTTTTATTTATTTATTTTTGTTCTTGTCGGCATTGGAGTCTTATAAAGGAATTTGGAAGGTGATAACCATTCCCAAGATGAGGACTACTGGCTGCCTTAGGCACACATGTCTGGCTTCAGCCTCAGTAGGAGCGAGGTCTTCTTGACAACAAGCGGCTCTCATTTAGTGAATATGCATCTAAACCTTTTGACGGTTAATGCATTCTTTGCATCTAGGCAATCGCGGCTTATTTTAATTGTCAATATTCAATTTTAATCCTCAGTCCATGCGCCGAGACTAATGCAGAAGCTCATGGCGGTGGGGTAGATCTATAACAATTAATTCTAGCTGAAGCTGGTGGTGGGGTAGATCTATAACAATTAATTCTAACTAAAGCTTACAGTTTATAACGGTTGTCATGTGACGAAACGGTGAGAGTCGGGCGCCTGGAAACCTTCACTGCGTGCGATGATTGATCGAAGGGCTGGATTAAGCGCCTCCAAATTTAGAGGGTTGAGGCTCCATTATTGGAGGCACAGGAGTCAAGAAATGGATGCAAATGGTCCGCAGACAAGAACTTGACGGGATCCCGTATTTTCTGAGAGCTATGGTCGTATGTGCTTGGAGAGGCCAACAATGTGGTTCATGACGGCCAATCACGATGTCGTCACCAAAATCAACAAATAGCCCAAATCGACGTCCCTGGGAAGAGACAGTGAATTATTCTAGGAAGGCTTGGGTCGTCCCGTTAGCTAGTCAACTATGAAGAAGGTTCTCTCTTTCGATTTCTACCCGGCTTCCTTGGATTTAGGAGTCTTTCCTGCCTTGGACTGTTACCTAGTCGGGGGTATTCCTGTCAGTTTGCGATCCTGGCGGAGCGGAACATGAGTAAATGCCATGACAGTTGCCCAGACTCCCATGACAATCGACATGTTCTGCAGTCCTTGGGCATCCATCCAAGGAATCAATGCGAAAGAGATGGCAATGCTGAAGCAGTTGCGAATAAACGCTACCCCGATAATCGCCTCACCGGTGGCCTAAGATGTGTTAGAGGAGTAGAATCAAGAGCTCAGGGGCACTCACTGCTTGATAACTGTCAATGAAGACGCAGAGGGCCACATCACTGATACTACCCACCGAGGCCAAAGCCGAAGATGGCACTACCCAGCGACGGGTAAATCTAATGCATGCCCTATTATCATCAGCATATCATTGAGGCAAGAATAGAAGTCGCCATACCTTTGCCGCGCTTATCCCAAACATGATAAAGAGAAGATATTCTGCGATAGCCTGGTGAGCTGAGTGAAGAGTTCATTCAGATGCATTTGTGGGAAGCATTTCGCTTTGCAGGCGTGCTTCACGATCGAGCACTCCAGGCCGCAGACGGAAATCCGTGTTCCGCTGCCGACAGTCCAACGCCAGCTCGATCTGAAGTTATACGAATGAAGATCTTTGCATCAATTCAAGCCATAGTCGACTCGGGAGCTTTCGGCCGGAGATATCGTCCACTGCCAATGAGAACTCCTCATAGACACCCATGTCCATAATCGTCTGCATCCGGGAACACATGCGTACCTGCTCATCTTCCCCCTCAGTAACAACTTGATGGGCATTGTTCTGCCCATATCGCATCCAGCTTCGACCCTGTGTAATGCGACGCCAGGGAGGGGTCTTTCCCATAGGCAAAGTAAATGAAATGATCGGTCATTGTCCTTTCCAGTTTCTGCTGGCCTTCTGTCATCTGCTCGTCAAAGTTGAGAAATAGATATAACAGACCAAGTGCGTGATACGCCATTCCTTTGAAGGAGCCTTCGTGCGCGCAGACTTGATCGAAGTGATATCCAAGCATCTGCAGGATGTTTGACCGATGAGCTGCCACCCAGTTATGGGCCTTGAAGATAGCGTCTCCGGCCATTTCTTCCATGCGTTTCACGAAATTGTCTTTCGCGCGGTCGGGCGTGACTCCATAAAGCTCGAGTACAACGTCGGCTGCGTCCTGGCCAATCCACGAAGCCAACCCAGCTCGTACAGTAGAGAAGTCGTCTTCGCAGAAGCTCTCGTAGAAAATCATACCTTCGTCAAAAACGTCTCCCACCATGTATCCTTTGAGCCAGGAAGGAGGCGAGGCTATCGCGTTGAACGAAGGCTTCACCGAGTGAAAGACACCATCGTGGCAGGGATTCCCTGTGACATTGAAGATGCCCTCTACTGGGATCGTCGCACGGGCGACAACATCTTGAGGAACCTTGCGAAGCCAGTCAAGTGCCGACGGTGACTCGGGGTCAATCCCTAGATATCTGAGAAGTGCTTAGTAGTGCTTCTCGTGGCGATTCAGGGTCCATGTAGGAATGATGTTCAAATGGCCAGACATCGCGGTGGCTCGATGGAAAGGCGCAGGGCTTTTAGCAGCGAGTTGATGAGAAACGCTCATTCCTCCAGCTGACTCGCCGTATATGGTGACGTTGTCTGGATCGCCGCCGAAGGAAGCGATGTAGTGGTTCACCCATCGGAGCGCAACTTGCTGATCGTAGAGGCCAAGGTTGCCCACGCCTTGAAAGCCGTCACGTCCAAGATCGTTCTTGATGGCAGAAGATACCAGAAACCCTCCCAGCCCAACACGGTAGTTGAAGTTGACGGACACGAAGGGAGTGTTGCGAGCCACGGCGTGAGTAACAAAGTTGACACTGTCAAAAACGCCCTTGTTTGTGCCACCGAAGAGAAATGTGCCACCGTGGATGTAGACCATGGCAGGGAGTTTCGCGTTTTTATCTGCTGTAGGCTTCGTGATGTCCATGACGAGGCAATCAAGTTCATCTTCGATCGGTTCCTCGAAATGGGGTGCGATGGCTACAGGGACGAGGGGATCTTCGGGGCCGTTGTACTCGGGCGGATTGGGTGCGCTGCATCTGTGAAGAGTCAGCGAGGGTTTGCTTTGGAGGTTACTTGCAGTGTTACCCTAGCTTTGTTCCATCATGAAACTTGTTTGGCCATGATTCGTTCAGTTGAGAACGCGTCCAGCGTTTGGCGAGTGTTGCATATGGTATCCCACAGAATTGATGAATATTATTGGAGAAGCTGAGTCCTTGAACAACTCCAAGGCCATCGACTGGGCATTTGACCTTGCCGATGGGAGGTCTACTGGCAACCATGGTTTAAGGACTGGGGAAATAGCAGGAGGAGGGTGCAAGAAGAATTACCTGGGTGCGGACCGTGTCGATCTATGAGCCAAGGATAGCTCACTCATATGTAGGAAACCCTACTTATTTACTTTTGCTGGCTCTGCTGTGTATCGACAGATGTCCCATTCAGGATGAACAACTACGAGTAGACTAGTCCACGAATGTTAGGCAGAAGAGCGCGCAAACCCCATCCTTGGTGTGAGTGGAGCCAGTTGGTCAGACATCGACACCATTGCCGTGGAGAAGAGCCGATAACCAGGAGCTGAGCCTTTGTTTATCAAAACAGTGGACAAGGTATCTAAGAACTATACAAGGATATGGCTGTCTGAGCTGCGCTGATACGTGACACCAATCCTTAATCACGAGGCCAGGCATGATATCGCAGTAGTGTGCATTGAATGATACGTTCCGAGATATCACAACACTTTGAAAGATGAAATCCGTTGTTCTCTTTTTCTTGTTCTTCGAATAATCAATACAACAGTAGACATGGAAACCCTCCTACAGGTGGCTGGATGGAGCCGAACCGTCCAGCATAATATGATGCAGCAGCGTCTCCACCGCCTTCTCAGGCGTCCATGACCCAATTCTCTCATCAGTGAGAAGATACGCCTTCGGGAAACCAGAGACTTCCTTTTCGCCAAGAACCATCGTAGCAATCGCCTCTCCAGAAAGCCAGGCCTTGTCCATTCCGTGCCCATTGAAACCTGCGGCAATCCACTCATCCCTGCTGGACCTGTCGGTGAGACTACTAGGGAGCTTGCCCACTAGCGGCATACCATCAGCCGTGAAGCCCATGATTCCGGACCAGACATCCAGTGGTTCTACTGGAGCAGCGTCTTTCCAGATCTTTAGAGCTGCTGAGCAAAGCGTCTTTCGCGCGTCACTTGCAACGAATGAGTCATCGCTCGTGAGAAGACTGCTCAATTTCTGGGATTCACCGCCAAGGAACATGACTCCTGTCTTAGCATTCCGCTGGGCGTAGTATAAGCCGAGATGTACGTGCCCTGTCTTTGCGTCGTATGTGCCCTTCGAAACGTGGGCCCAAGAAATCTTGTCGCCGGAAAGGGGGAACGGTGGTCCTAGTTTCTGCGTTGACATTGTACCCTTCAGAGGATACAACTTGCCGACGAGGTTGGGTATCAAGTGAGACGAATATCCGTTGGTACAGTGAATGATCTTCTTGGCTCGAAGAGTTCCTCGCGGGGTATGAACGGTGTAGAGATACCCGTCGGATGATTGGGTTGCATCAGTGATCGACACAACAGGAGTGTTGCACTCCAGCGTAAAGCGGTCGGAAAAGTCTCGTGTCAGGGATGCTAGAACTGCTGTCAAGAGCCTGTAAGGCCACAATGCAGCAACTCCCTGCTGTAAGACAACACCAGCGGCATCGTTATATCCAAATTTCTGCAATTTTTGAAGCTTTAGTAAAGGAGTCTAATACCGCGGTAGTATGTATGGCTTCACGTACCTTGCCAGCGTCATCTTTAGACGCCACCTTGTACTTCAAGTCACCACCCGGCAGAGCCTTGACAAGTTGACGAACTCCATCAGCAGCCTCCTCAAGAGCCCCGTCGTCTTCGAACGCCGTGGTCGTCGTCACGTCTCGAAACTCCACAGCCTCGCGCTTGACTGGATCGAGTTGAGCCACAAGGTCTCTAAGCCGACGAATATTCGCCTCGCTGAACCGTACTGTCTCAACAGCCTGTTCAAGACCAATCTCTTTGACTAGGCTCGGAAACAGAGAGTCACTGTCGGAAACAAGATGGCCACCATTCCGACCGGTTGCGCCGCTGACTGCTGTACGTGCTTCCGGCATGGTCACCCGGAGGTGTTTTGCGTCGCTGTGGTGCAAGAGGGCATAAGCAACGCCGCAACCCGTGATGCCGGAGCCGATGATCATAATGTCTGTTTCGTCTGGTAGAGTTGGGGATTGTGTGCTTGACAGGGTGGGATGAGGTGGGGTTTGCCATGCCGCAACGGTCGGCTTTTCGCTAGGTAGGCCGGGGCGAATGGTGGTGAGCTTGACTGCATCCTGGATAAACCCTACAAGTACTCAATAATTTTAAAGCGACAGAACTGCGAGGCGATGGTTGTGCTAACTTTGGCTTGACATGGCGAGTGTGTTAAGCAGTAGAGTATTGAGCAATAGTACGCATAAAGGCTCTAGCTGATAGCTTACAGACAGACAGACCCAGCGACAACGGTTTGTAAAGCCGCTAAGAATGACGGCTTCTTTAATAAGACAGGAAATCGTTCCTTATCGCGAAGAGAAGTTGTTGGGCAATTCTATCCGAGAATCTCGACTCGACCTGCCGGTTGGGAGGGGTTAGATCTGAGCATGGATCAATGGCCCACCGCGCGCTTTTACATACTCCAAAGGATTAGTCAGAGTTGGGCAAATTCGTCTCGTGACGGATGTGACAGCATCACTTCCGATTGTGTCCGCTTACCGTTATTCCACCAAGGCTTCGGCTCTTATTGCCTCAAACCCTCGACTCTAGGTGATTATGTTGCTCTTTTTCTTTCAGCCTATCGTAGACTGTATTGAAGTTACTGTACGAAGGTCAAAGAAGAGCCAACCATGGACCTAAGCTTATCGTGTGTTATTTTCCAGTATCCTCGGCACTCGAGCAGCACAGCAGTAACCACGCTTAATTCTAACAAAATGCAGTCTTACTCTAGGTTCAAAAAGAAGTACTTGATCCACATGGAGATCCGGCGATACTTATCAATGCACACTCCAAAACCTGGTACTCCCAATTTCACTCAGCCCTGCCATCTGATAGAGAGCCAATGCTGAAATACTTGGCTTCGAAGTAAAACGCCTTGGACTTGACCAGCGCAAAGGCCAATTTGATGCACATGTCCCATCCTGCGTCTACTCACCCTTGAACAGGCTCTTGATCCTACGTACCGGTGCCATGGATCAACTTGTTTCGGCTAGAGGCCGTAATTTAACTGCGGACGATCCCCCATCAAAATCCGTGCGTCGGCCCGCACCCACGATGTGATGTTGATCCACCCCAGATCTTTAAATATCACTTAATTTATTATTGGCTTCTTTAATGTGGTTAATTTACCGTGTTCGCTGTTTATTAATTCCGTGTCCTACGTGATATCTTTTTTCTGGCTCCGACAGTCAAATCTTGGGTTGTCAGTACACAAACATCTGAGAGTCTTTGAAGCGCCAGGAGCAAATTTCAGGAAAAGGCTATTTACTCTGCAGTTGAACGCAGCATGACTCTTGAACATCTTTGCCAGAAACGGGATTTTCTTTCTCTCAGAAGATTTTAATGTCTTTTTTTCTTTCTTTTGGATATGGAAGAAAAGAAACACAACGGGGTGGTGTGACAACACCCAGCTCAGTAGTTCAATTACTCCAGATCAACGACGCCATTTATCTAGCAATTCAAGACCTTTCTAGAAAAGCCATTCATTGACCTCCTTCCACTTTGGACCGTTGGCCAGCTGAGGGAGCTTAGAGTCGATTTCGCGATCGCACGCAAACCAGGCCACTCACAACCCTGACCCCGGCCAACATGGACATGGCAAAGAAAGAACTCGATGTTGTCTTCGAAAGAAGACCTATAAATGAGGGCACTACTCCAAAACACCCTTTCGCAGCATGATCATTCACACGAGTGACCTACCCTTGAGTGACGGCTTTGCGCAAACCAAGCAAGGCCCTCCATCGCTCTGTCGCCCTGGGCGCGATAGTAGAACCGTGCCTCGTACTCAAGATGAGGACTCTCAAGAATTAGACTTTCGTACCTCATCGTAAGGGTTTTCATCCAAATGACCCAATCCATTCATCTTGGCCGAAATCATCGACTGTCCGGCCAAGGTCTCTGAACGAAAAGAAACCTCGTACGTGCCGAATCCCATACGAGCTCCATTCTCGGTTGTTGACACGAGAGGAGGGGGGTTACGAGACAGCGTCCCGCTTACCAAAAAAAAAACGGTCAGAGATTTTCGCAAGGGCCCGAAGGGTGCGGCCAAGCCATGATCTGGCAAGCCAGAGACGATCGACGACGAGCGAACCAAGTTAATCAGCACAGCTGCACCATTATCTGAGGCTTGAACCGTTGCTCCGCAAGATGGAGCTATGTACGACACCACTTGGATTGAAAACAAAGGGAAAGCCCCTTCATTTTAGCAATGGCCACTCTCTCAGCCCAGATCGACGCTGACTCGTGTTCTCGTAGGCGACAACATGGCATAATTTGCCTCACCTCGTATTGCCGCCACATCTGTTGGGTGTGAGAAATGGCTGTTTTTTTGCCTAAGCTTGGCGCGCATATGCACAAATAGTCTTAATGCCGATTAACAGAGCACGCACTTCGGTCAGCACCATTGGAGAAATAGACGTGCATGTTTTTTTTTTTACCCAGTATCAGCGCAATGGAGACTTCGCAACCTGCCCGAGCCGAACGCATCGTTTACCAGCCATTCTGCACAGCAACCACCAGGGCGGAACATTTGCTACGAGCAGCACAGACAGCAAGACAACCAACCAGGCATAAAAGCCCAGGGCAACGTTCCGTCCCTCCCTCCCCCTCCCCCAGGGGCCGGGAGCGCCGGAGCTGCCTGGGCAAAACGCTCCAGGACGACAATTGAGATGGCGCTACCATCGATCACAACGCGCCAAGTGGGGAGGCGGAACAGGAGGCGACCGGCTGTAGGGTAAATTTTGGCCCAAATTTAGCAGTGCTGACAATGGCGTGGACGCTACAGGTAGGGCCGTGAAGCTGGGGGGGATGGGGTAAACAGAGCGGCGGGACAGAAGAGTTGAGCATCACGCCGCCCATCGAACGAGCAGCGTCACGGCCAGGTCCCAAGCAAACGAAGAGGAACTCGAGCAGATATGGATGACATGTCGCACTTTGTATTGCGCGAACGAGAGAACAAGAGTCAGCGGTGTCTAGTTTGCTGCACCTAAGAGGGGGGGGGGGCGTGCGTGTGTTGTCAGCTCCGCTTCGTTGGATGCACAGATCGTCAGTCGGAATCAGGCGGAAGAACGTGGGCTTCTCCTGTACCTGCCTTAGTGACACAAAGGCAAAAGGAAAAAGCAAAGGAAAGGAGGAGGCTTGCAAACCAAACCCCCTCAAAGTAAGGCCGGCGTATCTCTTCCCCGCTGTTTGCGCAGCTCGCAGCCAACAGCCAGGCTCTGAGTTTTTTTACTATCTCCCGCTCGAGAACGCCCGCGTCGCTAGGTGCGCCAGAAAAGACTGGATCGCTCCCCTCCCGAAGTGGGCTGGATGCAGCGTGTTAGTTGGCATCGAGATCCCAGCTAATGCAGCCCGAAAGGGGTCAGGGGGGGGGGGGAGTCCGGCGGGCGAATGAGACGCGGAGCCACGCCCAGGATGGATACGAAAGTCAAACGTCCCTTGCATTGATCAAGGGGCCCGAGGAGCCGAGAAGCCGTGAGCTGTCGTCCCAAGTGCCCCAAACCGCTCCGCTCCCTTTTTCAGGTACGAGGTGCGCAGGGCCAAGGCGGCCAAGGACGCCGTCGCTACGGCCCAATGCGTGTTAGTCCGCTGGCCGCGATGCCACTCGGCTAGGCGCCTATGGAGAAGATGAGATCATAATCAGCCGGAGCGGTTGAGTTTTCATCAAAAGCTCGTATCGGTGTGTTGACAAAGGCCCAGGCGTGACGCCAACGATTTGGGTGCTCTGTCTGTTGGTATAAGAGGCCAGCCGTGGCCCGGTTGAGAAGGCAGTTCTTAGTCCTCACCCACAAGCCAATCCTCAACTCACAACTCGAACCTTCACTCTCTCCCATCTCCCGGTTTCCGAACACCTCCAAACTACAACAACTCCCCCACACAAATCAAAATGGGTCTTTCCACTCGAGTTGCCCTTGTTGGGTCCATCCTGGCCGGCTTCGCCGTTGCCTCGCCTGCCTACGGCGGCAACGCCACTGACGGCCACGTCGTCTACACCACCGAGGTTGTCACTGCCGTGACCACCTACTGCCCTGGTGCGACCACCCTCACCTACGGCGACAAGACCTACACTGTCACCGCCGAGACCACCCTGACCATCACCGACTGCCCTTGCACCATCAGCAAGCCCGTCGTCACCCCCTCCAAGCCCGCCTACACCAAGCCCGTGGCTTACACCACCGAGGTCGTTACCGAGCTGACCACCTACTGCCCCGAGCCCACCACGCTCACCTACAACGACAAGACCTACACCATCACGGAGCCCACCACTCTGACCGTCACCGACTGCCCCTGCACCATCAGCAAGCCCGTGGAGAAGCCCAGCTACACCACCGAGGTCGTCACTGAGCTCACCACCTACTGCCCTGAGCCCACCACCCTGACCATCGGCAACCAGACCTACCCCGTCACTGAGGCCACCACCCTGACCATCAGCGACTGCCACTTCACCACCACCAAGCCCGTGGCCCCCGGCTCTGATGTCCCCTCCGGCAGCGCTCCCCCCGCTACCGTCCCCGTTGTTCCCACTGGCACCGGCTCAGAGGCCGCCCCTACCACCCCTGCCCCCGTCGTCACCGGCGCTGCTGCCATCGTTGCCCCCGCGAACATCCTGCTCGCTCTCGGCGCTCTCCTCATGCTCTAAGTGCTCTCTGTAGCCTGATACCCCAAGGTCCAGCCTCAAATGGTACACGACATTGATTGGAAACCGGTCCCGAATCAATGAGTTCAACGGTAGCTGGGCGGATACTTGGTATATAATTCTTTCTCCTGTCTAGCACATAAGCGAATCCATCAACACCCACGATGGCTGTGTATAGAGTTCACTTATAGATATAAATTTCACCTAATTGAGTTGTTGTACCAACATTGGCCCCGTTCCATGAACCAGTGATATGACATCTAAAATAAATCATTTGACTTGATCTCAAGTATGTTAGAGTAAATAGAACGCGAAGATAACAGCAACTCCCTCTGAGCAGGGCAGTCCAATACAATTCACTCTATCAAAGTAACGCCCGTCTCGTCTCAAGCTCTCGGTCGTTAATCGCCTCCATTAATTTTTGGTCCTAGCTTCAGCTCCCCCGACATGTCACGATCAAAGCGAGGGGTGGCCTAGTTCAAGACTAACACTAGGCTAGTCAGACATGTCTCACTATCGGAAAAGAAACGACCAGAACCTCGGGTTTCCTATTGGGGTTCAGTCGGAGAGTACATGAGACGGTGTCTTGACTACCCGAAAACAGTGGTTCAAATGCAGGTACCAAGGCGGGAGGAGTCACAGTGAGCCTGGCGGCTACGTTAGATCGGCCCAGTTCCCTCCCCTATTGACATACATCCCCCTTTCTTAGTCAAGTGGCTGAAGGCTGAAACGCAACCGCAAGACATGCGGCAAGCGGCGAAAGCTGAACTTACTCATGGCAAAAACAACAGCCAATGACAGAAGCAAGTTCTCAAAATCAGACGATTGACTGGGGAAAAAAGTAAAGAGAATCGGTCTAGCCAGTCCAGAACATGCATGTCTTGGCTAACAAACGCCATGAACGTCGGGCCAGCAAAACGGCAGCCGACACAATTCACAAACGGGGGCGGGTTGCAATTTCGATGAGATTAAACCCCGAACCGCTGAGAAGAGGGATACGGGGCTCGTATTGACTCGTCATCAACGGGCGGCATTGGTGACTGTGCGTGAGACGCCAGCCTGTGCCCTAGCAAGCGGCGTTACCGAGGCGTTTTCCTGGCGAATGAAAAAAAAGCTTGCCATACTTATTTGGCTGGAGGAGAGCATTGACGAAAAAGGTTCAAGTGGAAGCGGAACCTCGTATTTGGGAATGAGGCTCCGATGAGCAAACCTGCGTGTCATTCTTCCGTAGGAATCGCTAATATTAGAGCGGTTTCGGAGACTATTGGCATGCTTGTTTGTTTTCAATTGCCAATCGCCCGTCTTGGGAACTCGGCTCTAAAGTCGGCAATCGGACGTCAGCCTTGAGTGGCTGATTGTCAGCAGACTACCGTCGACTAGGCAGGTCAGCCCGTTGGGAGTTCTCCTTGTACCTGCATATGCAGGGATACTGGGTGAGATGCTCGGTCCTTTTACAATGTCCTCCTTCTCCTCGGTGGCGGCGCCGCACTATTCAGGTCAATACTGTTTCAAGCCAAAGCGCCTCAGTACGGGGTCCGAGTTTGCTATACTTTGGCCATGCTACCCCGTGGAGATTGAGAGTCAATATTGGACCTTAGCTCGCGGGAAATGCATGAGTGCACAAATCTGACCGACATATCCAGGTACTCAATAACGTGAATGCACGCAGTATGCCCAGTAAGCACTAGAAAACGGTGGCTTGATGATGAATGTATGCCACAGCGCCTAACACGGCATAACAGTCGTCAGCAATGAATCACCGATTTTCGACCCGTATTACTCGGAATAGCTGACATGAACTTCTTGGGCTCTCTCCTCTAGAATCGATTGCTACCCGTACCATGATTCCTGCGATTTCTAGAGGTTGGGTTTAGACCTAGGGTAGATGGGCAAGAATGACTTCCCATCACGCAGTGGAAATGTTGATATTGCGTGAGAAGTAGAGCACAGAAGGCAACCATACCTCAAGGAATACTAGACAATTAAGAAAAGCTAGAGCGAATTGAATCAGTGATAGAGAAAAGATAGTTTGAACTGTGAAGGGAACCGCTGTGCAGCGTAATAGTTGTCATTCCTTGTGAAGAGAGCAAGACCACTCACGTATTAGATGCCACCCACGGGCACACAGTTCTTGGTGCTCTTCTATGGATGTCACAGATATATTCCGATAGTTACTAGACTAGGCGCACCCGACAAATACATCAGGAGATGATAAGTCGGAGAAAGACGCAGAGGTGAGGCAACCCCGTCCACTCTGGAATGGATGATCAGCTGCCCGTAGCTACAATACTCTTGGTTCAGTTGTCATTATTATGCTCAACGTCTGCATCAAGGATGCGATGATCGCATATCAACAGGTGCTCTCCAGAGGAGGTGCTCGAGACATCTAAACCGCGACCTCAATTCGCCACGGTTTACCCGACCCATCCGAAAATGCCAACGTCACTTCTCGCGTGTCTTTCACCATCTCCGCCAAAATTCTCTCTCGTCAAAGCCCTCATAATCATTTAATTCTACCACGTCACCACGCAAGTTCAGTCATGGCTGAGCATCCCTCCTTCACCCTTGCGGGCCTCTGTAAGTCTCCCACTCCCGCATTGGCTCCTGAAAACCCTCACCAGCTAACCCATGCTTCAAAATATAGTGGCTGCGGGCGGAACCGCCGGCTATCTGCGAACGCGCTCGGTGCCCTCTCTCGTCGCCGGCCTAGGACTCGGAGTCTCGTATGCGTACGCCGGTAAGATACTCTCCCAACGACACTCCAGCATCAGATCGATGAATGCTGATTTCCGGTTTGCTAGGCTACCTCATCAAGCAAAACAAGGATTATGGCACTGAGCTTGCGCTCGGAAACAGTGTCGTTCTTCTCGGCTCTGCAGTCCCGAGGATAATCAAGACCAAGGCTAGAGCTCCTGTGCCATTGGCTCTTGGTGTTGCTGGTGGATTGGCAACATATTATTACCAGAAGAAAGTTCGTGAGTTTCGATATGGCGTTTGAGCCGAGTGGTCTGCTCGTATCTACCATGATCCTTCTTATGGGATCAATTGCTAGTTTGCCTGTCCTGCCATCTCAGTACCTTCGATGTTGGGATCTTAGCCAGGCTCATTCTCTCCTCCATTGAACTGAGACTATGTATTACGTATGTTCAAATTGTGTGAATAGAAATGAGTCCTGAAAACTTAAAAATATCATCAACCGTGTCTTGATTAGCTGGCTGTCTTTAAGTACTCTAGCTCGAACCGGTTCCGCCTTGTTCAGATGAACGACCTGTCAACTACCTGCTGAAGATAGATAGTGCAACAGCCTTATAAAACCTTCTCTAGCTACGGACAATCATCGCGTCACGATCAGGGCCGGTTCCAATCCACTTGATCTGTTAGGTGTTAGTAATTCGTCACACCTGGGATTGAACCTAACAAGGGTGACGGATTCTTCATCAGCTCAATGTGACAGGATTTGCTCTTACCTTGACCCCAATGAATTCGTCAATGAACTAATAATAAGGTCAGCAAGGTTCGATCGAGAGGGAATTGCAACCCATACCTGAACGTAGTCCCGCGCTTTCTTGGGTAGATCGTAGTACGTCTTCGCTTCCGTTGTGGGTTTGTTCCAGCCCGGCATCTCGTGGTAGACAACCTCGACGCGCTCAAGCTGGCTAGTACTGGCTGGAAACGAGGGCAATTCCTGAGATGAAGTCAGTCACAAAACAAGACTTCGAATAGATAATACTGGGGGCGGGAGACTAACTTCGCCAGTTTCCTTATCCTTGTACGCAACAGCGATCTTGATCGTCGGGAATGAATCTAGAACATCGAGCTAGTTCAGGTTAGAAGGCACTTCATTCCTTGTCATATATGATCTGTGACATGCCTTTGTGAGATTAAGTGCAGTGTAGTGGTTCACAGCCTGCAGCGCATCAGTAACGTGTTGTAGTCAGGTTTGTAGCTACACTTACGGTGCTGTGTTTCAGAACAACAAGATCTACGTTGAGCACGGTTAGTTTGCCTCGGAACTCTAGGGCATGACAAATAAAGAGACTGAATAGTGCAAGATCTACCCAGTTTCGCGGGTTCGTGGTCTGAAGTCCAGAGTTTACTTACCGAGCCTGTGTCATGTCAGCTTCGACTGTGCCTGGAGCAGAATATGCCGCCTTTGAATGACGCTGGAGCTACTCACCATCCACATCGTCGCTTTCGTCCAGTTGACGTTCCCTGCACCTAATTAGTACATATGTAGGGCGGTATTAGTTAATAAACTCACCCATTCTCGGCCAATCTCCTGCAGTTTGGTGCCAACCCTATTGGATTCAGGTTAGCATTGTTTGCGTTGCTTGGTGTTTCGATATGCTTCGAAGGTAAATCACTCACTCGTCAGTATCCTCAGTTACGAATGGGCCCTGAATGTTGAGTTAGTGAACTGGTATACTTCATCGGCATCATAGGTACCAAGGAGTGGTTTCGGGAGGCTCTTCAGTGGTTCTCTTTCTGAAACCAAGGCAACAAGTGATTGCACGGGCGATATACTGACCTCTCCAACTCTCGTCGTGTACGCTTTGACAACGCTAAACACATCGTTAGCAAGGCAAGGGACTTCAGAATGCAACAACACCGAGTTCAGACAGCGAAGGTCTTGTTGTGCAGATACGGAAGCACTCAAGCCTCCGGGAAGGGAAGAATTTACCCAATGATGTCTTTGATCTTTCTTGGGTTGATGGCAAGACCGGTGAAGATGCCACCAAGACCAGTGTTGGACGAAGTCACGTACGGGTACTAGAAATTCATGAGTCAGTATTTCCGTTAGAGGCCAAATTGGAGCCTTATAGGTGTTCTGGGTCGGATTTTTCCAGGAGCTCACCGTTCCATAGTCAATGTCCAACATAAGGGCATTGGCACCCTCAATCAGGACAGGCGTATCACTATCCTGAGCTTGCTTCATCAACGAGATGGCATCGACGGTGTACTTGGGGAGCTGAGTGCGATATTCCTCGAACCTCTTCAGCTCATCTTCCACGTCGTATTTCAGAAGGTCGCCGTAGCGTTTTGAGTATCCTGAAGCAAGTTGACGGAGTTTTCTCTCGAAGAGCTCGGCATCGTAGATCTCTGCCAGCTTGATTCCAGTTCTGGCGGCTTTTGTGCTGTAGGAAGGCCCAATTCCACGTCCAGTAGTGCCAATCTTGCGTGCGCCAAGTTCGACTTCCTCCAAGCCGTCGACGGCAATATGGAGATCCAGGTCGATGGTGACTCGCTCGGAGACGAGGATGCGTTCATGGACATTCCATAATCCCTTCCTCTCTAGCTCGGCGAGCTCGCTGAAGAAGGTGGGAACGTGGAATACGACTCCCGAGCCTATCACACAAAGGCACCCCGGCTCTATCAAACCGCTAGGCAAGAGATGAAAGCTGCAATGGTCAGTTTAAAGCCGGTAGGGGGACTGCAAAGGGACTAACGCAAATGAAACTCCGTTGGCCCTATTAGCATGAAATTAGCAACATAGAACTTAATACACGGAAGATGTTCAACACACGTGATGGAGTGCCCGGCGTTGTGTCCACCCTAAGGACGGTTGAGTCAGGAAATTGGTGTGTTGGAGGAGGCATAAAAAGGCTCACAGCAGCACGCGCACAAATTTTCACTTTGGACGCCAAAATGTCGACCAGCTTGCCTTTCTACAGTAAGTCAGCATCGACATCCAGTCGTTTGATGGTCAATCGTGAATGGGTTGGTTTGCGGGTGGGGTTTCGGATGCGAAATGAACGTCGGCGATGAGAAGTCGGGAAACAGCTGCTATACTTACACCTTCATCGCCTATTGAGAACCCTGTCAGCATTGAATTCTAAAAGGATGCTCGAATGCGATGGTGCGGGAGGACTCCGACATGCGACGGTCGTGGTGGCCATGGATGAGTCGAGTCAATGCGATGTCGCGCATGACACAGCCCAGGCCACTGAGGACATGAGCATGATGGATGACTTACCCCACTGGGAGCCGAGAACAATGGTCGTCATGTCGAAGATGATCAATTGGTTCCGATGACGCCCGAAATGACCGACCTAGATGTGCAAGGTCAAGAAGAAACAGAACGCGCGAATTTGTAGAAGCGTTGTCGGCGAGACGGGAACGGACGGGTAAGAAAATTCGTGACTCGGCTGGTACGTATCACATCACGCGAAAACGGGCAAGCTCTCGGCGGCACCTAAGAATGATGACGATTGGAAGGAGGGGCACTGGTCTTGGTGGGGGCGGGGCCAACCACAGTTGTTGCGTTATTACGCCATCCCCTTCAGCCACCAAACGACTGGTTAGGCCGTGTTTGTCGCGAGTTTGTCAGGATACACCGGTGGGAATTGTGCATCGTCGCTGCTTAGAGTTGGCGGCTAATAAGCGACGTACTCAAGAAGCTCAGTATTGTCTTGTCTGAGCATAACTCAGCAAACCCATGTCGTCTCGTCTCTCAATTACTTAGTGGCTGCCTTAGGAAACACTCCCAGCAGGGCTTAAAGTCACGTGCAGTCTCTCCGGCAGCACGGCAGCCAGCAATATCCT
Organism: Neonectria faginata; assembly: GCA_030864175.1. Classification (NCBI taxonomy): domain Eukaryota; kingdom Fungi; phylum Ascomycota; class Sordariomycetes; order Hypocreales; family Nectriaceae; genus Neonectria; species Neonectria faginata. Next base: position 145,095 of record JAULBG010000010.1, on the reverse strand, counting down.
TGCATGAAAACCCCACTCCCATAATACTGCACGTACTTCGAACAGCTCCAGCTATGCTTCAGATGCTGCCGGAAATGGGCTCGCCCTCTAATACTTCCTAGCCGCATTGCAATCCTCATATCTGTGCGCCTCTTGTAAGTGCCGAAGACGTTCATCCCAGTCTTCATCTGTAGCTTGCCCATCGCCAGACCGTGGGAACTCTTCCCCGCAATAGCCACAAACATCGCTCTTTCCAGGGCTACTGGAGGAGCCATGGAAGGCTGCATCGTGGTCCACCAGGTTTGAACAAGACCACGAGTAGCGCTTGAGGTGTAACGAGTTCATATGTCTTTCAGCTTCGTTCTTGTGCTTGAATCGGTTGTTGCAGAAGTTGCATTCGTATGACCTCTCCTCGTATTGCTTCTCGACCTCATGTGCACTTTCGTTTCTGTTAGTTCGAGGGCCGGCGAATGACGACCAGATCATGGATTCGGGTGCAGTCAATAGACTTACCTTAGCTCTTCAAATGTATCGAACTTTTTCGGCTTCTCAGGGCAGCAATCTCATATGAAGGAAGTTTTTTTTACTTTTTGTTTCTTTAGGAGTCCGGATTCCTGCTCAGACTCAAATTCGCGCATCCAGCTCTTATCAATCCCGGTGAAACTACCCGCAGACCCAAAACTCGTGATACTGGCTCGTTGTCTGAGGGCTCGATGACCGGAACGAGGAGGACTGGCTTCGCGCGAAAAGCTTCCTTTCAAAAATGGCCCGGAGGAGAATGTTGGCAAGTGTGACTGTCCCTCAAAAGGATTGGTCTGAAAAGATGCATTGTCATACTCAAATGGATATTCAAGCCATCTTGCCGGATCGCGGTCATCGTAGGAGCAGGGCCTAGTAGGAATGTCGACCGGCGGCAAATACCTAGGAGGGGGTAGGGGAGGAGGAACATCTCCCTCAGAGTGCCTAGTAGGGATGTCGACCGGCGGCAAATACCTAGGAGGGGGGTAAGGGAGGAGGAACATCTCCCTCAGAGTGTGGTGACTGGTTAATGCCCTGGGCGACCAAATGACTTTGCAAGCCACGTCCGTCGTCAGTTTGCAGGTTAGCTCGGGGCAACGAGAACTGGCTGTAACCGACATCTGCACTTGGCGATTCCGAAAAGAATTGCGTCGGAGATGCCGCTGGGCTCCCATCAAGGGCCTTGAAGTCGTTGGAAATGGCAGCGACCCACGATGATAAGCGCCATTGGGCGACATACTCGAGCAGCTCAGTCCCTTCGGGTATGTTTTCCCTGAGGATACTCCAGCGAGTCCACGTCGTCTTGTCCTTCAAGCGCTCAGCTATAGGGCTCAGGTCAACCCTACTCTGCTCAGCAAATCGGGCGTGGACGAACAACATGAAGGTTGCGTATGAGAGCAACGCAGGATAGTCTTCCAGTACTTGTGACTGACTTGCGTTGGAGAGCTGCATGGGCGAAAGACCGGCTGTTACGTCTAGGGATACTGATCCGTTAGACGACTGGCCCGCTTCCATCCACCTAACGACATCAATGTCTGGAAACGAGGGGATGGATCTCATCATTTCAAAGGTGGGTGCTTGTTTTTCCCTCATGACCGAGTTCTTTCCATATGGCGCTGAGCTTTTGTCGTGTATAAGACCCGGTCTCACATGACCACAAGACGAATAACCGGAAGAATATGAGCTCTCACTCCAATCATGTAAACTTCCATGTCCCGGCCAAATCCGCTCGCGCCTAGCTACTCGAGCCCGTGCCTGGACGAGAGCGTCTAGCTCAGTGATGTTTAGGTAGTCCAGACAAGTAGCCATGATTGCAAGATGGCCGTTGGCAATAGCATGAGTTTCTAGTCCCGGGTCAAGGACAGAAAATCCGACGTTGCTCAGGAAGAAGTCGCGCACCGACTCATGGATCACCTGGACGATCCTGGTATCTCCGTGCTCGAAGTTGAACGATCCTGCTCCAGCATGCACCGACAGCGCCTCGAAGCCTTGGTCTGGGGTCTCGTCCGCTTTGGTCTTTTTGACTTCAACTAAGCCCCTGGAGATACTCCTGATCTGTCTCTCAAGCTGATCGTCGTTTGCAGTAAAGTGATCTGATCTGCGCCACTCCCTAAGTGACGCTGGCGCAGGTTGCCTGATGAACGCCATGATGTGATGCCACTCGTGAAGACGAAGAGGCTTTGCGGCTAGAATAACCCACTGGAAGAACCGAACCGTGACTTGTCTTGTCTCCGGGCTGAGACTGGAAAGCATCTCAGAAAAGAGGGTTTCGAGTGCTTCCGGAACGTTCTTGACGCGCCTGGTCAAGTATTGCATATCCTTACCATCATCCCAATTCCTGAGCACGTCGTCCACCACCAAAACCACCCATAGAAATACGCCAGCTGACTTCTCGAGGATGGCATCTCTCAAAAGTTCCCAGTGCGGTTCTTGGGTAGCTATGCCGAGTTGAAACCTCTGGTCCACGTATGTTGCAACATCGTGACTATTGTGCTCCTCCGTGACAATTTCAGGACAGTTGCCAACTGTGACGGATGGAAAGTGTCTGCTGGATAGGCAGACACTTAGATGAGCTCCTGCTGCATGGGCGGATCTGGTGATTCTCCGCCAGAAGTAGGCCATATGCCGTATCTTGTCTGAATCACACTCATCGAGAGCGTCCACAAAAATGAACGTTCTCTTCTTCGTCCGCTTGGCAAACATCGACTCGAAGAAGGATGTAAGCTCCACCGCTTGCCAAGAGGTCTTTTTGACCCAGCGTCTCCTTTTGCCAAATCTTTGTCATCCCAGATGTCCTGGAAGCGCCGGAGATTCTCCCCATCGCTAGGAAGAAGCTGATACAGCAAAGACCGGAAGAGACCAAGAGGCGAGTGCTCAAGCTCATCTCCTTTGGCGCTAAAGAAGAAGGCTGCAGTCCGGTAATCAGACCTGGCTTTTCCGGACGCAGCTCTGCGGAAGGCTTCCTTCATTAAGGTCGACTTCCCTGTGCCTGGTTTTCCCTTCAACCAAAGAAGCCCGAGATGCTGCTCTTGATTTCTGTTGTGAAACCAATCTTGATACAATTCGTTTTCAAACAGCCACAGACCTGTTTGCTCAGCCGGTCTTTCCAGATTTTGGTGCCGATTATTGATGGCTGGAAACCACAAAGACTCAAGGCAAGCCGAGTCGAGTTGGCTGCCATTGGTAGCTTTGGGCGGTTTCGCCGATGAAACAGCACTCAATAACGATTCGGGACGTGTTCGCCGACCTTGAGGTATCTTCTGACTTTTCAGTCTGGCAATGGAGTGATATATCGAATCAATCTCTCCGCCTACTTTGCGATAGTTTGGATCATCAATCCCCGAGTACCGACACATCCCCATATGGTCGGCTTGGAGAGTCTCCGCGTGTTCGCGATGGTCTCCAATCAAAGAGGAGTAATCGGGAACAACCTTCTTCCCAAGCTTGGCCAGGTGAAGGCCTTCTTGGAAGGTCTTGACTCGAAAGTCGTAATGCTGCCATAGCCTAGAGAACTCTTCCTGCGCCCGTTCTAGGTCCGTAGTCTTCAGGCCAAGAGCATTGAGAATAGCGGGCGTCGTCTCCATACCCAAAGAGCTGACAACAGACCGCACCACTTCACCTAGTGCTGCGACATCTAGACTCCCTCGGTGAGGCGTACCGAGAAAGATGACTGCCGCAGTAGACTCGACGATGTTTTTGAGATCGCCTTCTTTCGATGATGAAGATCTTGCAAGCATCTAGTACATGGAGTTAGCAAAGGTTATAACCACACAGGATGGGCCACATACTTCTTTGACAACAATCCCGCCGAGGCTATGAGCAACGCATACCAACGGGCGGTTGAGAGTTCTGTTTCTGCGTAGTGCAAATAGAAGATCTTTACTATGCGACAGCACACTGTTCTGGTTTACCGCACCGGCCGTGTACTTGGTGACCTTGCTGTCATACCCAAAAACGAGAATGCGCGAGTTCGGGCATCCCTTGGGGAGCAGATCAGCCGGCCAGAACACAGGCGCGGCTGGGGCATCATTTCCCTTTGTAGAAACTTGCTCTGTCTCGGCTGGCAGTGCAACTTTTTTCGATGACTTCCGGTGAACATGGGAGGTGAAACGTCGAAACAGACTCTTGCGAGATTCTTGGCTATCCCCTGACTGGTAGGTCGCCGGTATATCAAGTGTAATCGAAGGTTTCGCAGAACAAGTCCATGTTTTGTACGGGTTTCCTTGTAGCCCATGGATGATGATAATGCTGGAAAACCAAGGTCAGTTGACTGTGAGGCCGGAATGCGGAATAGGGACGCACTCCACGATTGGGGAGCAGTTATCGGGCTCATAGACAACAGATACCCCAGTATTTAGGATGCGACTCCGCATATCTCATACCAAGCGTGAGGTGTTCGACATAGGTCACAGATGACACATGGAGACGAAGGATGATGATGTTCAGCTGATGAGGCTGAGGGTTTGATGGTGATGTGGGCGCAGCTTGAGGGTACTTCCATTTTTGGATTAGCGTACACCCCCAGGCAGTGACAATGCGGTCCTCAACTGAGGACCTACCCTGGCATGAACCTGTGAAGTTTCATAATAGAGACCCAATGGCTAAAACCTTAGTCTGAATCATACTAAATCTATTATATATATATGTTCTAAGACTAGGTCATAATATTAATGGCCTGAACTTCGGCCCTAACCTAAGAAATGAGAGTATTTTAAAGGTGACATTTTCAGTATGTCGCTAGAATTTCTTTAGGCCGATAGCTTAGTCTAAATGGACTTATTAACATCAAAGCCATCTAGGCCTTGGCCACTTTTAACCGCCCGTTCGACATATCTAAAACGAAGGAGGGAGTCTGAATTGTCACGTCGAAAGTTGAAACGTCGAAATCAATTGCACTACCAGCACTAACGTTGAGTGCCAACTGCTTCGTAATCCACCCCATCATCTCCGGCTTAAAACGGTCGCTTATTTCCGGATGTTCCGGGGAGCCCCCTGGACCCGCTTCTGGCTTGGGTTGGCCGCCAGCATTATGACGAAATGTCCCAGCCTGGTTCATGCCCGCCCATTCTTGATTTCTAATGCCAAAGACTCAACGGCGGGCTCAGCCTCAATTTGCCATCCTCGGTGCTTTTTACTGCTCCCTGTTTCGGAGAGGGGCTGCTGACTGTGGGAACGGTGGTGGCAAGATGGACACGCGATCCACGGTCCACGGCGGGGGAGCTCGGGTGATTTGCACCAGCCACCCACTGAAGTGTCCACTGAACACGGGACGGGAGGGAATGGATGAATGCCCATTCCAGAGGATAGGGGAATAGACTAATAGTTACCTGCTCAGAATTGTTCAAAGTATTATTTACTTCGTACAGTGCCTCATCCGTTGATTCTCACCCTTTAAATTAATCAACAATCAGTAGTTTCTAGGTGATCGGTAAGTAAATAGACGTCATGGAATAAGAGCTCAAGTAAATGCGAAATGTACAGCACGCTCCCGTCCCACCGACATGCCGCTCGCTGGCTTTCAATTCCCTTCCCAACACTTAACGTCAGACCAGCCGTTGTCGCATCTCAAAACACGTCACTACAGCTGGCTGGAATGCCCTCACTCCTTGGGTTTCCGGGCGTAAACAACATGCCTACTCGTAGATCAGTACTAGCCCCCCGAAACACTTCTTTCAGTTTACTCACATAGTCCAATACCCGTGCATCTTGCGGTTCCGGATCTCCTTACGCACCGCCGCACAGCAGGCCAGCACCTCCTCCTTGGACCAGCCGGCCACGCGCGTGAGCAGCGCCAGCGAGAAGGCCTCGAGTCCCATGTCCAGGTTGACGCACTGGTACCGGCCAATCTCCTTGAGCTTGGGGTCCAGCGGCCAGGTGTTGAAGGGCCACTTGAACTCGCGGTGCACCAGGTCCACGAAGCCCGCCTTTTCAATCGTCGGCATGTCCTTGGCGATGCTGCCGATCGGCCGCCCGATCTTGACCGACGCGTCGTACAGCGCCTCGTGGTACTTCCACACCTGCGAGTCCTTGGTGACGGTGCCGTCGTCGCAGCCTATGGGCAGCGAGAGGTCGGCAATCTCAAAGTAGCCGCCGGGTTCGAGGGCACTGTGTGGGACTTGTCAATATGAGTCTGGCTGAGGTGCATCGGTCTCTTACTTGTAGGCCTGCTGAATCAGGGCGGGCACGTCGGCGAAGCAGCCGGCCATGCCACGGCAAAGGATGAAGTCGAACGGCTCAGTCCATGTCCATTCCTTCTCCAGATCGTCAATCTCGAATCGGCAATTCGGGGGGACCCTTGAACCCGGCTTGTTAGTAGGATGGGAATTGTATAATTGGGCGGTAGAGTAGTGTTCTCACCAGTGAGGCTGAACAGGGCTGAGGTCAACGCCAATGACCTGTAGTTCGTGTTAGCCAATTCGACTTATTGTTTGCCAAGTATAAAGACTGCTCAAGCCTCGTACCTGGGCAGAAGGATATGCATCAGCTATATCCATGGTCAGCCATGACTTTACAATCGTGGTGGGAAGGATGAAGCTGGTTACCAAAGTCAATTGCCCACAGACCCGTGCCGGTACCGATATCCAGGACTCGCTTTGCCTTGGAAATCCCAGGGCTGAGAGCCAACTCGCCGTCGAACTGGATAGTCCATATCTGGTGTTGTAGGTCTACGGCTGTCAGTGTCGGGTCCTTGTTCCAAACCAGCCTGGCTTCACGTACCAAGACGCTCGTTCTCTTGCTAATAACCGCCAGTCAATATCAGCCGCTGATTGGATCAGTAATTGCCCCTCTGATCAACCGACTTACGTCGTCATTGGGAAAGTTGTACTCTTAGCAGATGTCACACGTCAGCCGGACTGCGCCTCCAAAGGCGATGAACTCTAATTACTGGAACGGGATGAGGGGTAAATAGCGAAAGCGTGGAGACGTACTCCCCTCACTCATTGAGTGGTATCTCCGCCCATTTTCGTGCTTGTGCTGCAAGATGCTGGACCGCAGCGATGCCAAAGAAGACTCCTCTTCAGAACCCTGCAGAGAAGACCGCGTTAATGAGATACTGGCTCTTGGGCGTTTTTTTTTTCAGACCCAAGGACGAATCTACGCTGTGTAACATACCACATCCAGGGCCGAGTCGTTGTCATCAGCCACCTGCGGAACGGTAGAGCACCAACGATTAGCAAGCCCGCTACCCTTGCGGGTCAGGGATGTCACGGCGCCTCACGATCGGGGGAGCTTGATTGTCGTCTTGATACATGGTAAAGGGGTTCACGAGATGTCGCCGATATAGAGAGAGGAGGGCGTCACGGTGGTCGGGAAGAAACAGATAGAGGATCAGATCAGATGTTTCCTTCTCTGGTTGGGAGTGGGCCTGTGGCTATTTTATACCGTCGTGTTAGACTACTTGTCCATGGTAGACGAGACAGGGCGACAGGGGTTTTTACAGCTGCTTCTAATAAGTTCCGGGTTGGCTCCAGTCAAAGAGCGAGGCTAATGCAGCGCTATGAACACCTGGGATTGAAGATTGAGAGACACCCAACGCGAAGAAAGCGAAAGATGAAAAGACAAGGCGATGCCTTCATCGAGGTCCAGCAGCGCGATGGATGTTGAACCCACCCGCCTGGAAATCTCTCCGCTCCCGGGCAAAAGCCAAGCAACGATGCCCTGCGTGGTAATCGCCTACAAAAGGAAAATGGGCCACCGATCCCGGGTCCGTCGCGGCGGAAGAAGAAAAGGTGCTGGGGGTGTCGACGGAGCTGCAGGAGGGATTTCGCTCCACCACCTACATGGATGGAGGCCGGGCAGCCAGCGTGGAAGGGGACGTAGCGACACGCGGTAGCGGGCCGTAGCGTCGGTGTTGGGAAGCGTGGTCCATCTTCCGCGGCCTCTGGGGTGCGAGGCGTGGGGTTTTCTTGCGGATAATAATGCCTCTCGAGTTCGGCTTCAGGGCAGCATGGCCGCAGTGTCAAACGTCCGGTGGCTCGTAGGCCAATCCAATGAATGTCCCGGCTATACGCTCGGGCATCGCCAGGCTGACGACATGGAAGTTGTCGGTATTCGCAGGCAGGCGTAGGTACTTCACGAAGTACTGTCGCATGGAGGCAGATCGTTCCATCGACTGACCGACCACGTCGCCCTTCCCTGTCTCTGCCCATTTCCTCCTCTTCCCTTCGACTTCCCTTCGACTTCCCCTCTCTCTCTATCTCTCTGCGGAAGGCTGTCTCCCTTTCATTCTTCCTCCTCTTCTTCTTCTCCTCCCATTGATTCATCTCGACCGAACCGTCTGAACCTTGGCCTCAACTGCCCGCCGCCCAGGCGATCCAGCCCACTCTAGAAGACGCATCACGCTGCTTTGCGCCTTGTACCAAGAGCACCCGCCCGCCGCCTCACTCCAAGTCCCGGTCCCTCCCCCCCAAATCCGCTCTTAGCGCACGGCGAACCCACCGACGTAGCGACCTGTCCGGCCTGAACAGTCAACGCCCCCGCCCCGGTCTCTCCACCGTGAAGGAATCCCTCCCATCACTCGTCGAAATTCGAAACGCCCACGACGCCCTATCCCGTCCGCCCTGTGGCCCTGTTCCTCTCGCCGGTGCGGCGCTGGCCCAGAACCCCGAAGCCCCGAGCCTAGAGCTTGCCGCCTCCACTGAGCTTGAGCGCACGAGGTGGCATGCCAGCCCGGTGAGAGGTTGCTGACCTGACCTGCCCTGGAGGCTGGAGACAAGACGCTTTTTCGTACAGGGAAAGCCAAGCAAAGAAGTCGTTTGCTGCCTCAGGCATCCGCGTCTTCCGGCTGCCGCCCGAACCCATCCCATTCCCATGGCCCATTCCCCGTCCCAGCAGTGTCATTCCCAGACTCAGTCCCAGCCGCAGTTCCAGTCCCCGTCGTCCAACGACGATACTGCTGCTCGCCTTCTCTCCTCTGCCTCCTCGCAGTCCCGTTCCTATTCGCAGTCGCAGTCGCAGTCCCAGTCTCGCCGGTCTCGGTCTCGGCCTCTCTCTCCCTCTCCTTCGCAGTCTGAGTCGCCGTCTCTCTCCCCCGTCTCCGTCCCGCCGCATCGTGAGGCGCCCGAGCTCGCCCTTGCAACCACTCCTACGTCGTCATCTCCTGCATCGTCTCCTCCCCCGTCGTCTTTGTCATCAACCTCACCCTCGCCTTTGCACGCCCGCTCCCATCCACATTCCCGTCCCGGTTTACGCACCCTCCACCTCCACCTCCACCTCAACCTCAACCTCAACCTCCAAAAGTTCCGTCCTCGCCTTCACCTTCCTCTTCATCACAACCATCATCGCCATTCTTCTCCCGGCGCCGACCGCATTGACAGCTCTCCTCCTCTGCTGCGTCGAACATGGAACCGACTGCTTGACCGAACTAAACCCGTCGTTATCCCCGTCGCCCCCGTCGCTCCAGTCCTTCCCGTCCACCCTCGATTCTCCAGCACCGCCGTCATGCCGCCTTCCAAGACCCCCAATGGCTCCGGTGGTCAGGTCAGCCATCGCCTGCGCAACTTTTTTCGTATGAACACTGGCAGCAGTACCGGCAGCGGCTCTAGCGAGAAGGAAAAGGACAAGCTCACCCCCACCGCCGGGTCCACCCCCGATGCCTCCTCCAAGTCGTCCCGACACACAAAGTTCTTCAGCAACACTGTGGGACGCCTGCGCGCTCACACCGTTGCCAGCGAGGGCAACCAGCTTGACGAGGCTATGAGCCCGACGGCACACGCGAACCCCTACTTTGCCCACCAGGGCCAGCCTGGATTGCGTCATCACAACGCCGGCTCCGTGCCCCCAAGCCCTCCCGATACTCCCACCCTCAAGGTCCAAGGTCCCGACGGCGGCAATGCGGAACAGGCCACCAGCGAAACTAAGGAGGAGCTGGCCCGGAGACTGAGGAGGGTTGCTAGTGCTCCCAATGCCCAAGGCCTCTTTTCCAAAGGCGAGGCCAATGGCGAGCGTCCTGCCACCGCCGAGCTGGGTAAAGACCCTCTCGTCGACCATGGCCTCGGCTCCCTGGGCCTCTTCGAGGCGAATAAGGCTGAGGCAGATGCAAAGGCCCAAGCCCAAGCTGCCGAGGATATTTTAGCCGCTCTTCCAGCTCCGCATACGGCCATGGCCTTCCGCAGGACATATAGCTCCAATTCGATCAAGGTCAGGAACGTCGAGGTGAACCCATCGAGTTTCGACAAGATTAAGCTCATTGGCAAAGGAGATGTTGGAAAGGTTTACCTTGTCAGGGAAAAGAAGAGCAGCCGCCTATACGCCATGAAGAGTAAGTCTCGCCCACTTCAAACACCGTTGCCGAGCTGTTGCTGACCAACATAGTTCTGAGCAAGAAGGAAATGATCAAGCGCAACAAGATCAAGCGAGCTCTTGCCGAGCAAGAAATCCTAGCCACCAGTAACCACCCCTTTATCGTCACCCTCTACCACTCGTTCCAGTCCGAGGACTACCTCTACCTATGTATGGAGTACTGCAGCGGTGGCGAGTTCTTCCGTGCGCTCCAGACCCGACCCGGAAAATGCATTCCCGAGGAGGATGCCCGCTTCTACGCCGCTGAGGTGACGGCCGCACTCGAGTATTTGCACCTGATGGGCTTCATCTACCGCGATTTGAAGCCAGAGAGTAAGTCGGATTTGTCATACGAATAAAAATATTTGCTGACAAATTACCCCAGATATCCTACTGCATCAATCCGGCCACATCATGTTGTCGGACTTTGATCTGTCCAAACAGTCGGACCCCGGCGGCAAGCCGACCATGATTGTAGGAAAGAACGGCGCTAGAACAGACGCACTCCCGACCATTGACACGAGATCATGCATTGCCAACTTCCGGACCAACTCGTTTGTCGGCACCGAGGAGTACATTGCGCCGGAGGTGATCAAGGGCAGTGGCCACACTAGTGCTGTCGACTGGTGGACACTGGGTATTCTCATCTACGAGATGCTCTACGGGACCACGCCCTTCAAGGGCAAGAACCGTAATGCCACCTTTGCAAACATCTTGCGGGAAGATATCCCGTTCCCAGACCACGCTGGTGCACCCCAGATCTCCAAGTACGCTTCCTCAAATCATGATTTTCGTTCAAAACTGACAGCCATAATAGCTTGTGTAAATCCTTGATCAGGAAACTACTCATCAAAGACGAGAACCGCCGGTTGGGAGCTCGTGCAGGTGCGTCGGACATCAAGGCGCACCCCTTCTTCCGTACAACTCAGTGGGCTTTGATCCGTCACATGAAGCCCCCGATCGTCCCCCACGCCGGCCGAGGCATCGACACGGTCAATTTCCGAAACGTCAAGGAGAGTGAGAGCGTCGACCTGAGTGGATCAAGATCGATGAACCTTAAGGGGGTGCCATTGGACAGCGGGCTTTCAACGCCCGGTGGAGACATTGCCGACCCGTTCCTCGAATTCAACAGCATCACGCTTCACCACGACGGAGACGACGACACGCATCACCATCACAACATCTCAAATCTCAACGGCACTTCATAAATGAAGGCGAATGATGAGACGGGATAGGCATCGCCTGTGCGCTGGCGCGACTCGGTCTGGCCTCGTCCGTCAGGCCAGCCAATCACACCACTTACATGTATACACGTGCGGCATCATGATTTTGGAATTCTTGTACCGGGGCGTCTGTTTGTCGTGCATTTCCAGCATCATTCGAATCACAAGCCCTCCTTTGGAAGAAAATGAACGAAGGAACGAAGAGCGGGCGGGCGGGCAGAGAGGGGAGACGAAGAACAGCGCTAGGTAGTCAACGATCGTTCAGCGCTGGTTTGGGGGGCCGAATCGTCCGAGGAGGTGAGAGGAACAAAGAGGATTAAGCTCAGCATTCATAGTTTTGTGTGCTGTCAAAATGGCGTCGGTCTGGTCTGGCGTTTCGGGAAGAGCGGGAAAGAGAGCAATGTTATGTACAGTCTTGACCAGTCCTCAAAGATGAAGAGAGCACGTGAAAATCTACCAATAGAGCAAAAGTGTATTCTTTTCCACTGCGAAGCTGACGGGCTGGCATATTTTGGTGAGTATTCGTAGGTAAGTCGCGTGGGCAATGTGGATCTTCTTATCGATGTGGTCAAGGTCAGATGGGTGAAAGCGCTCACACATGACCAGGTCTGAACACCACCGGACACTGGGCTTACGGAGGCGCAGGGCACATCTGCCTAGTTGAACCCTTGGAGTCTCAGATTTCTTACAGCTAGGGCGCGTTGACCCAAAATATTCCTCTCGAAATGGACCCTGAGGACGATTCGCATGATGAAGGCATGGTGCTCATGGGGTCGCAAAGGTGTCTTAGCTGGAAGCGTTGCGCGCAGTCAAAAGCGACGAGGGCCTGTCTGCGGCTACTCGCTTTTGCTGTTTCATCCTACTAAAGACAAAACTTGCCCAAGAGTAGAAAACCGAAGAAGAAGAAACCAGACCAACAGCCACTTTTTTTTCTCCTCTCTTTTATTCCGATTTTCGCACCATGTCGCGGCATGACCCCGGCTCGGAGCCCCGGCACCGGCGACGGAGGTCTTCGGAGCGGGGCAGATCCGGCCCGGACGCCATGCAGCCGCGCCCGTACCTCGTCGAGTGGTGCGCGCAGACCTGTCGCCAACGGGGTCTTTTAGATGTTGACGAGTTGAGGGAGGAGATGGGCGCTCCTGAAAGAGCGGGTTGGCGGCGGTTGGTCGTCATGAGGGGCAGCGAGGCGGAGATGGACATGGCGGTCGGCGTGGAGTTGGGGGATAGGCGGAGAGGGGCTGGCTGGGCGTGGGAGTATCCTGAAGCCGAGACGAAGGCGACCGCGGCGGTGGAAGCAGCGAGTAATTGGGCAAAGGGGAAAGACGCCCCTCAAGGCATTCGACTCTGTCGCGCCTCGCTCTCCACCAAGACGCGCATCCCCATCCTTCTCCTCGACGGCCTCCCGCCACACCTCCCGTCTCGGCCCCCTCGCCTGTCCCGCCACTCCCACCGCCGCAGGACACCAAGCACCAGCCGCACCACCGAGGGCCGCATCCCACCCGCTCGCTCCGGTCTGGAAGACGCCCTCTGGGACGGCCTCGGCGACGGCCTGCCGCTGGAGCACCTGCTCGCCGAGCTGGCGTACCACGCCTGGCTGGACGCCCTGGACGCCCTGCCGCGGAACGGCGATTCCGTCGATGTTCTGTGGACGCTCGTGCGTGCGCTGGAGACGAATGCCGACGCGGCGAGGGATATGGAGCGGCGCGGACGGCCGGCCGGCGTGGCGTCCGGGGACTGGACGGGGCTTGCGGAGCGGCTGCACCGGCGGATGCAGCTCTCGGCGACGCTCTCTCTGCAGCCCGCGGAGTCCAAGGACAGCAGCAACTCGCGCAGCCTAGACCGCATCGCGTACCTAGGCGGGCTGCTCTTCCCGCTGACGGTCGTGTCGGGCATCCTGTCCATCGAGGGCACGTACGGCCCGGAGGGCTCGGCCTTCTGGGTCTTCTGGCTGGCCGCGGGCCTCTCGAGCATCGCCGCGCTGCTGGTCATCTACGCGGACCACCTGCGCGGCCTGGACGTGTGGATGGAGGTCGAGGCCAGCGAGCTGCTGCTGCACCACCACAGCAGCGCCCCGAAGCGGGAGTTCCAGACGGCGGGCGGGGACGCCGAGCGCGGCGAGGCGCGGGTTACTACTGCGGCCGACGGCGGTGTGTACGTCGTGCAGCGGCGCGGCGACGGGTCCGGCGGACGGGCGTGGCGCCGCAAGGAGCTGGGCTGGGTGGGCGCCGTGAAGAAGATGAGCGGGTGGTATCTGTGGCGCGGGAGTCCGGGGATCGAGTTTCGGATGCCGGGCTGGGAGGAGAGGGTGCGAGATTCGGTGTGGTGATGAGTGGGTGGGTGGGCTGGAGAGGATGGAGTGTGATATTATTGCGTTTGGTTACAAACTAGATGCAAGACACCAGCCCGTGTAAGAGGCATTCCCTGTGTTGCGTATTCCTTTGCCCATTATCGACCCAGCCTGCCATACGCACAATATACAGTTCCTTCATGACATGACAGCCAACATTCAACCGGCTAATGCACAACACGGCGCGATGGTAATACACCGCCACGAAACATCACAAAACTCCGCCGTCGTCATCCCATAAAACACATATAAACAGAAAGCGTTACACCCGGTCCACGCTCGTCCGGCGCTTCCCCAGCCCGATCTTGTCCTTGCCGTCCATCCACGGCCGCAGGCACTCGGGCACGGCCACCGTCTTGGTCTCCTCGTCCCAGCCATTCTCCAGCAGCGCGGCCAGCACGCGCGGGACGGCCAGCGCGGTGCCGTTGGCCGTCCACGGAAAGGCGACGTGGCCGTCGATGCGGGCCCGCGTGCCCAGCCGCCGGCTCTGGTAGTCCGTACACAGGCTGGCCGACGTCACCTCGCCCCAGCCGCCGCGCCGGCTCGGGAAGAAGGCCTCCATGTCGACCTTGCGCGTGGCCGAGGCGCCCAGGTCGTGCGTCGGCATCGAGAGCACGCGGCAGTACAGGCCCAGCGACGAGAGGATCTCCGTCTGCATGTCGAGCATCTCGTCCATGACCTCGATGCCCACGTCCTCGTCTGGCGCCGTCCACGCGAACATTTCTACTTTGGTGAATTCGTGCACGCGGTACAGGCCCTTGGTGTCGGCCCCTCGGGCTCCGGCTTCAGCGCGGTAGCACCGTGAAACGGCGACGCGCTTGAGGGGTAGGTCCTCTGAGTCGATGGTGGTGTTGGCCTTCATCCCCGCGAGGGCGATCTCCGAGGTTCCGGTAAGACACATCTCGGGCACGCCGCGTTCGATATCAGCAGCCGACTGCGCAATGGTGTAGACTTGCTGCTCGCCGCCCTCGTCTCGGGGTTGAAACCCGCACGCAGCACCGATGTGGCTGTAGACCATGCTGGGCGGTGACACCTGAGTCCATCCGTGACGGGTAGCCGTGGCGAGGGCGTACTGGACGAGGGCCTGCTCGAGCTGGGCGGCCTCTCCGAGGAGGTAGTACCAGCCCCAGCCGGACGCAGTGGCGGCGCCGGCAAAGTCGAACAGGCCGAGCTCGGAGCCGATGTGGACGTGTGAGCGCCAGATCTTGTCCTCGGGCGACTCGGTAAAGGTGGGTGGGTTGTTAATATAGGACAGCACCTCGGGCTCATCGCCGCGCGGGGTGTCGTCGCTGGTGAGGTTGGGGATCTCCAGGGCCAGCTCCTCCATCTGGGCGACGGCCTGGGCCTCGCCCTTCTCGATGACGGCCAGCTCCTGCTTGAGGCTCCGCGCCTCGTCCTGGATCTGCTCGCGGCTCATCAGCCGCACCTCCTGCAGGTCCTGGTCGTCGCTGCTGGTGGCCGGGTTGGCGAGCTGGCGCCGCAGCAGGTTGGAGCGCTCGCGCAGCGTGCGGCCCTGGCGCTGCAGGTCCTGCCACTTGGCGTGCAGCTCGACGATCAGCGCGGCGTTGGGCGCCTGGCGCCTGTAGTTGCGCTCGATGCAGGTGCGCTCGTACAGCTCCGGGTTCTGGCGGATGTGCTTGATGTCGACGATGGGCTTGGGGGCCGACGGCGGCCGTTTGGCGTTGGCGCTGACGTCGCCGAGCCCGCGGCTGAAGCTCCAGCTCAATGCCGATGCCGGGTGCGCCCTGGGCCGCAGGTTGCGACACCGCAGGCGTGTCAATGTCCTGTTCATTGTGTGTTGTGCACTTGGGAGTGAGCTTGTCGTCTCATCTCATTGCTGTGAGGGCGAGCTCGACGTCGCTCCAAGCTTCGCCAGTGGGATGAGGCTCACAAAGTGGGTTATGCAATTATCCGATGCCGATGCCGATGCGTCCCCGGCTCCGTCACGAAGCCGTCGCAAAGCGCCCGCAGCAACCTTTGAGCCGGCGTTTTTCCAACTCTGCCGCAGGGGAACAAACGATGGTTGTAAAGGGGGTATATTCGTAGACGACGTCGACTACATTTCTAAGCTTGCCGTTGCTGACATCTTCTATGTTCTCTCATTGCGGCAGCAATTTTGTTCAACAGCACATCCATGTCGTTGGCGTGGATCCTCTCTCCCCGACTAGGGCCGACTTTCATGACAATCAGGCCACCCATTGAGGCCCATCTTTCCATTTCGCACAAGTGTGAGTCCTTTTACAGATATCCCCAAGGCCCTAGGGTCCAGGTGGTGTGGTGCCCTCCGCCCCGCGCGTAGCCGCCGGTGTTCATGCTCTGGCGCTGCGTGGCCTTCACATCGATGTCGGTGGGACGAGATGCTCCATTGGCGCCTTGTTGCAGCCAAACTTCTCGATCGATCATTGCCATTGTGGGCATCTTCAATTGGCAGAGCAGGCTACCTCCAGTCCATGGCCCCAGTGAATGAACTACACGGAATTGTCCGTGTATTTGCGGTGGTGCGTCACGGTACCGTGCCACCTTGGCTTCGATTGGGTCGTGCTCAGGAGCGGCATCTGCCGCCATCGGTTTTGCAGCTTCCTGTTCCTCGCCAGCCTCCGGTGGTGAAGTAGGAGTGTCGGAAGACGACGAACCGCTGGATCTCCGTTGTAAGTTGATATTGTTCCGAAGCTGGTCAACGCCCTTGCCGGCAACGAGTGCCCATCCCCTTTTGGCAACGATGGCCGTCACATCGTCGATAATTCGCTGCTTGATTCCCAAAATATTGGAACATCCGCCTGTAAATATGATCCGGGGCATGCAGATCGCCCGCACATCGAGTGGTAATTGTAGGAGGTGCTGGTAGGTCAGCAGGTGAAGCGGAAGCTCGTTGTCATCGAAGTTCGTCTGCGCCGCCAGGGGATCGAAAAACGTCTCGTCACAGATTTCCGCCAGCTTCTCGAATGGGATTTCCACTTTATCGGGAGTGTTCATTGAATTGATGGGAATTGACGCCACGCCGCTCTGAAGTGCGTCTTGTGATGACTCTGCCTCAGACTCGTCCTGCTCTTCAACCGTTTCCAGTTGTGTTGATTCTCTGTGGGATGCCCTGGAAGCTGACGGCCGGCACCACATCATGCGTCGCAAAATATCGTCGCATTCGTCAAAGCTAATGAGCCTCAATTCGCCGTTGTTGTCGTCGTGCCTTTGCCGTAGTTGGGAGCTTATAGCCCTATAAAGTGCTTCCAGGAGCAGCCTGCCTCCTCTGACACTGCGCGTACTTTTTACTTCGCGGTACTCGTAGACACTGGTCACAACTGTCTCGGCCCATCCCATGTCGATTACCAGGGCAGAGCGAACGCCCGCGGCCACGGCTGACGTGACTGAGGAGGCCATGAGTGAAACAGTGGGCGACTGGAATCGATTGAACATGGTATCCAGTACAGCGGTCAACAGGGGCAAAGGCACCGCTGAGTCCAACACAAGTCCCACCCTCCTAGGACGGGAGTCGATGAGTAGATATCTAGGTCTCACATGAGTATACACTACAGGCCAAACAGCGATGGGAACGTACTTGGTAAAGGCATCCCGGATCACACGCTCAAGGGTATCCTGACAAAGGCCCAAGTCAACATCCCGCATGTCGAAGCGCCAAAACTCATGCTCTGGCGACCAGTCCAGCCCAGCACGGCGTCCGGGTCCCTCCCAGCTCCTGAAATCGCCAACCCGGCGCTGGTCCTCGGGGCCGCACTGCAGCGTAGCCTTAGGCCGCGAGTCGCCCGCAAAGCCGGCGCGGATATGACGCGACCCCAACTCTATCACGACAACGTCGTCATCGGCGCGGACGGTCGACGGCGAGCCATACGTCGATGTGATGGTGCGGCCCGGGGTGTGGGGTGTGGACGGGCCGGACTGCCCCTGTGTGGGCAACGCGCGGATGCTAGCCACGCTCCGGTGGGCGAGAGCCGGGCCTGCGCCAGAGGCCATGGCAGAAATAGAGGACGATGACGCGGACGAGCTCGCCGGTATGTTCCCTTGCTTTTTGAGGCGTTGCAGAAAGCCAAGCCTGGCTGGGTCTGGTGGTTGATCGTTGCGATGCCCTTGTTCGCACTCAGGCGTCGTGCGCGTCGTTGGTTGGCTGGCGGAACCAGTGACGTCGGCGTTCGAAGCGCCGATGTGCCGACGCTTTTAGGCCCAAGTCACTGAGGCAACACTAAACTCCAATGGAACGTGGGGCGCATCGTGAATCAACAACCTCCTTCCGTTCAACCATTGCGAAGCAGACGGGCCCCGGAGGCTGTATGTGCTCCAAATGGGTATCAAAGGGTAATTTATGATCCATGTCTCAGATTGAAAGCAGCCGGTCTAACTTAAACCTCATAGGATTTATGGTGAGCTCGGCAAGGGTCAGCGAGTCTCGCTCTCCAAGCTCGCAGCCGATAGCTTCGAACGGGAGGCTCGCCCCCTTCGATTAGCCATTGACATTGCGATCTGGCAATTTCAAACGCAAGCAGCACAAGGTATTATGGTTTCTCTCTCATGTGTACAGTGAGGTTCTAAAGATATCCTAGGTGGAACAAACCCTGCTGTTAGGACCCTCTTCTATCGCCTGGCCCGCCTCCTCGGTACCCCAATCGAGCCCATCTTCGTCTTCGACGGGCCGAACAAACCCGCTCTCAAACGTAACAAAAGATCAGGTCGTGGCGATGGCGTTGCTACTGCGCAAGCAAAGCGCCTTGTTCGACTATTCGGTTTCACCGACCACGACGCACCTGGCGAAGCAGAGGCCGAGTGTGCACTCCTCCAACAGCATGGAATTGTCGATGCGGTTCTCAGCGAAGATGTCGACACCATAATGTTCGGCTGTACTCGAACCCTACGCAACTGGTCCGGCGAGGGCAAGGGCACCAATACGCCTACCCACGTGTCCCTCTACGATATTGCAGAACTCGGGCTTGATCGAGAGGGGATGGTTCTCATCGCCCTGATGAGTGGAGGCGACTACCTACCTGATGGAATCCCAGGTTGTGGTGTCAAGGTGGCATGTGAAGCTGCCAAAGCTGGCTTTGGGAAATCTTTATGCCGTCTTAAGGCGTCGGATAAGAAAGGGATCCAGGCATGGCGAGAGTCATTGATGCACGAGCTGAGGACAAACGAGAGCGGCTTCTTCAAGACAAAACATAAGGCGCTGGCGATACCGGAAGATTTTCCCAAGTTCGAGGTTCTTCGCCTCTACACCCATCCAGTTGTTTCACCGGTGTCTAACCTCGAAGCCATTCGCGAGAAGTTTAGCCGACAGCGCGATCTCCATCTTGAAGAGCTGAGGGAATTCGCTCGGGACACATTTGACTGGAATTACCGCATTGGAGCCATCAAGTTCATCCGCGTTCTGGGTCAGTCTATGCTTGTCAAGAGCATCCTCGAGCAGGAGAGTGAAGGAGACCACGTGAAACGAATTACCGGAAAACGGAAGCATTTCAGTACCGACGGTATTTCCGAGCTTCGGCTCCAATATATGCCACAAGAGATCGTTCCTATCGACCTGTCCAAAGAAGTGGATGAAGAAATCCCGTCTGGCCGAGGAGGACTGGCACTGAACAGCGATGACGAATTCGACACATTGGACACTGCAGAGTCGGCTACAACCACGAAGCCAATCGTTGGCAAAATATATGACACTACGAAGCCTGATCTAGCCTGGGTGTTGGAGGCCGTGGCCAGGCAGAGTATACCTGCTGCTGTTCAAGAATGGGAGGTTGCTGAGGCTGCCAAATCTGCCAAGTCTGCCAAACCTGCGAAAAAGGCACCGGCCAAGAAGGCTCCCGCCACCAAAAGCAAAGCCGGGAGTAGCATGCCTTTCGGAGCCCTTGATCAGTATACGCAAGTCGCGAAGCTGGTCACCAAGGACACGGTAGCTCTGAAAGTGACCAAAAGCGCCAGCGCAGTTAAGCCCAGCAACACATCACCAACCCGGACTTCGACACGCCGGCTGCTGCGCGTGCCGTCCCCGCTGGAACCTAGTAAGCAACCCACGCCCTCAGCAGCCACCAGCCCGGTCAGCCAGGGGACCCCTTGGACAATTGCCAGCTCACCAGCGACGCCTAGAAGAACCCGCGGGACAGGTGTACAAGAAGCGATTGTTATCCCATCTAGCCCATCCAGCGCAGCAGACTCCTCTTTGCCTTCACCATCATCCTCCCCGTCCCGACGGTCCTGGGTTCTTCCCAATGTCAGCCAGGAGCTGCCTGAGTCGGTTCGCTCTATATTGTCCTCGAGTGGTCCTGCGGAAGGGATGAGGCAGAAACCAAGAGGCGCGAAACCCACCCAGAAAGCGCCTAGTCTCGCTAGATCACAGCCTGTGAAGCTGAATCAAACCTCGATGGACATGTTCACGCAAAAGATGGCAAGGCCCAGTGCCAGTCAACCCGTCGTTTCAAGACCACCCGTCACGCAGCCAGCCAAGGCATCCTCACAACCCATCGATCTCGACGTATTCAGCGACTTCGATCCCGACTCATCCGAGCTCGAAACTCTCACCTCCCTCGTCTCCCGCTCGCCAACGTCCCCGAGCAAACGCACCAAGGATGTCTCCTCCAGCACCCGCAGCCCCAGCCCCAGCCCCGTGCGGAAAAAGAAGCTGCTCGTCCCGCGGACCAGCGCCGCGGGCTTCTTCAACGAGGTCGAGGTCGATGCCGATGAGTACGAGGAACGCGTCGCTCGCGAGACGGCACTGCTGCAGCGTAGGGGCGGCAATGGACGTGTCGCGCGGATGAGCGACGTTGCGTACGTGGACTTGACACTTGAGGATTGACGGGTCGTAATGACTTTTTGGCGTTTCTTGGTATAGGGCGTTCGCCGTTTTATTGAGTAGATACAACGAGTAGCTCGCAATGAGCATTTTGACGACAGGGCTGCAACTTGGACACAGAATATGGGTTGTTGCTATATAAATGTTATACATTTTTGGTATCATTCCTTCGTTGACTTATTATACAAGTTGTGTGTGGTAACTAGCCCCCAAAAAAGGGCTTTATCCTGGGTTCTTTTTTACGCCTGTCCCGCCGTTTTATATCCAACCGCCGTCCCTTGCTTGCATGTGTTTCCCTTCTTCTTCTTTTTCGATCTTCGAATGCTTCCTCAAGTGCAGATGCTCCTCAAGTCCCTGCCATGTCCAAGTCCGGGTCCACCTCGGTGCCCAGGTCGCGCTCCTCGAGGAACCGCCGGCCGACGAGGTCGTCGGGCAGGTAAGTCTGGCGGACGAGCCCCTCGCGGTAATTGGGCGGGTACTTGTACTCGCCGCCGTAGCCCAGGTCGCGCATCAGGCGGGTTGGGGCGTTGCGCAGGTGCAGCGGCACGGGCAGGCTGGCGACGCCGGGCTCGCGCAGGGCGGCGTAGGCGTTGTTGAGGCCGCGGTAGGCGCGGGTGCTCTTCCGGGCGGCGCACAGGGCAACGGCGCAATGGGCCAGCGGGATGCGCGCCTCGGGCATGCCGATCTGCTGCGTGGCCGTGTAGGCGGCCGTGGCCAGCGGGAGCAGCGTGTTGTCGGCGAGGCCCACGTCCTCGGAGGCGATGACGACCATGCGGCGGGCGATGAAGAGCGGGTCCTCGCCGGACTGCAGCATGCGCGCGAGGTAGTACAGCGCGGCGTCCGGGTCGTTGCCGCGGACGGATTTGTGGAAGGCCGAGATGGTGTCGTAATGCTGGTCGCCGGCGCGGTCGTAGACGAGCGTCTTGGTGAGGGCGGCCTTGATGTCGTCCTGGGTGACGCCCGGGCGCGAGGTCAGCGACAGGGCGAGCTCGAGGAGGTTGAGGGCAGTGCGGGCGTCACCATCGCTGAAGCGCGCGAGGTAGGCGACCATGGCGTCGTCGAGTAGCGGCGACGCCGGATACGCGGGCTCCTCCTCGGCCAGCGCGCGCTGCAGGATGCGCACGACGTCGTCGGTGATCAGCGGTTGCAAGGTGAAGGTGCGGCAGCGCGAGAGCAGGGCGTTGGCGACCTTGAAGGACGGGTTCTCGGTGGTGGCGCCGATGAGGGTGACGGTGCCGGCCTCAACGGGCTTGAGGAAGACGTCCTGCTGGGCCTTGTTGAAGCGGTGGATCTCGTCGCAGAAGATGATGGTCTTGCGGCCCGTGAGCGCGAGGTCGTTGCCGGCCTCGTGGAAGAGCTTCTTGACCTCGCCGACGCCCGTGCTGGTGGCATTGAGCTCGATGAACCGGCTGCCCACCATGTTGGCGATGCACCGCGCGATGGTCGTCTTGCCCGTGCCCGAGGCGCCCCAGAGGATCATGGACGGCACGCGGTTGGATTCGATGAGGGAGCGCAGCACGCCGTTGGGCCCGACGAGTTCCTGGCCGTAGACCTGGTCGAGGGTGCGCGGCCGCATGCGTTCCGCGAGGGGCGCCGAGCGAAGCATCTTGGTCTTTTTGGCCACGGGGCCGTCGCCGTTCTGGTGTTGCTGCTGGTCCGTCTTGGTGTCGGGATTATCATCCGCCGTCTCGGGTTTCCCGCCCAATGCCACGCCGAAGCCGGCGCCAGCACCGGGCCCTTCCTCAAAGGACCTCTTCTTCCCGTTGACGGGGCCGGCGGGAGTCGTCAAGACACGGGCATCGGGAGGGGCGTGGCGCTTGGGAGCGGGCGTGGAGAAGAAGGACGAGGCGGAGCGCTTCTGCGAGGCGGGCTGGGGCGTCTGCGATTGCGACTGCGGCGGCGAGGGGTCCTTTTCCCTATCGAAGAGGAAGCTGACGCAGCCCGAGTCGATGTGGCTGTTGATCTCGGACGGCTTGACGGGCTTGTTGCAGATGGGGCAGTCGACGGCCATGGTCGCGAGGAGGCTTCGGTTGGGGGCCGCCGGGTGGAGGGCGAGGACGCTGGGCTGCGAGCTGACGTTATGCATGGGCCATCCGAAGTTGCGTGCAGTGGTCCATCCAATGTGCGGGTGTGGCCGTTCTCATCCAGCCTGATTCGAACAGTGGATTTCGTTGTGGTTATGGTGTTGAAACGCGGTTTTGGTGGTGCAGGGGAAATTTAGAGAGATGACGCGCTGTCACGCCGTCGGCTTTAAAGTCCGGGGAACTCCCGGCTGACAGCGGGCCGCTCCGTCCAGACCGACTTCCTACTTAGACTAGGATTCACATTCATCACATAACACATAACAGCAGCAGTAGTAACTTGCTTCAAGGTCCATTGTATTGTCCGTAGCAATCATCTCATCAAGTATAGACGCTTCCTCCGACCACTTCTCCCTTCCGAAACACATCTCCGTTGAAAGTAAAACTTCCAGCAACGCATCCTTCCCGGAGAAAGATGCAGCTAGCCACCCGCCCACCCATACCTAGCAATGCAGTACAGCCCAAAAAACGCCCATCCGTGCTACCTCTCCTATTCGCTGGCCGTTTTCAAATCACCGAAGTTTTTGCTCAACCTCTGGCAGATGTCGTTACAGTCACGCCCACGACGACGAGTTCTACGCAGACGTCTTCAGGGACCGTATCTTAGGGGACGACATGCTCGTCTCGGCCTTGCGCTTCCCCAGCAGCGACTCGGGCGGCCGTGTTAGGCCCGGCGTGCTCTCGCGGTCTTGTGTTGCCTCGGCGTGACACGAGGCGTGGTATGCTCGGTTGCCCACCAACACCGCATCCAGCCACACCCACTCCTGCGCCGTGTCGAGCCATTTGTTCTCGAACCGGTCCTGGCAGATCGGACACACGGTGTTGATGCCCTTGGACGGCTCGGGGACGGGGATGTACTTGGGCTTCGCCGCCTCCGCCGCTGCCTTGGATGCCTGCGCTGAGGCCTCTTCGGGGGCTTGAATATGGTCCGTATCGACCACTTCTCGCGACTTTACCCAGTCCTACTTCATGTTAGTTGGCCATGTCTGCACCAGAGGACGAGACATTTGACTTACCTGTTGGTCAACATACCAACTCCGGTGCATGCCCCGCTTCTCAGCTTCGTTGCTCCGCTGGTGAACTCGGAAATGCCAGTCCATGTGAGCCGTCTTCTTTTTCCTGCCGTCCTCATCTGTCCTGAACCGTCGGCCACACTGCGTACACGGCGGCCCAAGCTCATCGTATAGTCTTGAAAGTAAAGACGGGTGAAATCTACCTCACAGTTAGCGTCATGTAGGTCACCAGGTGTAAATTGAAACTTACGGTTGCCTCAGCGCAGCAGGGTTGACTCCCTTGCCAGGCGGAATATCAAATCTCATGAGACCAGCAGCAGCCTTAGTAGATGCTAAGAGGTTGGCAATGTTGGGGGGTAGCATCGAAGCAGGGGGCGGGACAGGAGCTGGCGCAGGAGGGCCAGATGGCAAGAGACCGGCCAATCGAAGCTGATCCAGTAACGCCATGGGATTCTGTGCCTGCGCCGCGGGAGCTGCCGGAGCCGGCGACGGGGCTGGGGCCGGGGCAGGTTTCGGTGGCTCGTTATGAGTCGGCGGTGGTGATCGAATAGCCACTTTGGCATACGGAGGAGTTGGGTTCGGAGTCGCGTTCTGAGGAGTTGTGGACTGTCTCGCCATCAACGCCGCCAACGCCCCCTGCCCCAACAGAGAATCGAGCGTCAGAGTCCCGGTGGTCGGAGCCGCGGGAGCCGGCGAAGGAGTTACAGTCGCCGGTCGTGCCGGCGGTGCCTGAGCAAGTACAGGTGTAGGTGCAGGGGCAGAGTTCTGGGCCGACAGGGCCCTCATGTTTACGGCAGCAAGTTCAGTTACTTTGTTCTTAATGAGCTCGAGCTGGTCAGGAGGCAAGCTAGTGCTGTGCACAATGCCTTGAAGGTCCAGCAGGGCTCTTAGTCTGGTCTGAACACTAGCATCATGGGGATTTTGCGAAAATTCCGCCTTGGTCGCCACAATCAGGTTCTGAATGTCATTGCTCAATGTTTCTATGCTTATCCCGGCCGGTGCGACCATTCCAGCAGCTCCATGCACTGCGGCATAAGGAGGTTGGAAAGGTGCGGAGGCTGAACCAGCAGGTTGGGGAGTTGAGTGAGGAGGATAGAACGGGGCCTGTGGTTTGGTCAGTCACAATTCAGATAGGTCGCAAAGGAAGCGCTCACTTGTTGGCCCGGATAGAGTGAGTTCCCGTTAGAGGGCGGGTATTGTTGAACTGGATATCCCTGTGGCGCACCAGAGCCGCGCATTCCAGGAGGTGTGGGAGTGTCGCGATGGGGCATGGCCGATCGAGGTCTGCCCGGCATCATTCCTTGCTGAGGCATGCTTGCCGCTCGCGCCTTCATGAGCGCATTCTCAATCGGACGCACCAGCTCATGTGAAAAGACAGGCCGGCTATCCATCGATCCAGGAACGGGCTCCTTCCACGTCCTGAGCATCTCCTCCATCTTGCGGCGCACGGGCTGGTCGACCACCGCATATGACTCCATGTACGTCTTGAACAAGTTACGGCCGAAGTAGAGGGTGTACGGAGTGCCAACGTTTTTGACGATCGAGTCCAGGACGTAAAGAGCTGGCAGCTTCTTGTTTGGGGGTGCCTAGCAGGAGCGTGAGCGATCATGACTCTTGATACGGTTGCCATGTAAAAGACAAGGGGCCACGAAAGGCCTCAAAGTCGCATCGGGAACTAGACCTACCTTGATGATGTGCTGCTGTAGAACTTCGGCGATGGCCAGCGCGTGCTCCGTGTTCTCTCGAGCAATTACTGTCAGGTTGCTGATTTCGAATCGCATGTTGGAGGAGAGATCCTCCAAGGCCTGGCGGTAATCCTCCGCCACTTCGGCTGAATCAGAAGACATGGTGATGGATGTCGCTGGGTATGAAAAGTAGGAAAAGGAGATGGACGATCTGCGGGCTATGGATGCAACAGGAGACGCCCGTGTTCAGCGCAACAATGAGGATCCCCCAGGCAAAAGGGCGACAAAGGCGCGTTCCCAGAGCAGCCGACTTTGATAGACAAAGGCACCGAAGGCACAGTGCAATGGAGCACGTTCTAATCTGGTCAAGTTTATTCCAAGAAGCCTCCTTCCTGGCGCACACTGCCTCCCCAGTCCAGCCCCAACAACAGTTATTTTCCCAGAGCAACCTTGCGGACTTCACGATCAAGCCCCAACAGACATGGATCCAACCCGTCTTCACCACGAGCGCGCGCACGTCTCTGCAGTCTCTAGCGGGACTCTCTCAAATCGATCCGGAGGCAGCTGGGCGATGATCGGGATCGCGGAGTGTGCCAGGTCGCGTGTGCAGGGAGCTGATTGCAGGTGAACAGATGCGGAACTTCGAGGGGTCCAGTCACGGTGTACAGGGTTTCAGTTGGGGGGGGTTCTTCGAAAGAGTTCAGAGGTTTGGTGGAAGCCTGCGTCGGAGGTGTTAAGGGGGCCGACGTGAATGTGAAGAGTTGATGATGTGAGCAGAGTGCGATGGCTTCTTCGAGGTGTCGTTGGAGATTGTAGCGCCGCTACTCACGTGACATGTCTTAAATCCGGTACGTACCACCAGCCCCGGGTAACTGCACCCAAGACCCCCGATTCGGCGACAGCAATCCGCATGTGCTCACATTGTCATCACATCCAGCATCTCATTCATTGTCATCGCATCTATTGTCAATGCCTCTTTTTACGGCACGCACATTCCCATTGTTATCACACAGCCAAATTCTCGACTAAAACAGATGGATTTTCTTGGAACAGAACTACCAGAGTGTTCGAATAAAGAACGATTGTTTTGAGTAGTTTGAACTGAAAACATCTATGACACTCCTTAAAAAGACGGGTATTCCGCTAAACATTGCAACCAAACGCCATTGAACCAGATCCTATCCTCCATTGTTCCCTTCGCCCATTGTCTTTGCATCCTTTGTGTCCATTTTCGCCTGCTGAATGAACCTTAGAATCGGGACATGTTCGCTTCAGAGTATCTGCTGCTGCGGCGGCTGTGCATGGGGTGCAGATCCGTGTCTCGGCGGCTGTGCATGGGGTGCAGAGCCGTGTCTGGGCGCTTGACGCCGGGCACAATGGGACTCCGTCGGTCCCACTCATCGTCGGCCTGGGGGCTGCGAGAAGGAGGAGAATAAGGAGCCTCACGCTCGACATCGTAGTCGGGCTGAACGTGGGAGTGAATGGGGCCACTGATCTCTGGCCGAGGGGAGGTCTCCATGTGGTTTTGGCCGTCCTTCTTCTTCCAGAAAAAGGACATGAAGGCGGACTTTGACTTCTCGTTGCGGACCGAGTTGCTGCGGACCGAGTACTGGTCCTTGTACATGGGCGGTACGTGGCTGCTGGCGAGCGAGCCCTCGGAGCGGACGATGCGGGCACTGATGCCGTTGGCCGAGTCGCGGAAGATAAAAGAGCAGACGATGTTGAAGATGCCAAACGTGATGGCGAGAACACCAGCAGCCAGGACGAGACGCCAGAAGGGCAGGCCGATCTCGTCGCTGGCGTTGGCGGGCTGGTTGAGCTTGCCTAGGATGTTGCAGCCGATGAGGGTCATGGCAAACCCGAGCCAGGTGAGGCCAGACTCATCGGAGAGGACGGGCCACGTGCGGCGGAAGTAGGACTTGGCGATGGGGAGTTCGGAAACGGCGAGGAGGACGGAGATGGTGCTCGTGAAAAAGAGAGAGGCGGCGTCGAAAAAGAAGAAGCCGTTGGAGGTGTCGATCTTGATGATCAGGGTCCAGCACGCCACTGAAGCCGTAACCAAAGTGATCAGGGTTATGGCGCGGAGGACCTGGAGGATTATCATCCCCGGTCCCCGGATCGAGTCGCCGTTGAGCATGGTCGGTCGTAAGAAAAAGAAATGTCGTCGGTAAGAGAGAGATAGTGGAGGTCTGCAAAGATGTCAGACCGTGTAGTTGGATGGTCCTCCAGAGAAGATGTATCCTTACCAAGTAACCTGAGTAGTGTTGCAGGGAGTGTTTCGAGCGGGGGTGTCAGTATCTGGCTTGCAGAGAAAGAAGAGAGCGTTTGCAGTCGAGTGTGTAAGTGGGAAGAGTGGGAGATCAATGAGCGCGTTAAGTAAGGAGACGGAGCCAGTCCGGGGAACACGAAGGTGAGAAAGAAGTCAAGAAGAGCGGGGAAGAGAAAGAAATGACTGCACAGTCGTTATTTTAGTTGACGAACACCATTGTCTGAATAAGTGACAATCAAATCGGGAAGAAGGGTGGGCACACTGTCACTGAACAGCAGGGCGACGATTCTTTAATAGCAAATCGGGGACGCCCACGAACGCAACAATCACAACAATGTCCGACAAAGGGGGGCACGCACAAGGAAACTGCAGCAGCAGAAAGAATACATCCCTGTTACGGGCGGCAAGTGAAAGGCAACAAGCATGGGGGAAAATCGGGGGATCCTCAAGCGGGAGGGCGCGTCGTCGTTGGAGCGGGCTGCAATTCGTTGTTTCGAGTTGATGGAATGACTGTCCGGAGGCACTGGAGCCCAATCAATCCCGCAGCACAGACTGGCCTTGGACGGACGCAGGAGGAGCACAGAGTCTCAACGCGCCAGCCGGTGGCCGTTTCATGGCCTCGATGCTTGGATGCGGGCGCGCTCAAGGTGAAGCGCAAAACATCGCGACGGAGTGGAGGTCCATGGTCTGGCCACTGAGCCCAAGGCCTGGTTCCGACGGCGCCTAAGGCCTGGACGAGAGAACTGGGATACCCAAGGCCCAACGGACGGCCTGCGGCTCCGGCTCTCCGCGAGTAAGTCAAGCTCGTTCCGCGGGTTTGCGCCGTTGGGGGTTGCGGAATCGGGACTACGAGGTTCTCAAGACTGGGGTTGGGGAGAGGATCGATTGGATGTCGGGGCACCAGAACGAAAGAGTTGTTTCAGAAGGCATCGGGCCTTTCAGTGGGCCGCCGTGGTGGGAATCTCAGCGGACCATCGCCTAATTCTTCCACAGCGCCAAAGGGAGCCGCCGACGTGGAGACTTCACCAGCGAAGGAAACTGGAATACAGCCAACATGGCCAAGAGATGCAATCGGGGATGAAAGCTGGGGTTCATCATAGATGGGATGAGTTAAGGTTAGCTCTAGGGAATAACGCCCGACCACAAACCCTCAGACCAATAAGTGACCCTAAGTCGACATCGCGTGACTCGTCCCAAGTCTGTTCAAGAGTTGTTACAAACCATGCAAGGGGCCAACCCATCGAACATTGAATATCGATTTTTCGCCTGACAGCATAAAGTCTGCAGCACTCGATGACGAGCATGTATCGTAATTTTTGTAACACCGTGTTGCAGCCTGAGGTCTGGTGATCAACCCACTTAACGTCTCTCGACAGCCTCAGTAAGTCATTCTAGGTTCGAAGTACATGGCCTATTCCTTCAGTCCGTCACCAAGCCGCCGGTATGGCTCCATCATTCCACTGCAGCCAAATAGATCTCGTACCGAAAAGCTTGCGGTCCGACCTGGCGGTCGCTTATGTCTCGGCCCTCGTTCCACTCCCAAGCGCCGGTGTCTTCTCTGTCCGTAGCCGCGATGCTATTTTGGACATTCGGGAATTACCCTGGGCCCGCCCGCCTCGGCGCGTAAATGTTCAGGATAGCCGCAGCCTCGCCCAGGGATGAATTTTTTATATTTAAATTATACTAAAGATAATTATTAAATCTCTAATTAAAAGAACACTTCAGTAGAGGATCAGACTCGTGGGTTCGGGCACAAAGGAACACTGCTTCGTTGTGTCTAACTATCACTGCCGAACGCAGCTCTCTCGCATGCGTGCTCACGTTACATGTCCTGTAAGGTGCGTGTTCCAGCGCACGCCACCTCAACTCGCATTCGTGCCCACGTTTACAACGGTTCTCGACGTGTCCAGGTGCTTGCAGTTATTGCGCACCCCTTTCAACTTCCGGTGCATCATATTCGTTCGAGCAGCGAAGGTTGGTTCCGCGCCTCTCGGGGCATTGGCGAAACTCGCCCTTACATGTGCTGGCACGAGCATATAAAGGATGTAATCCTGGGTGCACACTTTTGACGTCGGGATCTGCACATGCCGGTCAGTCGCTTGGCCCGGGAGGCGTGGCCTGGAAACGATTGCTGTGGGTGATCTCTTACTTGGATGTGTTTGTGGTGTGGTTGTGGTGGTCTGAATCATGAAGGCTTTGTGTCTGGGGTTTATCTGTCGGCTCTTTTCTCTCAATCGCTTTCTTTGCCAATCGCGATAGAAGTTTGCTACCCTGTACAAAGTGAATCAATTCCTCTGATGGCAACCCGACACATCCATGCGACCAAGGAACCTCACCGCGGCGTGTCTGATGATAAGGCGCGGTGGTGTAAGCGGCCGTTATTAGCGGTGGATCACACCAGGGAAAAGTTGGTACTTCGCATTGCGTGCAACCCACCAAACAAACACAGGTACCTGCATTCACCCCCAAAAAAGCGAGGCCATTCAGGTTCAGCGCCCCCGATCCGATTGGCTCCCCCCAAACCACCAAAAAGGTCACCGCATCGCCGCCTCCAGACGTTTTGTGACCGCCGCAACTTTTCTTCCTTTTCTTTCTCTCACTGTCTCTCTCGCTCGTCTCCCGCAAAACGCACCCTAAACGATTCCCCTCCCGCCTTCTTTTTCCCCCGCCCGCATTAGTCCCGTTCGCCATGGCCCGCGGCAACCAGCGCGACAAGGCCCGTGAGGCCAACCTCAAGAAGGCCGCTGCCCAGGTACGTCTCCCCACTGCTGACGCCGCGACCGCCCTGCCGTGCGCTATGAGGCCCGGAACTAACGGGCGTCTTCTTTTCGCGGATTACAGAAGAAGGGCAACAGCATGAGCGGCACCGAGATGCAACGCTCCAAGGAGCAGGCCGCCGAGATCATGCGCCAGAAGCAGGCTGCTGGTAAGACCACCCCTCCATCCCGTCGTTCCAAGCCGAAATATCCATGGCTAACCTATGTGCCCCTCTCAATAGCTGAGGCTAGAAAGGCCGAGGTCAAGAAGTGATTGGCTGCCTCTCAGCTCGCGAACGACGCTCCTCGGTTCGTTCGCCATCGACAGTTCCTTTGCATGCGACAAGTACGAGATGGGCGAAAAGACCGGGGACAAGGGACGGCACGGCATGACTATGACTTATACAACGATTTTGCGAATTATATCAGGATAGCAAAGGCGAAGCGGTGCACGGATTTGGGTGCCCCCATTCGGGCTGCCTTGGGACATTTACACTAGCCGCTTAAATGCAACTTCTCATCATGTCGTCTGTCCCATCATGTCTTTGTCTGTGGACATGTCTCAAAGTGTCGATGGTTATGTCTCGATACATCTTCAGGGAGAGAGTAAATGCGCGCATTCTCTCCTTCAAATACAGATCACCAAGCAAGTTTGATTGCAAAAAAAGGAATTCATAATATTAATTCGCCTAGAGACTATACGAGCCAGTCATATGCACCTTCATACCCGTGAAGTGTGATTTAAAGCCCTCCAAGCTACTCGCGTAAGATACGTCAAAGAACCCTCTAGAAACCATTGTATATTTCAACCCATCGTCTTACATCCTCCAAACACCGTACATCAGTGGCACTTATAGCGCTGCCATCTTGATATCCATGCCGCCTGACGGAGACGTTAGCAACGGAACGAGCAGATGAGATCGCGGGATAGGGAACTCACCAGGTTGGCCGCCAAAGGCGCCAATGCCTTGGGCCTCGGCAGGGAACGAGTTGGAGGAGCATGAGACGTGGCAGACACAGCTGCCGTCGCTGCCGATGGTGCCCTGGCCGGGGGTGACGGCTTCGGTGCCCGCCGGTGCACTGGCCACGGTGGTCGACGCAGCAGGAGGAGCATCAGCCTCGCCAGGCGTTGCGGCAGGGTCGGTGATGGGAGTCTCGGCGCCCTCGCCCTTCTGCTCGATGGCGAGCGCCTGGAACATGGCCTGCGTCTTGTCCTCGGTAGGGTTGATGGAGAAGACCATGCCCTTGCCGCAGTGGCCGGCCTGCTTGCAGTAGAACCCTGCGTCTTGTCAGCATCGTTGTCTTTCATCATGGTGCTGCGGGTGGTGGGTTGACTTACAGAGAGGGGTGTCGACCATGACTTGCATGGCAACCTGGGGAGCGGGAGACACGGTGTTGTTGGGGTTGGGCATGAAGCCGGAGTCCATGCCGCCCTCGAGGATGTCGCAGGGAGTGTCAAAGGCAGACTGGGAGACGGTGTGGTTCTGCGACAGGAACTCGAAGATGACGGTGTCGCCGATGGGGACCTGGTCGAGCTGGTCCGGCTGGAACACCAGGCCTCCCGGTCCGCCGACGGTGACGGTATGGGACTGGGCCGCGACCGGCGTCTCGGTGGCGACAGCGCCCCCGCCAGCTCCGGCGGTGATGGTCTGAGTGACGGTGACCTTTTCGTTGACGGTAGTGGTCTCGGCGCCGTTGCCAGAGTTGACCCAGATGATGATGACCTGGGTCTTGTCGCCGCCCCTGTACTTCTTGTTCCCGTCCGAGTTGCTCAGGTCGACCTCGATCGCATTGCCGACTTCCTTCAACTTGTCGTCGCCCTTGCTCTCTTCAACCCACTTCTCGACACCCTTATTCTCCTCAGGGTGGTCTCGTCGAGAAGGCAAGAAAGAGGCGTTGGGGTCGCGGACCGAGAGGGCCAGGGACAGAGGCGTCATGGCCAGAGCCAAAGTAGTTGCGAACATCATCTTGTCGGTAGATGGTTGAAATAATAGGTATTATGTGGGTTTTGGGGTAAGATCCAAAGAATCTTGGAACGCGGGTAGTCCTTTCAAAGGATGGATTGCAAATAAAGAGGGCTTGAAATGACGTTGCGATAGTGGCTCAAGGAGTCGAGGGCCTGCTCGTTGAAGAATGAGACTGAGAGACAAAAGACTGCGTCGAGAAAAAGAGCGAAAGGCGTAGACAAGGCAGTGAAGAAGAGATGGTCAAAACAAGTTGATACTCCAGCAGCAGAAACGGGGGAACGACCGGCGACTTATATCCAGACCCGATTCACAACTTGCAATTACTTGGCCCAGCCCATGGAACCCGTCGGCTTCAGCAGTACCCGTGCGAAACACTCCAGGTACGGCTCCGGGTGCTTAGCCCCTTCGGCTGTGGGAGTGTCCGAGCCAGGAGGCCCGGTCGATGCGACGGAGCCAGGGATGCGGGAGAGGTTTTGGCCGTGACAGATTCGTCTCGGGTCGTGTTTGGTGTAGTCGCTTTGGACCCTGGCTGAGACCCAAAGCGGCAAAAACACTAGACAAGCCAGACAAGCGAGAACTGCTAGTAAAGAACGT
This sequence comes from Neonectria faginata, assembly GCA_030864175.1. Lineage (NCBI taxonomy): Eukaryota > Fungi > Ascomycota > Sordariomycetes > Hypocreales > Nectriaceae > Neonectria > Neonectria faginata. The sequence continues at coordinate 112,095 of JAULBG010000010.1, read as the reverse complement.
CCATACTGGCCGTGAAGACGGTCGTTTTGTTACCGGGTCATAAAAAACAAGTTGCAGTCTATTTTCCCATCTCAATCTCTATTTCTGTAGCTGGGAGACGCGATGCAAGCACTCAAAGTCATCTGTTGCGTTTTCAGTAACCCCAGGCTACTTGGTCGCTCCGGTAGGTCGACAAACATCGCCTGGCCGTTTCTGGAACCGGCAGCGTAGCATCGCCAGTTGCCAACCCGTCTCAGCCATTACAACCCTTGAGCTAATCTAGAAGGCTGGGTGCAGAGACGATTTTTCTTTTTCTTGGCATCTGATCTACGGTAGCTCAAACCGCCCGGTAACATCGCGACCCGGGTGAAACTCTTTCTGCCAACGCTTCGCCATGCCGTCGCAGGTGTTAGTTTAGTCTGCGTGCCCAAGTAACGGCGATGGATATTTTGGCTGGCCTTGCTCGGGGAGCTATGTAGAAGGCTTCAACGAACTTATAGTTTTAACTTAATTTCGGAATACGTTACTTGGCATAATAAGTATTTCGCAGTCTAAGGCGCGATGGACAGCAAATCTTGATGGGAGTCTTAGCTGGTGAGACTTATTAACAGAGCCTGTTGTCCGGCGCATTCATCTCCATCCATCTCCGTCCCCTAGGCAATGGCGATATCGCGTCGTGTCAAGTAATAAATGGTGCCCTACTAGGCACCCATATAAACCTCAATTAAGACTTGGCTCCCCATCATATGCCTAGCCGAGCGCGGTAGCTGGGAAAAACCCCTCCAGAATGCTGCCTCCCGGATTTGAAACGAAATCCCCCCCAAACCGCAACCACTAAACGACGATGCGCCCAGTCACTCCCATGGTGCAGAACCACGGCTCCCGGGCCGATCAGGGAGGGTTGCTCCTGATGTTCCGTGTTTGTACTTGGTTTGGCCTTTGCCGTCGCCTTGACTGTTCTGACACAGCCCAGGAGAGCGTCACCGTTTGGCGCCGGCGAGCCCCCCGCATCTGCAACGGATCTTGTCGCAGCCTGTTCGTTCTGCTAGATCGGATAGAAGTGCCGCCTTCCAGCCGTCAGCCGCGGCTTCTGTTCATCCGATGCTCAGCCCCGACCAATGCGTCTTGGCTTTACGACTCTCGGCTCTGTTGTGTTTGCTGCTGGCCCTCAAACATTCCAGTGTAGTAGCCAGCGTAGTACCACGACATGAGAAGCTTCTTGAGGCTTTCATCTTGCACTAAAGTGTTGAGGTTTGTCAGTACCTATACATCGATGGCGAGAAACGAGCAGCCGCAACCTACCAGATCCGAGTACAGCTTGCACTGGGAACGCGCCCAGGCCGGCCTTGGGTCCATGATCCGAAGGTCCATGATGCATGGCCGTTGTGTCCTGGTCGGTATTAGAGATTATCGGGGAACCAAATGAGCGCGATCATGTTTGATCATCATAACTGCAGGGAGAAAGATCACCTACCTTTTCGTCCGCAGGTCCCTTGTCGATTGCAGCTGTTTCTCCAGCAACTTCGGCGTCTTCAGATGAATCTTCGGGTTGATCACCTTGAGTTCCGCGCTTGGCTGCGGTCCTATGAAGATTGCAACGTCTCAGCTCTTATGCCTCCTTTGCATCGAGGATGGTACTGACCGGCTGCTGGATTCCAAGTCTCTCACGCTTCCACCTTTCGCATGGATACTGTGATATTTCTGCAGGGAACATTTAGTCGGTCGTAACGACGGAGAGAAGTCCCAGTGCACATCATACCTTGTACTCCTGCAAAGCTTCGTTCCACGAGTCGATGAGGGCCGAGTCATCCCACACCTCCTCATGGCTGATATCCTTTTGGTTTTCGCCCATCGTGGGGAATGCGAGAGTCGTTGGCCGGATGAGGGTTGAGGCGAGATCGGTTCGTCAGGACAAGCTTGGGCTGGGTTCTGAGCGAATGGTAGCAGTGTTGCACCTCAGGCAGCCCAGTACTTATCCCCTTAAGCTGACTATCCCAAAAAGAAACTGCAACTTTGCCGGTATTCTTATCACTGCTCCAGCGTCTCACTTGAGACGAGCCGTAAAATAAAGAGCCTTTCAATGCGTCGCCGTTGAGTTGTTTAAGAGCTGGTCCCCAAACGAGACGTCTTGTGAAGGTCCTTGTAGGATGAGCTCTCCAGCACCTTTTTAGTGGATCAAGCGCTGAACAACGGGCGAACTCCTGACCCCCACCACATGTCGATAAACTGATAGTGGGCCTTCACCGCTCTCCATGCTACGGCAGAATCCCAAATTTTTTCAAGTTCTTCACCCACCTCCTTCCAGCCGCCGAGCTTCTGCGTACAGTTGAACAACTACTCCGCAACAACCGCAACAATGGCCCCCGAACTAAGGAAACGAAAGCGTGAGTGCAATCGCAGGATACTTTGTTGCATTTTCTAACATTATCAAGCTCTTCCCGAGGTCCAGAAGCTCAACAACGCCGGCAAATCAGCCAAGCCTTCGCCCAAGGGCAAGCGCAAAGGTCAGCCTACCCATTGACTTGCACGACGATGCGCTCTTTGCTAACAGCACTCCAGCAGCCCCCGAGGATGCATCGCCTGTGTCGCTAAAGAAGCAGAGGTCGGTCAAGAAGGTTGCGGCCGAACCCAAACCCGCGAAGAAGCCTGCGCAGAAGGCCAAGAAGGCCAAGCCTGTCGAGGAGAAGGTCGAGGAGAAGGTCGAGGAGGAGGATGCCACAATCGAGGTCCCCGATGTTTCCTCCGGCGATGAGGAGGAAGGCAAGGAGGCCCAGGCCCTTGCAATCGAGCTGGACTCTGGCGACGAGGACATGACCGAGGGCGACAACGCCTTCGAGGCCGGACAGGACGTTGGCAAGATCCCCAAGGTTTCCAAGCAGATCCAACAAGCCGCGAAGGGCTCCGACGGAGAAACCGGCGTCCTCTACATTGGTCGCGTTCCCCATGGTTTCTACGAGCACGAGATGCGACAGTACTTCGAGCAATTCGGCACCATCAACAAGCTGCGGCTGTCGCGAAACAAGAAGACTGGCGCCAGCAAGCACTTTGCCTTTGTCGAGTTTGCCGAGGCTTCGACGGCCGAGATTGTGGCCAAGACCATGAACAACTACCTCTTGTTCGGACACATCCTCAAGTGCCGGATCATCCCCAAAGACCAGGTGCACGAGGACCTGTTCAAGGGCGCCAACCGACGATTCAAGGCGGTTCCCTGGAACAAGATGGCCGGCAACAAGCTGCAGAAGCCTCTTACGGAGTCTGCCTGGGCGACCAGGGTGTCGAACGAGCAGGCCAAGCGAACCAAGAGGGCTGCCAAGCTCAAGGCGATTGGCTACGAGTTCGAAGCACCCGAGATGAAGGACGTACCCGCCCCTGCGCCCATCCCGGAGAAGGTGACTGAGGTTGAGGCCATCGAGGATACGCCTGCTGAGAAGGAAGAGGAGGTCAAGGAGGATGAGGTCAAGAAGATCGAGGTGACCGTCGAGGCTGTTGAGGAGGTGAAGCCCGCGGCTGAGGAGCCCGAGGTCGAGGTCGAGGTTGAAGTTACGACAAAGGCCGCTCCTAAGACAAAAGTGACAAGAGCCAAGTCGGCCAGGGGAAAGGGCCGCAAGGCAAAGGCTTAGTTACATAGCACAGTGCGTTGGTCTTCTTGGAGTCTACGGCGATCTAGGGATTGGCAAAAAGTCCATAATGAGAGTTGGGCATTCCTTTTCACGAGAACTGGCAAAATCACGTCCCCGTTGTGAAGTTGTTTGTAGTATGTACGCACATAAGCGAACCCATAGCGCTCATGGGAAAATGTGAGCAAGCTATAGGATTAAGAAAGGCGTTTAATTTTCTACTTCGCGGTCGTGGTGAAAAGCCACGTAAGGCATGATCTTCTCGATTTTGAATGACTGCGAAGGGTAAAATATGTGAAGAAGAAGAGAAAAACCAGCAAATGGATCCGAAGTTGCGATGGTTTTGGAGAGGCCCTGGAGGCGATGACTAAGCTAGCTCCGGCCACCGTAAGCCTAGGTAACTGGGATACGAGACGACGAATGCCTCCTACTTGCTGATATTGCCTGCTCTCACCTGATGTGTTGAAATAAACTGCAGTTGTTTCATAAGTTTCATTAATAAGAGGAATTACATGTTCTCATTTAATTTTGAAAGAAATTTAGGTACCGCTGGCAATAATTCATCGAAGCCGCAACGTTCAATAGCGTCAACTCGCTGCCTCGGGCCGTTATCATTGGACCAAGTCTAGACCATGTTTCCGTAACAAGCAACGACAACAGCATCGTTGCAGACACATGTCACTACACGCCACTCATTCCCAATCATTGCTTGAATCATCTTGCTAGTTTTCGGATCAAAAATAGCCAGCTTAACAAAATCGCAGGGTGACCCCGGCGCAACAATTATAGAAGCCCGGGCGGACGTTGCCGACGCCGTGTTGGCCGTTAGCAACCGCCCAGGACCGCTGGAGCTCGCTAAATTCCACCCTCCAGCAGCCACCCTCTCTCTAACTCCAGCTGACGTGGTGAACACCTCGCAACACCTCGACACCGCGCGCGCAACGCAACGCACCGCCCGAATCCGTATCCGCTGCGGACGCTGATGCTTCTGGCTGGCGTATCGCCCTCTCACCATGTCTTCCGCAGCCGCCACAGACCCGACCCAGACGTCGAATTCAGGTGCGTAGACCCCCCGCTCCCTGCAATTGGCAGCCGAGAACGTGTCCTGATGCGTGTCTGCATGCGCAGCGTCGTCCAAGAAGAAGAACAATAAGAAGAAGAAGAACACCAACAAGAACAAGGACGCCGCTTCAACTGGTAATGAAGATGCCAGGCAGGACAGTGAAAACGCCGACGACGAGCCCGAGACGCCCACGCAGCCGGTGCGTGGCCATATCTCCCCTGGCATGTCTTCTCGCGCGCTGACATGGAAACTCTAGGATACGCCTCTCGATAGTACGATCCCCACCGCTGAGAGCAATGGACACGCAGTAGAGCCCAAAAGCAACGGGCTGCCGACACCGACGATCGATGGCGAGAAGACGGACGACTCAGACACATCCGCGAAGCTCGAGGCCATGGGCAAGGAACGAGAGGCGCTGCGGGCCGAGGTGGAGCAGCTGCGCAAGCAACTCGAGAGCATCCAAGAGTCCCACAGCAGCGAGGTCACACAGCTCCAGTCGGATCTCGAGGAGAGTAACGCCGCCAAGGAGAACGCGGAAGAACAGTACCAGACCCTCCTCGGGCGAGTAGAGAAGATCAAGGAGACCCTGAGCGACAGGCTACGGCGAGACAAGGCAGAGCTGGAGGAGGCCAAGGAACGGGTAGAGGAGCTGGAGGCGCAGAACGAGGAGCTCCAGAATGCAGCCCAGTCATCCGGAGACGACGTCAGCAAGCTCAAAGAGGACCTACAAGATGCGACACGAGAGCTCAACACCCTGCGAAGCCGCAACAACCTATCGGCACAGAATTGGCAGAAGGAGAAGGAGGAGTTGGTGCGTGCTGTCCAGCATCTCAAGGAGGAGATGGAGACGACCGCCAACGCCATGGGCGAGTGGGAGGTCATCGCCATGGAGGAGCGCTCCATCAAGGAGACGCTGAGCGATAAGGTCTCGGAGCTAGAAGAGCAAGTCTTCTCCTTAAGGCAAGGCTACGACAGCGCCACCGCAGAGCGGGACAGCCAGATGACGCTCATCGACAACCTTCAGAACGCCCTGCGCGAGATTCAGGACGCTCGCAAGAGGGAGCTGCGCGAGATGGTCGAGACGACCGAGGAGCAGGTCCAGAGCCTGAAGAAGCTGGTGCATGACGCCGACGCTCGCGCGACCGAGGCCGAGGCCGCCAAGTCGTCGCTGACACAGGAGCTTGAGCGGACGGCACCGTACGAGAAGGAGGTCAAGGAGAAGAACCTCCTGATCGGCAAGCTGAGACACGAGGCCATCGTCCTGAACGACCACCTCACCAAAGCGCTCCGGTACCTCAAGAAGACGAAGCCGGAGGACAACGTGGACAGGTTCGTATTTTCCGTATATCTACTTGATGCCTCTTCACATGCTAACAGCCCATCCAGGCAAATTGTCACCAACCATCTCCTGCACTTCCTCACCCTCGACCGTGGCGATGTCAAGCGCTTCCAGGTCCTCCAGATCATGGCCGGCTACCTCGCCTGGACCGACGAACAGCGCGAGCAAGCCGGTCTCACGCGTCCAGGCACCTCTACCAATAACCTCCGCCTCCCCATGTCCCCCTTCCACCGCACCCCGAGCTCGCCGTCGCTCAACGCCGACGTCTTCGCCGAGCCTACCTCAGCCAAGGACAGGGAGTCGCTCGCCGACCTGTGGGCCAACTTCCTCGAGCGCAGCGCGCAAGAGGGCTCCGGAGAGACTTCGTCGAGAAAGGGCAGCACTAGCAGTGTGGCGACGGGTCCTGCGAGGCCAGATTCCCGGCATTAATGTTGAATGAGTTGTTGGGGTTCTATTCTGAAAGACGGCGAAAGTCGCGGCGGCTGTGGGAGAAATGTTTGAAGCTTGCGCTGGGGTGGCAAGCGTGAAGGTTCCCGGATTATGGACGTTTCTGATGGTTCTTGAAGAAAAAAAGACGGGCTACGTCGGTGGGCAACAAACAGGAGGCGTCGAGACGACCAAGCAACTGATGGGCGTGGGAATTCTTTGTACGAATAGGTTCTCTTGAGGATTGGGATAGCTGCGGCAAGGGGGACACTACTACACTAACTGCCATCGGCCGACGCCGGCTGCAATGGCTGTAACACATTGTGCGCGTACGCCTCGGCGTCCCTCGTGATGGTCTGGATATCAATACGATTGCCCAGCGCATCGTTGACGCCCTCTATCACCTCGCGCTCCTCCATGACCTCGCGCATGAGGCGCACCTCGTGAGCCCAGTAACCCTGGCTGCGCGAGCGCAGGTCCTCGTCCCGCAGCGCCGTGTTCTTAACGATGCCCAAGGCGCTCAGCTTGCTGCGCACGAGATGTATGGCGCGGCCGGCCGCCTCGACTCGCTGGGCGGCCGAGGGGGCCTCGACAAAGGCGCGGTTAGTCGAGGACAGGTAGAGCACCCATGCGAGCATGGCATCGAGCGATGCGAGCGCGATAAGGCGGTAAATGCGCAGGTTCCAGAAGAAGAAGTCCACGTCCGGGAGGCGCAGGGCGCGGGCGTTGGCCTGGTAGTTGTAGGAGCTCACGAACCAGACGTCGAGAGCCCCGAGCACGCAGGCGGCGATGGTGGCCAGGGAGCGCCACTGGGAACCGTAATGGCCAGTGAGTGATGGTGAGGTCACGACAGCGACGACAGCGAGATTCGCAATGTGTGGCCACAACAGCGAGGGAAGGGCATAGTAGAAGTAGCTCTTGGGCTCGTCGGCGGAGCAAAACGGGCAGTGGGCGACGACATCGGGACCGAACTGGAGGTAGAGCAAGCGGCTCTCGAGGTTGACGAAGCGAGGCCGCAGGCGCTCGTCGGTAAGCGACAGAGGGCGTCCGGCAGCCACGCGGTTGAAGAGGACGTCGACGGGGATCTGGAGGCGGCTCTGGGTCGCGAGGAAGAGGTTATCCGGACCGAAGGGCGAGAGCGTCTTGACGACGCAGGCGAGCGCCAGGCCGGCCAGCAGGGCGAGCACGACGCGGATGCGCGCGGGGACGGGCTGGATCGGGACGTTGCGGGCGGCGGAGGCGGCGCGCAGCGAGCGGTAGTAGCCGATGGCCTTGGGGAGGAGGATGGGGCCGAAGAAGAGGGCTAGGGAGCGGATGCTGGGCGGGTTTTGTTAGCGATGATGAGGTTCGACTAAGAGAAGATGGGAACCGTACGAGTCCCAAGGGATTGCCATGATGACGACCTGTGCCTCGATGCGTTGTCTGTCCTGTAGTGCAGCAATCTCGGCTCACGTCGCTTGCTGAGTTATATCCGTTGCCGTGCTGCGTGTCGCCGTCGAGATGGACACGGTTGTCGGTTGCAACGACAGCGAATCCCACGAGGCTGACAACGTCACCGCCGTCACTGCCCGCCAAAGAAAAAAACAGGCGCTAGTAAAGGGCAAGGCTGCCAGGACCACCGCCCGGGAGAATGTGGGGGCGATAGACAAAAAGTGGGACCGAGGGGTTTCCTTCTCTTCGCGCGAAAACTTCAATTTCTCTTCTTCCTTTCATTCTTCCTCAACAGCAAACAGTCAGGATTTGCACCACACTCCCCTCCATTCTTTCCTCTTTTTATCATGTTTCTCAATCTCGAGCTCAAACAGCATAGCAATCACACGCATTATCACCCCGTCTCGTCCCTCCCCTCCTCGTGATGTCTCCCCAGTTGGCACTTTCGAAGCTTTCGCGATCGTCTCTCCTTGACCGCGAAAGTCAAAAGGTCGCCTAGATCGATCCCCAAATACCCTGCCAAGGGTTATTCTCTGTCGTGTTACAAAGTCTCAGCATCAGCAATGAAGAACTTTGCGTCAAATTATTCAAAGAGATACACTCCCTCATCACGTAGAAGCGTTTGTAATTGGTCTGGTCAAGTTTATTTTTCCATTCCCGTGCGGATAGCTATGTAAAATCTACCTGCCCATGCACATAACGCCCGTCCGTTTATAATTCCTTCTTCTCCTCCCCGACAGCCGCGCTGTTCTTCTTCTCGGTCTGGGGCTTGGCCGCGACAGGCACCGCCTCCTTCTGGCGTGCGTTCAGCGTCAGACCGATGATGCCCATGATCAGGTCGCTGAACAGGGCGATGACGCCGGTGCATGCCAGCTGCCACGAGGCAATGCTGACACTGCCGATGGGCGCGCGGGGGAAGGACAGAATCCATTCCGCATAGTAGGGGAACCAGCCGTGTGGCAGCCAGAACATGGGCTCCGTAGCGAACCAAAACGGCAGGAAATATTGCGGTGCTCGGGTCAGTACCACTCGGGCACCAGTCAGGTAGGTGTCGAACTGGGATCGTGCGGCTTCGGTGCTCTTCTCTGTGCGGCAACATCTGTCAGTGTACGTCCAGGTCTGTCGTATGTTTAGTCGTGTCCTGGTCGCACGCACTCTTAGTCTCCAGCTGCTCCAGCAGCTTGTCGTGCTGTCGGCGCAGCTTCGCCCACCTGGCAAACTCGTCCTGGCTGCTGGTGCCGGTGAGCTCCCGCCGGACCTTGAGGTAGTCGGCCTGGAGCTTGCGCTGCTCACCGGCGGCCTTGGATGTCGGCACGGGGAGGAAGTTGATCAGAGTCCATAACTGCGCGGGGTGTTAGATGCTGACGGCGTCGGGATAAGGCGCCGCGGGGGGAGAACTGTACCAGGTTGTTGATCGTCGTAGTGCCGATAGCATTGATGATGTTGACCACCAGCTCCACGGCGAAGATGGTGACGAGGAGGGAGGGCATTTCGGTAGCGGGGGACGTAGGCGAAAAGGTTGGAAAATCGACTGCTGGCTAGTTTCGCATTGCGCGGGTGTTTATGTGGTCGTAGGGCCGAGATGTGCTCGTGATGGCCAACGTGGTCTGGCCTGGCCATGTAATCCATGTGTTCCTGTGTTTCCTGAATGGCCGGAATATGTCACGTGAAGTGGCCGAGCCAGCGCCCTGGCGCTGGCACGCTGGTTAGTGACCTAGTGCATCCCCAAGCCATCGCCACAACCTCTTGTCCGCCACAAAATTCGGATTCATTTCCGACATCAGCATCAGTTTTCTCGCAACGGCAATCCTCTCAGTCTCCATCTTAGGATCGCCTTCCTCCTCCTCAGGCTCGTCTTCCTCAGATTGCTCCCCCTGGGCATCCTCCCACAGCTTAGCCAGTAGTTCTCTCCCATGCTCCTGCATGCTCCTCTCGTGAAACGTCCGGGGAATATCGTCAGATCCGTCCTTGTGCGCGAGCTCGAACAACGTTTTAAAGAGCGTGTAATCTTGGGTAGAGTGAAGTCGCCCATGATGTGGAGGGATGGGCGAGGCAGCAGGTTGACTTTAATTGACAAGCAAACACACCGCACGTGATTCGGCACCCATGGCTGGTCCGCCTGAACGGCCTACGAACTGGATTTAGGGGGACATCCAACCAACAACCAACATGGCGTAGCAATAACCCAAGTCCAAAAAGAGAGCAGAGTTGCTGTCTTGCTACCTGGGCGCCTCGGGGACCCCTCGTGGCTTTGAGACAGCCTAATCAGTAGGGCAGCCAGGGGGGCGTTAGCCAGCGGCTTGCTGGAATGGCTGGGCTTTGAATGCCTCCGTAAGCCCGTTGCAGGCAGCGCTTGCTCGTTATCTAGGCTCTTGGTCACCTTCATGAGAGAGCCAGGGCGCAGGCGCATCTCGGTGTTGTCGCTGAGTTTACAGTACTGTGCGAGATACCTGTGGTCCCTTGTGCAGGTACTTCCGATACATGTTCCGCGGGCCAGAAAACGGGGCTCAACTAGGCCCAAAACGGGGCCAGCCAACACCAACACATGCATTCTTTCTGTAATCCATATGTTGGGGCCGGCCGTCCCGTTTCCTGACTGGTCGAAATATGTCACGTGATGTGGTTGAGATATAGTAACACCCCGGCGCTTGCTTAGAAGTTCTAGCTATTGTTACTGTTGATAGGCTAATATGTACCTTAACTGCTTAGAACTTATCTATTAGTTTTATATATTTCATAGCATTCCAAGCACTCGAAAGTCTCCCCACAAGCGTCCTAGCTACTAACATTAGGACATCGACATATGCTGCGTGGGGCTCCGCCGCTTTGCTAACCCCTCCACACCACTTCGACTACCCTATACTCACCGATTTCGCTCCCGCCGCAACTCATCTTCCTATATATTACTTCGTCCAGATGTCGAGGGCGCTCGACAAGAACGTGAAGGAGGTGCTTAAACATGGGGATCATCAAGCTGTGTTTGACGAAGTATCCAATGCTCTTATCAAAGCCCCCCCTGAGCTTCTCGAGATTGAGTTACTCGGGCAAAGCCACATCTTCGATTCAAACACGACCTTACTCCAGGACGAGAATGCGATCGCGATACCTAAGCTCCGTTTAGTGCAAGGGTTTATTGTTGCACGACGGATTCTTCGAGCACATCTTCAGGGCAACCATGATGGATCAATCGAAGTGGTATTGAGAGCCACAGCGGTCATATTGTTGATGGACCCCGAATATCTAACTGCCGCCAATACAAGGAAGCGACTTCTGCAAAGGAGAATACACGACGAGGATGATGTGATGGCTTGTCTGAAGAACGAGAAGTATCTTGTCGACAGCCTGCTCACAAGTCGTCTCCATCGCCATACCAAGTCACCGACGTTGTGGAGCCACCGACGTTGGTTGATGGAACAGTTCAAGATCCAGGGACTCGACGTCACAGTCGAGGACGATCTCAAGAGGGTCGTTATGGTATCAGGAGAACGACATCCCCGGAACTACTACGCCTGGTGCCACGCTAGATACCTGATCAGCACCCTTATACCGGAGTCTCATACACACGTGGAGACAATGTCAAAGGCAATCACAGCGGTCAAGAAGTGGTCCTTCGGTCACCAGGACGACATATCCGGCTGGCAGTTCCTCATGTTTCTGCTCGAGAAGCATCAGGCGGAGACTCAGCCGACGTTCCGTGAAACACTCCAGCTAGCTGAGTCATTCAGGTGGCGCAACGAGTCCGTCTGGTACTTCCTCCGATACACGGTTGCGGCGTCGACGCGGCTCACGGATCACGACCGAGAAGAGTTTACGCGGGTGCGCACGACGCTCTGGGAGACAGCTGCGGAGGACAGCCAGGAGAGACACACGCTGGAGGCGGCGCAGCGATGGCTTCCTTAGGGTTGGGGAATTGAACGTGGCATGGAGTCGTCAGCGGAGGACTGAGACGGTGGATATACTCAAGGCTTCATCTGAGATAACTTTGAGGATAAGACATCGCGGGGAGCTCTGCAACATGTCACAAGCCATGTCCAGGTATTGAATATTGGCGCTGAGGAATGTTCGGCTTTGCGAATATGTGCAATTCCTGGTATATATTAAAATAACGATCTCCAACAACCGTGGAGCACCGAACACATATGGAGTACACGCGCGTACATCCGGCAAGTGACGCCGACTAACCACGCTCGTAGCCAAGTTGAAATGCTTTTCGGCAGCGATCGAAGCGAGAAAGCAAGTCCTCATCTAATGTGACGACCAACGGGGTGGCGCGCGGACGGGGTTTCGTCAGGGTAATTATTGCGGCGAAATTGCCATGCTCGAGCGGTGTGGCCGTCGATCGACGGACTAGGAGGATGGTGTTGCACTGAACAAAGCGCCACGGGGCTGCTTTCTGCCAAGGATGGGCGGATCTGCGGGCAACGAGGGGTTCGCTGGATCTAGATTCTAGGGGTTGCGGGTGTGTTTCATCAGTGTTCATGTGCGTGCTATCTTTTGCCCGTGGGTGTAATTGATAATCGTCGAGAGGGGCTGTTCAATGATGATGGACAATATGAGATGGATGCTAACGAGGGTGTAAATGATAGGCAGATTATCCCCCCAAGATAGACATTCACTATGGCTCCCTTGCCAAGTTTGCCAAGTTACTGGCCTATAGCCACTTCAGGTAGAACGGCATTTCAAGCCAAAGGTTCAAGTGCTAATTAGCCCTTATTGATAGTCCGCACTAAAGCCCGAACCAAATGAGGCTGGACTTGGGACCTCTGATATAGTTTTGGTTCACTGTTACCTTGAACTGCGTCTCTTATCCAAATGCGTCTTGATGAACCTGGCTGCTATTCTGTTTCCGTTCCTTCATCATGCTCGACAGAGTAGTACCGAGCCAGGGCGCGCGCCATAAGGTAGGGTCGAGATCGACAGGGTTCCATGTCTCTGACCGTTGACTGGCGCAGTCACCTGTGCCTCTGAGTCTCTAACAGCTCGCGTTTGGGTCCTCGGGGCTGCGGCTTTGTTATGCTTGAGCCACATGCTTGACATGTCTCAGCAACGAAGATATCCTTCTCCTTGCATGGCAGGCTTTCCACATGCAATGCCTCAAGACCTGCCATGAACCGCACAGGCCCGTATTTACGGTAGACTGCCGGGATCCTGATCAGATGATTCATCCATCCCCATGCTTGCCTTCTCAGCGCAGCGACGCGGCCAGAATGGGGACACACCTGGATTGTCGCATCGAGCCCGGAATAAGCAACCGAATGCGAATGATGGTGTGAAATACTTACAGATATACATCACAGCCAGTTTCGAGTTTGACTTCGACTCCGTCCTGGTTGCGAGATGGCGGCTTCCCGAGGTGGCCGCCAATGGCCGGGACGCTGCTGGGATGTCGCTGAGACCCTCTCCATGGGCTTCCCCTGGCTACTGTAGACTAGCCGCTAGCAGTGAAGCCCGATCGTCCCTTTTCGTCGCTGGGCGGTGGTGAATGGGTGGATAGGCCAGGGGGGGGGGGGGGGACGAGCTGCAGGGGGGATTTCGAGCTTCCCCATTGCGCGAGTGTCCATTGAAAGCGTCACTGTGGAGGACGAGGTTGAAGCTTGGATGAAGAAGCGCGGTGATCGGCCATGCCAGGTACGAGCATCAGGGGCAGCGTTCACGTTGTTTGTGGCGGCAAGCTACATGCTAAGGAAAAGCCTGTCGTTAAAAAAAAAAGACAGTGAGACACGGAAGCATGCTTTATTATTCTTGAATACGAGCAGGGACGAGACAAGACAAAGACAACATCTTTTTTCGGCCGATACCTACCGCCGCTGCACCGTAAACGTGCCTCGTCCCATCATCGTGGAGGCATGGTAGCCAAGGATATACCCTAGACAAGCAACCAGCGGGCGGCTTACCCCCCTGCGCGCGGCATGAACGTGCGCGTCCATTCAGGGCCGTCAACACTCCAGATAATGGAACCCGCCTCAGCCAACCCCCCGACGGACCGCTGACTCTGTTTGTCTGTGTCTCTCTTTCTTGGCTGTGGCATGCTGGCCAGCCGCCGGCTTTTGGTAGATCAACGCAAGCCATCATGGAGCCCGTGGGCCGTGGGACTTGGCCCGTGGGGACGCTACATGTCGTTCATCCCTGGTCTATTCATTCACTGCTCTCTATTTGATGGCGTCTCTCCCTGCGTCAGTCAGTCAGTCAGTCAGTCAGTCACTCTGTCTGTTGACGGGCAACGAATCCAAGGGAAACCCGTGAATCATGATCCATCCACCGGCAATCGTCGTCACGGTCGGTCGGTCGGCCTCGGCCCCTTGGACGCCACAGGGGTTAGTTAGCTGAGGTTGCAACTTGCCCGCTCGCCCATCGCTTTGCCCCTGTCAGCTCCAGTACGTGGTAGTTAGCTGCTCTTCAGCGCCACTGCAAGCCCGTTTGTATCTCGTAGCGCCCTTCCAAGCAGCAATCTGGAGGTTTTGAACCGTTCGTCCCAGGTACCACGTCGTAGGCTGGGAGCAATTGGCGTACGAAGTACTACTTACTGACGCAGTGAGTGTGAGCCGCCGACCTCCCTTTGAACCACCTGCTCCCCTCCACACACACACCTTTCCCTTCTCCTCTTCTTCTCCTCCTCCTCCTCCTCCTCCTCCTCCTCCTCCTCCTCCTCCATATTCCGAGCTCCCTCTCCCTAAAGCTCCCCACCTCTTTTTCCTTCTTTCTCCATCTTCGCCACCTCCTGCGCCTGTCTCATCATTGCATCGCCCGTCTCTTTGTTTTTCTTGCCGCTCGTTCTTTCCCCTGCGTCGTCCAGCCTCTCCACATCGCGCGCGCCATCCATCGAGGTCGCCCCGAGAATCCTGATACCTCCGCCTCTCGATCCCTGGCCTGTTCTATCTATCGCCCGTCGCCTGTCGTCCGTCTCTCGTCTCGTCTCGTCCGTCTACTACGCATTTCTGCTGCATCCGCCGCGCCCATTTCCGTTGCTCGTCCACTTACGAATGCTCTCTTGCTTGTGTGTCCGCTTGCATCCACTCACTCGAGTCGTGTCGTTCCTCTAGAGCGATGCCGGCCTCTTAATCTCTAATCCTTTAATACATCGCGCCAGCCGCTTGTCGGACCTCCTCCTTGTTTGGATCTGCGTTGACCGGTCCGCATTAAGACAATCCGCGACGGGTTGACTTCCTCAACTTGCGTCACTGTCCCAAGCCCTGTTTGTTCTCTCCACTGGTCTAGATCCACGGGTAGACTATATCATCGGCAACAATCCGTCTCGAGGACATACAATTCCTTGAGGAGCCTTGATCCTCCCCACCTCTTCGCCCCTGCAACATGCGTTCAGCCGTCTTGCTTGCAAATCTGGCATTATGGGCCTCATCCGCACATGCCTTCTGGCCGTACACTCCGAAGTGGCGTGAGGAAGCCGAGCAGGAGAAGCGTTCCCAACTGTCAGGTGAAGGTCGAAGGAGTGTTGAGGAAAACAATGTTCCCAGATTGCGTTTTGACATCAAACAGAGGACTGCACAGGTTAGTCGCACAACATGTAAACCAACGCTTCCGTCCTTGCATTAACCTAATTGATCCTTCAGACCAACCAACCAGTATCCGAAAGAGCAGCCCGCGAGGCAGCCCGATTAGCAACCAAATATTTTGGACGACACCTCCCGAACGCTCCTGTTGAAGATGCCTTGCTAAAGCGGGACAATGTCTACGAAATAATGGAGGCCGAAGAGACCGACGGCAAGTTCAGTGCGGGGATTGACCAGGATGGCACCGACTACTCATACTTTGTCGAAGTTGAGGTTGGTTCCAAGAAGAAGAAGCTGTACATGCTCATCGACACGGGCGCTGGTTCTAGTTGGGTCATGAGCTCCGAGTGTGACAGCGACGCTTGTGCCCTGCATAACTTGTTCGGACCTGATGAATCAGACACCTTGGAGACGTCTACCGAGAATTTCACCATTGCGTATGGATCAGGCAAGGTCGGCGGCACGCTGGCTAAGGACACATTCAGTGTGGCAGGAATGAGTTTCAAGTACCAGTTTGGACTCGCGACGACAACCTCGGATCAGTTCGTTCAGTTCGCATTTGATGGCATCCTGGGCCTCTCCCTGAACCAGGGCGTCAACGAGAACTTCCTCGACACCGTGGCTGACGCGGACGAACTCGACAAGAACATCTTCTGCATTGCTCTCAACCGAGCCTCGGACGGCATCAACCAGGGCGAGATCAGCTTCGGCACCGCCAACGAGGACAAGTACACTGGCGACATTACTTACAGTTCCCTGGGAGAGGGCGACGACTGGATCATCACGATGGACGATATGTCTTACAATGGCAAGGATGCCGGGGTTGGTGGACTGGACAGCTACATCGATACCGGCACCTCGTTCATCTTTGGCCCTCCCGACGCCGTCGAGAAGGTTCACAGCCTCATTCCGGGAGCCCAAACCTCAGACGACGCTACTTGGACCGTCCCATGCGACAGCGACAAGAACCTGACAATTGCCTTCTCTGGCGCCGAATACGTGATCTCCCCTAAGGATTGGATCTCGCCCAAGAGCAAGTCGGGAACCTGCACGAGCAACGTCTATGGCCATGAAGTTGTGAAGGGTGCTTGGCTTCTCGGAGACACGTTCATCAAGAATGTGTACGCAGTCTTTGACAAGGACAAGCGACGTATCGGTACGAGTTGTCTCCCCCCAAGGAGGAAGCTTGAAGTGATTGCTAACCTAAGATTAGGCTTTGCCAACCCCGTTATCACGAGTGATTCTGGCAGCGGTTCGTCTAAGATGTCGTCATCATCCAAGGACTCCAGCGAGGCGACTAAGACGTCATCCCAAGGCACCGAAAGCAGCCAGAGCACCGTGAGCGCACTCCCAGACACCACAGCGACCGATGCATCAGACTTGGGTCTTGGCAAGGAATCAGCTGCTAGTGAGACCACTACTTCGGAGACGAGCAAGTCAAGCAGCACAAAAGACTCTTTAGCACCCGGCGGACCCCTAACACAGGCCGCCTACACTTTCACTTTCTGTATAGTAACATTGTTCGCTCTCATGGCCTAGATGGGTCCAGCGAGACATTACACTCTTTTAATACTGCCATTTTTGCGATCTTTTTATTTATTTTCCAACCCAGGAACCGACAGGAAAGAAATACACCACCAACAGAACCTGGGCTAGATGGATACCCGAAGGTGTTTTGTGCTTCGAGAATTCGGGCCCTGCATAGACGGATAGACTTGGTTTTGGTGAAGTCAATCTCCGAAGCGAGCGGAGGTTAGGTGGAATGATGGGAATAGGTGGTGTGATGTGGAGGATTACACCGACAATACATGATACCCAACTCAGGGGTTGGTGGAGGAGAACAAGACGAGAGGATGGATAGGACCCAACTGCGAAGAATCTCTCGGAGCCCTCGAGTCACGGCAAGACGCTGCTGTAGAATTATAGAACCGAAGAAGCAGAAGAAGCAGCCGCCTCGAGTGCAGCACATTGTGTCGGTCACATCCTTACAGCCCCTGGGTTTCTTGTACTTGGTCGTGATTTTGTGTCGGTGTCTGGGAAACTTGCGAGTCGTTGCGCCGTCAGAGTTCTTTGGCCGGTCTGAAGAGAGCAGGCTGACTTGAAGAATAAAGGGATAACGTTGCCTGCGTCTGGACCCTTATTTTTTCGTTCGGGTCCACGACCCAATCAACCGGGACAGGGCACGAGCAACTGGGAACTGGAGTAAAAGCACCGAGGGCCACATTTTGTCTACATACTCGTGGCTTCAGGATTGACAATGGATTGTGTACGGTACGATGAGTTGGCATCCGTGATCAGGTAGACATCATAATTGGAAGGGCAAGTTGGACGGCTATTGTGGACTGGATTGGGGATAAGGGGCCACATGACGTCGAGTTGCTTTGTTCTCGCATGGATGGGCGTGTCGTCTGGTTAAAGGGTGTATTTACAGTTCCAGGAGCTCTTAAAGACGCCTCAGCCAGTTAACTAGTCGTAGATCATCTGTGTTAAATCTCCCATTGCCTCCCCTTTGGCGTTATAGAGTGCCTCTCTCAAGTTCACTCAGGAGGTCAAGGGTGGAAAGCCCCGAGTCGGAATAATCCACAGCGCCCCGGCACGCTGGAAGTACACCCGGTTTACAGGGTCCCTTCAGCTGTCTACAGGTCAAGCCCACCAATCCCAGGCCATCCCATCCGCTGCGGCTTGCACGGGCTGTTCCACGTCCCCTAAGTTAGCCACTCCACTGCCACTCACTGCCTTATCCGGGGGCCCAGGACAGAACAACGTAACGCAAAACGCAAACGCAACCTCCCGCATATTCGTCGTATACATCACCCACCTCCTTCTCTCTCCCCTTTTTGATTTCTTTCCTAATTCGCTGCCCTGTTTCTCTCTCTCTGTTTGGGTCTGACTCTTCGACAAAGCTCGTTTCTTACCGGGGAAAATGTGCACGCGAGTCCCGGCTGCTGCTCTCCTCCTCCGACAATGACGCAGGCCAGGAACAATGGCGCCGTCGCGAACCCGCACGGCGAGGATCGCGGCCTCCTGAGCTCCCGCCATGACGACGACGACGATGGCGACGGGTACTTTGGCATCGGCGACGACGACGATAGCGGCAACGGCAACGGCACCCCCAATGCCCTGGGCATCCATCCCTCCGGCGCCGCCGCCAAGGACGGCCCTCCCCCCGCCTACGACGACGGCCGCGCGCCCCCGAGAACCCCGAACCGAGTCCGCTTCGACCTCACGCCCGAGATCGTCGGCGTCAGCAACGGCGGCGGCGCCGCCGGATACCCGCTGCAGGGCCACCGCCGCTCCATGTCGGACGGCTCCCTGGACATGGAGATGGAGGAGCCCGCGAGCCCCGGCCGCAGGCACCGCATGCCGCTGCTCACGGGCATCGAGGCGCCCAGCGTCACCATGGCCAACTCGCTGGGCGACGCCGAGGAGCGCGCCGAGAACGAGCTGCGCCGCCCCAAGTCGGGCCTCAAGTCGGCCTTCATGAACATGGCCAACTCCATCATCGGCGCCGGCATCATCGGCCAGCCCTACGCCATCCGCCAGGCGGGCCTGCTGGCCGGCGTCGCCCTGCTGATCGGCCTGACCGTCATCGTCGACTGGACCATCTGCCTGATCGTCATCAACAGCAAGCTCAGCGGCACGAGCCACTTCCAGGGCACCGTCGAGCACTGCTTCGGCCGCACGGGGCTCATCGCCATCAGCGTCGCCCAGTGGGTCTTCGCCTTTGGCGGCATGGTGGCCTACGGCGTCATCGTCGGCGACACCATTCCCCACGTCCTGACCGCCGTCTGGCCGGAGCTGCCGGGCGTGCCGGTCCTGGGGCTATTGGCCAACCGGCAGGTGGCCATTGCCGTCTTCATCATGGGCATTGGATACCCGTTGACGCTGTATCGGGATATTGCAAAGGTGAGGATCGCGCCAAATATACACAAGGGGGAGCGGGGAGCAGACGAGAGGAGGAGAGGGGACAGCTCTACTGTGTCCCCGACGGCTGAGATGCCCTGCGCCCTGCTTCCCCCTGATTTCCCGCCCTCTTGCGTTACAAGGAATGGACTAATGGCTTTTCTTGAAATAGCTGGCCAAGGCGAGCACTTTTGCCCTTATCGGCATGACGGTCATCGTGGTGGTGGTGCTCCTCCAGGGAATCCTTACGCCCTCGTCGGAACGAGGCTCGTTTGGACCTCAGCTCCTCATCATCAACGGTGGCTTCTTCCAGGCGATTGGAGTTATATCATTCGGTACGTTTCCGGCTATCAAACAGATCCCTGGTCGAATTGCTGTTACATGGACTAACAAGCACAACAGCCTTTGTCTGCCACCACAACTCGCTGCTCATCTACGGATCGCTCAAGACGCCGACTATCGACAACTTCTCGCGGGTGACGCATTACTCAACGGGTATCTCCATGATGGCCTGCCTGATCCTGGCGCTGGGCGGGTTCTTGACGTTTGGCGACAAGACGCTCGGCAACGTGCTCAACAACTTCCCGGCGGACAACACCATGGTCAACATTGCGCGGTTGTGTTTCGGCCTCAACATGCTAACGACTTTGCCCCTGGAAGCGTTCGTTTGCCGCGAGGTGATGCTGACGTACTTCTTCCCTGACGAGCCCTTCAACATGAACCGGCACTTGCTCTTCAGCACGAGTCTGGTGGTCTCGGCCATGGTGCTGAGCCTGGTGACGTGCGATCTGGGCGCCGTGTTCGAGTTGGTGGGCGCGACGAGCGCAGTGGCCATGGCTTACATCCTGCCGCCCATGTGCTACATCAAGCTGACGACGCGCAGCTGGCGGACGTACATGGCGTACGCCGTGGTTGTATTTGGCGTCATTGTCATGGTGATAAGTGTGTTCCAGGCGGTGGGCAAGATGGTTAGCAGTACGTTTCCCCCTTTGATGCTCTCCTTTCCATCATCTCCTCCCTCTTTTTGCCGTTGCTGTGCCGCGGAGATGGCTCGGCGCAATGACGTACCTGCTTCTGGGCCGTGGACTGACCCAAGACGAACAGATAAAGATGGGCCGGCGACATGCGCCTGAGAAGCCGAATCGGAACGGGATAGAGACAGAAACGGAAACAGGAAACAGTAACCTTGGCCATGATAGGAAAAACGTGTACGATTATTTTTACAAGGCCCCTCCTTTTGTACAAAACGACTCGCATCCTGGGGTGGGTGGGAGGTGCTATACGATGCGACTGGACCAGGGGGGAGGACGTCGGCTTCTTGGCGTCGCGTTGTAAGTGAACGATGGACTGACGGGCTGTGAAGTTGAAGAAGAAGAAGAAGAAGAAGAAGAGGAGGAGGAGGAGGAGGAGGAGGAGGAGAAGAAGAAGAAGAAGAACTAGACGCTTTTATCATTATTATACAGATGGGGTATTAACCAAGAGACTTGGACTGGAGCTCGGCGTGTAAGTAGATGGGAGGGTCTGGATAAGGCAACTTGGGACCAGTGTTTGTTACGTGTAGTCTAGGCATTCTAGTCAAGCGGATGGCCGTGAAACCACGAGCATTTTACGTCTTTATTACCATTTCATCTGCCGCTTTCTACGTCCACTTTTTCACCGCTCAACCCGGCCATGGAAAAAAAAAAAAAGTGACCTGTTCCTCACCCGACGCCATGCGATGCGAGCGGCCCACCATAACGAGCCCCCTCCCCTCTCGACGCTTCCCTCTCTCTAATCCGCAGTCTGATCTTTTTGATCCCGCTTTAAGAAAACGAATCGCCTAGTGCCACGGGAAGGGGCCCCAGGTGATTCCCTCCGTTTGGACGAATGGCAGCGGGCGCAAACTGCACGACGTGACGAAAGGACCCCGCTTTGATGGGATGAGGAGTTGGGGGTAGTATAATTCGTCGAGGAAGTTTTGAAAGGGCATTATTTATTAGTAGCTTGCTTCCTCTCTCGTCTTGTGATCCCTCCTCTCTTTCCTTTTTCTTTTTCTTCTTTCTTCAAAACATCATCCAAGAACACCAACAACAACACGTCAACGAACCCATCCAACACATCATGGAACCCCTCGTCAACTACCACGGCAAGACCTGCCCCTCGTGCAGCGCCTCCATCTCGGGCGACAACAAGACGTGCAGCAGCTGCGGCGCCGTGAGTTTCCTCTCCCTCTCCCTCTCCCTCTGTCTCGCCCTCATCCACGGACCCTAACCGTCCTGCAGCACTGCCCCGTCTAAGCTGGCCTCTCGAGGGAAGCAAGGAGGAGGAGGGCTGTAGTAGTAGTAGTAGTAGTTCATAATGGGAGGCTGGAAATTCGGTTGCATTGTGGCATGGCGTGGCGTGGCGTGGCGTGGGGACGATGGCGCCTGTCCTCGAGGACGGGAACGATGCCGTCGTCGGTTTGGCGAGGCTCATGTGATTTTTGTTGTTCTGCTTACCTTACTACGCTCCCTTGCATTCCGCCTCATTCACTCAGTTACGCAGTAATGGAGTATGATGAAAAAAGAAGCACCCAGACCGCCCATCACAGCGTGAGCGTGATCATGACATCCCTTTGCCCCTCCTTCCTTGCTTCCCCTCATCTAATCGAACACCACACCCGCCCTAACAAAGTAAGATAAAGACCAAGACCAAGTTCCCACCCTTCCTTGGACACAGTCAGCCTTATTAAGTATTTAGTCCCGGTACTGCTGCGCGTCCGAGCTGCACTGCCGACCCTCTGCTAGTAGTCTAGGTCTCTCCCTCCGTGGGATGCAGGACGCGGGATCGGGGAAAAAGGGCCATTACATCACCCGCTCTAGCCGTCGTCGTCGTCGTCGTCGTCGGCGACTTCTATTAGTCCAAAAGTGATACGCCCAGCTGCGACTACGGGTGGGACGAGCCGCACATGACCACGGACGGATGGCCACGCCGATCCTCGATCACGGCAATAATGACCAAAGTGGACAACGGAGGTCGAGGTTGATATGGAAGTAGGTAGTGAGACAAGAGAATTGCTTTAATTTGATACATGTATCTAGGTAGGTATGATGCAACGATAGATGGAGAGACAGCTTGATGAAGATGGGATACTTTACGAACGAGGCACTAGGCGGACGCCATGCACGAAGAGACAGCTCTACATGGGTACACCAATTCGACAACACCACAGCTGAGCTCAGAATCAGACATCAAACTCATCAGATGGACAAGCACTCACAACAAATGCAGATTCACACGCACTTTTCACATGCATAAACAGACATGCACTCGCAAAGCCACAGGAATCCAATTTGAGTCGGCAAAAAACAACAGAGATTAAACAGGCAGGCCTACGCAATAGATGTCCCATCTCCATGGTCTAAGTAACGGTTTCGAGGCTTCGAGAGAAAATGAAAAGATTTATCGCCTGGCCCGACTCGGTTTCCCCAGCCGGACCCCGTTTCCACACACACACACACACGTACTCGCGCAACCAGTCCACAAGCCTCCCTACCCTCGTCCCTCCCTGGCCCTTCCCTCATCAACCCAAACGTCTCCAGTCGCTGGAGAAGAAAGGAAGACAGGGTCAGGACAGAGACAAGACCGAGAGACCATCCTCATCCTCCTCCTCGGCTGCCCTAATACAAAATAACATCTGGCCCGCCGTCCCCATACGCAAATACGCAGAGATACATAAAACAAGGTCCCGCTCGCCTGCCACTGGTAACAAGAAAAATGACGAGGTTTCAGGCACCATGACGCCCTCCCCCGCGTAGCCCCCTGGACCCTCGTCAAAGAGACCGAGAGTAGTCGGCAGTCCTCACCGGGGAGAACCATCAGCCAGGCAAGGGGTTGGAGTATGAGCTGATGAACCTAGACATGAGGCGAGACGATATCAAACTCCAGATTCCGAGAAAACCGATGCACATCGACAGCCGTCGCCATCCTGGCTGCCGCAAACCCGTATCATCCGAACAGCCGGGGCCAGGTTGAGGGTGAACTGGAACGACGATGGATTACCACGCGGAGTCGAGCCGAAACAGGTGGGTGTGCGTTCCGCTCAAGGGCATTATGACACCGTTTACAGGACAAGGCACTTCTTGTGCTTGCTGCCGCGGCTGCTGCGGGACAGGAGAGCAGCGCGAGTGGCGTGCTCAAACACCTCGCGAACACCCTCGTTGGTCTTGGCCGAACACTCGAGGTACTTGTAGGCACCAATCTTCTTGCGGACCTCCTCACCCTAGAGACACAATATGGTTAGTTACGACGGTATTGGATGCACCACGCTGCCTAGTTCCTGGGGCACATAGATACGGGTACCCAGCGCTGGGCAGACGTGGCCAAAGATGGGACTGGAAGGGAGCATTTACCTCCTCAGGGGACACGGGCTTCTGGCTGGTCTTTCGGAGCTCATCAATGATCTTCTGGTCGTATCGCAAATCCTTCTTGCAGCCGACGAGGATGATGGGGAGACCCTGGCAGAAGTGAAGAACCTCAGAGATCCACTGCGAGTTGAGGCACGTGTCAGCAAATTCCTTATCCAGAACGACGGTCGGGGGTGCAGCTGCGGCAGCAGTGGCGGTAGTAGCGTACCTTCTCCTGGACGTTGTCGAGGGAATCGGGGGAGTCGACAGCGAAGCAGATCAGGATAACATGAGAGTCGGGGTAGGACAGAGGTCGGAGACGATCGTAATCCTCCTGACCGGCAGTATCCCATAGGGCCAGCTCGACGTGCTTGCCATCAACCTCGACATCGGCGACGTAGTTCTCGAAGACGGTGGGGACATAGACCTGCAAGGGGAGACGGAGTTAGCGAGAGCGATGATGAGAGCGTTGAAGCGGTGATTGCTGGGCGATGGAGGAATGTTTGATGGTGAAGGGCCTACGCCCGAAGACAAGCGTTGTCATGATGGATGGGGCCGGGGATTCAACGGAGACGATCGGCGAGGAGCATCGGGGCGGTCGAGCCAATTCTTACCTCAGGGAAAGTGCCCTTGGAGAAGACACTGGAAACGAGTTAGCATCAACTAGATGAATGGAGATGGCGACGACGAAGGGATATCGACGGTCGGTCCCAGCACCCGAGGCTGGATGGCACGGGTTGGGACGGGCTGGCTGGGGGAACGGGGGACGCCGACGGGGGTGGGCTTCAGGCCAACTCACATCAACAAGCAGGTTTTGCCGCAGGCACCGTCGCCAACAATGACGAGCTTTCGGCGGATCTCAGCCATGGCGTCTGGTTTGATGGTGATGGGGATGGATATGGAGATGCAGTGGTGAGCGGTCGGAGACGGAGACGAGAGAGTTGCAGAGGTTGCGTTGCGTTGCGAGATGGGACGCGAGCGGCGGCTGCGGGTCGATGGGGGATGGGATGGAGAAGGAGGAGGAAAGTTGGACGCGGAAAGAGGACGTCAGAAGGGGGTTTGGTTTGGTTTAGGTCAGGTAGGGTAGCGGGAAAGGGACAGGAAAAAGGTAAGGCAGGCCCAGGCAGGCAAGGTACGAATAGGCAAGGTGCAAGGTGCCGGGAGGGAGGAGCAAGGAGCAAGCAAGGACGGGCTCAGCCAGGCGGTAAGGAATTAGGTACAGCGACAGTGGGCTGTAGGCGGGTAGGTACCTACGACGGACGCGGGAGTAAAGTAGTCAGCGGCTGGGCTTGATGAGGCCTCACTGGAACTGGGAGGGGGGCTGGCGCTGCAGCAGGCTGGCGAATCGACAAGGTTGTTGGGGCAGAGGCGAGAAGAGACAGTCCGCGGCGCAGTGACGGCGACAAGCGTCCGTTCGGCGAGGTGAGGTACCTCAGTAGGCGCCGTATCGAGGTAGGTACTTGAGGGAGCTCGGGTGGGCCCAGTGAACCGTGAAAATTAGCACAGTGTTTTCTTGTTGGTACGGTAGCAACAGAGCAACACCCACGAAACAGCCAACCGTCAACGATTTTGGATGGTTTGGGGGGGGGGGTGTTGATTTCCGAGGATTGTCTGACTGACAAGGACCGGACAGTTCCTAATGACGAGAAGATGTTAGTACGATGGACGAAGAGTCATCATCATAATCAAACGAACAGGTGTGGAAAACGGAGACCAGCCACCCGACTGTACCAACGGACAGGCGGGCGGCTTTGTTGTTGTTGCTAGGGCCCGCGATACTGGGGTGGGCGTGGTGGTGCTTCCCCCTTGAACTTTCTATCCCGGGCTTGGAGCTTCAGGGGAGGTACCTTTTTGCGGGCAGTGTAACTCACGCGGTACCGGATGAGCTTGCGGCACGAAAGGGGGGTCGCGTAGATGGAGGTCCTGAGGCAACGACTAGCGCCGCGCGCGCGTGTGTGCACTGTCCGCTGGGGCAATTAGTGGGGGTGCCCAGTGCGTGCACAGTGCTGTTCCAGGATCCCGGGGCTGAGGACAGGTACTTACGTTACCGACGAGTGGAAACTTATTACCGAACCTCCGCCTAAACTTTCAGTGGCCGCTGGCTGTGTTATGCTGTGTTTTTGTGTTTTTGTTAGGTGCCGTCAAACACAGCGGGCAGCACACGTTCAGTCGCTTTCCGTTGGACCAGGCGGTCAGCCAGAAACAGCAAGCAGTCAGTCGGGATGTGAATGCGTGCGCGCGTCAATGGCCGGGGTGACGGGGGCAAAATAGGTAAATTAGCGGATGATGACGAGATGGATTCGGTGGAGAGTTGGATGAACGGGTGAAGATTGAAGGGGTCGGTGGTGATGGGGG
Source organism: Neonectria faginata (assembly GCA_030864175.1). NCBI lineage: Eukaryota > Fungi > Ascomycota > Sordariomycetes > Hypocreales > Nectriaceae > Neonectria > Neonectria faginata. The sequence goes on along the minus strand of JAULBG010000010.1, from coordinate 86,110 downwards.
TTTGCCGTGGTTGCTGTGGTGGTTTGATTGACCGTTTTGATTTAAGGGATTGATCAAAGGGGCCTGTTTGTGCAGTCGATCTCTTGTCTTTATACTGCCTGGTAAAGTCGATGACTCTGCTGGCATAGGGAGGGATCAAGCAGTCAGCCCGACCACCGGCAGTTCCAATGCCTGCCTCTGCCTGGGCGCTGTCCTAAACACCACCACCGCCATCATCACTGGCCACCTCGAGGCTCACGAGGCTACTACGAGGCCACGGGCTCCCTTCTCTCTGCAGCTTTCTCATCGGCCTGACGTGCTGCCAGTCCTTGACGGCCCACTTCCCAGTCCTGATCTGGCCCCGTTTCTCGTCCTGGCCATCGTGAAGCCCGTGGCTCCAGCTCCACAGCTCGGGACTGAAATCGTGGCTCAGCTTTGTGTCATTCGGGCAGGACGACACTAGCAATCCGCCATCCATCATCACACACTTTCGACACCCGGCGCTCGCTCTCGCGACCGGTCTGGCCTGTCCAGCTGGGGAGGGATCTTGATTTCCCACTGGGATCCACTATCTTGCTGCCAACACTCAGTGGTCATGGCACAAAAGCCGGACGGCTGATTTGCTCGGTGTTTGATGTTGACAACCGACCCTGTCTCCGGACCTGTTAGAAGCTCCATTTGCGTATCCATCCCTATCTGACCTCCCTCCGATCGTGGGGATCTGACGACTTGTTGGAAAATGGACGCCTGCCCGGGAACTTAATGATCATGCCTAGTATCCGTATCATCGCCAACATTCCTCGGAGATTTGCGTTGAAGCAGCCCGTCCTCATCGGCCACCACCGTCCTGACGTCCTGCACTAGCGAACGCCCTCCGCTGGCTGTGCTTTTTTGGTGATTTTCCTGGCGTCTGGGAGTACGTATGTGTCTGCTAAATACGGAGCACGTTACGTAGCGTAGCGCCCGAGCTGTGAGGTGAGGTGAGGTGATGGATGTCGGCACAAGCTCTGGCCCAAGTCAGTCCATGCCATGGGCCTGCAAGCACAGTCCTGTCCCAACGCAGCAGTGAGCTGGAGCACTGAAAGGACCAGTGGCTGGTCACCGGGAGCGAGACGGGAACAATAGTGGAGGAAAGTCCTACATCCGAGTCGGTAGTCTAGGACTCATGCACCAAGATTCCGGATGGGAGCCTTGTACTTTGTAATCTGTATGGACGACAGCAATGTCGGTACGAAGCACACGCGCATATTCCTAAACTGCCTACTGAACTCTTCTAGCTGGGCCATCTACCACGTATTCTGGAAGGCCAAGATGCGGTGCGGTTCGTGTCGTTGTCTTTGTCTTGATCGCTGTCCTCCACCTCTTGAGCCCAGGATCCGTATTTCCGCTTTCCTATCGTGACCGAAGCATGGACCAAGAGACTCCGCAAAGACCAAACTTCCCATCCTTCTAGTTCCCATTCCCATTCATAATTCTACTCAATCCCTTCGCCTTCGTCTTTGGGAGGCAGCCATGCCAGGTTGGTGACCGAACAGCGGGTGGCAAGCACGTGCTTATCTCATATCCCCGCGGGCTGCGCCGTGGCGACGGACAACGTCCAAGGGACAGCATTGGCAGGGTTGGTGCAGACGTCAGGTGCCATTCGCTTGCTTTCTTTGCTTTTTCCGAGCTTCATGCTCTCGTGTGCTCCCCGACCCGAACAATGGAAATGCTGGGAAAGCTTTGTGCTTGCGGCGCCCGATTTTCCCGGATTCCGGATCTATCGATGCTTCCGCGGTGCAACACGAACTGCCTGGGAAACGAGGCACAAAACGCGTAGGACTGACACCAATGCTCATCGCCTGAGCACTGAGGTGTAATTGCTTCATGTCACCTCACCATCCAAGCGAATCGTGGGCATGGAACTGAAATCTGATATGAATTACTTGAGAGTCAGGTCCCCTACTCGGTTTATTGATCAGAAGATTTGGGACATCCAGTTCTCAACCATACTCAAACGAGAAAACGGGGAATTCGTGATCTTAGAGTCCATGTATTATGATAATTAGAACGTGGACCGCCTGAAATTCAAGCTCTCTCATCCAGAAAGTGAAGCTATCACGTCTCCATCGTCCACGACTCCGCATGTGGAGCGGTGTCACAAATACAGTGCGTTTCACAGTGCGTCTACGTGTGTCGCACTTGCAACCAAGACGGCTAATTCCGTGGTACCATGGCGAGAATTTCCAACTCGCAGCCAACTCCACCACGAAATACATCACCACGTCCTCGCGATAGCTCGGGCGCCAGCACCTCAATCCCGTCCAATGGGTTGCTAGAGCTCACGAACCCCGTCCATCATCGCCCGAAGCTCCTCCTCCGCACCATGCAGAAGCTCGCCAAGCGGGTCGCCCAGGCCCAGCGCCAGGCCGGCCGCCGTGCGCAGAAACGGGCGGAAACCGAATACCAGGGCTACAAACTTCGAAACCGACAAGCCCTCCGGGGCGCCGTTACCGAGGTCCGTGAGAACCTGCTGGATGCTCGCCGCGCCCGAGCGGAGGATTGGGAGATGGGACCCCTCGCCCCCAAGCGTGACCTGGGTTTCAACGGATACGGCATGTTCGCTGAGAGCGTACGAACCGACTGGTCAAACTATGGCCTGTACTCGCCGCGGCCTGAGGTCCTTGCGAAGAGGTGTGCTTGGGCTGGTGGAGTGAAGATGCTCAACCTCGCGGTCAACGATCGTGTCGTCATTCTAGATGGCCCGGACCACGGCAAGATTGACCGCATTAGGTCAATCAACCTGCAATCCGGCCATGTGACTTTGGGAACCCACCACAGGGTATGTTCCAATGCTCTCATGCTCTTCTTATGTTAATTTTTATGGCCAGGCTATTTCCGTTGGTATGTTTGGCAACGACAGCCGCTCCCAACCTATGCCCATCTCGATCGGATCTATTCGTCTCGTATATCCCATCACCAACCCCGAGACGGGAATAACGAAGGATACCGTTATCCATCAGATCAAGGGAGTCCCCCCGAATATGCAGTCTCCCAATATGACTCTCGAGCGATGGGAGAACGGAAAGAAGTGGGATCGCGTGGTTCCTGGAATCAACGTCGTGATCCCCTGGCCCGAGGTGGAGGCTCCCGAATACACTACCCAATCCGGCGACACCATTCGAGAACAGGTCGAGAACCGAACCTTTTACTACAACTTGTTGTCACCTCCCATGCCCGAACAGGTTCTGGACGAGCTGCGCAACAAGTACTCCAAGTTCCGAACCCGCCACGAGGGTTGGTACGTTCAGAAGAGAGAGGCCGAGGAGGCGGCCAAGAAGGCCCGACAGGAGTCGGTCCTGTCCATGCAGACCCCTCTGCAGGAGTTCCACGCCATGCAACGGGAGATCCGCGCAGCCGCGGGCGAGCCCGAGCTCACGGACGAGATGCTGGAGAAGCTGGGTGCCATCATTGCCCAGAAGAAGGAGGCCGCCCTCAAGAACGCCGGCGTATCGGAGGTTGCGTCTGCGAAGGAGACATCAATACCTCCTCCGACTGCCCCGCAATAGATCCCCCAGCCATGCCTTTGAGGACCTGTTTGACGGCGACAGATGTACCAGGGGAGGTACAATCAAGTGTAATTATACGTGTGCAATTACAATGTACATCACGATGCGCAAGAATATACTCAATGATCCCTGTCAACAAAATATTACTCGCTCATGTTATATATCCAAGTGAACCGACATGATATAGTAGCGACCTTGGCCACGCTTTTTTACATCACAAGCTCTGGACACAGCACCCCTTGACTCTCCGTCCCGCCAACAGTGCAATGGGGCCTCATGGCCTCGGCCCCCATTGGCTTCAGGCATCCTGGCTATATGCATATTAATCTCCATGCCGTTACACCTTCGACGTAGCATTTTTCTGGTCTTGGTTCGGATCGGGGGTGGGGATGTTCGCAGTGCCGCCTGCGGCGAATGAGGCCTGTATAAGACGGTCTTGGAGGGACGGGGTGTCATAGGACTTGAGCATGGAGCTTCTGGTATGGACTCTAGGGAAATGTAAGCGGTAACTATGAAGACATGGGGATGTACCGTGTCCGGCCATCAGTGGCAGATGTATGAGTAGAAGAGGAAGGCATCTTAGTAAGAGAGGGACCAAAATATATTAAAGAATACCGACAATAGAAACAACAACGAAAACACCTAGAGATGATAACAAGGCCTGCAGATATTTGCTTGAGAATGGGTATCCTGTGCTGCTCGGAGAAATAGACCTATAGCCTAAATGGAGGACTTGATATCTGGAGGTGACAGACTGGCTCTTTTATACCACGTAGCAACACCAAGCTACTAATCACACAGGACCAAAATCGGGATATTTCCTCCGCAGACGAGGATTGTGGTCGATGAAATGAGCGCCACAAACGCCTTGAAGTCAGGATGGTCTCAGTCAGGGCTTTGCCTGGATGCTACATACTGACCGCACACCGACGATAGACGTGTAACGATAGACTTTTGGGTTTTGGGTAATGGAAAATTTCGCAGCCCGATTAAGGAGTCCGCGGTGGGATTAATGAGTTCATGGCCTACCTGCTTTATTCAAAATCGTACTAATTTGCATCCAACCAATGCGGTATGTTAGGTTGCCTTCTGGTATTCTGGAAAATCTCTGGGCCGTCTCACCTGATATAATTTTTGTCGTCTGGTTTCAACCTTCATTGTTCACCTAGAAGAGTTCGAAGCTTACTGCGACAAGTTCATAGCCAGATTCATTACTGTTGTCTTGCCTCATCTAAATGTGAGCCTCGGTTGCCTCCGAGGGTACGGTAAGTAGGTGTCATGGGACCGTTTCACATTAATTAGGTGCCTGTGTAAGCATGCTCTGCTGAACTGACGAGTAACTTGCGAACCTTGGTTGTTTATTTGCGAGGAGTCACAGTGGCTACTCGATGTGACGTGTGACAGATCTTTCTACCTCCCAAGGTAACACATTTCTTTTCTTACAGTTTTTTTCACCTTCCACATTAAACGGTGCGGGCGCTCTTTTCACAATGGTAGCATTGATCATGGGATTGGATGTGCAATGAGTCTTGCGGCAGTTTGAGAGTCACCTTGCAGGAAACCACCGCTTTGGAATGCCTCCTATCATTGAGGCTCAACAAAAGCGGCAACCTAATGTCTTAGGGCCTGTAGCTTATCGAAACTGATTGATCTTACTGGCCTTTCACCGGCCCCTTTCTTCCCGGACAAGGCCTTGTTTGCTGCACGTTTTCAATATGACGGTCGTTTTCTACCCTCGCAGAAAATGGGGAAAATATTCCGGGCCGGGTACCCCTGAATAGCTAGTTCACGACTGATCTGATCTTGACCTTCACCCGGTAATCGTTTGTGGCCTTGCTACAACCGAGGCGGTTTATTAACCGCCAGTGCAGAAAAAAAGCAATGTGGAGGGATCACTGGTCAGGATCTGCGCCCCGTCAGGTACTGTAAGCCGCATGTTAACTTATGTCGTTCGTGGAGCTGGATTGGCCTGATTTGTATAAAAACCATTGACGTCGAGAATCGAGGTAAGTTTTGACCCGGCGCGGATCGCCGGGTGGTTTGCAACTTCGTTTTTAAACCTCAAAAGAAATACATCCACTCCCTGATCACACGCCCTCACTTTTGGCTGAGATCACGATGTGCTATAATTATCGTGTTAGACCCGCGCAACGGGTGTACCGATCTTGGCCGAACGCTTAAATTAACCTAGAACACCCGATCGCTAGCGTTGGGCTGGGTATACGTGAATGTCAAAAGTCAATAATGTTTCACCCAGCATCTTTTTACCCCCCATGACACCAGGCGGCAAGGACTTGATGCTGTGATATCTCGGCCAAAATTATGCAGACGAATTTTCTACATAAAAGTATGAAGGTAGGTCGATGATGCCTATGCTGGGGAGAGAAGGCTGGATCGAGATCGGGACCTAGCAGTTGGACAGCGCACTGCGGCGTTGCATTGCAGAAACACCCAGCACAGGGCTTATGCATTCACATCATTACTCCTTGTTATGAATGTGAGGTTTCCCGCCGCGGCGTTTTATTGCTTAGCCATGGACTAAACGGCCCTGGCGAGACCATGTATGATAGATGACCCGTGCAAGCAATTGAGCTGTCATTGTTGGGACTGGGCAGTCAGTCATCTTAGAGACAACTTTCACTAAGTTCTTTTTTTTTTTGGCCTGAAAGCTTTTGGACACGTAAATACAGAGGGTACGGCATTCACTGTGGCTTTTGGAAAGACGGAGGCTGCTGCACAGCGCTGGCTCTGGTAGTTAGTCCGCCTTGAGGCTCTTACATGCACTCAGTCTGGCCCCGTTCTCTTTCTCTCAATGATGATGCCCGAAATCGGGGACCCAAGCCAGAAGACTGTATTTTTGTGTAAGTCTGCCCAACTAAGAAGAGTAAAGCAGCCAGGAAGTTGACGAACAAGCAACGCGTGCCATAGATGGCAGTGAAATGGGATCGGTAGGCTGCCCAGGTAGTCTCGCAATTGCGACATCGGAACTTCCACCCGCGGACCATGAGAACACTGGTTTCCCTTCACTCATAAGCTCATACAGTGCTGATTTAAGCCCATGCAGCGTTAAGTTGATGCAGCATTAAAGCAATGCAGCATTAAGACTGCTCCGTATGGAATGCGGGCTACGTATGCTCCATGGGTCCTCGCCAGAGTAGCTGGAAATTGATTATTGTCAGCTTGCTTTTCAACGGCGGCGCCTCACCCATGCTGAATTCCGCTACCTCGCCGAGATTGTGTGGTGTAAGACAGCCACAGAGCCCCGATAACTAAAGGGATAGAGGAGCAATCGGGTGACCCGCGCCGTGTGCGGCAGTGGGCTTCAACATCTTCCGAGGGAGGTTCACAAACCAGCTTCAATGCAGCATTTCTCTTTGGTTTAACATATATTGTTGCAGTACCTACCGAAATGCGCATACAATTGTTTGCCCTGTTGAGTTATGTTCGCTATTGAATGAACGTAGTGGCGGAAGATTGAAACCTGCTATTGGGTATTTGGATACAGTTCTGTCAGAGGTTGCGAAAGAGGGTTTCAATAGCCTAAATTTAGTTTGGGACGGAGAATTTAAACAACATCGCTTTGATCTCTTTTTCTGATAATGTACGCACAGTCAACCAGAGCTCTGTTGACCCCGGTAGCTCAAAGACAGACTGTACAAGTTCGGCAGAATGCATCGGCTGCAGTCCCGCCACGGTCCAAAACTCCGTCCTTCCAGCCAAGGATGCGCATAATTGCAGAGTGAGAAAAAAAAAAAAATTAAGGGGCTTATTGTGTTGGGACAGTTCGAATTAAGAAAGACGCACTCCCCTTGCTGATGTACTCAAGTTGATGTTGGGCTCGGTCCTCGGTCACCCGTGGTGAATGAAAGAAGCGGAGACATTACTGGAAGAATGGGAGCGGCTTCTCTGGCCGTCAAGGATGTTGCCGTGCGCCACATCATCAACCTCCTTGCCACGTACCTCGCCGATTTCCGACCAGGTTACATGGGTCGCAGATCGAGTGACGAGGTATGAGGCCTAAATAAGGATTAAAATTCGAAAAAGCAATAGCAGTATAAGTTGTAAGAACAGTACGGATGTTGTCTCGTGCATGTAGCTGAAAACCTCTGGCTCGGTCTGCAATGTGTATGGGTACGCCGTATCTGGGTTAAAATCACGGAAACCAACACTGTCAGAGCATGCTGGATATAAAAAGGGCCTATATCGACGTTTCAATTTCTTATTGTCTGTTCCATACAAACACACCGACCGCAAGAAGGATGGAAACCGTTTCCGAGCACCCTTACTACTCAGACGTTCCCACCGCGGCTAATGTCAGCAACCCCACGACATTAAAATACAGTTGCCCGTACCGCAAACGCAACCCGCGCGACTTCAATGTGGATAATCACCCGACATGCGCACGTGGCTCGTTTGCTAGCATATCTCTCCTCAAGTAAGCTGAAACCCCGTCCTTCGGGCTATTTCTGCCCGAGAATTGGACAGCTGACCCGTTTCCCAGGCGCCACATCAAGGACAAACATCTCCTTGGGAACCCCGATACTCTAGTCCTGTGCCAATACTGCTACGCAAGCTTTCGAACCTTCGAAAGCTTTCATAGCCATGCGGAAGAGGCGGATTCTCACTCGGAACCTTTAAACACGCTCTACCTAGGCATTAACGATCGGATCCATGAAAAACTGCGAGACCGCCGAGGAAAGTTTAAGATTATGACATGGGATCGACTTTGGACAACCATCTTCCCAAGGGACACGTTCATCCCATCTCCAGGTAACATTTCTACGCCAGTCATAATGCGTGCATCTTGAGTCCTTAACTTGTGTGTATAATAGACTTCGAACCCATCCGCGAGAGTTATGCGATCATGGACGGCCCTGTTATGACGCTTTAGACGGACGGGGACTTCAAACCAGTTCCGATTCTGGGTGAGCAGGTAGTCCGGAAGCACACGATTTGCCATCGGCGTTGGTTCACCTCCCTCTTATGGGACAAGCCTTAGTAGACGAGGGGTTTGAAGGCAACGCCCCAGTCACGATGCACTTTGGTGTTTTGGAATGGCGCGGAGTCTGGCAGAAAAGATACAAAATAGACGTATTTGGTCTACTGACGCTCTTATTGATGACCGGGCTTCTCCACATTTCGGCCTTCGGCCGGCCGCCGCCGGCGCTCCGGCCGCCTCGCCCCCGCCCTCCACTGCCTTGCACGAGAAGCTCCCCGTGGATAAGACAAAGAGCAACCAAGCTTTTTTCGTACGAGCTCAATTTTCTTCCCACAACCATCTCGTTGCCTGTCTCACCTTTAGTTCGGCCTCTTCTACTCTCTACAGCTTCCAACCCTCAAACCGCCAACATGTCGCACTCCCACGACGGCTCTGCCCCGCACTCGCACGAGTTCAACGCCGCCGAGCATGGCCACTCGCACGAGATCCTCGACGGACCCGGTAGCTACCTCGGACGCGAGATGCCCATCGTCGAGGGCCGTGACTGGTCGGATCGAGCCTTTACCATTGGCATTGGCGGGTAGGATTCCTCTCTAACTGGTGGTTTCGTTCCGTACTCCCCGGACCTTGAGCTGACCACCCCGCAGTCCCGTCGGCTCCGGAAAGACGGCCCTCATGCTCGCGCTCTGCCTCGCCCTCCGCTCCAACTACTCCCTCGCCGCCGTGACCAACGACATCTTCACCCGCGAGGACGCCGAGTTCCTCACGCGCCACGCCGCGCTGCCCCCGAACCGCATCCGCGCCATCGAGACGGGCGGCTGCCCGCACGCCGCCGTGCGCGAGGACATCTCGGCCAACCTCGCCGCCCTCGAGGACCTGCACCGCGAGTTCGGCTCCGACCTGCTGCTCATCGAGTCCGGCGGCGACAACCTGGCCGCCAACTACAGCCGCGAGCTGGCCGACTTCATCATCTACGTGATCGACGTCAGCGGCGGCGACAAGATCCCCCGCAAGGGCGGGCCCGGCATCACCCAGAGCGACTTGCTCGTCGTCAACAAGACGGATCTGGCGGAGCTTATCGGCGCCGACTTGGGCGTCATGGAGAGGGATGCGCGGAAGATGCGCGAGGGCGGCCCGACTGTGTTTGCCCAGGTCAAGAAGGACGTTGGCGTGGATCACATCGTCAATCTTATTCTCAGTGCGTGGAAGGCCAGCGGTGCTGAGGAGGAGCGCAGGAGCAAAGGCGGCCCACGCCCAACTCCTGGCCTGGAGGCTTTGGCACAGTAGCTTGCGTATTCAATCACCGGGATACAGCCAGACTAATCAAGCAAGAATAACAAAAAAGAAAAACGCCTGTATTTTGCATCTAAAAGGTATACCTAATGTCGTCATTTAAGCCTGGTCATTCCATCATCATGTCTCCATCGTCGGGCTGCTGTGTGCTGGGTTCCGCCTCCAACAGCGGCCCCTCGACGGCCGTGGCGTTTCGCGGCCACACCCGTTTGTATAAGCTTACACCGATCGAGTCTTGCGGGTTGATGCGCCCGTCGAAGGTCGCCTTGAAGTAACCGTGCGTGCCCAGAGGCTCCTTGATGAAACCGCTGCGACCGCGCTTAGTCCACATTGGCAGCGCCTTGAACCACTCCACGTCCTCGCGGTTGAAGAACATGTATCGAATCGTGACGATCTTCTTGTGGATGTGATACGGGTGACCGGTGAGGATGATGCGCTTGGCGATAACACGTCCAGTCGACGGCGGCAGAGAAGTGCCGGTGCCGATCAGCGAAAGTCCCGTGTGTGGACCATCCTCGCTCTGTCTTTCCTCGGGGCTGTTCCTCTTGAAGAACAGGACCGGCACGGATCCCCACGTGAGAGGTCCCATGAAGGTCGCGATGGCTGATTGACCGGGGTGAAGGTATCTGCAGTATTTGTGAACGTCGTTGGGCGTCTGGCCGGACTGCGAATACAGGGGCTTAACGACCATGCGTCGGGGTCCGCATTGGACGATAATCTCCTCCTTGGCCTTAATCGCCTTGGTGTAGTCAGAGCTGAGGTTGAAGAGGTAGTTGACCGCCGTCTTCTTGTGCTCGTGTCGGAGCAGAGAGAAAAGGGTGATGGGCGATTTCTTGTTGTAAGCCTTCTCCTGGATGGGAGAGATGCCCTTGATGTAGACGTGAACACGGGTGCCGGGTTCAACTCCGCCGACCAGTGCCTCCTGGGTTGCTCGGGATCGCGAAGACTGGTAGTTGGGGATCTGCAGTAACCTCCTCCACTCCTCAGGCTCATGTGCGCGATCCTCGTCCTGCTGCCAGGGACTGCTTCGCAGGCTCTTTAGGCCACGATACCTCGCCAACCGTTCTTGTGCGAGCACACCGGGATGAAGCTCAATCTCGTCGGGGAATTCCCTGTCGTTCTCCACCTCGTCTCGCTTTCCGGCTCGGTACTGGGCGAGCTGGCGAGCATCTTCCTCTTCGTTAGGCTCCTGCATCATTTCTGACTGGGGATACTCGGAAGCACCGCCCTCTGTTGGGGGAGCGGGGGCATATCCTTCGATGCCATCTTCGGGGCGAGCTGCCTCCTCGGCTTCGTCCTTCATCTCGTAATCCTCCATATCCGACTCGGAATCGGACACATCCTCGAGGTACCAGGCTGATTGGTAGTCGGATGTACCCTTCGGCACCTTCTTCTTAATTTTCCTTGCTTCGGCTTCCTCATCAGAGAAATAGTGATGCTCGTCCAGGAGAACACCCTTCTTTGACTCGGGTGCGACCATCGCAACATCACCAGCATCGGCGTCCATCATAACCTCCTCGGGTGCCAGCTCAACCAAGTCATCCTGGTCCTCGGTAGGGGTTTCCAGGATCTCCTCGGCGCCCTCAGCATCGACAGTCATCTCCTCACCCCTCTTTTTGACCTGCTTGGGTAGAGGAGCTGCGACAATCTTTTCGATCTGGAAGGTTCCCCAGTCGCCAACTTGAATGAGACGATCCGCCTTCAAGTTCCTGCCCCTGACGACACCAGTGATGACGGTGGAATCGGACTCGGAATAAGCAAATTTGATATCCTCAGCTAGCATCCAACTCCTGTCCTCCCTCCACCTAACGCCCTTCGGGGTTGTACTGCATAGTGATCGGATGAGGTTGGAACACTCCTGTCGGTTCTCGAGGCTGTAGACTTTCTCCTGTTCCGGGTGGAAATGGGTGATGAAGGACTTGAGGGAGCTAACAACTCCCTTATGTTTGGCAGGCTCGATTTTGTCGAGGTCTTGAACAAGGGTGAAGAGTGTAGACAGACCCTGGCTCTCGACGCTGCGTAGGATCAATTCTCCGAGTTCGTCAACCTCCACAGTGGGCGACAGGACCACAATAACAAAGTCGGCCACCCGGGTAGCGTCGAGACAGGCAGTCAGGTCGCGCTCCAAGGGAATGTACTGTAGCTTCTGCTTGAAGCGGTCGACGGTCACTCGGAAGTTGCCATCCACCACCTCATCCTCCATGTCGAGGCTGTTGTTGAGTTGTCTGATTGCGGCCTTGGCGTCTCCATCGGAGCAGAGCGGGAGGACGGCGACGATTCTCGGGGCGCCATCTCGGCCAGCAAAGAGGGACGTCTCTTTGAGGTGCTCCTTGTGCTTGATGAGGCGGGCCTGCTTGGCCTGGTTTCGGCGGTCGAACTTGGACATGACTTGTTGAGCGATGGTCTTTCGCTGACCTTTCTCGTTGGGAACTCGGCCTAGAAGAGAAACAATCAGAATTTATCGATAGTGTAGGAAATTTCTGAGACATACCCTTGGCCCGATCTCTCAACTCATGCTTGGACGCCGCCTTGGACTTGTACGGCTTGTGGTTCACCTTGGTGGTGGGCCGATGCGAATGGGCCACAGCGACAGGCATTTTGGTGTCACCGCCGGCCTTGAATCGAAACGGTAGCGAAGCCAGATTGAACAATACCCGAGAATCGCACGAAGAAAAATCCGTTCGACGGGAAAGTTGACGTTTTGGTGATGGCAATATCAACGATTATCGAAGGCGGTGATGGCGGGGTTGTGGTTATCCAGAAAATTTTGTGTGGGCCGGTATCGATAAGCGCGGCGGGTCTGCGTTCAGCCAATGGTGTCACAACGATACGTCGGTCTGCCTTTCGGCGCTGGAAATTTTGTCTGCTCCAATTCGATCCGCGATCCGCAATCCGCATTCCCATCTTCACCCCGAGTTGCTGCTGCCAGACGACACAGCGATGGAGGTCGACACAATTGACGAGCCCATCACCAAGGTGCGCGAAAATGGCGCCCTGGCCGTCCAGCGCACGCGGACCGAGCTCATCCCCCGGCACGAGCGCGAGAAGATCCGCCGCATGAGGGAAGCCAACAAGCTCTACGGCCGCGGCAAAAAGATCAACACCAAGACCATCAAGGACAAGAAGCTGCGCACCAACCTCGAGCGCCTCGAGGGCAAGTTCCAAGATGCCGCCCTCAGGGCCAAGGATGCCGAGATCCTGCTCGAGAACACCGCCGGCTTCCTCGAGCCCGAGCAAGAACTCGAACGAACGTACAAGGTCCGCCAGGAGGACATCGTCGACGACGTCGCCGTCGACACCGCGCAGAAGCGCTTTGAGCTCAAGCTGGATGCCCTGGGCCCCTACGTCTTCGACTACACACGCAATGGCCGGGAGCTGCTCGTCGGTGGTCGCAAGGGCCATGTGGCCACTATGGACTGGCGGGAAGGAAAGCTGGGCTGCGAGTTGCAGCTGAACGAGACGGTGCGCGATGTCAAGTGGCTACACAACAACCAGTACTTTGCGGTCGCGCAGAAGAAGTACGTCTACATCTACGATCGCAACGGCGTGGAGCTGCACACCTTGAGGAAACACCAGGAGGTGACCCAGATGGAATTTCTCCCTTACCACTTCCTACTGGCAACAATCGTAAGTCCACCGACTCATTTTCCCGATTGTATTTATCACTGAAACTGCTAGGGTGCTGTGGGAGTCCTCAAATACCAAGATACTTCGACCGGACAGCTGGTCGCCGAGATGCCGACCAAATTAGGCCAGCCCGTCTCCCTCGGACAGAACCCCTACAACGCCATCCTGCACGTGGGCCACCAGAACGGCGCCGTGACGCTGTGGTCACCCAATTCCCAAGAACCTCTCGTCAAGCTACTGGCGCACCGAGGACCCGTACGGTCACTGGCCATGGACCGCGAGGGCCGATACATGGTCTCCACGGGCCAAGATCAGAAGATGGCCGTATGGGACATCAGGATGTTCCGTGAGGTCAACAGCTATTACACCCGCCAGCCCGCGTCGTCAGTGGCCATTTCAGACAGTGGCCTGACCGCCGTTGGATGGGGCACCCAGACCACCATCTGGAGGGGCCTGTTCAACAAGAACGCACCCGTCCAGGAAAAGGTGCAGAGCCCGTACATGGCGTGGGGCGGCGAGGGCAAGCGCATCGAGCGCGTCAAGTGGTGCCCCTACGAAGATGTCCTCGGCCTCGGCCACGACGAGGGCTTCTCATCAATCATCGTCCCCGGCGCCGGCGAGGCCAACTTCGACGCCTTCGAGGCCAACCCCTTCGAGACGGCCAAGCAGCGCCAGGAGGCCGAGGTCAAGGGCCTGCTCAACAAGCTGCAGCCCGACATGATCGCGCTCGACCCCAACTTCATCGGAAACCTGGACCTGCGCTCCGACACGCAGCGCCGCGCCGACAAGGACCTCGACGCCGCGCCCGTCGACATCGCCGAGGAGATCCGCAACCGCGCCCGCGGCAAGAACGGCGCCCTCAAGAAGTACCTCCGCAAGCAGCGCAAGAAGAACGTCATCGACGAGAAGCGCCTGCGGGTCGACCAGATGTGGAACGAGCAGCAGAAGCAGAAGGAGAAGAAGCGACAGGAGGTCGAGGAGGATCTTGGGCCGGCGTTGTCGAGGTTTGCAAAGAAGGCGTAGTGCTGGCTTTTATAGAAATACGAATAATACCCCTGACGAACACGTCGTGTCTGGATCCTCAACGTGCGTGCGATGCTTGAGCTGAGAGTTGTGCTTGTGTCAATGAACTCCGCTGCGGGAGTGCGCTCTATTTGCTCCCAGTATGCTTTTGGTTGACCCATTCGAGTCCCTGTCTATGTTCAACACCACATATGATACAGCCGTACCCTTGATCGCTCAAACCCGTGCCATTGCTAACTCAACTCAGCACATTCCCATATATACCCGTGCACTACAGCAGCTTCAGGCCACCGGTGACCTGATCCACGACGCTCCGGGGGGCCGGCCCCACGCCCAGGACGGTCATGCTGCCGGCCTCGATCTGGGTGCGGCCGGCGTCCTGGATGACCTCGGCGGCGATGCCCAGGCCGCGGGCCTTGCGGCACAGCTCCAGAATCTCCTCCTGGGTCTTGACCTGCACGGCGATCTTGGCCTGGCCGGACTTCTCCCAGCGCGCGAGCAGCTTGCGCTCCGCGGATCCTTCAGCGGCCCGGATAAGCTTCTTGTAGCAGGCGAGCGTGGCGTGTGAGCATTGCGCGGCAATCTTGCCTGGAGAGGTTTTGTGTCAGCGGCTAAGTGTTTTTCTTCAAGAGAGACGATGCGAACCCTTGGTCATGCCCAGATCCGTTCGCACCACCAAGACCAGCTTGCACTCCTCGCCATTATCCTTGACGACGGGCTTCGGGGCCACGCGAAGGCCCTGCTTGCGGTCTGCGTCAGGTCCGTTGGCCCAGTTCGGGGCGTGGTCCAGCAGGGTATCGTCCTCGTCCACGTCGCTCTCGTCGCTCTCGACCGGGTCGGCCAGGTTGGCCCGGCGCTCCTCGACGAGCGACGGCGAGATGAAGTAGCCGCGGGTGGTGGACACGCCGAACATGTAGCCGGCAATGAGGGAGGCGAAGGCCGTGGAGAGCACAATGCCCATCTGTTTCCCGTCGTCGGCCATGGCGGAAGAAATTGGTTTGAGTGGGAAGGGGTGGGTTACGTAGAGAATTGGGGAATTCGACGTTGTTGGCCTGTTTGGTGAACTGCGATTGTAGTGTCGCTGGGAGTATCACGTGCGGCGATGGCCTCGCAAGCCGTGCCCCGTTTCACAAGTTGACCGCTGAGTGCTAGTTGGGCTACGAAACATGACGTAGGCCATCTGCATATTTTTCGAGGAGAAACAGACCAAGAAAGGGCTACCATAATATCTAACACCCCAATCCATAACATCAATCTTATCCCTAACCTGAACACTGGTAACTTACTATCTATCCCTCTTCTTTTTTGATATTATTTTGAAGGCTCAACATTGAATATGTAAAAAGGCACTAAAAGGTATTAACGTATGGCTTGTGGTGTCGATGTTAGGGCAGTCCTCGGAAACACGAGCAAGACACAACAGACACATAGATGAAGAGACACGAAGTTTGACCAACACAAGCAGTAAAGTATGTAGTTTGTAAATTTCACATCAAAATCCGTGTATTTGCAGACGGCTCCAATCATTACTCGATCCAATCATACAGACTAATGTATACAAACTAAGGTATACCAACACAACTCAGACGCCTGTATTCTAGACCGTCATTCCGAGACTCTGCCTAACGCCGACAAATGTCCAGTTGAGTACTTTCACTTTTGAAGCAAGACAATCCTCCCCCGCTCGTCCTTTCAGTCATTACATTACAATAACACCCTTTTGAATATGGGCCGTCTCGTCGACGAGAGGCATGCACTCGAACATCTTGGCAAAATCGTTCAGGCACTGGCTGCGGGCCTCCATGTGGCCCTTCTTGGTGCTGATGCCCTTGGAGGGCACGAAGTTGACGTACTTTTCGCGGCCGTTGACGAGCAGGGGCCCGTCGCCCGTCAGGAGGGATTGGACGTAATTGAGGGCAATGTCCTCGCAGTTGAACCCGTCGTCGACGTAATCTCGAATCTCGTTCATAGTCGTTTCGTTGGACGAGTAGTAATCGAGGAAAGAGATGTGCGAAAAGCATAGGTTGGTGAGGACCATGGAGTAGACATCCTCTTCCTCCTTGTTGGAGCAGAAGTTGTACTTCCAGTTGCCGTAAGCGTCAACGGTGGAACAGCGGGCGAGAGCGCCGACTAGACGGTGCTGACCGAACTTGCGCCACGACTGAAAGACGAACTCGAGATCCTTGGGATGGTAGTAGACGTCATCGTCGGAGAGGAGGATGGCCTGGGTTTTGTAGTCGGGATCGGGCCAGAGCTTCTCGTTGAGACTGTTGCGCTTGGAGACGCGGAATCGAACGGGGACGTCGTGCTTGGAGATGAAGTTCTCGGGGGGCGTAGCGGCGAGGTCGTTCCAGACGATGACAATCTCGTGGAGGGACGGCACCTCCTCGCTGAGGATCGCGTGGAGGGTGTCGTTGAGCTCCTTCGGTCGCTGGTAGGTCTGCATGGCAATTCTAGAGGGGAGACTGAGTGTTAGCACGGTGGCCTATGGCTGCTTGGGTGTTCGCCTGCGTGGCAGTTAAAGCCCTGCCGAAGAAGGGACCCGAGGGCTCCGGACGGATCTGCGACGCAATCGGAATGGGGGCAAAGGGGCACAAAAACGTACGTGAACTTGTCGTCCATCAGATGCGTGTACTTGGACTCGGCCTTGACCCAGGCATCGTGCTGGCTCGTCCTGTTCTGGCTGTTGCAGGTGGGGATCTTGGGCAAGAAGCTGCCGATGACCTTGGGGAAGACCTCGCCGACATTGGTGAGGCGCACGGTGGCGATGATGAAGCCGACGGCGAAGGAGAAGACGAGGAAGATGGTGGCGATGCGGCGGAAGACGCGCGACTTGACGAAGCCGAGGTGGTGCTTCGCCTTCTCGAGGTAGACATCCATTCGAGGGGACATCATCATCATGGTTGAGCCTGGCGCAGCGAGGAAAGATTGGACCGCGTTACTCTTTCCAAGGATCATTGCTCGCTCCCCAAGAATTGTTGGCGCTGGTCAGGTGACCCGACCCAGAGGGGGGCGAACGTTGGAACGGGACGGGAGGGACAAGCCCAGGAGGTCTTATCTCAGCGTATTGCCGGTGCGCGCGTGTCCTGCGTCCTGTGTATAGGCTGTCTGTAAAAGTGCTCTCTGGACCTTTTTTGTTGTTGTTGTTGTTGTTGTTGTTGTTGTTGGAGTCTGCTAGGCGGAAGTTTATTTGCCCCGGTGCGTCATTCGGCTGCGCGCGACGCCTCTCCGGTGTTCGTTGTGTGATCCAGATTTGAGATAGACAGATAGACAAGCGGATAGACTGGACGAACTGGCGCGGGTTCTACTGTGCGAGGGTAGGGAAGGACGGAAGGGCGGCGAAGAGGAAAGGGTGGAAGGAAGGAAGGGACGTGAACTCGCAATACGAGAAAAAAAAAAAGAGGCAATGCAATTACACACCCCCTCCAAGCCAAGCAGGTAATTAACCCACGGCCTGCCTGGGACCAATGCAACCAACCAACCCGTTTTGTGCTCTGATCAGTGAGTCTCTTTACGAATTACGAGCTCAGGCAAATCTCCCTTACCCGACGCAATTCCCAATCGAGTGGCGGTACGCAGCCCCTGAGCTACGGTGGGCGGCGAATGGTATGTATGGGCCCGTGGCCGATAAGACCATGCTCCTTTCACAGGGGAATTCGCTCTTCCTCTTTATACCCGCCTTGTTGTTGCCGGCCGATTGCCGGACTCGACGGAGCCACGTTGTCCATCGACTGGCCGCAACGGACGGTGTCGATGTGGCTTGCCCGCCCGCAAATGGAAACGGGGCTCAATCTAATCTGTATTAGCTTAGAAGTCAGGGGCTGGTCATAGGCAATGCAATCAACGGAGCCGTCTCCCAACCAGCCACCACTAGCCCAGAAGGGGCCCTAGCATCAAGTGCCCGCTGGTCGTGGTTTCTTGGCAGCCGGTTTTGGAACTGACGAAAGACCGACGAATTGCGACGGACGGCGGTTTTATCATGCAATTGGGCCGATAAGCTAAAACCGATCCGCAATCTAATCAAATGCTGCCTAGCTTCCGCGGGACTGCCAGTTCTTAACGATATAGAGATATCGTTATAATCTCGACCATGTTCATTAAAACACAACCAGCTCCATCGGTATTTCACTTGCCAGGGGAGGACTACTGATTACAACGGGGATCGCTATATCCCTATTTTACCGAGATCGATCTCCCCTAAGGCCCCCTCACTGATATCCCCGCTTCTTTACTACCAGCGGCGTGATCCACCTTTGTTAATCACTTCCATGGACATGCTTCTGCCGCCCAACTCCAATCATCCGGCAGGACCATTCATTCATATTCTTCGAGTCTTCTCCTCTTAGATAGGCGTAATGACTAGCAAACACGTTTTTCTTCGATATGGCGGAGAGCCAGAGTGAAGATGCCTTGGACGAACGCTTAAAGAAGCAAGGACCACTAGCTCGTCCTGAGGTTTTCTATCCTGAGCATCTGGAAACCCACAGGCTGTCTGATGTTGGAGCTTAATGCCTATTCACCTAGCGACTACGGCATGACCCAGATCACGGCTGGGTCAATGGCTAGCAGGTCGAGACTCCTTCTGCGCCGGCTGTGTTTTGACTTTCTCTGCTCCAAACTTCCGAAAGATCTGCCCGAGGTTCGTGCAGTCACAGACCTTGTGATCCGTCGACAGCTTCGACGTCAGATGTGTGGGACCTCACGGCGGCTCTTGTGGGAGAGACTTCGTAGACTAGAAAATTTAGTCTACGAACCATGGCGTGTTTCGAGACTCACGTGGACACTCTTCGGCGATATAGACATGCTACTCTACTAACTGTTTATTCAATCGCCTATTAATTTTTCAATAGAAACAGCGACTCTGATCGAGGACAGCCTGTCGACTCACGTCAAAGAGTATCCATCTTTGAAGATTTCAATGACCGGCTTGCGTTAATGATACGCAATGATGCATCATATCTGGAGCTTGTAGATACTAACACGACGGCAAGCCCCCTGCTGGACGAAGCCTTTGCTTCGAGAAGCCGTGACCTTGAGCATCTTTCTATTTCATACCTGACTAGTGCCGAGCAGTTTTTTCAAATATTGTCAGCCGTCCTATACTTGGCTTCACTTACAGTCATTGACGATGCTTACGACCTATGGATCAAGAATGAATGAGGACAGGGTGCTATGAAGCCTCATAGCGATGCCATTTTCTATTTGCGCTTGCCACGTGGGGTAACCGATCCCAAGATCAACTACGGGAGATACGCGAGGAGGGGACGGTGCAAGGAACGGGCTGATCAGCACTGTGGAGACTTTAACTTCTGGCAGACTCGTTCAGAAGGATTGGACAATTTGAAGGTGGAGGACTGGTTATTTTCCTTAATGATGGGACGATGGAGGTGCTTCTTACGTGTTCGGTATTAATGAATGACTTTCTCATTTCCGAAGAGAAGTCCTGCTCAACCAACTGCTGGACCTAATACGCCGCAGCCCGTGGGGTTTTAGCGCCCAGCCGGCATCCATCCCGGTCGCTTGGCCACGCACTAATTAGCGAGCTTATCACAACGACAAGCCCTCCAAGGTATCGTTGCGCCACAGAACTTCCGTCAACCAACCTGCCAATCCAACTCCAAGTCGGTCGTACGAGCAACTCGCCATGGCCCTTGTCGTCGCCCTCTCGGGCTGCTCGTCCAGCGGCAAGACCACCATCGCCCGCCTGCTGCGCGACATCTTCCCCCACACCTTCATCCTGCACGAGGACGACTTCTACCGCCCGGAGGACGAGTGAGTCGCCGATCCGTGGACCGCAAAAAAAAAAAAAAAAAAGAAATTAAGCTTACCGAGCAACCTAATGTTAAGACTCCCCTCCAAAGACGGGCTGCTCGACTGGGATTGCGCCGAGTCGCTCGACATCCCTGCCATGGCGGACTCGCTCGCTTACATCCGCCAACACGCGGCCTTCCCCGTACGTGCGCGCACCCTCACCCAACCCAGTTCCGCGTAGCTCACCGCTTGATTGTTTTCTCCCATCGTAGCCCTCGCTCGACTCCAAAGAGGACCGCAACTCGGTGGGCAAGTGCCCCGTCACCGCCGCCACGATCCAGGCGCAGAGGGCCAAGGTCGCCGCGGCGCTGCCGCCGTCGCACGCGCTGCGGCTGTGCATCTTCGACGGCTTCCTGCTCTTCTCGCCGTCCGTGGCCGCCATCCGGCCCAGCCTCGACATCAAGCTGTTCCTGCGCGCGTCGTACGCCAAGGCCAAGGCGCGCCGCGAGGCCCGCGACGGCTACGTCACCCTCGAGGGCTTCTGGGCCGATCCCCCGGGCTACGTCGATAAGATCGTCTGGCCCAACTACGTCGAGGAGCATGCGTGGATGTTCGAGGGCGGCGATGTCGAGGGTGAGTTCAAGGAGGATGTCTTGGACAGGGAGGGCATCAAGGTGCAGAAGGACGTTGGTGTTGATGGCGACATCAGCAAGACGCTTGAGTGGACCGTCGACACTATCCTTGCCGAGCTGGAGAAGCGAATTTAGACTTGGAATATATGTCCTGGATATAGAACTTGGATTTACTAACGTTAAGTGACCAAGAAGAAGTCACCAATGGCAATTCCCTCTTCATTAATCGTCGTTGCTCATTACGTCCCATACATTTTCAGTCGTCTCGTTCATGTCTCAGCACTTGTCCAACTCCACGTCGCACATCACCTCTGACATATCCTCTCAATCCAAAGCCATTTTCGTCTCTTTCAAGAACCTGACACCCTGTTCCGCAGCCTTGGTCATCACCTCCTCCTTGTCCACGCCGCCCTCGACCTTGGCAACAACCTGGTCCCCAACCTGCACCGTGCAGCGGAACTCGCGCGAGCCATCGCCGCCCACCAGCACCTCGTACTTGTAGTTGATCCTCTTGTTGACCGCCAGCTTGGTGAGCTCCTCCTTCGGATGCTGGACGTGGACGTTGTCGCGCAAGATGCGCTCCAGATATGGCAGGATCGAGAACTTTCGGAGCACGGCTTCGCAGGCTTCCACGGACCCGGAATCGATCCAGACGGCGCCGAGGAGAGCCTCGAAAATGTCAGAGTAGAACTTCCTCGGGTGCAGACGGGCCAGCGCCGCCCATGGATAGTTATCCCCGTGCGCCAGTGCATCAACGATCACACTGCTCAGTGACTCGAATCGCTTCGACACCGCGGCCTGCTCGATGCCAATAGCCGGGAGCGAATGCCGCATGGATTTCCAAAGCGACAAAGCAACCTCTCTTGCCTCGATAGTTCCGTCTTCATTGACAACGATTTCTGTATGCTTTTGCGAATGGTTCAGACCAACAAAAGCCAGAAAGTCGCCGTTCACCATGGCTGTCTTGATCATGTGCAGACGAGAATGGGGTAGTGCGGGTTGTGCCTTGAATATCTTCGTGACGATGATATAGTCGAGGACGGCATCGCCAAGAAACTCAAGTCGCTCCATCGATCGCGAATTGATATCGGCCGAGTACGAACCATGCGTCATGGCCTCAATCAGCAACGCCTTCTTCTGGAATGAGTACCCGATGAGGTCCTCCAGGGGCGCCATTGTAGGCGGCAATTCAACATCGCTAGCAGCATGGTTGAAGAGAATATCCCGCCCCTCCCTCTCATTATACCATTTCGCTTTTTCGCCTTTCCCACTGTTGAGAAACAGAGAGATGCATTTCAAGGCCTTGGGGATTCCCCCGTTCTGATAGGAAGCCCCAATGAGGGACTCCACAACATCTGCGAGCATCTTAGAGGGTAGGATCCTTGGCGCAGTCTTTGGTTCCTCTTGGAGTACGTCGTCTGCGTAGGTAGGCCTCCATTTTTGAGCAGTGAATATCTTAGACAGCACAAAGCCAGGGAGACCAAGATCGACCGAGGCACGCAACAACCGTGAGTTCGAAACTTGACGATCTTTGAAGAACGACAGGTAGCCCTCGGGCCAGTTCAGGTCTGTGGAATTGTCAACATAAGACGATCTGGATACTTCGGGAATGAAATTACTCACATTTGGCAGAGGCTTGAACGACGACGCAGAACTTGAGAAGAGAGTCTCCCAGAAACTCCAGCCGTTCATAGTCAACCGGTTCAGCCGCGTTTCGAGAGCTGATCGCTTCAATGACAAGCTGAAGGTCGGTTATGCCCACTGGCTTCAAGATCGTCGTGGACAACTCATTGGCAACCATCATGACCTCAAGCTCGTGCGTGATCGACGGAATCAGCATTCCAAACTGGGCAAACCGCTTCTGGATAGTATCAACCTTTGCCCAAGGTAAGGGGAGAACCCACGTATACAACCGTCCACTAGCCGGTTGCATCTGCTTCTTCGGGTCTGAATGCACGGGATGGAGGAAATCGGCCCGTCGTGTCGTCTTCTTAAGAGTGAGATACGGGACGTCCATAGGTGCCTTTTCGTACTCGTAGAAAGCATTTTGTACTTGCTCAATTGGCGGCTTCGATGGTATTATGCCGGTATACTCATATGGATAGTTCGACTGGTCTCGGACAAGATATGGCATTTGTGTGTCGTGCGTCTGAGGATCAAAGTCAACTGATCCAATCTGCTGCTTGGACATTGTCTGTACATCCTGGGCAAAGAATTTGACGATATGATCTACACGCTCTTCTACCGGCCAACGATGTCCAAAGTGGAGGGCAAGCAGAGTCGATGTATGTTCTGGCAACATTGCGGCATCGTCGACCGCCTTCCATTGACCGAAGGTGATGGTCCACTGGACATCCCAGCCGGGATAGATCTTGATGGATCGAGGCTGTGGGAGCTGGACTGGGAGTACGATGCCGTATTGCCCCATCAAGTTGCCCGACTCGTCATGAAGGCTCAATGGAAGCACCCATCTACTTCCAGTGCCATTCCATGCCTGTGCCATCTTCACCCACGGGTTGAAGGGTGGTGCAGGTGTTACAGCCGGCACTCGGTCTTCCGGAGGGGCATCCTTGATAGGCAGAAGGTTGTCGTTCAGCAATCCAGCCTTGTAGAGGGCCAAGTACGCATGAAACGCCGCGTCTTTCTTCGCATTCTTCTGCGACTTCCATGATGAAGCACTAGCTGCATGACGCAAATTCGCCTGCAAGGACGACGGTAGCAGCACTGTCGCCGTGACTGGCGAGTCATCCTCCCGGGAGACTCGGCGGATGATGTAGTCAGGCCGACAGTCAATAAACTCGCTCTGGGTAAGGACGCGACAAAAGTGTTCCAAATGCTGCTTGGCATTGTCAAAGTCGAGTCGCGCACCCGTGGATTCCACCACAAACGAGAGTGAGCCCGCAGCCTCCTCCTCTAGTTCCGCAAGGCGGCGCTGCTCCTGCTTGTCCTCTTGATACTGCTTCTTCATCTTCTTCTCCAGAGCTTCCCATCGGGGTACGCCTTGAGCCGAACGCTCGAGCAGAAGAACCAGTTTGGATTGCTTCATGCGGGCTCGACCACGGCGCTGAATGAAAGACTTGAGGTTCGCGGGTTTGTCGAAGCAGACAACTAGGTTGCAGGCAGGGACGTCGATGCCTTCTTCCAACACACTGGTCGCGATGAGCAGGTTGATCCTCCCCGAGCGGAAGTCTTGGAGAGCAGAAAGTCCAACAAGCTTGTTGAACTCGTAGATGTTCTTGTTCCGAGCATGGTAGTTGGACGTGCCGACCATGGCTCCGATGCGATACTTCTCTAGTATAGCCGGGTAGGTTGTCAGGAGGTCCATGATGATTGTGACTGTGGCTCGCTCCTTGACGAATACAATGCCCACCACATTGTCCACAGCTGATAGAAGCTCTTTGACAAGGATATTGGCTTTCTCGGAGAGTTCGTGGGCTCCCGCCGGTGGGACTAGAGAACCGTTTCGTGAAACGTTGCGGAGGAAATTGGCGAGAAAAGCCTTGTCATCGTGTGTCCCGCCGCTTTTCTCCTCGTCGACGCGCTCTAGAAACTCCTCGATGGCCTTTGAGATGTAATGATCAACAGCCCAGGGGCCAAGCTCCCGGAGAATCTCTTTGCTGCGACCCCATAATCCCTTCAACTGGTTCTGGGAATACGTGTTGTACTTCAACATCGCGCTCCGAAAGTCACGTTGGCCTCTCTCGGAACGATCAGAACCAAGCCTGATCATATTCGGATCAGTCGTTATATCGACGCTCTTATACACCTCACGCAAGGACTTCATGGTCGCAGTGTGGTCGGGAAAGTCGACAGACTCGTACTCTGAATGGGAAAGCTCCGGCTTGTTCACACATCGGAGAAGCTCGTCTCTGTGCAGAGTCGGTGTGATACACCTGGCATCAAGCGTCGCTTCAAGAACTTTGATGCCTTCAAGGTCTGATCGCATGATGGGACTTGCTGTCAGCCCAAGGATGGCCGGGACTGGTTGGTTGAGGCCCTTCTTGGTGTGATAGTACTTGTTCATGATGTTGGTTCCAGGGGAGTTTCCGACACAGTTGTGAGCTGTGAGGTTCATGTTAGAATGACGACTGAGGAGGGACGTTTGGGCAATCAAACCTTCATCAATTACGAGAAGTGCTAACATCTCCATATTGACATAACCATGACCCAGAGCATCCAGTAACACCTGAAAGGTCGAGACTATGATTCGAGTCCCGTCTAGGACAATATCCCAAGTTTCTTTGGCCCAGCTGTCAAGCTTGTCATTGCCAGTCAGCACCTTAATGGGGACTGAAGGGTTCTGGAGTCGGATGACTTCGCACTGCTGCTCGCACAACGAGACAGTCGGGGCGAGAAACCAGACCATCTGAATCTTATTAGTCATGAAATGACGATTGTAGGGAGATATCTCACTTTATCTGACGGACATCTCTCCAATTCTGCCTCAATTCGGAGCACGGCACTTTGAACTTGATCAGCTTCAATCTGGGATGACAACACAGATGACTTACACCTGTGTTTTACCGCTTCCAGTGTCCATCTATTTTCGTAAGTCAGCTTATATTCTCAGGCACGTATTTGGGCAGATTGAAACCTACGGCAACAATGACATTCCGCTGGAGGGACTGGTCCAGCATCTCCAATTGGTACGCCCGCGAGCTCATCCTTTCTGGTGTTGGAGCCTCAGTTCCGGGCTCAACAAGAGAGGCAGATTTGATTCCCGAGGAACCATCTGGAGCGACGAAGGAAACGGTCTCTGTAATAATGACATTAGGTACAGCAGCCTCGTCAGCGGCCGGGGCATCCAAGGCCAAGGCCCCAGAATCACCGCCTTCCCCGGAGGACACGAAGCGAAGGGACTCCATCGGGATGCCGTCACTCGTCACTCTGTGGGGAGCGATGGCCAGGACAGCGCTTGGAAGGGTGCAATGGCGATGAGTCAACGGTTGCCCAGAGCGTCTCCAGGGTGGTGTTGCGTAGATGAAGCCGCGGCGAACCGGTGGATGAGTCGATCGGCGGCCGAATAGCGAGCACAGGCGCAAGCGCCGATGCCGGGGAATTTTTGCAAGCGGGATGCCAGAGAAGCAAGAGTTCCCTGGGACGCGTACAGCCCACGTATCGCGGGGTGTGAAGGTGAGAAGTAGGCTGCACTGGGCCGACGTTGGCAGACGGACAGACTGGTAGGCCTGCATCTCTGAGGCCCACCATGTTGAATGGCAAACGCGGCAGGCTCTGCCTTGCGAGAACTCGAGATCCGCTAAAGTGAGGATGATCTGACGCGAAGCTGCGAGAGGCCTTCCATTGTTCTACGTGGATCCATCTAGAGTGACCCATTGTGTCTTCAGTCAACGAGAGGGACACGCAATTGGGGATGTGGTGCACAGTCTGCGTCGCATCCGCACTGTCTGCAAGCAACCCCGCATCGGCGCATGTCTCGGCGGATAACAGCCCGCAGTATAGTGTGAATCACTGTGCTGGTTAACGCGTCAGTCAAGTCCATAAATGGATGAAAGAGATGCGGGTTTCAAATGACGAATAATTCATGGTGGTCAGCAATGGACTAGCAAGGTAGTAATTATGATGTGTTATCTTCTCCAAAGGACTTATGGCATCTTTTCTTGGGAATAGCGGCCGGCACAAGCACTCTCAGGCTTTTCTCACAAGCAACCACTTTTCACTGCCTTCACCGACAAACATCACAACTCATAACAAGCGAGACCGTTACGACGACCACAACAAGTCAGCCAGCCGTAGAATAGGTAACTGGAAAAAAGTGCCACCGAACCGAGTAGAAAGCAAGCACCTCAAACCCCGAAATAGATCCAATCGTATGGTACTGCCGCTCCTCAGCGAATGCGGGGAACCATGCTCCCAATTGCTTCCATCCCGCGGACTAATCCACTTCTGAATTCGAAGTCCTCATCTCGCATTTCACCCTCTGTCTCATGCCCTATCGACTGTACACCTGCATTTATGCCAAAACTCTCTTGAAAGACGGAACTCGACGTCATTGTCTCATATTGCTAGGATTAACGACCCTCCGGTGTGCCCCGCCTCCACAGCGGAGGTGCTTGTAGGGCGCTGCAGCTGCCGGCGCCACCCCCATAGCCACGGCCCAAACAAATCCGTTCTGTAAGAAGCTCCCGTCACACAACGTCCAAAGATGGGTTCAACAGACCCCAATGGCAGCAATGCCCACACGGACATAAGCTTCGGTGGCAATGGGTACAGCTTTGTGCCCTATGATCATCCCTTCCCACAGCTTTCACGCAAGATCAAAGCGTGCACTGTGTGCCGGAGACAAAAGGTCAGAACCGTCGGACCAATCGACAACTCTTTTGCAGTGGGAGATGGTGAACTGGACTTACACTATGTCTAGATAAAATGCCTTATGGATGACAGTGGCCCTCCCTGTCGCCGATGCGCCGAGCGGAATTTGGACTGCATCCTAGGCAAAACCCTGCAGACCATCATCGATGAAAAGTCGCAGTATGTCCCTCTAGCAGCACCTCAACCACATGGCAGTACTGAACATCCCGTATAGGTATCTCGATGCGGTGTTTCAAGACTTGGACCAGATTCACGGCACTCTCCGAGCCGTGGCCGAGCGAGTCGGCCTACCGGAGCCTCAACCACTGCAATCATCTTTCGTTCGCGACACGGCGAGATCACCCACAACACGAGATCCTCTTACAGGCCAGGAAAATCCTCACAACGGGGGTAAACGCCTACGAGTGTCCAGTCAAGACAGCTACGGACCATCCTGTGATAACTCCCCCAGGATTTCACCAGCCGACGAGGCTAATCTCCCCCACGTGCCCATCCATTCGCTCTACAGGCTTACCAAGCTTCAAGCGCTCAGGTCCCCAGATGGCCCGAAAGAATCTCATGGCCGAGCGATAGATGACCTCATATCTCGTGGCGTCATCAGCTTCAGCGATGCACAACGTCTTTTCTCTCTCTATCGCGACCGCCTGAATTCCTTCATGTACGGGGTGGGCTGCCGGTACCAGTCCCTAGACGAGCTGCGCCAAAGAAGTTCTATCCTCACGGTTGCGATACTCACGGTTGCCGCGCTTCACGACCCAGCAGCAAACTCGATATATGGACTGTGCAGATCCGAGTTCCGTCGGCTAATAGAGAGATCCATCTTCGATCGCCAAGTCAACCACGATTACCTCCGCGCCATGTGCGTTGCTTCATATTGGCTTAGCGACATGTCTTGGATGCTCTCCGGGCACGCGATTCGGCGTGTGACGGAAGGAAACCTCTACAACATCCACATTAGAGCCCAAGAGGAGCAGAGCGAAGAAGCTGCCGATGGCGTGAGGCTGTGGTACATCCTCAATATCTGCGACCAACATCTCGCGACGCTCTATGGCAGACCTGCCATCGTTCATTCGGATACGTCGATGAAGGGCTGGGAAACCTTTCTCGAATTGCCCATCGCAAATGCGGAAGACACCCGGCTCGCAAGTCAGGTAGCCCTCCTGAGCATCTTCGGCAGCATTCGCGAGCTCTTTGGCCCTGACACCGGGAAGCCCATCCCGCGAGCATATCTCCACCAGATTGAGCATTTTAATAAGCAACTCGACAACTGGGTCAGCCACTGGTCTGTGACACTACAAGGTGTGTTTTTCTGGGGATTGGCTCGCCTTTAAAGTCAATCCGTGTCTTTGCAACTAGCTGACGAGTCCCGAGCAGAGAAATATGAGCACATCGGCGGGTTCCCGCGCAAGGGCGTCCATCTCCACTACCACTTTGCAAAGCTACATCTCCATTCACACATTTTCCGAGGTCTTGGTAGTGATACTACCATCCCACACTACTTTCTCGACTGCACCGTCGCGGCTGTTTCCGCCGCTACGTCGACGATCGACTTCATCCTCACTGACAGCGACGTCGCTGCTGGAATTGTCGGCATGCCTTCCTACCTACACTGCATGACCGCGTTCGCCTGCATGTTTCTCACCAAGGTGGCTATCAGATACGGCAGTAATCTGATTGAGCTGGATCGTGTGCGCGACTTGATCACTCGCCTAGTGCGACAGTTCCGGTCGCTGCCAGTTGGGAGATGGCATTTGGCCAATCTGATGGCATCGGGGCTAGCAAAGATGGCCGAAACGCTGGATCCGAATCAAGAAGAACAGGCCAAAAGGATGAGGGCTGAAGAGGTGGTAAATAACAGCACCAATGGCGCTCTTGACCAGACAGCCTCCCTTTTCGACGGCGAGCAGTCGTTTGAGGGCGTTGAAGGCGATATGATGTTCAACTACGCCATGAGTTTTGGGTTGTCTCCGGTGTTTGGCTTTGATCCGAATAGCATTGGGATCGAGGATCTTCAAGAGTTTCCAGACGGTAACTATTCAGTTTCGAGAACTTAGATGGCATATAGTAGTTTGTTATTGCTTGTGTATAGCCTGGCCATTTAATTACTGCACTTACAACGTTCCATACATGCAGTAAGTAACTAGCTGTACGACCAAGTGATTCCATTCAAAAGGGATTCCATGTAACGCAATGCCTTTTATATATCTACCGCGGCAAACGCTCTGATTGGCTATCCTATAACCAATATAATACTCTGAGGAACGAAAGGGAACGTTAAGTAGAAACGTCCAGCCATACGTGACCGACTTGGCAGCCACTAAAGCCTAGAAGGCCAACGCTTCTTCACCACCACATCCGCTTCTTGTTCGTCCGAAACAACCAAGTGGTCTATGTCTCGAGTGTTCACCAACTTGGCCGTTGCTTCTTCTAGAGTCGTGATGCCGCAAAGCCGCATGGAGGTTTCGATTTCATCCTTGAGGACTGCAGACGAGCAGGTTAACAACGGCATATTTGGGACACAAACTCATGGGCCTTACTTTGTGTGAGGTGCTCTGCGCCCTCTTGGCCGTATACCAGAGAGTATAAATAAGGCCGGCCAATTCCGACAGCAGTAGCTCCTAACGCGATGGCCTTGAGAATATCGGAGCCTCGCTCGAACCCACCGTCGACGTAGACCTCGAGCCGGCTGAAAACCTCAGGGCACATCTTTCTCAACTCCAATAGGACCAGAATACTAGCCTGGGAACTGAATCCTCGAGAGTTAGTTGGTGAAACACTTACAGCTTTCAAGCAATGGTGCGAGTAACTTACCCATCCAAAGACCGCCCGCCATGATTACCCAACAGTACGCCATCCACACCGTAGCTGACGGCCTTTTTAACGTCCTCTGCAGTTTGCACTCCTTTCAATATGATGGGAACTCCACTGGCCTCACGGATCCAAGCCAGATCGTCCCAACACAGAGACTTGTCGATATACTGCGCCATGAGACGACCGAGACCACTTCCTTTCTTATCCTTGCTGCTTTCTCCCCCGCTGATGGCTGACTTGATTTTCACAGCTTGGGCAGCTCGCTCATCGGCCTCACGCTTTCCAGGCACAGGAGCATCGACGGTCACGAAAACAGCTTTCACACCCAGTTCCCGGGCTGTCTTGAGGAGTTCAATGGTCTTTTCGCGGTTCGAATTAACGTAGAGTTGGAAGAAGAATGGCTGGTCGGGCGGGGCGGCTGAGATGATGGACCGTAGAGTATACGAGGCGTTGCTCGAGATCTAGTGTTCACTGTCAGTAGCCGTACTCTCCTTGAACTTCCTATAAAGGCGAAGGCTGAGTAAAGATCGTGTCTTACACATTGAATGATGCCTTCAGACGCAGCAGCTCGAGCCAGAGCCAGTTCACCGTCTGGATGTGCAAGCCTTGCCATGGCCGTGGGGGAAATGAAGAAGGGTGCTGAGGTCTTGAAGCCCAAGATGCTTGTTCGATAGTCGACGTTCAACACGTTTCTCAAGATCCTCGGCCTGATCATAACTCTGCGTACTAATTCCTTATTCTTCGTATGTGTCACTAGATCAGTGGCAGCTGAAGAATAAAACGCCCATGTCTTAGGGGCCAACGCTTTTGAGGCCGCGAGCTCGAAGTCGGGTGCACCGATGATAGATTCCAGGTCCGGAGCTGAATTGTCCTCTGCCAGAATTGCAGGTTCGGGGGCGGCTGGTGCTGCGGCCGCAATCATCGGCGGAGCATCGTCAACTTCGACTGGTGGCTTTGCAGGCTGGTCCTGAAGGACGCCGATGAACGTCCCCTTGGGCATCTCCTCGAGCATGTCCGGTGCGTGGGCGTCGTTGAAGGGCTGTGTAGCATCCGAGCCGGCGCACTTTAGCAAGACTGTTCCAAAGACTTAGTGTTGGACTTCCGAGGAGTTGACGAGGTGGCTTGCCGGATGGTCCTCCTGGGTGCTCGTTGATGAACGTGGTAATGTCCCAAACCTTCGAGTGTACTGCGATCCAGCAATCCGTCTTTGTCTTGTGCTTGTTCAGATCCTGTAGCGATATCAATGGTGTTTCCTTTTCTGACATCTTCGGCCATAACGAGTACTCTCTTAGCAATTCCACCTCGTGGTCTGGTTGGAATATGCTGTGTGGTGTCTCCTGCCACTTTGCTAGTGTGCGGTCGACGTCCAAGAGAATTCCCAGAAGGAAGCAGCTATTTTCAGAGAGTCAATGACTGGATCAACGACCCTGCCCCTGTAGCTTGACACCAGGAACCTGGAGCTTCTTCCGTGATGTCCAGGCATATTTCCTTTTCCGGCCAAGTTCGGCATGGGGTAGTTCCCCACATCGGCCGGATTCACCGTGCATCGGGCATGAGTTCGGGGCTGACTAGGGACACACCTCGATGCTACGCCTCATGATCATTAATAGCCAAACGTCTCTCGTCAGTTGTCTCGAACCCCACACATTGATGTCGGTTGACGTCGCGCGTAGATTCCGGCCGAGAGCCCGATGGGATGAATTGGGAACGACTAAAAACGATGGATGGAGACAACGCAGCTGCTCTTACACAATAGACTCCCACCCACTCCTTATCTGTATACTACACTTTGGTGACCTGCGAGGTTCCTCTAAGTTTATTACGATCACGACTGAAGCACCATGCCTTCCAGTACTATCGCCGCCAAGGCCAAGCCTCTTCCTCCGGGAGTCTACACCCCGGTCGTCACCCTCTACAAGGCCAACGATCCTTCGCAAGAAGTAGACCATGACGCCATGTACAAGCAATGCCAGGCCCTGGTCCGCGCCGGGATGCACGGCTTGGTCTATTTGGGAACCAACGGCGAGCTCGCCCTGCTCACTGCCCCCGAACGCAAGGCTATTGTTGAGACGGCTGTGCGCGCAGTGAATGATCTAAACCAGACCGACTACCCCATTGTGGCGGGCATCTCTGCGCAATCTACAAAAGAAACCATTCTTAATGCCAAAGACGCAGCGAGCGTGGGTGCCAAGTTCGCTTTGCTCCTGCCACCCAGTTACTGGGTAAAGGCGATCTCAAGCGACGCGCATCTCTCGTACTATCGCAGAGTCGCCGATGCTTCGCCCATCCCGATCGTCATCTACAACTTCCCAGCCATGACTTCTGGCGTGGATCTCGACTCGGATCAGCTCTCAGCCTTGGCCTCTCACCCTAACATCGTCGCTGTCAAGCTCACCTGTGGCAACGTCGGGAAGTTGACACGACTCACGAGCAAGTTCAAGCACGAGCAGTTTGGCGTCTTCGGCGGGAGCAGCGACTACCTACTACCCACGCTACATGCTAGCGGAAGCGGTTGTGTGACCGGGATGGGAAACATCTTCCCGGCTTCTACTGCGGGCGTATACGACCTCTGGAAAGCTGGTAGGATTGAAGAGGCAAAGGAGCTACAGGACAGCGTGGCCAATGCCGAATGGGCATGCAAGAAGGGCATTGCTTGCACAAAGTATGGAGCCTGGTATTACTTGGGACGTGACTTGGCTCTGGGAGAAGAGTCAACATGGGAGATGAGACAACCTTATCAATCTCTTGGCGATGCCATGAAGAAGTGGACGTTAGAAACGTTGAGCGTGCTAGACAAAGCAGAGAAAGAAAGGCCTTGGAGGAAGTAGACTAGTCAAAGAGATGTGGCACATTGATCTGGTAGACTACAAACAGGGATTTGCACTTTTCAATCTGATCATGAAATCACATGCCATCTACGTGTTGCTTTTATGAAGTCGTCCTTCGCCTTGAGTATTCGGACTTCCTGGTCAAGATCGCTCTGAACTTCACATTTCGGTCTCAAGATGTCCAGCTAGATCTTGGGGTCGTCACCATAGCTCACTTGTATCATAACCAGCTGATCAGTCTTAATCCCCGGGAATGAAGAAGCGTGTACAGAGATGCAGTAGTCTACACAATCTATTAAGACACCTCGGTGACATCCCCCCGCAGCTACCCCAACTATCAGTGGAGATGCCCCTCCCCCGGATGGAGTCAACCTGGGGTAATGGGGAGATTATGCCAAATCTGAGTGGCCGACGCCATTGCCGAGGACGACTTGTTCGGCCGCAGCTCAAAAGCAGTAAGCGCTTCAAGGCCCCGGGTTATCCGCAACCGAATACACCGCGTGTTTGGACACGGCGCTTCGTCCGAGTCGACTTGGGTAGGTTTAGCGTGGAACACGGTGTCGAGGGGCCGTCTCAATCCCATATAATGCTTGGGTGGAGACCATCTTGCATTCCTTAGAGAAAGCTCAGTTTAAATCTCCTCGAATACTCGACTCCTGAGGTTGTAGGGACATCAACGGCAAGATGACAGACGTAATCGACCACGACAAGGCTCACATGGAGGAGACGGAGATGGGAAAACCTCGCCACATTGACCCCAACGACTTGCCTCTCCCTGACGAACTGGTCCATCTGAGCAGAGATGAAGTCCGCAAGCTCGAAAGGGGGTTGACCCGTCGGCTAGACATGACCCTGATGCCTACGGTGTTTCTATTATTTCTGTTGAATATTCTGTGAGTTTTCTCAAGCAAGAACTAAGACCAGCATGGGCCAGACTGACATGGAAACCCCAGCGACCGGAATAATATTGCTAGTGCCAAGATCGTTGGTCTTCAAGAAGATCTCGGCATGACCAACAATCAATACAACACTGCTCTCATGATGTTCTACATCGGATGTACGTGGTCACCAAGAGTCGAACCGGAATGAGTCTCTTTTACTAACAACCAAAAGACATCATCACTCAAATCCCCTCAAACATGATCATCGGCAAAGTGCGCCCATCGTACTACATCTGCCTCGTCACCTCTCTATGGGGAGTCGTATCCATGTCTCAGGGCTTCGCCAAAAACTACAGTCAGCTTTATGCCCTGAGGTTCGTTCTAGGACTCGTCGAAGCCCCATTCCTCCCCGCCGTCTTCGTCGTCATGAGTTGCTGGTATAAGCGCAGCGAACTACCGCCTCGTATTGCCATCCTATACGGCGGTAACATGATGTCGGCGGCTTTCTCCGGGCTCATCGCGGCGGGTATCACCAGCCGAATGGACAATGTTGCTGGGCGAGCGTCGTGGTCCTGGCTCTTCATCATCGAGGGCGCAGTCACGATTGTTGTTGCCATTCTGCTGGTGCCTGTCCTCACGGATTATCCTCTTCAGAGCAAGCACCTCTTCATCTCCCGGGAGCTTCAGCTCGTTGGTGTAAGCAACTCTCGTTTTCTGTGCATTCTTTGTTGATGGAACTAAAGCATCGAGTAGGAATGGCGCATCCGTAAGGAGAATGCCGGTATCGTCGACGAGGACCCTGAGTCTATCTGGTGGGGACTGAAGCAGGCCTTGATCGACCCGAAGCTGTACATGTTTGTTGTGCTGCAAATGGCACTCATCACCTCTCAGTCCTTCAACAACTTCTTTCCTTCGATCGTCGAAACCCTGGGATACGGAAGCACAACAACATTGCTCCTCACAGCTCCTCCCTACTTCTTTGCCTTCATCGTGTCTCTCAGCATCTCCTTCCATGCAGGTCACAAGAAAGAGCGAGGATGGCATATTGCCGTGCCTTTAGCCTTTGCAGTTCTTGGAAATATCCTTGTAAGAGTCTCAGACCTAATGAGCCGTAACCTTGAGTTTGCTGACTTTTTCCAGGCCATGTTCGTGCCTTCGACCGGTGGTCGTTACTTCTCCATGTTCCTATTGACCGCTGGATCCTACGCGCCTTACAGCCTCTGCGTTAGTTGGCTGAGTGCTTCGCTCCCACGACCACGAGCAAAGCGTGCTGCAGCACTTGCCATTGTGAATGTCATGGCCGCTGGCGTTGCACACTTCTACACCGTATACATGTTCCCCGACTGGCAAAAGCCCCGGTACTACATCGGTGGCAGTATGATGGCTGGAGCTTGTCTGGTTTGTGGAGTCATGGCTTTATACATCAAGTACTACCTTAAGGGACAGAACAAGAAGCTGGAAGAGGAGGACATACGAGGTGGACAAAACTATAGTCAGATTATCGGTTCTGGAAAGGCTGGTGATGAAGGAGGTGCTGTGGTGTCTTTCAGATATGTGCATTAGTTAAAGGTGTGTGGATGAATCTAAAGTGGAATAGGAACGCACTTCTGCTTTAACAACCACTTACAAGGCACCAAGACGGCATACCGCTCATGACCATGTTTCATCCTCGTAGGGTTTCCTCTGTGATGTTCTTAACCAGAACTTGGCTATGCTGGGTATACCTGCTAGCTCCGACAGCCTAGAAAGAATAGAAATTCTCCAAGCCAGTGTAGATGTAGATGTAGAGCAGGAACAGACTTTATAGAATAACTGAAGATAGACTAGCATGTTTGAGTCAAATCAAATAGCTACACTTGTCATTCCATAAGTAGACCAAGCGTTCTAACATCTAGCTAAGCGAATCTTTTGCTAGGCCCTACCCAAGATGAGATAGGAAATGTGCTCCTTGTCAAGGAACCAGCGCCAGTATCAATCACCACTTGAACACCCGGAAGTGCTTTGGCCTCATTGAACGAAAACATCTGCGCACCTAGACATCAAGGTTTAGCTATCGCATCTGAATCAAGCGGAATACCAAGTGAACTTACTGTTAGGACCCTGCGCCCCGATGGTGCAGGAAGCTCCTTTATCCAAAGCCTCGTAGAACTTGTACGTGACCACGTTCGGTCTCGCCTCCTCCAGAAGCAGGTTGAAGTGGTAGTACTGGTCCTTGTCTTGGTAGCGCGAGACATACCACTCGACACAGAGAGTTCTCGACGGGGCTTCGCCAGCGGCCTCGTAGTAGATGCCCTGTGGAGTGCCTTTGTAGATGTAGAGGTCGCACCAGAAGGGGAGCAAGACGTAATCAGGGAGGCCCTTGCTGCGGTCAGGAAGAGGCCCGTAGTTGTAGCTGGCATCTCCACGGTCGAGACTGAAGACGCCATTGATGGAGACAAAGACCTTAGTCGAGGAATGGCCGTAGAGGGTGACAGGGAACGTCGACTCCAGAGGATAGACGATGTCATCATAATTGTCTGCCGCACCGCCCAGGCTGCCCACAATTGGGATTGGATTCGAGAGAGTCTGATCAGAGTTAGTCCTCCGATTCATTATGCTGTTCATGTAGGAGACATACCACTTTGTTTGGAAGCTTGGGCTTCTTCGCCTCCTCAAGCTGTAGCTTTACTCTCGCCAGTTCGGCGTCCATCACTCGCTTGGCCTCCTCCTCAGCTTCCAGCTTCTTGTGGTCCTCCTCATCGTGAGCCTGGGCTTCCTCGACCTTTGCTTGGAGCTCTTTGACCGACTCTTCGGAAAGCCGCTTGGCTTCCTCCGCAGCCTCCAGTCGCTGGTGGTCTTCAAGATCGTGTGCGCTCAACTCTTCAATCTTTCCTTGGAGGGCCTTCTGAGTCTCCTCGGAAGACTTTTGAACATTCTCGAGCAGTTTGATCTTCTGGTTTCGATCCTCCTTCACGCCTCCTAGGGCCGTCTCGAGGCTGCTGATAGCGCTGTCCTTCAAGACAATCTTCTCGCTCGCCTCGGTGAGCTGCTTGGTCGTATCGGCAAGAGTCTTGGTGGTGTTCAAGACCTCCTGTTCACTGGCTGCCAGTTTCGCATTGAGGGCATCGATGTTGGCATAGATGTCAGTGTTGGCCCGGTTGACGGAGGCAAGCTGGTCAGTGAGAATGGTCTTCTCTACCTCCTTGTCATCGCAATTCTTCTTGCAAATACTCAAGCGCTCCTTGGTAATCTCAAGCTCATGCAAGGCTGCAGTAAACTGCTCACTCTTGCTGTCCAGCTCAGCTCTCAAGGTCGCTTTCTCTTGGAGAGATCGCTCAAGAGCATCGTGGGACTCGTCAATTGCCCTGTGGTCCTCGCTCTCGTGTTCCATCTCACGGAGCCACTTTTCGTGCTCTTCGAGGAGGGTCTTGTCGAGCTTCTGCTTGAGGCGACTTTCAGCTGCCTGTGACTTTTGGACGGCTTTCTCGGAGAGGCGAAGCTTGCGGGCCAGCTCCTTTTCAGCCTTGAGGGTGGCAGCACGGTTCTTCACCAGTCGCTGCTCGAGGTCATAGTTTGCTTTTTCTTGGCCAGCAACTGTCGTCTCAAGATTCTCGACTCTGTGAGTCTGTGTATGCAGTTGCTCGCGAAGCAAGGCCATGTCGATGGCATCATTTCCAATGGTATCGATGGCAGCATGCAGTCTCTTCTCCAGAAGCTCGTAGCCCTGCGTGCCAGTTAGTAATGATTCCCAACGACAGGCTTGACATCGTCCGGAATTCACTTACAGAGCCGAACTCCTGGGCGAGATGGCCAGCGTGGTCAATAAAGGCTGATGCCAAAGCCAAATTCTTGCTGATGGTTGTAGAAAATGGTAATGGCTCCTGAAGTCTTTTCAGAGCGGGCTCATCCGTGGGCAGGTAGCATTCGAATGCGACGGTCCCAGCTTGGCGCTCAGGTGGAATTGTGGTTCTTGTGAGTGTCAGTAGTAGCTCGTCCTAAATGAAAGGGAATGCCGTGTACATACTGGGCCTCGGCCTTGTGGTTCTTGTGATGTGAAGGCATCATGAATCTCGGCTTCTTGGTGCTATTTTTTGCTTTGCTCTGGAGATCTGGTTTAACAGCATCATACGCAAGGGAACTCTCCATATTTATATCAATGATACAATGCTCAAGCGAAGGGTCCTTTACGGACCATTTCGAATCCGAGCCAACCATTAACATCAGACTCCTGTCGCTACCCAAGGGCGAGTATCCTGCATGGCTTGGATATTTCTCAGCGGCTGCGGCCCGCGATTTGTGATATTCCTATAGACTACTACAGCCGTCATACGACGGAAGAGCTGAAGCTCGTTCCTATCCCAACATGGACTTTCAGCTGCATGATGCCATTTCACAAAAGCCTACCATTTCAAAGAGTAGTGTTGGCCCTAGGCCTCCTGTCAGCAGGCCCAAGCCTTCAAGTTGTATGAAGTTAGTGCGGGCGGCCAGGATGCCAGCTGGGGCTACCTTTGCTGCAGCTGTCAGCTATATGCAAGGTGTCAGCAATCCGGGGTGCCCAGGTCGTCAGCTATCTGCACCACTCTGATCTTTTCCTTAATGGGATTTCCACATGCGTTTTGTATACTACATTTTGACCTTCTTGGTCCCCAATTGGCTGATGAACAGGCAATGGCGCTTCAACGAGGTTAGCTGGCGGCAGTTCCATCACTTGGCCCGCCTCTAACGCCCACCTGAATACGGCGAAAGCTTTTACTAGGGGCAGTGCCCACGGGGACCGACTGTATTCTTCTGTGATACAACGGGGAGGCGGTTTTGCTAACTCGTCTTGAGAGGTATTGGGTCTGTCATCCCTTTGGCTAAACTGCCGTGTCAAAAGTCTGTCAAAAGCCCACTTTTCCCACCTTCCACCATAATAACGCATAGAATAAAGATACCCATTACGCACACAATTCTTACACTAAATAAGAGTTGTATACATTTTTTGAATTATTAGAGGCTAGGAATTAATGTTTGGTATATCAACCCTCCACTTAACGGTAGGCTTCTACCCGACGGGGCACTGACTCTAATAGCACCCGAATCTTATCCTGTAGGATAGCTGCCCACGCTTTCTGTATACATTCTTTGAATTCTTCGATATCCACTGTATTCTTGCGTAGGTTTGAGAAATGAGGGAACATTCTATAAAAATTCCTCTTTAGCATGTTCTATATATGCTTGGTTGGGTTGAGATCTAGGCTATAAGGGGCCCAGTCAATAAGCGAAATTGCGTTCTGGAGGATGAAGGCATCTATGACCGCAGAACTATGGATAGAAGCATTATCTTGCTGAAAATGACGTATGCCATCACAGACTGGAAGTAGACTTTCTGATAGGGCCTGAATATAGCTTCTAGAACTGAATCCCTTCTTCTTGGCGAGCTTATCTCTTGTCATGATCACCAGATGACTCTTTCCTTCCAACCAAATTGATCCCTAGACCATGATCCGAATAGGTGGCTTTCCATGATGTTGTTTATTGACGAATTTAGGATCATAGGCCTCATGAGCAAATCGTTAGACCTATTCATTGGGAGATGAGCTCGAATTTTGAATTGTACACTCAATATTGTTACCTCTGATATACCGCACGTAAGAATCGTCGAACTCGGCAACAGTGAGAATATCTGGTCGAAGTCTTGCGAGATGAGAAGGCGACTGGGTAGGAGTATTTGTGTTAGTGATCGAGATTTGCTAAAAGGACGTAGTCACATACCGATGAGTCCTGTTTTGGGAGTTGCCGGGTAGAAAGCCTGTTTTGACGTCCGTTGAGATCCAAGCCGCCATCTCAGCCCTTTCCTAGATTCGAATTATCGATGCATTGCCATGAGGTTTGTTTCGACGATGTGGCTTCACTTGGATGATAGCCAAAGTATCATCTTGGTCCAGATCCTCGCCACGACTGTTGACTTCTAGACAACCGTCTGTCCAGGCTGTAAGGATCTTTCTCCGTTTCGATTGGTTGTCTGGGTCAGGCCGGGTGACAGAGAACTCCTTGGGCTGGATAGACTACTCGTATGGCTCGTATGGTGAATTCTCTAGCAGGCTCATGCAGACGCCCTGAAGGAGAGCGACGATCGAAAAGTTGATGGGCGCCTCTTCGAGACGGTGTTCGTTGATCAGTTTGGCTTCGGCACTCATGCCAGACTCTGGCGATGAAGTTCCCGCCCTGGCGCGCTCACACTTTCAGCCAGGTTAACATATTCGGGCAAAACCATATTCCCCTGCATGTGGATGAAGCAGTGTTAACTTTCACTAATTAACTTTACAATCTGTTCGTGCTAATCGCGGAAATTGCGA
Source organism: Neonectria faginata (assembly GCA_030864175.1). Lineage (NCBI taxonomy): Eukaryota > Fungi > Ascomycota > Sordariomycetes > Hypocreales > Nectriaceae > Neonectria > Neonectria faginata. The sequence continues at coordinate 46,151 of JAULBG010000010.1, read as the reverse complement.
GAATCATCTATGATGCTTTACACCCTCTAGGCTATGCTCCCTCGTTTTTAAGTACATCTCTAATATATTATAGAATGAATGCTATTATAATAAAGATGCAAAATAATTATCCATTAATAGCTTACTATCTTTTGAGAAAGCTAATGCGCTGATGCGACCCTACAGTCGAGTTTAAGACAATCGGCTAGGGTAGGTGAGTCGAGCGAGCAGAGTTCGATAAATCAGCTTACAATTCTGATAGTCATCCGATATGGCAAATCAGTCCGGATTGGAGCTGGAGGACGATGACTGGGATGAAATCGACTTGGCATACGATTTTTCTAGCACAATCACAAACCCGGAACCCTACAGCTTCGGAGTAGAGATGAACTAGTTGCGGAACGCATATCCATGTTGCCCCGTTCGACCGTACTTATACGCTACAAGAGATGAGAAAGGTCGCATATTGGGAAGCTGAAGTTGAAGGGCGAAAAGGGCGGAAAGTTTACAACGAATCCGCTCATATAACCGTCTTAGCGCCCTTCTCATATAAAAATTTCATGATCTCAACACGATTCTCGTCCTCCCCCTGAGATGCGAGGACAAGAGGGGTAGCCTCCTGTTCAGCTTCTGCATTGACTTCTTCCTTGCATTCATTGACCAAAAACTTGACCACTTCGAGATGTCCATTCTGGGTGGCCTGGTGAATCGGTCGCCGTTTGGAATGCTTCGTTGAAATTATCTTCGCCCCGGCTTCGTGAAGCTTCTTGACGACGTCGATGTGGCCTTGCTGAGAGGCCATCCATAGTGCGGTTGCACGATCCTTCGCCTCGGCGTTTACGTTGGCAGAAGAATCCAAGAGGTTCTCGACTATTTCAAGATGACCCTCTTGTGCTGCCATCATAAGCGGTGTCCGGCCGTCTTCCTCTCGAGAATCGATGTTCACTCCTCGTCCAATTAAAAAGCGAACGAAATCTGTATGGTCGTTTTGCGTGGCTTGGTGGATGGGTCGGCGCTTCGAAGATCCGATGACAAACTCATGATTGGCGCCACGATCGATCAAGAGTTTTCCAATGGAAACGTTTCCATTCTGAGCTGCAAGCCAAAATGGGGAAGGCGTCTCGTCGTTGAAGCTCTGTCTTTCGGGGTTGGCTTCTGCCCCAGCTTCGAGGAGGACTCGCACCACTTCAACATGCCCATTCTGCGCGGCCTGGTGGATTGGCCGACGCTCTCCATCGCTGGAGATGGTCTCCGTGCTAGCCTTTTTGTCGAGAAGCAGCTTGACAATTTTGGAGTGTCCTTGCTGAGCCGCGCTCCACAACGGGGATATTCCATTTTCATCTCGCGGATCAGGATGGGCACGATGCTCTAGTAGCCTCTGCACCACTTCGAAATGGCCCTCCTGTGCGGCTTGGTGGATTGGAGTGCGGCGGGTGTCGGCGAGAGGAACTTGGACATCGACATGGTAACTGAGAAGAAGGTCGACAATCCTCAGGTAGCCCCCCTGAGCAGCAATCCAGAGCGGAGTAACGTCCCCGCCGCCGGTGACATGGGCGCAGTCGGGTGTGACGTCAAGCAGGAACTTAACGCTGCGGTAGTTTCCAGCCTGAGCCGCTTGGTGAATTGGCTGGCGGAGCGTTCGAGAAATTCGGCTGCTAGAAGCTCTACCAAGAGCCGGACGTGCATGCTTGGCCGATACTGCCGTGATTTGCGGACTGTCCGTCATCGAAGATGGGTTGGAAGGTGGGAGGTTCAACATCAGCGGGAAGAGCAGCGCCATCTGTGGCAGTGAAGTCAGGGAGGTGTGCGTTAGGGGCGGGCGCTGTGAGCTCCAGGCTGGAATCCGAGTCTTCGACGGGCTGGGGTTCGGCTCTAGAACAATGCCTCTTGTCCCTGGGTCCGCCTGAGCAGAGGTAACTTAGCAAGACGAGATTCTTCGGAAAACTAACCCCTTACCGTCGCCAGTTGATGCCTGGTGGTCTCTCTTGTTGTTCTTTGAGAGGCCCCAGCGTCGCAGCTGTGTGTTATACTGCGCTTTGCTACACCCAAGGTCAACGGATCATTCAGGACGCAGCTGGGCCACTAACGTAGCTTTGAAATCATGTTCTTTCTCCATGATTTCCATCACATCCTGAAGCCTCAGGTTCTGGCCGACGTACAAGTCCCGCACGGCTTGCTTGTGATTGTTCCATTCTTCGTCAGGTACAGGGATTGCAGGCGTCTCCCGGACATTCGACCGGGAGGGGCGACTGACATTGACATTTAGGCTGGCCATAGTGATGAAAATGAAGATCAGAAGAGAGGAAGAGACTCGAAGCAGATGGTCTTAGCTGGTGGATTGGAGTGTGTGACTAGTTTGCACGATGGTAGTTGCTGGTCGGTCGATAACAGTCCGTTAGGAACTGGGAAGACGCGGCAGTTATCGACAACCAAAAGACAAAACTTTTGCGACTCAAAAAAAATGGCGTGAGGCTTCCCTGCAAAATCACAAAATTCGTAGGTCCCTGGACACCGCCTGTGCAAAGCCACACTTGGCAGAATGTCAGGCTCTTGTGCTCAAGGTACAATCAAGACCTTGTGGTTGGTTACTGGCCAACCCTTTTTCTTGCCCCCACTCTAAAGATTTACAAAAACTTTTGGAGGTTGAAAAAGTGGCGTAGCAAATCCGTGTAAGTTACACGAGAGCGAGGGCTGTAAAAGTTTTGGGGGGTCGAGTCAAGGGTTGAGGGGGGATTTTTTTTATCTGCACAGATTAATTGGTCTGTACACATCGCCGAGTATGCACATTCCACAATAGTTTTCCAAAACTTTTGGCTGCTCGGAGGGAGGCTTTGTCCACTGCATGATGATTGTGTCACTATTAAGGGTGATCAGGCGGTTTTTTGTGTGGAAATGTTTCACGAAGAGCTATAAGGAACTAGGCGGCCTCCTCTGGAGGTCTATAAAGAGGCCCATTACCTCCCATATCATTTGCACTCATCAAAGCATCTCGGATTACTTTGGACAGCTCATGGGATCTTCGACTCCATAAAAACCCAACATTTCCAACCACAAGCCTGCTCGACAGGTATATTGCCTTGCACATCTTTTCCCAGAATGTCTCTTGACAACTGCGATACTCCTAGCTCAGTCTCAGAGGAGGCTCCTGGGCCAGTCGGGATCGCTGACATCGTTAATGGTTCGCAAAAACACAACCTTGACGCTGTAGCCGACAGTGACACTGAAGGCGACCGTGAGGATAGCAGGCGCCGAAGGGTTTCGCCCCCCAGCCCCGTATTTGATTCCGATTTGAAAGACTGCATTGTCAGTCCTGGTAAGAAATTGGGCAGCAACATTCCTGTGCAAGAGCAATAATAGCTGATAGGAGTTCAGCCGACATCAGCACTACATTTGATGACGTCCACGTGAGCCAGTTGACTTTCGAATCGCTGGATTACCTCACCATGTCTCTTCTGAACCCGCAGGCGTTCACTTTCGGCGTTCTATCGAGGGCCCGCACACCTGGAGTCCTCCTGTACGGGCCTCCAGGAACCGGAAAGTCTCTTCTCGTTAGGGCGCTTGTAAAACATACTCACGCCACTATGATCACTTTGACAGACGCCGATGTTCGGTCCAAGTACGTCGGCGAGGGCGAACGGAAGATCCAACGAATCTTTACCAACGCCCGCGAGAACTATCCTTGTATCATTTTCATCGACGAAGCCGACTCCATATTCGGGTCTCGCACGGCCGACACTGAGCCTACCAGGGGCCACATCTGTGATCTCAGCCAATTCCTCGTTGAGATGGACGGGATCAAGTCCGACTGCACCAGAAGTCCTATGATTGTTGCGGCCACAAACCGGCCTTACGCTATGGACGAGGGCATCTTCCGTCGCCTCAGCATGCGCATCATGGTTGACCTGCCGGACGCCGCTGCCCGTGAGCACATCCTTTCCATCCATCTCAAAGGTGAGCCGATCGACGATGATGTCGATCTCACAGAGCTCGCCCGGGCAACGTCTGATTACACGGGCTCGGACCTGAGCGACTTGGTAACGGCGGCGGCGCGTTACGCAGAGCGAGACAACATGAAGCGAATGGGGATCAAGACTCCTTTTCAAGAGAGACGAACTTCAACCGAGATCTCATCGCAAACATCATCTCCGCCCGATCCCGTCACTCGACGACTGACTAGCCGGAGCCACTTCTTACGTGCAAAGGATGAAATTCGCCCGGCACCCATCACCGAGACAGTCGCCAAGATCAGGGAGTACCATAACATGTACGGCAGCACAGGTTACACGGGATACTCAGGCACCAAGAAGGGCGAGATAACCAACAAGCTAAAGCCTCTGAATCCTATGTAAGAAACATGTGGACCAGGATACATCATCTGTAGATGGGTGATGAGGGACGTGAAAGAATATACATTCGATATGAGACTTGAGATAAAATACAGCATGTTATAAGGATCGAATCAAATCGTGTAGCAGTTTTCATAATGCTGACGGCAACTCTGTATCCGGTGAGGAGAGTAGCCAAGCTTGTCCATCCAGCCCTGGCGGGAACTTCATCAGAATCCTCGTCCGGATTCCTTCGATGCTTGGATAGCCTCCCTAACGGCCGACAATGCGAGGGAGCGCCATGTACAAGTTTTTGACTGGCCCTGGTCAGACGGATTGTTTCGAGTGCACATGTACTCATCATCGACACATTGGGTGGGGCGAAGACTGCTACGTGGCATGTAGCAAAGACGAAGTATTGAAGGCTGAGCCGCTAATAGCCTATCAGTGAACCAATGACAACCGATATTACATTTGTGCCGTCTGTAGTGCTGCATTTTGCAAGTATTAGCAGGCCTCAAAGTATGCCTCGGTCGAGAACGCATTTCAGACTTGACCTCGAATGCTTGCGTTAGCTCTTGTTTTCGACCTAAGAAGCTACAGAAACCGACCCGAAATAGTCGATGACTGTCCTGTGGCAGCGGCAGGCTGTCTCACGCAGACAGGATTCAGCGTGTTACCACCAAGAGGTCCAGACGGTTAGCTAGTGCGATTAGAGAGGTGATCCGGATGTTAGCACCGATGAAGCGGCAATGAAACAAGCCACAGCTGACGGACACTCAGCCGCAGCTGAACAACTTGCATTTCTTTTTCTTTTCTTTTTTTCATCGTGAGACGGTAGATGGGGGTTCTTGACATGAGCCTCCTACATCTGCTAGGGTTAATAAGGGCGTATGCCTAATATATACACAGTCATCTTCATATGGTTAAAAAGACGAATCACCGAACTACCTGTTCGACAGTAAGCCTATCCTATGAGAAATACTACCAGCCTTAAAACCTATCATCCGCGTATGAACAGTGAAGCTCGCAGTTAAAATCGATATTCTTCTTATTTATGAATATAAAAAAACATAAACAAGTACTTTTACAGAAAGAAGTTACGGTCAATATGAGATACACCGTATAGACGAAATCTATTATGGCCTTGGCCTTACTCTGCTCATCCATCTGCTTTCTGCGATATGGATAAGACCTCAGGTGGTAGACTCCAGCCGAGTGGGAGTAGGAGACGCCGAGCACGAGTGTGAATGAGAAGGCCATGGCGGCGCAGGCCCAGCCGGCGGTGGTGTTAGCTTCCAAGTTCTTGGAGCAGCGGCCACGGAGGATGACGATTATGGCGTAGCGGACTGCTGTTCCGAAGCTGCTAATGATAGCGAGATAGCGAGGGCTTGGGGTCTTGGAGCAGACGGCCATGGCTACGAGCAATAGTTGGTTGACGAAGGGGCGAAATTCTCATAGTAGCCTGTTGCCGGTCATCAACAACGTTGGTTGGGATGACCAACCCAGCTGGCGAGCACTACCAATCAAGATTCTTCTCATGGCTCTCGTTGATAACCAACTCCCTATGAGCTACCACATATTTCATTATCTTATCTTCTCCGATCAGCGTTTGTGTATAAATTAGACTTAGAGATGAATTTCAGCTGAGCGTAGGATAACACTTGGACAGAGGCTACCGGGCTTTACGGCAGCATTGAACAGCACCCTTCATTACAATAATTAGTATGGCCATCTTTTTGTAAACTTTCACCTTATTTTATTTTACAAGCCATCGCATTATTCCATGGATAAAAGATCGACGGCGATGTCGCCCTTTTCCCCATCTGGCGAATGGAGTAATTGCTCCGAGTCGATGACGTCGACCAATTGTACTGCAAGACAAATCCAATCGTCATTGCTACACCAAAGTCAAACAAGATACTCTAATTCAACTTGATACAGTGCACAGAAATTATGGAGTCTTAATAAAGTGACGTGATGATGATGGCGTTTTGATTTATAAAATGTCCAACTACCCTCACATCCCTTTCTCACACTCTCAGAAGCTTCAGAATCTGGACCCTATTTGATCAAAATGGCAACATCTAAAGCAGCATTTCAGGTGGAAAAGGCAGTCGGCCACGGGGATAATTCTATTATCCAGCAGGATGTCACCTCGTATCAGCAAACGGGAGAGTCCGGCGAGACGATGAAAGCGCTGGCCTGGATGGGAAAGAACAAAGTCCAGATGGGTTCGCACCTTTGACCCCTGTCTAATCTCTCACTACGATTTGCTAATTGTATATTCTGCAGTTGATGCTCCCAAGCCAAAGATCCTCGAGGATGGTGATGTCATCCTGAAAGTCACTGGAAGCACAGTATGCGGCTCGGACCTTCATCTCCTCCATGGTACTGTCATCCAGCTGGCCGAAGGCGACATCCTAGGCCATGAGTTCTGCGGTGTGGTTGAGCAAGTTGGCCCAGGCGTCACCAGTGTCCAGGTTGGCAAGCGATATGTCGCTTCTTTTCAGATTGCTTGTGGCGACTGCTTTTTCTGCAAACAGAAGCTGTCGTCGCAATGCGAAAAGACCAACTCCAACTCTACTGCAAAGGCGATGTACGGTGGCAGGACAGCTGGCATGTTCGGCTACTCACACTTTACGGGAGGCTTCGCTGGTGGACAGGCAGAGTACGTGCGTGTTCCTTTGGCTGATGTGAATCTACTCGAGATTCCCAATGATGTTCCGGATGAAAAGGGTAAAGAAAACTCTTCCAGTATAATTTTGACACCACACACTAACTCGGATCAGCTTTGTTCCTGTCTGATGTCCTCTGCACTTCATACAACGCTGTCAAAGATACAGCTGTCTACCCTGGTGACGAGGTAGCCATTTTCGGAGCTGGGCCTATTGGGCAAATGGCTGGTATCTTCGCAATTGGCGAGGGTGCGACGAAGATCATTTTTGTCGACACCGAACCTCGTCTTTCTTTCATCCAAAAGAACTGGCCTTCTGAACACAAAGACAAGTTGCATCTCCTTGACTTCAAGAAGCTATCCCATGGCGTCACTACCAAAGAGACAGTCGTCAGCAAACTCAAGGACTTGTGCGGCGGAAGAGGCCCAGATGCTGCCATCGAGTGTGCAGCCGGAGAGTATGCCAAGGGCTGGGTTCACTGGCTGGAGATGAGCTTGGGAGCCGAGACAGATACGAGCGAGATCATCAATGAGATGATTGAAGGAGTGCGCAACTACGGTCGTTGTGGCGTGACGGGTGTCTATGTCGGATACGTAAGACCACCCAGAGTTTCTTGCTTCAAAAGTCTCAGCAACTACTGACTTCTCATAGACGAACCACTTCAACGTTGGCTCACTGATGCAGCGCGGGATCCGTCTCATTGGCAATGGGCAAGCACCTGTTCACATGTACTGGAATGAGCTGCTGGCAATGATTCAGAGCGGCCAGCTTGATCCCTTGCAGATGGTCTCCCATCGTGTCAGACTCGAAGATCTTGATGAGGTCTACTACAAGTTCGATGCTAAGGAAGACGGGATCCAGAAGGTCTTTGTCGAGACCAAGTTCTCGTTTCCTAGAGCCGTCGATAGTCCCGAGTTAACGAGGTACAATGTCTGAGCATGGAATGGGGCCAGAGAGATATGTACTTAGTCGTAAACACTGAATGTGATCACTATTACTCTCTAACTTTAAAGTACGGCCAGTCTGGTGGCCTTTGTAACTCATTTGGTTTCGCCCTTGGTGCAGGGCTTGGACTTGCTAAGCGTGGGATTCGACTGTGCACTTGCAAAGCTATGAAGACTATGAGGACCGGAATAGAAATCTCGATTCGGTTCTGAACGGGCCAAGTTCACCCAGGCTTTTCTACCCAGAAGATAACCTCTCAAGCTCTCTAGAGTTGCAGATACGAAGTATCCGCGCCCCTCAGCGTTGATTACAACTGCTCAGTGATACCACCCGTTCCCGCCTAAGAAATCACTGAAATTCAAATACAAGCGCGATAAAACATTCCAAGGGTGGGACAATTCAAGGCCACTGCAAATTCTCAAGCCTACAGGCTAGAGTATGAAATTAACCTCGTCATGCTCCCTGGTAAAATTCAGTGACAAAAACGCCAACCAATGCTAAATACATCATACATCCATTGTTCCTGTAGGTCCTTTACTGAATGAGAGTCATCGCCGATAGAACGTCCCTCACGTCCGTCACCTCCACGGAAAACGAAGCATCGTCGTGAACTGGATTGTAGTTGGACACAGGAATGCGAGTATTGCCCACCAGGCCTACTGTTGAGCCATCGGATTAAGAGCCGCACCTCCGGGGAGATGACTGGGGTGTGGAGGTTAACAAGACGCGACGGCTGGACGACAACCCACCCGTTTTCAAAATATGCCTGAACTACTCGCGCCGAAAACCGACCATGAAAGCTCACAATAAGGACCTGAACGAGAATTAGAACATAGCGACAAAGAACTCCAAGAGACATACAGGGTGAACGTGATGGTCGAGGTACATATCTGGCCAGCGTATTTGCGTCTTCAGAAGGCCTACGGCCATAAGCAACTCGCTATGAAGAAGCCCTTGATGTGGCATTTTTGCGGTACACATATATCTGTACAAGGAACCACAACGTTGGAGCAAGCGAAAGAAACTAACCGGGAGAATTAGATGTCATCACTTACTGATGATATCGCCAACCCGAGTCCTTCTTGGCTATCGTAGTTCAATACCCGCCACGAGACTTGGCGTCCCAGAAGGCATCATCAGACGCGATGTGGTACTCCACCTCGTCTCCATCTCGGAGGCAATGAAGCCTTATTGGCTCCGCCTCTGACCATCGGCAGCGTTCTATTCCTTTGACATTGTCTAAAACTTCCAAGCCATGTTCCATATTCTCAACTGGGCCGGGGAGGAAGAACCGTGGGTCACGATCGATCGGGTCATCCTCGTCGATGTCGAACGGCGAGCCTCGCACGATGGAGATCTTTTCGAGCTCTTCATCCGTGAACTCGATTGTTTTCCACCGTCTCTTTAGTTTTCCTTGAATGTGGTGGAGCTGGCGAAACTCGTGCCTGCGCATCTTCACACTGGTGCTGAATGAGCCGCCGTGCTCCTTGGTAGGAATCGTCGCAGGCATGATCAGGGGTATGGGTTGCTGTCAGATTGGAGAGAGAATTGGAAGGCGATCTAAGAGGTTGCAGAGTAAAAGGCTGCGATTTGTTCCATGGGGTTTGGTTCTCACTCCCGATTGTTGTTTGTTTATTCGTGGTTGTCGCTTTTGTTGCTGTTGGCAGAAGGCGGCGATCAGCAGTGTCGCCAGTGACTCGTGATGTACCACTAAACGCGTCTTGCTCGACTTGAGCTTGGCTACCCTGCACACATAAGGATGCAAATCAGTTCACGGGAAGAGGGTCATTCATATGAGATACCTCTTTTAAGTGCGTCACAATCCGTAACGAGAACAATATCGCAATCGTTCAGCACTCGATTGCCTAAATGTAATTTAATTCGGCTGGGAACGGGCGACTTGTGTACGAGGACCATTGGCACGACCACTGCAGCCTTTGCATATTCACTAGTGAAACACTTTATGGAGTTCGAAACTTCGAACTGTAACGTCATACCTACTCGTAACCTCCAAGATTTTGATGTCAACAATCGTGCTCGCTCGATCGTACAGAAAGGGAGAACAGCGCCGTGACAATGCGTTGTGCACATGAATGAACAGAATGAAGGATAATTGGAAATGCAGAAACACTTTACGGAGTACGCTCGCGCAAGTTGGCTCCCGCATCCTTCTTTCTACGCTGACTGTCGTAAGAGAACTGCCGCTGCACATGCACGTTGGCGGGCTGAAGACCGAAAGGGCTGAAGCAGCATACAGCGTGCGGAGATATAATATCCAAATATTTCATTGTCGGTCGCGACGCAATGGCGTGATACAATCTACCAACACACCAGGGTTCACTGGGCTTGGCTGCACTCTTACCATCGACGATACTGTTCGCCATCATTCAGATTTGACTATGGAACTTTGGAGAGGATCCTTGGCCCATTAAGAGCCATTTACCATTACACCACCAATCGCATGCAGTCCGATCATGTGCAAAATGTCGCCCCCGGAAACGCAAATACCCCACTCCACATACCCACGCCCGCTCAATATCCGACCCCAGATCACGATGCTCCCCGAGAGCCTGGACGAAAGTACCTCTTATAGGGGCGGTCTGGGGATATCGGTCGTCGTGGGACGTTTCTAGGCCTAGAATAACGGCGGTTCTAGGGCTTCAATCGTTCGGCGGTATTCGGACGTCAGTGGTCGTGTGAAATCGGCGGGCTTGGTCAAAGGCGGGCTTGATATATTACAGTTCCTGGATATTGATGGCCGTGAGACGTCGGTAAGGGAAGAAGCAGGTTGACAGTGGGAGACGAAGCTTTTGTTTTCTTTCACTTCCTGTGTTGCATCCTTGATGCCTAAGGCGCCTAAACGCTCAGACCTGTCATTAGCGGCTCTGGACAGTCCAGGTCCCACCCACAGATGACGCGGCCTCCACGAACACTGGTACGAGCAGCTTTAACCGTTATTGCATCAGCGTAGTTGTGGCTCAAGTAAATGCATCTTCGCGATACAAAAACATATCGACAATACGTGGAAATGAGAGAAGCCCAAGTCAATTCGACTGTTCTTGCAGCGTCGATCCTGAGAGCAGCATTTCGTTACGGAAATGGAGGGTTCTGCTTTCTTGAGAACATGATCGAGAAAACAGCAGAGGAAAGTCGGCCGTCAGGTGCTTGGTTGCCCGATCTTGAACCGGCAAATGCAATGCACGATGACGTTGGCCAGGCCTAGATGGTCTCCACTAATGGAAAATAGCGAATGAATACAAGGTTTCTAAATTTATCCAAGTTTCTAAATTTATCAAGGTTTCGGGGATGACGCGCTCTCTCCCAATCAATCAGCCTCTCAGATGGGTCAAGGCTGGAGGGGGCTAGGGTTTCGCTCACATTGCTGCGGAGACGGAACAGAGTGCTCGAGTTATGAACAGCTGAACTCGGAATATCTGCCAAGTCATGTGGATCGCTAGGTTTGTGCGCAGGAGCAAGGACGACCCTTCGATTTTTCGACGAGGCAGACTGGTTTTGATCCCTTTTGCAACACCTTGTATTCAAGCCCGAATTGCACAGTTACTTCAATTGATCAATCATTGTTCCATGCGCTACTAAGGCAACCTGGCCATTGAACTCTCATACAGTGCACCATTCTTTTGAGCTTGTTTGCTGGTCTACTGCATACGGAGTGACATATGGTGGGCCTCCCGCATCACGGGCATCATCCGCAGCAGAAACACAGGTAGGAATATGTCCACCAAAAAGCTGGTTGCTCTCCTCTCTCCATCTGTCACGCGCTCTCTTCATCCTCTATGCACGCCCGTCGTTTCAATAATTCAATTTACGCGCCTTACTGATTCCTTCTACCTCCATCGCTATTGAGGTGCGATTCCATCGCAGGTACCGATCAACGGCATCCAATTTGTCATGCCGCGCAACAACTCGTGGAAATGGTCCATGTATCCTCAGTTACATGGGAAAGTATCGCGCCTACTCGAAGAAGACGACCTCCATTTCAATTTCTATGATATCGACGACGACAAAGCCTGCATCAAAACGTACGACACAAACGTGATGGGGAGGTTCACTTGCAACAACAACAGATGTGACACCAATGGTTGGTCGAGCAAGAAGATCGCAATTACCATTCGAAAGTATGATGGCGCGCGATACAATGCCAGAGTATATAGCCAGAATTGCAAGGCATGCAACGGCCCAAGTCGACCCTACCTAGATGACAACTCGTATGCGGATCGAGTGGCATATCGTATCAAGAAGTGGAGCGGGATAGAGCTGGACCTGCCTCACTACTCAAGGGAATTTAGGGGCGAACATGAAACGGACTTTTGCGAGGGATGCAAGGCCGGTCATTGCACTCTGGGATAGTTTCGAGTATACAGTCAGCGTAGCTTCAAAGCCTGGGTGAATGTCGTTGACTCTACCATCTCAGCCTATGCGAGCGGCATGTACGGAACGATCTGCTAAGCTTTGGTGTCCAGAATACGTAACCGTACTAGATACCCTTACCCACCATGTAGGAAAGAGGCTAGGTCGCGACGGCAGTAGTGATCCCTCCCCCACCTAGTTGATCGAATCACGGGCTGGTTAGATCTCCGAGACCAACCCCACGATGATCTCCTTACTCCATAGCTCAGATGCACTAATAATAGTTTTCTATTTACAGCATAACCTTACTCAATTCAGCTTTCGCATCCTCGTCATTCCACTGAACTAGGACTTTCTCCTTATCCTGCTCCATCTTCGACTTGACAAAAGGTTCCATCGCATCAATCTGCTGCTGGCTAAGTAGAGGAAGCCTTGCGTGGTGATCAGCATCCTCGTTTTCGCCAAAGTATCTCAGGTCCAGGTACCTCCAAAACAGGAAGTCGAAGGCCCAGCTGTTCCTTGCTGCATAGCGAATCATCCAGGACTTACTCTCCCAGCTTCTTCGCATCTGCTGTGAAAGAGACAAGGTCTCATTGCCCAAGACCGAGAGACCTTTGAGACCATCCTCAACTTCATCCTGCGCCCATAGCTTCTTCTCCTCATCTTCTAACACAGAAATAAAAGTCTTGAAACGAGGCTCATAGGTTTCCATCCAATCCCCATACCCACCTGGCCAGTATTCAGGACATTTCAAGAGGAGCCACCAGGGAGGATCAAAGGAGAACTAGGCTGGGGCTGCATAGGCAAATTCCCAGTCAATGACGCCAACCACCCGGAGATCCTTATCAATCAAAACATTAGATGGCCTTAGATCCTCAGAGAAGAGCCGGAAGGTTTGCTCACAACCCTTGCCTGTCTGAGGGCTGAATCCAGAGGCCAGCCGTCCATCAGATGCGAGTTTCCGAAATAGTTGGCGGGCAACATACTTATCGTGTGCATCACCCTCGTCGTCAATGGCATTGTTGTGTTGAAATGTTAGCTGAATGAGGTGTATATCAGCCATAGCAGAATACCACTCATCAGACGTAGTAAATCCATGGGTTGGGAGGAGGCTGGCAGGAGAATCTGTGAATTCAAGAAGAGAATTTATGTTTTGCATCAATGGTCTCCTAGAAACAGAAAATTGGCCTTCCTTATCCTGGACCAAGGACCCAATGCGGGAAAAGGATAGCGTAGATAGCTGGAGAAGGATGTTGGCCATCTGCCTGTAGAGAAACTGAAGCTTCAGCTCGCTAATGTTGGGATCCAGGGAGTGAGAATCCGTAGCGCCGAGCGAAGGGTCATTGAGAGCATGAGACAAAGTTCGCTCATGTTCAACATACTCCATGATGATGAATGGCCCGAGGCCCAATGGGTTTTCTTCTGCAGTTCCCCAGTGGTATATTTTAGGAACCAGAATCGTGGTGTTAGCGGCAACATACCGCATAGTTGCCACCTCATAACGAACCTTCTCATCAGGGAACTTGACACCTTTTTTATGTCAGTAGCTTACTAGGAAATGGCTAGGGGTATAGATAACGCATTAAAGAAAGTAAGCAACTAAGTATAGCATATACCTGGGCAGGGGATCCTAAGAGCCGCGGAAGATCCGTCCTCGTACTCCAAGCGATAGAAAACATTATAGCCACCTCGAATCGGCTTATGAAGTTCAACAGGCTTTCCGGGCCGGTGCTTGCTAATAAAGCTTGCGACTTCACGGTAAATAGCAGCCTTATGAAGCGACCTCTCCCACTCATCGGACTGGTTGTCGCCCTGCTCCCAAGCAAGCTCATCCATATCCATACGAATATACCTGAATCTAGGTGCCATCTTTTTAAGCAACAAGGCGTAGAGGGAGCTTCAGTGAGTAGAAGCTGAGGGTTGACTATGTTGACTGGTGGTTGAATGGTGTTTCTTTAGTGCTTTGAATGAATAGAATTAAGGGAGAGAAAACCAAACCTGCGGGAAAGCAGGGAAGTAGGGAGGGTGGTCTGGCGGATGCCTGAGGCACGCATACGTAAGAGAACTTTGCGCCGACGCTGCCCCCCAAACACACGACTCATAATAATCACTGGTTACGCGCCATATCGCTGAATTTCATCCAGTTACATCCTGTATTCTTAATCCATTTTTCCATACTTGAAACATTACCCCTCTTTTTCAGTTTATCGTATGATCGGGTTAGGATTATTAAGCACCTTCGGTTGGTGTTGAACCAACATTTCTGTTGGTGATGTAGTTAGGCTAACCAATCAAAATGATAAAGTAAGTGGAGTATGCAGGCAGCAATGCCAGGGATTTTTGGTTTGAAGCTAAGCTTGGTTAGCATTCTTTCTATTTCCAGCCATCGCATGATCGGCTTATACTGCGAAGCGCTTTCACTTTGATACAACCAACAACTCTGTTGGTGATATGGTTAGACTGGCCAATCAAAATGATAAAGTAATTGGAGCACGTAGGCAAAAATGCGAGGGTAAAGGGTCCCTTTGTTTTGAAGCTAAGCTTGGTTAGCATTCTTTCTATTTCTAGCCATCGCATGATCGACTTACACTGCAAAAGCGCTTTCGTATACAACTAACAGCTCAGTTGGTGATATGGTCACGCCAGCCAGCCAATTAAGATCATATGCTAACCTCAACTCTTAGGTAACAAGACCAACGTAAACAATCTCCGTGATGAGAAAGTGTAGTCAGCATCTTCACAACAGGAATATTTAAAGTCAAGATGAACCCCATCGTTAAAAAGCCAGAACGCTCGCTACCAAGCAATCACAACCCCCTCACCAATCAAGAGTTCCCCTTCTCTTTCTTCCTTCCTTCAGTCAGACAGACTTAGGTCACAAAGCTTTTCTTAAATAAGCCCCGGCTTCTACCCTATCCTCAATCTTTCAACTTCCATTCTTTATTTGTCATCCATCTTACAAGTGAGTTCACTACTATTATCCATTCTAGTTAGGGTTGCAATCCATAATACTCTACGATACATTCGGAAATATAGTGTGGATATAGATGCTGACTAATAATCGCTAGGTAGAATGAGTAATATGGATCTATATGGATCCATTTTTACATTTGTAGAAATAAATCTACACAATTATAATCTACTTATATATAGTATCTTAGATAAAGTAAATATTTTGCTCGGGCCCATGGTTACCGCCACGGGCGCGGTGCTCGCCCGCTTGGGAGCCCGACTCTTGGCCCTGAGGGCCGCCTCCGTGAGCCGCTTGAGCTCCTTGCCCTACTCCTAGTTAGCTGTACTCCCACGCTGCGGATCCGACCCGCGCTCACATCGCCGTCCCCACTCTCACGCTGGAGAGCCTCCACCAGGGCTCGAGCAGCAGCAACGGCAGCGAACGGCAGGGGCATGCAGGTCTTGTGCACGCGGGCACAAGCCGCGCAGCCGCGCGCCGCCGCGTTCGCCTGGTCTCGGCAGAGACCTGCCGCGCCGTCTTTACCCATCCGCATAATACACGCGGAATAGGGGATATCCCGCACTGCCCCCGCAGAAGCAGGGGCGGGGGACTCATCCCCCGAAGCGGCCGCACCCTCCTCTCCGGCCTAGGCCTTTCTCTTTGCCTACTTGGGGTCAGCCTGGGCATACAATGGGAATGCGTCGGGAGGAACCCACGGGCGTAGCCGGCATCGTCGTCGTCGTTATCGTCGTCGTCGTCGTCGTCGTCGTCGTAGTCGTCGCAGTCGTCGTCCTCGGCTACACAAAGAAGTCAGCTACTATAGCAATAAGACCGCAACGGAGCCGCATCGCCAGCGAGGCCGCAACGAGCAGCAGGAAGGACGAACATGTCAATGATAATCCTAGCAGAAAGAACAGAAGTCAGTGACACGCTCAAGACCCGGCGCCAGCGCGGGTACGGCTAGGAAGCCAGGAGAGGGCAACTCACGGAGGCGTTGAAGAGGGAAGAAAGAAAGGAGGGCATTGCAGACTAAGCGAAGGGACCAAATAGCAGAAATCCGGGCTGCAGCCGGCAGCTGTCAACGGCTGCAGAGCCCCAGGCCCGTATTGACCCCCAGCCACTGACAGTAAAGCGCCGGCTGGCAGACCCACTAGCGGCTGAATCTGCCCACTTAAAATCCGGGCCTCCGGCCGCAACTGCACAATAATCCCATACGCACATCACTAGCGCGCAGCCGATGCGCAACCGATGCGTACCCACCTCGGACCTAGAACCTAAGATGTAGGAGACTCTTACTTTTCCTTTGTCAATTTTTCCTTTAATTTTCCCGCCAAATTTCTGGGAAATAGGATAATTCTAGTCCTAGCAAGAAGGACTATTCACTCACGCGCTGCGACTGAATAAGGGGCCTAATGCGGGCCCGCTACAATAGCGATATGGGTTTTCATCCAATTTGGTTTTTCCTATATTTATATAGAGTAGAAGCACTATCTACCTTTTAGGTCTATAGAGTATGAATAAATAAATAAATATAGTATTATATAGACATCTTTATTAGTTAGCCTAAAGCTATACTAAATCAAATATATATACTATAGTAGTCTTATATTTAGGACCTTCTAGTAGGAAAGTATCTTATAGGAATAATTATTAGGTTAATAGTAGGAAAAGAATATTAATAAGGCATTAAAATAGCTTATTATTAGCTTAATAATTAGTATATAAGGGATAAAGGGTAGATAGTAATTTGTATTATAATTAGAAAAAGAAAGATCTTAAATTCTCTTATAAATAAAGGCAAAGAACTTAAGCTTTAAACTTAAAGAGCTCTCTTTCTCTTATATCTCTATAAGAAGGGAAAAATCTCTCTATAAGTAAAAATAAAAATCTCTTTAATCTCTCTCTTAACCAATCATAATAATAATGGTTGTTTTTTATTGTTCTCTTATCCCTCTTCTAACCATCCACTTCATCCCCATTAAATCCCTACTAGCAACTTATTAGCCTACCTATCTAGGGACCCCCGCCATAATAGTTCTCTTAATGAGATTGTAACTCTCTAATGGGGGGATAAATTCTAAAATAGGGAGATAGATTATTAGGTAGATTTCTTTTATTTATTGAATTCAGTTTTTAGGAAGCTTTTATAAGATACTTCTTACTATATATATTTGTTTCTTTTATTTGATTCCTATATGGGAAGGTAGTTTCTTTATGTATAATCCTAGCCTGATTGGGGGCAATTATTAGATCATAGGGGAGGTATATAGTAAGGGTCCCTAGATAAGTAGGCTAGCAAGTTACTAGTAGGGATTTAATGGGGATAAAATAAATAGTTAGAAGAAAGATAAGAAAAGAATAATTATAAATAATTATTATTATTATAATCAATTAGAAGAGAGATTAAAGAGATTTTTATTTTTACTTATAGAGAGATTCTTCCCTTCTTATAGAGATATAAGAAAAAGAAAGCTCTTTAAGTTTAAAGCTTAAGTTCTTTACCTTTATTTATAAGAAAATTTAAGATCCTTCTTTTCTAATTATAATATAAATTACTATCTACTCTCTATCTCTTATATACTAATTATTAAGCTAATAGTAGGCCATTTTGATGCCTTATTAACATTCTTTTCTTACTATTAACCTAATAATTATTCCTATAAGATGCTTTCTTACTAGAGGGTTTTAAATATAAGATAGCTATAATATATATATGCGATCTAGTGTAGCTTTAGGCTGACCAATAAAGATGCCTATATAATGCTTTATTGTATACTTTCTTAAGGGGACTGCTATCGATTTGGGGTGTTATTCTCAGTCTCTTTCCGCCGCCAAACTAGTCTTCTCCATTAGCCAGTCTAGTAATTAAATTAATTGTCATTATTTTTGGCGAGTGTTTAGTAAGTACTTGCTTGCAATCTATCTGTAGTTAGATATTCAATCGGATAATAGAATAACGTATAAGACTCTTAATTGTTGGATAGCTTATGTAGCACTTTAATGACTTAATATATGTATATTATATATATTCTTCCCCCTAGGCTATCTCTACTGTATTTTTGGGGGTATCCTTTTCCTTGACTGCCTTCCTATTCGGGCTATACTAGGTGGAGCTTCGGCTAGATGTCTGTGGACCCCAGAGGTAGTCACCTGACCACCTTGTTGGTCCAATGTACATACTCCAATCTAACAAATAGCTCTCAGAAGCAGTCCTCGCCCCAAATCCCAATTAGCCCACTTCGTGCAACATCCTAGATGCTGAAGCGTAGCAGACAACAAACAGCTGAGTGCGATACCGCAAAGCATAATGCAGCTTCCATTGCGCACAGCTCCGGCCGACGAAGCCATGGCGCTCTACGCAACCGGCTTCAACGCCTGGAACCAGCTCATCTTCGAGCCGTCCATGATCGAGGACGAACCAGACGACCTGTATTCCTTCACGAAAGTCCTCGGCGCCCAGACAATCAGTCGGCCTCTCGCTCACCTTGGCTATACTGTTGGTATGCCGCTGGTTGGATGGCTTGGCTGCGTCGTGGTGCTGTGCTGATGGAGCCTAGTGCATCGCGACGGCGACAGATGTATAGCGGGTTCGTCTCCGAGTGCAACCATCGGCCTGGACACTGATAAAAAGGATGTCTTTGATTGCGTACATGCGATCTCGGCCGATGGTGCAATTCTCACCGTCCAAGACGTGAAGTCCGGGGACACCAGCCAGTCCATTGTGAGATATCCGTCCGTAAGCGCCTGGAAAGCAGGCATCGATGGCCGATCGTGGCCTTGCAAGTCTCCAGTCAGGCAGATTGCCGCCTACGAAGCAGGCTTCGTCATCTTACATGAGGACGCATCCGTGTCGACGCTGGGAGACCCGCGTTTTGTGGACTGTTTGGGGCGCGACGTGGATGACTCAAGGTCCGTCTAACCGTCCACAAACCCATCCGATGCACTGTCGCTAACAGACCAGCAGCCCTGCAGACGAACCAGGTGTCGTGACTGACCTTGGCGATCTAGGAGAGCCCGTCAAGAAGGTCGTCGCGGGCGGCTACCACGTCGCTGCTCTTACAGATGGCGGAGGGCTGTATCTTTGGGGCGCCAAGTCGATTGGGTCTCGCAGTCGGCATCACACTTTTTCTGACATCAGCGGGATCCCCAACTATGTCGAAGTCGACGGGGACAAAGACGTCGAGGACGCTGCCCTTGGCGAATCCCATGGCATTGCATTGACGACTGACGGGAACATGTACGTAATTGGCGACAATACCAATGGTCAACTTGGGCTCGGTAAGAATTTCACAGGTGTTGCCGAGTCTTGGACCAAGGTGGAGTTTCAAGTATCATCTGGATGGAAAGTAGTGGGCGTCGAGGCCGGCCCAAGATCGTCATTCATCCTGGCGGCCAAGCCAAAGCCCGAGTAGATATCAAAGAACCGCACACATTGTCTTGTCGGAACTAGCTCATTTAGCCTGTATGACCCGCTCTATTGTACAAGTCTTCCCTAGTACCCAGCCGCTTAGACACTTCATAGACTCGTAAGGTAGTCCTCAATCTCTTGAGGAGTCAGCTTTCTGAACCGGGGACCGACGGCTCCCTCAACGCCGTCGATGCCGAGCAGGTGGTCCGCGGGAGCACCAACAATACCTATCTCGTGTTAGAAACAACAAGTCTAATGCTTGAAGGTGTAGCAATGTCTTACCGATCTCAATGGTGTCACCATTCATCTCGCCCTCAATGTTATCCTTGAGGGTCAGGAGGGCAATGTGAATGGCATCCTCAAGCTCAAGCTCCTCGGAGTATCGCTTCTCCAGGAAAGTCTTCGCCTTGGTTGCGCTCTTGCCGATCGCCGTTGCCTTCCAAGGATAGTAGCTGCCCGACGGGTCGACCTGGTACAGCATGGGACCGCCCTTTTGGATGCCACCAGTCTTCTTATTGGGCTTCTTCTCCTCGCTGGAGTCAGAGGAGTCGGAGTCGGAGTCGGAGTCGGAATCTTCCTCCTCCTCCTCAGGCTCGATGCCCTCATCCCATCCAGCGACCAGGAGGCTGACACCGTAAGGTCGAACACCGGCAGACTGCGTAGCTTCCTGCATAACACGGGCGACGTCCTGCACCAATATCCGAGTGGGAGGGTACTCATTGTAGATGCGCTTGTAGCCGGTGTGCGAGACCTTGCGCGCTCGGTCCACTAGGATTCGGTAATCGGGTCCCATGCCGGAGTACACCATGCCGATGTTGGGGGTGATGTTGCTGATCTTGGACAACGAGCTCTGGTCGGCGAGGGGCGAAGATGACTTCTTCTCGGTGGCCAGGACAATACCGTTCGTGGCTATTTATGATCAGCAGAAGCTCGCCTGAGTGTCTCGAGCGGCGCGGACCTTTGATACCAAGGGCAGTAATACCCTGGTTGACAGCGTTGAGGGCATACTCTGTTGGCACAGGTTAGTTCGGTTGCCCTTCTTCACCACAGACGGTCAAGGAGCTCCTAAGAGAGCTCTGGATGGCCTGAGACAGAGTGCCCGCATACCGATCTGAACCAGCTTTCCGCTACAACCTCGTCAGTACTGATGCCCGCATCACCGCCATCGTCATCGGGAAACGCAACGCACCTGGGGGAGAAGGTCGTGAGGGAGAAGGAGTATCGGTCCGCCATATCTACGAGTCCTGCTGTGAAAGTCTGGACAAGGACGCCTACTCGGGAATGTCGATACGGGACGGATTGGTGGTTCTGGTGCTGGTTCTGAGGGTGACAAGGGATCAAGCAAGCAAGGCTGCAACTGGAGCTTTGGTGTTTGGCTGGCCAGGCACGGCCAAGCTGCGCGTCAAGCTCAACCGGGGCAGCTGTGTCGGAGAAATATATCTTCCCATTCCGGAGCTAGCTGCACCTTTTGTCCCCACAAAACACCCCCTCGAATTCTTATTCAGCGTTACAATTAGCACAGCCATCACCAGATTCTCGGCAGGTTCGGTTGAATTCTAGGTAACCTGCGGGAAGGTTGACCTGGCCTTTTTATCTGTCTTTGATGACCTTGGCGACCAGGTTCTCCCCCGCCCTTCCGCTGCTCTCTCCCACCGCTGCATCTGGTCGAGCTTGCTATTCTACCATGTAGGTTGGGCCTGAAAGCCTCTTCTGCAATTGTGACGCCGACGACCACGCACCAGATCCCTTCTGTTGGCAACTGCTATCCTGATCCCCATCTTTGTTTGTTTCATTGTTGCATCCGCAGGCATTTCTTCGGCATGGATACTTCTCCCTCGTGGGACTGGTCCTCTGTCGGGGACAGTTCCTCCCACCAACCTCGACCAGAGGCAGCTTCAGAGCCGACTCGCCGACACCAAGCTGAGCAGCCCGGCAATTCTGAACATCATGAACAGCCCGAGGAGCCTCGACGTCCAGAACCTCAGACTGCGCCGAACGGCAGGCAATACGGCCCTCGCACCTGTCGCATCTGCTTCGACACGGAATACCCCAAGTTCCCGACCGAAACTGCCAGCACTTTCGGATTCCCCGCCCCGTCCCGACCGACGTATGCGTCCGATGATCCCGAGCTAGGGCGACTGCTATCACCGTGCAAGTGTAAGGGATCGCAGAAATATGTCCACGAGGGCTGTCTCGATGCCTGGAGACTGGCAAACCCTACTCAAGCAAGGAACTTCTGGCAGTGCCCGACATGCAAATTCGAATACCGAATCTCCCGCCTCCACTGGGCCTCCGCGCTGAGCAGCAAGTGGGCTCAATTCGCCCTCACGTTTTTCATACTTGTGCTGGGCATCTTTGCTCTAGGCTTCGTGGCGGATCCCTTGTTCGACCTCTGGTCCGACCCAATCGGGACCATCGGCGAGACTGTCACAAGCGTGGTATCAGACATCGAGGCCTTGAAGGAACCTCAGTACCAAGAGCCCACGTCGTGGGCGGAGCACTTTCTCAAGGGCTTCTTCTCCCTCGGTATTGTTGGACTGGCCAAGTCCATGCTTGCCATGTCGCCCTGGCACTGGTGGAACCTCCGAAGCAGCGGCATTATGAACACTACTGGCAGACGACAGGGAACCGGACGGGGGCGAGTCGAGAACATCAGTCTGATTTTCGTTCTCATCGGGGCATTCACCTTTTTGATGGGAATTTGGAAGGTCGTCAAGGCGCTAAGCGCCCGTGTACTCAGCCAAATCAGTTCCAAGGTTGTCGATGTGGATGAGGACGACACCGATGACTGAGACATGGGCGTGTCACGCCAACAGAGTAAGAAGGAACAATGATTGCGTTTTTACCGTTCTCACGTGAGAAACCATCAACACATCTGTGCCACTCGCTGAATGCTCTGCACACTCTTAAGTTGCCTCGAACTTGCTCTTCCATGTCAAGTCAACTAGTCTGTGTGCAAAGATTTACGCTCTGCTCCGCCTTGAGTGAGAACCGTTTTGGTTTCTCACTCGTTGGCCTGCATGAGATTGTCAGTCATTATCTATGCTTCTGGATTCCTTCCGGCGTCCATGGTATACCAGGGTATCTGCTAGGTACACACCAGTACAAGTTTGCGAGCAGACTGCCCATAGAATGATTGGTATATTGTTTCAAGCTCTTTCATTTGCGCCACTGGCCGTGTCTAACGTCCAGGCGTCACTTCGCTCTAGTTTGCACTGATATTACGTATACTCTTCTCCGTTGCTGAATAACTCTCACAATATCTGAACCTTTTAAGTACTACACAATTTCTCCATTGTCGTTTACACTTTACACGCAATACGAATTCGGATGGTGGCGTCCGTCATGATGCTAAGCATTGTCCCTGTTTCAAGTCACTTGCCCTGGTGATTGGATCCTGTCCCGGATACTCGTAAATCCGACACCGAGATGACGTTAGAGTGAGTGGTTCCCGTCATGCCCCTGCAACAGATATGCGAGCCATGTGGGCCGCATGCGCATGCTTGTGCTGGACCAAAAGGCCATTCATCAAGATTGTCCATAATGATGGCTCCTTGAGTCCCCAACTTCGTTGCTTCCCGGTCGAACTGCCGCTTGTTTCCTTCTCCCGACGCTCATCTCCGACTGAATCCGAGCCGTGACTTCGAGATCACAGTGCCACTCCCGGTCACACAGACACCAGACCGCCTTCGCCCTGGGAGTTGCTCCTGACGATCCTCCATTTTTGCGACTTGCGATTCCACCGCCCTCACAACTCGGAAGCCCACGAAGTAACCTCGCCTTCAAGCGCAACGAAGATACGATTATTCAAATTTGCCCTCGAGGCTGTCGATTCGGGCACAATGCACTTCGCCTACCCCCCTCGCAAGAACTCGAACCCCCCACCATTCCGACCCAGATCCTCGAAGCTGCCGCTATTACGACCGAGTCGCTTACGAACGATATTTTTGCTGCTGGTGGCGATTGCTGGAGTCTTTTGGTTCTTCAGCGGGCCTAAAAAGGACGCGCCCTACCGCGAACATGTTCCATCTGGGAAACCCCCTGTTGTCATCTTGACCGTGATAGACCCGACCAAGTACAGCGACGCATACTTAAAGACGGTCACGGAGAACAGAGAGCAGTACGCCAAGAGGCATGGTGAGCACTGAATGGATGATTCATCTGTCGTGTCGCCAATACTGACTAGTTGACCCCAGGCTACGAGTCCATGATTGTAAAATTATTCGACTACAACACCAACGGCGCTCCCCAGTCATGGGCCAAGATCATTGCGACGCGGCACGCCCTTTCTCTTCACCCCGAAGCCACATATATCTGGCACCTTGACCAAAATGCGTACATCATGGAACTTGATGTGTCATTGGATGAGCAAATAACGGAGGCGAGGAAGCTGGAGGGATTGATGATCAAGGACCAGTCCATTGTGCCGCCAGACAGCATTATCAAGACGTTCAACCACCTCAAGGGCGAGGAAGCTGGCTTTATCATTAGCCAGGATGATAGTGGGCTGGTGACGAACAGCTTCATACTCCGGAACGGGGACTGGGCGAAATTCTTCATCGAGACGTGGATGGACCCGCTTTACCGAAGCTACAACTTCCAAAAGGCCGAGAGACATGCTTTGGTAGGTCGTTTCGGCCCACGAAAGAAGTTTATAACTGTCTAACACTGTCACAGGAGCACATCGTACAATGGCATCCCACGATCCTGTCAAAGCTCGCCCTGGTGCCCCAGCGAACATTTGCCTCGTACGGGCGCAACAAGGAGGGTAACTCGTACCGAGACGGCGATTTCGTCACCATCATGGTAGACTGCCATCCGACCGGCGCCAACAGCTGTGACAACCAATCGACGTACTATCTGCGTCAACTGCAGGCCAAGTTCGGCTCGGGGGAGCAACAGTCCTAGAAGTTCATGAGGAGTCGGCGGGAATGAAATTATGGCGTTTGAGACTCGGACCATGCATGGAATGGAGGAAGCGAAGCTATATGATCCCTTGGCGTTATCGGACTATGAACGGATCTTGGAAACCAAGAGGGCGAGAGGCTGTGGCTTCGGGGTAGATGGTTGTCTACGTTGCGTCTAAAGAATCCGAGGAGGCCCAGTGTCGACGAAGGTAACAAGTGGGGAACGGACTTCAAACATCATCTCAAGCGAGTGTGTATCTAACTGCATAGCAATTGGATCTTGACATTTATAGAAGGTGACTGAGGACGAGTTGAGAACAAAATGGCGATCCGCGTCCATACGGCTATCAAATATGCATGTGAAACGATCGTTATGCTACCTTTAATGCTCTACGCTCAAAAGAAGTTGTGAAGCGTGTAAATTAAGTCCACCAACAAGGTGCTTCTATCTTCCAAAGATATCCGACATCCACGATGATTGAGACAGTCGTGATCCACATTAGACTAGTCTCGACCGGGTTGATTTGTCTCTGGATAGCAATGTTGAATGCGCCACGAGTTTGCGAATAGTCGTTAGCGTTTACATTTCTCGTATACGGCTTCCCTGTCCAGCGCACTGCACGATTTGTGTGTCGGTGCCAACACACGACGTTAGATACCCGCCAATCATTGATCAAACTTGGAGGGGAGCCAATAGATAGGTAGGGTAAGAGGTAGGCTCGTCCATATCCTTGCGAGATATCAGTTTCATACAAGTAGACGCCTCGTATACCTGTCCGAAAATGCTCCGGTCGGCCACGAAAACCATCAAGCCATGCCCAACCGTGTTCCACCCACCACCACAGCAGCATGTTAGGTCATCTAAGAGATGATCGCTGCGAGTGAATGGAGTAGAGATGTTGACAAGGGAGCTGGCACACGTATATCTGAGAAGATAGGACATAGTATCGCAAATGGTCAAGGCCACGTCAAATCAGAGACAAAAAACTGACAAACATTCGACTTAACAGCCGTCTTTTGCAAACGTGAATGACACTTCATGCGAATCGAGACATTCCCAGATGACAGGAAATATAGCGTCATCTCGGATACCCCACGAGCGGTGCGTCTAGGATGATAGCAAATAGCGTCTGCCCCAGACATCCAGGGTGACACCCACCGTTCCGGGATTCTGTAGGTCTCGCTTGTTGCTCGCAGCCAGATGCGTCACCATCTGCGACACGCATCGGGCTTTTAGGGCAGCGCCTATTGGTAGGGGAAAAGACCGACTGGAGTGGTCCGTGGTGAAGCGGACCCGGACTTTGAGAGATAAACACCGAACCGGAGGCCCAAGAAGGCACGTCGGCGAGGGATTGCGTATTCGTGCTGCAGGTCTTTGACGATGGATTCAACTACCGGGCGATCTTTGCCTTGGAGACAGTTCAGGAGTTGGAAGTGGGTGTGAAGGACGATGGGACGGGAAGAGAAGCATCGTTGGTGTTGAGTATCTATCTCCTTGGTTGGAGACAGCACGAACTGATTGAGACACATTATTCTATAAGTTAGCGGGTCTAAGTTAGCTCAATCTCAACATCGTGATATCATTCACGACCCCTGTCAGCCTTTGGCCATTGCTCGCTACGAATACTCATCACCGCAAAGCCCTGGCCCGCGACGCTCCACCTGAAGCTGCGAATAGGTGCAAACCCACTCAGAGACGACAGCATGACGGCCTCGACGGTCCGCAACCCTTTACGGCGGGCAGGTAGCCAGACGTTGGACTACCGGTGATGGACCCTAAACAGGCACTTGGCCCAGACTGCTCTGGACCGTCCTTGGCATTCCCTCACAGACTCGCAAGTTCGCCAGCATCACCGCCGCATCACCACCAACGCCGCCTGTGGCACTCGCTCTGAAATGGAGTCCGGCTCAGGTCCCCGGGTTGTCGCTGATTTGGGCTCTAGCGGCCCGCCAATGCCACTTGGGGGGGGCGTTCCAGCGCCTGAAGCTCCAGGCCCTTTTTCGGAGGGGTTCCTCTTCTGTCGTTGCCGCATGTGATGGGCCCCCGGATAGCGGCAAACGGCCCCGCTGAAAAATATCCAAGTAGCGTCCATGCCCCAGGCCCCGCGGCGTCCGTCTGGGTCGGGTCGGTTCGGCCTGCGAGTCGGCTTGACGTCGTCTACTTGAACCCGCTCAACTTGCACGAAACATCATCGCTGGCTTTGCTCCTCTTGTCTCTTCTGTACGGTACGATATCCTTCTCACCATGCCTGGTTCCTCGCGTTTGCCCGCCAGTCTGCGCGACAGCTTCGAGTCTGTCAAGCGCAGGAGACATGACTTCTCGTGGTCGCTGCTCAACCTGGATTTGTAAGTCTGCCGTCGCATCCAAGCTCCATGAGGGCGTTCCCATGATGGCGATTGTCTCCCACCACCATCCTTCCAATGGCCCTGAGACTACTGAGGGATCCATCGAGAGCTGACTTTACCCATAACAGACTGCGAAACATCCTCTTCTTCCTGTTCGTGCTACGGTGGACGCGCCGCACCTTCTGGCAGCTAAAGGGCCGAGGCATCATCGGCTCCATCGTCGAGCTCTACACCAACATCCGCCGCATCCTCTACGGATACTTCCTGCGCGCCCCTGGCGTGCGCGGCAAGGTCCAGAAGCAGGTCAGGGAGAGCATCGCCAAGCTGTCGAGCAAGCTGGTGCCCAAGGACCAGATCCGCTACCTCACCCTGCCCAAGGAAGGCCTCCCCCTCGACGTCGTGCGCACCGAGCTCGATGCCCTCGCCAACATGGACCATACCCGCTGGGAGGACGGCTGCGTCTCGGGCGCTGTGTATCACGGCGAGGACGAGCTGCTGAAGCTTCAGACCGAGGCCTTTGGCAAGTTCACCGTTGCCAATCCCATCCACCCAGACGTCTTCCCCGGCGTCCGCAAGATGGAGGCTGAGGTGGTGAGCATGGTGCTGAGCCTATTCCACGCACCTCCCCACGCTGCCGGCACGTCTACCAGCGGTGGCACCGACAGTATTCTCATGGCGTGCCTGGCTGCACGCCAGAGGGCGTACCACGAACGTGGGGTGACGGAGCCCGAGATGTACGTTATGATGTCGCGAACCCCTGTACACGACCAAATGCTGACCCGTGCCATTCAGGATCCTCCCCGAGACCGCACACACGGCATTCCACAAGGCCGCCCAGTACTTCAAGATCAAGATCCACCTTGTCTCTTGTCCTGCGCCCAACTACCAAGTCGACGTCCGAGCCGTCTCGCGCCTTGTCAACCCAAACACCGTTCTGCTCGTCGGATCTGCGCCCAACTTCCCCCATGGCATCATCGACGACATTGTCGCCCTCTCCCAGCTCGCACTCCGAAAGAACGTATGGTTGCACGTCGACTGCTGTCTGGGCTCCTTCATGGTTCCGTTCCTGGAAAAGGCCGGTTTTGAGTCTCAGCTCTTCGATTTCCGTCTCAAGGGCGTCACTAGCATCAGCTGTGATACCCACAAGTACGGATTCGCGCCAAAGGGTAATTCCACATGCCTGTACCGGTCCGCAGAGCTGCGGACTTACCAGTACTTTGTGTCTCCCGATTGGTCCGGTGGCGTGTATGCTTCCCCCGGCATTGCTGGCTCGCGGCCTGGCGCACTCATCGCCGGATGCTGGGCCAGTCTGATGACCGTTGGCGAGTCCGGGTACATTGATGCGTGTACTAAGATTGTAGGTACGGCCAAGAAGATTGCCGATGCGCTCCGCGATACTCCAGCGCTGGGCGGCGAGCTAGAGATCCTGGGAAGGCCGCTCGTTTCGGTGGTTGCCTTTACAGCACGCAACCTCAACATCTACGACATCGCCGACGGCATGGGCGCCAAGGGATGGCACCTCAATGCGCTGCAGAACCCACCGGCTATCCACGTCGCCGTCACTCTGCCCATCACCAAGGCGTGGGAGAGGCTGATTGCGGACCTCGAGGCCGTGGTCGAGGACGAACGCGAAAAGGAGCGTGCGCGCCTCGTCGAGGGCAAAGCGCCCAAGGGCAGGGCCATGGGCGACTCGGCGGCGCTGTACGGCGTTGCTGGATCCTTGCCCAACAAGAGCGTTGTCGTGGACCTCGCGACGGGTTTCCTGGATATTTTGTATAAGGCATGAAGAGATGATGGGTGAGTGATGATGAGAAAGAAGAGGGAGGTCAGTAGGCTGTGTTTTTCTCTTTTACGTTGAGTGCCCGGATTATGGCGCAACGTGGGCGTCTGTCTGTTGGGTACTAGGTGTTTGCGATGGGTGTTGGCCTTGGGAGAGAGATGCATTTATCATTACTGTAAACTAACTGGACATAATCATTTTCTTTGAGTACATAGCGTTATTCTTGTTCGGAAGAGGAGGATATGGGAGGAAC
This sequence comes from Neonectria faginata, assembly GCA_030864175.1. Classification (NCBI taxonomy): domain Eukaryota; kingdom Fungi; phylum Ascomycota; class Sordariomycetes; order Hypocreales; family Nectriaceae; genus Neonectria; species Neonectria faginata. The sequence continues at coordinate 17,209 of JAULBG010000010.1, read as the reverse complement.
GGGGAGAGCAAGAGGAGAGGGGAAGGCGGAGGAGTATCAGCAGCTGCAGCACAGCAGAGTCATTGCCAGGCATGGAAGTTAAGGAGGAGTTGGCATAAGCAACGTGCAATCAATAAGCATTGGATATTGACCAACACATGTCACGCCATCGATGGCACTTCCTGCGTGGACAGCACTTGGCGCATGAACCGGGCCATAGCCACGTTGGTCCACCGAGAGCCTCATTGCTCAAATCCGCATTCCGCAGTTCCATGACCGAGACGTTGAGAACCACTTGACGTCTCACGCATGCAAGAACCCATTCTGACTTGTGCTAGCCACACCATGGCATACAACCCAGCTCGGCACAGCCCTGGGTTTCTGCAGTAGCACAAGTCTCGGTACTTCGGTACCTCCATCACCACGAGGGCGCGATTGCCGATCCCGATGGGCCACGCTTCTTTTCTCGCCCGGCCAGAGTGCGACGGGATGCACGACATGCAGCAGAACGAGAGACGCCTTGCTGCGCGCGAGCGGGCAGACTGGCGATGGCGGGGCGCGAACCGGTTGCCTCGTGGGAATTGCGGCCCAAAGCGTGTGGGTGGGTGGGTGGGTTGGTCTGGTCTGGTCTGGTCTGGTGATGGGGGGCTGAGCTGCGAGTTGGAGGTGGTGGGTTGGGGGAGCTGAGTGGAAGCGTTGATGAAGATGGTATCTGGTGTGTAGTTGTTGGTAGTTGGAGGGTAAGGGTGGTTTACTGACTGTGGATTATAGTAGGTAGGAGGATGATGCTGATGATGATGAAGTTCTGGTGTAGACTATCTGAGTCGTCTAACTAACAAACTCCGACTTACACCACCTCCCTCACCCACCAGCGTCACATCACATCACACATCTCCCCGATTCCATTCCTCACCTCCAGCCCCGCAGTCCTCACCAGCTTGATAACACAAAGCACCCAGAAAGTCTCCGTGTACCGAGACCATTGAAGCCCGACCCCACGCCCACACACGCACAGGGATCCTTCTCCTGCACAACCAACGCCCGGTTGCCTTCGCCCGGCCACACTATCCCAAACAATTCCTCTCCTGTACACACGACAGCCCGGGAGAGAGATACTCAGCCGGAGGGAGGAGGAGAGTCATGGCATAGTTGCAGCTGGGTGGCATTCATCCAACGCTGCGCAACCTTCCACGGCCGGAACCCTAGTCCATTCTCCTCGTCTTTTCCGCGCCGAGAGAAAGGCGGCCTGCAGCGCGCGCCGTACAAAGCTGCACCTCTGTCCACCCTCTTTCCCCTTTCCCCCCTCCCGTTTTTTTTTTCCTTTTGCACTTCCATCTCATCATTTTTCCCGCCTTGTGCTTCGCTGCTACCCTTCCATCTGCCTCATCCCGTCGTTGTCCCATGTCGTGCAGGAACCCCTGAGGAAACGCCCACGCGAGCCGAAACCGAAAACCACCGATTTGTTCCCTCTTTTCTTCTTTTCTCTTCTCTCCGAGGCGTAGCTTGATGGATATGCAACATGCTAGCGGGGAGAGGTTTCCGTGGTCGCACGAGGTCGTGGGCGACGTTGCTGATAAAGCCCCCGGCGCTGGCCCGTTTGAGCGAGACGGCTCGGTATCTGGCACAAGTGACGGCCAGGGAAGCGCCACGTCCAAAAACAGAATGTCTTCTTCAAGCGATGTGTCAAAGCAGCAGGTCGAGGAGCTAGTCAAACGATTGACCATTGACGAGAAGTCGCGGTGGTTTGATGAGATCTTTGCCAAGGTCAAGACAGAGCGTGAGTCTGATAGTCCGGCTGAAGACTTAACAGGCTGATGCCGGATGCAGTTGTCGAAGGCTCCCAGATGCCAGCGTCCGATACGGTGAATACTCCTTCGACGGAGGGAGCACCTAGTCCCCGATCCATGTCGGTCGGCATGTCCACGGGCGCCCAGAAAGGAGCCTATCAAGCCACCGTCGAGGACGACATGGACGAGTCCTTGGACACAAGCAATCGAGCCCACGACTCAACCCGGGGATCCATGTCCAACAACGAGTCCGTCGGCAGCGCGGCATCGTCTGTCGTCTCCGAGTCCGTGTCCTCCCGCGTATCCTCCTCGAGGCGGCCTTCCGCCCTCGCATCTGGCGAGTCGCCGCAAAAGTCCCGGCCGACGGTGCGCTTCTCCGAGAAGGGGCCGGTGGTCCTGAACGGGCGCCCGGTGTCGTTGCAGCCGCGACAAGAGGTGCCTGTCCCAAAAATTGAGACTGACTCTCACGATGTTGGGATGTCGGCTGTGGATGTGAAATGGGGCAGGTTGTTCGATGAGAAAGGAGAGCCCACGGTTAGACTCGGGCAGTTCGTCAGAGGCATTGCCAACTTCTTGGTAAGAAGACAGCAGTTCAACTTAGATGACAACTGATCATGTTAGATTGCTGAATACAGCCCGACTAATTCGCTGGTCATTACCCCCGACAAGCTCCACGCCTTTTACTCGCGGTATAAGCTCGAGTCAGAGAGCATCCCCTTCCAGCGTGAGTATCTCTCAATCCGTGAGTTGAGCAGCGAAACCTGACAGTTGCAGACATGTTCGAATCTCGCCCCCGGAAAGACTTCGCCAGTCTCGAGTGGCTATACCAGGACCTGCACTGCGCCTACCACCTCGTCCAAAGCCGGCCCAACTCCACGCCCCGCGTCCCGGCCCTAACGCCCGCGGGCTTCGAGGAGTGGATGGTTCGCCAGATCCAGGCGTTCCCAGACCAGGAAGCCGAGCGGCTGAACTACATCGTCGCCGAGCTGCCCATCTCCGCGGATGGCCCCTTCCAGGACGGCAAGGCCGAGAGACTGCCCAAACAGCTGTCCCGACATCTTCTCCCCGCGACCCCGCGGAGAGAGGTCTACGACGGCGTCATGGTGGCCGTCCACAGCTGGATCAAGTGGGACTACCGGAGCGAAGAAGCGTCGTCGCGACACCATCACAAGTCGCGCGACAGCCACAGTAAGTCCGGCGACAGCTACAGCAAGCCCAGCGACCGCGGCTCTTCCCGCCGAGACCCCCGCTTCCTCGCGCGGGCCAACTCCGAGAACGCCGTCCGCCGCACCGACCCGTCGCCGCCGCCCGGCAAGTCCCGCAGCCCGACCTCGAGCAACCGCTACCGGTCGTCCGTGTCGTCGCTCAACAGCGCGCCTGGGCCGGACGACTACGGGCTGTCGTCGCCGCGCGTCACCACGGCCGGCGGCGAGCGCCGCAACCGCGAGCAGGAGTACCGGCACTACCACGGCCGGGCACCCGCGGGCGACGCCACGCCGCGGAGCTTTGGCGGCGGTTCGTCCCGGGGCCAGAACCTCGTCATCCAGACGCAGCCGCGCGAGGACGGGGGGCCGACTTACGATGAGTACGTGCGGACGAGCCCGCGTGCGTCGCGCACCGGCGAGGATGGCGGCTCGTTTCGGCTTGGGCACTCTGGCGGCGCGGGGTGAGCAAGAAGACTGAAGATGTTCTGTTTCCCTTTTGTGATTTCGGCGATGGTGGCGAAGAGTGTAGTCGGTGAAAAGGCTACCAAATGCCGTCTCTGTGCCTGCGCGCCCATTTCCAAGGTGTTTTCTTTGTCTTCTTGACCGAATGGTTGAATCAGGATGTGTTCCGATGACTGAATGACACGATATGTTTACGGGGTCTTGGGGGTCGCAATGTTAACTTTAGCGAGGCCAAGTGTAGGATCATGAGTCTGAGAAAGCGACGGATAGGTTATGATTGTGATGAAATAATTGTGCGATGAAGCTTACTGGTCTTGCTCGTGTGCTTCTTGTCGGTACAGGCTCGGTGCATCTCACGGCCATGTTTCGCGGGGCAAGGTGTGGAAGCTTATCCGAGTATCTAGACCGCCAACTTCTCAGCCAACTATGGACTCACTTTGAAATCATTCGGGTTACTTTCTGATAGAACAAGCCATCGCGTTGTCACGTTGCATCTACACGTGTAGTCCCGGATGAGGGAAGGTGGTGGAACTGCGACTAGATTCGATGTTTGTGTCCTTCAGATAGTCAGGGCGGTCTAGGTCTCGGTGCCACAGGTGCTATGGTAGCTCCTCTAGGCAAAACAGATGCTTGAGGCTTGGCGTGTTACTTCTTACTTCCTCTTACCAGGTGCGATGTGTCGTCTGGATAACCCGCGGTCCAGACGTGTCGAGGACTAGAGCGACCCGGTTTGGCCTATTATATAGCATTCGTTTCATCATGCATCAATCTCACCTATTTATTAGTCTTGGCTACAGAGGTGTCCAGCTAACCAAGTTGCCAAAACGTGGCGAACCACAGTTACCCGTCTTGGAAGCTTGGCCAAGTCTTGGTCTGCGGCTCAGCAGTCAGCAACACCACGAGGCAAGACGGCACTTCATTCAGAAATGTCAAACTACCGATGCCGTTCTCTCCATGTTTGGGGCACAACAGTACACATTTGAAATGGTATAATGTAATGCAGCTGTATTTGACTCGCGACGTCGTCTCTGAGGTTCGATGAAGTCATGAAGGAATCGCTTACACAGCGGGAATACCACTCGGAGCGGCACCCGTCACCGCGCGAGGGCGGGAAAGCCTCTGACGTTGGCCCGCTCGCTTAATCGACAAAACAGGCTCCCATTTAAACCAGCCAATAATTGATAGACTCAGCGTTCCACTCAAACAAAATGCGAGGTCGATCATTGCGGGGTTTGCTGCAAGTTAAACCGCTGCCTGGTAGACTGCAACGTCGATGGCACCGGGCGCTGGGTAAGATGATCGGCATGGTTCTGTTCCTTGGGCGAATTCCTTGAGGCGGATTCCTCTGGTTTTACAGAGCCAAAGACATCGTTGGCCTCACGCTACGTCGGGCGATGTGCGCTGCACCATGATGTCAATGACGCGGACGGGCCATTCGCATCGCGTCCTTCGTTGTCCGTGAGCCGGTTGTCATCTCGCGAACAGACCAAGGCTCGTTTTGCAGTGTTTACTGACGACAGTGATCGGGACTCGGCCTGCTCCAGCTCACCCCGTCTACGAGTAACTTGCAGTACCTAGACAGCACACAGCAAAGCCCACAGGCCGACTAACAGCCCGTTAAACGCGCCACAACTTCCCCGGACGGAAAGGATAGCTAGCCAGCTGTGTGGAGACTCTGGAGAGCATCGTGGGGAAAGGCCCGGTAACAGATGAGACTAAACAAGCGCACACTTGTTTTTAGTGCCCAAGAACAAATATCTTTGGCCCGTTCTTGACTCCACCGCGATTCCTCCCTAGCCTTCCTTCCGCTTGCGACTTGTACATCTCGCAACTGAGACGTCATTTATCATCGTCCCATCAGCACGACCCACCACCCTCTGTACGCGGTATGTCGATCCCAGCAGTGTCTCCGACTCCTCCCAGCTGACGATATGACGTCGGTCCATGTAGAATCGAAAAGTTCGCGTTGTTCCACAGACTTGGGAAGTAGTCATCCATATCCCGACGCCGTTCTATATATGAACCTCCCCTTCTACCGCCGTGGCACTTGTTCTTGAGCTTTCTAGCAGCCTGAGTCCCCTCGTTCGATGTCCCCCTAGAAGCAAAACCACTTGAGGTCAAGGGGCACAAGAATCAACACACAAAATGGCTACAGAAAAGGACTACCGGAGGGCCTCGGAGGAGGATGCCTCCCGTGCGGAGTTTGACCATGCCGAGCATCACTCGCCTCAATCAGAGGAAGCCATCTTCAACAGCAACAAGCCCATTTCCTCCTCGAAGGCCGCACACCCTCTAGCCGGGTACACCACAATGCAACTCGCACACATGGGTGAGAAATACGCTCGCGACCACCAGGGCCTCACCGACGAGGGGGACATTCGGGCCTTCCGTCTCGGTGCCATCATCGCCGGCGACATGGACGTCGATGACGATCTTCAGTCGCTACGGGACAAGTACGCCAGCGTCGAGGGCCTCACATCGGAAGAGAGGACTACGCTCGTCAACGAGGTGGAGCACAGGTGGAGGAATCCCAAGATGCTCTACTTCCTTGTGACCAGTATGTCCCCGCCGCCAATTAACTACTCCGCGTCGTTCTAACCCAGTCTCAGTCTGCTCTCTCTGTGCTGTCGTCCAGGGCATGGACGAAACGGTCGTCAATGGCGCTCAAATCTTCTACAAACGGCAGTTCAACATCGACAGCGATAGCGACTACGATAGCTGGATCACCGGTCTCACAAACTCGGCACCATACCTCTGCTGCGCAGTCATTGGATGTTGTAAGTATCCCTGGTGTGTCCAGACACCTTCAAATACTGACCCTCACGAGGGATTACCGAACCGATGAACAAATACTTCGGCCGCCGAGGCACCGTCTTCGTCTCCTGCTGCGTCTCCTTCATCACCTGCTTCTGGCAGGCCTTCACCAACACCTGGTGGCACATGTTTATCGCCCGCTTCATGCTCGGCTTCGGCATCGGCCCCAAGTCGGCCACGACGCCCATGTTCGCCGCCGAGTGCTCGCCCAAGCTGGTCCGCGGCGCCCTCGTCATGCAGTGGCAAATGTGGACGGCCTTTGGCATCATGCTCGGATACGTCGCGGACCTGGCCTTTTACGGAGTTCCCGACTCGAGTAATATCGAGGGGCTCAACTGGAGGATCATGATGGCGTCTGCTGGCGTTCCTGCACTCATCGTTTGTGCTCTCGTTTATATGTGCCCCGAGTCGCCCCGATGGTACTTGACCAAGAACCGACACAATGATGCCTACGACGCCATGATCAAGTTGCGATACAACAAGATCCAGGCTGCGCGTGATCTTTTCTACGCTTACACGCTTCTCCAAGCCGAGTCGGCCTTATCCATCGGTCGTGGAAGCCGTATCAAGGAGTTCTTCACGATCCGCCGCAACAGAAACGCAATGCTTGCTTCGGAAGTGGTGATGTTCATGCAGCAATTTTGTGGAGGTGGGTGGTATCGCCATATTTCTAGTGCAGGGACTGACAAATGCTTCTAGTAAACGTCATTGCCTACTATTCCTCGGAGATATTCCTCGAGGCGGGCTTCCCAGAGAAGAGTGCTCTGGCTGCGTCTCTGGGCTTTGGCATCATTAACTTCCTATTCGCGATTCCTGCATTTTACACTATCGACACTTTCGGACGAAGAAATCTTCTTCTAACTACATTTCCTGTAAGCATTGATACTTTTGTTCGTTTCTAAGATCAAGGGACTAACTATCTTAGCTCATGGCCCTATTCCTCCTGTTTACGGGGTTCAGTTTCTACATACCGGAAGACAGTAAAGCCCACATCGGCTGCATCGCCCTTGGCATCTATCTCTTCGGAATCGTCTACTCTCCGGGTGAAGGTCCCGTACCATTCACATATTCGGCCGAAGCGTATCCGCTATACATACGAGCCATGGGCATGTCTCTCGCAACAGCCACCACATGGTGTTTCAACTTCATTCTCGCTGTGACATGGCCGTCGCTCCAGCGGGCCTTCACGCCCACCGGAGCCTTTGGGTGGTACGCAGGCTGGAACATCGTCGGCTTCTTCCTGGTCCTGTCCTTCCTCCCCGAGACGAAGGGCAAGACTCTCGAAGAACTCGACAACGTCTTCAACGTTCGCCTGACGAGGATAGTCCGGTACGGATGGGCGCAGTTCTTCTGGTTCTTCAGGCACTACTTCATGCGGTCTAGCGAGCCCAAGCCTGTTGTTCCACGGGCTGGCGATGAGGCGCACAATGAGAAGGCTGCTCTGCAGGATCGAGACACTCAGCCTAGTGAAAAGGTGTAGGCAGATGCCGGTTTAAAAGGGTATTGGCTGGAAGCGATTGTGAGAATTGGTCAAATTCTGAATCGGAAAATATTGTATATACGTCCTTCCTTATTCCTCGATCGTGTTGTACGATGTATTTTCTATCATATCAATGTATTATATCCAACTGTTGGTCATGGTGATGTTTCTCATTAATGATGCAAGTTTTGATGTGATAGTAGGGATGGTTGGATTGATAGTGTCCCATTTACTGACAAGTAGTATCAGAAAGTGTACATCTGACTCGATGATACTAGGAGACTACATCCATTTGTAACCATTATCGGTCTTTAGTCTGAACACCCCACCTCTTCATCTTATCCTGACCAAAAACAACCTCGAGTGCTACCTTTGTGAACTTGTTAACCTCGCTCGGTGCAAAGTCTGTAAATAACCTCTCGACCTCGACCATCTGCATCAGTCCCACTGCCGTATTCCGCTACCATAGTCTTAGCTCGGTCGTTGGAAACCCAGCCTGCCAGTGGTCCAAGGAAGCAAACCAGCCTGAAGCGAATTGCTCACCAACGAGAATACTGGAGAGTTCAGAGAAGTCCAACCCCGGCCCCAAGGACAGCCGGGCATCACCCACTCCGCCGGTCTGCAGGGGGGCAACAGGGAGCTGTGGACTCTTCTCAGGGATTGCTTCAGACTCGACAGAAGAGCTATCTTCCCCGCAGAGGACGAATGAACTCGGCTTCGTCGGAGGGAATGTGCAATGGATGCCCCGCGTTCTGCACCGCAGGCAGGGCAGTGTCTGCTTTCCGCACCGGCGCTTTGCTGTTGCGCAAGAACGGCAAGATTTTATCTCCATCATCCTGGTTGGGACCAAAAGTATGGATACTTAACGGAACCACTTTGGCAGCCGTTCTGTGAATGCTTAAGAAAACAACAATCAACCTTCGCTCGCTCCCTTCGTTGTAGAAATAAACCCCTCTCTCCTCTCATATTACTTTCTGTGCAGCATCATCCAACATGTCTGAAGAATTCCCCGTCGAAAATAAACTCGGCCCGGTGTTGCGGCTCCCCGAGAGCATCAAACACCGCACTGATGCCGACACAATCGAAGTTTGGCCATTGGACCTCAGTAGCACACCATCCACAATCGCTTTTGCCGAGCGCGTCAAGAAGGAGCTCCCTCGTGTTCACGCATTGGTGTAGAATGCAGGAATCAACAGCAAAACCCTGACTCTTTCTGAGGGGATAGAGCAGACGATGCAAGTCAATGTACTCAACACGTTTGTGCTCGCACTATCACTTTTGCCAAAGTTGAAGGAAACTGCCGAGCTCGCAAATTCACCGTCACATTTGACGGTTGTAACTTCAGAGGCTCATCGCCTGACCAAGTTCACCCAGATTAATGCCCTGGACATTTATGAAAGCTTCAATGATGATAAGTCTTATAATGGGCAGAAGGCGTAAGGGTGTTACCCCATGACGACTTATTATCTTTTCCATAGCGTCTTCTAAGTGCATTGGGACTAACGATATCCTTCGCGGAACAGATACGAAATTAGCAAGCTCATGGAAATTCTCTTGGTTCGCGAGTTAGTTTCACGCACTAGGGTCGACAGTTTATCCTCACCATCAGTGGTCATCAATTTGGTGAACCCAGGCCTCTGCGTTTCAACTCTTGCTACCCGTAACGAAAAGCCACTTGCGGTTAGGGTCATCGGATCTATCCTATACGCGCTACTATCACGGACGACACAAATGGGTTCTCGGACACTCGTTCTCGGGGCCGGTGCCGGTCCTACTTCTCACGGTGAGTATATGCCTGATGGGCACAATCAGGATGTGGAACCGTGGATTTATACGGATGTAGGCAGAAGGGCGCAGAAGACGGTGTTTGAGCAGACTATGAAGGTGCTCGAGATAAGGAACCCAGGAATAGGGGACGCGAATGGGCTTTATAAACAAAATATTGCCTGTAACAATCGAACATGGTGGTGGTGGCAATAGTAGAATAGTAAGTAAGATAGTATAAAATCTTACGATCGGGCCCTTATGGCCCTACACATCATTTGCGACAGGAGTACACCACAGTTCCACTTCTGCTCCAATCAGACTCTTTCGTTTCACCCCTCATTTGGTTGATCATGATTTTGGAGTGTGCGATATTTCCGACAGCACAAGAGGATGTGCCTTACGGTTTGACGGCCTTCCTTGCCCTGGTACAATACTCCATAACCTCACCATACACGTATGTTCCTTCTTGGCGTGCCGCTCCAGATCCTTCCATTTCTTAGACACGAAATGGTTAGATTCATGGCCGCCACAATAGAACCCCGATTGACCATCCTCATCCACACAGTGAAGGGCCTGCAGAGCGAAGCGGGTTTCAACGAGCTTATTATCGGACATCCACATCCGGTCAGGCTGATCGTGGGTGATTTCGAACGTCCATCTGCACGTCTCACAGTACCACAGCGTCCTTCCAGACCGGTCGCGTCCGATGCGAGGCTCTGCGGTGCACCTTGGTACCTCTAAGTTCGCTGTCAGTCTTACACAGCCCAAAATCAAACCTGTTACCCGTGCGCACTTACGACTGCCATCTTTTGGCCAGTTGTTGATCGCCTCCACGCCGTTCTCACCAAGTTTTCTCAGATCTTCCCAAAAGTCGTAGGGAATCCCTGGCATGATTGCGGGTGAGGGGGTAGACACAACGGAGTAGGGGATTTCTGGTGAATGCCGCGGGAGGCTGGTGTTTGGGTCGCAGCTAAGTGTGGGCTGGGGAACCCCTTATTTATAGACCATGGCGACGGCGCTGTTACTATCCCTCCTTACGCTGCTCTCCGCCGTGCCCCCATACCAAGTAGACATTGTTCAGGTGCGGAGTCATGAAATCACGGCAGATCAGGCTGAGGGAAGTATACATAGCATGTCACATTGGTGGTGGCTATGTATGCACGACAACGCATGGGTCGGTGGTGGCTTTGCATGTAAGATGAATATATTTCACTTTGGTGGTAACACACATCACACCGCCAGCAAGCCCATCTGACAGCGCCACGTAGTCGTCTCTCACTGACGCCCTCAGTTGGAAGTTGTTGGCTGAAGATGATGGACTTGGCCTAACCGGAGAATACGCCTTGGTGATGGAGTATCGCAACGATGGTCACCTAGCAGGCATATTGTAGCCTTGATACCAATGGCTTCAACCGATTGGCCTGCTGCCCTCTTCCGCACTCAGCTTCAGAGCAACGCTTTCGCGTAAGAGAGAAAGCATCAGCTAGAAGGAGTGGTCCGGCTTACGCTCTAATGCCCATTCCACCGATGGCCTATAGAGCCAGTAAGGCTGCCAGCGAGCGGGCTGCGTGGAAGTGGGTGGACGAGAACCCAGATGCACAATTTGACTTGGTGGGCCTCAACCCGGGGATGGTACTTGGGGTGTTCCTCCCGAACTCCGAACTACAATCTATTGGTCAGCTGAATACTTCCAAGGAGATTGTTTGGGGTGTGGTCTCCGTACGCGAGAATAGCGAGGTACCGCGAGCAAGGACTCCGGTCTGGGTCGGTATTGAGGATGTAGCCTTGGCTCATCTCAGAGCTCTACGGGTTCCAGAAGCTCGTGGGGAGAGGTACCTCTTAGCCACGGGGGGTTAATGTTAACGGGGAGAGGTAAACAGAGACTAAGCGTGTACAAGCTGCGCGGTCACACGACATACAGAATTCTTTCTTGCCTAACACACTAAGAGGTGCTTTTTACTCAGCCAGACACTACTCGGCGGCCAAGCTGTCACTTATCTGTTGGCCGCAAGTTGATGGCCGCAGGTTGTTGGTCGGCCTCCCGCACAATCGTCATCCAAGGCTGGCCTATCATATAAATCACGCGCTTCATGGCGGTTGCAATATGACGCACTGCCAAAACGCTGCAAGTGCTTAAGTCATTGTAATCCCAGCTTTCTGATCGCTCGATGCTTTTCCGCAGTGATCCTTATCTACTTCTTTCTTCTCGAGATTCCGTTTACTTGCCCATAGAGTCTCTCAAAAAACCGCCGGCTCTAATCAGATAATGTTGTCAAAGCTTCCACTAGTGCCATTCGAAATGGCGATACCGCTGGTTTGTCAACCCAGTCCCGATAGCCTCATAATGAGCATTTCCCGGATGGCAACGTTGAAAGACACTGCAGCTAACTCCGAATCTTTTAGTTTCACGCCTCTTCCAGTTGGGAACTAAGGACCTACATCCCTAAAGATATTCTCGGTAGTGACGGGATCCTCAGCCGTATGCAGTCGTCGATCCAGTCACTCCGGTTGATCACAGACTGTGCATGCTCCTACAACGATCACAGTTTCTGTGATCTCTACGATTTCCCCCAACTCAGGAGCCTATCTTGGAAAGCGCCTCACTTCAAGCAGCGTAAGAACCTAGGCCTCATCGTTACAAAAAATGCGCACCATCTCCAAGAACTTGAGTTGGACTTGGTGAACTGAGAGAAAGCCCAGAGAGTCTACAGTGGCTACCTTGATAATGAAGACGAAAGCGACAGCAACGAAGATGGCCGCGATGAGAACGAAGGTGTCTGATTCTTTGCCCAGATCTGGGACGGACGCATGAAATCCAGCATGCCTAAGCCTCTTTTCGGCGCCTTGAGCACCCTTGCGCTCTCACATGTCCTTGTTAGGCCAAGGTTAGTTGACGAGATCAACTTCACCGGACTTCGTTCGCTAACACTCCGATCGTGCCCGGGGTAGACAAGATTAGTCGACCGTGTTGCGCTACTTGGCCTTCCCCTCGGATTGAAGACGCTAGAAATAGAGGACCACAATGCTCGGGGTATGTTTATGGCACATGAAGCTATCCCGAACCTTCTCAACGCCTTCTTGGGATTTGAAAGGGTTTGTCTGAGCCTTGGATCGTCCGCTGGGCGTGGGCTCTTGCTACCGTGGGAGCATATTGCTCGACACCAAGATACTTTGAAGAGAGTCGCGCAACACGATGGGACAGTTTATATGGCTATCAGGTCTCAACACGGACAGGAGGAGGCAGAGGGGGATAGGGAATACTTCACCTACCAAACCGAAGGGGATTCGGTTCATCTTGCAGATCTTGATCTCGAACGTCTTGGCTTAACATGCCTGCCAGAACACGTGGTAAGTTGATCATAGTCTTGCATCCTTCAAGAAATTCAAGTGCTCACGCTGCCCTGTTCATAGGAAGACCTATTCAATTACCTCGATACCATGTCGTTGCTAAAGGTTCTTCACATCCGCCAGCCAAAGACCGACCATCAACATTTTACCGGTCTAGTCGTGAACGAGGGTGCTTGGTCCCCCTACGATGATTACGCCGTCGATGGTGCAGATTACAACGCTTTAGACACCCCTGAAGCCTCGGGATTCGGAAACTCCCCATTCGATTCTCTCGCCAAGTGGGCATTTGGGCCTGAGGGACCAGCTTCGCTCGAGGTAATTGCCTATGGAGACTTTGCAGATCATTGCCAAGCGGATCGGGAGTGCTTTATTCTTTGCCCCGGGTTAGAAGGTGATGGTGGGTCCCGATTCTTGACCGCGGACGGTGCCGAGTGGAAAGACGTTCTTCGTCAATACGGGGATATGTTGAAAGCATGTCCGTGTCAACCCCTTTTCGAGTGGAATGATGCATAAAAACCAAGCTCCCTAGGTCTATAGCAGATTATTTTCTTTAACTGGGTTCCGTCAGGACTGCTGGACTGAAACTTGCCAACACGCTCGAAACCGTATTGTTCTATCTTATAAATCACTACGTGGTTGTCGGCGTGTTCCAAATATCCCATCAGATCCCATCCTTCTACGCAAACCCAACAACAAAATGGACCTTGATACCTTCTCAAGTTCCCACCCTGACAGTCCACCCCGAACGAGATCCGGAAGTGAAAAGTCGATGCTGTATTCTGGCGAAATCCCTCTGTCCCTCACGGTGACAAAACACCAAGAAGGCCTCCACTAAGATTTCATTACGTGGTTATGATCTCAAAATATACCCGGAATTCTGCGACAAGATTGCATAAAAGTTTGAACTACTTTGTTGAGCCTTTTACGAGATGCCGTAACTTGAACCCCATATCCATCCTTGGTCCTGGCCAACAACGCCATCATCGATCCACTCGCTGATATCAAGGGATATCATGTCGCTATATTTTATGCTCTCTCCTGAATCCGCTGTTTCTGTAATCACTGGGTTAGTTATATTATCTTGCTTCAAAGTCGTACTGAAACTAGAGACATACCTTGTGAAAACTCTTGCGCGGCTTGCATCGGTGGGGTATCCTCGCAACCGTCGATTCGGCTGGCTGCAGGTGTTGTTTCGGACTCCGTTACCCCGAGGATGTCGGTCGGGTACGAGTTCACTTGCGAACCAGATTCTGTAAGTAATGGTGAAGCTGGTATAGAAGCCATCGTTCTTCGGCATTCTTGTTGTAGTCCCTCCTCGCCTTGATGCAGCGTGCGGTCGTCCTCCCTCGTTTCAGTATTCACCGGAACATGCGGCCCAAACTCCAACATCTTGTCCATTTCCTTTCTCATAACCAGTGACATTAACTGTCCCAGGATCTCAAGCCCTTGTGCAGCTACGATAGAAGTCGACTTCATCTGGTTCTGCATACTCATCAAGCGATGGACCCCAATCTTTGACTCGTGCGATTCGGTGCTCAGCGGGTCAATGCTAGTCATGATGCACAGGGCTATTCCCGCGGTAAGTAGATGAAGAGATACAAAGGCAACTGCATAAGTCCCTGATACTTGGTGGAAGATTGAGACAGATCCTAGCTGTGACACCTGTAGCGCTGCGTCTCGGCACGCGTGAATCGAAGACTGGAATGGGCTGGGGCGTGGATCACGCCCTTTTGACGGACGAGGAACTTCTGTTTTTCTGAAAGATTGGAGTGGCCGGTGAACTAGGATTCTTGCGTTTTCGTATGCAAGCTTCAACGTCAGTGCTTGAAGGCGGAAAAGGTTATCCTCGAATGTTTGGTTGGGATCTCGTCCAAAACAGTCAGGTTTTGTAGGGGCGGTGTCCGGGCATTGATTGCTCAAGTCACCCAGTCGCAATTCGTTCGGTAGGTTGGCATGCCAACTGAGTAGTCGTGAGTCTAAGCAAGCAACTTTTTCCACAACTCGCTGGAGGGATGCTAATTGATGTGAGGTGGGGTTTCCGTGGTTGTCTAGACTGCTTCGGTTCCCGTAGAGATCTTTGATAGCGGACCGAACTATCATTGATAGCTTAGACATGAAACATTTGTAGGTGAGAAGAGTTGGGTCGTTGGCCGATACCCCTCGAACTGAGCCCGAGTACGCATCATAGGCATCCAGGGGTTGAATGTCGCAATCTTCGTCAGATATGCTCAAGGGGAATCCATAGATCATGGAGCACAGGGTTTCAACCTCGTAGATGGCCCACCAGCAACGTTTTCTGCCCCCTGCCGTTCGCTTATGGCAGATAAACTGATCGGGGGTGGCAGAATCGGGAAGAGGCAAGTTTCGATGTAAGTTGAGGGCTTGAGCAATCCGCAATCCACATCCGCACAGAGGCCAAGCCAGCTCCGGCTCGCCCTGGTTGAGGTAATAGGTGCCAAGCAAGACACATGTCTGCACGGTTTCCAGGGATGCCAGTGACAGCATGTCCAGAAGTCTTCCTCTAAGCGTAGATAGGATTTTGTCCTGCATCGTTTGCAGATCTACCCCTTGTCCATCCAGAACGGTTCTTAGGTTCGGACTCAAGTGCTCCAGACTAATGGCACAAACCGCGAGGAGCACACTAAGATAGCCAACATCGCTGTTGTCTATTGAGGGCGAGCTGGTCGAACCAGCATATAGCTCACGAAACCTCTGTCTGAAGACATCTTGATGGAACAAGAGCACGAACCAATGGATTCGGTCAAAGTAGTTTTCAACCAAGAGTGAAACGACGTCGAACCCCGGGAGTAGAGATTTCAACTCGGCCAAACTGGCAACTTTGGCCCGCTCGGACTTTCTGTTAGTCATGGTCTGTCGATGCCGAGAGAGTACTCCTTGAAGCGAGTTGTCTTGGTCTCGCCTCTGGTCTGAGGCGTCGACTTCGATTTTGTGTTGCCATTGCTTTGCGGCAAAGGATGAGGTTTTTGAGCCTTCGGGAGCATCGGCGTCGTAGTGATGGAACGCCTTTCACTTGGTCAGTATATGTGGAGAAATTGGTGCCGCAGAACGTACTTCTTCTACGAGCATGATGGTGGAACTTGAATTCCAAGAGGTACTAATAGAAGAAACCGAGGTAGACGCTGGACTCGATTGTAGGGCAGCGTTGCTACCCTCGGATGGCATTCTTGGCTCTTTCTCCTGTGATATGCGTGGCCTCTTCCTTGCCGCAGTTGCTGGTGCCGGGCTTCCTTCAGAAACTTGCTCAAATTGGTAGACTTTCCATTTTTCAGGTTGGACAGTAAGGCAGTCTGAGCCAGCCCGTACGCAGAGAGTACAAGGCCGTTGCACATCGCACTGAGACGAGTATTAGCTCGTGAACAGTAACCCTGAGACCAGAGGCTTGCCTTTAGTTTTTGCTTCCTGCATCGCTGGCAAGCACTAGGAACCTTGCCTTGACTTATCCTGGAGCTGGCAAAGGCGTTGAAGGAGTGGGGCTCCGTCATTTTATGAATAAAACGGGATAGAAGCGCTAATCAAGACGTATCTCAAAGACTTCTTGATGCAGAAGCGGAAATGAGAGAAGTTGAGGACGAGACTCCAAGACTCGTCGTCCACAAACTGACGAGAGGCTCCACCGGAACGAATTTCCGAATCCGGTAAGGCGGCATTTGTCTCCAACCCGACCAGAACCTCCAGACAACTACCAGAGCCCAGTAACAAGTGATGGAAGAGGTTTCCAGATGGTTATTTTTCTTTAGGGAAACAAGGAACCAATCACACTATGCTAGTTTTACCGTAGTTTAAACATTGGTTCTACTGGGTACAGCACATGCCACATGCGAAAGCCAGCAAGGTCGGCGAAGGCCTTTGGAAAGCGTCTCATCTTGAATGACGAGAGTAAAAGACGCTCAAACATAGGTGGTCAATTTTTCTGTGATTATCTGTGGATTATTTGAAATTCTCAACCATGGAGTTGTGCAGGATCCCATGACTTGGGGCTGAGATCATCTAGATAAGACTAAACAACGGCTTCAACTTTCAAGCCCTGCAGTTCCAATATTTCCACCAACGACAAGAAACCATTTATTCGTATGTCTATGTACTTCCTAGATCCCGCCCGATTTCCCACTCATCCTCATGCAAGAGCCTTTATGTCCGTGACATCAACCTCACGCAATACACGCCGTCAGCAGCGGACTATCAATGGACCGACCAGCTGAACTTTGAGTGTGACGCAGACGATCCTCAAGCCGCAAGCAGGCCAATGGAAAAGAAGAGACCGAGGTAGCGGCGTAGATAATGCAGCCACACCGTGCATCCTAGCGTTCGAGCCGAAAGGCGGCGTTGTGGTGGCTTCGTGCGGCCGC